>CM036907.1:105863089-107215589 GCA_020800305.1 Porphyrio hochstetteri
TGCTCTCCATTGTGGTAATCTAAAATGGACAAATTTGTGTACAATGTAATATAAGGCAAGCTGTTATAAAGCATGCGCTCTTTGAAGTGACACATAACAGAAATCACAGAATCACAGAATCACAGAATTGTAGGGGTTGGAAGGGACCTCGAGAGATCATCGGGTCCAACCCCCCTGCCAAAGCAGCTCCCTAGCACATATTGCACAGATAGGCATCCAGACGAGTCCTGAATATCTCCAGAGAAGGAGACTCCACCACCCCCCTGGGCAGCCTATTCCAGTGCTCAGTCACCCTCACTGTGAAAAAGTTCTTCCCCATGTTGGTGCAGAACTTCCTATGCTCCAACTTGCAGCCATTGCCCCTTGTCCTATCCCCACAGACCACTGAAAAGGGGCTGGCTGATTCCCCCTGCATCCCCTGCTTCAGATAATTATAAACTTTGATTAGGTCCCCCCTTAGTCTTCTCTTCTCAAGGCTGAACAGTCCCAGCTTACTCAGCCTTTCCTCATAGGGGAGATGCTCTAGGCCCTTAATCATCTTCGTAGCCCTTCTTTGGACTCTTTCCAGGAGATCCCTGTCCTTTTTATACCAAGGAGCCCAGAACTGGACACAATACTCCAGGTGGGGCCTGACCAGGGCAGAGTAGAGAGGGAGGATCACCTCCTTTGACCTGCTGGCTACACTCCTCCTGATGCATCCCAGGATCCCATTGGCTCTCTTGGCCACCGAGGCACACTGCTGGCTCATGGCCAACCTGTCATCTACCAGGACCCCCAGGTCCTTCTCCACTGAGCTCTTCTCCAGCAGGTCATCCCCCAGCCTGTACTGATACAAACAGTTGTTCCTTCCCAGGTGCAAGACTTTACACTTGCTTTTGTTGAACTTCATCTGGTTTCTCACTGCCCAGCTCTCCAGCCTGTCCAGGTCTCTCTGGATGGCAGCGCAGTGCTCCTGCGTGTCAGCCACTCCTCCCAGCTTTGTATCATCGGCGTACTTGCTGAGGGTGGATGTTATTCCCTCATCAAGATCGTCAATGAAGATATTAAACAGGACTGGACCCAACACTGAGCCCTGGGGAACACCGCTGGTAACAGGCCTCCAGTCAGATTCTACTCCACGAATCACAACCCTCTGGGTTCAGTCCGACAGCCAATTCTCAACCCACCTCACTGTCCACTCATCTATCCCATGCTTTCTCAGCTTTGCTATCAGGATGTCATGGGAGACAGTATCAAAGGCCTTGCTGAAGTCAAGGTAGATGACATCCACTGCTCTCCCTCCATCTACCCAGCCTGTCATGAGATCGTAGAAGGCTATGAGGTTGGTCGAGCACGATTTCCCCTTAGTGAATCCATGCTGACTACTCCTCATGACCTTCTTCTCTTCCAATTGCTTGGAGATGGCATCCAGAACAAGCTGTTCCATTACCTTTCCAGGGGCAGAGGTGAGGCTGACTGGCCTATAGTTACTAGGTTCCTCCTTCTTGCCCTTTTGAAAGACTGGAGTGACATTGGCTATCCTCCAGTCTTCAGGCACTTCTCCTGTCCTCCAAGACCTATCGAAGATGATAGAGAGCGGCTCAGCAATCACCTCCGCCAGCTCCCTCAGCACACGTGGATGTAACCCATCTGGGCCCATGGATTTGTGTGCATTAATCCCTTTGAGCCGCTCCTGGACCTCCCCTACTTGAACCAGAGGGAAATTCTTCATTTCCCAATCAGTCCTACTCTCATCCAGTGTCTGTGGGTCCCGGGGGGCCTTTGAAGTGAAGACCGAAGCAAAGGCGGCATTCAATATCTCCACTTTCTCAGCATCCCCCGTAACCAGGACACCCTCCTTATTCAGCAAGGGACCTACATTATCCCTGGACATCCTCTTACTGTTCACGTGTCTAAAAAACCCCTTTTTATTATCCTTTATGTCCCTTTGCCAGCTTAATTTCCAAGAGGGCTTTAGCCTTCCTAGTTGCATCCCTACAGGCCCTGACCACATTCCTGTATTCTTCCCAGGTGCTCAGACCCTTTTTCCACGAGTCATAGATCTTCTGCTTCTCTTTGAGTTTGCTCAATAGCTCCCTGTTCATCCATGCAGGTCTTCTGCCTCTCTTTCCCCATTTCCTCCTCAAAGGGATGCATCGTTCCTGTGCTTGGAAGAAGTGCTGTTTGAATGCTAGCCAGCTCTCGCAGGCTCCCATTCCTTCAAACAGCGTAGCCCACGGGATAGCCCCCATTAAGTGGCGGAGGAGATCAAAGTTAGCTCTACCAAAATTCAGGGTAGCTATCCTACTTTTTGGCTTGCTTCTTCCACCCAGGATCATGAACTGAACCATTTCATGGTCGCTTTGCCCTAAGCTGCCCCCGACCTTCACTTCCCTAACAAGTCCATCCTTGTTAGTGAAAACAAGGTCCAGCAGCCGCCCTCCCCTTGTGGGCTCCTGCACCAGCTGTAGCAGGAAATTGTCTTCAACACACTGCAGAAATTGTCTGGACTGCATACGACTGGCCGTATTGCTTGCCCAGCAAATATCTGGGTAGTTGAAGTCCCCCATAAGGATCAGTGCCCAGGAACTTGAGGCTACTTCTAACTGTTTATGGAATGCGTTATCTACCTGCTCCTCTTGATCAGGGGGCCTATAGCACACTCCCACAACAATGTCCCCCATACCGGTTTGCCCCTTGATTTTAACCCACAAACACTCGACAGAAGGTTCATCCTTCCCCAGGTGGAGCTCAACACATTCTAGGTGCTCTCTCACATAAAGAGCAACTCCTCCACCTCGCTTCCCTAGCCTGTCTTTCCTAAAAAGCACATAGCCATCCATGACAGTGTGCCAGTCGTCCAGGTTGTCCCACCACGTCTCTGTGATTGCGATGAGATCATGGCCCTGCGACCGCACAAAGATCTCTAGTTCTTCTTGTTTGTTCCCCATGCTACGTGCATTTGTGTAAAGACAGTTCAGTGGTGAAGCAGATGTAGGTATCCTCAACGGTCCACAGCGAGATTTCTGACAGGGGACTGGCAAAAGTGGCTCCACGGAGGAGTACTCAGGGCAGTCCACAGAATTTTCCCTACTCTCACGTGGAAAAACATCCCAGGGAAAGGAGAAAAAAGTCTATTCATTCACACTTAAAAAGGTTTTGCTTTAGTCGGCAATTCTTATCATTGTTAAGGATTTCTTATTCCTACTGTGTGTTTTGTATGACTTTAACAACTTGTCTTTTAAATATTGGTAGCAATGAATCAACCTGGATTGGATTCCTTTTCTTCTGAGTTGAAAGGCATTAAGAAGAACCTTAGCTCTGCAAGTTCACCCATGTGGTCAAACACTTCTACCCATAGAGGCCCACCCTAGGGACCTTCTGCAGTAAGTCACGTGTTTCTTATTTCTTCTGATATACAGCTATATATTGCTTATTAAGCATGCACAGCTCCTTGCTGCCAGTGTTTAGCACTTTGTAAGTGTGGTTCAGCTTTTGAAAGCTGAACAGTTGCATGTTGTTGTGATGTGTACAAATTAAGAAAGTTTTCTAATACATACAATGGCTTGCAAAACTGAAGGAACTGAAGAAAGTTTACACAAAGCCAGGAGAGTGGGTCTCTGGGGCGCGACTACACATACAGGTGAAGACAAGTGACATTATGGTCTGCTGGTGTTCCCAGGTGACCTGACACAAGTTAGCTCTGACCTTGCATGATGCCCTGCTCAAGCTAAAAAAAAAACATTGCTTTTGAGGTACCTCAGCTGAGCTTGTGCAAGGCTCTGTGCTAACAAAGCCACAAGGATTTCAGATGAGCACTGGTGTATGTCCAACCAGTCGAGAGCCCATACAGAGCTCACTCGTATCTGCCTACACTTGCCTCTGTAGACCTGTCCTTACTTTCCACATTGGATGACAACTGTTAACATCTATTACAAAGTGTACAGTGTGCTTCTGTGTGTGTGTAGGTTAAAATATGCATTGACAAGAGGGCGAAAAAGGAGAAGTGGAAAAAATGCCAAAGAGCACAAGGTTTCAGATTCTCAGATTGAGCTTTATCCATTTCTACACTGGCATAGACAGTGAACAGTGATATAATTTAAATGCTGATGAGAAGGCTGAAGATTTTCATGGTAGTAGCAGGCAGAGGGGGGAAATGTTCTTAAGTGAATATTAACTTGACTATGGGTTAGTAAATTTTAGGAAATTGTTGGCACAACCGGTAGTTAGTAGTCTCAAGTTTTATTCTGGACCTGAAGTTTCAGTCTGCTTTTGGAAATACAGCCCACTAGTTGATAGAAGTAACTTTGACAAGTGATGTTGCTACATAAAAATGTTATTCAAGTGTCTCTGACTGCTGGTATTTATATAGCAGTTAATCCAAGCTGTCAGAATTGCAGGGGCTTGGGTTTGTCGCAGTTAATTGATTCTGAGCAATTTCCACAGCATATTGTAGTAGGTGATATACCTTCTTCAGCTTTGAAACTGGAAGCACCGCCTCTCTTGTTTTGCTTTCAGCTTATTTATATAGGAGAGCAACACTGTATGTAAATGCAAAACATCTGTCACAGGTGCTTGTTAGAGTCAGTCATGCTCCAGTATTTACTCTAAAGCTGTATTTTTTATATTACAGACCAAAGTGAAGAGCCTGATGTCAAGGAAGGCCCAGTTCAGTACGGCATACTGCTGCTGCCTCACACGAACCTAAGTAGGAGCTGGCACTATATAGATGTTTATGCTAGTTGAGCACTGCTACTTGAACAGAGCTTTTTTTCTGTTTAGTGTGAGATGCTGACTATCTGCAAACATGGTGGCAACTGATCAGCCTATCTTGCAGTTTCATTTAGTACTTATTTTTAAATATCTTAAATGGCATACTTAATTATTGCAAAGGCTGAAATTTCCCTACGCTTTACCCTAAAAGTAAAAGAACATTCACATGTTTCTATTCTAAAATCAGGCTAACATGTTGCTTGTATGAGACACAGTTATTTGCAGCTTTTGCTTTCCCCCTCTCATCTTTATGTATTTCTGCCCCTCTGATACTTTTGGACCTGCATGTTAAGTTTGGACAAATTTACTAGATCTTAGATCAAAAATACTTTCTTTCAAGTCTGATGAGTAAAGGTGGCTGAGTAAAGGAGAGAATGCCCCAACTAAGAAAAAGCTTGCAGCATGACTTTTCACTTTATTAAATATGTTTCTACATGGAAAGGAAGCTCCTGTTGTAGGAAAAATCTACACTGTCATTTAGAATCCTATGGGATGCAAATCTATAGCTAACAAGACTGTTGCTATTTCTGGTGTTCACAGAACTTCCACTACTTTCCCACTGTGTATTCCCCACCTGTGAAATCTTACTGAAATCTAGGTCACACAATGATTTTCTAAACATTTATCAGCATTTTGTTATGTTCAGTATAATTGTAATGCTGCAAATAAAGGGGACTGTTGACTGATTCCCTTCAGAGATGATAATGACTACGGTGTAACTCTACGTGTTGGAAATCGGAATTGCTTATCATCAGGAGAGTATATGAATTCAAAACCGAGGCCTCTGAATTTTTGTGAGATTTGACTCAGCTGGGATTTTCTGCTAGTGGGGTAAAACCAGGTAATTGTTAGGCCAGACTGCCCAGAGACTGTGAATCTTTAGTGTAGGAGATAAAGAACAGGTTACACCAGCTTCTGCTAGGATTAGTTTAGGAAGAGCTGGGAAGAAGGAAGGGAAGAAGACCGATTGGCAAAATAATGTCTCAAGGTGTCTTGTAGCTCCATTTTGTAGAATCCTATTAATTCTTCTAATGACATTATGTATCATTGCCAGTCATTTTAAAAAAATCTGCTATACCAAGGTGTGAAGAGCATACTTTCAACCTGATGGTAAAACCATCAGCTGAGGTTGGTCCCAGGTAGTGCCTAAACTGATTTCTAAGAATACTCCATTGCATCATGAAAGGTAGAACCGAGACCATGGAGGTGTGGCTTCTGTATTCATTTCAGATCAAAATTTGATGTGAAATTCCTAACTAAATCTTTGAATCTCGATACATGTTTTATGCTTGAATAGTGTTATTATGGCTTTATTTATTTTTTTAATTTAATCTGGACAAAAATAAAACTAAACATGCAGAAAGTTAGTGACAACCAGAACATTTACCTAATGTACACATAATGGCCAAACTGCTTCACAGTTTTAAAAATCTCAGCTAAATCAATCTGTATGTAGATATCTATGATGTTATATTAAGCAAAAGAAAACATGAGGCAGATTGGACGCTGCCAGATTCAAAACTTAGGACAAAATTCCTCCAACATATGTGCATATAATTGTCCTACTACTGGTTATTTTTTTTGCTTTACATTCTTGCAGATTTTTTCATCTACAGTTGTAGGTGGTCACATCAGAAAACTGTGTAAAACAGATGTCAAATCCTGTAAAAGCTGCATAATGACAACAGTACCCTGAATACTGGCATAAAATAGAAGTGAGGTTTCAATATCAATCTGGATAAAGTTTAGAAGTCAAAGAAAAATCAAGTTGAAGAGGCAGATTCTGCCTTCTATTCATGAATATACAAGAGGAGGGGGACAATGGACATGGCACTCTTCTCTGCAAGCAGCAGATGAAGAAGTAGCAGGGAATGGTTTACCTTGTTTCCATCAAGATCAATTGGATGGTTATGACTCTGGGACTGAAGGCTGATAAATGGTGAGAACTTAGTTAATCACTGTTGGTCTCTGTGCTCAAATCATGTGAAGAAAAAAGCACCAGAAGCTACACTGGACACCAGAAAATGCTAGGGAAAGTGTTCAATTAATTTCTTTCCTCTGCCTTTTCCATCCAGTTTTATTACTGGTGAAAAATTACTTTTTAAATAACAGTCTAATGTTAGTTTTCCCTAACTATCTGTGGAACCACTACTGCTGCCAAAGGCTGCACTTAGTGTACCACAAAATGAAGTGAAACAGGTGTTCACTTCCCTCGCTGTAATACAGACATGGCAATGATGCTGTTTGTCTGGACTCCTTCACCTTGTAACTTATGTTAATGACCACAATCTTACACAGTATTTAAACTGCCATTAGGGTCATACTTTTTCCATTATTTTAAAGAATACAATTTTCTAAGCCTTTCTCTGTATGTGTGTGTGTGTGTGTGTGCATGTGCATCTGCTGGTAACTGATGTTGAGACTGTATAATGGGTATTTTTTTCTGATTTTGTAAATGGTAAATTGCAGATAGAAATCTTAATATGTAAGAAACATAAAAGAGCACTATCTATTCCCTATATTTCTTCTAATCAGTCATGTAGAAAAAGCAGCTGAATTTAGGGCTTCATAAAACTGTTACCTGAGTTCTGAGTTTAATCATATCAGCTTCCATCTGGGAGTTGGATTCATTTAGTTCTTTGATTTCTTCATCTAACTGTTTAATTTCTTCATCATTTTCTATACCTGTGTGATATAAAAATAAAAGTGGCATTAAAATAATTAAGCTTTAAATCAGAGTTCAGTGAATTAATTATTTCTAAATTTTAAAATAAATTTATTTCAAGTATTAAATGCAAAATGAAAAAGGAAGTGTTCTTCAAACTTTTCTTTTGAAGTTAAACCTACGTATTTTATACTACTTTTCTCTTAAAAATTGCAGCAATTTTCCAGCAAGAATGTTGAAAAAGCTCAGGATCAGTAAGACCCACCTTTTCCTTTATATGTACTGATTTAACTTTGTATTATAAAAATGCACCTGTGGCAACAAATTCTGCTCATTGTCATATGTAACTTATTTGAAAGACTGTGCCCACTTATAGATCATCTGAAGAAAAATAAAGTATCTTAACATGCTAATTTCTTCATATTACAGCATTGTCAAATAATTTGTAACTAATTCAGAAGATTTCTTTTTTCCAACAAAATGAAATTTTAGTGATGCACTGGGATATATTGTGATTCTGCTGTTGCTTTTAATCATTTCATGATTCAGAA
Organism: Porphyrio hochstetteri; assembly: GCA_020800305.1. NCBI lineage: Eukaryota > Metazoa > Chordata > Aves > Gruiformes > Rallidae > Porphyrio > Porphyrio hochstetteri. The sequence goes on from CM036907.1 coordinate 105,871,058, forward strand.
GGGTGTTATTAAATAACAATGTATAGGATAGTCTGCAGGATGGAAGCAATTTCTGAGTTTTTATGGCATAAACATTTAGAGAATGGCATTTTAAAGGCTCCTGCTGCATCTTTAAGCATTCAGACAGTAATAAAGTATAAAGATTTTATTTATTTATCCTTTTAATTAGTATACAAAGCACAAAATAGTCCTGGGAAGAGATAGAGCTGTTTTCTCTCAAGTCAAAATTTGAACTTATACAGCTAGAGAAAGTAATGTCATGTTCTTACCCTAGTGCAGATCTTGCATACCTCTTTCCACAGTGCCTAACTCTAGTAGGAAGGATGCCACGTGTCTCCCTACATACCCAAAATGTCCGCATAGGTATTCTTTCTGGGCATAGCAGATACTGTTTTCAGTACTTCCCAGATTGCAGAGAAAATGACATCCAAATCTTCCACTCCCTGGATCTAGCTCTTGAACAAAAACATCCAAGACTTTCTAGAGCTCTGCTGGAAACGTGGGTTGCATTGGCTTCAGCAATGTATTGGCAAGGCATTTTCTATAAATGCTTTGTGTCTCTCAAACAGAGTCAACACCAACAGTCAAGAGGGCAGTATCTTTAGGCAATCAGTAAGTAACTACATGAAATTTTCCTAGAAAATTCAGGACTTGTGCACCTTCTGGATAAGCCTTTTGTGCATTACTTTCCTGAACTGAAGCACCTACATTTTGCTTTAATTACACTTCAACTATCAGGGTACTATCCTGACTTTCACACAAGGTACTTCTTTCATCAACTTCCTGCAACTCAAGATTCCTAGGAAGGACTGCAGATTATTGGAGATGAAATGGCACAAGGCCATCTACATGTGCCAGAGGTTACAGAGTCACAGCTCCAAATTAATTCAAGGGATCTTATGGGAACTTGAGACTGGAAATTAATCCTTTTTCTCTTTTGACTCCTGCAACAACCTAAGACCAATTATCCACCTGTGATAAGATGTGAACCAGAAAATTATGATCGTATATTCTACTTTAAACTATTTCAGTGGTTTAGATTTACATACATACAGACTACTCCACTGCTGGCTCAGATTTCCACAGCCAATAGAGTAACCATAACTTTGGTTTAAAAAGAAGTAATATTGAAAAAGGTAATGATTAAAAATTTACCATTACTGGCCCGCTGCTTTATTGTTAGCATTTGTTCTCCAGACAGCTTTGCTTTCTTCATTGCTGAAGTAGCTCTGGGGCATCCTGATAAACTGTGAACAGTAAGGAGCCTGTTAATTTTGATAGGTCATTGAAAAGAAATCTATAAGCCAGACCTATAACAAAAACAGTATCAGAGACAAAGTTTATCTTCACTGCCTGGCACTGAAAGAGTTTGTTAGTCCGGGGGTAAAAAGAAAAAAAAAGAGCACTTACCAGTAGTAATTTCATGGCTTTATTCTTCGAAATTCTTTTTGTACAGACAACTAATATAAAAATCATATATATCTCATAAAACTATAAACCTGGGAACAACAGTCCAATTTTCTAAATACGTGATGCTTTTATTAAAAAGTTTTGTTTTAAAAATAGTTATTGTGTAAATATTCCCCTTTGAATTTACATGTCCTTGCTCTGAACTTCCACCCTTTTTAATTCATATGTTCAAATATGGAACTGAATGCTGAGGGAAGGCAGCATGAGCTACCTCTGACATCCAAATGACTAACTCTTATAAACAATGTTTTTCTTTGTGAATATCACCTACCAAGCTGGCTGAATTGCCCCTTTCTGAGTTGTTTCTTAAAAAGGAAGTAGCTATATGTTGGCTTATTGTTGAAGCCCAAGAGAAGTCCTTCCCATAAAAATGACCTTGCCATGATGAGGGATACATATATCATATAATGTATATTTGTTACACTTATGGATGTAGATTCAGTTATCTCTCCTCTCCCATGTTGTGAAATCATTAAGCTTTTTAATTATATTGTACAAAACATATGATACCAAACCACAGCAAATGCAGTCTTAGCAGGTTTTATTGTAAAACTAAAAATAATTAACAGACAGTGCTCACTATGTTATAAATAATTGTATACACACTATCCTCTTTTTAAAAAATCCTGTCTTTAATGTAGTTGCACTATCACAGGTAAGAGACTATACATATTCAATCTAATTTAATGATGGAAGACTATATTCTTTTTCTGAGCAAGCTTTAGCAGTGAAGAGGATCTGGAAACTTACTAAACAATTCTTTGTTGTATCAACATTCAATGTTCCATAGCCACTGAAACTGAGTAAAGTCATGTACTTCTCATTGCATACAGTCACATTTATATTTCACCAGCAGATCCAAAGAAAGACTTTTATATATACATATGTAATTTTTAATTGTGCAAATCAAATTCAAAGCTAATAATTTCTCTGTAATGTGGAACAAGTTTCTGAGGAATGTGGAATTTTGATTAGAAGCATTTATTTAAGTAAAGGAACAACTTCCTACTAAATAAAGTCCTCTAATTTAAGAATGATGTTTAATTATTGAAAATGTTTCTCTGAAAAGCCTGGGCTATAATTCTGAAGTGTAGCAATCCAAAAAAAGGAAACTTTTCCCAGAAATATGTCTAAAAATATTTCCTTTTCTCAAAAAGAATCAGTGTTCCATATTTCACACAGGTCTGTTACCGAGAAGATATATAGAATAAAGCTGCACTACCAGTATTAAGAAATGGCATGATCTAGTAGCTTTTCACAGTAGCCTTGGGGTTAGGATACCAGGTTGTTGTTCCAAACCCTGCTATGGTCTCACTGTGTGACTGTAAACAACTGTCCTCTTGAAATGTCAAAGTGAGCCTTGAAGCAAATTAAGGAGGAGAGGATTAGCCATAGTAGGAAAAAATCCTAATAGGCACAGGGAAAGGAATGAAAGTTAACAGTGTATGCAAAGTTTCTGCATCATTTAATTTACTTCATTTCTCTATCCTTTCAATGAATTTCCTCATACTTGCTCTTTTTCAGGAGTTAGGATCACTGGGCATTGTAACTCTTATCTTGGTCTGCAGCCTTTTCACCTCGAAATGTCTCGACTGATGACAACCTATGGGATCCTTCAAAATAAAATTATGCCTCAAACAGCCCAAAAGTATGGCATTCGAAAAGATGAACAAGAATCCTGGACGCTAGAACTCTGCGTCTGAAAGTGCAGAAGAATCATGGGGGGAAAAAAAGAAAAAGAAAAGAAAAAATGTATATTCACAGGTATTAGAAAACTACTGTATTAGAAACCTACTGTGAGATTCAGTGTGCCTACATCCAAATTTTGGTGCCAAAACCCAATCTTATTCCCAAACTACGGTTACGTACAACTAGTGTCAGGATTGCCTAAACCTGTAGATATCTTCAGTGTCTGAAAGGTTACCTTTCTCCCAGTATATTCGGCGTGCTCCAAATACCAGAGGCCCCAGATACAATGTCCCATATTTGCACTAATAAACTTTCCTACTCTACAAAATAGGATGGCCACATTCTAATTGTCTAGTGGCAACTAAATCAGGCCCATGCCATCTCCACTGGAAAGATATCTATTGCAAGGATAGGCACTTATGTGTAACTAACACCTCTACTCCAGTTCAGACATACTGGCACGAGATGTCCTCTGCCTAAACTGGAAACAGAAAGATATGGGTTCTGTGCTCATGAGTGCTGCAAGAACTGTTGGAGAGTTATTCTTCATGGATTATCTACGTTCTTGTGGAGGAACCCAGGTAAGTCATGAGTTAGTGAAAGCAAAGGGCTGCACATTTTTGGCCCTACTAGTGAGGATGTAAAAGGCTTCCAAATCCTGTAGCCAGAATAGTTTTGTTCTTACGCAGTGGTGATCTAATGCAACATGCACAGAGGGATGAGGGCTTCAACCAAAAGGGTTTTCTTTTCATGCAACTGCATCCCCACATCACAAGCTTACTCTTTTTTGGTTTACTGACCATTACACTCTTGGCTTTGATGATGCAGTAGGTACTGCTATGACTACCTTTAGCTTGTTATGTGTCCGTCCTTAGAAGAGGTCATGAATGAACAGAAGGTCCTAATTTTTCCTGTGGCAATTGAAGAGACCATTCAAAACTCCCAGAGGTACCAAATTCAACACAGGTGAAGATGCCAAAGCCAGACCATGCCAACAACTTCTTCTGCAGCTCTTTACCAGTAAATCTGTCTCTCCATTAATTGTATATTGTATTGTAAACAGATTAGCTCATTTTCCTAATCCAGGCACTTAAAATTTCCATGAAGCTGATACTAAGTTAGTACCCTAAATTACAGGATTTGAGTTGTACTACAGTTTAATTTGTCTAACTTCTTCAGAAATGGATATGACCAAAATAGCAATATGCATCCTCTTTACCTACCTCTGTTCTTAATTAAGTTACCTAAAAATACTTTAAATAATTTAAAAAAAAATTAGGACTTTTAGGATAATCTTCTGCTCTGCAAGGAAATGCTGCCCCTTCCATTCTGTTTTCTTGACTATGTTTAATGCTTCTGAAGGTAACTACTCTTTCTCTAAGTTGAGAACAACCAAAAGAGGGCAGAACATAAGGGAAGGTAAGAAAGGAAAGAGAGCTAAGTCAGCATCACACAAGAAATGTGCTGTGGTGTGAAGCTCATGGAGGAGCAGCATTAACAAAAAAGCTTGAACTGAGATCCCAGTGAGAATGTGAGTGGCTTGAGATTCCCAGGAGACTGGGGTAGAAGGAGACAGAAGACAAAAAGGAGTAGGTATGATTGTACTTGTCTTAAGTATCTGGAGATTTTATTTGTCTCTTCATGACTGGAAAACAAAATAAGCAAAAGCCATATTCAGTGGTTTAAGAGTTAAGCAAAATATGCTTTAAACACCTCAAAAAAAGACCAAGGTAGACATGCTAGCCAGTAGTTTGATAAGGATAATACTTATCCTCAAATCAAGTTTAAAGCCTTTACTGTTGATGATGGTCAATATGTTTTCCTCTTACGAGTGGAATTAGTCTGTAATCCTGCTTTGGTTTATTTTTTACATTTTAATAAACCTTACATTAACTTTTACTCAAACATTGAATTCTGCAGCTTGTTCATTCCAGCAAAGAACTGGTAAAATTAACCACAGTTATCTCACTTGCTACTGCCATTATTCTCATACACATGAGAAATCATGCAAAAGAAAATATAAACACAGTTGAGCATTCTTTCCATAATAAAAAATGAAGAAGGCTTTCTAATAACATTACTGGGGGTACTGCTGTAATAAGTATGGTATAAATGTGCTGAGCCATCATTTATCTCTGCCAGATTGCGGATGCCAAGGAACTTGAAGCTACAGCATTTTGGTGGGGCTGTGAAAAGCTCCAGCACCCAATTCCTGGCTCCCTCTGAGTTCTGATTCAGCAGGAAGCGTGAGCTGCTGCTGCTGCCACAAAAAACAAGGTATCATCAACCAGCTGAACATCAGTACCTTGTCTCTGAGATGCAATGTGTCTTGACTCTTGCTGAATTTCTACCATCAGGCCTAATCTCTAATTTGAGAAATAAAAGTGCAGTCTGACATATAAACTTTGAAAGCCAACTCTGCCATATTTTACAAATATTATGAAAAATTAATTAAATTGTTAAACTGATCTAGGGTCAGATCCTGAAAACCTCCTGTAAGGGGGTGTGCTAAAATTTGAGAAGCTTTTAATTTTTGCTGGTTGTCTGGAGACTTCTGACATCATAACGTATCATTTATATTGGAAATATACTTTTGTTGGGCATGGGTGCTAAATAGAGAGGTGCAGGGCTGGGACCTTCTCATGCAGGTTTGCTTTGCAGGGCATGACACTGCCCATGCAACAGATGTTTCGACACCCCTACACCTGTAGGACTGACCGGCAGAAGTGGTGACTGGGTTTTACACCATGCAAGTTCAATCTGTATTGTCAGGCTTCTTTTCACAGGAAGACTTTACAAATTGAGGAATGCAGAGGTAAACTACTAGTAGCTCTATAAACTCTTCAAAATAAGCTGCATCTGTGTGTATAGCTACATCTTACCATAACTGTCCTGAAGAATACTAACTAATGGAAACTCAATCATCTAAAAGGTATGCAGAAAGACTATATATGGAAATAAAGACTATATGGTGAATGCATCTGTTAGAGTTGAACATAAGGTGAAGAATTTCTTTCTTGCTTAGGACTGTGGTTACATTATTGCAACCTACGCCTAACCATCTATTCAGTGGATTTAGAAAATAAGGTGAAATGGTCCCAAAATAAAAGGAAAATTATTGGGGAATAAAGTTTGAAAGGGACATCTAGCTAATGTTTAGTGCACATTTTGCCAAGGAATGTACTTTAAAAACCAAGAAATGTGAGCTAAAATCCTGAACTGTTTCAAGAATGTAATTGTGCTGTCTTCAGGGATGCAAACTAGAGAGGCCGAGTGGAGGATCATTGATCAAGTGAAGCAATTATCTGGGTGACTGATCTTAGTTATCTGGGTTCCAGCTGTGCTCTGTTAAATACATTTTTTGCCTCAGCAGACAGATGCATTATGGTCCCTCTTGAAGCTGAAGGAATTGTACTTGGCCTGTCAAGGGAAGAAATCTTTTTCCAATCAGAGAAGTAGGGATGGGGGTAAAGGAGGAGACAAAGGTCAAATAAAACACCACTTTTATATTTGGTGTGTGAAGTGCTGAAGTTTATAAAGAAAGAACGTGATGCAAAGAAATCAGAGCACCAACCTGGAGTACTCTAAAAGCATCCTGAGGCCTAACTTTATGAACACTGTAACATGTTTATAGATTTACTACCACAGTGATTTTTCAAAAAGTTAAGAAAATGAAACACTTTTCCTGCTTATTAAAAAAATAACATTGTCCATAGACTAGAGAAAGGAACATGTCACATTCAGGGAATCTCATTTAACTAGAGACACATCCAAAACAAGCCCCAGATGTAAATCCTTTTGAAATTCATGGAAAGACAGATCATAGTGAAAACTACTGTTTTATTTTGTTAATGAATGAAACCTCACTTTTATGACCAACTTCCTAAGCTATTTGGTAATGTTTGAAGTTCAAATTAAGAGATCAAACTCAATGATCAAAGTAGCCCTTTCCTTAGTTTAATATTAAATCCATGAACCACTGATTTTTTTCTATGTTGAAGGGTGTCACCTTTAGTGGTTTCCTTATTCTCATGAGTAAATTCTGCTACACACCTGAAAGGATGAAATACTCTACATACAACTCCAGCAGAGATAAAAGGAACCCTCCCAAGCCCAGAGCTCATTTTTATTTACACTCGGGGTGACTGGCTTTTCCCCAGCTTCTTACTGAGCTGTGAAGTAAAGGATGTCCAGGAGAGAGGTTTTGCAAACTAGCTAGTTTTGTTTGTATGGTGATTGCTGCAACTCACAGAGGAATCTCTCCTCCTCACCCACCATACAACCCCAGCTGCCTTAGTGCTATGTTAGAAGAAATTGTCTGTTCAGCTCAAGTTCCAAATTTTTAATTGGAAAAGAATAATTATGACTAATGTGACCCTTTTTAAGTCTTTGTCCCTAGTTAACACACTTTGTGTGTGTGTGTTTTTTTATAACTTATACCTGAATGTTGGTGTAGAAGACCTTTTACTTAAACTTTCAATAAGGAGGGAAATCTAGGTTGAAAAGACTAAAAGCCATGGAAAGTGGCAGCTCCTAATCCAAGCTGCTTTCCAAATCTGCTGAGAAAAGTAGCTGGGACTTTTGTATGTTTAAATAAACCTTTGCATTTGTTCCAGAACTAAGAAACATTAAAACACTGCCTGAGTAGCCATAAAAGAAATATAGACATTATGATTAAAACAAAATGCAAACTTTTCAATATCATTTTAGTGATATCTGATCATTGTTTCAGAAAGACTTCTAGGAACAAACTACTTGTTTATTTTAGAGGTGAGGGTTAAAGTAGCATTAAAGTCTGGTCAGTGAAGTACCAGGATATTGACTTTTCTTTCAATATTTAAAAGGTAAAATAGTGTTATAGCTTAATTATGCCCATGCCTCATACGAAAGAATAAACCAAGAATCACGTAAGAAAAATGAATATAGAAATTATGCATGCAGAAAACTGTAAACATGGCCAAGTGGAGAGAAAGGCTTTGAGAACAGACTCAACTGGAAAGGAATCCCTCGGAGGCATAAATATAGAATAGAAAAGATTCTCATTCATAAACCCACACAAAAAAAAACCCCAGAAGAAAAGAATCTTGTAATGTCAAAACTTTAAGAGTACTGCCGATGTTGTTCTTCAGTTGGGCAGAGTAGCCCTGTGGCAAATTTGCATCATGCCAGTTGTTGTTCTCCAGGTATCCAGATCCCTAAGCTGCAAGACAGGGACAGGGAACAGAACTGAAGTCCCCATAATCCAAGGAGAATTGGTAAGTGACCTGCTACACCATGTAAACACACACAAGTCTATGGGCCTGGATGAGACCCACCCAAAGGTACTGAGGGAATTAGAAGTAGTGCTCACCAAGACACTTTTCATCATTTATCAGCAGTCTTGGTTAACTGGGAAGGACCCAGCTGACTGGAGGTTAGCAGATGTGGTGCCCATCTACAAGAAGGGCCAGAAGGACGATCTAGGGAACTACAAATCTATCAGTCTGACCTTGGTGCCAGGGAAGGTTATTGAGAACATCTTGAGTGCCATCATGTGGCATGTACAGGATAATTAGGTAATCAGGTCCAGTAAGCATGGGTTTATGAAAGGCAGGTCCTGCTTGACCAACACAATCTCCTCCTATGACAATGTGACTCACTTGGTGGATGAGTGTAGGGCTGTGGATATTGTCTACCTAGACTTTAGTAAAGCCTTTAACACTGTTTCCCACAGTATTCTACTGGAGAAACTGGCTGCTCATGTATTGGACAGGCATATACTTTGCTGGGTAATATATCAGCAGGCACAAAGAGTGTTGGTAAATGGATTTAAATCCAGTTGGTGGATGGTCACAAGTGCTGTTGCCCAGGGCTCAGTACTGGTACCAGTGTTTTTTAATATTTTTATCAATTATCTGATTGAGGGGATCGAGTGCACCCTCAGTAAGTTTGCAGGCAACACCAAGATGGGCAGGAGCATTGATCTGCTGGAGGGTAGGATGGTTCTACAGAGGGATCTGGACAGGCTGGATGATGTTCAATAACACTAAATGTTAAGTCCTGCACTTTGGTCATAACAACATGATGCAACGCTAGAGGCTTGAGGAAGCGTGGCTGGAAAGCTGCCTGGCAGAAAAGGACCTGTAGGTGTTGGTCCATAGCTGGCTGAATGTGAGCCAGCAGTGTGGTCAGCTGGCCAAGAAGGCCAACAGCATCCTGTCTTGTATCAGAAGTAGTGTGGCCAGCAGGAGTAGGGAAGCGATCGTCCCCCTGTCTTCAGGGGTTTAATAAAAGCAAGTGTAAAATCTTGCACCTGGGGAGGAATAACCATCAGTATCAGTACAGGCTGGGGGATGACCTGCTGGAGAAGAGCTCTGTGGAGAAGGACCTGGGGGTCCTGGTTGATGACAGGTTGGCTATGAGCCAGCACTGTGCCCTGGTGGCTAAGAGGGCCAATGGGATCCTGGGATGCATCAGGAAGAGTGTGGCCAGCAGGTCGAAGGAGGTGATCCTCCCCCTCTACTCTGCCCTGGTCAGGCCCCACCTGGAGTACTGTGTCCAGTTCTGGGCTCCCTGGTATAAAAAAGACAGGGATCTCCTGGAGAGAGTCCAGAGAAGGGCTACGAAGATGATTAAGGGCCTGGAACAGCTCCCGTATAAGGAAAGGCTGAGTGAGCTGGGGCTGTTCAGTCTGGGGAAAAGAAGACTGAGGGGGGACCTAATTAATGTTTATAAATATCTTAAGTATGGGATGCAGGGGGAATTGTCCAGCCCCTTTTCAGTCATCTGTGGAGACAGGACAAGGGGCAATGGCTGTAAACTGGAGCACAGGAAGTTCCACACCAACGTGTGGAAGAACTTTTACACAGTGAGGGTGACAGAGCCCTGGAATAGGCTGCCCAGGGAGGTGGTGGAGTCTCCTTCTCTGGAGATATTCAGGACTCGTCTGGACGCCTATCTGTGCAATATGTGCTAGGGAGCTGCTTTGGCAGGTGGGTTGGACCCGATGATCTCTCGAGGTCCTTTCCAACCCCCACAATTCTGTGATTCTGTGATTCAGCACTGGTGAGGACACATATCTAGTGCTGTGTTCAGTTTTGGGCCCCTCACTAAAAGAAAGACATTGAGGTGCTGGAGCATCTGATGAGGAGTGGCTGAGGGAACTGGGGTTGTTTATCCTGAAGGAGGCTGAGGAAAGACCTTATTGCTCTCTGCAGCTATCTAAAAGGAGGTTGTAACCAGGTGAGTGTTGGTCTCTTCTCCCAAATAACAACTGGCTGAACAAGGGGAAATGGTCTCAAGTTGTACCAGGGAATGTTTAGATTGGATATTAGGAAACAGTTCATCATCAACAGGATTGTCAATCACTGGAACAGGCTGTCCAGGGAAGTGGTTGAGTCACCATCCCTGAAAGCATTTAAAAGATGTGTAGATGTGGTTCTTTCTTAGGGACATGTTTGAGTGGATGGACTTGGCAGTGCTAGGTTAATGGTTTGACTTGATGGTATTAAAGGTCTTTTCCATGCAAAATGAATCTGTGATGCTCTATCTTGCTAATTAAAGTTGCTTAGTCAGCAAAGAGGGTCTGTGGGTGTGCTTCTCATATGCACTAATGAGATTTGACCTGTATCAACCCTGAACAGGGGAAGAGATTTGACTCTTGCGCAATGATGCAATAACTGTTCAAAAATCTCTCATTATTCTTTGGTGAGTGAGTAAGCACTGCAGCAAGTTACAGTGGCCCTGGCACTAAATTATGGGGAGGACTATGCACTTAATGGAACCAGCACCACTGAGTGCCCCAGGAGCTGGAAGCTGGCTACTCCAAAGTGTATCAGCCTCTCTTCTGTCCTGTGACTGCACACAACAGGACAGATGACCTGAAGGTGGATTTACTGCTCACTTAAACATGAAGGGAAGACAGGCTGAGATTTCCCTGTGTATAAATAGGTAAGGAGTATCTCTAGCTATAAATCTCTGATTAGTATTCTTGGGCAGCTAAAAATTTCAAGTGTTCTATTTAGTGACAAAACCCAGCCCACTCGGGCACTTAAAAGTGAAGCACTGTTTCTCCAGACACTTCTACAGAAAGCAGACAGAAAAAAGGTACTTTAAGAGAAAAATTTGTCCCACATGAAATCTAAAAAGCCATCCAGTCATCTCTGCTTTTTATATAGGCTATGGACAAACAGGCTTATAATCAGAGAGCTTCTGCTAAGTGCCTGAAATCAAGGAGATGTCATATTGCAAGCACCTGTACAAATTACTGTCTGCTGTCATTTGTCAGGTCTCCTCAGCCAAATGATTTTTCTTGTTTATATTGTGCAGTCTACTTTTTCTAATATGAATTTCACATTATTTTCTCCTTGACTTGCCCAAGGTAAGTAAACCTCTTAAGTCCTTTTAGATTAGCTCTGTTAGGAGCCTTCCAGTTTAAATAGACCGTACATCTGATTAAAATGCTATGCCACCCTTCTTCCAGCTTGTAATGAAAAATGCTGGCAGAACTACCCACAGTCAAAGGGCCTCTTTCAACAACCAGGCTCTGCATTTAGTCACTTCTGACTTCTGCCAGGTTTTAACTGATCTGACTGTAATCTTCCACGGTGGGTGTCTGGCCAGGCTCAGGGGTTGTTTGTTGGTTTTTTTTTTCAAAGGAAATTTTCATAGGAAAAAAATGTCCATGTCTCAGAATAGATTTGTATACCATTGATTTGCACATATACCTTGTTTTGTCCATACTGAGGGGAATATAACTCATTCTAACGTGATATAATATTTATAATTCAGTGAATATCTCTATCTCTCCATGAACTGAAGCAAGACTTGACATTTCATTGGGCATTGTTCTGAGTTTAGATATGCATTCTGCTGTCCTCATGAAAACACAGGTAGATTTGGCAGAGTTATAAGCCTCTGATAGACTGTCACTTGGAGATGCTCAGTAGAAGTGAGTCCGTGTTTGGTTTCAAGACTGTCCGTGTACTTTGTGTGTATGACAACTGGGAGTACCTTCTCTGCCATCAGCCCCATTCAGGGCTGCAGAGCCCAGAGCAGAAGGCTGTTTGCTGGAAGTAACCCTGATGTGATCACGCGTCCTGATGCTGGAGAAGCTACTGGAAGGCCTGATATCTCAAATGCTGAGAACCGAGAAGCGCAGAAGAAAAAAGACCAAACAGGAGTGTGGGGACAGAGAAGGGAAGGGGGCCAGCACAGATGCAGTAGGAGAGTGGGAGGATGGGAAGATTAACGTGTTGAAAAGTGATTTTAAAAGACCCTTTTCCCTCAAGCTCATGGTTAACAAAAAATTCCTAAGTTAAAAAATCCTTTGTACAGCAGGATATTTTAGTTTAATATTTTTCTTCTTTATGTATGTTATTATTACATTTAATTGCTATGTTTCTCTCCTTGCCTTCATGGAGATGTCAGCACATTCGCACGTTTTTTATCTTTCAATAATGTCACCATGATGATGCTTATCATTGTCAGTTATAATTACTGTTAATGCAGCGTGTTTGGTTAGTTCTACTCTTAACATTGTATGACTTTCTCCTGATGAATTGCAATATAGAGCTTGTAAGAAAAAAATAAGAGGTGGGAAACAGCAAGATAAATCAATGGCAGGAAGGGGACAGGCAGATTAAAAGCAAACAAACAAGAAACTCCCTAAACAACTTTTAAGAACCTATCAGGGAAAAAGAGAAACAATTAGAATTAAGAGTGAATTAATGTTGACTCAAATGTGGCAGAGTGTCAACTCACTGTAGCAACAAAAAGAAAGGACAAGAGTTGTCTTGACAAGAAGCCTGGCTAGAAATAGATTACATCAAATAATTTAATGAGTTGCATAGTAAAAATTTCTTACAAGTTTCAAGTTTGACAGTGGTTACACATCTTAAGTGGATAAACGGAAGAAGAGCAAAGATTTAATCTCTGCAAAGTTTTTTACCATTTTCAACATTATCTTCAACTTAGCATAGGAACACCTTTCAAAAGTGCTTTTTAATCTTTGGTGGCCTACAGATATAATTGCTGGGCACATGGTATTTTGGAAGCTTAGCACATCCTGAGAAATTATCTGGCAGTTTGGATACTTTGTGTTTTAAGGGATGCTTGGAATTATTTTTTTGTTGGTTTTATACAAGGTATTTTATCATGATGTTATCTCACTTTTGCACTGTGGTTCATAGCAATGAACCACTGTGTTAGTAGCCTGCATCTTCTGGTATCTTTAATTTGCATTAGTCCAGAGTGAACAGAGCACCACAAATATATCTATATCTATATCTATATATATATAATCTCAGGCCTGATACAATTTACATTATATTTTCAGTTGTTTAATAAAGCTTCTAAGTTTTCCTCTCTGTGTTTGTTTGCAAATACCAGAAAAACCTTTTTTTTAAAATTCAGGGTTTATTTCAAATAAGCTCCCTATCCTGACAAAAAGCTGACACATGCTAGGAACCAGCTGCCTCCACCTAAATTCTGTGCACTTTAATTTCTCCATGAACTGAGAGGAGTATCTAACATTTAGTGTCTTCGACAACTTAGCGTTGTCTTGCTGTCTTATCTCTAGGCAATGCTGCATCAACACAAAGGCTGTTTCAGGTCCAAGATTCCGCAGGACTGATTTTTCTCAAATAACAGAGGTTGCAAGCCTACACACAAAACATAAAAATCAAAATAATTTGAGGTCTTCTCATGCCCTTTGTAATCATTCAGCTCATTTTCACAAGACTCATTCACTGAACTGATGCTAAGTATTTTTATGTTTTTAAATGGTGAAGTTGAGAAATGCTGATGCTAAGAGAGGATGTGACTTCAGGCAAACAAAGACTGAAAGCTCTACAATAATTTAAGGAGCAAATTTGCAGTCACTAGCACATGTTTGGAGAATCAATGCATCTGGATTAAGGACGCACTGCCCCTTTTGGCACTCTGCATGTCAACATCCACCACAGAGAAACCCTGGGCTGAGATGCTGTTCTACAGGCACAGGCTCAAGCTTCGACCCTGAGCATCAGGAGGTTTGACTGTAGGTGGCACTTACATACCTCTCCTTTGGGAGCTGAGGTCAAGGACACAGGTCTTTTTAGACAATATTTATTTCTAGCAAAGTATATTTAATGAGAAAAAGGATCTGCACCTTTAAAATCTACATCTCTATCCTTTCCTCATGTGTCATCTACCAAATGCTTTGGGTGTTTGGGAGCTCAGAGGTTTTCAGGGTCTGTGTGAGTGCTGGTATATGCCTGCTTCTAGCAAGCAGTGGCTGAGGGCAGCTCCTGTCTTTAAGTTTTTCTCTTTTTTTTTATCTTTTCCTAATCTACCTGTTCCCAGGCTTAGAAATGCCGCTGTGCAGCTCAGAGCTGTGACCAACCTAGAATTTTTGGAGGAAACAACACTGACAGTGCTCCTTCACCTCAGGACATGCGTGTGACACGATGGCTGAACCGAGTGCACTGCTATTATCTTCCTGCAGGCTTTCTGACAGCCTTGCCAGTACCTCAGCCTTCCTATGTATGAAGTGGATAGCACGTGACAGTCATATGTAAATATTTCCCCTAACTCTCTCACAATTTTTACATACATTCCTTTAGATGTGAAAAGGCACTAGATGGTGCCCATACTTCCTCCCAGCACATCCACATACTTTGCAAACACAGGAGAATGTCCTTGCTGCTCAGACAGAAATCCTATTCTATACAGCTGTTTATGGATCTAGGAGTCCCACAGTCCTCACTGAGGATACAGATACACTAAAGAAAAAAATCCCTTTGCCCACATTTCTATTTCTATTTAGCATTAAAATGTAAATTGGGAAAATACTTTTAAGTTTATCATCCTTTGTATATGTCATAGTTTAACCCCAGCTGGTACCACACAGCTGCTCACTCACCCCTCCCTGCTCTCAGTGGGATGGGGAGGAGAATGGAAAAAAACCTTGTGGGTTGAGATTAAGACAGTTTAATATGATAACAAAGGGAGACAATAATATTAACAATAACAACGATAATAACAATGTGATGCACAAATGTAATTGCTCACCACACGCAGAAAAAAACCAACATGCCCAGCCTGTTTCCGAGCAGAGATCCCCCCTCCCAGCTCGCTTCCCCAGTTCTATGCTGAGCCTGATTTTCTCTGGCAGGGAATGTCTGTCTGGCCAGTCGGGTCAGCTGTCCTGGGTGTCTCTCCCAGCTTCTGGTGCACCCAGCAGGGCGTGAGAAGCTGAAAAGCCCTTGACTTGGTGCAGACACTACAACTACCTAGCAACAACTAAAAACATTAGTGTTATTAACATAATTCTCATACTAAATCAAAAATCCAGCACTATGCCAGCTACTAGAAAGAAAATTAACTCTATCTCAGCTGAAACCAGGAGAATTTATTATAGCTTTACTGGCACATGTTGTGCTGGTTTTGGCTGGGATAGAGTCAATTTTCTTCACAGTAGCTAGTGTCATGGTATATTTTGGATCTGTGCTGAAAACAAGGGTGTTTCAGTCACTGCCAAGTACTGCTAACACAGAACCGAGGCCTTTTCGGCTTCTCACCCCACCCCACCAGTGAGTAGGCTGGGGGTGCACAAGGAGTTGGGAGGGGAGCCGGGACAGCTGACCCCAACAGACCAAAGGGATATCCCGTACCACATGATGTCATGCTCAGCAGATAAAGCTTGGGGCAGAAGAAGGAAGCAGAGTGTGCTTGGAGTTATGGGAAGTAGTGACCGAATTCCTTGTTTTGCTTGGCTTGCACGGACAGCTGGTGTTTTACTTCGCAAACTGTCTTTGTCTCAATACAGGTGTTTTCTTGCTTTTACTCCTCAGGTTTGATTCCCCATCCTGCTGGGAGGGAGGGAGCAAGAGGATGTGTGGGACTGAGCTCCCTGCTGGGGTTAAACAACAGCAGTTTTCCATAGTAAAGGGCATTTAAAAGCTACATTGCTCTGTTTGAAATGGGTGAACACTGACTTAAAAGTGGCCAGGAGATGGGAGCAAAAGCACTGTTTTGGATCTGAAAAGGCATTTCTGAATGTAATTTCCACTGAAGTCAGCACAAGCACATGTCCCCTTCTGTGCTAAGGAGAAGGTTTGCTAAATCAAAGTATATCCAGAGAAAGTCCCCAACTGATCATTGTGTTAGAAATGATGCCATACAGAAAAACCTTTTAAAATCAAATGTGAGGATGCACGGGCCTGTCCAAGAACGAAACTGGAAATCTGCAGTATAATAACCAATTTACATTTCATTATAAACGACTTCATTTACTTATCTACTCACTCTATGCTTACATGCCTTCCAATTCATTTTCATATTGCTGATAGGTCACCTAATTTCACACTGGCCTCTCCTGTTAGCGCAGGGTCCTTTTTCAAGTATAGCACTCTTAATCCTACGCTTCATGTCCTTTCTGATAACCCCCTGTTGCCATGCTTTCCTATGCAAAACTCCTTGACAAAGTAAAACTATTCACATGAATCTGTGCAGACAGGCATGGCTAACATTAAATAAACAGAAACCCTTCCTGCTGCTTTTGTTCATAGGGTAGGATTCAAAGCTTACTGCAATTTGTGACTTTTTCAATTGACTACTTATTTCTACTTCAGAAGCATATACGTACAAATATGGATATATATTTAAATTCCAGGCTACGTAACACCAGTTCTACCAGGTTTTTGACTAAGTACTGATTTACCAGCACCTGTGGATCATCTCAAGGGTACATTGATATCAGCGGAATTACACTATATGTACAAGGTACCATACAGAATCAGAACGTTAGGAGTTGGGAGAGACCTTGAAAGATCATCTGGTCCAACCCCCCTGCCAAAGCAGGATCACCTAGACTACATACAGCTCTGAGAAATCTTTGCGTCAAAGCCATAATTAATTAATTATTTTTAAAAATTCAACAGTTGGAATTATTTTCACAAGCCAGTGTGCCTTTCCAATTTCCAGAGTATTACAGCTGCTTGGACAATAGCACATTAAGAGCTGTCTATGAATGGTGGAATATAAAATCTCAAATAACACATTAAGGACACCGCACATGCAATTAATATATATGCTTACAGAAGTCTACTGATAGAAAAATATTTTTATTAGGGAAGAAAAGCGACCTATCAGGAGAGAAGTAAGTTGTACTTCAAAATTGAAGACATTTTAACTACTCAGTTAATGGTCATAGCCTTTCTTTCTCCCCATGCATGCTGGACACAGCTGTATCTGCAAAAGACTGTTGATAAGCTTTGTTTCAGTCGTAGCATTGTGTCTCTTCAGAAGCTGGCATTTGATATTTCCAGACATAGCAAAATATTGTTAGAGGTAGAAGGTGAGACCACAGCCTATTAAAATGGATATACTAAAAGTGAGGGGATATTCCATCCCTAGGTAAAGAAATGCATAATCTCTAATTTAGGTGGAACTGGACTCCAGATTAGGACACTTAGATTTAAATGTCTGCGTAAGAACTATGTGTTAAAGCTGCCACGGAGCTCTGGGGCTCATTCATTTAACAAGTCTAGCACCCTTCCAGATCCCCTGCTACACACGTTCAGTCTTCAGTGTCACAAAGAATGGGAATGTCTCACAAATATTCAGTCATTTTTGCCAGCAGAGTATGGTCATCTTGCATGCCCCATCAATACTTCCAATGGCATAAAGCATCTGTGTGTAGGCAGAAGGATCCCACTCCCTGCTGATGACTTTTAGGGTACAACTCTAATCAAAGGCAGGTGGTTACTTCACAGGAGAAGTGAACAACTCTCCAGAATCCCTTCAATTTTTTCACTGGAAGAGGACCAAAAGCACCTTGTTCACCTATAAGTAGATTTTTTAAAGCTCAATCCTATGTGCAGAGTTTGATTCGGAGTTGATTCAAGCATGAAACGCCATTTGAGAAGACATCATTAAAGCCAGTAAATATGGCAATGGACTACTAGATATGTGGCTTTCTGAGCAACAGCTAAATGCTGTATAAATTATCCTAAAGCATCTTAAAATGTTTCAAGTGCTCTTTGCGTGAGCAAATGCCCTTTTAACAGCATCTTAAGAATGATACAAGAATTAATCATATTTTTAAAATAATATAGCTTTTTATTAATATTACCATAGCTTATAGAAGGTTCAAGAAATTGTTAAACTTGCTCACAACAACTAAGAATATTGGTGCTTTGTTGTATCAAGATAATTCAGTAAGATCAGTCTACTTCAGTCAGTCTTTTTATGTAACTTTTCATCTTCTGGTCTCTCCTCTAACAAGGGACCCTTATCCTCAAAAGGTTTTATAACGTAAACCTTTTATACGTCTCAGTTTCTACTTAAGATAATGGTACTCAAGAAAGCACATGACTTCTCTGTGACTAAATATTTAGGTTTTGCCATTACGAAAGTATTTTTTAAAAAATATTAAAATTTTATTCTATTTTTAATGAAAACATTCCTATTAAAAATATCTCTAGGTACTATTTGCCCCTTAATTTTTAAGAACAGTTAAATTATGATCAGTACATTCCTTTTAGAAGCTAGATACTCTTGTTGCAAGGTTTTTCTCCTTGAAAATGTAAATATTATGTAAATACTCATTGAAAGCAATCTCTCAGTACATATCTTTCAAGTATAGGTAAAACAATTTCAAAATTTTAAACACAGATCTTTATGAGTTAAATAAAAGGTTCATCATTATGAAGAAAGCTGAACTGAAATATGAACACGAGTACTGATGTTTTACTGAAAGTTAGAAACTTAAATCCACCTGTGAACACCTGCGCAAATGGCCAGGCCTTATGCATCTGCTGCTCCCTAAAGTCTATGGGACCTGCAGGCTGTGTAATACAACTGAACAATTAGGTAGCACCTCAGGCCACGGATGAGAATCCCTTCACGGTGGGTACCATGCAAACACTAAGTAGAAAACCAGTTCTGAACCTAAACAATAAATAGGAACTATGTGCACAAAGTCTGGAGAGGTTGCAGTAAGGGTAAGGGTTTTGAGTTAAGCTATAAAGGGTCATCAGAGAAAGAATCAAAGAAGATAGTTACAGGCAAGAGAGGGAATAAGTACACTTTTCACCTCTATATCTAGAACTGACTACAAAACAAGATCATTTTGGTTTAGTGAAGTAAAAGGTACAGAAGTTCAACTGAGGTCTCACTGGAGAAGGGTGACAAATTAGGCACATCAGCTTGACATAGTTGAAGTAATAGAATTCATACTAGTGATTATATAAAGAGAAATTTCCTCTGGCATTACAGTGATGTTCAGGCAGATTCCCACCCAAAGCTCCAAGAACATCCTTGCTGTCTCATAAGCTAATATCTAAAATGGCAGCAAGATTTATCCCTAATAGACTGGCCACTTTCTCTTCCTTAATCTCTTCAAAGTAATGAAATATGTCATCACTGAAGTTCTCTTATTTTTGCAAAGTTTATGAAAAAATGGGATTTGTGTTTCTTTTGTTAAATATATGTATTCTGTTAGTTTTAATTAATCTGCTGTATTCTACTTTTATTGTTTTGAACAAACATTTTCATTACCAAGTGAATAAAAGAACCTTGTTTTTGTGGAACTGGTTCCTTAAATTCTGTAGTTTCATGCTCTGATGTTTGGGAACAAACAATGTGTTTTGACATCTCTGAAAACCAGGGGGGTTCAGATGTGTATTACAAAGTATACCCTAATGTAATTTGTCCAGAGCTACTCAATAAACCAGCAGCTGATTTACAGTTATTGTCATGCAGACTTTTTTCCCTAAAATTTTCTGTGCATTATAGATTCAGGTCTCTACCTGCAAGAACTTGCATCAAAAAATTAATGTGTCTTGATTTCCAGTCGTCTACAAACATCTGTAGGAAGATTCATATTCCAAAGGAACAGAGAAATGCCATGGCAAAAAGCTGTATTTCAAATCTTGTTATCTAACTTAAATAATACACGAGTGAAAAAAAAAGAAAAGCCATAGTTACTCACCTACGATGAGTAAGAAAACTACCACTGACATGTCCTGAGCCATCACATCCTGGGGTTGGACATGACATTCCTTCCGTCTTCACTGACTTCCAAGAGAACTGTGAGCCATTTAGGTACCCATCCTTTTGCCTTTTGGCAGCTAGAGGACACCCTGATGCACTGCGATGGGATGCATATTTTCCAGTTATATGACCCTGACCATCACAACCAGGAACTGGACATCTGGATAGCAGATAGATGAGATAAACTTTATTGTCTTGCCATCATATACCTGGTAGCCTCTACAACAAAGTCAAAATAAACCTGACATGAAAAGAAAAGAACAATCATGCACCGTGGTCTTAAAAATAGTCAAGATACCCTGTAGTGGGTAAAATTACAAACAGAACTTTACTAATAAATAAAAAAGTTATTTGATAAACTGTAAGAAGGCTAGCCAGTAGATGAAGTCACAGATGTTGATATTGTGCAATTTGCAACAAAAGGACTGAGATATCTATTTGAATTGCAGGTGTTCATTACAGTAAATATCACACTGGAATTGAAATGTTGGCTACTGAGCTCCACTCAGCAGGGAAATTGCTCATAAAAACTCTATAAGCATAAAACCCTACTTAGTATAATCCTTGGTACATTTTATTTATGTGTACGGAATTTAAAGAAGACTTGTCAGAATTCATGAAAACATTAGGTATAAACAGTTAAGTACAAAGTGATCATAGTGCTTCATCAGAAATGCTGAGCACCTTTAACTAGTCTCTGAATAGGACAGACTATAACAAAGTATGTGCTACAGTCTAGAGAGACCAATGAAGGCAGTTCTGTATTCATCTGATGTTTTTCTTCACTTGGGAATTCCCCCATACATTTGCTCTGTATACTTACAAAAAACGAAACAATTAGGGTTAGAAGGAATAGGTTAGAATCTTCAAAATCAAATGTTTAAAGATAATAATGGTCTTTTTCAGTATGCTGCTATATAACGTGTCAAAACAAGGCTGGTTGCTTCACTGTTTGTCCTACACCAAAATATTGCTACAACTCTCCACAGAAGATCCAGTACTGAGTGGCCTAAGCAGTTAATAAACCAGCTGAATTCAGTGGCCACTGGTATCAGAGCACCTCTGAAGAAGAAACCAAGACCTATAGGTAGATATTTCTTCCTCTTGCAAACCGCATTGGCAGTCAGCTTTGCTGCAGCAACCTCAGATAAATACTCAATTTTCTATCTCCACAGCTACTTTCTTTAGCATGTATGGTTTGTCTATAGTATGTAAACAGGTTGGGGGGCGGGGGGAGGTGGTGGTTTGGAGATAAAGATCTACGTAATTTTGTAATTTCATGTTAAAAAAAAAAAGTATTTAGAACTGTTTCTAAATTGTAGAAGGTTGTATCCTTGGCTAGAGTATATCATCACAGACCCCTGGTTTGCAGTTTGCTAAGAGAAATCAACGTGCCCATCTGCTCTTGGATAGCTATCACACAATAACACTTATCCCTTAGTAAAAGCTGAAGATATGTATGACCTTATAAAACACATGAAGGCATTTTGACAATATTTGTTCTCACCTAATTGGCTCTTGATCTTCTTTGTCTTCCTTGCTTTGTGCTATCCTGATTCCACTTTTCTTTGCTCGTGGACATCCTGAAAGACTGAGTGAAAGAAAACATTTTAAAAGGCAGTTTCTCACTCGTGGTTACAGTTTATAAGGGAAACGCTTTCTATCTGAAAGACTGGCAGAATAGGTAATTCCATCCGGTTTCCAAAAGCAAAGCTCAAGTGTTTTACGCAAGGAGAGCTGCGGTGTGCAACCACGAGGGGGAATCCGCGGATCTCATATTGCGATGGAGGCAAGGACGGCGGGCACCGTGCAGGCCACACACACAGGCAATCCCAGAGGAGCCAGGGAAAGCAGCTCTGAAACCCTCTGCCTAATAATCCATCCGGCTGACTCAGCAGCAGCAGCGACAGCTTTAAAAGGAATAGAAGGCAATGTTTCAGGGCTGAGAGACATTACGTCGTCCTCTGTGCATCTGAGAGGGAAGGAAGAAAAGGCTCAAAAAACCAGGAGTCTTTGGATTTCTTGGTAGGACTAAAGATTTCTCTAAGGAGCACATCAGAAACACTATCAAACCTTCTCAATTGTCATGTAAGAATCCTATAGAAGTGTTGAATAAAAACAGCAGAGCTCAGAGCTGTACGATGCCTTCCTGAGGAAGAGTTAAGGTGCTCGGAACTCACCGAGACTAAAAAAGATTTGATAGAAACAAAGTTATATGATAGGCTAAGTAATGTTACATTTAACCTGACACTGAGTATGTTTTTAATCATACAAGGTGGAAAAAGACACATCTGTTCCAAGATTTTGTAAGTGCAGCTTTCTTTTTGCATATGAAGAATTCATTATAGAAAGCAAATGACTTTAATAGATATTTAAAGATTTTATTAAGTAGTTGCTATATGAGGACACAAATAGGTCTAGCAAAAAAATCATGCTTTGCCCTTTATTTACATGTGATTTCTATCTTAACCTATCAACATTAATAAAGAAATCCATCAATACTTCAAAAGAATTGCAATGAGAGACAAGTAGTGTTACCAAAGAAAAAATTCCATAGAGAAAGAAATTAAATAGAAGATTAATTTTGTGTTTTCAGCATAAGAAGAGGTACTGAAGTGTTGCATAATAGACCCTGTCTTCAGGAAGAAGCTACAGAAACAGTGGTTTTCAGTTACTTTTTCTTGTTAAGACCAGTGTGGACTGGGAGGCCCATTACAGGGGTGATGCACTCAGAGACAGAATTCCATGTTGGAAAAATAGACCCAAAAAAGAGGAGTTTATATGCTGTCAAGTCATAAATAAGTCAGTTAAAGAAAGGGAGGCATACATTGGACATAGTGTATTACCTAGCAACATTCAGTGAGATGGCATGGCTACATGTATAGTGTAAACAGGAGGGACCTACAGCTGCTGTCTTGACCCAAGATCTGCAAGCTCACACCCATACAACTAGACTCTGTCTCTGAAAAGCAGGACAGCTACACTCATATTGCTTATAGAGAATGATCTGGAGCCCCAAATCATATCTGAGAATTTCCTAGAAGAGTTTCAGTGCCCCAGATCAGAACCATGCCGGGGCATATGTTAAAACTTTAATAGTGTGGGCATCTGCACTCTGTTGCTTGGACCTTTGCTCTCATCCCATTTAATTTCCTAGTTCAAATGCAGCTGTCCATCTTCCTTTTTAAAGCAAGATGCTGTTTATGTCAACTTGCATCATGCACACCAAAGTGCTATAGATCCCTGTGTACAACCAAATCTCAGAAAGCCCATGTCACTTAAAAATAGCTTTCTTTGAAAATAATAACATCATAATCTGTACGATGACAGAGGAAGGAGCAACACAGTCTGAGGGATTTAGAATGAGAGGTAGCAGGGTCTAGGGCAAGGGGGCAGTTTGGGAACAGATTGGTTCATTGCCCCTCATACTACATGGACTGCACAAAGTAAGGGTCAGAGAACAGGAGTTACAGATATCCCTAGCTTATCTGTGAGACTAGTTGTACCCACTGTGTGAGAATAATAATTTTTTTCATCTGAAAACTAAATAGTTAATAGAAATGTCTCAGAAAGCAATACTTTTTTTAGTAGGTGTACAGATGGGTATGCTTGTAGATGATGACATTTTCCTAACAAAATCTGAATGAAGAATTTCTGCCTTGACTAATGATTTAGTGCTTTCTACATATTAAATCAATTTAATTATCACCTACTTATTGGTATTTTGGTGCATCATCTTTTTGCAATAGATCTTTCTATTCTGGCACTATGATTTATTAGAAAATTCTGAGACCTTTCAGGTCTTCTAAACAGACATTTCCAACAGACAGCTTCTGAGGTTATGATTAATTCATTTCTCCTCTGACAGCAGATTCACCAAGAAAACATATGTCAAGGATGAGCCTTTGCTTTAATTTTTTTAAAATCCTATAATAACCCAAAGCAATTACAAAGTAAACATGTTACTTTGTTTTATATCAGTTTATTTCCTTATATATGGAGATAAAAGACACCAAGGGAAATTCAGCACCGGTATACGCAATGTAACTTCTTGCATACATTGAATGGGTGTGTGGAGCTACAGCGAGTTGTGGCAGAATTAAATCTGCCTTCATGTGCGCTTGCTGTTGAGCAGCCATTTTATATACAAACGATACTGAGACATGTTGGCAGCCATTTAGGAGCGAAGTTTGTCATTCCTTTCCTCCTGAAACTAAAAGAGTGGGAAGGGATGGTATGAAATACAAACAAAAATGTGACACGGCCTTCTGCATCTTCACTGTCCTGCTTGTTTCTGGTTAAATATATAAAATCTAGTAAATATATAAAAACTAGATCGGGGCATAGCTACACCAAGGATATAGTTGGTAGAGGTATGAGCCGGTACATCCACACATAATTAAATGCAGTTATAAATTTGCCCTTAAGTCTCTTTGACAGTGATTTAATTCCTACATCATGTAGGTGCTTGTAAAATGTTTACATCTTCTCCTTTATTATGTTATCTGTACTTTTAAAGCTTAACTGTGCATTACCGAAATTGTTGTGAATTTTCATTTGTACAGCATGTAAAGGTATGGCATATTCCCAATATCTATGTTATTTATGTTTTAATTTTAAACTTTTTGTTACTTTTACTGGGAATACATTTAAACTGGGAATTTGTGCATTGACTAGTTACAGCCAATTTTAATCCTACGGGGACTTGGTGAAGCAAGCAAATATCCAGATTCAACAGTATTGCTACACATGGGAGTAAAGAGCTTTTACTAACAAAAGAGTAGCGGGCTACACTGCTGCTTTTTGACAAAACAGTGGATAGCTATTTACAAAACACAGTGCAGCTTTTCTCTACTGATTTGTGCTTCTCAAGCAGCCATGAGGGAATTGCTAATTACACAGCATTTGTAACACAGCAGCATCTACAGTGGCACCTCTGCAATTCATTTTGGGGTTACCAAAACTACCCTAGCCAGTAAACATGAAGCTTTGGTCCTTAGTAAAGAGGACAGTTATAGTTTAGGCAGTTAAGGTAACAGCGTTAATCCATTCGCTTCCCATTCTGCTGGCTTGACATAGCTATGTACAATGTGTTGAGATTAAAAACAAGCCAAGCTTTATTCTGAAATGTAATAACAAGACTAGTTCATATGAGATCAGAGAGGTGCTATTTCCCTCTGATTAAAGCTGGTAAGATTTCAGGTGGGAGAGGAGGTAAAGAACTGGGTCCAATTTTGCATTTCAAGAAATACAGAGGGAGTCTGGGAGGGATTCACAGGAACAATCAGGAAATATAATTTGTGGGAGAAAAAATGCAAGAACATGATTTGAGTCCAGAAAAGTTAAGATTGCCAGAAGAAAAATCAAGGCATTCAGAATGTAAAACAGCAGAAAGTTATATATGCTGAATTGCTTCCCTGGGATAACAGAGAAGGTAGAAAAACAGGATTCCTTCTCTGCAAAGGTTTTGCTTGATATTAGCTAAAATCTTCCTACCTCTTTGGGTACTGCACCACACTTAAAAGTGAGACTTATTCACTGGTGATAAATAGAATGAATTAGATGCAAATTTATGTACAGCACTCAATCCCATTTCAGTGCTGAGACAGGAAAGACTGTTTTCTTTACATACCTTCGATGTGAAGCGTAATTTCCAGTAATATGCCCAGAGCCATCACACCCAGGGGTTGGACACCTAGAATAATAACAGAACAGATATGGAGCAGTGTTACTGACAGGAAAGATATAGCTGCCCATTAAAAAACATTAACTGGCTCAGTCCTTGTTACCACAGGTGCCAGCCCTAGGGACCTCTAACCATTGCTAAACCTGAGCTTGATTCCACACTGAAGACAAACATACTTTTTTCATTCATATATTGTTTCTGTCAGCTACCTCACCTGCCCCCTCAAATGCTTTCTGGATATCTCTAGTATCGTCAGGTTAGTGGAGATTTCCAGCAGCTGCCTGACATCCCCACACCACCAGGAATGAGTAGGGTTGACAACAAATGGATTACCCCCATGATATATGTTTGGGTAATGGCTAACAGTACAGTGAGACATTTTGTTTTCCATCAGGGCTATTGCTTTAATCCCATTGCACAGTGTCATGAGGTCGCACCATGGAGAGACCCTTCCACCTCTCCATGAAGCGAAGGAAATGCTTAAGGAAAAAGAAATGCGTAGAACGGGGAGTAATGCTGGCCTCTTGCAGAGAAATGGTAACCCACCAAACACTCCCAAACACCAAGCTACAGCACCAGTCAGAGAAGACACTGATACAGCCATCAGTGGAATTTCCAAGAGTTGAATGACATTAGAGAAATCAAAGAAAATGGGTAGTTTTTTATACATTGCAAAGATGATTGTGATCACCACAGAATAAGCTAAATTATAATGCTAAGTCTAATCATTCACTGGTATTTGAACTGCTACACTAAATCACAGAAAAGACAAAGGAAGAATTAATTTATGTTCTTTTTACTGAACAGACGAATGCAAACTGAAGTCCAAAAAGTCTCTTTTCTTGAGCCCGAGTTTTGAGTTTTAGCCATGCTTTCAAGCTTCATTTGAAGAAAGCAATCAAATTCAAAAAGCGTGGGCAAATTCAGATGTTGCATTCTGAAACATCAGATTTCCGTAACATTCATTTTTTTTCACTAGCTGAATCCAGAGTTCATGCAGACTTTGGCTTTTACCCTTTAGTTACATGTGTGCTTTCATCAAAGTTGGTCCATGCTTGTAAACTTTTGCTTCACATAGATTTCTGCAGAGACTTGAAAGTTTCATAAAATCAGGAATTAAGCAACCCTGAATTCAGTGCAATGGGGCTGTCATGTTCCATTAAGCTGAATTTTAGCTCTTTAAAGCCAGTAAGCATTATCTACTTCTGAGGAGCTCAGCAGGGCCAAACTTCAAACATGATTAATGCAACCTTGAAAGAGATAAATTAAACTGGAATTTGTAAAATGAAGTTCTCATATGGTCTTCATCTGGACCAGTTCAGTTATTCATTAGAAAACATTAAAATATGGCAACACTTCCAGGATGTAAGTTGGTAAAATCTCTGGGGTTCACTATACCACTGAAGTTTCTCTTCTGTGTAACAAACAGTCTCTGTGCTTTGGACAAGAATTCGAAACAGCATCCTTAAAGACAATTCTCTTTTTCTCTTGCTTTGCATCTTTGCACAGGAACAAGTATAAGACCATAATCTTGACTAGAAGGTGTAAGTACTAACATGAGTCTTAATATCTTAAAGACCAAATTAGAAGATGACAACACATTAATCTTTCTGCTTGTAAAAGATAAAGCACATAATTTTTGCATAGTTTCTTCTGACAAAAATTAGGTAAAATTATGACCCTTGGAGAAGAAGTCATAGCTCAGTCTGTATTCCCCTTACCATTTACTCTTTGCTGTGGTTGCACATGGGTAGCACAAACATTGGCTATCTCTTTAAGTTAAAAAATAAATGGTTAGGGCATCCTATCTAAAGGGTCTTATATTTTAAATACTTCATATCTAAATATATGTTCTCACTATTATTTTTTTTTGGCAAATGTTTTGAGATGTGTAGACAGACAATCTCTGCTTCATGCATTTTTTTAATGCTAGGTATCTTCAGTGATCTGCAATGCCTATTTCTTACTTCCATCAAGACCAGCTGCATCACTGAAGCCTGACTGAACCCTCTAAGGATCAAATCAAAAGATATAGGAATAAGAATTAATTTAAGGAATTGACTAAACTTTGGTTCTAAATGTCCATGCTGTTTAAATGAATAAAGGAGAACAAGGTGCCATGAGACCATTCCTTTCCAGTCTGTCTGAGATACTACAAGGACTCCTTCTTTATGAACCTGTTTTCCTCTACAGACTTTTCAATCCTTTTGAGAATAAGCTATTATGAAAAATGAACAATGGTTTTTCTCATCTTTTCCAAGTCTTTTGCTACAGGCAGGCATGATTAATAGTGTCTTAACAACAGGATATATAAGATGCAACAGTATATCAAATCCATCAGTCCTAAAATTAGACCATTCCACCTCAACCATTTGGACAGTCTTACGCAATTTAAAAACTAGTTTATTTTGGTGTCATTAAAAAAAAAAGTCTTAAGCAATTGAAGCTAAAGAAGAAGTCATCCTGCTGTAAATTGAACTGAGAATCTTGACAAAGGGCTTTGTACAGTTCACCCCAGTTTAAAATCACACTTGATTAAACCAGAAGAGATTTTTATGCAGGCAAGGATTTTAGAAAGGCCTTTCAGATTTTTATTTTGGCACTATAATATTTGTTATCAAGTCTCATAAGCTTATATTGCCCTAAATGTAATAGATGAAATGAGGGTTCAGTGCAATTGATAAGAACATTTTAAAACCCTGGAACATTTCTGTTTCCATTCTATGGGGAATGCTTATAACCACTGTGAAATACAGGATGCAGACACACAGCAGCAGTCTGTTTCAACTATAAAGTTATTACAATATTTATTTGCTGTCCTAAGCAGATTAGATAAGGAAACAGCTACAAGTCCTTATACCACTGGAATTGTGAGTCTATTATTTTCAGGATGCCTGATCATACACAGGACTCATATATACCCTACTACTTTACTATCAACTACTAACTACATACATTTGACTTAACCAATCATATGTACATGGAACGGTACCAGAAAAATCTATGTACAGGTGCTTACAAGAGGCATGTCATGTGAAACCCTTTGAAAATACATATCAGAATAAGTGGAAAAAGAGATGTACCGTTTCCTCTTACTTCAAGTGAATGTAATTTGGCAGGATCAGAAGCTCATTTGTAGACTTTACATAATAGCTTATTGCAGCAAAGGAAATACTTTAGTACTGCAAAGAGTGAGGTGAGATAAGGAACTCACCCTGTAAAGAATGTTCAGAACATGTAATGCTAGCACTTTACCACAAATTCAGGGCATCCAGTAAAAGGAAGAGCTTGCCAGCGAAGGGGAATGCAGTTAGCACTGCCTTGATGCTCCATTCATTTCACAGAACATTGCAGAGTTGGGAACATAGGCTTAAGCAGAAAGTGGGACAGGGCAGCGGAACAGCAAGAGCTGCAGCAGATGAGTTCAGTATTGGGCTTAGACTCAATAGCAGGAATTAAAACAAAGGTGAGAGCCAAACAGAGATAAATACAGTTAAGCCCCACTGCCCATTCTTCACTGGGGAATGGACTGAAGGTGTGCAGTGATTAAAAAGGCTTTTGGCAGCTTAAAGGAATTTAACGAGGTTCCTGGGGATGGGGAGGAAATGGCTATGGTGCCCAAATAGGTTCTGGGAGAGTTTTCCCAAATGCCAGTGGTTAGAATTCTTGTTGTAAGCTCAGCTCCAAACATAAAAAGCAGCTGACATCAGCATAGCAGACTATAAATAAGACCCACACTTAAACCTATATTCCTAGGCTTTTATCTAGGTCTACAGGAGCTAGATAAGCTTACATATTTAAATTTATAGCTCAACTAGCATGAGGCCAAATAGGATGTTACACAAAGGTGAAAAGATAGAAATGAAGTAGTTGTTTTCATTATTGTGTATACCTTTGGTTGACTTATTTTTAAGATTTATTTTAAAACCTAAGTTATCTCTAAAACATATGTATAAACCAAAGATATAGTAATCTGCAATATAATGAAAATGCTTGGTTGGTTTTTTTTTTTTCCTTTAGAGATTTTACCATAAAAAGACAATGGCTTGTGGAAGTTTTTGCAGCACACAGAGCCTGACCACAGCTCAGAGCCTGCACTCAGAGCCTTGGACACAGGCTTAAACTGAGGCTTCTAATTTCTCTCCCTCTGAAACCTTCAGTTGAGATTCATCAACACAGTGAATTCTATTTCCACCTCAGTTAAATCTTGTCTTTAAGGTTTTAACAGTCTCTATGTATAAATCCTGGGATTTAGAATTACACAAGCCCGAATTCAGTACACCATGCAAACAAAAGTCAGGTCACTGTAGAACACGGTTCTATTTTCCGCAAAGTAATGTTTGCCTTAATCATCAGAGACAGTTTTAGCAATTGCAACCTATAGAGCTCCTCTTCTCTCTGTCTCTTGCCCCTTCAATCACCCTTGGTCCCTTCTATGCCCAGCACCAAGCCCTCTCACTCTGCACACTTTCAGCCTCACTGCCCTTATCACTACAGCCTGGTTTCTGTTAAGGAAAGGGCATGCTAGTGAGTTAGGCTGTGGTTTTTACAGGAATTGGCAGGTTTGTAAGTTATCTGTGTACTTCTTCTTAGCTATCGCTCTTGGGGGATTAATAATAGCACTCAGCAGACACTCTAGAAACAAAGAAATAATAACAGTCACTAATAAAGGTGAAGAGCATTGCCAATTCTGATTATGGCAAACGCTGCAATATTTTATTTTTGTCCTGAGGAAATTTGCTCCCATGGAACTGAATTAAGCCATCAGATAGTAATCCTTTCTGGGACCCACCAAACTATACTGGGATTCAATTGCAACGGGATGCTACACAATACCTTTTATGACCTGTTATTAGTAAGCTGGTGCATCAGCTCTAAAGACTGATGTTATTTTTATTGTTTAGTTTACAGCACCTACTACTTTGTGGATCCAATCTTCCCTTGAGTAAGAAAAAGAACACACATATATATAGTCTACCAGACAGGCTACGTATCCTGTAAATTACTAATATTTAAAACAGAAGTAGCTAGTAACCCAAAAGAAAGATCTTAATGAATTGAACAGGGAGTTAATCAGTAATTTGTGCAAAAATTCAGGATGGTTCTTCAGTGTTCCATGCTGCAAAAGAGCTAGGATTTAATAGCAAATGATATCTCTCCCATAGTTTTATTTTGACCATGCTGTCAATCTCTATCATTGACGTGTGATTTTCTGTTGAAGTTTCAGAAAGGCTGGAGAAATATAATTGTTTCCTGTGGGATTTTTTCATAGCAGAATGTAGGGGTTTTTTTATTGTCTGGTGGTTTCCATATATTTGTGATTCTGTTTTATTTGACTGAATCACCAGGAATGGTATTCATTGGTTGGGAGGCTGGAAGACAGACACAGTAACACTTTGCATTGCTATCTCTCATCTGAAGAGTCATCTTAAAGTACTTTACAAACATTAATGGATAAAATCTCACAATACTGCTTTGAAAAAGGAAAGAACTTGGCAGAAGGAAACTGGGGCATAGAGAGGCTAAATGACTACACAGGAGAGGAAAACGGGCTAGAAGGAGAGATTCTTATTCACTGCTCTGTTTGCAGCTGTAAAGCCATGTGTCTTTTGAAACTATGCATACATTCATAAACAAAACATCGGGGGGGAGGGGATGTCAGAAATGAGAAGTTATAAAGTAAACCTGTAAAGATACAGTGTTTGCAGCTCCCTGACTTGAATATGTGAGAAAGGAGGTAGAAAAGGGAAGTGGGCAAGAAAAGGAAGGGATGAGGAGCAGCTTCGTCAATTAAGAAATGGGAGTTTTCTGCAGGTTTATTGTATGAAATTGAGTGCTTGTCAAAAAATGACAGGCTTGCAGGGGACAAAGAAGTCCCCTTTTTAACTATTTAAGATGCCAAAAGAGAGAAAAAGTTTTTCTCCATCCAGTTCCTTCCTATGCCACTCACCACTGGCCTGCCAGGAGCACTCCAGGGCGAGGAGAGAAATCACAGGCAGGGCTGTGTGGTCCTCAGCGGAGATGGTTTTCTGGTCACAGGTGTGTCGGTAGCAGTCAGGGTTGTGGATATTGTTATGAAAACACCTATTTAGCAAGAACTGGACAGAAACCAGCAACTCATTTTGCCTCTACCTTGCTAAGCAGTCAGAGCAATGCCTCCCAGCCATTTCTGTTCTAACCAGCTCTGTGAAAGCAGTCTGGATGTATTAATCTCTAAGTCTTATTTTCAGTCCCAGGTATTTGGGAGGATTGCCAAACTCTAATTAAGTATGTGAAGTGGGAATGCTGCTGTTCCTTTTCTTCAGGAAGAAAGAGCAGAAATACCATAGTCTGGTCTAATGCCAGTAGGGACATGGATGCTTTTCCACTTTTACCCTACTGTCCTTTATTATCTACATTTTTTACAACAGTTGACTTCTGAATTCCTGAAGTGCTGATACTTTTGATACCTAGACAAACCTCCTTTACCTGCACAACCTATCTGTCAATTTGCAATGAAAACTTGTTTTGTTACGATGGATTTATTTTTAATTTCCCATGATGAAGCTGTACATCTACATACTTCACTCTATATTTTACTCCAGTTTTCTTTCATGATGACTGTCCCTATTTTCAATCTATTCTCCTTTTCCTACAGTGGAGCAAGAACCTCCATGTACTTTTGCCCAATGGTTTACTTTTCACCCATATTCCTCTCCAGTGTTTTATTTCCATATTCTACTGCTTCCTTTCCCAGATCCTTTCCCTTCCTCATTGTCTCTTCTTGTCACCTGTAGATTTTCACTCTCTCCCTTTTGAATCGTTTTTCTGTCCCCTTTAGCTGATGTCTTCATTCTCTTTTCCTCTCTCACCCCTTCCTCTTTTCATGATCTCTAATAACCTTGAAGTCGACAATTCTTTCTTCTTTCCTCCTCTTTGTTGTTTCTTTCCATTATTTCTTTTTTCATCACACTTCTTGTCCTCTGCTCCTTTCTCCCAGCTGATTTTATCTTTCCCTTAGTCTGCACTGCTTGCGGTCCTCTCACATTGCTGAGATGACTGGGTACACATTGCATCCTTGTATCAGGGGAGAAAACGCTGTTGTTGCGAAACCTTAACATAGAATTTCTTGGCTGCTGAGAGACAATGAGTCACGTTAAGTATCTTGAAGTCTTTTATTTTCATTAAAGTCCTTGTAAGCTCTATCACCAGCTTCAAAAGGAGCAGAACCAGGCTCACACTGGGCACTTCTGAAAATTGCATTCACAGCTCACTTGAAGCTCATCCGAATTGGTTCAAGAAGCAACACAAACTCTGCTGGTCAGGTATACAAATAATGATTATTTTAGCGAACCTTTAGTCTATGGTTTCATGTTCAAGGCTAAACCTATGTTCCCGTCCTCACAAATACACCTAGATAAGCATGTGAAGTCATACCTTCATAAATATCAAAGGTTCAGAAAGATGTGTTGTAAGCCAAAAATAAAAAAGATGCTAAATTTCAATGCATGTTAACTATTTCCCTGCTTTCAGCCTAACTAGGGGTACTTAATCCCATAAACTCAGTTTTAGCAAAAGTGCTAAATGTCTCTTTTTCATATGGAAAATACTAGTAACATTTCTTACTTAGTAGAATGCTACTGACATGGCAGGTGACATTGGAGGTAATAGGAAAATTTAAAACCCCAAACCACAGCAGATATAAAGGAAGAGGGTTTGAGGAAATAAGCCAGGAAAAAAAAACCAACAAAACTGTGGTGGAATGGCAAATGAGTGAATTGAGAAGAATCTTCTTCTAACTTGGAAGTTGCTTTCTGGCATTGGATCCAGTACAGTTTCAGTAGTAATGGGCAGGAGATCAGGGGATCCAGGCAAGGATCACTCCTGGTGGGGCATTACGGAGCTCTCTCAGAAGATACTGGAAGAAGTGCAGGTTGGAGATTGGAAAGAAGTGCAGCATGGAAGGATTTGTTGTTACCACTTTTACTGTACAGTCTTTCTATCCATGGGGGAATGATGCCAGGCCTATGGAGCTAGTCCAGGCATGAGACTAAAATAATTTTGGCTCAGAGGCTTTGTGGAGTAACTTCAGTCTCTTCTATCTCTGCTGAGATTTCTCTGCCTTTCTCTTTGCCTCTAGAAATCCCCAGCAACTGAACAGTTCTAAGCTGGGCATGGCTGACTGCATGCTTTCCTCCTTAGGTAAAACTTAATTAATTCCCTGACTTTTTTGCATGTGCAGTTTCTGCATCCTAAGTCGCTGGTACTATCTGTATTGCGTTCCTGCATTTTTTTGAACTGTGTGTGGGTGAGAAAGAACATGATATGGTTTTTAATTATACTGAAATCCATTTTCCTATAAGCAAACTAAACTGCATCATGCTGGCATTTAAAATATTGCTGTGCACTCGAATGTACAGATGCACATGATGGGTTTTAATTAATTATTTCTTTGAAAAAATATTCTTGTGCCTTCAGTTACCACCTCTGCATGCTGCCTGCTCTGCTAGCAGTCAGGACTTCCCAGCTTCCCAGCAGCAAGTGCCATGACGTGTTGCCCGCTGTTCTCACATCTAGCACCAGCATATACCGCCTAACACGCCAGTTGCCAAAGGCATGGTGTGTGCCTAATGTGAAATAGCTTCTGTGCACTACCCAGGGGGTGCTCCACTCACAGAAGCTGCCAGGGGGAAGCTGTGAATCAGCTCTCTCCCTGGGCACCTTGCCCACGCTTCCTCTCCTGCCAGCATCGCCTGCCTTGGAGGCAGCACCGGCCAGCTGCAGATCCCCTCCCCGCAGCAGAGAGCACTTCCTGGCACCAGGCATGAATCAGTTCCAACATATGCAAATTCAAATGTTCATTTCCAAACACCTCAGCCTTTGAAAAAAAAAAAAAAAAAGCTTCATTTTTATCATGAAGGAATAACATAAAATGTTCGAGGCATGGAGAAAATGCATGAGAAGATTGCCTTAAAGAGCATGCTTTACAGCCAGGATCAAAGCGAGTTCTCTATCTCATAAGATCACTGTTGCAAGTCTGTGTTTTAAAACAAAACCCCACAAAAAACCAATCAAACACGTGGTTTCTTTTCACTGTTTTTGGGTAGACACATTTGTTTCTGAAGAAAAACATCCTATTCCTTGTTGGTCTATTAAAATGGGAGCAACTCAGCCTCTCAGGCATATCTGCCACACAGTCACTGCACAGCAAGATTGGTCCAGTCAGGGTTTGCAGAACAGTCAGTGACATGATTTTGCCTGCTTCTTGTATATAAAAATGGGTCCAAGAAAAGGACTTAAAGACAGCTATAGCATTCAGTATTGTTCATCTTAAAAAATGTCTTCAAAAGCTCTTACACTTGGCCTAACATTTCTGTTTATGGTGTAAATGGAAGGTTTAGTATACAATCAAATTAAAATTAGGTCAAATGCTGAATACTACTTAAAATTCACTCTTTAAAGTAAGGAAGTTTTCCCCTGATAAGATATTTACATTGTGGTTAGGTCAGTAGCCTGCTAGTTGCCTTGAACACCATAAAATTATCAATAGCATAATTCTTGAATTCTTGTCTCTATGTTGCCACTTCTTCCATGCTCTACTCTTCGGTACTTCACATATCTTCTCTCAGAGGAAGCAATTACCAAAGGGTCAGGTGGGCAGAGCAGAATGATGTTGAATCTGTCACTTCCTGAGACATTTCTGGAGGTCTAGGGTGACTTCAAAATCTACAGATCTGGAAGACTCAGAAATGCTGAGAAAAGCTATCAGTTTAGGACTGCTAAAAGCAGAGGAAACAAATTAACAACTTTCATATATTGCATGTCCTTAATAATCCACTAAAGTTATTGGGAAAAGAATGAGCACAACCCAGCATTAGCCATTCCTTAGCATTCTGTTTATCTGTTTTTAATTTCAACAGAACTGTTCAACTTGTGCCCACACAAATACTTGATCAAGAGAAGGACTCCAGAAAATCACAGGAGGGAGGCAGTTGGGTCAAATATAAGGGGAAGAAAGGAAAAGCTGAGCAGAAAGGATGGAAAGAATAAGAGCATGAAGAAACTCCAATTTATATGTCCTCTTTCAGAATAGTATATCAGATACTAGTATGAAAGACTAAGCCTACAAATTAGGCAGTAATATTTCTAGCCCTGCATAATTAAGAAAGAAGCAGAAGTCCTACCTCTAATGAGAGTCCTTTCAGTCTAGCATTATGCCAAAGCCATAAATGTATAGGAAAACACCTTTGACATCTAGGAAATATACCATGGGCATAATGAAGGCTCAGAGGTTTTGGGGGAAAAAAAAGCCATCAAAATAACCCAAAGGACAGAAAATGTAATGCGCTGGAATTTTCTCCACTATTAACAGCTTGTTTCTTACTCTCCTGTTTCAAAAGAGCAATTAAAAACATGATTTCCCAATGCATATTCAGAAAGGTAAGATAAGGTAAACATAATAGTTCGGTGTAAAATGTGTTTAGGTGATTAATTGCATCTTAAGGCTGAGGGGTATGTTTTGTTCCCCATGCACTCACTGTCCTGTGCCTACTTGTACTAGTACAAGTACTATTGTACCGGGAAGTTCCTGTACTGGGTGGACTTTTAAATCTCTTCTGAGTGTATGGGTTTCTCTCTGAAAACAGGGACAGGTTCTATCCAGTAACAAGGACAGGTTAAGATCTGGATAAGGGGAGGAAGCTCTCAAGGGTTTGCTTTCCCACAGATAAAGCAGAGACACTACTTTCTATTTTGGGGGTGAAAAGTCAACAGCAGAAGAGTAAAATCCTTCAGTTTTCATTTCATGAAAACAAGCAGCTTTTTCCCTCTAGGCCTAGAAACATTTGTCAGAAGCCCAAGAGAGGAAATGTGAAAATACCGAGTGTGAATTATATCAGACTGTGAGAGGCAGTCTGGTCTAGTAAGAAGGCTAATGAACAGCACTGCTAAGGGAAATCCAGTTTTGTTACCGATTTTCTGCGTGAGTTTAGATTAATTTTTGAAAACTTCTCAGAGTTGCTCTAATTTTTCATGTGATTGACTCGAGATTCATGCTCCATCTACACTGACTTTGAAGTATAACCTCACCTTTATTTGAGGCCCACATTGTTAAGCAAGACTTAATTAATGCTGAAAGGAAAAATTCTTAGTGAGAGTCTAGTCATGAACATGTCTGCAAGGACAGGTTGGGCATGACCACAGCTATGCCCACTTCTACAAGTACTCCATCCTACTGCTGTTAGATAATCTCAGATGGTAGACAGTGGGCAGACAAATTAGTTCTAATGAAGTAACACCTAGGAGGGAATAATGTCTTTTGTATTCTTCCCAGCACTCTGAGAACTACAAACCTCTGAGATGAGAGTTTGCATTGCTGCAAGATATTACAGGTTGGTTATGGGCCTGAAGCACTTGATATACAAGGCTGAGTGAGCTGGCTGGTTCAGGAAGAAAAGTGGAAGAATCAATCTTATTGCTGCTATGAAGACCTAACAGGATGGTGTAGTGAAGGAATAGCAAAATTTTCTCTGAGTTGCACAGCTGAAGAATGAGAGGCATTGGGGGCAGGTTCAGCATGAAAAGCCATTATAAAGGAAAAATAATTAAAAAATCCCATCATGTGGTCAAACACCGGAACAGGATGTGGGAACTCTAACCCTAGAGATACTCAGAAGTTGGCTGACCAAGGTCCTGAGCAACTTGCTTCAATCAGACTTGGTCTGAGCAGGAGTTTGGACTAAGTAATATTTGTAGGTCTCTGATTACAGTCATATAATTCTGTATTACATCCTAACAACTGTATCAGAAAGCATACTGTTTGGCTTCTTATTGGCCATACAGATGCAATCTATCCTTAGAGGCTCCTTTCCAGAAAGATCAGGCACTACCACTCTACTTGATTTCACTCCTTTCTTGACAGTTCAAGTTCAACCAATTTATTTGTGTGCTTCTATATAGTAGAAATATTTGTATATTTCTTTGAATTTGTGTACGTTTTTTTCAATGAGTGAAAATGATGACTTTGGAATCCAGTTTGCAGAACTAAGGAATGCTCAGAAATTCCCAGTGAGGTAGGAAAAATGGATCACACCAAACATCCTCATCAGTGAGAGGGTCTGCCTGAGATAATGTTCCCAGTTTCTACTCCAGGCATCCATCTACCTCTGCTTCAGAGTTTCCTGTCCCTCCTGACAAGATGTTGCAGCTCTCTGGGTAGCAGTAAAAGAAACAACAGAGCTTTTAGGACGGTATTCAATAACCTGAAATTGATGCCATTTCACCCTAACCTGTCAGGCAGTTTGCACATTATGTGGACAAAGGAGGCATCCATTCAGTGAGGGCAGGAAGCTCTGATAAGACTGTTAAAATTGTTCTGAGGTAAAGTATTCCTTCTTGCGCTGGAATCTCTGACTGTATTGAATATCACTTAAGTAATAATTCTAGCTTCATAAGACTGTTCCAAGGTATCATTAAGTAGAGCACTTGAAAATGAATTGTGCTTTTTATTTTCACTGGATATGCTCTGATGTCTTTTCTTACTTTGGTCCTCCTTACTTTCTCCTTAAAGTTAACAAAGGCAGAAAGCCCACACTCTTGTACAATGTCCCCTTCTGCAGCTCCCCTAAGATTACACAGTTAAGCTTGGTTCATACCGTAAACATTTCATGAAAGAGCCACCTTAATTTTGCAGTCTCATAGCTGCAGGGAGAGTTTCCCAAACAGCTGCACAGAATGCTGGCGAGGTCAGAGGTTACAAGCAGGGACAAATGGCTGTGCAGCACAATGGCACCGTGCGGCTGCATACGGCAGGGTAGAAAACAGCTCGCTCGCCAGGAACACTTTGCTCACGGTCGGGAATGCAGGCAGAGAGAGATGCTCTATTATACCATAGGGCTCAGAACTCTCACACTGCTGAATTACAACAGCAGCCTTGAGTGAAAAGCCAGCAACTTTGACTTGCATGTTTTTTACAAGAAAAAGGTTTCCCTTTGATTTTTTTAAAGCAGAATCACAGAATCACAGAATTATCAAGGTTGGAAAAGACCTAGAAGATCATCCAGTCCAACCATACACTTCTTTTCCACAATCAGTTGTTGGTTTTGCATGCTTGTAGCCAAATATCTCTGAGTATCTATTTACTGCTCCTTAATCTGATTTCTAATTCACTTGGTTATCATTATCATCTACATACTGATTAATACTTCTCTTTTTCCAGGCTGGTGACAAGGAACCATAAATTTCTATTTTCAGACTGAGTTTTCACATCCTGCATTCAAACTCTGACAAAATATTAAAAAAATC
Source organism: Porphyrio hochstetteri (assembly GCA_020800305.1). NCBI lineage: Eukaryota > Metazoa > Chordata > Aves > Gruiformes > Rallidae > Porphyrio > Porphyrio hochstetteri. The sequence continues at coordinate 105,910,200 of CM036907.1, forward strand.
ACTGTCCTTACAAACATTCCTGCTAATGAAGTGCCCCCTGATGAGGATTTGGGAGAACAATACATGAGGCAGGAACATAGCTGAAACACAAATTCTCTGTTCTGTGTAGCTCAGAAGAAAAAGAGTGTCTTATTAACCTCCTGGCATGAATTACGAATAGGCAGAATGCCAGCCACAGGAAAACCACTAATTTTGAAAGGAATATAGCATCTTGGGATGTAAACACCGTGGAACAGCAAACTACATCTTACAGAAATGTCTCCCATAGGTTGTCACTTTCCAGTGATCATCATTGTGGACTTTATCTCTTACATAGGATTTTATCCATTGGCAGTGTCTTTAGAAACTGCTTATTTCCCTTTTTTATGGCAAGGGAAACTTATAAGAAAAATTCCCTTTGGCTAAATATTCATTACATTTACTTTCCTTTTGAAAAGAAAGCTTTTTCATTAACACGAACAGACAAATAAAGTTTTTCTTAACCTTAAAGGCAATCCCACTGCCTTAAAAAGGGACCCAGGGCTCAGTCCTGGGTCCAGTCTTGTTCAACATCTTTATCAATGATCTCGACGAAGGGATTGAATGCTCCCTCACTAAGTTTGCAGATGACACCAAACTAGGAGGAAGTGTTGATCTGCCTGAGGGTAGGGAGGCTCTTCAGAGGGATCTGAACAGACTGGAATGATTGGCTGAGTCCAATGGGATGAAGTTTAACAAGGCCAAGTGTAGAGTGCTGCACATGGGACATAATAACCCCATGCAGCGCTACAGGCTTGGGGGAGACTGGCTGGAGAGCTGTCAGGCAGAGAAGGACCTGGGGGTGTTGGTTGACTGCAGACTGAATATGAGTCAGCAGTGTGCTCAGGCGGCCAAGAAGGCCAATGGTATATTGGCTTGTATCAAAAATAGTGTGGCCAGTAGGTCTAGGGAGGTGATTGTGCCCCTGTACTCGGCATTGGTGAGGCCACACCTCGAGTACTGTGTCCAGTTCTGGGCTCCTCACCATAAGAAGGACATGGAGGTCCTGGAGCGAGTCCAGAGAAGGGCAACCAGGATGGGGAAGGGGCTGGAGGGCAAATCCTCTGACGAGCGGCTGAGGGAGCTGGGGCTGTTTAGCCTAGAGAAGAGGAGGCTGAGGGGAGACCTTATCACCGCCTACAATTACCTGAAGGGAGGTTATAGAGAGATAGGTGATGGTCTCTTCAGCCAGGTGACAGGTGATAGGACAAGGGGGAATGGCATGAAGCTGTGCCAGGGCAGGGTCAGATTGGACATGAGAAAAAAATTTTTTCTGAAAGAGTTGTCAGGGCCTGGAACAGGCTGCCCAGGGAGGTGGCTGAGTCACCTTCCCTGGATGTGTTCAAAAAAAGGGTAGATGAGGTACTTAGGGATATGGTTTAGTTTAGGATGAGAATGGTTGGACTTGATGATCTTCAAAGGTCTTTTCCAACCTTGTGATTCTGTGATTCTGTGACTTTTGAACTTTAAGACAGAGTAAAATTATTTTTGTGATCATTCTTGATTATATAAGACTTAATATGAAGATATAAAATACATTAGGCTTGTGGGACACAAACATTCACAAGACCAGCATGACTAGCAGGTCAAGGAGGTGATTCTGCCCCTTTAGTCTGCTCTGGTGAGACCCCAACTGGAGGTCCAGTGAGGGTCCTGGGTCTCCCCAGTACAAGAAAGACTTGGAGCTCCAACAAGCTGTTGGAGCGGCTCCAGAGGAGGGCCACAAAGATGATCGGGGGCTGGAGCACCTCTCCCATGAGGACAAATTGAGAGAGTTGGGCTTGTTCAGCCTGGAGAAGATCAGGCTCTGAGGAGACCTTATTGTGGTCTTCCAGTAGCTTACAGGTAAAATGGAGAAGGCCTCTTAATCACGGAGTGTAGTGATAGGAAAAAGGGTAATGGGTTTAAACTTAAAGAGAGGAGATTTAGATTAGACATTAGAAAAATTCTTCACTCTGAGAGCTGTGAGGCCCTGGCACACATTGGCCAGAGAAGCTGTGGCTGCCCCCTCCCTGGCAGTGTTCAAGGCCAGGTTGGATGGGGCTTTGGCAACCTGGTCTAGTGGAGGGTGTCCCTGACCATGGCGGGGGTGGTGGGGCTGGAACCAGCAAGTCTTTGAGGTTCCTTCAACCCAAAAAATTCTGTGATTCTATAAATTTGTGCAAAAACTGCAAATAAGTGGTTCTGATGTGCTTACTTATTATCCATTTGTGAACAAGTAGCATTTCAGTAGAATTAATACCAACATTTGTAAAAATGGAATTAAAATCAGGTAAACTACAGTTTAAAAATTGTGTTCTGAGCTCAAGTTTTTCATACAGGCTGACTGCTTTTGTCAAGTGTAAGGAGAGCAAATTCTGTTCTTGGGCTTATCCATGGAGTTTGGCCTTGCTATATTGTTCTCATTCCATTAAAAACATGCTGCTTAGAGAATGCTTTTCATAGTTACAGAACATAATCTCAGATCCAAAGCCAGCTAAAGATGGTGAGGACTTAAGAGGACTTTGTATCAGGTGTCAGGAAAGACTTAGAATCATTGAAGGTCCTTTTCTGTGAATGGGCGTGTTGAGTATTAAACCTTAGTTGGCTTAAAAAGAAAATTCTTTATAACTCTGTTCTTTCAGATTCTTCACACTGAAGTCATGAAGGTTTATTGGGTGTTTTTCAAAAAGGAGGCCCTTGCCTCTCCTCCATTATGTCTATACTTATGGAACATACTTACGCTTTCCTGACAGATGTTTCTTGATTAATGCATCAGAGGAAAACAAATCACCACCTACAATGGTTCCTGGAGAAGCCTTGAGGAGAAACCCATGATCTATAATATTTTTTTTTAATTATTCAGTTCTTTTCATATAATTTTTTATGCCTTCCCTGGGATTTTTTCCATAATTTGTTTATAACACTTATTCATGGGGAACAAAACAAGTGATATATCTCTGTAGTGTCTGGCATACCAAACATTTATAGCTTTTAAATTAAAACTTACTTGTGAAATACACGGAAGTCAAAATAGCAGATATCAAATTCACTACCTTTTAAAGAATAACCCTGGTATTTAAGAGAAACAAGTGCAAATATTTGTAAGAAATAACCAAGCTGTTTCTTCATTTTTTATCTATTGGCTGATACCATGTCTAATTCATAGCTGAATTAAAGATTCAGATCATAGAGTCAAAAGTAAATTATGTATTGTTTACCTATTAAATTCCAAATCAACATTCAGTAGACAGCATTTAACACAGGGCCATTTTAGCTCTTTCAGCTATCATCAGTTTATACATACAAACAAAAAACCTGTAACTCATAGTTTTACAGGCAAAATAATTACGTTGTGATTTTCTACTAAGTCTGCTTTAACATGTTTTTTGTGTGAATTATGTGTTCAAGAAAAGTGCCAGACTGACTGGTCTGGAAAAAGTCATTCTCTACCTGTAAAATAATGAAAGGAAAAAAGAAAAGAAAAGAACAGAAAGACTATGGTTTGGTTACCTTATAAACTTTGCTTGCGTTATTTGATTCCTTTCCTATTAACACAGAAAAAAAGTGCTCTTTTTTTTGCATAAATTATATTCACAGCTCTTTTAAGCGATCACATGCTTTCATAATGATGGCCCCATTAATTTGCAGTCTGAAAATGTGGAAACTAGATTCCGTTCATCTTTGTGTAGTGCTAACTCTGAAGCCTGAAGATGGCGTTATAAATATAGGTCTTGTTGACTAATTTACAGGTGATCATTTTAACCAAACTATGTAAAATATATAATTCTAGAAACTGCATCTTAAATATAATTTTTTAGATGTTTTTCAAGTGTCTGTCCTTTTTTCCTTTTTACTGCAGTCTGAAAAATGACAGATAAGAACAGTAATGTGCTTATACTGCAGTCCTCCTCTGCCTCTTTTTTATTACAGAAAACAGATACTGGTGGAGCTGAGTGCAGTGTAAGCACAGTCAAGCACACAAAAAAAATTAATGATGGCCAGTGTTAAAATACTTCTCAAAATCTAAGGTTGTTTCACACAGTGTACACCAAATGAGCCCATGCTGAAAGAGCACAATGTCGTTATCTGTAGAAGGAGAGAAACCAGCAGACTTTGAAGCAGTGGAAATTCTGTGTGTGTTAGGGTAGAAGAGCAGTTTTTACATGCAGATGAGCAAATGTAAATTCCACTTACTGGGAATACAAAAATATTGTAAAAGAAGATTATGATGAGGTGTTTATGAGGGTTATGGGATATTTTAGAGATATAAAACATTGATATAGATACTACAGTGCTGCAAAAAATGTATGCCACATAAAGTCCCAATAGCACTGAGATAAAAATAAAGGGGTGAACTTAACTGCATGGCAAAATCAGATGTTACTGTGCAGATACAGACACCAAGTAATAGAGTTAGCATTGGCCATTCTAAGAAACCAAACAATGCAAGGAATTTTATAACTTCAAAAGATTTAAATAAGGCAATCAAACATGAATGCTAACCCAAGAGAGCAGCTGAGGGCATCTGCCCAGATCATCACTGTTGTATCTTAGCGTAACTCCACTGAAGGCAATGGAGCTATGCTAATTTACACCAACTGAGGATCCAGGCAATCACATTGAGGACTTTGAGTGACAAAATTACTTTATTTTGGGGTATATATTAAAGGATTTTGGCAAGTCTGACCAAACACAGAAAATGCAAAACATTGCGCTTTTAATTCCCATTTTAGCAACTGTATAGTTTATGCAACTTCCCACGGGGATTGCCTCAGCACTTGGGATATACCACAGCATCATGTTGCAGATCTTTGCGGATCTGGATGGAATGAGCAATTGGTTATGATCTGTTGATTTGAAGCAAAAATGATCAACATCACAATGGGAGTTTGCACAATAACCAAATTGTGCCAAAGAAAAGACCCTTGAATTGAATACGAGCAAATGTCAGGCTGAATGAGATTAATTATGCAGGACACATTCAATGACAAAGAAGTATGACCAAACCCAAGGAAGGCGGAGGCAACTGTACAAATGGAAAGACTCCAAGACAAGAAGGCCTTAGAGAGATTCATTGGGCATGTTAACATAACTAAGCAAATTCATCGATAATTAATCTCAATTAAGTGCTCCTCTCAGAATAGCTGCTTAGGGACTGCACAAAATGGCACTGGAATGACTGACAAGAGAAAAGTTTTTAAAATTAAAATGAACTGTCAAATAAACATTCATACTGAAATATTTAGTGATTAGGGAAGAGCTTAGGAACTACGGGTCATATCTTCAAAACGGCCTAAGTTGTTATTGCAGACACTGAATTCCACTTTCAAAGTTAGGCACATAGAAGTTGCAGGGATGTAGATGCCCAACACTTACATTCCTTCTGGAAACAAAGTTAGACTCTTAAGTCATACAGGTTGTTTTGAAAAAATCACTAATTCAACGAGCATTTATCTGAATTGAGAGTATTCCAGATGATAACTAAGTGGCAAGTGGTTTTAAATGCTGATTAAAATCCAAACAGCAAAAAAATACTGCTATTAATATCTTTTGCTTTAAATAATAAAATACACAAAGGGGCCATACACTATTTGGGTATGTAGAAGCCACTGTGCAAATGAAGCCTCTGATTTCAGAGCATTTCATGGTATCGAGAACTTACTAAGGCCCTGATTCTGCAAGGTGCTTCATGCAAACAATTTTGTGCCTGCATGGAACATTTCACAGCATCAGAGGTACTGATATGCAGATGGCTTTTAAGGAGCTTTTTAGAGAGTACATGCTTTTAAGACTACCTCTCAGTAATGAAAACAATGATGAAGGGTCTTATGTAAACAGAACTCAAGTATTTTCCATTTTGGAGACAAAAGTTGACAAACTTAAGTGAGAAAAATGGAATGACTCAACCTTACCAGAGTCTGAATGAGTTATTCTAAAAGAACAAAAGCCCAGCCACTTCCATATGTAAAACTTATTGTGACTACAGAGATGAGGTTGCTGCAGATGATGGGTTTCTATACAAAGGACATTATCATAACACCACACAACATGAGGTTGGAAATGCTAGGTATAACCTACAGTGCCCATTTGAGTATTGAGAAGTGCAGGAACAGAGCCCAAGGTGTTCTGTTCTGGCCAGGCATGCATGCTGCCATCAAAGATAAGGTATCCAAGTGGAAATCTGCAATAAATACAGGAAACAAAAATGCAAAAAAAACCCACTGAAACCACATTCCTAATTTCACTTGGCCCAAGGATCTAGTTGAACAAAATGGGAAAGATTATTCCTTATAGGTGAACTAATATTGGGGATCTACATTCCTTGGTTTTGTTTTTAATCAATTAGACTTGCACGCTAACTTGCAATTTAATAACACATTAAAAATCCAGGTTTTTTTACCATAACATTGCAGATAAGTTAATACAACACTATCATTTACAAATGACTCACTCTAGTAATTTTTAACATTACTCCAAATACATCACGTCTGGTCCTTGCAATCACATTTTCTATACAAGAGATAGCTGAAACATCAAGGAACTTAAAAAATTTTCTGCAGATTCAAAGGATACATACTTAGCATCAAAGGAGTATTTCATTATAACACAAGGTTACTTACTAGTAATCAACAACCTCAGCATTCAAGAAAAACTGTAATGACAACTTTTATTAAATTTCCCATGTAGAAAAAAAAAAAAGAGGACATAAACAACAGGGATAAAAAAAGTGATAATAAGAATGGAAATGGTTATTTCTCTTGTGCAAAGAGCAATTTTCTAAGAGAAAAGTGAGTGAAAAGTATATAATGGGTCTTACTGAGTTCTTATAGTAGGACAGATGTAGTCTCAACAGGAAAAAGGAAGGGAAGGGAAGTGAAGGGAAGAGGAGGCAAGGCAAGAAGGGTAATACTCCTGTTCAGATGAAGCAACAAATGTACACCCAGGCACTAAACAATCAGAAACACCTCAAGTGGCAAACACAGGATGACGGTGGAGAAATCTCTTCTGCAGCTAAACAGATCTCTGCAGAAATAACTGGTTTGAGTACAAAAAGCGACTGCACGTATTCAGAGAGCTATCAAGGTTTAAAGAGCATATGTACCAATTAACTCCAAGAATAAACTGGTTACCTGTCTGAAGAAGGGAATGTTCCTGTGGTGTTTTACTAATATATCCCATTAATCTTTGTTTATGTATTTTAATGTTGTATATGGAGAAGGTCTGGTTTTTTTGCAAGATCACTAAAATGATATTTTATTTTTTATATTCATCAGAATAAATACAACACAAGCTTCTCCACTTCTGGGAGGATATCTCCCCTTCTTGGTTTCTAGTTCTTGCTGAGCAAATTGCAATGAAATTACACTAAAAAGTGAAGAGATTATACTGATATTGGAGAGTTTCCCTAGAAGTATGAGCTAAGGATATCCATTCTACACAGGAAAAAAAGCTGTACTGTTGTTCTTCATAGAAGACTTGTTAATTTTTCATCTGATCTGACAGGAATACACTACAAGGAGGACACATCTGGAAATAGGGAATAGGGATAAAAGGAATATAAGAGGAGTGGAAGATCACCACCAAGAATATGGAAATTCAAGCAGACATGGAAAGAAGAAGGAGGCACAGAAATTCCAACTCTTTATTGTGGAGGACGTGCAAAAATTGACTAAGCTCTTCAATCTGAGTTAAGAAGAGATGTGAAATAGAAAAGCTCACAGACTTCATTGTAGAGAGGGAAATGAGGCTCTTTGCCTCTCTGTAAGTGCCATATGGTAATAGTGAAAGATGTCCACCACAGGAAACAATGACATATAAAACCTACACAGAGGCCCTAGTGCTTTGGGACTGAAGGACTAGGCATATTGCAACAGTATCAGATAAGTATACAGACTTGTATACACCTGGTTGAACTGCAATTCTTTCTGAGGTTCAGATTCTTTATTACAAGCAGTTTCTGGCAGAAAACTGACCAAAGAAACAGGAATAAATGTAAACAATTCAATAATCAGTTCCAAAGTAGACCAAGCTAATATTTCATTACCTATGGCCTTTGAAAAGGTATGTTTATCTTTACATCAAAGTAACAGCTAGGTTTATAATTTTCTGGGAGTCTCTGGCAGCCAGGTTCTCTGGTTCCCATGTTGGCAGTACACTGAGTAGTCAGTGTGCTGCATTTTGGCTCGGGCTGGTTTACAGAGGATCAAAATGTGCCCTTTTAAAAACAAGAATTAATTATAAGATTTTAAAATTTTATTTTAAATAGATTAAAAGTGCTTCAAAATGTTGCTTTCTTTTATTGTATTTGTAATTCTACGATGGGATTACAGCTTTGAAGTAACACTGTTAGAAAAACCTCCTACAATAAGGAGTAAATAAGGAAAACTGATAAGAAAAAGCCCCTGTGTAAGATTACACTGGATTTAACTTATTAATATTTTAATATTGGCCACTATCACTGGGTGGGCTGTTAATTGCTCTCCCATCATAGCAAAGTTTACTGATCAATACAGTGTCCTTATGTCCTTTAAAAATTAGTTGCTTTTCACAAGTATTATACCCCAAATCTGATGATGGAATAGCTTGGATTCTTGCCAGATATTAATTTCTTCAGAGACACTTAAAGATGCTGACGCCTTTTTTTTACCAGCAGCAGTTACTGAGAATTAAAGCTGAATAAATTCTTCTGTTTCTTGGAGATCATTGACCAGGCTGTGTAACTGCTTTGGTCTGCTGATAAACTATGCACGAAGGTTCTCATGTTTCCTCTTGGGCTTTGGGTGAAAGTGGAGAATCGTGCAATCTCCACGATAAACGTGAACAAGAAGCCTTACAGAAGAGAAGCATGGAATTGTGGTAAGGAACAGTTAGGCCAACGCTGGAACAATTTAGTTGAAAGCTGTCAGGTTACTACTCAATGAGCCAGGAAATGTGGGTGATGGAAGTTAAGAAGCCACAACTACCAAAAGGCAATACAGTGAGCATAAATATTAAGCTTTTTCAGATTTGCATATTATTTTGATTATGAATATTATCTGAATTATATTATTCATGACTACTATTTGAAGTGTTTGCTATTTTTTATTTTAGTTGGGGCTTAAAAAGAATCAGTGCATTAGCAAAACTCCAACTAGTAAACTGCATTATACATAACTTGTGCATGCGATGCAATGCACAGAAGGAGATCATGGATTGCCAAAACATGATATAAAGGCTTTACCAACACATATACAATATATGCTATATAAGCTATGTATGGCAAAGCCATAGAAGGATGAAATCTTTCCAAACCATGAAGTCCAGAAATACATTCCCCATGCTGCACTACCAATTCTTCCCCTGCACTCTCTCTATAACCCCCACAGTAGAAAAGTATTTTCCAGAAAGTTTACAGAGGGTGAAGTGTTTATGGATGACTACATTTAAAACTGGAACAAGGAATAAAAGATGAAGAGATGGGAACAGTACAGGTTGGTAGGGAGAGGACAGAAGGGATCTCAGCTTGGGATACAGGCAAAAACTGTGTGTGCATTTCTCTCTACAGCCCGGGGCAGGAGCCAAGGTTACTGATTCTCACTACTCTTCCACTGTCAGCAAATATGTATGGAAAACACCAGCAACGTTCCCCACCTCCTCCTGATTCCAGTCCATGCTAAGTGTTATACCTTTTACTGCTGTTTGCTACCACAGTAGTTCAGGTGACATATATATCAGATATCAGAAGTTCCCATGGTGGCTGGTGGCCTGACAGAGAGCCAGTAGAATCCCACATTATGGAATTTCTGCTTCTTTTCAGCTTGCTCTTTTTAAAAGCAAGGATATTATACCTCCAAACCTCACACACAAAAATATAACAGATGTAAATGAAGTACTTCACAGTTTAAAAAATTCCAATATCAAAATCACTTATGTAGCTTTGGTTTAGCTGTTTTGTGCATATGCATTATCATTTACATGATCACATCTTCCTCCATCTTCGGCAGAGAACAAGAGTGTAAATCAGAGCTGTACAAAGGATCCTGCCATCCACGGGGCTCCTACTTCCCTGCTTTCCAATACGTATGTAAAAAATGCAAAGACCCTTTATTTGTCTCTGTACCAGCTTTAGCAGGATGGCTAAGAGTTAGAGAACAATAAAAATATATATATAATGGGATGATTAGACAATGAGTTTGAGACAAATAGAAAAAACGAGAAAGGAAAACAGTACAGAGTGAATAGGCCAAGTGGAAGCTGATTTGAGGGAGGAGAAAGGATAGTCCCACTGCTGTTCTGGAACACTGGACTCTATCCTGCTTTTTCTGCGGAGTTCATCCCTTTTTACATAGGGACATTCACTCACTGTGTAAAACTGCCTGTTTCCCTCAGCTCCAAGTGAGGTGAATGGGTATGTAGCTTTGTACATATGCAGTTTGCTACAATGAGAAGAACTCTGACAAAGTTTGAGTCCTAGAAGTCTCAAACCAAGCAATCAAAATTATATGCTTAAGTTTTCTGGCTTTAAAATGGCTTATTTTAGTGTATAATCACAGGTTAAAATGAACAATTTCTTTTATAATCATCCTAAATTAATTAGGAAGCATTCCAATGCAATGTTAGTGACAAATATGTGAGTGAATTAGTAGTTACATCCTGAAAGTACAGTTTGAGGAAAGTACAGTGAATAGCAGACAGGGCCACACATGGGATAATGAGGAAAACAGGAGAAATTCATTAGTTGTTGATACAGTGATTACTGTCTGCTCTGTGCAATGAATTACTTTGTTATTCTATGGAAAAACATCTGATCAGAAAATGAAGGATTGAAAATGCAACAGAGAAATTAGCTGAGTTAGCCTCCTTAGAATTCTGGCATTTCCTAATAATTTAATTCATTTAACAGAGTTTGTATGTGTTCAATAGGTATTATGATTAACTGCTAAATAAATATTTTATGCTAAATGCTAAATAAGTAATAGACGCTAAACTTAAAATATAACTTTAAAATATAATGTAATATTGTTCTCTTTGCTTTGACAAAACTTGAAATAGGTAGAGAGAATGGTGTGAGACGGAAGTGGGGTCTCAAGCTCAAGTGTTTTTGTTTTTTTTTTTTTTGTCCTGGTTTCTATTAGGCAAGCTTGACTGTAGATGCATGAGAAAAGCAGAGGAGATGGGGTAATTCAGGAACCATTTCCCTTTATAAAGGGTTAGAGCAGCAAAGTATGTGCTTAACATATTATTCATGCTGCTCCAAGAGCCTTGTCTGTGTTTTGTTTATGTAATTGCATTCCCTTGAACATCTATAACTTGACCCACCCCAACCCAAAATCCAGGTCCAAATCTGAGTTTCTCTGGGGTTATGTGCACATGTCTTGCTCTGCTTATACTTACATGATTTCCCTGGCCTTATTTCTATATCTTCCCCTTTCATATCACATAGTCTTCTAGCAGCAGATACCAGCATGATCTAAACTGATAGTTTTAAAAATGTGTGTGCAGGGGTTTGCCTGTGTGGGAAATAAATTGTAAATTTTGTACCTATTGTTTGCATCTACTGACTAGATTAGCTAAGACTAGAGAGCAATCTTACTTTAGCAGCTTCCCCATGCTTGCTTTCTTATCTTTCCCATGCTTTACAGTTCTTTTTTCCATCAAGGTATTTCCTGAATTAAAGAAATGCTATTTAAGGCATTCGTGTCTGGTAAACACAGAATATTGCTTAGCATGGCAGCACAAGCTATCCACTCATACTTTTCCTACCCAATTTCTCCTTTTACTTGTGAACAACTTTCCATGTTAACCATAGTACCAACTCAGGAGTCCTACTATCTTCTCATTGCACTAACAAATGCTATAGTTCTTCCACGTGCAAAGTTTCAGTCAAGCAGGAAGACAGATCAAAGCTAAGTCTCACGATGCTAAGTCTCATTGCTCAGAACTGTCACTCCAAAGAACTGAAAGTAATTGTAAAGAGTGCATTTTAAGGGAATAACTAAGTAACCACTAAAAAACATAGTCAAATGAGAAAATGCATTAAGCTGATAGCAGTGATACAAACCTGGGTAAAATTATGCAAGCATTAGGGATAAACAAATCGTTTTCTATTCCCTCAGTTCTATGTCTGAGAAACTACAGCATTTTTCTGGTTGTGTAATCAAAGTATTTCATCAGGTTAATCGCATGAGAATTTTCTGTTCTAGCTAACAAGCTCCAGCTTTCAGAAAAAAAAAATGAATAGGAATTGAAACATTTAGATGAAATTCCAGAACTTCTGACTTTTGTCCGTCCCTATCACGTAATGTATACACAAAAGGAAATACTATGTCAACAGACTTATATATGGAGCCAGCCTGTATCAAATTTCTAGAGACTTTAACACATGTCCCAAGCAGGATCAGCTCCTTCTGCAGCAGCTCTCCAGACAGCCTTTCTAATTTCTGGTACAATTACACACAATTTGATGTCAAATAAATAAAGAAAATATTTGTTCTTTATATCTTACTTGAGTTCTTGTGAGCTTGTGGCCAGCATACTTCGAATGCTTTTGTCAGCCAAGGGACAGCCAGACAAACTGTAAGACATGGCAGGACATACAAGTAAGTTAACCTTCTCATTAACTGAGCACTCTGAAACAAACACAACATAAAAATTAAAAAGTAAAAGTTTGTAATGCAGAAAAGCGATGGGGCAAGTGCTGTAATATTGAATTTTGTAATATAGTTAACCCTCTGAATATATTTAGTTATCAACATTACTTCCAAAATTACGTACTGTAAATGTTCTTTTTGTTTGTTTGTTTCTCCATGAACTAGTAAAATGTAACAAAACAGATTCGAGATTCCTGGGTTAACTACTTAAATGCTTAAGAATACTTTGGAAATTTTAGTAATCTATTTAAAAATAAAAGACGTTTATACAACACACAAATTAGCATGCTTTTAAGATCAACATATATTACTCAAAGGGTTAACACATAGTTCAACGTTTTACTTTGACAGCATTGTTGAGGTAAGCTGAAAACAATAAATTGAAAAGACAGAATCCACCATGAAAAAAATGAAGTCACACCTTCTATGTGAGGCGTAATTACCAGTCACATGACCACTCCCATCACACCCTGGTGTTGGACATCTGCCACCAAACAAAAACAAAAACAGCCAAAATAGTAAGTATGTTTAAAAAAAAAACTTTTAAAAGTTTCATTGTTTCCAGTTTAGCTGCAATGACTGCAAGGGGTTTTAAGCATCCTAATCGAAAAGCTGCAAAATGAACAGGTTTAAATGAAAATGGCGTCTCGATACACTATAGCATCATTAAGAACAAGCAAATACACGTTAGCTTATCACTTTACTTAACTGGCAGTTTGAAACATTTATATGCTGCAAATGTTGCATGCTCATACTGCAAGGCGTATATGTACTCGTTTGTTTCAAAAAAGACAAAGAGAGAAAAGGTTAAAAGGAGAGAAATAATTTCACCTCACATTATGCTTACGTTATTAAATCCTTTTTGCTCTCTTTGCATTGAGGGTATTTGGGTTTAGGACTTGGGATTGTAACTTCACCAGGATACCTTCTTTCTTCAAGCGCCTCTTGGAAAGGATCCAAATCTTCTGGCTACAGGCAAATATACACACATCAGTTATTCTATAGTTTCAGCTACGAGTGACAACTTACACAAGTTAATGCAAACCAGACTGTTTCTTTAAGCTATTCTGCCAGGGAAAATTAATGAGATTATTTCATATTCCTTCACCTATTAAACTTTTAAATAATACTTGGGTATTTTGATGAACACTCAAAATCATGTGGAATATATAGTTCATTGAACTAGAGAAAAAAAGGGGGGACAAAAAAGGCAGACACAGCTTTTTCTAGAACTGTCATGTTATTTTGCTTTGAAAGAATCAGTCTTTTTTTCCTACAGTCACCACAAAATGAAGGAAAGGGAAGAACGATGACTAAATACATTACCTTATGTATCAAAGAGCATAAAAAAGCCATCTTAATGAACTGTTTTAAGAATTTAGAACATCTCAAAGAATAAACAGGAGCAATCTTAACATCTACACACAGAGTCTTAATCTGGGGCAAATGGATTTGTCTTCAAATATAGAATTACATGATTTGTAATTGAGTTTACTGATGGCATTCAGAAATTCAAAATAATCTATTTCAGGAATGAAGTTGCTGAATGCACTGATTCAGCGATTCCTGCAGATGGTGCTACAAACACCACAGTAAAAATAGTGACTCCTGCTTACCCTGAAAAAAACATGCTATTCTGTCTGCTTTACCTCGCATCTCCTTGATAGTGACAGATTTCCTCCTAACTTCATCAAAATTAATAGCAAAACTGTAATTAACACCAGAGCTAGAATGCATTCAGTGTATCTAGTGGAAAATGCCACAGTTATATGTTTCAATGTTACTGAAAAGAGTTCTATGTTCTAGTTAAAATTGGTAATAGTTGTGCTACACACAAATGATTCGCCTTATTTCCTGTTATAAACCAAGAAAAAACAGAGAACAATCTCTAGAAATCTCCAAATGGATACAGTGCGTTGCGATTGTAAACGGCCCAGTGGGTAAGGTTGAAGCCTGATGAACAGAAGCAGTGACATTAAAACTTAGGAGATCTCTTCAGTGTCCTAGCTCTTCTAAGTTTTGAAAAGTAAAATAAATTCACTGACATATTTTCTTTCTTTGCCTCTTCTGTTTAAAGGGTTTTGCTGTTGTTTTGGGATTACGAATTGAAAATAATTCTTACTTCTTTCTAATATCCCTTCTTTGTATTCTTGAAACAAAGTATTTCACTAATACAGGCCCTTCTACACACAGAGCTATCAGGAGTACATATGTAATCTAGAAGAAGATTAGCTGAAATAGTTGAAAGCTTACATTATATTCTGCTGCTTTTGTTCAAATTGATTTCTAAGTAATACATGCTTTCAGATACTCAGCACATCATTTATGGTTTTCAAATTCAGGAGAATATCTTGTCTTGAGAGCTGATTATCCCAGTATTGCACAGCAATGTCAACTTGCTTATATAGAGTAATGTAATCTGGATATAGCGAAGCATCGTTACTGCAGAAAATATTTGTTAATAAGATGATGCTGTTAGAAAACATGATTCACATTCATGGTTCAAATGTTGTCTTATGGAACTTAGTCACAGATCTGATGTGTGCCAGCATGATATAGTCCTAAAGATTAACCAGCAGAAAGTCCTTTTTGTAGAAAACCACCATTTTTATCACTTATTGTTTCCTCTTTACCTCCAAATTTCAGATATTTAATGAATTACCAAAATTAGATTGCAATGAGAACTAGTAGATGAAAAAGACATACATTCATCTCTTTGGAATCATCTTCATCTATCCTACTGGGCTTCATTTTAGTGTAGTCCACTGGCAAGTCCCAGCAGTCACCCTCGTTCAGTTGGTAACACCGGTTATTCATCACAGCTTGCCGTTGCGGGGACATTGGCTCCAGTGGTGTCAAAATGGTGCAGCAACCATCTCGCTGCCTCTGCTTGTTCATGCTCAGATCCAACGTCCCATTTTCATCGACTTCCATATCAGGATTCTGTCAAAATAAGAAAAATATTGTTAATTCGGCTTCACACTAGCAAACTGTTACCTCTCTGTGTTCTTCAATCTGATTGCCTAGCAGAATGATAAAACGCTTTTCCATTTCTGTATAGATTGTAAGCATTGAGCCCCCTCCCACACATAGCATGATGCTGTTACACAACATTAATGCTGTTAAAGTAGATTTCTTTCTGAATGGCTTATCTGATGTTTGGAGGAAGCAGGGAGAGTCTTCTTTACCCCTCCTGACAGCCAGCACACAGGTGCAAAATTTGGAATGAAAAGGAGAAATCTCTAAAGGTATTTTCTTGTTGCTTTCTTTATGCTCTTGATTTATTCTGTGACAGGTGAGTATCTATGAGGTAACATCTGCATAATTCTTGTCTCCAGTCTTGACACCTGCCTGGATGATTAGAGTAATAAAAACCAGCTACCATCAAATAATCTGTGTTTCTTTGTTTAGTTAGCATTAACAGTCAATGCTTGAATAGGTAATGTCAGAAAATTAAAGAGGGAAGTGGGGTACCAAGAGAAGCCCTTTTGGACACCACCTACCAGTGAGGAAACACAGTCAAATTTCACAACTCCTTCCCCACAGATGTAAATGTATTAGCATTTCATAAATCTATCTTTATAATCAGTAAACTTAGGTAGCAGAATAGTTGCCACAACAGTGGTGGCAATTTCTGTGGTGACTGAGATACTGTGAAAAATAGGGTGAATATGGGCTCTGACTTCCTCTTTTATAGAAACAAAAAAGGGTTGTCTATTAAATCTGGTGAGGAGAAATAAGATATCTTAAAATGAAGAAAAACTTTTAAAAAAACTAAGGATAGATTAAAAAAAAATTCCCACAGAGAATCAATCATCCTTTCAAAAATGGAACGCCCCACAAGAAATTTGGTTTCGAAACTAACGTGAATGTGACTGACTCCTTGTACATCTGATGACTTTCTCTCCTCTGGAGTAAAAAGATTGTTGCAGAAAAGCACTGTGAATGCAAATCCCTCTTTCTGAATTACTGCCTTTGTCAGACCATATATCTAATTGCTGATATCCTGCTAATTTAATTTAGAAAATACTTGTTTATCTTCTCAGATTGATTCCTTCTGTCTCAATACCAGGTGACAGATCAGGCGAGAGGCCCCTTCTGGTTTTGAGACAGAAGAGTTTTAGCATTGTATTCCAACTTTTTCTGTCGTGTTGATACAGAGAACAACTGCATATATTTACATGCCAGAGAGAGATTTCCCTCCTGAACAGTATTAAACAAATTAATATAAAAAACAGCATTTGAAAAGAAAGTTGCCAGCCATTCTGGCTTAAATCATGATTATTACTAATACTTGCTGCTGTGGGTTTAGTTTATTATGAATGATCAAGGGGCTTTACACAATGAGGGGAAGAAAACCTTTGTCTATATGTAGAAGAACAGAACATGTCTGCCAGCTCAAAAGCTCCTCTATAAGCACAATAAAAATGTTTCCTCTGCACTGCATCTGCCTACTTGGCCATCTAGTGGTCTCCTATAGGTAGCACCATACTGCTGGCTGGTGCGCATTAAATACTCAGTTCTCAACAGCTATCAGAGCTGAAACTTAATGTTTATAAAGAAAAAAAAAGAAAGCTTTGGGCAAATCTTTAATGAATCATAGTGCAATTCTTTTCTTAATATATAACGGCTAATAACAAAGGCTTTTATTTGTATCTGTACAGCCATTTCATAGTACGCTGAGGCTCTATGAATACATAGAACATCAGTGACCCTGCACTACTGTTAAGCACATTTAAAGGCACCCGCACTGGAGATTTTGTTCATTTCAAATTTATTATGCAGTGACTTGAGAGCTGTGATTTCACAGGCAAGAAATTATAACACACAAGTAGCACAGATTTCTTTGTACTACATCTCATAACCTTAGGTCCCGTTTGTGACTTTCCAATGCATCGTTAAATCGGAATCCTTTCACAAAATGTATGAATCAGACTGTTTAGCAAAATTAATACCACTTGAGCAATCCAAACATCTTTTATAATTACAGATCTCACTAGTAAGAGACAAATTAAAAAGAGAAGGAATACATGCTATCAGTATCAGCGTTTTATATACCGATCGGGATTTCCTGAGATACTTGTGAGCAATTTGCATCTTTTTTTTCTTCTCCCTGCTTTAGCAGAGCCACCAGATTATGTTAATTTTGAGAAAAGGAAAAAAAAAAGAAAAGAAAAAGCAAGATGTATTAAAGCTATTCTTCAGTCTATTAGGGCCACAGAGCAAGTGCAGTAAAAAGAAATCTTCATCAACAAACAGAATTACTAATTTTTACCCTCACACAGAGATCCTGAGGCTTAGTGGAGAGGTTCTGAGGCATCTCCCTGCAGCGAGTGGAGAGATTCAGAATAGCAGTAGCAGCCATGTGCGCTGCCTCCATGTCATGAGTATAGTCAAAGCTGCTCTTGCTGCAGGTACTGCTGGCACTGCTGCCTCCACCACAACTCATATTGCTGCTGCTGCTAGGGGCATAACTGCTTGTTGTGCTGCTGGTTGGACTTGAATTCTTACAGTAGCGTTTAGCTGTGGGAAGAAATATGACAAGGATGACTCAAAAGAACAAGCATTCTGCATAAGTGAAGAGAAAAACAAACTGCTGGAGGTGAAATTTATAATGAGCAACAGTAACCGAAGCAAAAAAAAAACACAAAAGAAAAAAAGCAGGAAAAAAAGATGCTGGCAATAAGAATGATGGCTGTATTTCTTGATTTCTGTCTGTGGGTTTTATATGCTACATATGTGAGTTCATATGAAATAACCTCCTGTAAAGATCTGCATGATGTGATTATGATTCGTTCTGACAAACAGGCTGGATTTAGAAAACAATAAAAACATAGAAACACTGCTTTTACCCCACATATATGGTCAGACAGAAGGTAAGATCTGCTCGGTTCATTCATTTTTATTAATGAGGGGCAACATAACACTCTGGGACCTTTCATATTTACATGAGCAAACCGGTAATTTAAAGCCTAGACCCCCCCCAGAGCTGCTGGAGATCAAGCCCCCTGTAAGGCTGACAAGCTTAGTCTCTGGATTGCAGTGCTCCCCATATGTCCTCAAACACCCCAGGCTTCTTAAAAGACTTCTTCCTACATCACAGGAAAATATTACGACACTGGCCATCAGAAAGGAGGGGAACATGATGGAAGAAGAAAGGTGGTGGTCACACGTGATTTTTACCATGGCTCGCACAAAGGCAGAAGCAGTGGCTGTATATAAATGGAAACAGGTACAAGTGAAATGTCTCCACCTTTGGACAACCCAAGCACCTACAGCTCTTCATAAAAACAGTAAGGACCAAAGGCACACTGAGGACAGCAGCACTCAGCCGTACTCCAACCAAGAGAAGCTGTGAGTGGTCACAGAAGAGCTAAGGCATTGACAAACCAGAAGTTTCTCTAAATACAGTCCAGCACTGTCGCTGTTTTTAAGAAATGCTCCTGGCAGCCTAAAGTGTTACAGTAATAATACAAACCAGCCATATTATCTAATTTATTTCTCCAACCCTCTTCCCAAATAAACTGTTTTAAAAGTGTTTATATAAAATGCAAGAAAGCATCAGATCATCTCCTAAATCTAAAGTTTATGTGTTTTTATTTTAAAAAAAAAAGAAAAAGTCAAGGTCAGAGGATACAAACATGCATATTACAGCGACTACTTCCCCTTAAGATGGAAATGTATACTGCAGAGATCACACCATACAGCACAGTATAACAATAACCAACTAGCATGCTGATTAGAGAGCTATACAAAGAAAGGTCAGGCCCTAGCTAGAGCTCTTCCGTGATGGGCTCCATTTAAATGCCAGATTCTTCAGGTGTATTTGTCTGAGCAGACATACATATAATAATCTGCTCCCATGAGCACAGCCCGTTTGTGAACCACAGGCTGCTTTGCTAGGCAGGCAGGGTTCAAAAGAAGAATCTGAAAGCAAAGTATCTCTGCTATAGCTTATGTCATCCTCCTTTCTCTAACAAAATGGAAAAAAATCACAGCATTATTTTTACTGTAAAGGAAATAGTGTTTCACTTAATTCATAACAGATGGAGTTTTCTCAGGAAAGCCACATAATGCACAGGGTGTGAGTTTTTTTTAAGTGAAGTGAATGCTAAACATTCATCACATTTCTTTGTTTTGAACACATAGTAGCACTACTCTAGCAGGGTATCCACTAATAATAAACCTGTGAACTATTTCTCAAGAGTTTCATTATTAATATAGTCGTCAGTGGTGATTAAAAATTCAGCATTTATCCATTGTTAATTTGTAATGCTATCCAAGACATACAAGAATTTTCCTATACTAAAGGAAGGAGATAATCGAATAATCCAGTTTCTACTGTGTTAACACATAAAGCGTCATGTACCACTGAACCTGTCAAATCAGAAATATACTTCAAAATTCATATGAACAAATAAGACTTCTGTCACTTGCAAAAAATGTTAGATGTGTTATAGCAGGTCACATTTAGACAGACATAAGAGACACACTACATGGGAAATTATGTATATATGAGAATGTGTGCTAAAGAAAGGGAGGGAAAGAGGCAGCTTTATACATAGGACTAACCATCAGAAACTCATGCAGGCTCTGATATGGACTCCTCTGTGGCCTTGGTCAAACTATATTATCCCTCGAATTCATTTTCCCTATAAATAAAAAGTTGCTTCTAAAATTTAGTTGTGTTGTGATTAACTTACAAAACACTTTGAACATGTAAAGTGCTATAAGCATGCTACACGACTATTAGCTTTTAGCTTACCAATAATTTAAGCAAAGCTCACTTAGAGAAAAGGCCATTTTTTTTTAAACTTTACTGTAGCTTTAAGATGAGTGACATAACCCAGACTGTTCATTTCACATTAGCTTTAGGAGAAACAAAGATCACCAGTTTACAATGAACTAAATCAAGTAGATCTCTAACAAAGGGAAAGATGCATTGTTTCGATACCAGATAATTCTGCTTGCTATGTTACCCAGCTCTTTGGCACCAGGTTTTGGAAACTCTGCAGTCCCACCTGCGCTTTGTGATTCAGAGTGAAACCAAATGTGCAGAACACCTTTCCCATTACTTAGCAGGCACAGATCTAACCAGCTGCATATCCATACTGGCCTCCCATCAGGCATGACTGGGGGCTGATTTACAAAGAACCTCTCTTAAGTCTACAGGCTCCTTCTGCTAATTAGCAATGGAGGAGTGGGACAGATCCCAACAACATAAAGGACCAAACTAAGGTATTTGGAGTTGAATTATATTCTCTCCAGGCACCCCCATCCCCAGTATTGCCTAAACACTGAATATGTTACATAAATTAATTAGTTTCAACACTTCTCCTGACTTTCACAATAAGAGATTCACCTCACTTCAGATACCGACCTTCTCGTTACAGGCTTTCTCTACAGGCAGTGGGACACAAATTGGAACATTCAGTCAGATAAACTCCACACCTAACATTTTCTCAATGTTTTGATGGAAGAGCCCAGTCCTACTGGAGGGATGAGAGTAACTCCTGCCACCACCTGAGCAACTGAAACGGTTGCTATCTCTTCTGCCTGCTGTGTCCAGCTGTTCTTATTTCTGCCACTGTGGACCATAAGCCCAACATTCAATACACTATGGAACTAGTTTCAAAGGAAAAACAAGCCCACAAACACAAGATTTCTCAAGTATTATCGGAACATCCTCCCCTACAATATAAAATGCCCATTTTCTGTTTGGCTATTACTAAAGCTTACTGGGAAAAAAAAAATCAACAATCTGAAGGAGCTATTTATGTTCACGCCACTCACTTGCTGAACACAAAACCCCTTTCTCCGATAAGGAAATACAGTGCTAGCTTACAATTAAAAAGGATTGAGACATCAAATTATTGATTTTTTTCAGATCCTTAGACTATTTCTCTCATCTAGTCAGAAAAACTGTGTTGTTCACATGCAAGTTCTCCAAAACCTGAGGCCTATTTTCAGTTTTCAGAGACTGACTTTCCAGGACTAAATCTGCATTTATGTAAATGTGTTTGCTGACACTGTTGTGCACTCTTTACCTCCATAATGGCTTTAGTAGCATTAATTATCAATTTTTTACACAGAAATATGAAATCACCTAGAAATACTACAAAGTTCCTTGAGGAAAAGTGAAGAGCCTCTTCCTGAAATATCTTGCATATTCAGTTATTTACAGTAACTGTCAGCAAAATCCCTGTCCTGTTGCAAGTCACTGCCAACACTTTGACCAATTTCAGCGCGCCTGGGATTTCACTTCATCATTCTCCGAATTTAGCTAATTTTTCAATCCCTTTATCAATTTGAGCCAAATATGATGGAGTGCTTATGGAACATCAGAGAGATGTGAATCCTAAAGTTTTCATGAAAATCACTGGTGGAATATAAAGAAAAATACAAACGAGGTCCCATCACTGGGACCATGTTGGCATGTCTCTGGCCAAACAGCACACACTTGGAGAGAGGCACAGCATGTGCCACCTCTGGCAGAGCCAGGGGTATGGAAGAAATCCATAGGGAATTAAACTTCATTTGGCAAGCAACCTGCTCCAGCTTCAATGGGCTTCTGAGTATGCAAGGACCACATATACTTTCCATACCAGCATTAATCACATGTATACAGTGTCTCTCAGTCCTCTCTGCCTCACATCACCGAGCAGTGAAACAACCTAGTCCCAACCCTATATCCGAGCAAAACTCCTTCCTCAACTTCCTTCCTCAAAGGAAGATGACTGTGCGTAAAGACAGTGACTGTATCACCCTAGCCTTTCATTAAGACCAGCGTTAAAACTCTGTTTAATGCTGTTTTCAAGTTCTGTTGATTTGGGGAAAAAAGTGTTTTGTAGTTATTTGCTGGAAAAGGGGTCTTAAATAAGAAAAGTATGTATCAGTTGCTTAAGCATCAGTAATTTGATCTGAAAATACACATGTCCACAGGATCCCCAGCAATACTTTGATTCTTTCTTTTCTGCAAGAATAGACAGAGCATATACACACCAGTTAGAATCTCATTTACCTGTTATTAATATGCACTCATTAGCTTACTAACCACAGTTAGAGTTAGCGCCTTAACTTTAATAGTATTCAAGACCTTATTCTGATACAGGCAAACAAGATGAGTGCATGAGAGAAGAAAAAAGGGAGCTTTTACTCAAAAATATGTTGCCTTTCACAACCCTTCTTTCTGCTACAGTGCAAGACATGCTTGTTGATTCTCTGAGAAAGAAAAATATCCAAAGAATCCAAAATATGAAGGCAAGAGCTGTAGCAATTTTCCCTTTCTCCACTTACCTACTTCTGCATGTCAGAGTCTGTATTCTGGTAACAGCATAAATTGTTCTATCTAATATATTTATTTCTGTTTTCCTAAACAAAAATCTGACACCTGCCTGAAATTTCCTACGGTAGTCAGTGAGCAGCATCAAATATTTTAACCAAAATTTGAACTGTTAGCACTCAAAAAGAAAGAAAGAAAGAAAAAAAAAATACAAATGCAGAGTTTGGTTTAATATATATACATACATACACATATTTTTTTTATATATATATGTATATATCTATATATATATACACACAGAGATACAACTGTATTGCTCTGAAAAATTACCGGTGTCCTCAAAAGCTAAAATCTGAATCCTCATCTTTATCCTGCAGTTCATTTTTCTCCCCTAATCAAAATCCTTTTACCCGACAGACCCCATCCAATGTACTCTTCTGAACTGAAGCCACTTTCAGCCTACTCCTAAACATGTTACTCATGTTAGGTTTTACAGAGAATTTCATCAGCTGTATTCATGAGGACAAAATGGGCAGAAATGCCTCATTAAGTAAGCAGCAGTGATTTCTGAAGTGCAATGAGATCCAGGTTTTCTATTTCCATATCCCCACAGAGGAAGTATGTTATCTTTAAGGATTACCTGAACTACCGTACAGAAGCAAGAATCCTAATGTGACCCTTGAGGCCAGGTCTCCCAGAAAGCAAAGTAAGGACTAGCTCTATTACTTCACTTTTATTGCCATCTCAACACATCCCAGGAGCTTAATAGCTGGAGATGTTCTTTTGCCAGTGCAACATTCCTAAAGCAAGCACCGTATAAACCAATGCTTTTTTAAAAGGCCTTTAAAATAACTTACATATGACAGCATTCCTCATAATAGTATATGAACATGAAAACATGTCTTTTTTGTATGATGTTTACATATACAACAACATGATTAACTGCAAACTTGTCTCTCATGTATAAGAGTGTGCACCTCCTACCATCATATCCTTTGGGGGATATATCCCTGGATTGCACCTTGGGAGCTATGGCTCTCTTGCCATAGGCATGGTTGTCATAACTGTTATATTCAAACGTAGTCTTAGAGTATTTCTCTAGTTCCTTGGCCAAGTTGGAGCGGGGTGTGGTGGTAGGGACATTGTTTCTGTAGCCATACTGAGGGATCTCCAATTGCTTAACAAAGCACATGGGCCTAGAAATTAAAGATATGTAAAGTTTGTTAGATGCAGTTCAGTTTACTGTGTCTGTGCATAATTTATAGTTCAGATTAGAATATTTTAGTTATTTCTTGTACTCAAGAGACAGCAATATATTATTGCATTTGCTTAGTTTGGTTATTTTCAGCAGACAAACAATATATATTTTCTTGAACAAAGCCTGGACAAAATTAATTCTAATACCACTAAATGTATCCTGCAGCTAAAAGTATTTTAAAATTCTGTTTTAAAATACTTCAGGATTTCCCTTTCCCCGTGTAAATGCATCACATAGCAAACACTCTCTCTTTTGGGAGGTGAATTAAAGAGGGGCAAGCAGACTGAAAGAAGAATTTTGGACAAGTTCCTTTAAATGTCAGAAAGAAAAAATAAACTGGAAGCACTGCTTAATTAATGGATTTTCCTCTGCATTTCTTTCAACAGAGTTGTGCGCTGTTTTCCTGTACACTTTCCAAAGAATCTAGTCCTGTTTCAACTCTCAATATACTAATCCACATTCATCTTGAGAAATACACAGAAGACTCTCACAATCTCTGGTGACTTTGAGCTGCTGCCTCACAGATCCTGCTTACCCTTAAATGCAAGGTTCTGGCAGGAGCTGCGATTCCTGATACACAGATGCACACCTCACAGACGGTCCTGTGATTAAAATAGTGATTAAAACTATCAGCTAAATTTCTCTTTCATTTAGGATCAGGCAGGATAGTCAGGAAAAGCCCTGACTGATCTCATTTGGCCATTGGAGAAACTTGTGCAATCTCAGTGAAAGAATGCTGTAGTGAAGTCTTCCACTGTCACGCAGGCAGAGAAGTCATCACCTCTCAAAGCAGTTAAAGGAAGGTCTGATCCTGCAAACCCTACTTACGTAAAAGTTATATGACAGGGTCATACAGAGAAAATGCTGCATGGTGCTGCATGTCTGCCTACTGCGTTTAGCAGGAGGTAAAGATGATGAACAGCACACCTGAAGTGCTTCTGCTCGAATCTTTTCTTTTTCCTTTTTTTCTTTTTTTTTTTTTTTTCTCTTTACTGCATTTATAACTGGAGGAAATGGAAAGAACATTCAAAGGAGCACAAATTCAGTCAAGACCAGAAGTATCATCATGCTGACTGACAAAATGGAATGTGATAAATAGTAAGAAATAGATTTAGAATATTATTTTTTTCTGAATGAATTCATTTTCATAGAATTTAGTCAGGATATTTATGTAAAGATCACCCAAGAAATCATATTAGTCATACTATTCCCTTTGATTTATGTATGCTTGTTCCTTTAGACACTTCTTCCTCACAGAATACAGTGGGCTCATTTACACAATGAGCTGATATGAATAATATTTTGATCCTGTCTCAAGATAATCTAAATTTAGCTAAAAACATGCAATTCAGATCCTGTACATTCAATGTAAATCCAAAATTTCTGTGGAACAGAAGCCCTATGAATTTGATTTCTTTTTAAGTAAGACATTTTAAATGCAGGTGGGATGGTAACTGGGATGAAGACAAATAGTCAAGATTTACTCCTAGAACATGTCTGTCTGCCCATTATTTGCCTGCATGCAAATATTATAAATAGCTCCCAAGTTCTTCATCTTAAATACTTCAATGACTTAAAGGTAAAAGAGAAGCAGGAGGCAAGATGAAAGACTTGAGCTGTCTATAAAAATCTGAAACAGAGGGCAGGCTCACAAGCAAAGTTAAGATTGCAGCGCAACTTCCTGGGAGTTTGGCAGCAAACCGGATGCTGCTTCTGAGTGGTTCCCTTCTTTGTATGGCATATGACTTCAGTGGCTTCCCTCTAATGAGCAGCGGTAAAAGCCATTGCATTTTTTATCTGTCTTTTCCATCAAGTGAGAAAGTGTGTTATTCCCTCAAAGGGCGTTTTTTTATAGAAAAACCCTTCTCTAAGAAAACTGTCTGGGATGCTGTATGAAAAAATGTACAGTCTGAAATATGGGCAGTTTAGATAAAGCCCATTAAAAACAATCTGAGGAAGGAGAACAAAGTCAACAGGCATGACAAAAAGTCTTCTGTAGATGTGAACCATAATTCTGTGTTTTTAGGTCTATGGAGGAACTGATGGTTGAAAAGACCATCAAGATTAGATGAAGTTTTAAGAGAAAATTCAAAGAATGATGTTGCTATTACAGCAGAAAACTTTCATTTTAAGCAGCCCTATCAGATTTTAATTTTAGAAGGCAGCTAAATACTAAGAAACCTATGGGATAGGTAGGAAATTCTGGGAACTAAAGCTGCGGCACTTCCTCCACTCTCTTCAAGGAAGCTGGGAGGGAAGTACCTATCCCAGCCCACAGATACTGCGGTATCCATGGAGAAATTCTGCAGCTCTTGGGGCATCATCAGCATAAGGCTGGTACAATCACACAGAAGTCTTGTTCCTTTACATGTATCTTTCATAGTGCAGCTCCTTAGAAATAGTATTTTTTTCCTCTCACATATCTCAGAAGAGGAGGCAATATCACAAAGCTGGGTATAGCTTTGGATAAATGCGGAATTCTATGTGGATGAAGATAAAGGGTATAATTATGTCAAACAGGTTCAGGGTCCTTCCCATATGAAAATTTAGGACTATTTTTCTCTCTTGTGATCTTTCCTGGCAGTGAGTGGGGGAACAGAGACAAAGAACTAAGCCTGACCTTATTTTGGAATCTAAGCTGCATCTGGCATTTTTCCAAGTGTCCTGCCAAAAACTGTACTACCAGTTTGGTAATGTAAATAGGGCTTCTGGTTTTAATTTAAACTGATATTTACTAGTAAAAGCCTGCTGAAAAAACCAAGACTTACCGGTAAATATTAGTTTATTCCCAAAAGATACCAACTTTTTTCACATTGTTCTTAGACTTTGCACTCCAGCAGTCATCTTTACACCAAACAATGCCTAAGACAAAAATGAGCTTTTCAGCTTTACATGTATTTTCCAAAATAATTACCAACCCTCCCCCATGTAAATTGAGTGGGAAATACACACTGTGAGAATTGGATCCAGAAGCCCTAATTCTAACTCTTCTTTAAAGGAGATATATATGTATATACAACGTATATAAATATAAATTCTCAGATTAGGTGAATGTGTGATGAATTCTGCATAATAAGAAGTATTATAGTGATTTCTAATACCTTAAAACCCGATCTGATGCCTGGTTTGATTTTGACACATCACAGTTCTGATGCTTCTCTTGAGCTTTAGCCAGTTTCTCTGCTGCAGCAATAGGACATCCAGAGAGGCTGCAATTACAGAAAGGAAATTTAATTGTCTTGTCCTGCGCAGTTTCACAGTATAGCACTGATCCAATTACTCCTTCTCCTCCTTAGCCAGCATCAGGCAGAATCTGAAGGAAAAGATTTTCCAAAAGCTTTTCGGTCATAGGTATTTTTTTCTAGAATAGACTTGCTTTCTTCTGCTTTCAAAGTTGCATGGTAGATCTTACATCTGCTCTTCTTCTATGACTGCACATGGGTAGATTATTCATGGATGTCAGCCAGTGAACATACCAGTAGGAGAGGAGAATGTAAACTGGAATCTACTGTGCAGCTCTGCTAGCAGACTTGTGACCTTTATGTATCTACAAATGTTGCCAACAAAAGGGGTACTGAAGATGACTAAATGACACCACCATATAAGTGAAATCTTGCACTGCTTCACACCTCGTTCAGCTCCATTAACTCCAATCTTTGTGCAAGGCATATGAATGAGTGCAGAATTTGGCCTTGTGTCTCTAAGTCTACATCTCAACTATGTTATGCTTAGTGTTCGTTCATGAATTTCAGCCACTGAAGTATGTTTTCTAATAGTAGATGATGCAACATGAAAAGAGCTTCTGCACTTGAAATTCAAATAAATTTCTAAATGCCGAGCTATTACTGAAGTGACAATAACAAGTCTGATTCTTCTGGAAAAGATTGAGAACAGGGAAAAATAAATATATCGGTGCCAGCAGATGGTGCTCTTAGTGAAGCTGTAAAAACCTGTGACCTGACAATTGCGGGGGGTCCTTTCCTTGTCACAATCTATTGCCTGCTTATGTGACCGCAGCTCTCTGTGTTCTCCACAGGAAAAGAAATTAAAATGAAAGGGAAATGAGTGCATTCCCAGATGTTCCCTTCCCTACAGGGAATAAGGGTGGGGGGAGGGGGAAAAAAAGAATTAAAAAAAAGTGAAGTAGAGCAAAATGCCCCAAAAGCTGCAGAAAGAGGTGAGCACAGACTGCAGACTGCTCCCCCTCCTCCCCGTCCTCGCTGCCCTAGTTCTGCAGAGGAGTGAGGGGGCACTGTGTGGTTTTGGAGTCACGCCAGCAGGCAGCTGCGCTCCACTGACATGCTCTTCCTCAGACACCTCAAATATTCTAGTGGATATTCAACCAGAAGTGAATGCTGCTTCAAGCAGCAGTAATTCTCATAAAGCCTTCTCAGAGGTTTTTGCTGCATCTACTGGCAGCATCACTGCAGAGAAGAAAGGGGTACCGGAGCTTACTGCAGATGGGTTGGTACCCACAAGAGTCTTCTGGGAGACATGCAGTTAATACGAGGGGCTCTGGTAACTCAGAGCTCGATAAGACTGAATGTTCAGTACCTGTATCGTCCCTTAAACCTACACACTACAATTAACAGTAAAAAAACAATTTGATAATAGGAACCTTGCATACTTCCTTTTACCCTCTTTCTTTTTTACCCGATTTCTTTTTTAAAGAAATAAGCAAGATCTTGTTCTGTGGGGAAATTATGACATGTACTAAAAATTACAGTAACATTTTGATAATATTATTTGTTTGACAGAATTTAATAAGAATCTATTACTAATCTTAGGAAACTATAAAAAAGTAGCTTTTTTCTTTATCTTCTTTTGTTTGTCTAGAATATTTATGTCTAACATTCCTGGCTTGTCATTTTTAAACTTCATGGGACATTTTCATAATGTTTCTTAAACAGGCAAAAACTCTCACTCAGTTCTAGTTGAATAAGGACTTTGGGGCTGAGATTGTGGTCAAAGCTACGTCTTACAATGTCTGTGTACTTAAAATGCCCATTTCATGTGTATTAAAAAAAAAATTCAGAATAGAGTGTTTTTTTTTTTTTTAAATGCACCTTAAAATAATCCCTGAAGAGAGTGAAGTGTGGGAACAAGAACTCTGCCCTACTCCTGCTGATGTTGGCAGACTCTTCCATTCTCCCTATGACATACCCATAAGGAGTCATACCATTTATTTCATGCCACTGCTGTTCAGCTAACATTGAAACAAAAAGGAAAAGAAAAAAAAAATCCACCCAAAAAGCTAAAGGATGCTTAAAATGTCTTCTGTGGATCAATTCATCCATACTGAAGCAAACACACACTCGTCCTCCTCAGAAAATACATGAAAAAATGTTACTCTTTAAAATGGATAAAGCACACGAAGCACCATCTGTCAATCTCAAGAACAAAACAACGACACACACACTCACGCCCCCCCTGCCAATGGACTGCTAGGAGGGCTGCAGTTTGGAGGCACTGTTCCCTCTAGATTGGTGTCCAGCGACGGCATCCTTACCTTCGGTGGGAATTCCTGTTGCTATTTACGTGGCCCCGGCCTGTGCAGCCTGGTGTAGGACACTTAAGAACATTTTCATGCATGGCAAGAACTTGACAAGGAGAGTAAGAGAAAACAGCAGAGTATGAAAACAAGAAAAAAAAAATCAAATCCCAGTATATATGAAACCATTTTAAAACAAAGCAGGATTCATTAACAACCAGCATTCCTCAAAATACACGTGACACACATAGCCAATAAAGCCTGATGAGGGAAGTAAGTGTTGTGACCCTATGCTCATTAACACAGGGCAACAGTGAAAGTTATGAAGGTTACAGAACCTATAAGCAAATGCATCTCTGGTGAAACAGTGAAGCAGAAGACTTCCAACATCTTCTTCATACAAAAACACTGAGCAAAGATCAGCTCAACAGTAAAGTGTGAGCTAGCAACGGTGCAATACAAAATTACAGACTAGAAAAATGCTTTCAGAAAATGTATGCATTCATAATGCATATCTTTATACACACAGTATCAAACTCGAGAGATGAAAATCTGCTCTCAAGATATACTGGTAGAACACTGAATTATTAGAAACACACCTCAGTACAACCCTAAACAGAATTTAACCCTAACTATAAGACAACCCAATTGAGCTAGGGCCAGTTCTGCCCAGTTCCACATAGATATATTATTTGTATCTATATGATGAGCAGAATTGGTTCTTTAATTTTTACTTGTATTTTCTACTGATGTGAAAATTGCAGTAGATAGATTTTTTTCAAAAGTCTAAAAACAAAAAATAAGCACTTAAAATTGAGTGATGGCAGAAAAAAAAAAAAAAGAAAAAGAAAGCTGTGTAGAAAAAAAATAAGTGGTACAAGCTTAAGCAAGTAAACTGATTTACATCTGCATCCATTGCAAGCTGGATGGAAAACTTACTCCCAAGCTGCTCAGAGCTGTACTTCTCTAAATCAGAAAGCTCATGCTATGAAGCGCCAAATTCTCAAGAATTTTATAGTAACACTAAAGAGTTTTGTGTGATGTGAGACATATCTGAAGCCATGTCTCAGAGCTGGATGGCAGTACATCACTCCATGGAAAGAGGCCATCCAGTCCTTTTACAGTTCAGGTTTTCTCATACAAGAACTAGTCTGGAAGCCTGTATTTAGTTCTCACTCAAAAAAAGATCTAATAAAATCAGCGAATTCCTCAACTGAGTTAAGAACTGAATAAAAGCTGTTCAGAGAATTGAGAATTCAACCACACAGACTGATTAAAAGATAACCATCATCATTACCTCATCATCAGTGTACTAAAATGTGTATAGATGCAAAAGCTTTACTCTGAAATTCCTGCTATTCAAAGCTGTTCTTGAAACATGCTTCACAAGGCCAACATCACAGGAAAAAAATAAAAAGATGGGCTCACCTTTTTCATTTTAGTAGGTACAAGAGCATGCAAACAGTTTAAAGCTATATTCTTCTTTGATTTGCAAAGTCTTCTAAAGAGCCTTTTATTTACCATTTGTAAAAAAACCAAGAGAACTTTCTTTGAGCAACTGAATAAGTATTTGTGTTTCAGAAAATTGCAGGGTCTTGTAAAGCAGAGAAATTACTCTATTTGTTCTACTGTATTCAGAAATCAACCAAGCTACAGCAAAGTTTCCCAAAGCACTTCCTTATTACTTCTAGAAGAAGCCACTCTACCATGAAAGAGGAGACATTTATGTCTGCCACTCTTGGTGTGCCATCTACGTCTGCTTTCCTACCCTTCAGAATCTACTTTCCTTTGGAAACTGGGAACCATTTTAGCCCTGACTGTGTTTATAACATTTACTTTAGGGGTTTCTTTTAATCCATTGAGGGTAGGTCTTTAAGTGCTGATGGACAGTGGGGATTTTAGGTCCATAGGCTTCATTGGAATAACTCCATTTTAAAACTGGTGTGAAAGAGAAGTGGAACTTAGCTTGATGCTTGCCTGGTGGAAACCAGCATAGATCAATTAGCTTCAATAGAACTATACTGATCCCACCAGTCAAGGAAGTGATTTCCAGAACTGGAGCCCTCTGCCTTCAGACAAATCTTTGTGAGCTCGTATGGGTGAACCTCCTTTGCAGAGCATCCACTGACATGGCAGGAAACTCCACCCATATAACTAACAGGGGAATATTACTCAAAATCAGGAGTTTCATAATGAAGTAGATAGCCAAATTGTTATTTTTAATAATGTAAATTAAATATAAACTATGTTTAAGACACAACAACAAAGGAAAGGGGTTGCAAGTTTTTCAATTACAATTATTCCTGCACAAGACAAGAGGGACTGTTGATTTGACATCAGCACGCAGAAGTAAAAGCAGTGCACATCTTCTGGAAACCTTTTTCTCTGTTGACTGAATACATCTATTTAAAAATAACCTAGCATTCTGAAAATCAAAGAATACAGCTTTAAAAGTTGTTCTTTTAGTGTAAAAGTTAGTAGAGGATGGAAATGATGGAATAAAGGAAAAAGTATAACACAGAACAGTTGACTAAGTTGAGACAAACCATACTGAAAAATGAAATTAATTTTTTAAATAAAAGGTTTAAAAAGCATGCTAGAAAAATCTTTGTAGTTTTATCCCCGGTTTCCATGAAATAATGTAAACTTACTTTCTGGAGGGACCCTATCTTTGTGTGGGCATCCTGACAAACTGCGGTGATGGGGGTAAAGCCCCGTTACATGGCCAGTTCCATCACACCCAGGGGTAGGACATTTGCTCTCTTTCTTTTCTGTTCTTGAGGGATCTATAATTTACAACAAATGTGTCAAGTGAATGATGCTTTTCACATTTCTGTAAGAAGGTTCATTTAATCATGTCATTTACTCGTTGGTAAATGTTCTTATGAAAACTAGAAGAAAAAAAAACACCTTCTACTTCTTAACACAGTTCTGTCACTTTTATCCCGTTATCTTCTTTTCAGACTGCAGGCTCCTATGATCACAGCAATATCCATTCATAGTGATTGGAAAGTGACCGTTTTATTGCAAAGCCATACCACTGTCAATCAATGTTCTGCTGACGAGCATCATCTCAAAGGTGTCAGGTCATTTGGAAACTATCTAGTTGGAGTTTCCCTTCTTTACCTTCTCATTTGCCTTATGTGTACCGTCACAGAAGTTCAGTGTCCTGAGAGTAGCAAACCCAGCTCTTTAGTGTAACAATTCAACAGTTCAGTACAAGAAATCCCCTTTCCAAGACTTACTGAGGAGACAACTCTTGTTTTCTTTAAATTCCTTATGAAGTGGTAGAAATTACGTAAATATTCTTCTCTCTTCAATAAATTATGGTGGGGTAAACATTGTAATCAAAGTTACTGAAAGTATCCCTTGCTTTGTAAATTTGGGCCATTACAAACATACATATACAATGCTTGAATATTCACGTGCTTAAAAGGTTAACAAACTTTTAGAATGTTCTTGGATCTTCTGTCTACAAATCAATGAAAAGCCTAAATAGATATTTTTTCAATAAAATAAAGTTTTCTGTCAATAATGCAGTGGACCTGCCGGTGAGATTAATCCTGAACTAGAACTTTTCCACATACTTCATCAGCTTGTTTCATTTAACAGAATATCTGTAAAATAACATCCCTGCCCTTCCAGCCCAGCACATGATACAAATTACATTGCATCATCTTCAGCCGTTTCCAGATTTTGGAGTCTATTTCTGATTTTCATATGAGTATTAAAGGAATAAAATTCAGGATACTCTAACTGCTACCATTTCTTGGCTCTAGATCAACCAACAACCCTCTTCCATTTTTTTTTTTAGTCCATCCTCCTTTCAATATCCAATCTAATTTAAGTATTTGTGCTGCTCTCATAATTACTCTGCTTCAGTATTTATGCTTTCATCTCTGAAAAATAAGATTTTGCTACTTTTTTTTACGTTCCAACTTTCTTACATTAATTTCCAGCCCAGTTTCAACAAATGCAACCTGCAGTAGAATTGGTGAAAATTTCAGTACTTGCAGAACTTCACATACAACCCATTTTTTTCAGCATGAATCAATATAATCCAGAATTCACATTGAGTTGTGGACTTATTTTTCGTTGATTTGTCTCCGGTAGATTATATATATATATACATATATATATATATATAAACTATAAAATTTTACATTCCAAGTTCTTCCAAAACACCTTAATTTTAGAGAAATTCTTTTGCTCATAGTAATGAATCTCCAGATCTTAAATCCATTCTTAAATTTTAATATGACATTGAAACCTTGTCTTTTGCAAATGGAACCCCTAATTATCAAACTTTTGTTTTACTTAACCTGCATGTTGAGTGTAGAATACAGTACTTTGTTTCATGCTCTTTAATGATAAATACACATATAAATCTATCTCCAAAGTGCTATACAGTTATCACAACAGTCCTGGAAATACTGTAATCTTATATGACTGGAAATTGAAACAAAGAGATCAAGAAGTTAAACCCAAGGCCACAGAAGGAGCAATGTCAGAGGAGGGATTTGAATTCCTGCCAGATAGGCCTGTGCTGAGACCACTAGAACAGCAAGCCCACAGCTACATACATACACAACTCTAAGCAACTCTTCATGTCAAGTACTTTGGGATGTGTAAAAGTATTAGATAAGTGAATAAGTAATGTAAATGAAATAAATAATGTAAATATAACAATATTCAAGGACTGCAAAAAAATGTAGATGATTAATAGACCATAATGGCTTTTTAAAAGACATTAAACTAGAGGAACTTTGGCTACTCCACATTTTCAGAACTTTAGCAAAGTCAATGAAGATGTTCAAATTTAGAGCAGCTGAGGATCTGGACATTTACATCCTACTGTGTCAAACAAATCCTCCTCTGTATTCAAGTCTGTGCTATAAAGTTATAGCATGTGTCAGATCCTTAAGAGCCTTTATGGTCTAATGAGTCAGAAAAGATGCTGTATACTATTTTAATGATTTCAAAACTTGCATAAAATTGTACTTGCACAATTTCCCATTGCTTTTAATGGAAGACTTTTGACTCAAATTTCCACAGCTTTATACAAAACACTGGATACTCTTTTGTAAAACCTTTTCTGGTAATTGGGAGAAATATTGTATAACTTATTTAATTCTGCCACCTTTCCTCAGTCCTTGCCACAATGGGAGTACTGCCTGAGTGAAAGATGTCAGACGATTCAAAAGGTTTTAAAATTCATAAATTTCAGAATAAAGCCTGTTTAGAAGGCTTTTAAATGGCAGGGGGAAAAATGGTTAGTGGTCCCTTAAAAGTTGCTTCAGCAATCTCTGAAAGCAGAACTCCTGAAGCCAAGAGGTGGTTCTCATTGCAAACTTGTGTACCCAAACTGGTTCTGCTCAACCATACCACACATCTCTGTGGATATCTATGCCAGGGGTATTTGAAAGGTAATGCGTGAGTTGAGAACAAAGGATATAAGCAGCTGTCTTAAAGCATCCTCTCTTAAGAACTACCAGAATGTTTCCTGTGTTTTTCAAAGTAAGGAAGGAATTTTTTTTTTTTTTTTTATTTCTTCCTTTATTAAAATAGTATAGAATGATCCACTCCACAAAGTTTCTTGGTCCAAACTACCATAATATTTATTCCCTGGATGGGTTTTGGACCTATTATCAATTCAGCATGCAGTTCCCAAGAGAGA
Organism: Porphyrio hochstetteri; assembly: GCA_020800305.1. Taxonomy (NCBI): domain Eukaryota; kingdom Metazoa; phylum Chordata; class Aves; order Gruiformes; family Rallidae; genus Porphyrio; species Porphyrio hochstetteri. Next base: position 105,945,537 of record CM036907.1, read on the forward strand.
GGATGGTTCAAAGAAGTTCTGGAACTTAGTGAAATAGGAAGTCCATACTTTTGATACTGTCAGAAATGATGTAATTGTTTTGGAGACAGTAGATCTATATGGATAAATGCTTCCCCAGGCATACCTACATTGGAAGGGCTGAACAACACCAGAGTTAAAAAGCTCTTAAAAAAATCAGTGGTTTGCCATGTTTTCTGTGGTTTTATTAGAGACGTGTTGAAAAGGTGATGTACCTAAAATAGGTCGTATACAAACAACGTTTAGCACAACATCCACATGGCTATGAAGAAATACACTAACTAAATAAAGTTGTCTTCCCCAAATACCCAAAGCTGCTACAGCACTCACTGAGCCATATATTTGTGTTTAAAGCAAATAAACTTTACTTAGATACTTTGCAGAAGAGTGTTTGACACCAGTAATTTCCATGTTTTTCTAAAAGGCTGGACATTATTTTTCTCTAAGGCTTGTAAAAAAAGATCAAATCCTTTCCTGGACCAAGAAGTTGTCTGCCTACCTGACTGTCACAGGCACATCTTAGGGTATTACTATTCAAAACAGGGATTTATAAAAAGGAGAAAAATGCCCACCATCTCAGTTTTAGGAAGAAAACTGAATATTTTTACAACAAACATAAGATGAACCTAGTCCTTGCTTAGCATCTCCCAAGAAATACCACGTCCTCAACTTCCACTAAAGTCAATGGGAATCAGGGGTGTTCAATGAGTCTAAAGAGGTATTGAACAGTATACCACATGGCCCTACATGTACAGATGTAGACACGTTGAAGAGGGGTGTGGTAATATAAACACACCATCACCATGATAAAAGGTAACCTTGAGTCTGTTCTTTTTTGTTCTTTTTTTTTTTCTTTTTCTTTTATATTGAATTATGGTCAAGGCAGCACCTTAACTGTTTCCACAATGGAATGAAACCAGTGAAGTGGAATGCACATAAGAAAGAAATTGCTATTGATCTCAGCCCAGGCCACACCATGCCTTGCATAGCAAATGGTTTCCATTACCTTACTATCTTAAGATAATTAATGTGCAGTCACTGCCCCTATCTTATGTTATCGGTCATTCTGATACTGTTCAATTTCTATCAGGCAATTCTACATTTTAGATGGGAGAGGCTTCATCAATAACTGTCATTTGATGATAATTTTATAAATCACGATGCCACCTACCCAATTCAATCTGTAAAATATGCACTTCATAGCTGATTGACTACCTGCTACATAAAACCCCACTCTCCAGTACAGTTTGCAACGAAATTCTCTTCATAGTTTTTAAATTATTCTTATGAAATTTATTAAAAACTTGAGAAAAATCTTTGCCTCTTTCAACATGATCTCTTATTTGTTTTGTTTCCCTGAAAAGTTAGAGTTTTAATTTAGCCAAATGATATTCACTGAAATACCGTACATATTTCTAACACCGCAGAATGAATTCTTTCATTTTATCATCGCAGCATGATGCTATTTTACAATCATGCCATACTACCACCATTCAAATATAAGTTCCCATTTTTTTGGAATTAATAACTTCATTTCAGAAATCTATGCAAAACTTAACATGTTAGCTCACACTTTCTCATGACATAACATACGGTATATAGAAATATTACCTTTACCATAATATGGCTTTTTGACATGGACGTCACTGGGTTTAGGCTTCCTGTCATCTCCAGAAAGGTGTCTTGGAGACTGTTCCTCAAATGATCTCATATTATCCCTCCTTCCAGCTTCCACTGCCATTTTTTCTCTCATGGCTTTTGCTCTCTCAGTTTCCAAAGCAATTGCTTTCTCAAGCAGGGTTAAGTTACCTTTTGTCATATCAAACACTTCTTCAGACCTATCTGAAGTAATAGAGGTGGTATCATCGTCTCTTTCATGACAACCATCCTCCTTTGCACAGCTAGAAAAAGTCCTAGATCTGGGGCTCAACTGTTCTTCAAGCCTCATTAGGTTCATCATATCAGAGTAATTCCGGTCTGGTGTTCTTCCTTGGAAGTCATCTTCTTGCCTGACATGCTGACGAGTGTTCATGTTTTGCTGTTGATTTCTTTCCTGTGGGTTTGTCTCACTGAGTTTCCTAGCCAGATCAAAACACTGGTTCCTTAAGCACTCCAAACTGCTGAGACATACCTCTTCATCACTCTCCTCCACCATTTTTTCTGTAAGTCCATTGTTCACAGGCTTCCCTAGCATTACAAAGTTCATATTCCTATTATCTTGCTGTGAAGTATTGTCTGCATAATTTCTGTCATTAATGTTTTCTGAAAGCACTACACCATGTCCTTGTGCTAATAATTTAAGGGAGTCCACTGTTTCCCTAACAACATCACTGTCTAAATCTAAACTCAGCTCACTTTTCCGACCAAGATTTTCATTTTTGTCACTATCATCTTCCAGACTATTAGAAGTATTGCTGTTCATTTCTGATTCTGTCCTGGCTCTGTATGCTGCATCCTCTGCAATTTTGCCAAGATTTAACAATGACTTGGCCACCAGTTCATCGTAATTATCATACTCATCATTATTGTTATCGTCTTTTTCTGTGTCTTGCATTATTCGAGTATTGTGACAATTCATTTGATGGTCTTCTGCATAAAAAACAGAAACAAAGAAAGAAACAAAGAAAGAAAGAAAAAGGAAAAGAAAAGAAAAAAGTGGCTACAATTGGAACTGTTGTTGCAATCGCATGGACAGAAAACAAACTGCATGTCAAATATTGTTAATCATACAGCAATTCTATAACACTAAGGCCCATGTGAAGTGGATTTCTCTAGAGTCCATAAGGGTATTTTTGTTTATTTGCTATTCACATGAATTTCTTTCACAGAACTGATATGAAAAAGGCAATCAAAATGCTAATTACTACTACTAATACTACTATATATTATCGCATAAATACTTATGTTTCTCCTTTCACTTCTACATTTACAGTTTTATGGGGTTTACTACAATCATATTACTAATAAGGCATAATTGCCTAGGTTTCCAACTTTTCTCACTCCTGTATTTCCTGTAAATACGGCAGATGGCAAAGGAGTGAGTATTCTCTTACTGATGAACACCATTCACCAAAAGAGAAAGAATATACACCAAGCAGGAAATTGTTGCTTTTTGAACACCGTACACACCATTAACACTAGATAACCAATAACTATATGCAAAAATCAAAATGGCGTTTTACTTGGTGGATCCATCAGTAGAAATGAAAACCTCTCAGTTTAACTTTGCAAACTGCAGAGAAGAATTTTAAAACGTTGTTACATGAAAGGAAGAAAGAAGCAAGTATATGCACAATGTAATTTTAAGTGAATATGCTAGCCCAAATTATATGGTCAGATGTGTATGATAGGGCTGTTATCTACTGTCCTGTGTACCGTAACATAATGGTGCAGAGTTACCATGTTTTACTTCTCTTTGTTTTTTTAACTGCTGAGTAACAGAGGGACAACTTTATAAGATGGAGCCAATGTGAGGCCCTGAGGGTGAGATTCATCTCACCTAACTTTAGACATGAGCAGGGCGGCCATCTATATCCGAGTAAACTACTCAATGTTCCCATCCTCAGTCAGTAAGAGAAGCAGACACTTTTAGGAATACAATCCACCTGATCAGGTTAATGTACCGTCTTAAGAGTAAAATTAGTAACTACTAGAAGTGACTGTTTCTCTTCATTGACAGCAAGGGGGCTTGGAGCAGATGCCTACCTTAAAAATATTCATATTTGGTCAGATGAATATCATCCAGAGAGTATTTTCTGATATCTCATGTTCACTTAGAAGTTATGTTATTCTTAGACCCATTCTTAAAACATATATACGTATTTACTAATGAACACGTCATAAATTATATTTTGATAACTGGGTACACAACGATTATTTAAATGTTTTGCATCACAACTGGAAAAGAAAGTTCCTAAATCTGTCATTACATTGACATGCTAGGCCAGTTTTTCAGCTGGTGCAAATTGGAAGAAACCAGTAGAGCTAGGACAATTAACACCTGCTCAAGAGCTAGTCCATCAACCGCTATCATCTTTTCAGCTCAGATGTATTTTCAAGACTGGTACACCTAAATATGTAGGATTTTCTGAAGTGTGACGCTTATGTTTTGGTTTGAACAAACCAAAGTGGGAAATTTCAGGTAGTAGGTGGCTTGTACACTAACATTTTGATGACAGGAAATAATTTTTGATTAAATTATTTTTTATGTCAGTGGACAAGATAATAAATCAGAGTTTTAAATACAAAGCTCAACAGCAGAATAATTAAATTTCAGCCACAAGATAGTATTCCTTCTACACAGTGGTTAGGGATCCTGGGATGATAGTAGGCTGTAGTTAAGCAGCAGAACTGGTAGATGACTAGGCTAGGTATAGGGAAAAATGTTTTAATGGTAAAATATTACATATTATCTACTGAATATAATGGGAAGATTTTAGATATGGAAGGTTCTATGGCATTTTTGCGTGGCAAAATATTCCAAATCAATAGTGGGTTACCTATTTATTATCAAAGGTGGGTTTACTTTAGTTGCTCTTGTTCTCAAGATATTCATAGTGCATATTTACATTTCAATCCCTCCAAAAATTAAGTATATCAGAGTATATTTCCAGTGTAAAAATAAGGGATACCACTTACACTTCCTATTTGAAAAAATTTCATCTTGAATGACTCCATAGAAGTAGCCAGCTAGGATTACTGGATAACTAGTTTGTGCTATTTGGAAAGCAAATGTTTTAAAACCTTAATGATACTTTTCTAAAGTTATATGTACAAATAAATCCCACATCAATTTAAATACTAAGGATAAAACCTGATGCCAAGAACTGTTCAGTAGAAACTGCTGCTTTTATGGGGTGCTTCTTGTAACTATGTCTGATGGGCAGTCAGATGTAGCAGAAGTAACATCAAAATAATTAAAGAAGCAGCTCAAAAATTGCCAATGCCTTAAAGTTCAGGATGAGGTATCACACTGGTGAAATCATTCCAAATCTAGCTTTAACAGGATACTGGAATAACGAGTAGGAAAAAACATATTTTCTCAAGCCATGCAGAGAACTGTTCGGGTTCACAGTGTCTATTCTAGGCCAACTTTTAAAATGTGGAACATTTCACAGTTTGCTTTTTTAAAAAAGAAGCTTTGTGTTCGTTTTTACATGAATGAGAGTCATGTAAATGATCACCAATGGGAGGAATATGTTATACTTTGCCTCCACAACAGTGAAAAGTCAAAATATGAATCACGTACTGTATGAGTGAAGACATGTAAATTCCTTTTGAGTAGGTGAAGCTGGGTGAAAGCTGTAACTATAATATTTTTTATTCTGTTTGTTTGGTTATATCCTTTTCAGTTCTCCTGCCCGTTCAATCCTAAAAAGAAGAAGAAAAGAAGGTGGTGGAGGAGAAGAAAGTGTAAAGCATGAATCCCAGGTGAGAGAGGCAGGAAATAAAATATTTTAATCAAGTTTCATTTCTCCTCTTTTAAGTTTTGGCCTTTTCTTACATCTACTTTCTTTAACAACTATTTTGCTCATGTTTCTTATATCCATGCAGCAGCTAATTTTAATGAAAAAGATATTTATGAATACTACGTCATCTCCTCAATGACAGTCTGTAGGATGCTGAACCTGTTCTAGTGAAGCACCTGTATCAGTTTATTAAACTGAAATTTTATGTACTGAATTATTTTGTGTATTAGTTAAGGGTCTTCTAGAAAGTATGTTAGCCTAGCAACACTACATGAAGCTGTGTGCCCTTTCTATGATTCACCTCTGTAAAATCTAATCTTGCTTTCATTTCACATTTCTATGCTTCCTATAATTTAACCTTTAACTTGGCAACTACCTTAACATTGGCTATTTGCTAAATGACTGCAAAATATACAGAACTAACACACCTACTCTACCCCTTATCTACATTTTTTAACCACTGACCCAAAATGCAGATTATTTATTTGGTGAAGAGGCTGAATTTGTCTCAAAAAGAAACAGCCTATGCGTGAAGACCAGACAAAGTTACCACATATCCTTTTTTCTGGAAGCTTTAGGGGTGCATGGCCAAGGAATACGCAATAGTTTAAGAAGAATATCAGATTAACTTAGCACTCATCCACACAATATTGTGACAATATAGGTATTTTTGATTGCAAAATTCGTTCTTTTAAACTCCCAGCAAATATAACAAATTATAGGAGAGAAATTATAGTGAAGAACATGTGGTATAGCTATCAAGTGCTGGAAGCCTTTAGCCATCTCAACAGAAGTGCACTCGTGCATTGCACCAAAAAAAGTGAATAATTTGATTTCTTAATGCACCTTTCATCCAAGGATCTCAAAGCACTTTACAAACATTATTTTAGAAAGCCTCACAACACCCCTGTGAGGTAGGTATTTTAAGCCCATTTTACAGATGGGAGATTGAGACAGAGAGGTTGAATGACTCTTTCCATGTCATACCAGGAGTCACTGGAGTATGACTACAGCCTCTACATCCTTGATTGTTTCCTCCCTTTGCTCCTATCACAGCCATGTTTAAACAATTTTTGGCAGAAGAAATGGCTTGCTGGTTTTAGTGTAGGGAGTCATGCAAAACAGCACCTTCTTTTTGAAAAGGAAAATATACAGCTTTTAGTTTGAGAGATTCTGCAGAGAGAGGCAATGATACTTCAGTAATAGCAGCTACATTCCTACCAAAGGCCAAAAACTTCAGAAACAAAACTTTCCAAATCTGTGGTCTGTGTATCAAATTACTCACTTTCTCCCCATCATGGGAAAGCATGATGGCTAATGATCTGAGCCTGTATGTGGTCATACAGGCTTCTCACCCAGATGGATGGTTTCATTATCCAGGCAGCATTGCCTGTTTTAAAACACTTTACTGTGGTTGCTATTGCTAGTTATCAGTTCCTAAGCGCTCAGCACATGATCCTACCATGACACCATTTTTCTCCATCTAAGCTGTAAAGTGAGGTGCATCCATACATCACTATATTACAACGTATGACAGCTGGCCTATGAGAAACATTTAGCACATTGTTGGAACAAATGAATCCCAAATCTTAGAAAGTTACGGTATTGTATGGGGCAGGGGATTGCTTGTACATTGCCTCCTCCTCTGGAAAAATCTTCTAAGTTAAATGAAGTGGAAAACTTAGTGAGCTCTTAACAACTTCTCCACTCCACACTGAAGAAACTGAGCACACATGTAACTCTCTAAGGACCAAAGCAAGGCCTCTAACTCCTATTAACATGACATTTGTATCAGAGCCCAAGCCTTTGAATATGTCTGTTTCAGGGGCACACTGACCAATGAAGTTGACAATTGTTGTACAATTCTTTCTTCATCTCTGCGAAAGTTCCTGAAGTTCTTTTACACTGTGAGCACTTTAGGTAAAGACCAAAGCAATTTGCTTTTACAGTAGCTGATGTCTTTATGGACCTTATATTACCTAATGAAAATCAAAAGAGAAAGATAACTGTTCACTTATTTTCTTACTGCACTTCAGTTATTCTGTTATGTGATTACATTTTTTTTCACTCCTCCCCCTCAGCCTGGTGCATCTACTTACAATAGTTAGAATACTGGGATTTCCTGTTTAGACTCTGCTACAATAATTACAGTATTCACCTAATAACCGATGCTCAAAGTAAAATAAGAGTAGAAGTCATTAAGCATGGCAAGGAAGGTCTGAGCTGAAGAACACAGCACATCACAGTAGGATTTAGTATTATAATGTAGGAGTGCGGACCACAGAGCAAGCTCATACAGACTTTTAAATTTTGTACATAATTTGCTGGCTTACTGTGCCTTTTCTTCCTTTTTTTTTTTTTTCCCTTTATTTCCTGTTATGATTTGATCTTTTCATTTTCTATGGGCTCCACTTTTTAGCTGGTTTTGCTCACTGGAAAATTAAGTACTACTTTCCCCTCCACCCCCTAAGACTAAAAGGCATCCTCCCAGATCTATCTTAATTTTTTTCCTGTTGTGGAGTGATTACTGACATATAAAAACATTCCTGTTTTTTCTTCTTTTTGACATTAAAATACATTTAAAAATAGAAATAATTAATATTAATACATTATTTTGGTACAGCAGCATTTTTTAAAATGTAGTTTTCTATATAAACCTGTGCATTCTCATCTGTATGCACAGGTGTTTGTATATAATCAGTGCTCTGAAATACTCTTTATTCTTTGCTTATGCCTTCCTTACAACCTGTTATTATGCTTCTGCCTGCATGAATAGCATCCTAATCTACAAATATTCACATAAAGTATTGTTAGAATATAGATGTTTCTACTTGGGTTATTCCTATTAATATCATAGAATCAGGCAGGAATTTAGATAAAGAGAGCATCAAAGAATCCAGAAGAATGGCAATGCATCGTATTTTTTAAAATGAGGTAATCTGTTATTCATACATGTTTTTGCACCCTAAGTCCCCATGAGCTACCTGCATTGGTACAGTTTTGGAAGAGGATCTGAAGATAGCTGACAGCTCCTCTGGCAAGATCATAACTGGTAATTTTCCTTCGAGTGACAGACTGCAACGGCTTCTTAAAAATTATCTAATTTCTGACTCAAGCTGCTATGCCCCATTTAAGATTTTGTCTTTTCACCACAACGTGCTTTTTGCCTTACTTTGATCTTAGAATATCTCACATGCCATCTTACATTGCACTGCTGCCACAGAATCATGGAGTAGTTGAGGTTGGAAGGCATCTCTGGAGGCTACCTAGTCTAAACCATGCTCAAAAAAAGAGTCAACCTAAAGCAGATTCTCAGGACCCTGCCCTGTCAATCCAGTTCTGAGTATCGTCCAGGATGAAGATACTATGGCACCTCTGGGAAATCTGTTTCTGTCTTTGACCACCCTCATCACAAAAAATTCTTTCCTTTTTTCTAATTGGAATTTCCTTTGCTACAACTTGTGTCTGTTGACTCTTACTCGGTCACCGCACACCTCCATTTCCTCTCTACTTTCCACCTAGGTAGCTGAAGACAGGAATAAGATCAACTCTTAGCCTTTTTCTTCTTACAATGAATAAACCCTTTTTTTCTCAGTCTCTCTTTGTGTATCATGTGCTCCAGCTCTTTAATCATCTTCGTTGTTCACCACTGGGCTCTAGTCTTTCAGTGCTTTCTTGTACCGATGAGCTCAAACCTGGATTTAGTGGTCCACATGCAATAGTGTAAGTGCTGAATAAAGGGGAACAATCACTTTCCACAACCTTCTGGTTACAATCTCGTTTTTACATCCTGACAGCCAAACATTGTTTCCAAAAAGTCAAAAGGGCAAAGAATATGCTGGGGATTACCTTTTTTTTCCTTTCTACCACAGAGCAGAAAATAGCTTTCTGTTGCCTACAAGGCATCTCTTTAAGGACATAAGGTCCTGGTCAATATGAAGCTTGCTTGCTTGGTTTGTGGTTTCTGCAATATTTGGTATGGAGGCAAATGTTTAGGTTTGAGAAGGAACATGTTGAGAATATCTGTGAACAAAAGTGGATATGCTGGGTTTGCAAGGGCAGTAGAATGCAGCCCATCATCTCCATCTCATCCATGCTTCTTTGGAAATCAGGTTCAGGCTCCCCTTAACTCTTTTAGCCTGACTTCAGTCTGGGCAGATAATGAGTTTATGAGCTTTAGCTAATGACTGGTTTTCATAATCCTACTTTTTCTCCCCAGGAAGTCTATATGAGGTACGGGAGATACTCCATCTCATGGCCTTATAATGACTTCATGAAGCATGGCAATTTCTTGCTTTCTCTCAGGTTTCCACAGCTCAGCAGGGCAGCAGGCAACAAGGAAGCCAAAGCTATTTTCCAGATACTGAGATACAGGCAGGGAGACAGCAGGGGAGCGGAGGACCAGCTGCACCGATGGGAGAACACCCACTCAGGCAGCTCTTGATAGGGAGTTTCTCATGCGGCTATTTCAAAGACTGTTTAGGAGACAGTGACCCTTATCTATATCTCTCTCCATGATCATTGCTTTGCAAAGGATGCAGCCTGAAGAACACATTCTCTGTTCATAAACTAACATTTTCTTTCTCACATAAAAATCTCTGAGAAAGAGGTTGGAAACGGTTACTATATGGATACATAAATCTCTTTGTACTGATTTTGTTTCAGTTCAGATCTCTGACTTAATGCACATGTCTGTATTGAATATGTCTCCATATGAACTAGACATCTAGACTCCATTTCTAGGCAATGGACAACAACATGCATCCTGGGATGTGATTTATCTCATCCTAAGCAAGGTATCTAAAGTAGATTGGCTGAATTATTCCCTAAAAGTGACTATTTGTCTTGATTGGTTATAAATGAAATTGATGGGCTGAATCCTATCCCAACTGCTTTTCTTCAGATCTTTCAAATTGCTCTTACTGAAATTGAACAATATCTTTAGTATGACACAGTAGGAATTTCAGGGAGGAAGGAATGAAGAGCTACTTAAAAGGAGCTATCTTTAGGTTTCAGACAAAGTTATATAGGGAAAGGTTTGTGTGGAAGGGGTGGAATGGATGTTTTAGATAGGACAGATGCTTGTGATCACAAGTTACATGGAGTGATTTGTATCTTACGTATGAGTCTGATCTCTATTATAAGTTTAATTACTTTTTTTTAGCTGTGTTTGATTATCAAAGGAAACCTGTTTGTGCTTTGATCTGATCTGAATGGTGGAAAGGCCAGAGGCACACATCACTGCCTTTCTAGAGGATGAGAGAACTGCTAAATATTGAAATTTCTTCTTCCTGTCACAAATTCTATCCTCTCATAGAGTTCAACCAAGAGATTTGGGAGGACAAAGACTTCTATGTGCATGATTCCCAGACTATATTTGAAATGTAAAGTTTATTGTTGGAGAGTTTGTTCCTTTTCTCCTTATCCATCTTCTTCATCTAAATTCCCCTAATTTCCCATCTTTTTGGGACAGGAAAGGCTGTTTTGCCTCTTTGGTTATAACCTTCCTTGTATAAACTAATTAGGGACAGAACCTCAGACCAAGCAGTGGCCTGTGACTATTTGTACTGCTGAACATTTAACGAAGCCCTGGAATGATTGTGACTTGAGTGACTTAGCATCCTCCCAGCACAGTGCTGGTTAGAGACCATTCCTAAGAACAGGTTTGAATTTGGTGATCCTATTTTGGAGTAAAAGCTTAGCTGTGTGGACTCAAGTCCTGCACCCATTGAACTCAGTATTAAAGGAGTGGACTAAGATAGTTTTGTCTACACACATAGATGTAGTCTTTGTTTGCTGCGATTGAGGAGATGGGAACATGGCAGAAGAATTTGTAAGTTGGAACCAATGGAAAACACACTGCTATCTGTAGCCTCATAAGAAACAGGCAAATGGGAACCTATTATTTTAACCATGCTACTCCAGTCAGTCAAGAACACATACACACTGGGCCTCAAAAAACCAGAATAGTGCAGATAGCTCATCGCTAGCTACAAAGGGTCTTTATTAATTACTGTATATTTGCCACCCACACTATGTCTACAGAAGGGCTATGAGATTGGAAATGTCTAAAATGATTAGAGTACCAGAGTACCTGTCAAATGCTATGGTAACAGATGGAAAAAGCCCTTTTTCCATCACTACCTGTCCACCTGAAGAACACATGGGGACATCGTTTTAGAAACTGTCGTCTCCTGCTTTCTGTAAGGGATTTCCCAGTGCTGTTCAGATCTGAACTGGGATATCTGTCCTGATGACGACAGCTTGTACCTCATAAAAGGAAACCTTCTGCTGGACAAATCTAACCACCTACATATTTGCATATATTTGTATATCTTTCAAACTAAAGTTATACCTGCCAGCTATGTTGACAGTGGCTTCACAGACAGCCTTACAGTGCCTAAATTAACTGGAGCAGCACAATCTCAGTGCCTGGCATCTCTGCTGAAACTCTAACTGCCTAACAGAAATAACAAAGTGGATCAATCAAACAAATAACCTTAATAGCCAGTTTTCCAAGATACATGCACACACACACACGTAGGTACAGAGATAAACTTACACTGTATAAAGCTAAAACCTCAGTCTGAGTCTGGTCTCAGAACATTTCAGCTCAGAACTTGCTTTGCTGGAGTCCACTGGTGAAAGCAATGAACATGAGATAAAGTCAATACCTCTAATACTGCCTGAAATGATTTTTGGTTTTACTTTTTTCTTCAAGTATTCATCAGGTGATTCATGCTGAAATCACCATAACATATTGTTCACTTTCAATTGTACTTTGTATGATTATTTTTAGACTCAAGTCCCATCAACTTAAATTTCTGCACACTGAAGTACCTGAGCTACTTAGGAGCCAATGGAATTAATCTAACATGAACTTTTTTCCCTCTGTCCCTTTGTATGTGGTGCTGTCATATGTTTTATAACTTCACAATGAATTAATTAAATGGAATTGCATCAAATCCTTTTCTCAAACTGTGTACATTATTTCCACATTGCCTATCTTGTCAATGATGTGGAATTTGCAGATTCTAACCAAAATACACATTTGCCAAAGGGCAGGTATTCTTTCTTTTATGAATACATTGTTATTACATCTAGTTAGGAATTTTCTAGTTAGTAATTGGGTTCATCACTGTCTGTATCTTGTCCACAGATTGAGTCACGTTTAATAATCCTTGTTTTCCATATTATAAAATGTTTAAGACACTCAACACTTATGTGTTGGGTATTTTAAAGCACTTTGAATCTGTCTAGTTCTGACTGTACTCATTTGTGGCTAAAACCTGGGAGACATCTAAACTCTTAACACTGTTCAGCTGTTCAAGGCTCTGCTTCTAGGTGTACAAAACCAGCTACAGTCTTAAGAAGCTCTCTTAAGAGATCTTGAAGTTCTAGACATTGGGTGTTTTCATACATGTTTCCAGAAAGACCTGATCCAATAGGTATGCTCTAGTACATGCCCGAAAGAAAAATATTTCTTATAAACTGTTGCTTTAATTGCCTTGCTTTAATTTGTAGCCAAGGGAAGAATTGCCTCTTTCCTCCTTCTTCACTCTGCCCACACATCTCCCAGGTAAAATACATTGTTTCTTGCTAAAGAACTGGAAAACTTGAGAGTAAAAGCTCTCCCAGTTTGAACGGAACCAATACCACACCTCCCAAAAATGTTTGCTGGTCACCCCAATAAAAGCTAGACCGGATGGAAGCTCCACTAGGCAGCTGAAAACACAACAGTAGCATAAGACCTATTTTTTTTTCCCACACTCATGCAAAAATATCCCATCTTATTATCCAAATTATACAAGGGCACTTTCCTCAAAGAGAGAAATGTAGTGTCTGATCCCTGCTCCCTAGACCAATTTTATAATCTAATATTAAGCAGTCAATTCATAAGATGCTTAGTGTCCTTGGAGCAAAGACAGGAACCCAGCATGGCCCCCTTTCTGAAAATGACCCCTTTTGGTCTACTGCAGTTCTTGAGTTTTTTTCTGGGGTGTGATAGAGCTTCAGCAGAATGTGTAAGAGCATTGCTTATGCAAAGCAGTCTCGGGTCTAGCTGCTAGCCTTCTGTGTTAGGAAAGAAAGAAACGTGTCATTGAACTCCTGAATCACCTCTCACACTCAACTCAGGTATCTGAGTTACAGATGGGGGTAGAATTTCCATTTCATTCTATTCTGAAACATTTATCTTTCTCCATCAAATGTGGGACAATCATTGGTTCCCAAGAAAGGATTCCAGTTTCTATTCACTTAAAAGTTGCCCTTTCTGGCAGTATTTTCAGAGAAGGGCATCCATAGACTGCTTTCATTAGATAATATACAAATAATATAAACATTAGTATACTTTTTGTAAGTCCAACTCCAGACCTAGTCCTAACAGTCTGCTAATAATTATTTGTCCTTCTGTATTTCTGCTGTTACTTCTCAGGATATACTTTGTGCTTAATGATCTAGGGGCAAAATTATATTCAACATATTGCAATTGGAATAAACCCCAATTTTTAACTTTCCGATGGAAGCCAGCCTTTAAAGCTGAATGATGTTTTAATTACTGAAGATGATAAAAAGACAGTCGTCTCTAAACACTTCAGTCTCTAACAGTCCAGTGCTTTACAGGGTGTCCAAGAAACTGTTTAGCACATGCATGTTATTTATATAGAACTTCTACAATACTTTGAGGCAGTTGATGAAACAATATACCCATAAATAGAAACCATGAAAAAAGCAGTTGCATAGTACACCTTAAAAGTGAATATGAGAAGTAAGGAAACTCACCATGTATGCTTTGGAAAATGTAAAGACATGACCTTAATTGGACATGGGCCAGGCAGCTTTGCAAATACTCCTGTATTAGGTGATTGGAAGACAATCCAACGCCAGACAGACTTTTCCCTCATTACTATCAGTAATCCATGTCTACGGAGTACAAGGAAAAAAAATGCCTGCTTCCTTTGCTTTGAAATTGCAAATTCAGCTCTTCTGTGGATTCCTTTAGTGTCATGGCAATACTACTACTTACTCTTCCTATTAATAGCATAGCCTGAAAAATTAATCTTTTGGGATGAGGAACTATGAGATTGATGAGTTCACCTAGTAAACCCCCATTGAGTCTTGAGCTGTCAATCCTGTTAACTAGTAGAACTTTCTCCTAGAGACCCACCGCTAACTTTTGCTAAAACAGTAGTATTTACTGCACAGAATGTATCTGCCATGGATTCCCCGGAAAAAACATAATCAAAACCAACTGTGATGTTATTGATACTTGACATGCTTAATGGTAGTGACTGACTGTTTTCAGCACTTTCTGTGTGAAGCCTTTATGTACCAAACCATTCTGAGGTTTTCAACAACAGTGCCCAAAACCAGCTTAAGACCATAATCACATTAGTGTCCCCTCCTGATTATTCCTTAACATCCTTTACCAAATTCCTTGAAGCTGTTTCTTTCCTAGAATAAGTTGTCACTGTCTTCTGCTAAATGACCTGGCTTCACTTGCTGTTCAGCTCCCAGTCTGCTCCCAAAAAATGTCTGTAGAATACATTAATTCACAGAAGGGAAAGTACCTTGTGTCTTATAAAAGGACTATGTCATATGCGGTATAGGTGACAAAAGAACAAAACTGAATTGTTCTGAGACTTGTAAAATGAGGAGGACATGCTTTCATAATAAAAAGTATTCAGGATTACATATATACATTCACTTTACATCAATGCTTTTGTTTCATACTTTTGTAAGCATTGTTGTTTATGTGTTTCAGTTAAATAAAATTTCCATGACTTGAGGCATTTACTAGGACTGCAAATCTGATTCATGCGAATAGATATGGATCAGAAGAAACAATCAAGCCAGTCAGGAATTTTATTTCATTTTGTTATCTCCTGGAAAAACTGTAATACCACAAAAATTACAGCTACAAAATAAGGTTCTCTCCTTTTCAGGGTGAAAAGTTGCCATTTGTGTTCAGCCTTAGGACAAATACTGTAAGCCTGGTGGGAACTGTGAATAAATAGGGTGATCTAAATTTGTCCTTAGAGCTGCACTATAAGCACAAGAGTAAAAATCGGAACCTGTATCACTGACCAAGCAAAACTTATCTTTAAGAATCATTATATCTGTAGTGTCAAGAAGGATCCATACAGAGCGTGTGATGTCTGTGCAAGCTGCAGTACAGTGTGGACAATGCAGTCTTTGAAGTAGCTCTGTGAAAGGCAAAGGAATTCAAAGAGGGAACATGAAGAGTTTGGTTTTGCACAATCCATGAATATGTTTCCAAAAGTGCCATATCCCAGATGCGAAAGTTTCTACAACCACATTTGGTCATTCTGTTTGCAAATACAGATGCAAAGAGCTGCTGTATAACTGAGTTCACTATTTGGTTCTTTAAAAGACTATAACACATAAGAAAACAGGCTCTCGGCACAGTTGTGCCAAAACCAGGAGGTCAGTGGTAACGAACTGTTTACAGAGCGTGAGAATGGGAATGCAGTTCTAAGGCTACAGAACTTTCACTCAGAATTACTTCTCCAATCCATCTTATTCTAAAAAGAATTAATTTTACTGTGTGATCTTTGCCAGACAAAAATATGAAAGAGGCAAAATCAAGGATCCCCTCAGCATTTATCTGCAGACAGAAGGATGCAATGGAAATACAGAAAAGGCAACCTCTATGTAGTCTCTTCTTGAGGATTGCAATCTGTGAGAATCCAAAGCAGCACTGCTGAGATAGATGGTTCCTTTCCAGACCTATTGCTCTGGCAAGATGAGAGAAAGGTTCAGTCACAGGTAAGCACTGAAACAGTGTGACATTACAATGGATTCAACATCTCATGTTCACCTAATACTGAAGGCAAGGGTTAGTGAAATAAAAACACAAGCAAGCAACCACATGCCATGTAGAATAGATTCAGGATGAAGCAGCATTAAAATCAGATGTGGTACTGAATGTGTTTTGCGATGTTCTTGCTAAGGCCTCCAGTTCAGACCCTGAACTCCTTAAGCATCTCAATGTCCTCTACAGAATTTCTGCTTATGTCAACAGAAGTTGTGTATGGCAGAGATCTATAATCTGTCTCATCAAAGGTGAGTAATTTCTTTACACAGCATAAAGCAATAATTGAATCATTTGCTCTTGAAGGATCAGATATTTCACATTATCATTTAAGGCCTTTTATTTGTAGGTAAGGAGCTAAATATGCAAACCTCTGTATCAGAGGGATACTTAAGTACATTCCTAACTTTAAATATGAAAGTTGAAGAGGGCTATTTAACTGTTTAGTTAACATGTAAATTTCTGAACACAACCTGGAAGATATACTGAACTTCTGAGTTAAACATTCACATGCAAAGGGGTCTTAAAATAGTTCTTCAATGGGAGGAAAAGTTGGGTATGATATGTGCAACACCACCTCATGTATATGTAACAATATTGACATAAAGTTGTTCTTAATTTGTCCTGATGTAAACAACCTCAGCATAAGCCCAGTCTCACTTCAGAGAATTAAAAAGTAATGTTTAAATAATACTCTTAACAAATTTTACTGTCTATGAGCAGCAAACAGTAAACACCTTGATCATGGAACACAGCATCAAGAAAAGTTTACTAAATTAACATCACAGTCATGTCTAAGCGATCCACCAGCCTATCAACCAACCAACCAACCAACCAATGAACCAACCAACAACAAACACTTGAAAAACTCTGTAAATAGATTTGAACTTTTTGCACAAGAACTTGAGGTACGCAAAGGGTATTTACTGGCTGTTTTCCCACCTTACTCCACAACCTTGAGGTTTCCAGCTCTGAACTACCTGTTCCAAATCTTTTAATCATATTATTCCCAAGAGCAACAACAAAACCAAAACTCAGAGAAAATTTTTTGTCTGAATGCCTCTATATGAAATAATAATAATAAAAAAAAGCTAACCATGTTTCAATCCATGCTCGCATCTTCAATGCAGGAAGAAGGTATCAATAAAAGTCCTTAGGCTGTGGCTTGACCCAACCACTCCGAGGCTCAAGCACTTTGTAATTAGACCAGAATGACAACTTTTAACTTCTTAGCCAGAGGAAACAAATACTGTGGTCAGAATAAATGTTTTCCAGCTGCAAGTCCTTTTTTTTTTTTGGTTCTTCATATTATTCTTGGTGACATACTCTAAGCATACGGTATCTTCTTTTACGAAGGAGGTGAAACAATACAGCAATAGAGTTTATTAGTAAAGGGTTAAGATCTGCTTCACCTTGTGAAACTGTCATGTATTTACTTTGTCATCTTTGGCCCTGGAAAATGCACTTCTTACACTTGATATGTACATTGTTAACAGTCAAAATACACTTTCTGGCCTCTTAATTTAAAGCTATACTTTTTTTCTACTAGGTGTTTTGCTTTTAAGGAACACATGGGTCTAGCTCTGATTAATACTGAACACCCACTGTGTTCACCAAATAGATGACCACTTTCCTGCTAATAGCCTAAATAAATGAATATGATTAGTGGTCAGCAGGCTGGACAGTCGACCTTGATAATAGAGATCTGTCATCTTTATTTTTTCATGACAGATACTGTCTTCAGAGACAAGCACAGTTGGAAAGCTATGCACCACCACAGCTTCCTCAGCAAATGTGCTTCTTTCATCTTTAGCTTGGCGTTTGCCTCCCTTGCTTAGGGCACATAAGTGCTTCAGAAGCAATCTGATTAGGGGATCAGGAAGATAGCAGAGGGCACTAACAGTCTTAGTAAGGCAGATAGGTGAATTTCAAATTATGCAGGCTTATGTGTCTGCATTGAGTTCATACAAGTGAAGGATAAAATATCAGCTTTTTAAAAACAATCTTACAATTTAAAGAAATGTGAAAACAGGTAGAATATCTACCTCTATGTCCATGTGCTAGCTTTTATATTAAAAAATGTAATAAGTCTCCTTTGAATATACACCACTGCCTATCTTTTACAGCTATTTTTGCAACATATTCCCCCTGAAAAAAATTGGTGCAGTGGCACATATTGCTATACTGCATATGCCACCTACCTCGAGTTTATTAGAAAATGTAAAGGTGTGTCTAAAAGATTTATACATCTGAACAATTCACCTCTTAGGAAACTGCAGTATTTTTGTAGCATTATCTGTGAAATTGATTTGATTGATGTATCAAATTTCCTTAGGTCTAGAATCTGCCTGACTCCTCCTGCCCCTGGCAGATTATGAAATACCTGGAGTACAAGCCATCTTGAAATGTCTTCATGTGATACAGGCTAAATGGTGCCTTGGAATATCTGTTCCAGTAGGTCCTCCAAAAGAAGTTTCCTTCTATAATAGAAATGCTTTGTGAAACACTCTTTGGGACACAACTACCCAAAGTGAGCTCTTCTCAGGAAAAGGTACTTCAGTTTGGCTTGCAAATCAAATGTACTCTTCAGATTTCAATGAAAAGGTTTTTGGCAGTTGTCATCACAGAGAAGGGGCACTCCAAAAGGAGCCTTTTCTCTCACTCTTTCCCATTGGTATGGCAATTTACAGGTTAGGATATCATAACACAGGTCAATTTATGCCCTTTCTCTATGGGATATAAAGGAAATTGTAAGGATTCATCTTTTCCTTTGTGGTAGTGCTCAAAATAAGGCCTTCTCAAGTTTATGCATAGAGAGATGCATAGGCATCTCTTCAGAGGGATACAATATATTTAATGGAAATTTAAACAGGATATGCTGGTCACTACTGGGGAATTTTACACAATAATTTTAGTTCAAGGGATTGTATACAAAAATGCAAGCACAGTATTTGGGATTCATCTACTAAAGTTTGGGGGTTTATTTGGGGTTTTTTTTAATTTTAAATTAATATTTTGAGATTTATAAGAGTGTTTCTTTAGGATGCATTAGTATTTTCTAAGTCCTTTATCAGTGATGAGGATCGAAAGATGTGATTTTCAAAAAGGCTGAGATGGTTTCAGTGAAGTCCAACTATTTTCACTAAGAACTGTCTAACTCTACTACCTGTGTATTATCTATATCCTCTCAGAATCTCACCCAAAATTTACTTTCTTTTAACAAAAAGTATGGGCAATGAGATGCCAGAGACATACTTGAGTTTCCCAGGATTTACCTTTTTCTAACAGAAAACTGAATTTTGTCTAAAATATGTTAATACCTTATATTCCTCCCCTCTCCCATTCCTCCCCCACTAATTGCTGCCTGGGTATTCCTATACTTGCTGACTTAATTCTTCTATCACTGATACCTATGATTTTTACTGTTCTATTTATCATGTAGTTTTAGGACCTCTAACTTTGATTGCACTATGTTTCCCCGGAAAATCAACAGTCCAAATTCCACCAGAGCTGCTTATGTTGTGAGTGGAAGAAAGAAATGCCAGGATCCCTAGTGAAATCAATAGGAAATGAACTATCTAAAAAAATCTGATCTAGTGAATAGCTTCTAGACCTCACCAAGAACAAACTGTTATCTCTCTCTACTCCTTGGCACAGACATAAGGAGCTCCCTACTAGATTCCTTATTAATTGCTAATAACTCTTTCCTGTAAATCAGCTGTGCTCTAACAGAGATTGTTGCATACCGATTACTACTTTGATTCTCAAATAATCATTAAATATTTTTCTTATAAGATTCTATTATCACTTTTCCCATTTTATAAGGATTTTTTCTTAATGACTAATATTTTACACAGAACTTATTTATTAATTTATATATGTATTATTATGGGTATAATAAGGGATCCTAGGAAAAACTTGACCTGTGTAGGGTTTTATTCCACATAATATGTAGAGCAGCTAATACAGGTACTTCTGTAGAATTCTGCAGTTCTTAACCACAGCCTACTATATATGGAAGAAAAGCAGTCGAAAAGCAATGTCAGTCTCTGTAGATTGATTAGGACTGCTAACTGCATGCGTAACTGTGTTGAAACAAGTAAACCACTGTGTTCCATTATGATAGTAAAAGTAAATTGAGTATCAAGCCTGCTGGCCTGCCAGAAACCATTTTCTTGAGCTCTTGCGTTTTGCCTAGGGTTTTTTTTTTCTCTTTTATCATTTTTGATAGTGTAGATTCAAAGTTTTTCACATCAGCTGAAATCACAGCAGCAGTTGCACCATAACCTAACCACCAAGAAGTTCAGTCATAATTATCTCCTAAAGAAATTGCTAGACATCCTGCACTTGCCCATCAGGATAGCAATAGCAGTTGCACTTTAGCCTGATCTAACACAGCTTTTCTTCCAGGTTCTGAAGCCGCAGAGTTCCCTGCAAAAGGAAATGGTTTCCCTCTTGCATCAAACTCACATAGCTTTTAAGATTGGCCATTTATGCTCCACCAATTTTGTTGGCAAATTTAAGCAATTGAGGAAATGCTACAGATTCAGATATCTGAGAAAATGCTTATAGCCACCCAGCTGGCCACCATCTTGCCCAAATGGAAAGAATACTTCCAAAGTCTTTCTATAAGATTTAAGATCTGACCTTACAGAATGCTGAAACAAAAGTCATACAACTTTCATACCTGGTTCCTAAGAGGAATCCAACTGAGGAGTGCTGAAAGCTTTTCATATATTTTTATTGGTTAGAAAGGTGAATCTACCCAACCAAAAACGTGTTCCCTGGAAATGGGAACAAAATACTTTTTAGATAGCTCATTAGTTTTTGCATGATTCTTTCATTTCACCCCAGTGCATTATGATGTCTGTCATCAGCATATGGACTCTTGAGTAAATGGATACTAATTACGTATTTCAAAAATACTGGTTATATAGAGCCCAATATCCCAAAAAAGAGAAAGGTGAATAGGTTAACCGCATTGCTACTGCATTAATACGGTTACTACCAATGACCTGTATGTCTAAATGGCATTTATGCCATAATATGAAAAATATATTTATGAATTTTAGAAGGACTTTACCTATGTAAACCTCTCACTCTCTACATTTTTAATAGAATCAACTAAAGCAGACAGCATTCAAGTCTCAAAGAACTGAAGTACACTGTAACGGTTCGTTCTGAGTAGTTTCATGTGGTAGAGGGAAGTATGGGGCAATTTTTTTCAAAGGGAAGAGGCCCGTTTTTGCTCACAAAAATTATCTGCAAACTTGTGACAGCATTTATGTGGGCAACCATTGACATTATATAAGCAGATCCAGAAAATACACTTGCAAATGATCAGTACAGGCACCCAGCTGTAGCTGATGCTTTGCTTGTACCTTCATGAATATTCTCCTGGTAACTGCATGCATTAATCCACTACGAGGATTACATTTTATGCAAACATTTCTAGCACAAACACACCTCCACCCTCCTTGTTTGAAATGTGAGTGCTGGTGTATTAAAAAATATTTGGAAGACAGACTTATTAAAATAAATGTTAAGAGAACACAGTGGGGTATATTTTCAGTGTGGAGCAGAGAGATTTAACTGCATGACTTCCATTATCTTTAATGAGAACCGCACAGCTAAATCCTCATACACCACACTAGAAGATTAACCCAGAAAACACACATTGTTTACTTTTTACTAATACTCTGATTATTACCACGTTCTTCCTCCTCCTCCTCTTCCTCCTCCTCCTCTTCTTCCTCCTCCTCTTCATCCTCCACATCTTCACCTTCCTCTTCATCCTCCTCTTCTTCCTCTTCAATCTCCTCTTCTTCTTCTCGATCTATCTCCTCATCATCCTCCTCCTCATCACCTTGCTCCTCGTTATCATCAGAATATTCCTCCTCCTCTTCATCCTCTTCCTCTTCTTCCTCTTCCTTTTCATCCATCTCCTCTGTTCCATCAGTTTCATAGCACTCATCTACTGAAGAGTTGTCTGCTTTAACCACAAAGGGTTTTCTTTTGGGAGCTGGTTCTTGGGGCTGCTTATCTTGTGTTTTTCGTTTTTTTGCCAAAGGACAGCCATAAACACTGTGCAAAAATAAAAGATGCAAGTTATTGCATTATCCTGCAGATTTCTGTAGGTTGTACTGTATAACTCAACTCATTTAGATACATTAGTCATATAGAATTCTACATCATTATTAGTTGCTGTTCTCAAAATGCAGGTTTTCAAACCAAAATGCTGCTTAGGCAATAAAGACCAAGGGGGAAGACACAAAACCTATAAAATTGCAAACAACTACTCTTTGACTGAAAGTGTCACACGTGCATGCCAGCATAACAGTTATAGTATGGATACAGATGTGGTTTTCCTTCTCATTCTTTTCCCTCTTCTGCACGTTACACTCTTTTCTAATGCAAAAAAATACAGTTTAAAAACCAGCAACCTTATTCTACCTGTTAGCTAGCAGTACAACAATCAGGAATAAAGCAACGCTTCATCACTGTGTAACAGTCAGGTTTTGATTGTGCACAATTAAGATATACTTCAATGTTATTTAAATATTGAAAATAGGACCACACTCTTAACACTGCTGTAAATGATGAATTGCTCTTAAATTCTCCACTGCTATGTTCTATTAAATGCTACAAGGCTAGGTAAATGGGAAAGCAAGTTCCCCAACACAACAAAATCCAGCAGTTTTCATGACCAGTGTTGGATATGTTCTCACTTTGAAAGAAATCAAACCACAAACCAAAATCTTTTGTCAGAGAAGGACATCAAACTTTTTCAAACTTGCATACCACTTCCTCATCAATTATTTTAATGCACTGTAACACAAATAGCATTTCAGAGTTAGGGTTTTCTACCAGAGTAGCCACATGTTTCTGAGGTCATATAATCTGTGTTTGCAGAATGTGATCACCCTTGTGTAACCCCCATAACCTCCTACACAGAGTGACTACACACACAAATTACTTTTTGTTTAAAGAACTTCCTCTTTGAACTTTTTTATTGTGTGATTATAAATGCTACTCAGGCTATATTGGTTTTTAGTCTTCTTCCTGTCATTAGCTAGTTTTGAATTAAACTGTTTTTTCTAGCCCTTTTTGCATATTTACTCACAGCTTCCTCTTTTAGATTATATTTTATTTCTTTTATCCCAATTACAAAATAATACTGAAGATCTTTCTCATTTTCTTCCACTCTAATAATGTTCTATTGATGGACCACTGAAAAACAGGGCCGTTCAATGCATTTAGCACTACGCTGTTTGTGGTGTCTCCATGGTGCCACTTAATTGCATTCCAGCAACTATGTATCCCAACTACTTAAACTCCTACTTAGGTAACAAGTATTTTATTTAAGTACCTAACCATTTTATTTAAGTGTCTAACTTAGCCATTGTCTTAGGTGAACTTTAAAGCACTTCACAGTAGGGCTGGCTCAGTCTGCCTGGCACATATATATCTAAGGAACATATGTCACAGAACCACAGAATCGTAGTGGTTAGAAGGGACCTCAAGAGATCACCGAGTCTAACACCTATATGGTCACCAAGGATGGTATTCATCATCAAAAACCTGCTAAGGGAGACCTTCTCTGCATATCACAGGCACCTCTCTCTGTCTAGGCACTGTAGGTGTCTTTAAAGTCTAATCCCGCATGCCTGAATTAAACTCCTCCCTCCATTAAGACTATCAAGACATAATGAATAAGTTTTTAGCACCTCCATCTAGCCTGATGCAATCCTCCTCATTTGGGAGTGGGTACGGGTTAGTAGTCCCAATGGGATAATACTCCAGGCCCCACCTGGAGTATTGTGTCCAGTTCTGGGCTCCTTGGTATAAAAAGGACAGGGATCTCCTGGAAAGAGTCCAAAGAAGGGCTACGAAGATGATTAAGGGCCTAGAGCATCTCCCCTATGAGGAAAGGCTGAGTAAGCTGGGACTGTTCAGCCTTGAGAAGAGAAGACTAAGGGGGGACCTAATCAAAATTTATAATTATCTGAAGCAGGGGATGCAGGGGGAATCAGCCAGCCCCTTTTCAGTGGTCTGTGGGGATAGGACAAGGGGCAATGGCTGCAAGTTGGAGCATAGGAAGTTCCGCACCAACATGCGGAAGAACTTTTTCACAGTGAGGGTGACTGAGCACTGGAATAGGCTGCCCAGGGAGGTGGTGGAGTCTCCTTCACTGGAGATATTCAAGACCCGCCTGGACGCCTATCTGAGCAATATGAGCTAGGGAGCCTGCTTTGGCGGGGGGGTTGGACCTGATGATCTCTCGAGGTCCCTTCCAACCCCTACAATTCTGTGATTCTGTGATTCTGTGATTCTGTGATTCCAGACACCAACATCAAAGTTGAGGCCTAATGGTGCGGACTGGAGGGGGAGTAGACCCACATCCTCCAGATCCCAGGACCATGCTCAATTAAGCAGGTAGCATGACATATTCTGGGGAAGACCATTCTCTTCTGGAAGGTAAGACCCTGTGCAGCTGGCTGCACGAAACTCGGTCTGATACACAGCAAGAAAGCAAAAGCCCAAACCTTCACCAATTGAAGAGCCTTAAGACCGTGAAAGAGGACATCGAGGCTTCTGGTGCTTTCTCTGGACTATACTTGTCCCTATTCAAAGATGCTTCTCTATAAAACCTACAAATGTAGTGAAAATCCTTGTCCCTCGGTCATCACTATTGTTCACTGCCAAATGCCTCTCTTGCCTCTTGCCCTGTGAGTTCTCCTTTTGGTCAGTACCCAGCTGCACAGAATCAGGAGGAAAGGTGTTATGGGGGTTCAGGAGCTGCCTATTTAAATTCTCTGTATGGAGCTCTGAGAGAAGGCAGGCAAATTTCTCCTCGGAACTGGCGTTTCAGAATGTGTGTAGAGCCCAGAGAAACAGCTGGATAATTAGGGAGGAACCTGTTTCATTTAGCTGCCTAACAGAGGCTGCATCCTGGAAAATGGGTGCATCACAGCCTGGGGCTCAGGTAGAGTTCAGAAACTTGCATATCAGTTCAATGGGATTTAAGCAGACAGGATAACAATTATTGAGCGAATGTGTCTTCAGTTTTGGGTTTCTGTTCCTTCTCTTTGTGATGTGTATTACCCGCATTATAGTTTCTTCAATACCATTATCATTAAATGGTTTCTCAAAATCCTGATTTTTATTGTCAAAGATGAGAGTTGTCTTAGCCCCAGTAACCCCCAAGTTTTCATTTTTTCCTCTTACCATAACCTTAGAATACTGTAAGAGGTAAAGATGATACTTTATCATCTCTGAGCTAAAACCATCAAGGTTAAAGTACACTAGTAGATGCATAGCTGTGAAAATTTTTGGCCACTGAAGATGATGCAAGCTTGAATTTTACCATGTTAAAGCCAGAACATTAACCGCATCCTGCCCCAATATTTACTTAGTTAAGAATACTAAAAACTTGCAGAAGTTTTCCTGTAGTAATGTCGTGTGTTCATCCCATCCCATCCGCCATCTGCCCAGATTCCCTTTTGGATTTCACAATAGTCTGGCAACTGGAGAATAGCACACTAGGATAACAAATATGTCTATTTCGTTTTGAATTGTTCTTTATTTCTTGTATTTGGCATCTAAGTATAACTGCATGAATTTTAGATATAAATCATTGGTCTAAGTTAGAAAGAAATTGTTGTCATTACCATTTTTTAACATTTTCCTTTTTTTTTCATGGCTTTATAATTTTCTGCCTAACATTTTAAGAAGTTTGTGAGAATCCAAGACATTGCTTGGGATTCAGTCTCCCTTGGAAGTGCATAACTGGCAATGGAAATCAATGCCAGTTAGCTGCCTGATCAGCTTTGATGCTTTTATAAATCTAATTAAATATCTATTTTCAACTCAGCTATTCTAGTAAAGTCATGAATTTTACTTTAGTTTTTTACTTTATTTATCTATTCTCAATGACTTTGCTCATGGAATTAAAATTAAGGACATATCAGCAATTAACAGAAATAAACACTTGTGTATGTTTGGTCCAGCACTAAGTACTAGAGAACATGTCACTTTTCCAAGGAAATAAACTCTTTTAACTTTGACTCAGCATTTGAGTCAATTAGTTTGTATGAATGTGTTACCAATTTTCTCTACAATCCTGAATTTTGTTTTGCCTGTGCTTGAATTCATATTTCTTTCTTACAAGCCCTTTAAAATACTGGCTTGCACTGGATTTCCTCTGCTCTTCAACCATATACTTCATATAACTTATATATCTCAGGTACTATAGACTTCATAGTCTGAGAGTTAAAAAATATTGTCCATGTCTTTTGGAAATCTGGGAACCAGGTCTGCAGACCTAGAGCCTGCTCTTTATCTGCCCTAATTTTTTCTTTTTCTTTCCTAACCTGTTCCGCTCTCACCCTTTGTTTCATTAATTTTTCAGATTCTGCCTCCAGGAAACTTCTCTCTGTTTCTGGCACATTCTCCTATGGCCCCTCCAGCAACCACGCTGAAGGGAAAGCTGTGCCAGCTTCCCCTCAGCCTTTGACACCAACTTCCCCTCCCAACCACATGCAGAGATGACTGTCTCTCCCACTGACCTCTTGTGACTCTTATATTTGTGAAATCTATTATTGCTTGTCCTTACAGCTTCTGCAATTTTCTCTCCATTTCCAGTTTTGGCTTTTGTGACCATCCCCTTATTTGTTTATTTTTAGACTTGTTTCTCCCTGCTCAAAGCAACAACCCCATTGATTTATCTGTCCTGCAAAGCTTTATCCATTCTTTTATTGCTCACTGTATTTCCCTGGTCAGCTGTGTTTGTCTTATTTTCCCCTCATGCTTCAGCTCTCCCAGCTTTCAGCTGAATATATATTTGGGCTTCCTGAAACACACTTTTGAATATTCCACACTGCTTTGCTGTGTGTCTCAGTCATCTCTGGGTTTCAGAATCTGTCATGAATAATTCCTGTGGAAAGAATTGTTGAATTCCATAGTGATAAGCTCCAAGAGGACATACAGACATTAATAATTGAAGAAACTGAAGAAATAATATATTAATTTATACTCCTTGCCTAGAAGATGCTTTATGGTATTTTTTAATTCTCACACAATTTTTCTTCATTAAAAAACATACGATGATATTCACTGATACATTCAGTAGGACCCTTCTTCAGGAAATACATATTTATTTCCCAGAGTTAAGCTTCTGGATTTTTAATATCTTTTATTAATAATTTAATACTATTTTTGACGTAATTAGTGTGTTTATTATTTCTAAACTATAACAAGTCCTATATCCCTTTTACTATATATTGCACAGGACCAGAGAAATACAAGGTATTTCCTAAATCAGATTACTGATTAATATTCTCTCCTCCATGCTACACCAGCTCAGGTGGGATATGAAACCTATATCTGGAGGACACCTTCCTCTTAAGAGTATCCTATTTCTACATGAATTAGAAAGGTAGCTTATGTGACTAATAAACATTTTGTCAACTTTAAATACCTAATTTCAATTAAGTTATTCCTATCTGCCATGTTTACCAGCATTCTTTTTTTCATTTTTATCTCCTTTCTAGTGAATCTATTATTTCAGAAGCCTCATGCTATAAGATTCAAGTCAAGAAAAATAAGGTGATGACAATATTATGTTCTAAAACTGATTCTCATTAGTACTTCAAAATATTTTTTCAATCTAAAAAGTTTCTCCACCAAGAGTGTTCTCATTCTTTCTATTTTTTAGCTTAGAATTTAATTTCACATAAACCAAAGCATTTGGTAGGTAATAGAATCTAAAAATTTACTTTTTAGACACCTAGTGAGGTTATAAAAACATTTAGTGAAACATTCAAGTATCTGTAGTGGCACTGAATTTTATCATATACAGTTGAGAATAGAGACTTAGGGAGAGTCTGTTTGGAAGCAAACTTCTGTGTAAGGCTTCAGGCATAAAGTTCCCAAGAGACTTGTCCCACTGGGTACCGTAAGTATTATTTTTGGTTTGGACTATATGACTTCCAAGTCCATGTCTCCAGATGAAGACTTTTAAGGTACTGAGAAGCCAGGCATTTTTCAGAGAAGATCTCTAAAAAACAGAATCTTTAAAGAATGTGCAAACCTAATTAATTTGAGTAACACTGCATCCTATTAAATCAGTCTCAAAGCAATGACTAGTTTTAGCTTTAAGTACTATCAACTGACATCAGTTGACATAAAAATAAATATTTGGACCTCCCCAAACCCAGACCTTGAACACCCCACACTCCAGGAGAATGTCCTTTCCAGCAGACTCTGCAGTACTATTGGAAAAGCTGGTAGCACTCTTGTTGAAAATGGACTATTGAATTGATAGGAATGAAAGAATCGTAATAAATTCAGAAACAGAAAGTGCCTCCAGCCTAGCAATTTACCAACTGAGTTGTGAGAATAAACTCCTTCAGCTGAGGATGATTTTCCATTCCTATTTAAACAACTGATTGCTTAAAGTATGCCAAATGTCTACAGGAATGAGCAGGAAACCCAGCAGACAGTGATAACTCTGAACTGGTAGAGTCAAATTTCTTTGTAGGAAATTATTTTTCACAAGTCTTTTGTACCACACAAAAGTCCTGTATAATGACTGGATACTATCCTAGAATACAGAAAGTATTGTGTCAAACCTTCCCAGGCTATGAAGAGTAAAAAACTTTGCTAAGAATTCTAACCATTAAGGTACAGAAGAGAAAATGGGAAGAGCCACACGTCAAAGTTCAAGAAAGACATGGAGTTTTTTGAGCTTTTATTTCACAGAGGTGCCTAATTGCAGCCAGAAGACAGAGCTAGGACACACTGGATTTGGTGTTTACAACCAGCTGGATTAAAACTATCTGTGTGAGCATCCTGCCTGTTACGAATTCCTCTCTAGAAGACTAATTACCCAAATCTGCTTTCCAGGAGCCTGCTGGAAACTGAGCCAGAGCCCTGAATACTGTTCCAGAATTAGGCATGCTTCTTGCAATCATTGCACTGCCAGGCTTCATAGCATCTAAGGCCACTTACAGAATGACTGCCCTAACTCCTATCTTCTCAGCTGGAGTCAGGCGCTAATCCAGAGTTGGTTATTTGGAAAATCTGTGTTCGTATCCATCGTTTATAAGTTTAAATGTTTTTGCAAATGTGGACGCAATTACTATGGTTTTATCTATTTAAATTATAGTTAAAAGTACCAAACACCTTTTAAATTACAAAAAAAACCCTCATTTCTAGAGTTCTGCCATATTTCAGACTTTCCCACAAGTCTTTTGCTTCTGATTCAACTAATCAGATCATTATAAGCAGGAAGTGCTTTTATATGTGTAATGTCAAAACACAATCTTTGCTTCATTTATTTGTACTGGTTAGAAGTTTGTTGACTTTTCAGATTAGGTATGTATACAATAGCATTTCAGTTCAGTGAAAACTATTAATTTACTTGAACAGGTACAAGCTTGACTCATAGGAATGAGTGAAAAGTAGAGCATTCTATCCTTCTTTTTCCTTCTAGCATTTCAAGTATTTGTGTACTGCACAATGGAACAGTAAGAACAATTACAGAAATGTGCAGAGGCATGCTGGATCTCAAAAGGTAAAGTTAGTAAGATGTGATATTTTCTTTACAAGCTTTAAAAGCCAAATTGATCCTTTTGCACTTCAGAGCCTTTTTAAAAACACTGCAGATCTAGTCATGCCTATAGCATTGTTTAACTAAATAAGCCTTAAAGAAAAATTAGTATCTTTACAAAGCAGCATTGAAAAATGAGTTGATTAACATGAGAATATAATGATTTGCCATAACTAAATGATTGCACTCAAAACTTATGTTTTGGGGTTTTTTTTTCCCAGAAATTCAGGTATTGAAATATGGGTTTTTAAACACAATAGAGCAGACTACCTTCGATGTAGTTAATACGGTCACAGTAACAAGTTAAAGTGAGGGTCTTTTATTTAATTGGATCCTATACATTGCAGTGTGAATTACCTCCCCATCCTAATTCACTGAGACTCCAAACTGGTGTAACTGAACCCTGTGATGAATAGTGGCAAACTTATTTCCCTCTGGCTAACGAGATCATTTCACCCATCACCAAAGTTTCTGCCCTTGGGATATAACAACTTTCAGTTTTGTAATAATTAACCCATTTAACTAATAAGTTTATTTAATTGGTTGAATCCAATAGCTATTCAGTGAAGAAAAATGAGGCATAGTAATATATTTCTAGGTACTGCAGAAATACACAGGAAAAACCTTGGCCTTGGAGAGCTCATTTAAAGCAAGATGCAAAAAAATATGCAACAAATCATGAAACCAAAAACTCATGTGGCAACACGGGTTAGGAAAGTGCATGCCCTGTGGCTGTAGATTATTCAAAAGTATTTATGTAAATAAATCAATATAATATCTGATTGCCCCATGACTTATGATGTCATGGATAGGGTTCCTCTCTCACCTACCCCTAGGCTCTAAAAGCTAAGTCTATCCATGTCACTTTAAGCTCCCATCATAAGTCAATGCAGAGAAAGGGGAAGCTCCTGGGAGGTAATTCATCTCACCTTTCTTAGACACTTCGCCTATCTCTCCACTGACAGTAAAGGGAGTTAATCGTAATTAACTTTTTTTTCTATCACTTCACTTAGGAATCTGATAAAAGTGAGAGAAATCCAAGCCTCTTTCTCTCTTTTTCAATATTGTATGTCCACCCCCAACAAAGCAGATTTTAAAATCACTCACCACAATACTTTAGTAAAAAGAAGACCAAAACCCTGCTTCTTTCCTTTCCACAGCTGCTGTATCACTTAACATGAATAATTCTCCTCCCTACAGTTTAGCATTCTTTTCAAGACTACCTGCATGATCCAATGTCAGACAAATGCTGTAGTTGCACTCTAATCTTAGGATGGCAAACACTCAACTGAGCGTTCAAGAGCTGGAAGCCACAATTGACTATGTCTTGTTGCCAGACCCTTGAATACAGGGACTGATCAAAGAAACTAGGACAGTGCAAAGAGCACAGGTTTAATGACTCGTATTGATTCATTAGATGAAATGCATATAATCAAGTTTTGCTAAGTGGCTATTGATTCTGCACACTTCAATGTTGATTTAGATGTAACCCAGACATGCAAAAATGGGAACATGCAAAGCCAGTGACAACTTCTCCATTAACTCAAAGAACACTGACTTCTGTACTAACTCAAAAACCTGAATCATAGAATCATAGAATCATAGAATGGTATGAGTTGGAAGGGACCCCAAGAATCACAGAGCTCCAACCCCCCTGCCACAGGCAGGGCCACCAACCTCAGGCCTGGATCTACACTAGGTTGCCCAGGGCCCCATCCAACCTGGCCTTGAACACTTCCAGGGATGGGGCATCCACTACCTCTCTGGGCAGCCTGTTCCAGCACCTCACCACTCTCTCTGTAAAAAACTTCCCCCTAATATCTAATCTAAACCTTCCTTCCTTTAGTTTTAATCCATTCCCCCTTGTCCTGCCATTGTCTATCCTTTTAAAAAGTTGAATCCCCTCCTGCTTATAAGCTCCCTTCAGGGACTGGAAGGCTGCAATGAGGTCCCCCCGCAGCCTTCTCTTCTCCAGGCTGAACAAGCCCAGCTCCCTCAGCCTCTCTTTGTAGGGCAGGTGCTCCAGCCCACTAATCATCTTTGTGGCCCTCCTCTGAACCCTCTCCAACAGTTCCACATCCTTCTTGTATTGGGGGCCCCAGATCTGGACACAGTACTCCAGATGGGGCCTCACAAGGGCAGAGTAGAGAGGGACAATCACCTCCCTGTCCCTGCTGGCCACCCCTCTTCTAATGGAGCCCAGGATACCATTGGCCTTGCGAGCTGCAAGAGCACACTGCTGGCTCATATTAAGTTTCTCATCCACCAGAATCCCCAAGTCCTTCTCAGCAGGGCTACTCTCAAGAAGCTCTTCTCCCAGTCTCTATCTATGTCTGGGATTCTTCCGGCCCAAGTGCAACACCTGACACTTGGCAGTGTTGAACCTCATTAGGTTCACCCAGGCCCATCTCTCCAGCCTGTCAAGATCCCTCTGGATGGCTTCCTTTCTTTCTAGGGTGTCAACCACACCACTCAGCTTGGTGTCATCTGCAAACTTGCTGAGGGTGCACTCAATCCCATCATCGATGTCATTGATAAAGATGTTAGAGAACCGGTCCCAAGACAGACCCCTGGGGGACACCGCTTGTCACCGGCCTCCACCTGGACATAGACCCATTGACCACCACCCTTTGGCTACGGTCTGTTAAACAGTTTCTTATCCACTGGATGGTCCACCCATCAAATCCACATCTCTCCAATTTAGAGATAAGGATGTGATGGGGGACTGTGTCAAAGGCCTTGCACAAGTCCAGGTAGATGACATCGGTTGCCTTCCCTTTATCTACCGATGCTGTCACTCCATCATAGAAGGTCACCAGATTGGTAAGGCATGACCTTCCCTTGGTGAAGCCGTGCTGACTGTCCCGGATCACATGCTCTTCCCTCATGTGCTCCAACATGTCATCCAGGAGGATCTGTTCCATGATCTTCCCAGGCACAGAGGTGAGGCTCACCGGCCTGTAATTCCCTGGGTCTTCCTTGCTCCTTTCTTATAAATGGGAGTGATGTGACCTTTTTTCCAGTCCCCAGGGATCTCTCCTGAAAGCCATGACTTTTCAAATATGATGGAGAGCGGCTCAGCAACCACATCAGCCAGCTCCTTCAGGACCCTGGGATGCATGTCATCCGGCCCCATAGACTTGTAGATATTCAGTCTCATGAGGCAGTCACGGACTTGCTCTGCTCTTACAGTGGGGGGGGGATTTGCTCCCCCAGTTCCCACCTGGAGTTCTAGGGATGCAAGGTTCTGGGATTTGAGAATTATGAGAATCCTGGCTGCCAGAGAAGACCGAGGCAAAGAACTCATTCAGTACCTCAGCCTTCTCCTCATCAGTTGCAGCCAATTCTCCTTTCTCATTTACCAAGGGGGGTACGTTCTCTTTGGCCTGTCTCTTCTGGCCAATGTACCTGTAAAATCCCTTCTTGTTGTTTTTAACATCCCTCGCCAAGTTCAGTTCCATCTGCGCCTTGGCTTTTCTGATCCCGTCTCTGCAAGTCCGAACAGCATCCCTGTATTCATTGCAGGCTACACACCCTTGCTTCCAGAGCTTGTATTTGCCTTTCTTTTCCCTCAGTTTGACCAGCAGGTCCTTGCTTAGCCATGCTGGCCTCCTGCCCCTCCTGCACACTTTCTTATTCAGAGGGACAGAGAGCCCTTGAGCTCTCAGAAAGGCATCCTTAAAGAGTAGCCAGCTGTCCTCAACATTTCTGTCTCTAAGGACCACCTCCCAGGAGATCTTGGCCAACAAGTCCTTAAACAGCCTAAAGTTTGCTCTCCTAAAGTTCAGTGTCCTGATCCCACTCTTCGCCAGGCCCACATTCCTTGAGATCGCAAACTCAACTAGAGCATGGTCACTGCAGCCCAGGCTGTCTCCAACCTTAACACCTTTAATGATCTCCCCCACATTGGTGAGCACCAGGTCCAGCAATGCATCGCCTCTGGTTGGTCTATCAACTATTTGAACAAGAAAGTTGTCATCTACAGACTCCAGAAGTCTCCTGGACCTCTTGCAGCTGAAGTCCATATTTATTTCAAAAATCTAAACTGGAAGAAAAACACCAGGAAAGAAGACCCTCTGTTTTTTACAAAGAGACAAAAATGAGGTTGGCTACAATGAGCCAAATCAAAGCAGTATATAGAGCTGCCAAGATGTCCAGATTTGTGGGTATCCAGTGTTTTCAGTCTCAGATGTAATGACAACTCTCTTTAAAGGTAAAGGCCAGGGCAGGTTTCAATTTATTTTTCATTATAACATGATATCATATAATGGGAAAAGTTTATAATCAAGCATTCCCCAATCTGAAAGGGTTCAAATTTGCTACAAGAGCACATCTATCAGTTACAAAAGATCTTTGCATAGTTGCAATCTTTGAGCCTTGGACATGATATGAAATCTTCCTATTCCAGTATTTTAAATGTAATCGCGTTTAAGCAACATGGCCAGTCCAAGCATTCAAAAATCAAGGGAAATATACTGCTGGAAATCAAAGGTGATTCATGCAGTTACACTGTCAGTCATTTAACAACACGACTAGATACATTAGTAGAATCAACACCCTTAGACACAGACTTGATAGATCATATTTAACAACAACACAGCAGGTCAAACTATCATTCTAGCATGTACTCAAGTATTGAGTAATAGAGTACACTGTCATTTTACTGCATGTCTAATGTAGGGCTACTATAATGAGACTATCAGCTACTGATTCCTATCACAAATACTCTTCCCATCATCTCTAGATAGATAGACAACAGTACCACCTCCCAACTTAATTTTACCTAAGAATCATACATGGCATAGTATTTTCCTGCAAATATAGCAGGAAGTATCTTACTTGATCCAAAGAGCTAATGGCTACAGAATAACCAATGGACAGGAATAATACTGTGGAGCAACCTTCTAACAAAGAACTTGGTTGTCATCAGTAAACATCTGAAATTACAGAAAAAAAATGACAAAACCGAAGTGATACAAGCTGCAAGCACGTTAGTGCTTATGTACTGGATTCTCACCTCCAGCATAAGCTACAGGACACCACGCTTTGTCTTGCACGGTTGGTTAGGAGTCATTCAAGTGTGAAATATTCTAAATTCTGGTTGTGAGAAGATTGAGATGTTTAAATCTTCCTATTTTGAAAAACAGCAAAAAGATGTCTTTCCATAACAGAGAAAACATGATTATTCTGAAATGGAACAGAAATGACAGCATTCTCTCTATTGCATTATGGAGCTGCAGCTATAATTGGTGTCTTGGTAAAAATGCTAACAATTATTAATATGCATTTATCAAACATTATTATGAAGGAACAGAAAGCTTATCCTCCATACTAATTTTTAAGGGTGCTGTATTTCTTAATGGGCTCTACACAAAAAAAAGTTACCATAAAAATCTGTTTAACAGAAAGAGGATTTCTAATATACCTTTATCGTTATACCTCCTTGGGACTATTTCTAGGACAATATGATACTTGCTGTTGCACCTGCCAGTTTACTAGTGCATACAAAGTTGTAAGCACAATCTTATAACCAAGACTTTATGTTCTTCACTCTAGATGGACACAGCTATTTTAGCATTATGTAATTTTCAACAGTCATTAGAGTCCCTATTAGCAGTTCCTCTCAGACATGCATTATAGCAATCTGGGGTTCTAGACACACCCAATTCTCCTTTCCTAGCCTTCAATCAGTGTGGCAGTAATGAGGCACATCCTTCAAGAGACACAAATATAATGGCCTATGTTTTTCCACCCTGGGCAAGTGCTAGGCAGGTATTGTGGATCATTATCCCTCCCTCTGAGAAAATGCTGCCACACATACCCTTCAATGACTTACATCCTGAAAGATGTATATTTGCTTGTGCTAACAATCTAACGAACTAATTTCTTCTGCAGCTCACAGAAGTTGCTTTGTTGTAATATCAGGGGGTCTTGCAGGTAGCATTTCCACTAAGATACAAGCTCACCTATCTTCATGAAATTGATTCAAGCTGTTGGCAGACTCAAAGGACAAAATGTTCAGTTAATTTTTTTTCTCCAACTTTTTTTTTTTTCATTATTAGAAGAATTAGGAATAGTCTTTTCTAAAAAATAAAGTTTACCTACTGACTTAATCAACTTGACTCCAAAAGCCAGCTGTCTAGACATGGCCTAAATGGCTTTGCCTTAATCTGGACTTTTCTGAAATACCTGATGAAAGTAAAGATCCCCATTCGGGGAAGGGGGAAATGAAAAAAATCTAACTGAATTCCATCACATTCTAGTCCAGAACAGTGAGGCTCCAACTTGACTCATATCAGGATTAAAAAAAAAAATACTACGGTATATAATGTTACTTTTTATAGCTGACAGTGAGTTCTATTAGACTGCAGAAGAGTCTCTGAAAGAACATGAAAATAGCCTCCCAAGGGAGTGGAAGCCCCACACAGCATGATTTAAATGTGGCAGCTGGGTTGTGGGTGGAAATGGCGGTTTCCATTGAAAATATGCTGCCAATATACCTCCCATGGCTAGATTTCACAGGGAAATGTGGCAGTTATCCCTCTCTGAAGCTCAGCTGCTCAGTTTTAAAGATGCACAGACAGTAAAGGTAGCAAGGGTCAATGACTGAATAGAAGTAGTCCAGAATGATATACTGTCCGAGGACCAAAGGGTGAAATTGGGAAATGGCTGGAAGTACAAGTATGTAACAGAAAGATGGCAAGAAAAAGAAAAGT
The DNA here is from genome assembly GCA_020800305.1 of Porphyrio hochstetteri. Classification (NCBI taxonomy): domain Eukaryota; kingdom Metazoa; phylum Chordata; class Aves; order Gruiformes; family Rallidae; genus Porphyrio; species Porphyrio hochstetteri. Next base: position 105,982,185 of record CM036907.1, read on the forward strand.
TTTAGTTTTAAAAAGTTTTAGTTTTAAAAGATGAAAGGCAACTTTTTAGGAAGTGTATGCCATTTCAGAGACTACTTTTAATTTTCTGAATAGTTAGAGGCATTCAATACTTAACACTTACGTCTCATTGAAAGCGGGTTAGCAACATATTAGTCATTTTTTTAAATGTCCCCTATATATTTGGGGCACAGATCTATAATGGGAGTAGTTGTGGCAGCACTAAATGTCATCACACATAACATGAAAGTACTTAAGTTTAGATGACTAAGCTCCTTAGTGAATAAATTCCCCCATGGTAATATATAGGTATATAACCATGGGAGTCAGCATAGCAAGCATGTTGACTGTGGTATATCTATGCTAAGAAATATGAAGTACCATGAAAAAAAAAAGCTTCCAAAATCACTTGCCTCTTTCTTGTTGACCTCTGTATCTTCTTGCAGCTCTGACTTAGGCATCATCTTGAAAATACGATTTGTAAATCCAAAAAGACACTTTCTGAGGCAGATAAAGCGTCATGCCTGTAGTATGGATGGCTAATTTATTGATCTCTGTTTTGATAATGGCAGTGTGATACTGTTCTCTGCTTTCTTTTTTTTCTTTTTTTTAGTAACTCAGGTTGAAACAATTGTAAAAAAAATGGAAGACCCTTTCTTTTTTCTCCCAATCAATCAATCAATCAATCTGTTATGGCTCCAAATCTGTTTCCTCTAGAGGAGCTCTTTAATCACCAAACTAGCTTTTCTCTCTCTGTTCTCTGGAGAAAATCTCATGTTCCTTTTTGTCTGTAGGCCTGGCTTCAACAGCTGGGACAGAAGGCAGCCTAATCCCAGTCAGCATTTGCCTGACATCCTTTTGGTTATGGTTCTGGCTTGGGAATTCACAATGTGCTTGGGCCTGCTCAGGCTGATGGAGTACCGAGCAGTATGTTGCTTCCTGAGGTAGCATTCTCATTGCCGATCCAGGATGTACCACTATCCTGGCATTTTTCAGTGAAAGGGGTTATGGCTGCTATGCTCTCTGCAGAAATCAGTGCTCTCCCTGAATGTTAGTGCAAGCAGAGAACACCTGCTGTGCCTGCTGGATCAGAGGATGCTGGTATAGGTACACACAGTCTGCAGAACTCAAACATTTTGGCATGTAGAAAGCCCTGAGCAGGACAGCTCAGCTAAGCTGGCAGCATCTCTGGGCATTGCTTTAGTTTTGGGTGGCAAGGCTCTGGTGGAGAAGGGGGTCTGCAGGGGTGGCTTCTGCAAGAAGCAGCTAGAAGCCCTCTGTAGGCCTGACAGAGCAAACACCAGCCAAGTCAAGGCTGGAGTCGTTGTTGACAAAGGCTGAGCCCATCAGTGATGGTCACAGCACCTCTGGGAATCACATTTAGCAGAAAAAAAAATGCAAGCAGCTGCATTTTGCCACCAGAGAAGGGAGTGAGAAGGTGTAAAAAACTGTGCAGGCACCAAAGCCAGGGAATGGCGGGGAGGAGGCACCCCAGGTGCTGGAGAGGAAGATGCCACTGCAGCCTGTGGGGAAACCCATGGGGGAGCGGGTGTCCCCCCACAGCCCATGGAAAAGGCCGAGACCCCACTTGCAACCTGTGGAGAGGCCCCACGCTGGAGCAGGTAGAGACATACAGAAGATGCTCTGACCCGCGTTGGAGCAAGCCTCTGCCAGCACTTGCAGCCCATGGAGAGAGAGAGAGACAGAGATGAGCAAGAGAGAGAGATCGATACATGCTGGAGCAGGTTTGCTGGGGGGGAGAGGCTTGTGATCCCATGGAGGATCAGTCTGGAGCATCTGGGCCTGAAAGACTGAGAGACAGTCCATTAATCTATGACTGCACCCCATAGCAGCGACCCTCACTGGGGCAGTTGGTGAAGAGCTGAAGCCCTGTGGGAAAGGACTCACACTGGAGAAGTTCGTGGAGGACTGTGGGCGGCACCCCATGGTGCAGCAGGGGAAGGGTGTGAGGAATGCCCCCCCTAGCTAAGAAGGAAAACAACTCGTGAGGAATTGACTATAACCCCCATTCCTCCATTCCCTGCCGCTCCACGTGCCGCAGTGGGGGGGGGAAGAAGGGAGCAAAATTATGATTAAAGTGAAGTCTGTTAAGAAGGGAGGGGTGGGGGGAGGTGCTTTAAGATCTGGTCGCACTTCTCATTATCCAACTCTGGTGTCACTGGGTGTGTAGTGTAGTATAAGAAATTAGAGTTTTCTTTCCTTTATTCTGTGCTGAGTCTGTGTTGCCCATGACATTAATTGCCAAATGATCTCTCTCTGCCCGTATCTTGACTCCTAAGCCTGTAAATATATATTTTCTCCCCTATCCAGCTGAAAAGGTCAGTGATAGAGCATCTTTGGTGGGTGTCTGACCTCCAGCCAGGGTCAAATCACCACAGGCATACATAAATTCTACTACAAGTTTGGTCAGCTACTCACTGGGGATTTTTCTGGATCCTTCTCTCGGGATTCAGAAGCTAAGGTCTATTTAAGTTGTGCTCTAGAAGCTTGTGCTCATAATCTGGTTTGTGTGACTAAATTCTTTTTGTGAATATCACAGATGCAGAAATTTAATGGTGGAGAACTTCTCTCATTCTCTAGTTAACAGGTTAATGCACATGAAGGTGGGGTTAGGTGTCAGAAGACACTTTAGTTTCCATAATTCACATTTGGAAGGTAGGGATGATAAGATACTTAGGTATGCTCTCACTTCAAGTTATCTGACATCATGCAAAGTTATATTGTAATGTACTCAGTTAGTAAATCTTTTTTTATGCTGCACAAGATGATTCTGAACTTCCTTACAGCTTAAAAATTAGGGAGTTAGTATCATTTCTGTTTTTCAGACCAGCCAAGAATTTTTTTTTGTGGGAAGTTCTTTTTTTCACAAACTTTTAGAGTAACATCATTACAAACTTTCCTGGTGTAAGCATAATTAAATTCTGTTCCTGCTTACACAAGAGATCAATTTAATCTATAGTATGCATTAACAGTAAAACAAACAAAAAAATTGCTACTAGCAAATCCTAACTAACCACAATAATTCTGTTGTAGTTCTGCCCGAGCTGTCCACTAGACTGCCATTTCTAAATCTGACTGACTGCTGTAATTTTCAGTGAATGATCAAAATTATAGTAGATAAAAAAAAGATAATGTTTTTTCTGTTTTATAGTTTTTCTTAAATGCTGACATTCAAAACAAGCATCTCTACTCTTAGTTAAGGCCATTTTAACTGTACAGTCCTTAATCCTACATCCTTTAATAACATAACTGGAAGCAGCAAGCTTGACTGCTAAGATATGAAGTTAACACAGTAGTCAGAATTTATTTGCATTCTTTCTTAAATGATATTTGTTTTATAACTCTGACTCAGTTTCTGAGTCTGTCTTTCCCTGTGATCTCTTTAGGACTCACAAGCTAAGCGAAGCCAGGCCACGTCAGTTCTGAGTATGTCAGTATTTTCCATTTTCCACCTAGGTGCTACAGACAGTACTATGACTCAAAGCAGTACACTTTCCTTGCCAGTAGCACTGAGACAAAGTCTTAGCTCGTCATTGTGGAAGGGACAGAAGAATGTAAAGCTGGTAATACCTTATGTCACATGGAATTAAAAAGAAGAGCTAAGTGTCTGTATTTTAAGATCTAGAAATGTTAATTCCAAAGCCTTGCTCAAAATAAAGTCATGCAATCACATTCTGTCAGAATTATTCCTACATTCTCAGACAGATAAACAATCTTTTTTTCCCCCCCACTTTTCATATCAAACTCATACACACTATAAATGTGTGGTGGTAAAAAGCTGCTATGGCCAGTCTTGTAAGTCAATGTGCTATTGGGAATGCATTACACCACCATAAGCAATCTGACCTTTGGTGTCATTTGAAATCAAATACCTAACATCACAAAATGTACTAAGGCTACTGTGTTAACAAGTATGAAATGTTTTGAAATTAGTGGTTGAAAAAGCTACCTAGTTGAGAGTTTGTATCTTCTACTTCCTTTCACAAAGGATAGAATATCCAGAGAACCCTCCGAAAAATCAATTTCAAAGTCTGTCCTTGGTTTTTTGCTTGGCAACTAGTGAAATGCAAATATCTACAAGACTCAGAGAATATTCATCATATATGCCATGATACATGGCATATCCTCTTGTTTGAATTTACTGTTTGCCTGTCCCCTTCTCCTGAAGTAGTCCTTATGGTTACTAAGAACCAACAAACCATTACTTCTCATTGATCATCCCAGAAGAAATCATCCCCAAGAAGGATCTACTATTAAGCAGTGAATCAGTAATTCTAGCACACTATGTTTATTGTCCCAGAAATAGTCAATAAAAAGAAATTTTTGATAATCATGGTATAAATGAAGATTTAATATAAGAAGGATGGGCTAAAGCAAAAGGCACTGGAATGGAATTCAGAGGCATGACTCAACTTCTGGCTGTGACGCAAATTTTGTGTGTGGTAGCAGAGTCACGAACTGCTAGTTTACTAGGGGAGCAAAAGCATTACAGCTCTCAGTTTCTATGCATAGCTTCACAATGAAATTCTAACATCCAAGGGAGGTATGTCTGCTCCTCTTCTGATACCTAGGGACATGTAGGCACTTAACACACAGCAGAATTTAGAGGCTGTAATCCAGACAGGAGGAAGATATTTTCTGTAGTGGGGGATTTCCACTCTGAGAATTAATCACCTTAAGCCGCCTTTTGTGTCTACAGAAATGGAGATGAACTCAGTCTTTTGACTGTGAGCTGGTCAGAGGAGGAATCACGATCCCAACCTTAGACACTATCTAATATAGAGCACACAGAAACATGTGAGAAATTTGTATTTATATCCCCTTTTGCCAGGGGTAACTGAAGTTTCACTTTACACCTCTCAGAGGACTGCTTGCCTATGCAGTTTTATAATAATCTGACTTGAGAGTGCCCACTTCACTAATACTTCATGCAAAAGAAAACATTTACATGTTCTTTGCTACTGGTGAAGTATTCATTCTTTTCCTCTCTGTCTGTCTTTCATATGAAGTGCTAGTGCTGGGACTGGAAAAAGGGTTCTTCTCTCTCCAAGTGACTGCTCAAAGTTAGAAAACTATATCCCTTCCTCTTCCCCTTGGATATTTTATTGTTAACAAAATAAGAACAGATCAAGAAAAGAGAATACAAGCGTTCTGACATCTTAACTTCTCTATAGTCAACACAAGTTCCCAGAAGATGGTGGAAACTTGTCCTAACCCCTGCTGACAAAGAGTAACATAGTGGGTGAGTGCCGTGTTTGTATGGATCACAAACTGGAGATAAGAGATTACAGATGTACTATGTTCCAATCACCTATTCCCCTGTTCACTGAATATAGGTATGATTTTCTCCTGGAGACATTATGAGAAAAACAGCAGCTGTAGGTGCATATAACTGGTGAATTTCTTTCATGACTATTAGTTGGACAGAAAGCATTCATTGACTACTTGTTCATCCAATTTAGTCGCTAGCTCACTGCTTAAAATAAAAAAAAAAAAAATAAAAAAAAAGATGGCCGAGAAATCTGTCCCAGCCTCAGGGAACTGAACTTGAGAAGCTGTTTTAAATGACTGGAATAGTCATTTAAAGCCAGTCATACCCTGTCCTGTCTCATCTGGCCTTGCAGTACTACAAATTTTACCATAAATCATAGATTTACGACACAGGCCTAACTTCAATCACAGGAACATTTTCTCTTGGGCATTATACCCCTCCTTCACTCTTCATGCATACTTGCAGCGTGGCACTGCTGGTTCTTGCGAATTTCAAAAGGACATTAGGTTCTGCAACCCCTTTTCATGTAATCAGTAAACTTCAAGATTTTCTTGGGAAGGTGATTCGTATGGGTAGCCAGGAACCTAAATTTGGTAGGGTCCACTTATCTGGTTGAAGTTATCACCATTTACAGTGTCCTAAGCTGCAGAGTGCTGAGGATGTCTTCAGGAGCTATCTGTCCCTTGGGCATTTGATTCTGTACTGTGGATGTATTTATTTAGATTTAAAATTGTCATCAAAGATGGCTCAGGAATACCTCTCCTTTCCCTGTCCTGAGTTGACACCACTAGAAGCAGTACTTCATATCAGCCACTAATAAGAAGTGATGTCTTTGAAAGGGCTGTCTCAACTTATTGAAAAACTTAAATTTAAGTCTTTAAAGATACATACTGGTGTATTTTTAGGGGAAAAAAATAGCCACCAAAATACTCTTTGTTCTCTTTTTTCCTACAACCTTAGTTTTGTTTTCTCACTTTACTTTTTCTGTGCACCATTTCTCTCCTATTTTTACATATACATCTATGTGGATTTTTCTGCTGGCATGGTCAAGTGATTTAGAACATGCAGAAGGTAGGTGGACATTGCTTTCTGGTTGCTTCTGTGTTGGTTTCTTGTTTTCTTCACATTCTTTTTCTAGACTAGGTAATACTTAGGAAGCCCAATCTCATAAAATACGAATATTTGAAAGATAGAGCTAACCATAACTTTATTTTTTTATTACTTATGTAATTTCCCCTGTCTCTTTTTTTGATGATTCCAACAGAGTTCAGATCATTTGCAGTGAGGTGGATAGTAAGGTGCAGGGCAACACTTCTCTGATAGCATGGGTGCCACCTATGGGTAAAACTTTGAAAAAGTCACCTGTTATTTGTGTTGGCATGGACACTGGAGCAAGGAATAAATTAAATTTTCCTGTCTATCCAGATATCAGTACTCAGCAGTACCTTCTCTCTCCAAAGCCCTGACTTGGGATGCTCCAACTCGCAGGCCATTTTCCAACTGCACATGTAGCATTTAGATATGTTGCTGCTCAGAAGATCTTTTGGTAGGAGGATGCAGGCAGCTCCGTGGTACCCTAAACCCAGTGCACAATATTGCTTGTGGCTTTTCTGGTTTAGTGTAGGGCTAAAAACTATGATGGTATTATCACTAAAATACACATCAATAAACAGATGTCTTAAATACTCCCAGCTTTTTAAACCTCAGAATCATTATTTTTACAGAACTGTTGTAGAGCTAATTCACAAAACCTGAAAGGAGGTTGTAGAGAGATAGGTGATGGTCTCTTCAGCCAGGTGACAGGTGATAGAACAAGGGGGAATGGCATGAAGCTGTGCCAGGGCAGGTTTAGATTAGACATTAGAAAAACATTTTTTACTGAAAGAGTTGTTGGGGCCTGGAACAGGCTGCCCAGGGAGGTGGTTGAGTCACCTTCCCTGGATGTGTTTACAAAAAGGGTAGATGAGGTACTTAGGGATATGGTTTAGCTTAGGATGGGATTGGTTGGACTTGATGATCTCAAAGGTCTTTTCCAACCTTGTGATTCTGTGATTCTGTGAAATAGAAAAAATAGAGTTTATTCTAAATGTAAAGTTAATTTTGCTTTATCCTCCAGAAAAATTTCTTGATCCGAAAAGCACTCAAATGTAGGGTTAGACTTCCTCTGACATCAGTGGACATTAAGCAGGTCTTTATTTAAATATCAGAAAAATATCAGAGATGGAGTTTTGGGCCCTGTGTTTGTAATAACGCCCCCATATATGCTTCTGTCTTTACACCTTAAGATGCCTGAAATTCTCCTTCTATTTACAACTGGGGAAACAGAGGTATAGGGCAATGAAATGTCTTACCCATCATGTGCAAATCAACTCTGTAGATCCTCTTTTCCATTATGAAAAGCACAAATTATTCAACCTGAAACGATTTATTTCTCTCCTAAGAGAAAAAAATGTTCTCAGCAAAGCTACTAGGCCAACCAAATAAATTTCCCATAGGCAAAGGAAAAACATGCAGAGCTACTTCCAGGATCTTGTTGGGGAAATCTTCTCCCCAGTATTACTGGATGTTCTGTTCTTTCTTTTTTTCTTTTCTTTTTTTTTAAATTTTCTTTCCCATACTTTCTGCATGGCCTTCCTTTATTTTGTGGCTGATGACAACTTTTCCAGACAGATCCTTCCACAGAAAGTGGACTGCTACATGAGAAGTATGACCAGCACCTACCATCTGAAAGAAAATTAGCGTATCATTTCAGCAAAGTGCAAGCCAGGGGTCGCACTGCAGAAAGTGCATCCCAAATCTCCTGTTTGCTGTTGCTGCACAGTTGGGTAGGTACTATCCATGCTCCTGCCTTTGATTCTATTTCTGCTCCCCCCACCTTCACCCCTCCCTCCCCCTTTTTAGGCCAGTATTCCTGGCACATGCAGATCCTGCTACTGACTGCCTCTGAAATTACTATTCCCAATCCAGATGGTGGCAGGAGGAATTGAACTGTGGTTCCTTTGTCTAGTCACCTCTAGACAATGGCCACTAGCTTGCAGACCCACACACCAATTGCTGGTGTATGTTTGGTTGACGTTTCAGACCCAACTTTGCACCTTTCTAATCATTAATCAACAATCAGACAAAGGATATATTGCTGAATCCAGACAGCAGCCAATACAGACCTCTAATACATTATGGATTCTCTGTCAGCACATTTATTTATTGTTTGCAGTGCTCTGTTTGAAAATCCCTATGCTCTTTCACTTTATTTATTTATTTACTTATTTATTTCTCTTTAGCCAGATTTAACAAAGAAGTGAAGCTTCGTTTATTAACATTTTTTACAAAGTCTGAATGGTGGATTACTTTATATAAGATATATTTATAGCATTATTCTTGGTATTTACCACAATTTACCAAAATCTTTAGAAAATACACCATGAAATGAAATAGAATTAAATAGCATAGGCAGTACCAGAGTACAGATTTTCCTTGGGTAAATATCCAGTGAATAGTTTTACCATTCTTTAACACGATAATAAAGGTAGACTATCAGCTTAGAGGAAAATTAATATACATTTGTCTATACTTCCAGCATTCATTGGGACTTTTCACCATATCATAAAAGCAAGCAACAATAAGGACCTCACTGTTCTGTGGTTAGGCTTTAACACAAATGCATCACTGGACTTCAGGTTCTGCACAGTGTGCAACCATGCTCTGCTATCAAATTAATGTTAAAATATGTATGTCCTGGCTTCTGATTTATAATATCGTTGACAAATAGTAAAAAGGACAGGCATGTCATAAAGTTTATGGATGGAGTGATGGCATGCACAATGATGTCTCATAAAGAATAAAGGGGGAAAAGTTATTTATTCTTGTGGATTCAAGAACTAAAATACAGATAGACTGGCTGCGTGCACAGAATTTTTCATAAATATCCCACAGTGCACCCTGTTGTACAGCAGCCATACATTAATTAGAGCATTCAGCAGACACTGCAATGTGTTACACTCACCCAAGTGAATCTTCATTTTTCACATGCAGGGCCTTACTAATTAAAATCAGCTTTGCAATTAAATGTGGAAAATTGTGTTAAACTTTCAAGCGTAGTTTAGAAAAAATGTATTTATTTTTAGGGTATTTTATTTTGATGCAAATGAATTCTCCATCAAAGTGAGACCAGTAAAAGGGAGGTATGAGGATTTCTCTTTTTTGTATTATAGATGCTCCTCTCAGTTGCAAGTTGCAATGCTCCACTATCTCTCTGCCAGTACCTGGCCCTGTTCCAATGCTTTTAGTGAGTGCTATCTGTCAAGGCATGAATAATACAGCCCCTAGGCTGTCGGCAGAATCCAAATGAGGCATACATCAGGAAGCAAGCACTCGACTTTAGCTCCAGAACATGCTCCTGTGAAGACAGGCAATTATTCACCCACGGCTGAAGCCATGGCAATCAAACTGGTGGGTGAACAGGTATATGAAATGAAAAAATTTGAATAAGAAATATGGCACAACAAGCCACAGAAATTCAATAATTTTCTAATAAGAGAGAGACATTGGAGTCTTTTAATTTTGAAGTTTGGGAGCCTGACTTATTTCACTCACTGTGTTCTAAAATACAGATGGCTAAACTACAGTATATATCGCCAAGGCAATATATGTGGGGCTTTTCCTAATCAAAAGAGCACTGCAGATATTTATAAATTCAAATAAACCTCTCGTATCAAGTGACAAATCCCATGCTTAAAAATTAAAGGGTGGTCAAACCAATTCTACCTCTATAATGTACTAGAAACAGACACAGCCTAGTAAAACAACAAAGAATTGGTTAATATTGAGAATTTTGGTGGTAAATTGAAATGCAATGCATTTTATAAGGTATGGGTCAACTTATACATTATAGATCCAAACATTATTTTATAATCTCTCTTCATTTTTGAGACACGCTTCTTTCTGAAAGACATTGCATCAGTGGTAAATGAAAAAAAAACCCTTACAAATGCAATATGAACTGAAGAAAAGGCATGCAAAATTCCTCAGTAGATGAAATGTTTAAGTTCGTTTATTTTATCTGAATTCTTATTTTCAGCAATCAATTGAAATTCATGGTATAGTGAGAGCTTTATTGGTATTTACATTTTAAATCTGAAGGGCTTATCATTTGGCCTTAACAATTCATCCTTCACTGAAATTTGATGTATACTGTTTCAGACTACGATTGTGGTTTGGTTTAATTTCTATACAACAGCGTTATGTGCTTTCAAATATACACTGATATATGCATTAAAAGAATCCTAAATTATTATACTAGTGCCATGCTAAGAGCTTAAGGTTCTTTTTAGGGCTCTTATTTGTTAGAAAGTGTTTCGTTCTGAAGCACATGGTATTTGGCAAGTGATTAGCCCATTACAGAATCTAATTGCTTTTGTTACTTTAGAAAAAAAAAATAAACTATGGTGTTACGAAGCTTTTTTAATAGGCCATTACATGCAATCAGTATTTTTTTTAAAATGGAATCTAGTTAAGATTATTATTTTACCATTCTATGATTCTATGATTTTATACATGCCTATTTACATGGGTTTTATTTGGTATGTGATGGGTTTGGGGGAAAATAAAAAGATAAATGTATGCAACAGAACAGGGTGTAATATTTCCAATACTGTCGTTCACGTCTACTCAGTAGATAACACGGGCCAGTATGTGCATAGTTATTGTAAAGCATCTATGAGATTTGTACCTGCAGAACTTAGACCAGAAACAGGACTTGCTTTTACATTTGTATTTGTATAGATAAAATGTGAAACCTGTTGACTCTAAACTTGATTTATGAAACTGGCAAAGCTCTTACAGACAGACAGACAAAGCCGACAGACATCCTGAAAACACAGTTCTGGGAACACTTTCCTGGTGTGGATTGAGTTAACTGCTGTATAACCAAATGGAATGTTCACAAATAAAGTATTCAAGGATCTGGACCAGGTTTGTCACTCAAAATTAATTCACAGTTCTGAACATATAGGAGTGCCGTTTGGTATTATGCTGCTAAGCCAAATGGACCTGAAGAGCTACCAAGTGAATAGACTAAAGAGTGCCATGAGCACAGCCTAGGGAGAGGCTCTGGCTTTCAATCCCAAAATTTGAATTCTTCTTTTGTCTTCACCACTATCTGAATATGTCTATGGCTTATTTTTTGGTTTGGCTTTTGTGCTTAGCTTTTTCACAACCTTTGGGGTTTTTTTTATTTTTCAGGACCTGATACTGCAAGATACATACACTTTTTGAACTCCTGTGAGTAGTTCAGTTGGCCCCAGGTGCCTGGAAACATAAACCACGGGTACTGAAGTCCTGTCTATGTCAACACTAACATCTAGGCACTGCCTCATGGTGTACATCACAGACAGTTCTAGAGGGCCCGTGACAGCTTCAGGCTTCTGGATATTAATAAAATACCAGAAAACTCAAGAGATAAGCCTGGTCTGAAGAAGACAGGCACACCACCTAACTTTGGGCACACTCTCAGTGGCCAAGCTGGGATGCTAATCTTCTGAGCTTTCTGTGCAGTCACTGGAGAGAGATGCTTTCACCAAGCTTACTTTAGAGATCGTAGTGTCCTGCCCTAAAACACCCTGCAGAGAGACCTGTCCATCTTAGCTATCAGCAGGCCCAACTAACAAGCTAAAATTAAGCCCCAAACTTAAAAGAGGTGAAAGCACAGTAGTACCAACTAATCAACACAAGGTTTCACTTCAAACTCAGATTTGTTACAAAAAAATAATCAAAAAGATGGAAATGATACAAGCTGTTACCTCAAAGGAAACATCAATGGTATATAAGACCTTCTTGTTTCCCTAGCTAACCTTAACATTGCAGCTCTTTCATAATTAAGAATACAATTACAGTACAAAACTCTACTTTGACTTCTACCTGGTATTTTATAAGCAGAACATTTAATCCCCTGAATCTGTCTCAAAATTTAAAAGGATATTTATTTCAGTTCAAGCTTAATGTAGCATCTGAAAAGGGTTTTCACCATCACATTGGTATCAGAAGGATAAAATTACAATGAAAAGAAAGACAGAAATTCCAGAGACTTCAAGATGTTACAGAAGAAATAGAATTCTGGGGAGCTCTGACTACATCTAGTGGAAGCAAATACAATTCATTCCTAATAATGAGCCGGCCTGGTATTGTGAATGTAAAGGTCTTAACCTCATTAAAATGCTCTGTAGGTCTAAACGGAATTGAGTTAGGCATCAGCTGAGACCTGCAAGTCCCTGAACACATCAAATTTTTAAGACGGTCTGATTTGCTTGGAAGAAATGTTTTAGGTTCCTTCCCACCCAAATATCAAAACAGAAAAAAGAAAAAGATAAATTCCCTCTGATTTGTTCAAAAACATAAACTTACAAGGTGTCAGTTGGACTAGATAAAAAATTACTGTTCTTTTAGACAACAGATATGTACATTGTAAACCTCAGAAAAGAAGTTTGTGTTTCTACACTAAATAAGACATATATTGGTTAAATATATTTTGATTAGTGGACTGGCAATCAGGGTGACAAGAAAACATAAAAACCCCACAAATTCTTTAGCCAGTAGAAAAAAAAAAGGGAATTTTTGATGTATTTCCAATTTTTATTCTTTGCGCATCCTCCCAAATTTTCATTTAATTAACAGCTCTGAGATTCAGTCTGTTTGTGTACTGACATACCAGAATCATGTCAAGAAAGCAAAATATGGACTTAACGTCTGAAAACTGCATGTAATCTTTCCAAACTTCACATCTATTCCTCCCCTCTCTCCCAAAAGAGTGATTTTACACAAACACAGACACATATATCAAAGCTAGAGCAATTCAGAAGAAAAGTCAGGTTTGGGGTTTTTTTAAGCTAAAAGAGTTACTTTCTTTATGTGTCAAGAGTTTTGTTTTTGAAATTTGCAGGCAAATCCCATGAAGTGTAAAGAAATGTACCTAGTTACAATCTTGTAACTAGAAAGGACATTATAATCACATCATTTAACTGTTGACTGCTCACGAAATTTCTGAGGGAAAAGAAGGATTTGGTGCCATTCGTTAATTACTGATGAGGCTTGTATTTACATGAAGAAAATGGACAAAAGAAAATCATGGTTTTAAATGAGAAATCACAAGTGAGTTTAAGAAAAATAATTTAAGGGGAATGATTTTGGTTCCTTTTCCTAAATCAATGTTCGCATTTAACCAAACCTTTCAAATAACCATAAAAGCATCACCACGCTTATGAGTGAAAAAAGATCAGTAAAAAGAAATTTGAATATAATTATTTTATTGTTTAGAATGTTTAAATGTAATTCAAAAGAATTTTAGTAGCAGGTAGATGACTTTTCTTGTTCTAATTTTGAAAACATTTTTGGGTATCTCCCCAAGCTTCATTCACTGTTAAGTAAACAAGGCCCATGAGTGGAGTGAGTGGGACCAAGTGGATTGACATGTCACTGTTTGATATAATTTCCTATTTCACATAAATGCCTTAAGTACAAACATGTAACTTCAATTTAATTAATAAAAAACATATGACCTCACTACAGCAGAGTTATCAGATTTGGTGCGAAATAAGTGTTCTTATGAACACAACAAGTGCTTTAAAACCCAAAAAAGTTGAGAATGAAAAAAACTCTTAACAGTTTCAGGAGGATTTAACACTGGTTTGAACACCTCCCTCTATTCAGAAGAGAGATGGCCAAAACATCAGCCATTTTATCTCCTACATCAGGCTGCTGTATAAAATATGTTAAATTACATGCACAGAACATGAGAAAGAATCATGTATTCTAGAACTGTAAAATTTTCAATATATTGCACAAGAAATTCATGGACAAATCATTCAGGTACAGAATGCTATTTATACAGGTATTGCACATTATTTAACATAGGCATTGGAGACACAGAATTGTAAAGAATGAGCTCTAAATTAATTTGAAGCACATGTAGTATGTGTAACATATGCTACCTTGACATATTGTTAACAATGAACAGCTAAAATAATTTTCTTAAAGGAGATGTCTCCACATATCATTGCTTAGATACAGAAGTAAAGGTATTTCTAACTGTAACTTTTGAACCCTGAAGGCTTATTATTGCTGATTTGTCTTATACTTTGACCTTTGATTCTATCCTGATCATCAAACCTAAAAGTGTTCAGAAGCCTGTTTTCATTCAGTTATAAAATACATTAAATAACAGAAGTCACACTGCGACCAACATGGAGGTAGGGCCAAGTTTTAATTTGCAAATAATGAGCAAGAGAACTGTATGCAAAAATTGAGAGAAGATTGACAATGAGAACAAGTTTCCTCAGCAAAAATGTGAGTTAAATTTTGTATGACATTTGGAAAAGAAAAAGTGAATATGAATGGCTTTGTGACTGTCTGCTAATTCTTATCATTGTTTGGTTTATCAAGGTCACGCCAGCTAACTTGTTTACTAAAACTCTTCAGTAAATTATGAAAAATTACAGATATTACCTTCTGTGCCTTGCATATTTTCCACTAACGTGACCACTGCCATCACAGCCAGGCGTGGGACAGCTGCAAAAGAGAGAGAATTAATTATAGAGGTGCTGGTGTGCTGCAGAAAGATTATACTAAAAGCAGGCAGTAGGTATTACAGAGATGGAGGGCAACAAAGACAGAAAGAGAAATCAAATAACTGAAGGGAAAAAAAAAAAAAAGAAAGAGGGGATGCTTTTTATTAGCAAGTCTTGAGGGAATTAATTTCATCAGTGCAGCAGGGCATGAGCAAACCACCAATGAACTTGAAAGTGCATTATACCCATTAAAAGGCATGAATTTTCTAAATTGCTAATGGGGATACATTTTACACTCAGAGCACTAACCTGAACAGCTCTTGTATGGCTGGTTCCACAGGAACTGCAGAGAGATGGAAAATATATAAAAATTTATCATCTATTACAAGTACCCCTCTTCTACAGAAAATTACCAGAAAGGTTGTGTAAAAGCAAGGGTCAGAATGAATCGTGCAAAGAGATTCTGGAGGATGAAGGTCACCCTGAGCGGGGGCCTTGAGTGATTTACTGAAGCAAGAGACGTACCTCGAACACCTTTGGAGCGTGTGCGATGGCGCTTCTCGTCTGCATCCACCTCCATCTGGGAATAGATTAGCAGGCAGTCAATGTTCTTATCCTGCATGCACAGACTATCAATGCACAGACTGATACAGTCTCTCACACAATTTATTGACACTATTTTAACTCCATTTTATCCTGTGAGGGAAAGTCCACCTTACAGGGGATTTTTAGGATCTTTGCATTTATTTAAAAACAGCAAATGCGGTAATTTCTGCTTTAATCAGTCAGGTTTGCATGCCCTGCTTTCATAGCAAATTGTGTGCAACTGAGTGCTCATCCCTCTTCTGGAAGGGATATTTCTGACATAAAACCCTGATGACTCACATATATTTTGAAACAAGGATTCAATAGACTTCTACACAATTTAAAACTAAAGTCAAGGGGTCGCACACCATGGGTCTCTTTCAAACCAAATGTTATTTAATTATTATCATGTTATTTAATTTGGCACTGTGACCTCTGCCAATGTGTTTCAATGTTTAGATACACGTTTCATGTTTCAGCAATGGGTTCACTTGCTACATACGGCTAAATCTTTACCTTCATTTTATAAATAGCCAGTCTATCCAATGTAGCTTTCTACGCAGTAATAAATATCCAGCAATCCTAAATATTTACCAGATGGGGGCATGGCTGCAGATTAGACCTCAGAAATTATCATAAACACAGATTTATAGTATTCATTATAGGGTCACATTATCTGTTCTGGTCTTCCATGTACTATTGTCACCAGACTTTCACAGGTAACCTGCCCAGGCTAACTAGAGTTTCCAATTTTGTACAACACAAGCAGATTGCACTAAACTATGTTGAGAGACTGTGTCAGGGAAAATATATGCAGTATCTGTACCATCAGTTCCTTTGGATGTGGAAGAATGGGGTGGCAAGATGGATCTGCAGTGGTTCATACATAGAGATGATACTGCAAAGGTCAGGAAGCACACATATCGACCATGGGTGTTCTAGTTCCCCCAGGAAATAAAAAAATCAATCACTGGTTTACAGCAATATCCTTGGATTGGTATCTGGTACGGATGTCACATATCTCATGCAAAAGCACGGAAACAGGTCTAAGCAACTTGCAGTTAACCCTTTAATCCCCTAGCTTTCTTTGGTCAGCACCTTAGCACACATGGTGCGGGAAGTAACTAAAAAGGATGAAAGCAAGGCATCCTTTCAGAGCACTTCATGTACTCATCACAACAGGAGGAGAGAGTCAGCACAATAAAATTTGTGGGGGACAGGGATTTGGTGGAAAAAAAGGGGCCACTCTCACAAGGCTCAGTGCTACTGATGTAGTTCTGCTTCTTGGTAGTTATTGTCTGGTTCCTGGTAGTGTGTTTATCTCATGCTAAAGGGGTGACCTTCTAAAATAAACAAGTATTGTGAAAGTTAATACAGCACCAGTCTCTATTAGGGGGCTTCAATGCAGTCTTCTGATGGGGACCTTTGGATCACTTTGAGTGGGTTTCATTTTTACATTAAAGACACCTGCATATAGCTGTGTGCATATGCATTAGGAGCATGTTTCCATCACCTTCAAGCAGTGGTGCTGACATACCATAAGGAATCAATGACCTTCAGCTGTTAGACCAGAAAGGTACAGAAGGGTACAGGTAGGGCCCCTGTTATGTCTGCCAACCCTGTGGAGTTGTTTCAGATATCCTTTGGCATCAGAAACAGCACCAGCTGCCTATGGTCAGGTAACTGAACTTATCCCTAGTTAACATAGCTGTCAGAACTTGCGGAGCAATTCTTCTTATCAGCTACTAGCTGTTACTTCAGGCTCGACAATATCAGTCTCTAGCCACCTTTACCCATACTGTCTAGCTCTCCATTGACTATAGCATGAGATACTTGGTGTGTTTGTAGATAGCTACTACAGACACCTATGCTGAATCTTAAACTTTAACCCACCCACAGGGACTATCCTACACTGTGGGTTCACACCCCATCTGGCTTCTCAGCTCCTAAGATTTGATACGCATTTGAAGCTTTTCAAGTTGCCATATCAAAGCACAGAACAGCAGCTCTGATATATAAAACTGCGCACTGGAGGATGATATTATTTACATTTTACTGATAAGAAAACTGTACATTTAGCTATTCTGTAACTCTTGCAATGTGTATGGACTTGACAGGATACCAGAAGTTGAGTTACTTGATCTTCAGCCTAATACGTTTTTTAAAAAGTTTGAAAAACACCACCTCGCATCATTTGTCACTGTCTGGTGAAAGAACCGCTATGATCTCAACCTGGAAATACTGCCCCAGTTGTGATGATAGTCTGTGCAAATTTAGAAGGCAAAAATTACAAACCAGATTTGCCTCTTTCTAAACCAGAGTAAACATTTCAAGAATGCTCTGAGTACACTGCAAACAACACTGACAGACAAAGAAGTCACTAAGGTGGAAAAGCCCCCTATAGGATTCACACGATCCAGATGCTGGTCAAAGAAGTGAAGAAAGATTTTTAAAGCTGCAGGCATGCAGTTACTTAAAATTTTGTTGTGTATGCTACATAGTCTGCTGTCTCTCCAGAAAGGCAGAAATCTACCTTTGTCTGTGACCTAGATGCCCTGTCCTATATCCAGTGTGTGTCTTGGATGCTCTGTGACACATCAAACGATAGTACACGTCTATGTCTAGCCAATGGAATCTTGCTTTGACTTTATTTATATGCTCTACCACAGCTCTTCAAAACTTTGTCTATGTCAAACCACCAGTCTTCATCCCTCCATGGGATGGTCCCCTGCCAGCCTACCACAGTAGGGAGGACTGACACAGACCCCTGGCAGGCCCGTTGCCAGGATCAGAATTCTGCTCCGGATGCTATTAATCTCACACAAACATGGACTTCCTTACAATTTTCACATCCAGGAAAAGGAAATGTGGACAGACCTTAGTGACTCACACGGAGTTCACATCAGTAGTCCTACTTTCTGACCTTTACATTACAGTTCTGTAGAATATGGAATGTCTGGGCATTGAGGGCAGGCTGGATAGGATTAATTTTAGCCTGGTGTTTCAAAGGAGACAGCTAAAAGATTATATATGAAAGCAACGAGCATTAGGAGCTGGTAGAGAAGAAATTCTTAACCCAACTGCAAAAAGAGGCTCTAGATCTGAAAATGGACAGGTCTAATTCTTAATTCTGAAAAGTAGAAGAGAAAAAAAAAGTCTTGGTAGAAATGAAAAATAATCAAATTACTGGATACACCTTACTTAGGGCAGAGCTAACAATTTTTCCACATGTAACAATCACCGTTATGTGTGGAAAAAAAAATCAGTGCTGCAGTGAAGGATTCTTATGGGGTGGCAAATGAATGCTATAAACACAGGAGTATCCTTGACATTTCTAAAAGTTATATCTGATAAATTTCTCATGTGAGAAACTATTTAACCAGCTGAAAGAAACTCTACACTAGATCTCACTTTTCCAAGTAAAAATGGAAAAAAAGACCTGTGGGGTCACCTGCATGCAAGCAATTAAGACTTGTCATGTTTTAACATACAGAATCTGATCTCAATAAACACATAGACACAAACACAAGGTGCTTTAAAAGTGTCAGTATATGAAAGCTGGAAATAAGCATAAGTCAAACTGAGTAGAGGAATATATTTTAACCTAAAATGAATATAATTAAGATTAGTTGAAAAACACTTCATTAACTTTTTTTTGAAGAGGGGCATAATCACATCCAAGAGACTGACGAATAAGAAAGGGGAATAAAAAGACAAAGGTAATAACCCTGCCTTGGCAATCCAAAACAAACTCATAACCTGTGAGGATTAACACATAATTCATATGCATGTATACACATGCAGAACAGTTACTAGTATACATAAACTATGGATAAGGAGAACTAAAAACATCAGTGAAAAACAAGCATTGAACTTAAATATACCTAAATATATTTGGAATTTTAAAAAGATAATGAACAGCTAGCATTAATAGCCATCAAGAAATTTTTTAAAAAGTAAAAATAAAACTCCCACATATTTTTAATTTTTTAACCAAAGTCCAGGACACCATTTAACCCCACAAAATTAGAATTATAGAATCATCAAGGTTGGAAAAGACCTTCAAGAACATCAAGTCCAACCATCAACCCCATACCACTAAACCATCTCCCAAAGTGCCTCATCTACACATTTTTTAAACAACCCCAGGGACAGTGACTCCAACACCTCCCTGGACAGTCCATTCCAATATTTTACCACTGTTTTGGTGAAGAAATTTTTCCTAATATCCAATCTGAACCTCCCCTGGCACAACTTGAACCCATTCCCTCTTGTCCTGTCACTAGTTATTCAGGAGAAGAGGCCAACCCCCACCTCAGTACAACCTCCTTTCAAGTAGCTGTAGAGAGCAATAAGGTCTCCTCTCAGCCTCCTCTTCTCCAGACTGAACAGCCCCAGCACCCTCAGCGTCTCCTCATAAGACCTGTTCTCCAGACCCCTTATCAGCCCAGTTGCCCTTCTCCACACCCCCTCCAGCACCTCGATGTCCTTCCTATACTGTGGTGCCCAAAACTGCACACAGTACTCGAGGTGTGGCCTCACCGGGACTGAGGGGTAAGATCACCTCCCTGGCACTGCTGGTCACACTGTTCCAGGATGTTATTGGCCTTCTTGGTCACACTGCTGGCTCATGTTCAGTCGGGTGTCAATCAGCACCTCCAGGTACCTCTCTTCTGGGCAGTTTTATTAATTAACATAGCCTGATAGTTCTCCAAGATATTGCTGTTGATTTTAACAACCCTGGGACACTTCCAAAATGCTACAGAACTAAAAAAAAAAAAAATCTGAAAAATTTTCATTTGTAACTGTCTAAATTGATCTAAATTAATTTTTACTAAGGGCTGAGAGGATGGAGAGGCTCACTAAGTTAATTTTCCTGACAATAACCTGTAGTAACATCATGCAAAAGCTGATATGGGATACAAGACAATGATGTAATTAGCACTGGTCAACACTTTATCATGGAACATCTGTAGTCAAAAAGCACTTGAAACTGCTCTGATAGATATGTTAGGATATCGTATACTTAGACACTTCTCAAACATTTTGTTTTCTCTTACTGAACATTCAGAAAATCAGCACATTATAATACTTAACAAATATTTCTTCAGGAAAAAATGTGTAAAAATATTGCTTTACAAAAATAATTTTCAAATTAAAAAATATGTATTTAATAAAAGCCTTTCTAGTATAATCCCACAGGTGTATGTTTTAGCCTTAAAATCACAGAATCACAGAAAACTAGGTGTTGGAAGGGACCTTGAAAGATCATCTAGTCCAATCCCCCTGCCAGAGCAGGATCACCTAGACTGAATCACACTGGAACATGTCCAGCCGGGTTTTGAATGTCTCCAGAGAAGGAGACTCCACAACCTCTCTGGACAGTCTGTGCCAATGCTCTGCCACCCTCACAGTGAAAAAATTCCTCTTTATATTCACATGGAACTTCCTATGCTCCATCTTGCCCCTTGCCCCTTGTCCTACCACTGGCATCACTGAAAGGAGCCTGATTCCATCCATCTGACTCTCGCCCTTTACATATTTATAAACATTAATAAGGTCACCTCTCAGTCTCTTCTTCTTCAAGCTAAAGAGACCCAGCTCCCTCAGCCTCTCCTCATAAGGAAGGTGTTCCAGTCCCTTAATCACCTTGGTGGCCCTGCACTGGACTCTTTCAAGGAGTTCTATGCTCTTCTTGAACTGAGGGGCCCAGAACAGGACACAATATTCCAGGTGTGGTCTCACCAGGGCAGAGTAGAAGGGGAAAAGGACCTCTCTTGATATACTAGCCACACCCCTTCTAATGCACTCCAGGATGCCACTGGCCTTCTTAACCAGGAGGGCACTTTGCTGGCTCATGGTCATCGTGTCCACCAGGGCCCCCAGGTCCCTCTCACCTTTGCTCCTCTCTAACAGGCCAGTCCCCAACCTATACTGGTATGTGGGGTTGATCTTCCCCAGATGCAAGACCCTACACTTGCCCTTGTTAAATCTCATTAAACTTCTCCCTGCCCATCTCTCCAGCCTGTCTAAGCCTTGCTGAATGGCAACACAGCCCTCTGGTGTGTCAGTCACCCCTCCCAGTTTTGTGTCATCAGCAAACTTGCTGACTGTGCACTCTATTCCCTCATCCTGGTCATCAACGAATATATTGAATAGTACAGGTCCCAGTACCGACCCCTGAGGGATTCTACTAGATAGTATCTTCACCAGCACTCTGGAAGATCATACACTCCTGAAATGTGAATATAACACAGGAATTAATGGAGTGATAAACTACCTTGGAGAAAGGCCAGTTACATATACCGGCCTGAGTTGTTTGGCAGATTTGACTTATCTGTAGAACATGCCAATTCCAAGGTCCTGTACCTATGAACAAAGAATGTGGGCCATGCTTGAAAGACCCAAGATCATAATCTGTATAGCAAAAACTGTGAAGAGGATCTGGACAGCCAAAGGAGCATGAGCAATTTCTGCACTGCTGTAGCTGTAGGGCAGAATGTGACCCATAGATGCACAACCTTTCAGGTTTTATTAATTTTCCAGAAAAGCACTGAGGTATTCAGATATGGGCAACAGCTTCTAACAATAGAGATTAAGTTTTCACCAGGACCTTACTGATTTTTTCTGTCAGCTTGCCCCTGTTGAAGACTTTGGGTTTTTACGATATAGACTTAAGTCTAATAGTGTCATCATAGACTTAGCTAAGACTAAGCTCCCAAAAGTTAGACGACCAGCATTGCTCTCCTTATTGCTAGATATGCTCATGTTTGCCATATGGGCTTCCTTGAGACTGCCAACTGTGAGGGTTCCAGAGCTTTAGACTCCTTTCCAGGACAAATGGCAAGTTTTGCTCCCTTATGGGAAGGTAGTTCAGTATTTTCTTCCCTTGCAGGCAGGTAGTCTTGAAAATTATCATTCTTGTTAAAACTGTCAGGCTATCTGAATTTCTTGCTAGAGGTGTGGAGACTGCAAGGTTCAATCCCAAATTCCAAAACTTGCAGCTCAGCTAACACTTATTTAGTGAATTATTCTTGTTTCCTTCTAGCCATGATTTACCTGAAATTTAGAAAGCCATGAATGAGCCAAGAGCCTTAGATTGGATATTCCAGAATTTTTCCTTCTCAATTTTTTCCTTATTTGTATTTCTTCAAATCCAAAAACTGTATTCTCTCATACTCTCAAAATGTGTCCAGTGTTGACTCAGGCAGAGCATTACCTGTCTGTACCACACAAAGGTAGATGATGATTATTTATGACCAAAAAAATCTATGGCAAGGACTAGGGAATACTAGAATTCCTACATAATTGTTATTGTCGGTGAATTATGTTGCTATGATTATTCAAAATCTCATTTGTTTAGAGTAAAAATTTCTGCTTTCCTGAAACTGGATTGGGTTGATTATATAAAAAGTTTGCAGTTTAAAATTTATCTCCTTGTGACCATAAAGTCACCCAGTAAAGACAGGTAAGGTTCCACTGGTAAAATTCCTGTACTTCTTTTATAGACAAGGTTTGTTCAGCATTTATTTTTATACCTGCAAAAATGTGGAAGTTAAAATGAAAGAATGTAAAGGGAAAAAAAATCTAATATCTCAGAAAATGTAACAAAATATGTCAAATGTAATTCTTACAGTTAAAATAATTCTATAGTCTCATAAACAAAGAAACACACTCTGCAAAGTGATAAATAGCTTATGTGAGCAGCTTATCTTATGCTATATTAGTAGTTCGTGCAGTCTTCCTAAAAAAACTGTGAATAGACTTTCTACTGTTCTCCTCAGAAAATAACAGCCAAATCCCAATTCTAGCATTCCTTTTTCATCATGTCTATTTCCAAAAGCAATTCATTTTCCAATAATGTATATGTTTGTGAAATACTATTCAACCTATTAGGTAAATGGGACATTTACCAATGACTTCAATGGGTCCCCAAATATCTCTGTGCTTTATTATGTACTTTTCACTATATAACAGCATCCTCACCTCCAGTCTCATAATAAAAGACAAATAAATCACAATTGGGAACAACACTGTGTAAAATAAATAAGAAAATAATAACCTAGATTTAAACTGAAAGTACAGGACATATTTTTTTACAATCTATCTATTAGTTTACTTTAAAGAGCTAGTCTACTGTTTTGGGCAATTCTCATGAAGTTCTGCATTAAGCTCGACTCATGCAACGTGACCCAGAAGAAAGCAAAGACAATTCAAAAGATTAAGAAGAATATGACGCCGAATATATGTTAATGCAAGTTCACTGAAGATCTGGACTAAATTAAATTAAATTTATTTTGGACAACTGAAAATATCAACACTTAGCATGTGATCTCTACCACAGTAATAAAGTTGTGGAGCTATTCCAGAGGTAC
Organism: Porphyrio hochstetteri; assembly: GCA_020800305.1. Lineage (NCBI taxonomy): Eukaryota > Metazoa > Chordata > Aves > Gruiformes > Rallidae > Porphyrio > Porphyrio hochstetteri. Next base: position 106,005,992 of record CM036907.1, read on the forward strand.
ATTAAGATAATGCTGTATGTGTCCTTGCATTGCTCCTCAGCCTAGAATGACCCAAGGTTTAGGCATTATGTTTTTATTTTATTTTTAGTAAGTTTATATTTTTAACTATTTGACCGAAACATAGCCACAGAGGTATATGTTCATCTGGAAATGCTACCATCAAGCAGAAGGGGAAAACAAGGTGAAGATTATGGGGAATTAAAACATGCAGATCAAGTTAACATAAACCCACGTACAATGCGTTACCTTTTCATATGACACTAGAGCTTATTTCTATAAGACTGATCCCTGAAGTCAGTGCAGAGCTTCTTAATCAATCTACCAAAGTTGCAGTTGGACTTAGTGATACAACTTTTATGACAATGCGCTCCAGCAGAACTTAGTCTCCCTTTAAGTGTCAGCAGGGTAACAACCTGAATTGGTAACAGTATTGGACCCTTAATTTATGCCTTACTAATCAGTCTTATAAATTAATTGCATTCTAGGATAAAATAACTGCATTTGTGGATGGAGAGCAGTGGATGTGATTTTCCTCAACTTTAACAAGACTTTTGACACTGTATTCCTGTATTACATTATGATTGCCTGTGAATAGTCAGTTCTTGAATATCAGTTCTTAGTAGTTCAATCCTCTTAATTAAATGTGGCCTATTGCTGCTCTTAACAGAGCAGAATTGACATTTAGGATCTTGGTTTGTCCCAAAACCTGTATGACTCTCCCAAATATATGTAATTCACTTATTTCTGATTATAGAATCTATAAGACAAAAGAGAGACAAAGCTGTAGGATAGAAAGTTACTTTAAGAAGTGACTGGTGTGCTTTAGAAAAGGTCAGACAGAAGGGAAAGCAATTTCCCTGTCCTTTCAGACACTTCCCCCACAAGCCCAGGAGTCTTCTTGGCATGGACATCTGAAAGTATTTAGTTCAAATATTTTATAGCACCCTCTTCAGTAAGATGGCAAACTTTATAACAGAATTATCATATTTGAATCTTCCCCTCAGGAAAACACCAGCATACAGCCAGGCTCTCTTTTAGATAAAAGTTAGGAGTTGAGGGTATATATTACAAAGCGACCGAACAGGGACGTGGGCAAATTAATGACTAGAATATAAATTACTCCTTTGTCCTCTTCCACCTGTGATGAACACACAAAGCTTTTATTAATATCAAGGAAAGTCCTTCTTACAGAACAATAGGAGAATATATCCTCAGGACTTGTTCTCAAACTTTTGAGTAGGAGTCATTCTCCTACTATGATACACAGAAGGAATCCAGTCTTCCCATTTTTGGATGAACAGTACAGGCTGCAGCTAAATCTGTAAATGCAGGCCAGAATAAGTAGAATTTTGGTTAAACTCACAAATTTGCCACGTATTATTTTTTTTGTGAGGAAATTCATTTGGGATTCATTGAATTATTGTGGATGGAAGGCAGGAAACAGCTTCAAGTATTTCTCATTGGCTTCATACTGGTAGCAAAGACCCACAGTGCACCCAGGTCATTGGAGCATCTTTCTCTTACTACTTTTTTACATTTTCAGATATGACGACTAAGAAAGTAGTGGAAATCAAAGGTCAGAAGAAATTGCACTGAATCTGTATAAATTCATTTTTGGGAGAGAAAATATCCCTTCATTGGTCTGTGGTTCCATAAAGATACTTTGGATGTGCTCAGTGACTAGGTTTGGGACATGAGCTGTAGCAGAACTAGAACTTCCATCTGAAAGAAGTGATCCAGGGTATGTCCACTCAGCTAAGCAACTCAAATTCCTCCAAATTCCCATTGTTTCATGGGAATTGTCTTCAAACTCTCATACACAATCACAGTATTTGATACCAGGTGCTACTATCTAATTTTAAATCTCTTGATCTATGCCCCAGTCCATGCCTTCTCATGCAGTTATGATGAGAGGCCAGTATAACTGTAAAGTTGGAGTGAAATCACATTGTCCTTCTTTAATGAGCCCTCAAGTGTGGTCCTGCACCAGGCTGCTTGCTCTATGGTCAGGATGGTTAGCACCTGCGTGTGCTAACAGGACCATGTAATATTGAAGTCTCAAGAATTTCAGTCATGTTGATTCCCGCTTCCCCCCCCCCCCCCCCCATTTATATGCATTTCTGACCGGAGAGATATTTATTCTTCTCATGAGAAGAATAAAAAAAATGTTTTAGAAGTTTTACTCTTCCTATTACAATTCTTATTTTCATAATATAGACAAGCTCAGACAAGGATTCATGCTTCCCTGCATTAGATGCAGACATTTAAAGAAAGCAGTCCTTGTTCCAAAGGCCTCATATTAAGAAGTGAAATAAAACAGAAGAGATAATAGGTTTATACATGCCTATATACCAGTCAGCAAGGGAGTCAGAAGCAGTACAGATTAAAGGTGAATGGTAAGAATTAGAAATACAGAAAAATATTTTGAATTTAAGAGAACTATAATTTTCTTGCTTTCATGAATAGGAGCATATCATGCTACTTTCAAGTGAGGGTAAAAGCAACTAATATTTTAGGAATTCAAATAATATTTCTTCAAGATTAAGTTCTACATTGGTTTTGATTTGGAACCAAATTTGTACCACATTCTCTAAATTTCTTCTACAAATTTTGGTGGCATGGGGCTACATTCATAAAACTCAAGACATTATGATATTTTTAATCCAATAGTCCAGCACTTGTTAGTTACACTTAACATGATATAAAAGACATGGCTTCCCAGTCCTTCCATCTTCCGAAACCAGTCAAACCCATGTGAAGAATTTATCTTCCACCATAATTTAAAACAGTTTGGGGTGAACCATCACCAGCCTCAATGGATAATGATGCTTTCTTTCACAGAATAAGGATTAAATGTTCATCTAGTTGCTTGGCTTTACAAATCACCTAGCTACTGAATTATTGAGTCAATCTCCTTATCTCAGCGATTATTTAAATACTTCAGATTAGCATTTTGGAAGTGAGATAAGCCCCAAAACATCTTGTAGACTGGTGGCTACAGTACTGTTCTAAGGAATAAGTGGCCTGGGTCAGAGACTTGGCTTTAAAACTGGATCATCCTTTTCAATTCTACTTGAGTTACAAGCATTGCAGCTTTCTTTTGCTTTCATTATGGATGTTTGAACATGCAACATTCTAGTTTCAACTTAAAGAAAAACCTTTCAAAATTTTGATTTTGGTCAAACCAAACTTTCTTTGGGTTTTTCTTTTTTTTGGCTACTGAAGTGAAGAGAACAATGATTTGTTGATATACAAATATCAAAGGCACAACCATTTTAGTTCCAGCACCTCAAAGTTGACCCAAACTTGGGTATGAGGATGAAAAAGGTTATGCAGAAAAGAAGGAAGAAGACGGCCTGACAGGGACAGCTTGTAGAATCTATTGTCTGAAATCAGAGAGACAAGGGGATAAAAAAACCACTTGAATGTAAATGGTTGTCTGGTCAGTACGCTTGTCTGGCCATGCCCTGTGCCTGACCAGCAGAGTCTGTCCTATCTTCATATTAAATTCCTTTCTAGCTCTTCCCTGGGTGAGGGGTCTCCATTCTGTGTGTGTGTACATACGCTTGTGCACTTGTGTGTGCAATGGGGGTCAGGCCACGGCTTGGAGGGTCTGTGTGCATGGTGCCAGCAACTGGAGCGAGCACTGGTGTGAGAGTGAGAATGATCACCCATGGAGATGGAGTGATGGCTGGATGAAGCAGTGAGCAGATGATGTGTCCTGTGATCAGGCAGTGAGTGGGCTCCCAAGGGTGGTGGCAAGAGTGCCCATGTATGGATGACAGCCATGGGTTCAGTGGAGTTCCAGCCATCTCAGGGTTTGGGGGTGACAGTCTGCACCAGCAAGTGGAGCAGGGCTGTAGCCCGGGGGTCATATTTCTGAATACCAGTAACTGGGGAGACTGGGATCCAGGAGCAGCTGACAGTGTATCTATACCCAGATGCTGGAGAGATACACCATTTACATGTGTGTGTATGTTCTCACTAGTGGCCTTCCAACCTGCTCAGCCAGACAGAGGAATAGGATGAGGCTGTTGGTGATGTCTGTGTTTGTTTGAGTGCTCTGAATGTCTGTCCAGGATCTGTATGGCTGGCCATATATATATAGATGTATTTATGTATACATCATGTATACATCATATATACATCATGCATACATGTGCTTTGTGTACATGCACTGCTAGGAATTCATCTTCAGTCCTACTACTGGTTGGACTTGCGGACATAGAGCAGCAGGAGCCTCATCTCTCTTCAAGCTGTATGATCCAGCATGTTTTATTCCCCTCTAAGAAATTTCCCAAATACAGTGTGTTGAAAAATGACAGGTGTATGGGATCAGAAATGTTCATTTTCTCATTCTGAAGTGTGGTGATTCGTTCTGTTTTATAAAGGAACAAAGACAGAAAAATAGTTTTGTTCATGTCAGATCTAAATTTATCTATTATGGAAGGGAACTGATGAAAAGAGCACTTTAAAAGAGAAAATGCATAAGAAAATTTTTATTTTTAGCAAATAAAAACCCACTAAGACCGTGAAATGTAAAGAGTTAAATTTGGGTGTCAAGAAGAAACCAAAATGAATTACACAAAAGATTGTTTATATCATTTCCATTGCTCCCACCTGCTACATACCAATGTCCTGAGTCTAAAAATGGGGCACGGTGCTGTGGGAAACAGCCTTGGCAAATGAGAATTAAGCTAAATTTGAGTTCAAGTTACAGAGCAGTGCAAGGGCATTCACTTAAAAACTTTAAAAAACTCGTGGGTTTTTTTCTTCTGTACTACTGAGGAGTCATAGAAGGCAAATAAATGTGCAACTTCAAGTCCATTTTAGTACGGATCAAGATAAATCCATTTCAACTAGATCTAATAACAGTTTACAGAATCACAGAAACACAGAATCACAGAATCACAGAATCACAAGGTTGGAAAAGACCTTTGAAGATCATCAAGTCCAACCATTCTCATCCTAAACTAAATCATATCCCTAAGTACCTCATCTACTCTTTATTTGAACACATCCAGGGAAGGTGACTCGACCACCTCCCTGGGCCGCCTGTTCCAGGCCCTGACAACTCTTTCAGTATTTCTTTTTTTCTAATGTCTAATATAAACCTGCCCTGGCACAGCTTCATGCCATTCCCCCTTGTCCTATCACCTGTCACCTGGCTGAAGAGACCATCACCTATCTCTCTATAACCTCCCTTCAGGTAGTTGTAGGCGGTGATAAGGTCTCCCCTCAGCCTCCTCTTCTCTAGGCTAAACAGCCCCAGCTCCCTCAGCCGCTCCTCAGAGGATTTGCCCTCCAGCCCCTTCACCAGCCTGGTTGCCCTTCTCTGGACTCGCTCGAGGACGTCCATGTCCTTCTTGTGGTGAGGAGCCCAGAACTGGACACAGTACTCGAGGTGCGGCCTCACCAATGCCGAGTACAGGGGCATGTGTTTACCTTTCCAGTGACAGTAAAACTACTTGTACTGGGTCTGGCATTTTTCTTCTGTATCGACGGATATGGAAATTAAACGTTTTGCAAGATGGAAATAACATTGAGGTGTTCTGAGATATCTCTGAGTGGGTAGAGTGACCTCTTTCCTTACTAGATCCCCAGGGAACTTTATCGTGGTTTGTACTCATCAATGAGTGGTGAATCGAAGAAGCAGGGTCATGTCACATAAAATAGTTAACGTCTGTAGTACTCCACACAAAAATCCCCAACTAATACTGGTTATCACAGGGCTCACAAGTAATGCAAAATGTTCTAGAGTTTCACTGCTGGACTTAAAAAACACTAACTTAGGGAAGGCATGCAAGGTAGGTATACAGTCCCCATAGGGACCGTCTAGTTCCACCCTTGATATGCATGTGTAACCTGCACTAACACAAACTGCGTATGTGCACATCCCGTGGTATAATATACTCCAAAAGACAGATGTACATGTAATTCACAGGATTTCACATTAAAGGCTAATGAGGTCTATGTTCTGAACAAGCACCAATACCTAAATAAACCTTTATATAAATCTTACGTATGTATAATAACACATGCCTAATGAAAGTTCCCATATTTCTATTTATCTAATATTTTGTGCATATGTTTCTATTAGCATGTATTTTATTAGCTGAAGTGTAACTACATTCAAAGGGCCAGAAGCCAGTCTTTTCTGTAACTCTCATACAATATATTAGCACTGCACATTTTTAAATTATCATTAAAATCCTAGGAGAATAAAGAACAAGCCAAATGTGGGACACTTTAATAACCTGCATCAATATTGAGGAACATGCAGTATAGTACCTACCACTGCAAGCAGAAATAAGACCACACAATAAAAAGCCAAAGCACAATCATGGAAATCCAGGTCAAAGTGGTCATAACTTGAGTTCTAGCTTTAACTTTGAGTCTCCTAATGACTGCAATCACAATCACGCTGTGTTTCAACCTCTTTGTTAGCTCGAATCACCCACATTCAAGTCAGGCCTAGAGGCCCTTTGATGAGGGAAAACCTCCCAGAGCTGTGCCTGGCCAACTGCTTCGAAGAAAGCATGCAGCTCTGCAGAGACATAAACTCACTGTCTTGTTCCCACAGTTCAGCCAGAAGCAGAGTTGTAAGAGTTACAGCTCTTAAGAGCTATAAGCCAAAAGATCATTATGGAAAATGAGGAGGAGTGGATATATGACTTCAACTGTCCCACTTTGCTTGGAAAATTTTACTGCCAGTTCTGACACAGTAAGTGCCAGGATCACCCTGCCCTCTGTTTGAAGAGGGAATAGGATTTCTGTAGTAAGAATACAATGTCTGTTTGCATACTTTGAGCATTTTTTTTAATTGCACTGGGCTTTACTCTCCCAAATTGATCTACATTTTTGAGCCTGTAATTAAATTGATGAGTCAGTTGGTTTACCTTGGACTGATACACCATTTAAATGGAGAATTTATAAAAATACATATCTTTCTAAATCCCAGGAAGAAACAGATCAGCTTTGAACAAGCAATTTAAACATATTTAGCACTGTCATGTAATTCATGGGTTTTGTGTATTTCATGTTTTCTCACTGAGAAGCATACACAGATATTTATGATCTGAGATGCCCACAACAGGCTTTAGTACAAGCCAAGTCACTGCATCCACAACCAAGTAGTAGTGAGTGTAAGCATGCCACAGTATACACACATGCAATTTGTGTGCTTTCAAAAAAACTAAAATACTGGATTTTAAAATCTGGTTTCTAGCACACAAAACTCAAAAATCATTCACATGAAGAAGTTTGCTCATCCAGTGCAGCATCCTCTGTAGATAACAGCAATATCCTCACTGGCACTAATCAGACTGACAGCTACCAAAGACAAATATAAGCATTTCAGAACAAAACAGACCAAGGTGCCATATGAAATGAAAGCATTACTAAAAAGATGGAACTTATGTTTAAGGTTTTGAATAAGCAAAACTGAACATACACAAGGTCTAGTTACTATATTGTGACTTTGCATGGTGGGGTTCTGGTAGAGAAGGGGGGCTGCAGGGGTGGCTTCTGCAAGAATCATCCTGAAGCTCTCTGCAGGCCCCACAGAGAAAACACCAGCTGGCTCAAGGCTGGAGTCATTGCTGACCAAGACCAAGCCCATCAGCGATGGTCACAGCGCCTCTGTGACACACATTTAGGAGAAAAAACACCCTGCAAGCAGCTGCATTTTGCCACCAGAGAAGGGAGTGAGAAGGTGTAAAAAACTGTGCAGGCACCAAGGCCAGGCAAGGGGGCAAGGAGATGCCCCAGGTGCCGGAGAGAAAGATGCCCCTGCAGCCTGTGGAGAAACCAATGGTGGAGCAGGTGTCCCCCCACAGCCCATGGAAAATGATGAGACACTGCCTGCAGCCCGTGGAGAGGCTCCACACTGGAGCAGATGGAGACATGCAGAAGACACTGTGACCCACATTGGAGCAAGCCTCTGCCAGCACTTGCAGCCTGTGGAGAGAGAGATAGGCCCATGCCAGAGCAGGTTTGCTGGGGAAGGACTTGTGACTCCATGGACCAGGCCAGAGCAGTCTGGGCTTGAAAGACTGTGAGACGTTCCATGCTTCTATGACTATACCCCATAGAAGTGACCCACGCTGGGGCAGCTGGTGAAGAGCTGAAGCCCTGTGGGAAAGGACTCACACTGGAGAAGTTTGTGGAGGACTGTCTCCCATGGGTGGGAGCCCACGCTGAAGCAGGGGAGGAGTGTGAGGAATGAACACACACACACACACACAAAGAAAGGAAACAACTCATGAGGAACTTACCGAAACCCTTTCCCTGCAACACCCACCCACCCGCCATTCTAGGGGGGGAAGAAGGGAAAGAAATCATGAATCATGAATAAAGTAAAGTCTGCAAAGAAAGGAGGGGCGGAGAGAGGTGTTTTAAGATCTGGTTGCACTTCTCATTATCCGACTCTGTTTTTTATGTGTGTAGTGAAATAAATTAGATATATTTTTATTCTGTGTTGAGTCTGTTTTTACCCTGATGCCAATTGCGGAATAATCTCTCCCTGTCCTTATCTTGACTCCTAAGCCTCTCAATATATATCTTCTCCCCTGTCCAAATGAAAAGGGGAGTGATAGAGCGGCTTTGGTGGGCGTCTGGCCTCCAGCCAGGTTCAAGCCATCACACATATCAAAGACTAGCATTTCAGGTAAAGAAAGATGAAACATTTATTAATTGTGTCTTCTTTTTAATTCTGAAAAAAAAGCCACAAACATGTAGGTGTACATGTAACAGTTTAGTAAATTATCAGTCTTCACATTGAAAGAAGGATAGTAAAAAAATCTTAGTCCATTAAAAATAGCTAATTGCTGTTGCTATTGAGCAAACAGACTAGCATCCCTTCTTTCCCATTCACCACTAGACAATAATGAAAGATCATTTCTGGTTTTAGGTTTTGCTAATCGCAGAGATGGCAAAAGTACTATTTCAGGACTCCACAGTATCAGAATGTTTGTTGCTATTAGTGTGCAGACCATTATGCTTATCAAATGGTATGTTATAAATAGCTTATAGCTATTAGAAATGCAACAATTAGCTGATAAATTAATAAGACAGACAAGCAAAATATCAATCATGGCACTGCTAACATAATTAGCATAAATTAAACAGGATCACAGATTACTGCAGCTGTTGCATAAAACAAGAGCACCTACTTCAGTTGTTCAATAACTTGCATACTTTTAACACTAAAACTATACTACACAACTCTCAAAAGATAAAAAGGAGACCAAAGAAAAAAATAATGAATACTTATTAGTAGTTCTCTGCCCAAGAGTTGTTTATAGCAATTCTTAGAGTAAAAAAAAAAAAAGCCTAGATGGATAGATATTTGTAGCTTAACATGTGCTGCAAAACCCCACGCATCTTCCTAGAACAGAGGAGACAGCAAATGTCATGATAGCTACTGTACAGTGACCTAGTGGCCTACATAAGGCCTGTACAAGTGTCATGTTAAAGCAGGTCCATTATTACCAGCATAGTTAGCAATAGTTAGCAAACAGTACCCCATTAATTCCTAGAATGAAAGGACAGCCTGGAAGTTATTGTATTTTATTTTTTTATTATATATTTATTCTGTTTTTCCATTTTCTTTCATTTCTTGCCATTGCTATGACATTGGAGCACCTATGAATTCTACTGTTATAAATAGGGGTATTTTTAAAGCAGATTGAAAAACCCATTATTCTTAACAAGGCACAAAAGAGACTTCCTGCTTCTGAAGCTTATGGTCTCTGAAGCAGTTTGAAGATCTTGAATGAATTTTGCTGATGTTGCTAAGTAATTCAGAGTGGTCAAACAAGACCAGATTGGTAGAACTGCCCATATTCTGCCCTCAGCTGAAACTCTACCTTCTGACTTAATTTAATACAGTTAACTCAGATAACTGTGAGAAAGAATCTGACGAATTCTGTTTATGTTTGTACAATATCAGGATAAAAGAATGAAAACTGAGACTTTCAAAATTATGTCTCTGCATCCTTGAGGTCAGCGTTGTGACATACTCTACTATTATACCACCAGCCACGCAGGACCAATGGTGTAAAGATTTTATCTCCTTGATTCATGTTGTAAAGATGGGAAACTACATCATTAGGTTTTGTTTTGACAACTAGGTGAAAGGACTGAAGTGAATTCTGCATAAAAAGAGCCCACTTTTCATCCCTGAGTAACAGAGATAAACCTAAGATTTATAGAAGTATGTATGTGCATTATTTCACACACACTCTGAAAATGTTGACCTGATGCAGGACAAAGTGAGGGTTGGCGAGTGCAGGTGCTTCCCTGTTTTCTTGGTTTCTTTTCTTCCCAAATTCCATGTTAAAACCTTAACATGAAATTTAGGATCTCAGGCAGCATTTCCAAGGAGACAATAACTTTAATACAGTTATTACGCTGTCTGGGTGAGAGCATTTCTTGGCAAATGCAAAGGAAGGCTTTTATGAAGAAAAGGCATATTGGTTCCTAAAGACATTGAGACAGGATGTCCAAAGTTCTGTCTGTTCTTTCCACCTATGGGAAAGGCACAGTGCCAGCAACAGGAGGGAACCTGCCTTTTTAACATTTGTAACAGCAAAAAGGCTTAGTGCTCCTAATTTTTGTGATTTTATGAATTTGTGACAACCTTTTGCATAAACCAGTGGCTAGCAAGTCTACAGAAGACCTTCAGAATAAAAAAAGGTCAAATACTGCTCAAAGATTTATCAATTAAACAAACACCACATATTACAAAGATATAGCATGAAAAATATTTTTTGTACTGAGCTGTACCTCCCTAAGAGTTTTGATACATCATGCAGCTATCACATTTCCATATTATATACACAGAAAACTAAAATTAAATGTGCATGCAGAGTCAGATGTTTTAAGTATGTGTATGTTTGGACCGGTGCTGCTTAAGATCTTTATTAATGATATTAACAGTGGGATTGAGTGCAACCTCAGCAAGTTCGCTGATGACACCAATTTGAGTGGTGAAGTTAATGTGCCAGAGGGACGGGATGCCATCCAGAGGAGTTTGGACAGACTGCAGAAGTGGGCCCAGGTGAACTACACGAGGTTCAACAAAGTCAAGCTCAGGGTGCTGCACCTGGGTCGGGACAATCCCCATTATCCATACAGGCTAAGACATGATGTGCTTGGAAAGAAGCCATAAGGAAAAGGACTTGGGGGTACTCATGGATGAGAGTCCACTCATGGACGTGAGCCACCAAGGTGCATCTTCATCCCAGAAGGCCAACTGCATCCTGAGCTGTATCAAAGTAATGTGGCCATCAGATCGAGAGAGGTGATTCTGCCCCTCTGCTCTGCTGAGACCTCACCTGGAATAATGTGTCCAGCTTTGGAGCCCTCAGTGCAAGAAGGACATGGACATATTGGAAAGTGTCCAGAGGAGGGCCCCAAAAATGATCAAAGGACTGGAACACCTCTCCTATTAAGACAGGCTGAGAGAGTTGGAGTTGTTCAGCTTGAAGAAGAGAAGGGGGAGACCTTACAGCAGCCTTCTAATACTTGAAAGGTGCCTGTAAGAAAGCTGGGAAAGAACTGTTCGTGAGGGCATGTAGCAATAGGACAAGGGGCAATGGTTTTGAACTAGAAAGGGGAGATTTATGTTGGATATTAGGAAAAAGTTCTTCACTATGAGGGTGGTAGATCACTGGAACAGGTTGCCCAGAGACATAGTGGAGGCCCCATCTCTGGAGACATTCAAGGTTAGGCTTGATGGGGGTCTGAGCAACCTGATCTAGTGAAGATGTCCCCACTTACTGGGGGGTTGGACTAGATGACCTTTAAAGATCTCTTCCAACCTAACACATTCTATGATTCTATTCTATATATAAATGTAGCTGTACAAAGGAAATTATTTAAATTATCTGAAAATACATGTCATCTACCTAACAGATTACAAAGGCTGCATCAATGTGCTGAAGGTCACACATGGCCATGCTCTATTATATTACAACATACTGGCCTATAGTTCAATCTAATATGCAGATCCTTGAACTCATGTCATATCCCACTGACGTAAAAATTGAAACATATTTATTTGTTTAGACTGTAAGTCTTCTGGGGCAGGCATATGTTTGTACAGCATTTGGCAAAATAGAGTTCTGGATGATGATTGCAGCCCATATGCACTATAGTACTACAAGTAATACAAGAAATAGCATGCACACATATACTCACATTTTCAAAGCTGAGAAGTACTTAGCCCAGCAGCTCCCAAACACTAACAAAAAAAGGTAGGTAATGTATAGCCCACAAGTATTTACATTGAAAACATCCCACTGTTTTCATGCAATCAGAGAAGAAAGCCACAAGAAGCAAAAACCTATCTCAAGAATGGCTAAATACAAACACTAGAGCTTGATAGCATAAGTGCCTGAAGATATGAAAAAACAGGGCTGTGAAAGACAGAGCAATACAATAGATTTCTCAAAAATGGGATCTTTCTGTTTAGCTGAAGGTAGTATACAAACTGGAGGGAGAAAATATTAGTGGAAACAAAGGCAGGAATTGTATCTTCATAACAAGTCATGAAATGACATAGATTTCTCTTTTTCTTTACTAACTGTGTATTCTCAGCAGAACAGGCACTGCAGATCAGAAACACACTGCAAAATTTTGACAGTCGCTCGGTTTAGTAGAGTTATCCTGGAGGTTAAATCAGAGCCTTAGCAGAACATAGCACTTCCACTTGTGTTGAAAATTTATCTTGTGCATTGCCTATCACTTTACATTTTTGAAAGCCACAAATTCGACACTTGGATCAGAGAACTGTTACATGAGAATGATAGAACCCAGGCTAAATAAACACACTAGAGAATCCAGCAACAGGAAAGGCACCTAAGAGCATAATACTTTTCAGTTACTTTCTTATTCTCTTTGTTACTCTTTCCTGAAATACTAAAATAAACCAGAAACTAGTAGAACAGTAAAAAATTAAAGCATCAGGATGTTTTTGCTGGATGTTGTTCATAATCCCCATTTCAGGAGAATTGTTAGGCTGCTCCAGGCTTTCCTCATACACATGAATTACGTGCAGAGATCCATACAGGCCTAAGCAATCTATCCAGAGATCTCAGGAGCTTGTTTTTAAAAAAAACATTATTGGCCCCTTGTCCACAAAAATCTTGGGAAGTGGCTAGTGAAATTAATAGAATGAGGACCCAGCCTCAGACACAGGCATTGGATTATCACACCTGTAAATGATTAGCATGAATTTACTATGAATTTGGCCCATGTCAAAGCAGGACTCTTTAAGCACAGATGGAGTTGCTCTGCATCCAGGATGGCAAAGTGAGCTGTCCTGATCCAGGTGGTCTCAGAGACAGAGAATAATCCCTGCTCTCTCTTATTTACAAATAAAGCTCTATTGTAGTAATTCTAGAAACTGAGTCAGCAGGGGAGGCAGGGAAACTGTGGCCAGCAGGTCTAAGGAGGTGATCCTCCCCCTCTACTCTGCCATGGTCAGGCCCCACCTGGAGTATTGTGTCCAGTTCTGGGCTCCCTGGGATAAAAAAGACAGGGATCTCCTGGAGAGAGTCCAGAGAAGGGCTACAAAGATGATTAAGGGCCTGGAACAGCTCCCGTATGAGGAAAGGCTGAGTGAGCTGGGACTGTTCAGTCTAGGGAATAGAAGACTAAGGGGGGACCTAATTAATGTTTATAAATATCTTAAGTATGGGATGAAGGGGGAATTCACCAGCCCCTTTTCAGTGGTCTGTGGAGATAGGACAAGGGGCAATGGCTGCAAATTGGAGCACAGGAAGTTCCACACCAACATGCGGAAGAACTTTTACACAGTGAGGGTGACAGAGCACTGGAATAGGCTGCCCAGGGAGGTGGTGGAGTCTCCTTCTCTGGAGATATTGAGGACTCGTCTGGACGCCTATCTGTGCAATATGTGCTAGGGAGCTGCTTTGGCAGGGGGGTTGGACCCGATGATCTCTCGAGGTCCCTTCCAACCCCTACGATTCTGTGATTCTGTGATTCTGTGATCTTCATCCTGTAATCCATCTAACCCAGAACTGTCTCTCTTTTGCTCAGTTTTTTATTCCCCTGTTTAGGGATATAATGAATCAGGGCCATAAGTGACCAACATTCATAAAGATCAAGTTGAGGACAACTCCATTGCTGGCCTGGGATCTGAAAGCACAAAGCGATGTCCACTGAAGGCAAGTGAAAACCCGCTGACTTCTGTGACGCCAAGATTTTGTCCTCAATATCTAACCCAGGGTTTCCAAGTACTACCTTGGGCATACCAGTATGTGTAACTAGGTTACCAGATATTCCTTGAAATTGTAGGTAATTATAAATTTCACATTGAAGCACCATGTTGCATACAGGCATCTCATAGTGTGGTACATAAAAGCATTTGAGAAGCTATCAAAGATCGTGAAATGCTCACAGTCAGGATTCCTGAACTGTAAAAAGCATTGAGATCTACTAGTGAATACCTCTAGAACCTCACATGAATGTTCAGCACCAGTAGTGTGGCTCCCATACCTTCAGGAATCATATTTCAGCCTCCTGCAAAGAATGGGCTGCCTTCAGCATGACAAGATTTTAAACACAAAAAATTTTGATTGCTCTCTTTTTCTTTCTGGCTATCAGCATTTTATAGCAAAATACTCCAGCTTCTCTTCGCAACCACAAAAGACCTACCAAAGATTATTGTTTTAACTGAAAGCTTAAATTTTTGTGTAACTGATGCTACAAATAGCATCTTTTAGAGAAAATCATCTAATATTATTAACTACCATTTTTCTGTTGGGCTTTTTTCACACTTAAGCCACCAATGAAGATTCTTCTTCTAAAAATCTCTGTTCCTCTCTTTCAAAGTTCTCCAAAGTCAGCCCACAATAGTATGCTTATAGGATTAGCTGACATTGCCTACCTACAGGATGCAGTCACAAATCTTAAATTCCACTTAAGTCCTAGAACCTTGTGTTTGCTACTGGGGAGGCAGCTCATGAAGCTGAAAGCCAGCCAGTAGGAAATTAAAGGTACAGGAATTTAGATGTAGCTTAAACTCTTTGTATTTAATCCATATTTTCTGAAGTTTAACTCATACTTACTTGAAATCACTGAGGACATCTATGGATAGATTATATAATAGCAGTTTTTCAACTACTAGCTCTGTTGCTCTTCCTTCTTTCTTGAGTTCATGCATCATACCCTCTTGTGAACTGGAGCATAACCAATCTGAAGGGAGAACTAGTTTTTAATCACACTGGGTATCTCCAAATTAAATTTTCACGTTCCTTCAGTCATAGTGTCTTTGTGGTTGAAAAAAATTACAGAGTACAGGTCATGTCAAAAAGCAGACAGACATTCTTCCTATAACATAAAAGGAAGGAGTAAATACTAGTAGAGGTTGGAGAAAGCCATAGAATCAATGCATAATCACTGTATGCTATGGAAGGTTATCAGTGGGATTTGAAAAGTAGCACAAGGAATGCATAGAGAAAGAAACACTCAAAATGGTTGCCCCGATCAGTTCTGTTTTCTTCTGTTCTTTTCATCTTCATTTCTTTTCTACATTATTTTTCACCTATGATTTCATTATCTCTGCTGGATGTCTCTGTACTCACTCCCTGCATTTGTTGTGCACCAGCTGCTCAGGAGGAAAATTAAACGGTTAATTTCCTGACTTTTTCTGGAGGAGATATACATATTTTAGGTTGTTTAGCTAAAAAGTATATTGAGTTATATTCATAGATATTTCATTATCAATGCAGGCACCCACTACAGTGTTGTGGGGTTTTGTTTGCTTTTGATTAAGGAAAGCTTTTAAAGTGACTGCCATTAAAATTACTGGGTTCTTACAGTTACATGCTTCTTACAGGCTGGAATGCCTTCATTTTTTAATGTGTTTTTGTGTGAGACATATGTGCATGTGTGTCCATGTATGTGTGTGTGTATGTATGCACATGTATCTATATGCTTATGCACTTATGTGCCACCTCAACTAGTGTTAGTAAATCTGTGTATATAAGAAGATGTGTTTAGAACATTTCTCTTCACGAGGAAAATAAAACTAGGTTCAAACAAGGAATAAATCCTAAAATTAAACCCCTTAAAATACAGGTTTTAGAGTGCAAACCCAGACAGACCTACAACTATACTGGCATTCACAGGCACCATGGTGATTGTCTGCTTTTTCAAGCTGCATGGTACTGTAATACAGCAATAGCTTCTGAGCTTTATTCCTCCGGGTTTTCAGGTTTCCATGGAAATGAGTGGGAATCCCAACACAAGGGAAAAATAACAGGCTATCCATCTCACACCACGGTGCTGGATGTCTGAACAGCTGATACATGAGGCGGTCACAAGAATAAAAATATACATGGTATAATACTACACATAATGCCAGAGCCAAAGAAAACAGTTATGACTGCACCTCAAAGGAACACACGTAAACTACTGACTTAGTAGATACATAAAACTCTGCAAGAATAAGGCTTTGCACAGTTTTGAAGCTGCCCAGGGTACAAATACAGGTACTGTATGATGTTCAGAAACTAATTAATTGAGCAAGTTATAGCTAATTAAAGCAGAGCCTAATTTTCCTATTATTGACTTCACTACACAGATGGTGAATTAAAAAGCCTCTACCTTTTAAATTGCAATTTTAATTATGCGTGGTATTAAAATTCTACTAATACTAATGCCCAAAGACCCATCCACTGCTGTGCAAGTCTGGTTTCAAGAACAAATAGACCATTTACAAAAGCTCCCATTGTAGCAACACAGCACTTCTGCTTGGGTTTTGAGGATTCATGACGGTCCTTTTCCCTTTTTTCATAGAAGTTGCAGGGCCATATGACTTCTCCCTATTTGCTTTTCATATCTAAGAATCACAGAATTGTGGTATGGATGCAGAAGTGCTTTTAGTGTAAATGAACTGTTGAAAAGCAGAACCAGCATGGTCCTTAAACTTTCTTAGACCAGGAAAAAAAAAAAAGTTTTAACATGTTTGAGAAAATTTTGTCTCATCTGGGTTTGTGCTATTACTTTCGTTGATTTCTCAGGAATTGCTTCAGATTAGTTGCTGGACACAGCACACTGGTTTTTTCTGATCAGATATGCACAATGTTTGGCATGTTTGCAAACTATTTGGGCTACCTTTTAGGAGAAAGTCTTGGAGCATACAGAACAATATGCTAAGCCCAGCAGAGAGTCTGCCAGACCTTGCAATCCTATCTCCTTATTAGGTTTGTTGTCCACATGGTAGGAAATAGCAAATCATGAGTGGGTCCCTTCCAACTGAAATTATCTATTCATGAGGTAAAGGAGATTTTTCAGACTGAGAAGAGAAAAACAGATGGAGATTATGGAATTGCCAGAGAGAGGACATTTCCAAGTAACCACTGTCAACAGCATCTCTTACAGACTTGGTTAACAGGCTACATGCATTTTCATCTCTAAGTGATACAGTTACTGTAATGCCATTCTCAAAGAAGGAACAAGAAGTTGCAACTTGTTATCTCAGTTGTGCCTGTCAGAAATTGGGTTACCAATTTGCCCATTTAATTTGAATGCATCATCCATTTGTCAAGAACATCCTACTGAGCATTGGGTGTTTTCTGAGCGAATAGTGGTGCTCTACTAGTGTTTTATCTGACAATGGATTAATGATTTATCGATGGCTTGGCCAAGACCGTCAACCCTATCGAACTTTATTTACCTTTGAAGCAGGTGACAATTGCATCTGAACAAGCTCAGGAGACTAGAGGAGACTGGGACAGAAAGGTCAAAACCTTTTTCTGACTGAGATAACTTACCAGTGAAACAAATTACGGAACTTCTTACAAATATCCTGATCTAACCCCTCATTTCTATGCCTGTATGGCATTTTGACAAGTAACTGTTTGTGGTGTTGGGCTCTAAACCCTGTCACTGAAATTATACCTCAGTTGATGGATTATTTTCAGTTTCAAGTAAGCACCACTTAGCTGTATTACCATAACTAAGGGCATAACAGGGGTAGGAGCAAGTAGCCAGGAATGGCTGTTGGCAGATATTCCTCAAAATGTCTTCAGCACTGCAATAATGTAATGCCACAGTTTATCTGGGAGGTGCAAGTATACTTCAGAGATGGGGAACATTTGTTCATATAAATAGAGGCTGTCACAAATATAAAGTTCCTGGATGTCCTTGTTTGAGATAATTTTCTTTCTAGTAGCTGGCATAGTGCTGTGTCTTGGATTTAGGATGAGAATAATCCTACGCTGATGATACAAAGCTGGGAGGGGTGGCTGACACGCAGGAACACTGCGCTGCCATCCAGCGAGACCTGGACAGGCTGGAAAGCTGGGCAGTGAGAAACCAGATGAGGTTTAATAAAAGCAAGTGTAGAGTCTTGCACCTGAGGAGGAATAACCATCTGTATCAGTACAGGCTGGAGGATGACCTGCTGGAGAAGAGCTCTGTGGAGAAGGACCTGGGGGTCCTGGTTGATGACAGGTTGGCTATGAGCCAGCAGTGTGCCCTGGTGGCTAAGAGGGCCAATGGGATCCTGGGATGCATCAGGAAGAGTGTGGCCAGCAGGTCGAAGGAGGTGATCCTCCCCCTCTACTCTACCCTGGTCAGGCCCCACCTGGAGTATTGTGTCCAGTTCTGGGCTCCCTGGTATAAAAGAGACAGGGATCTCCTGGAGAGAGTCCAGAGAAGGGCTACAAAGATGATTAAGGGCCTGGAACAGCTCCCGTATGAGGAAAGGCTGAGTGAGCTGGGACTGTTCAGCCTGGAGAAAAGAAGACTGAGGGGGGACCTAATTAATGTTTATAAATATCTTAAGTATGGGATGAAGGGGGAATTCACCAGCCCCTTTTCAGTAGTCTGTGGAGACAGGACAAGGGGCAATGGCTGCAAATTGGAGCACAGGAAGTTCTGCACCAACATGCAGAAGAACTTTTCCCCAGTGAGGGTGACAGAGCCCTGGGACAGGCTGCCCAGGGAGGTGGTGGAGTCTCCTTCTCTGGAGGTATTGAAGACTCGTCTGGACGTCTATCTGTGCAATATGAGCTAGGGAGCTGCTTTGGCGGGGGGGTTGGACCCGATGATCTCTCGAGGTCCCTTCCAACCCCTATGATTCTGTGATTCTGTGATAATGTTGATAACATGCTGATGTTTTTAGAAGTTGCAAGGTAAGAGTGTCTACACCAAGTCAAGGGCTTTTCAGCTTCTCATGCTCTGCCAGGTGCACCAGAAGCTGGCAGAGCTCAGTCAGGACAGCTGAGCCAACTGGCCAGAGGGATGTTCCCCAACATAGAACATCATGCTCCATTTATAATTGGGGAAGCAAGTTGGAAGGGAAGATCACTGCTCAGAAACAGACTGGGCATCAGATTGGTTTATTTTGCTTCAGAATTTGGTGAGCAATTGCATTTGTGCATCATTAGTATTATCATTATTCTTATCCTTTGTTACCCTATTAAACTGTCTTTATCTCAATCTATGAGAATTTTTTCCATTCTCCTCCTCATCCCCTTGGGGGGAAGGGTGTGTGAGTGGCTGCATGGTGCTCAGTTATCAGCTGAGGTTAAACCACAACACAGAATTAGAGCTGATTCATCTTGACGTTGCCATTGAGAAGGGATAAACTGAACCTGAGTGAGTCTCTCAACTCTCATACATGTAGGTGCCCTAGGAAATGGTTACATACCTACAGGTAAATGCTACTAAAAAGAGCATCTGCTATTCCCACTAAACTTCAGCAAAACCACTACTGACTGTTTTGTCACATTCTGATACTCCTTTATCCAAAACCCCCAAGACTAAATGCCTTTCAGTGCTCTTCATTATCTGAATTAAAGTCTAAACATGGTCAGATTCTATCTCCAAATGATCAGAGGGCTGGAGTACTTCTCCTATGATGACAGGCTGAGAGAGTTGAGGTGGTTCAGCCTGGAGAAGAGAAGGCTCTGAAGAGACCTTAGTGTGGCCTTTCAATCTATAAAGAAGGTTTGTAAGAAAGAGAGAGAGACATGAATGAGAGGCACGAGAGAAAACAAAACAACTAGCCTGCTCTGTAGTTAAAGCAAGTAGCATAAGATCAAGTCACTTCAAAGCTGAGTTGAGACTGGAAGGAGTGGAAGGGGTGATGCCCTGTTTCTCTGGTGGTAGCAGGTGACATCACTGCTGTCACTATTCTGGTCCTTTGTGCAACTGCCATTTGTCCTTAGTTCACTCACACACAAAATTTATTCACTGTGCAATGCACCTAGGCAGTCACAGGCCAAGGGTGGTGTGGAATCTCCCTGGCAGAAAAAGCAGAATGCAGGCACATTTTCCTTACATCTCCAGCTTTCTGGGAGACACACTTCTGAAAATCCCTTTCAATATTCAAACTATGATTTCAGTTCTAGTTCTGTTTTGATGAAAAGAAAAGCTAAACATGCTTTAGTTTTCTCAGTGTATAAAATATTTGATTGTTAATATGCTTCTATATCTGTCTTCACCAATCATGTGCCCATAACCTTTCTATGCTACAATAAATAGTTATAATAAAGAACAGCAAATGGCAACTACAACAGTAATCATCTAGGATTATTTAGACATCAGTGGCCGAGTATTAATTACTGTATTCAACATTTTTGTACATTTCTTTGTAGAACCACACAAAAAAATCATTACTTGTTAGTCAAACCATGCTCCATGAATAGTTTCTGCCCCATTCTAAGACCTGGGTTTTTTATGTGTTGCTTCATTCTTGAGTACTGTGTCCAGTTCTGGGCTCCTCACCATAAGAAGGGCATCGAGGTCCTCGAGCGCGTCCAGAGAAGGGCAACCAGGCTGGTGAAGGGGCTGGAGGGCAAATCCTATGAGGAGCGGCTGAGGCAGCTGGGGCTGTTTAGCCTAGAGAAGAGGAGGCTGAGGGGAGACCTTATCACCACCTCCAACTACCTGAAGGGAGGTTATAGAGAGATAGGTGATGGTCTCTTCAGCCAGGTGACAGGTGATAGGATAAGGGGGAATGGCATGAAGCTGTGCCAGGGCAGGTTCAGATTAGATGTCAGGAAAAAATTTTTCACTGAAAAATGTCAGGGCCTGGAACAGGCTGCCCAGGGAGGTGGTTGAGTCACCTTCCCTGGATCTGTTAGAAAAAGGGTAGATGAGGTACTTAGGGATATGGTTTAGCATAGGATGCAAACAGTTGGACTTGATGATCTTAAAGGTCTTTTCCAACCTTGTGATTCTGTGATTCTGTGATTCTATGATTCTGTGATTATGATTTGGTAAAAAATTCCATTTCTTTCTGCTGGCTGAGTAAGGGATGATGGTACAGTAATTTTGACCTCATTTTCAATACCCATGCAGCAGACAAGGCAGTGAAACAGGAGACAGAAAGTTTTTAGGTGCAAGAAATCAGGAGAGTGGGCAGAGAGAATGGAGGAACTACAGTGGTTTTATCGCATGATGAGGGTAATCATATACTACATGCAAATATAGAGTCATTTAATGTTAATTTGATTTGGGTTTTGATGAGTCCATGTAAAAAGGTTTGACTGGAGCCCAGGCCTGCCTAACCTCCAGCATTTGGCCTTAGGCTCTGGCTTTCTGCCCTGTTTTCTGTCTCTCTAGTAATGCAGCTGGTGTCGCCTGCTTTTGTTGGTCAACAGCCCAAATTATTTTCTCTCTTCATTTTCACCTTTCCCATTGCTGTGGAACAGGTGGGAGGTCAGCACTGTGACTCTTACCCTCACTGCTTATCACTTTTCCTCTTGTGCCTTTAGCTAGAGAAATGGAACATAAACCGGTGAGAAGACAAAGCCGATGGACATGTGGCATGCAGCAAGAAGAATGGACTGTTAAAATACTAAGAAGCCAACTACTCCAGAGGCATACAAGCATTACGAAGAAAAGCTAGAGCCTTCAATGATGTACCTGAAGAAGGCAGGCAATACCAGCTCAGTAACTCTGCAAGAAGAAACAAGCAGAAGTGGGACGAAATGCCTCTGAGGCAGGTGAGCAGTACTGAGTAGGGGGAGGCTGATAGATAAAGGGAGACAGATATGGCTGAGAAGTAAGAATACAAAGGGAAACAGTTTGAAACATTTTTAGGGACACCTTTGCCCTTAGTGAAAGAGAGCAAACTGCATGTTAAGACTTCAAGCATATGGCTACAATGTGCAAGACATTGCTGCAAGAAGTCCCCAACTCCCTCCTCCCAGATAACACCAGATGAGCTAGTTCTGGAACCAAAGGCAGTATTCTAATAGCGGGCTCTGTAGGGCAGTCAGGCTACTTAGAGTAATCAAAGGAAGGGATAATTAGCCTTTGCTCAGTCATGCTAACACGGTTATGATTTTTCTGGGTCACGAGCCTGCACAGCGTTGCAGCATCATGCCACATAAGCACACCACATAAGGTCTAGTGTCTGTCCTATAAGAGCAGCAAATGCAAATGACTATTTCCTTCTAGTGTACAATATAAACAGTTATAGGAAAATTGCACATTCTGTGCAAATGAAAACCAAGGCACAAGGGAAGAAACAAAAGTGAATTCAACTATCAATAAGAGGTAGAAATACAAATCTCTTGCATTCATTTTGCTCCAGCTGTCCCCGCTGATGATGAGTAGATACATGGTAGACCAGCTAAGATGGGCCTTTGCAGACTATCAGGCATTTTGTGTGACAAACAGCAAAGAAAACATGTGGTATAGATTGCAGAGGCAGACACAGCTGCCTAGCTCACCCCATAGCAGGGTCAGTCTGAAGGTCGTTCAGTGAAACTATTTCTTCATGAGCTCAAGCCTGTCCAAGCACTGCTCAAGCCAGTGTCCCATAAGACAGCAGCAGTGAAAAAACAGCCATGGCCTGCGCCACTACAAAGTGTACACCGGGACCGTGAGAGTGCAAAGCTGACCTGAATCACTACTAGACCCCTTGTCTGCAAGGTTGCAGTCGCTATGAGCACAGGGTCCCAGCAGAATTCCACTGTAATTCAATACAACTGTATGTAGTTAAGGTTCGATTACAGGAGAATTTCCATGCAGCTGCACAGCATTTTAAAATCAAGGAGAGCTCATTGTGTCAGTATTATAATGAATATAGGAGATTTACCAGCAAGTAATTTTTGTTTTAATAAAATGCTTACAATTAAAATTAATGTGTTATGCAAGAAGGATATCTTATTGGACTAAAATATAAGGTTACCTTTCCCTGCATGTTTGACTGTGCCTTATTGGATAACTTATAAAATGGAATTTAATAATGGTCGATTTCACATGAAACTAATTTCACATGAAAAATATGATGGATGAAGTGAGGATATATGGCTGCATATATGAAATGTAGAATATCCAAATTTGAATAGCAGGGAGATTGTTCTTATTTTCCTTATTCGATACACACTGCTGGGACAGACCATTGGTCCATCTAGAAGAGTACTGTTCTCTGCCTTACATCAGATGCTTCAGAGAAAGGAAATCTTTTGCCACAAACATTACTTCCGAGCATGCAAACATTTCTACTGGCTACACCTGATCATAATTAAACCGGGCCCTGCAGTATAACTTCTAACTCCTACAACTTTTAACTTTGGCTCTGTACCTACTAATGAAAAAATTATTCATACAAGAATGTCTAAAGTTTTTCCAAACCACCTATCCTTCCACACTACCCATCTTAACACTGTAACGATGAAACATGGGATTCAAATGTCACTCTTCTTCACATCTGCTTCTCCCTCTGTGTAATTGGTGCAGTATCTATACCATACTGTATAGACCAACAATAAAATTGAGTTCTGTCATACAGTTAAATGAATAAAAGGATAATTAAATATAACTGAGACACTAAAAGAATACCTATATCAGCTCCTGTATGCTGTAATGAGTTGCAAACGTATGATACCACTGACATTTTACGTTATAATAAGCTCCTCTTGCAAACACAGCATGTCTAGGCTCTTTTACAGACCATTCTTTTATTGGCTTAAAAAGAAGAAAGGTGTCAATCCAGACACAGACTCTCTTTCTTTCAAAGCATTGGTCAGCAGATGGTAGAAAAAGCGATTCAGATCCTCAAAAGGACCTGATGTTCTTGTTTTCTCTCTATTTTAGGATGCAAGTCCTGTTATCACTGAACAGAATGACACTTGCAGCAGGTACAGCTGACACATGGAAATATGTTGGATCAGTCTCACTAATAGGATCTATGCATTTGCTAGAGAAATCAAACAAATATGGACCATTTGGACAGGCAGGTTCAGAACCTTACTCACAGTCAATTTTCTGTGTGAACATTTGCAAGGAAAGATACCAGATGGCTGAGGCACGTATTACACTGACATGTACACAAATGTGTATGGGTATATATGAAATAGGAAGAGTTGTGACCAGATTAGGGCACTACATTACATATGTATAGGACAGGGCAGTGACACAGAAGAGCAACCCTGAAAGATGGGAAAAAAGGATGCTAACACAGAAAAAAATTAGGTATTATACACTAGCTTTTCTTCCAGGCAGGCAGGCTCCCCACATAGATATATCGTTTTGAGGATTTACGTGAGAGGATCACTTTAACACCGTGAAAATTACGTGTTAAAATCCTCCATACACTGATTGGAAGACTGGCTTCATCGATCACAGGTGCTGATATTAAAATTTCTGGTGGGAGTGTCATAACTGATGTATTGCTTCACTGGGACTCACTTTGCCTGCCCAGCCAAAGCAAAAGTGCTATAGCAGCAGTCACCAGCACAGAAGGCTGGTTAGAAAGAAAAGTGACAGCCTCAGAATTGAGAAATGAGCAGCACCCATGCATGGCTGTATTGCTAGGAAGGCAGTAGGGGGAGAAGGAAAGAGCACTTACTGATAGAACAAAATGTAAAAAGTCATCCTAAAATATGCATTTAAACCGACAGACAGATCCCAGCCTTACTCCCACAAGAATACTGAGGTCTCTGTATCCACCAAATCCTTAAAATGAAGATTAGTTTTTTCTTTAAGAATGGGAATAGGGTATCTTCTAAGAACACTTCACCAAGAAAGGTCAGAGTATACACCTAAAAGCACACCTGCTTGGTACTAAGAATCTTCTACAGAAATGTGCGGGCCAGAATAGAATTAATTTTCTTTATAGAAGCTCACATGGGGCTGTGTTTTAGATTTTTGACTAAAACAATACTGACAACACACTAGATTTTATTTCTAGCTTTTGCTGAACAGTGTTTGCACAGTGTCAAGGCCTTCTCGGTCTCTCAATCTGCCCCTCTTCAGTGAACAGACTGGGGAGTGCGCAATAGGTTGTGAGGGGACATATCCAGGCAGAGGACCCAAATTAACCAAAGACATACTCCATGGTATAATAGCACATCACATCATGCCCAGCAATTAATGGGAAAAGTAGGGAAATCAGACATCTTTTGCTTGGGAACTGGCTGAGCATCAGTCTACCTGTGGAAGGTGGTGAGTGATTGCCTTTGCATCACTTTTGTTTACTTTCTCTCTTCTTCCACTTTTTCTTCACTAATTAAACTTCTTTTTTTTAAAACAAACAAACAAACAAACAAACCTTGATCCCCAAGTTTTCTTGCTTTGACTCTTCCTTTCCTCTTTCCCCATCCCTCTGTGGGTAGCAAGGGGGAAGAGGTTCAGCATTTGTGTCGTGGTTGGCTGTCCAAAGGGGTTAGCTGACAACAATAAGAAAATGGCCAAGGACAGGTATTCTGCATTTTGAAGGGGTTCTGTTTGTTTCATGCAGTTTAACCTAACCCTGTTTTTCACAAGAGACTAAATTACATTCTTTTAAAAAGCAACACATAAGGTGGAACAAGGACAGCCACAGGAATGGCTGCGGAGCCTTATGTTCACTTAGCTTATTTCCCAGTTTCTACAGATGATGTCTAAACAGACTTTGTTGTGCAGTCGGTGTTAGTTACTGGAAATTATGTAAAGTACAAGTCCAATACTTTCATACGTCACCTTCTGTTCTCATTTCACTAACTGGAGTTATATTTCTCTGTTAGTTTTGCATGGCAACTGATTTGTTCTCTCTCTTGAGTTCATTGCTGTGCCTTTCTTGAAACTGCCTGCCTTGTGGCTTACTTCACTTCTGAAGATAGGTTTATTGCTTTTGAGACATGACCTGTTAGTTCAGTTTGGCTACTGATTGGGTAGCCTCTGCTACACTTATTATGGCTGCAACTACTTCAAAGAGCTACTGAACCTTTTCTAACAAGTCAGAACTCTGTTGTAGCTTCTTAGAGTCATTCTGAATTACAGAAGGAACTAAGTCAATTCAGCCTAATTTTCCAAACCAATTGCCCTCCTGGCATGCTGACGAGCCAGTGGGCATCTGTGTGAGTTCTGCATGACTTTTTACCTCAGTAGGTGTAGGTTTCTTTCCTTCAGTGACTAACCAGTTTTCACAACCAATGTGTATGACCAACAACTTCTAAGTTCCAGACATTTATTTTACTGTTTAATTGATGTGGGATTTGAAGAGTTAGTGCTGTGGAGGGGAGTGAAACAGAGCAAGTGAGATTTCATGGACCTCATTTCCTTATGAAACCAGCTTAAAATATTAAGTACTGGAAATGATGAGTTACACAGAGACAGGGAAGAGGGCAAGTTTAACATTGCATCCTACTTAAACTGCATGTCGTGCCAGCCACTTGGATTGTATAACCTTTAATTTCTATCCTTTCCTCCACAATTCCTCCTTTTTTTCAATGATCCCATTTTATAGGATTTGAATGAACTCAAATCAAAGCAAAAATGCTTCCACTGAGATGTTTCAATAATGGCTCAAGCTTAAGATCTAGGGTTTTGTATTGCCTTTACCTATTTTTTTTCCAGTCCTCAAGCTCTGTGAATACAATAATGTTCACTGTATGAATTATAAGACAGAAACCTCTGAACTGATTGTAACTCTGTAATGTTTATTATTCATAAACATCCTGGGCTATAGTATTGAGCCGTATCATTTCAGAGGTGTGATGAATTGATATAAGTTTTTTTTTTCATAAAATACAAAATGTAAGGGTATTAGAAACTATCACATGATTTATCCAAAACCATACAAACTGGAAAGACCCCTAGCTTGAGCGAGCTTTGGGGTATCTCCTGCATGGGAAAGGGTCAATGAATGACATAATAAAGATTAATTCACACAGTACTCCTGCTGAAGCATGGGGATTCAGATGGTGGATATTCTGGCCTTATTTTCACATGTGGGCTCTTGGGTCACTTTTCACAAACGACCTTACCTTTATATGCCTCAGTTTCCCCATATATACAATAGGAATAACAATGTTCACATTTTTTTAAAGTGTTTTGATATATTTTAATAAATAATTTTGTTTATAAAAGATCAGTTGGCACTGCTTTTGTTTAGTAAAGAGAAAAGGTATGGTCAGAAAACTACAAGAATTTCTCACTTCCCACAATAAAGCAAATGCAAAGGCAGCAAGAGATGAGCAAGAGCAATGTTACCCACAGCATAGTATGAGATCAATGTCATAGAATCATAGAATCACAGAACAGTTTGAATTGGAAGGGACTACCAGGACTCTTGGGGTGGGTTTTTTGTGTTCTTTGTCCCTATTGTGAGTCAACTGGAGTTTTTATCTATTGCAAACTTAAAGCATGACACAAAGGAGGAGGGTGGTATTAAACCTAATTTCAAAGCAGGAACAAGATTTTATAGGCATTAAACACCTAAGATCAAGCTTTACTATTTACCTAAAAGACAATAATGTGTTTATGGGTTGCTGACAGGTAACTGACAAGTTACAAGTTGCTGACCATTACTGACAAACTGAGAAGTTTTGTAAAACATCCTTTCTCAGCACATCTCTGGAGCTCTCAGACAAGCTTTGCAAAGCGATTATTCATAGGTCATCACAGTATGGAAGATAAACTTCATGTTATTATGTTGAAAGCTTGTATCTTGCCTACAACCCAAACACTATTTCAGCTGCAAAAAATAAATCCTGTAGGAAGCTCTCCTACATACTTTTTCCAGATCTCTTTCTTTGCTTTTCTCTGGAGATGACAGGCACTTTGTGTTGAGTAAATCTATATGACTCTTAATGGTTTTTTAGACTCTAGAATGCTTGTCATGCTCATTTTTAGGTATCTTACCCTCTGACAAAAGTTTCTACCCAGTACCATTGTAGTAAATCAAATCAAAGCAATTTGTTTAATTTATTTGTGGCCACTGTAGCCCATTGTCATGCATAATGCACCTGACTGAACTGTGCCCAGCAGGAACTTGGAAAGCCCAGGAACTAGCTGAAAGTTTCCCACTGATGCTCATACTTTACTGAACACAGAATATAATAGTAGAAGAACCTCCCCAAGCTGAACTGCTGAACTTAGTATGCAAAGTCATACTTCATACCCTTCCATTCAGAGGCCATCACTACAATTTAGGATAAACTGTCTTAAATGGACACTAGAGACCTGCCTAACAACTGCTGTCCTTTGAGATACATGCTTAGGATGACAGCTTCCTGGATAGAACACTAAAAGGCAAGAAACAGTTAAAAGCCCGTATGCGTTTAAAGAACAGAAATATTATTTAAGGCAACAGTGCTATAGATTAGTAAAGAAATCAGTGTGACTAAGGGTCAGTAATGACATTTTAGAAGTACAATGGATGCATCTATGTACCCTAAACCAAATAATTATACAGCTTAATAAGGGTTGTGACTTAACAGTGCTGAATATTTATCACTGTCCCTCAAGTTCACCTGGCCAATTCAAACAATGTTACTCATTCAATGATCTGGAAATCCTGTAGATAATGTTGGTCCAGAAATGCAGTATTAAATTAAAGTGAGTTGGCTCACTTTGGTCAGCCAGCTACCAAAGAAGAGATGATAAGCTGGAGATGAAATAAGAAATGTACTTAATTTGACCAGTTAGCATCAACACAGGTAATTTAACTTGTTAACAGGTATTAGTCCCAGGCTTCAGGAAATTTGTGACAGTAAGATTAAGTCTATATGTAAGCAAGCCATATTGTATGTCAAAGAGTACTGCAACCAAAGGCAGCATTTTTTTTTTTTTTAAATATGGAAAAAAGGGGTCAGATGGGGAAAGTCCAACTGCCATCTGCTAACAGAATATCTGACTTGCCAAGGAGACATTTTAAGAAAATTAATTCTTTCCTTCTGCTGTTTTGGGGTTTTTTCCTGTTTTCCCCTTCATTATAATTATCAGCTTTCAAATGCATTGGCTGTCCCTTTGTACTTGTCCTCTGAGAAAGGTATAAAGATGACAATCCAAAGGACCATTAATGAATATTTTGTTTTTATCACGTTAGAGTCAGACGCACTTTGTTTCAAAAGTCCAAGCTCCAAACTACTTTAATTTAGGAAACAAAAGAACTAGAATCAGTACGTATAGAGAAGTCAGATCTATACCCACATTTTCTTGGCTTTACTGGTTTTGGCTGAGATGGTGTTATTTTTTTTTTCATAGCAGTTCCTACAGTGATGTGTTTTGGATTTGTGACCAAAGCACTGTTAATAACACAGGGGTGGTTTAGTTACTGCTGAGCAATGCTTATACAGCACCAAGAGCTTTTCTGTTCTCATCAGCCAGTAGACTGGGAATGGGCAAAAGGCTGGGAGGGAACAGAGCCAGGACAGCTGATCCCAACTGATCAAAGGGATATTCCATACCATGTAATGTCAGGTTCCTCCTATAAAGGTGTGCGATGATGGAGGAAGGGGGGCATTTGAAGTGATGGTATTTGTCTTCCCAAGTAACTGGTACGTGCGGCAATTGGAGCCCTGCTTTCCTGGAGACAGCTGAACAGCTGTCTGCTGATGGGAAGTGGGGAATGAATTCCTTGGTTTGCTTTGCTAGCATGCACAGCTTTTGCTCTACCTGCTAAACTGTCTTTGTCTCAACCCAGATGTTTACTGACTTTCACCCTTCTGACTCTCTCCCCACATCCCATTATGGGAGGAGTGAGCGAGTGGCTGTGTGCCTATGGGGATTAACACACGACACTGGTTTACCTTCCTCTGTCTCTCCTAGAGTATCCACATGTGACCATGGTTAAATACCATCTTAATGGGGTGACTCATATTCAAAGTAGGACATCAGGACTGCCTGTAGCTAACACATGGCCCTTGCCTAGAACTGAACTGCGATGAAAAACTCCAATCTATGGTCTATCTATATGGTCTATCTTGTTTGATTATTTGCCAAAATCTTATGGCAAACAAAAAAATACAAAATTTATAAATTTTAAAAGCTCTTTGCCACTACAAATTTATATGCAAATAATGTTGCAAACCCTTATGTGTATGATGACCCAGAAGTCATTCACTGAGACTATCGAAAGAATATAATATTGGATAAGACAATTAAGCAATAATATACCTATAAATACCTGTATTACTGAAGCCTAAGTATGCACCCTGAATTAGAAACTCCCATCTTATATCTTCATACTGATACATATTGTGCAAATCAAATACTAGCACAATGAATGAGGTAGTATTGATACTAGCAGGTTGCTGTTGATGTTATCATATAACAAATAATTAATGTCTTTTACTTCCGGAAAATTATAGTGCTGTTTATTGCATTCCCATTGCAAAATTCAGCAGACTTTCATAATTTATATATTACATTTCACACAACTACTCACCAAGGCTTCTACCAGGTCACATTTACTAAGAAAACTGACTTGCCACTTAATTATCCTAAAGTAGTACATACTTACTCAGGACTTTTATGGAGTTCACAGAATCACAGAATCATTAAGGTTGGAAAAGACCTCCAAGATCCTTTAGTCCAACTGTCCCCCTACCACCTATATTACGAACTAAACCATGTCCCTAAGTACCTCATCCAACCTTTCCTAGAACACCCTGAGGGACGGTGACTCCGCCATCTCTCTGGACAATCCGCTCCAATGCCTAACCAAAAGTTCTTTCGCCTTTAAAGTATATTATAACTATGTTTGCATATACAGCCCAAGAGCACTGGTGAACAATGAACAAATGCATTGTATACATAATTATTATCAGAACATTTAATTAATCATTCAAATAATTAAAGCCTAAGAAACTGCAGACACTCCAACCAGGGCTCTAGTGATTTTGACTGGCCTACAACCTGGCCTCACAAAGTGTGGCCTCATTACTGAGGACAGTTCAATATAGATTAAAAAATACACCTAGAAATGGAGTATGTCCAAGTGCCTAGATACCTGGAGTTTTTAATATTTATCTTCAATCCTTTGTATCATAAATTAAGTATGTGCATAAATCCCATGAGCTGAACTTGAAACTGCCAGATCAACAGCCCCAGAGAACAATGTTCTCAGATGGTGACAGTTTAGACACAAAGAAAACAGATGATACTGAGTAGACTTGATGTAGAGGCTTAATTTTTTTAGGCATGAAAGTAGCCTTTTCAGTCTATTAATACCTACTTTGTTGTTTTCCATTAATAGCAATTGTTGTCTCAAAATTAGGATGGAAATATCAGTTTTATTTAAAGCCAGGGACTACAAGTTAGTAAAAACTGTTATTTCCAATGAAACTTCATCTTCATCATCCTAGAGATTAAAAGATGCTTGTTTCATCATTAAACTTTTCAGCAACTCCAGATATTCTCTCCCGAGTATGCAAATTGAAATTGCTTCACAGTGTCTTGCAATGTCTGACTAACAGAAAATATATATGGATACTGTGATGATTTGACTCAACACTCAGTCTAGCCTAGAAATTTTTTTGGAAACACTTACGACCTTTTTTTTTATATTACAAAATTCAACAGCATTTGAAAGTTTCTTGAGCAGCTATTGAGAAAATAGGCTATTCGCTAGTATGATTTTTAACCAATGCACAATGCTGATGTCCTGCAATTGCAATGTTAAAATGCTTCTAATAACCACAGATTAAAGTATTATACAAATATCAACATCTATTTGTTCAAACGGTGATTTTTTTAAGATAGATTTTGATATTTCAAATTTACATCCATCTTCAGTGGAATACAATCCAAATTCTTTCACAAAACAAAATTTGTCATACTGGAAGTAATCAGTACTTCTCAGGAAGATGTGTTTGAGGCAGCCTGACAATATCATCATGCCCCAGTGATGTTAGCCTAACTGACCTGGCACAGCTGAACTGATGCTCTCCCATCAGTCCCAGTGTGGAAAGAGGTCAGATTATAGCAGGACAGATCAAGGTAACAATGGCATTAGTTTCATCCAGTCTACTTAGCCATAATGAAAAGGCAAACAGTAGTTCTTGCTGTCAAGTTCATCTGTCTTGCTGAGGTGTATAATTAGAGTCTGGAGTTTCTGACTATGAACCAAGGACAGAAGCTGTTCCCTCCATGCACTTTGTAAGTGCCCAGCAGAGCTGTAAAGTGTCCAATCTGAAGCACAGCTGGAAGTATGCTTTCTCCACCCTATCCCACTGGGGAACGGTTTGCAAGGGCCTCATTAGTGCCAGGTCTAAGACAGGATCACATCACATAATTAGTATAAGCAGTGATTACCGGATGCTCTGAACAAAGGGAGAACAAAATGGGAGACTCCCTACGCTGTGTGCTACAGAGAGCTTCCAGTAAGGTTTTGAAATGTCCCAAATGTGAATGGATCCC
Source organism: Porphyrio hochstetteri (assembly GCA_020800305.1). NCBI lineage: Eukaryota > Metazoa > Chordata > Aves > Gruiformes > Rallidae > Porphyrio > Porphyrio hochstetteri. The sequence continues at coordinate 106,038,614 of CM036907.1, forward strand.
ACAGGGATACATGGTCACTGTAAGTGTTTCATCATCTCAGAAGCAATCAAGTCTTTCCAGTGGTTTTAGTAGTAAACCATGTGGAGTAAAATAAAGCCTTATCTTCCAGGCAAACATGGCTATAAAATAGCAGAGCAGCTAGTAAAACAAGATTTAGGCTTAGTCTGTTCTTCTCAAGAACAAGAGATTGCTTATCTTCCTCCAAACTTCTGGGACAAATCCTAGAGCAACCGGAAACAGTGAGATTCTTATTTCTTAGAATTTGCAGTACTTTTTTCCAACCAACATTTCAGCCATACTCTATAAAATCTTAATGATTTATTATAATAAAGTACATCTAAGACTTCGGCATATGTATTTTTACCACTAACACTGTCCCCAGCTAGTCATTGCTACTGCTTGAATACTTGAGATATATTCTCCTGCACAAATTAATCTCAGAGTGGCATTTTTTTACAGTCTTTCACAAGTATCATTGGTTAGACCTGCTAAAAAGATTCAAGATTACTGCATTCAACTATATGTTTTATTTTATATGGTTGCATTTGAAAACACTACCTCTTCTGTCAGGTGAAGGAAATTTCACGTGCTCAAGAAAATATCAATGATAGGATTACATGTTTCAGTGCCTGGGTCCCTCCTTGCGTCAGAAGTGAAAATCCTATTTGTATTTGTTAGATTTTAGGTGCATTTAAAGTATATAAAAACATCTATCACTGGATATGTTTAGATTCATTTAATTATTTTATTCATTATATATTTTAATGCATTCTATGAAAATAGCATGTATCTGACCAAATTTTTCAAACTGGATATTTTTGTATACACAGCTAAAGTACAAAAATTCATAGCTGTATAAATACAGCATGAAATGCAGCACCTTATATAGTCAGAAGCCACTACTAAAAAACAGCCCCTACATTAAAATAGGTTCTCATACAGGGTAGCCGGGCTCTAATAGTTCCAGGAAATTGCTTCCTGAAGCAGCCAGGAGACTTGTGATTCTCAGGTAATGTCTATAAATAGAGTTTAGGAATTGATAATTTGTTGATTTAAAATTACAAAGATACTTCTCTCTTCCTGTTGGCCTTGACTGCTATGACTGTAAACACTCCTCTGAACTAAGTAACTGATAATAAACTGATATCTTTCAACGTTGTGTACTGTTTGTATCAAGGCAAGTCTTCTTTACCATACTGACATAGTTACAATTGGAGATTTACACTCATACAGATAGGATTGTGTGATGATCATTACCATTCCGAACTTCTGCTGCTTCTGGAATGAGTGTAATTTTCTGTACATGAGGCTTTGCTCTCACTTCTGGCAAGTCTATTTCACAGATAGGTATAATAGGCCTTGTAGACACGTGTTCTGGTTATCACTCTTTTTTTTTATTATTTCCTGTTTCAATTAGATCTATTTCATTAAAGTTTTCAGCTACTGTTTCCTCTCCTGTATTCCCATACCAAAAGCTTTTGGTTTTGACAAAGATCCTGATATACAATGTTTGTAGATTTACCAGAAGTCTTCTCTGCTTTCTTTTCTCATTCTTTCTCTAATTCATGTGTATTTATGGTTTAATAGATAGACTGAAACTGTTATTTTATTGACATACTTAAGAGTTGTTTTTTTGCATATTTGCTCTTCAACCATCACTCTTCCTCAACTGCTAGACTAAGCTGAAACCTTATTACAGTGACATGCTAAAAGTATCATTACACTTTAATTATGCCTTCTTCTTTAACCATCATCTTCTGAACTGCACTTTGAGAGCTTGAGTTTATCCTTGTTTGGTTGAATCAGGACACCAGTCGGGAGACCGAGCGGATGAGGCTACCAACAGATAGGAACAGCCTCATGTTCACTTCAGCTACCCTTCTATTTCCTGGAGGGTCAACACAGCAGGACATACACAGTCCAGGAGGATCCTGGAATGCATTGATAACAACTTCCTCCTCCAAGATTTAAAGGAGCCAACAGTGAAATTTGCCATGCTGGACCTTGTTCTAACCAACAAGGAGGGGTTGGTAGGGCACATGGAGATCCAGGGCAGTCTTGGCTGCAGTGACCATGAAATGGTAAAGTTCAAGATCCTCAGGGCAGTGAAGCACAGGAAGCACGCTACCCTGGACTTCAGGAGACCAGATTTCGGCCTCTTCAGGGACCTTCTTGATAGAGTACCATCAGTAGAGGGGCCCATGATAGCTAGCTAATATTCAAGGATCATCTCCTCCGAGCTCAGGAGTGATGCATCCCGAAAAAAGAGGAAGTAAAGCAATAATGCTGGGAGTCCTGTATGGATGAACAAGGAGCTCCTGGGCAAACTCAGACACAAAAAGGAAGCCTACAGAAGGTGGAAGCAAGGGCAGGTAGCCTGGAAGGATTACAGCGAAACTCTCTGAGCAGCCAAGAATCAGATTAGGAAAGCTAAAGCCTTGATAGAAATAAACCTAGCCAAGGATGTCAAGGGCAACAAGAAATAGTTGTTTTCATTCCCTAACTGCAGCCCCTTCCATGGGTTAGAATTTAAGATAATTAACTTCTTTTCCTGACTTTGCCACCAAACCACTATCTGATTTTAAAAGACAAGATATTTAGCAGAATGCAGTCTCGGTAGCAGATAAGGTCTGTGTTAGGCACACGTGCTTCCCATGCAAAACAGTGGGGAGAGATAAAGCCTTCAAAAAAAAGGGTCAAAAAGAAGCAAAGATGATTTCCCAGCCTGGCCTTTTGTGACTTTCCAGATTCCCTTCCCTTTCTTGGGAAAGAGAAGACAAGGGAAAATATGTCCCCCCTCTGGAACAAAACAGGAGACCTGGTTACTCAAGATACGGAGAAGGCTGAGGTACTCAACAAAATTTCTGCAGCATTATTCACCAGCAAGGGCTCTAGTCACACTGCCCAAATCACAGAAGGCAAAGGCACGGACTGGGAGAATGAAGAACAGCCCAGTGTAGAGGAAGATCAGGTTTGACACCATCTGTGAAACCTGAAGGTTCAAAAGTCAATGAGACCTGGTGAGTTGCGTCCGTGGGTCCTGAGAGAACGAGCAAATTAAGTGGTTAAGCCACTCTCCATCATATTCGAGAAGTTGTAGCAGGTCGTTGAAGTTCCTGCTGCCTGGCAAAGTGGAAACAGACCCCTCATTTTTTAAAAACAGGCAAAAAAAGAAGACCATGGGAATTGCAGACCAGTCAGTCTCACCTCTGTGCCTGACAAGATCATGGAGCGGTTCCTCCTGGGAACTCTGCTCAGGCACACGGAAAATAACATGGCTTCACCAAGAAAATTGTGCCTGACAAATTTGGTGGCATTGATGGGGTTATAGCGCAGGTGGATAAAGGAAGAATGACAGAATGGAGAATAATATAACACCGATAATTCATATTATATAAATTTACATAATTTTTCTGAAAAAAGTTATTCTGATTCAAAGTTATTTCCAGAAAGACAGAAATCTTTTTCCATTAGCTTTACTTCTCAGCCAACTTCTACTCAAGCTTGAGCTTTTCTGACCACTTTTATCATGCCCACGAAAGGCACATCATGTTAGCATCGGGTTTTGGTGAAGTTAATGAGACTGGATAAGCCTCATAACTACTTGCCTATTCTGCGCAGTGGTATCTGAATATGATATCACAGATTTTGAATAGATGTCCAAACCTTACTATGAGAAAACCTGAGAACAGAGGCAAACAACTCTCAGGAGTTCTTGGCTACAGACATAGAGTATGTGGACTTTAAAGACAAAGTTGGAAAGTTTGTATTATATTTTAAATACATAGTTAAGACACATTAAAACAGCCAACAGCTAATCGACTTTCTCCAGGTCCCAGCATTCAGATTATAGGAGGCAGTCAAAACTGCATATAAGTTGGCCCCATGATTAAGCCTTTTTCAAGGAAATCAATTGTTAGGAAGTTTTTAACCATCTTTTCATTGTCATTTATATATTGAAACTAAATTCAGCAATTTGTTCTGCTGCTTTCACCTCACATCACTCATGTGCATCTTGTGCAATCTGAAAAAGTGATGCCATTCAGAGCTAATGCTCTGCTTTGAACTGGAGCTAGTTAGCAGTTCCCAGGACAACTCTTACTACCTGGTTTGCCATTAATTTCTCCTGGGGGTGGTTGCGGTGTCAGTGCTACCTCCTAGCTGCTCTTAATTAACATTGCCAAATCTTTCCTCTTTCTTCAATAGTTATGAAACTTGAAATAACGTACTGAAGAATTTAGATTTGATTTAATTTAATCCTTAAATTGTCCACAAGTCTTGAGACAGATTTCAGTGCTTACAGAAACAAATAGGGAATATGACCAATGAGGACTGTAGTATCAACAAGTTCTAGTAGCACAGCAGAGGTAATAATGTCAGGAAAAACTGAATTTCACACTGAATGCCTGAGTTAAGAATACCCAGGGAAAATTGTCTCTGGTAGTACTCATTGTAGATACACCAAGAATAAATTTTGGCTTTTGTGTCAGCAGTAGTTAGCACTCTTTGTTCATAGGCACACAGAGATGTCATGTATAATGCCTTGAAGAGTTAGTGGAGTTGAAAGTAAGGTTGAATTTCAGGAAGTTAGCCTACAGAGTGCTTCTGGTCAACATTCTCTCCATTTTTTAACAAGCTGAGCAATAGGACATCCCAAATGAGCACATGATTTTTGCTAGTTTGTCAGAATAGAAGTAAAAATTACACATTTAAAAATATACCAACAGTCATCTTCTGGTACTATACGTAACCCTCTTTTGAACTTCCACCCTTACTCCACAAATCTACATGTCCCAGATTTCCTGTCCTACCTTTTCTGAGGTGATTTGTTTATCTCTTGCCAAAGTTTGTGATCTCACTCATCTGCACTGGAAATCAAGGTTCCCAAGGTGCCACTTCTGGCAGGAAAGGACATTATCATTTCTGGTTTTCAACTTTCTACAGTCCTTTGTTTCATCCCTATAACCATCTCCCTTCCCAGTACCCTCCTTTGCACTGCACACCACTTTTAACCATCCTTTTGCCTCTCTCTCTCTCTCTTCGCTATGCTTTTCAGTGTTTTCTCCCAGTAAGCTCTTAACTCCTTTTCCTTCCTCCATCTCAGTACACCTTTGTTTCCTTTAAAGTACACTTTTTCTTCTTCTAAGTCCTCCCACTTCTCCTTACTTTACCGGATTAACCACTGATTCTTATTTAATAAGACTACTGTTGGAATTCCCACTGTTATACGGAAAATGCCTCACTCTTCATGACTGCTCCATAAAAATGAGTTTGCCACAGCTAATGCATTCTCATTCCCATGATCCAGTTCTCACCAAAGTTGGAAGGAAATTCCACTGATTTTTAAAGGGTGCTAGACTGCAGTCTTACCATTTTTAGCTGAAAATTCTAAATACTCACAATCTTTTTAATTTTTTTTTTAGTTCTATAGTTCAGTTGGTGGTGACAATAAAGGTGACTATCATTACACATGGTGTTTGGGTTTTTTTTTTAAATATGACTGACATTAAAAGGCAAACTAAATTTAAAATCAGCCTGGTTTCCTACCAGCTATAATGTTACACATTTTATATATATTTTAAGCTTCATTTCAAACATGTACCAGATGTAGTACTGTTTGTAAATATATATTTTTATATGCATCAATTTACCTTAACATGTTATAGAGCAATATTAGAATGTGTGCTACCAAAAAACCGAACAAGGGTGATTATATTTTTAGTAATCATAATTATTTTGAGGCAATACTAAATTATTTTATTCCATAATTGGGGGCTAACCATATGCCAGGTTTTCTCCTTAAAAAATTGTGACAAAATATTAATTACTTCGCCTTTTTAATGGTTTGGATCTCTGTTTGTCTCTGATAATACATTCTGGCTGCAGTGACAAAAATGAGGAAAACAGTGAGAAAATGCCATAAATTTAATCCATTACTTGTGACATGTATTGTAACAAGAACCAGAAATAGCAATTATCATGACACTTTGTACAACAATATGGTGGACTTAGTCCTGTGGCTATCTACCATTCTGCAGAGATAAAGTACACTTTAAGGTTCCAGTCTGCAATTACCTGCAGATCAACTTCAATGTGACTGCTCAAGAAAAATGCTTTTGGTAGTAAATTAAGCATGTGTACATTTGTCAAAACTTGAAAAAATAGTAATAAGGGTTAAAAACACAATAAAAAGAATCGATCTGCATAGATTTATATTTTGTTTTGAGTCGTGTACCAATCACAAGACAATAGCCCTTATTCAGCATCTATTAGTCCCATTGATTTCAGTGGAAGTTATACATATCAGACTGTTCCAGCATTGGACCACAAGACCTTTGCTGTTGAGTTTCTGGGTTCAGCTGTGCATGAATATCTATCCCTGCATGGAAACTTAATCTGCTCAAACCCCCTCTCATCTCAAACCCTATTATAGGGCAAGACTTGCATAATTTAACAGGAGATGTGCATAACTAAGATTAACCATTCTAACCTGATCTTTCAAATGCTAAACATCCTCAACTTTTCATAAAACCGAGTTTTAAGATATAATCTAAAGAGCCAGCTACAAGTTTCTGAAAGGCTAATACTAACAAGCTTACCAATACTACAAAAGCATGTGCTCTAAGCATAAGTGAGGTGTAAAGTATGTACTGGGGTAATCTGTAACATTTTCCATTTACAAATCAGTTGCTCATAACCTTAGGGGATCAGGGAGGAAGAAATTATCTGTCATTATGTTATATCTGTTGCATTGTTCTAAATTTGTGTGCTTCAAGGACATTGTAGCATAGTGTGCTAACATTAACAGGCATACAGCCTTCGTCACAGAGAAGCTCTCTTATAAATAGTGTGTAGACAACATGCATTCAAGTAAGAAATACTGTAGTTTATTATTTTTCCTATTTTTCTCACTTCATTCACCTGAACTTCGTTCCTGCTCATGTCTTAATGAGACTAGCATCTCTCAGGTCCAGCAGCAATGGTAATTTTTTTAAAGTTAACATCAAAACTTTTGGAAATGATTTTTGCACAGGGAGCTTCCAAAGAGAGCTTCCAAGTATATCTTTCAGAAGAGACAAAATCAGTGAGCAAAACTGCTTTTCTCTGACTATGTATTTATATCTAGAATGCTTACCATCATGGTATTCAAGGATATAAAACAAACCAGTTCTACTCAGTAAAAGCATATAATCCATGTCAGAGAGATAATACGCATTATAAATTATTCCTGTGGGTTAGATCGCAGTGTTTCACTTGGGAATTAAATAGTTAACATCACCAGAGCTAGATCTAAAGAGGAGACACAGCACGGCAAAGGTGAAGGCTGCTAGGCTACATCTTTGAACTCTCTTAAGGACTCTGCAGTATTGGCATAATTCCAGAGCTTAATTTGGGTGTGTTCTGAAAGTCTAATCATCTTCTTCAGGGAATAAACCCCTGACCATCACACTGTTAAATTCTAATGCTGTTGCTTTGCCTTTCTGTGTCTGATGCTTTTATTTTCTTTGAGGGAGATGTGGGTTGTTTAATTGGTCCAGGATAGTGTATATAAGGAATCATACACTGTCCTATTATTTGAGGTCTTTGTACTCATTTCATATGGGCCATTTCCCTTATTACTATCACTAATGCAATTGTAGCCTGCATCTTGCTGTTTGCAATATTTATATGAATTGTGTCACCTTACCTTGTGTTGTTATTAAATGCTGCCAACATGCCAAATATAAATGGAGTACTAAACAAAAATCCAAATAGCCCAGTGTGTCTGTCAGTACTTCCGAAGGACGATGTAAATTGTGTCCCTAAGTCATAATGCGTGTGCAGGTTTTTCTCTGTGGACCAGTTTATTAAACACAGTATATTAGGAGCATTTAGCTATAAATACATGAATAACACAAACTTTCACTGCTGATCAGCACCACGGAAGAAGAACGTTCGAGAAATTAAGTAAGCTAGTGGATTCTATACATACTTTAGGAAAAAAATGTTTCATTAACATTTAGTGAAGGAAACTAAGAATCAAAATACCTGAAATGTATTTTTAGTAGTCCAGTAATGCAAGGTCTAATGATGAGAACATATTTAAGGTTATGTTTTCCTTGTGAAAGTAAGATGCTGATACTGTCACTTGCTTCAGAAGTAAGTTTCCTTCCACAATGTTTTAACAGCAACATGCCACAGAGAGATACAGGACAGAACAGAAGGCTTTACTGCCCTTACTACATTGTTTTGGTGTCACTGTGCAAACACATCCCTTTGTTCTCACTGTCTACAGAAACAAAAATATGTATCGTTATACAGCTAAGAAGTTAAATTTAAAACAGAAATCTTAATTTGGGCAACAATACAAACTTCTCTTGAATCACAAGAAAGTATGTAAACACACTGTCATGCTGAAATAAAGTGCACTCACATGTAATTAGTCCTAGGCTGAGGACAGGGGTATTTTCTTCTTTTTTTCTATTGCACACACACAAAGCAAACAAACAAACAAAAAAACCCCAACGCAAACGTTATAATAAATCAAAGAACATTTTTAAAAGCCAGGATAACTACAGTATTTTATAACATTGATCTTCTGAACTTCACAGAAAAGCAGGTCTCAGTAAGACCTAGTGTGGAAAAATATATTGTATTTATAATATATATATAATTTATATATAAAGCCTTATAAGAAAAAAAGACAATGTGTGCTTCTGTGCTTCTCAAATGTCCTGACCTATGTGCAAAACTGATCTGGTACCAGAGACACCTGTGCATCTCAGCACAAGTGAAGAATGCACCTGCTGCTTTACAACTTCTTGGCTTCCCTTCTCACTTAGTTCCATTCCACTGGAAATCCTTGTGTGGAGGCAGACTAGATAGTTTCCTTACCTTCTGTACTAGCATTTTGGTAAGGCTTGCTTTTTCATGGTACAAGAGCTAAAAAACTTTGCAATATGCCAATTACAAGAACTTTTCTTGTTTCTGGCTCATATATTCAGCTGGGAGACCTCCTTGGTTACATCAGCATAAAGACAGCTTCCCAGATGGGAATATCCCATATGTGTCTATGTGGCAGGCACTTTTAGGGCACCTGAGGACTAGGAATGAGGCAACACCAGCAATAGTGTCTGTGCCATAAGCTCCTCTGTATCCTTTTAAAAAGGCTTTTGCAGCACTTGGTGCATCTTCCACTGTATTTTGCACATCTAAAGGCCTGAACCACCACTGAACCCTACATAAAGACCCCTGTCAGCTCCTCTCCTTCAGCTGCCTGTGACTTTTCCTGTGTGAATATTAGATATTTGTGATGTGAAGAGGTAGAAGCCTCACAGAAACTGAGACAGGAACGAACTTACCACCACCAAAGTTAGGGTCGCTGTGTCTGAACAGCACTGGTTAGGACAGACAGTGGAAATGGACAGATTCACAGCTCATGCAACTGCTAAAAAAGTAAGTTTTATAAAATGCTATTTAGCTGTAGCCTCAGCTCCTCTGCATGAAGGCTTATGCCATCTCCACCATCTATATTCACACACATCTTTCCCTACCCATCTGTTCCTGTTTGGCCTTCCTCCAGTAGTCATGCTAAAAGTATTGCTCTGAACCTGTGAAAGCAGTGAGTAGGCACCACTGCTGAGCTCACCACCTAGCATGGAGCAAGAGACAGTTGCCCCAAGCACCTGCCAACTCTGAGTGCCTCACTGGAGGATGTCACCCAGCCACACTCTAGCATTTCTTCTCCCTCCACATGCTCCCCAGCTATGATGCCAGATGCCTCTGCTCTATGTTGCAAATATACTCTTGGGCCAATCGGTCTTTCAGTGCCATCTGAGGATGCTTTTTTTCACATATTAGAAGCTAAGAGCTTGACCTGGAATAAGGGTATACAGTGATGTCATTTGTCTTCCAGAGTGAGAGAAGGAAAGGATAGATTTAAAGACTAAATGTCATTAAGTCCAGAAAATCACCATACTGGTTATTTTTTTAAAGTATTTTTAAGAAAACAAACTTTACTGACTACCAGATACAAACGGTAATACTGTTAACAAGGATTAATATTTTAAAATGCACCATTTAGGCAATAATTGTTTATTCAAGGGCCCTTGTGGTAACTGCAACAATGTGAAGTTGGGAAAAGGCTTATGTGTGGGAATATACCCCATCTTTGCCCCATTTTTCTCCTGTGGAACCAACACCTAAAAACTCCATTTCTCTTATTCCTTTGCCCTGTATAACCTTGCCTCCAGTGCCTCAAACTGAAACAACACAAAAAGACCCATCAATGTTCTAATGCTTCTCATTGTTCAACATACTCTAGCACTTTCCCAAAAGTCTGTGTCTTCTCCCACATCAACCAGTGCTGCTGGAGCACCAATATATCTGAAAATCCTGCTGTGATCTAATGGTAGTCTCATATTGGGAGGAGTAGGTAATCTGGTGTGCAGGCAGACAATAGTGGAGGTGGATGATACAAACCCTGGATAGACAGCAGCATTAACTGCTGGTCCAGGTCTGTAATTTATCTGATGCCTTACTGCTTCTAGGTGGTGTTCCAAGGCAAGTTCATGATGTGGTACTAGCACTAGAAGTTCTCTGTTGTCTGCACAAAGCAAGAGGACTTTCTGCCTTACTAGCTTTCAGTGAAGTGTATGGTTATCTAGAGAAAGTCTCTCCCAGGACAGCATTTTTCCACTTAAAGGGTAAATGTCAGCCTGCTGAGGACTGCCTGGAGTATAGAAAGCTTCCCTGTCCCAAGCAAAAGTTATTCTTCTAACCTTGTATGTTTCAACTAGTTTTCTATATTCAAATTAGTTGATTCTCAACCACAAGTTCTACTGGGCCAAGCTTCATATAGGAACTTGTTCTGCAAGAGGTAGACAACGTTGTGATACCCACTGTTCTCCAACCATAGAAGGAGCATATGTCCTCCAGTCACCACATGCTCTGGGTTACCAGCTACTGCTGTAGCAGGCCTGACACAGCAATATCACATAGCTATAAAGGGCAGGACTAAATTTTCTGCCTAGACCATGGGATTTTTGAAGAAGGCTATCATGCATGAAAATCTTAAGTGTCCTATGATAACATGGTAGTGTATCTCATGCCAAACAGTCTTGGGCTGGGAAACTCAAGGGGCTCTTAAGTTCTTTGAAAGGTACAGAAGGGTACAGAAGGGCTGGTGCAAAATATATTTTGTGGAAAATCAACAATAAAGTCAGAAAGTGTAAGAGCACACACAACACCAAGAGCTAGACAGTGAGAACCATCAAGGTATTTATCTTAAGGAACACTGACAGGAAGGGGTATGTGCAACTCTATTCTTTTCTTACTCTTCCATAAACACAGAATTTTTAGCTGGAATTATCAATTAAAAAACCCCAAACATTTTCCCATTGTTAAATAATACAATCCAAACCCAAAATAATTTGAGGTAAGAAACTAAATCTGTATCTGAATACCCCTAGAATTCGGGTTAGCTCACCACTGAATCTGATTCACGTGACACATTTTCAAAAAGTACATAGTGTAAAATCCTAAACTCTGGATTTTGTATGTGAAACAGGAATCTCAGGAAGGGAAAGTAAGAGACTTAAACTATAGAATTTAAGTTAGCAAATGACCAAGCAGGAACTGGTCACCTGGAAAATGCAAATTCCTGCACCTAGGCATCCAGCTCCTGCTGGACAAGCTGACCATGAGTCAGCCATGTACACTTGTGGCAGAGAAGGTCAACAACATTGCCAGCAGGTTATTGGAGGTGATCCTTCTTCTCTTCTCTATGCAGTACTGGTGATGCCACATCTGGAGTGCTATATCCAGTTTGGGTCTCCTCAGTACAAGAGAGACATGGACATACTAAAGTCCTGCAAAGGTCCACAAAGATGATGAAGGGACTGAAGCATCTTTCATATGAGGAGATTCTGAGAGACCTGGGACTGTTTAGCCTGGTGAAGAGAAGGCTTAGGGGGATCTAATCAGTGTATATAAATGATGGGAACATGTAAAGAAAAGGGGACTAGACTCTTTTCAGTGATATCCAGGAACAGAAAAAGATATAATAGGAACAAACAATGGGCAGAATAGAGGAAACTCCATTTAAACATTAGAATTGTTGGGAATTTTTACTGTGAGGGTGATCAAACACTGGAAGAAGTTGGCCAGAGAGTATCTTCATCTACGGAAACATTCAAAGCCCAGCTGGACACAGCCCTGAGAAATCTGCTCTAGTTTACCATGCTTTGAGCAGGTAGATTAGACTAGATCTCCAGAAGTCCCTTCCAGGAGTAACTAGTCTGTGATTCTGTAATTCATATGGAGATAGAAAGTCTTTATGAAAATGCTAATTTCAGAGACAGTAGATATGTTCTGAATAAGATTTTAGGAAGGCTTAGAAATTTTCAGGATGGTTTCAGGGTAGGGGTTAACTATACGTATTGTATTTATGTATTAGAACATTTATTACTATACATTAGAAATATATTCCAATATAACTCAATATATTCTAAAACAAAATAATGGTTTATCTGAGTACATAATTTGGTTGGTATTTTAGGGATTTGAGCTAAAATCTTGGATTAGAATTGCAAAAATCCAAGTCTAAACTATTGACATATCAGTTAATCAAAACAATGTTATATAACAATGATAATATGTATTCAGACATGTAGATGTAGAAGATGACAAGAATTTGAAGTTAGAGCCATATAGAATATTCTTGCGGGGAAATAAAGTTCTGAAGTGAAAATGGCAGTCTCCACCATGCAACTGCTCAGTTTTCTAACACCCTCTGAGTTGTCTTTCGTGTGTAATTGTTTCCTATTAACATTTGCAAAATGGTTTCATTTTACGTCTCTGATTACTCCTTCAGTCTTCCGTTTGTGGTGATGCCCAAGCAACACATAGACAAAGACTAGGTAGCAGGTATGCTGTGAGCACTGCTTGCAATGTTGACCTCATATGTCTTCCAGTTGGCTTGTACTTCACCATCAATGTGCTTTTCACCTGTCAGAAGGTGAAATGTATATGGTTATATAGTGAGGACTGTATTTCGATAGGTATTTGTCTACATCTTTGTCCACAAGACAAAACTGAGATATCACTGAGGCGGTAAAAATAACAAAAATTATAATATTTATTAAACAGTCAGAGGTAACTAATTTAATATTAAAGGTTAGAAGTGGTCAGCTCCAGGGTTCTTTACAGAGAAGACAATGCTCTCATAGAGGCTGCCGAAGCCCTTTCATGTGACTCACGAGAACCTACTGAAAATAAATGCTACACTTTTAGTATCACACCAACGATTTACACATTAATCCTAAATTGCTTATCCATTACACACACCTGCCCTGTCCCTTGCATCCAAGCGCTGCGTGGTACACTACATCAGACCGCAGTAGCAGAACTGAGCTGGCTGATATTAAATAAGGTTTTAAACTGAAATCCATTGGTGTATTTGGTCTCTTCATCTGAAATTTAAAAATTATTCATGTTCAAGAGAGTATTTGACGCTCTTGCAGAGGAAGGCAATTTAATATAAGTGGCCACTGTTCACAGTCAGGATACATTCAGACCATCTCTTTCTTTTTTTATCTTTAGTAGCTAACATTCACAGTCGGGAATCTGCGCTTCATTCAACTCTCTGTTCACATAAGGCAACATTTTTTGTTTCATTGGTTGCGTAAAAAATCATGGCAAACAATAAGCTCACCTGATGAAAGCTCATGGAGGCTGTTTAAATCGTGATCTTTAGTGCAGCCAAGGCAATTCAGAGTGGCTGAGCTTCTGTCCCTGCCATTGCAGTGAACTGTGCATTATGTATACTCCAGCTCCTTTGTTTAAAACAAGGCAAGATTCCTGCTATTGCAGAAAAGTCAATGAATGTTTTGTGGAAAATCTACAGGAGGATAGCCTCCTAAAGCATTGTGCAACTGTTAGCTATGTGTTTTCTTTTTCCTCCCAAGATCGTGCTTACAAACAGTAGTCAAATACTATTATTGCTGTAATTGAGACATCTGTTAAAACAGTAAAAGGAAAAAGCACCATAGTAGAAAGGAAAATTTAAAAACTGTTCTAGTCAATGGTAGAAGGACAAACAAAAGGTTTTACAAATAGATAAGGATCAGGAGGATTTTGAGAGAGACTCTAGTCTCTTGGTGTGATGGATGGAGGCGAGTTGATGACAGATGAGGCAGAGAGTGCTGCAAAGCTAAAAGATTTCTTTGTCTCAAGTATGTTCACTAGGGAGAAAGAGGGAAACATGCCAGAATCAGAGAGAAGTTTCCTGGAGGCAGAAAATGAAAAATTAATGAAATGAAGAGTGACACCAGAATAAGTAAAAAGGAATCAGTCAGTGAAAAGGAATGTACAATTCCAGTATTGGATGGCTTGTATCCCAGCAGTCAGAAAGATACTGTATTTATACATTTTAACTAAGTTGGGAACTACATTTATTGCCATTAATTGAAAAGGCAGATGACTTGCAACACTTATCAGAGTTCATTAGGGGTTGAGGGATGGGTAAAAGGAGATTTCAGGGTAAAAGACGTTAGAATGGTGTGGATTAGGGTACACAGAGAAGGCAGCTCTGAAATAAGACAGGCTCTGGGCACTGGCATGCAGTATTTTCACACTGCATGTTTAAATGAGGTAAAACTTTGTATATTAAAAGTTTATATACACAGACGTGAATAAAGGTTCCAACACTTTTATTTAAGAGAGGTTTTAGATAACTAAATCATCATATTTATAAATTATCACCTGGATCTCTAAAATCTTTACTTAGAAATGTATTGCACACATATATATGTATGCATTATTTTTAATTATTTTGGAGGGTAATTACAATTAAGTTGATGCACTGGTAAGTTTCTAAATCAGGTTTCCCACAGCACAAACTAAAGAAAGGTATGGACATATATATATATATATATATACACACGTGTGTGTGTGTGTGTGTAAAGATATGGACAGTTATACCAGACTCAGAATCTTCCAAAGAAATAGAGAAACCCGTATTTAAATGTGTGACTTATATGAGTAAAGGCAGAAGGACTGGGCTGAAAATGTACTGTAGCTAGACATAATGGGCTAGAGACTGAAGTCATTATGTTGATCTCAACAAGTTACAAAAAACCCACACAGTTGTCTAAGGAGAGGAGATCATTAATGACATAAGGGCCAAGAAGAAAAAGATTTAATTGGGGATCACAGCATTTTGCATTGCATTGAAACCAGGGTTTTAAAAATAAAAAAAAATGTCTATAACTATGAAATGCTATGTGAAAAGGTTTGCTATTAAAATATTAAAACCAGACGTGCAGCGAAACAGAATTGAATAGTCCACAGGTAACACTCAGGAGTTGTGAGCATTTATCAATGTGCATATTTTAAAGTACAAACAGAAGTCACAATGACATCATAGAACCACAGAATATCTGAGTTGGAAGGGACCCATAAGGATCATCAAGTCCAACTCCTGGCTCCACACGGGGCCAGCCAAGTCAGAGCATTGGACTGAGTGCATCGTCCAGACGTTTCTTGAACTCAGTCGAGCTCAGCACTCTGACCACTTCCCTGGGGAGCCTGTTCCAGTGCCCAATCACCCTCTCAGTAAAGAGCCTCTTAACATCCAACCTAAACCTCGCCTGTTGCAGCTTCATGTCATTCCCTCAGGTTCTACTGCTGGCTGCCAAAGAGAGGAGATCGGTCCCTACCCCTTCACTCCCGTCAGGAAGCTATAGACTTTATGAGGAACCTCCTCATGATACAAATCCATTGGCATCCACTGAACAAATCTACTTTTTGCTGAACTCAATTCAGCAATTTGTGTAAATTTGTACTCACTACTAAATACAAGTTATTACAAATTTGGAGTAGCACCTTGCTTCTCAGATGGTACTGTTGATTTCACAGCGTTGTATAACTCAATACTAGCTGCTGCCTGAGTGAAGACACAAGTGCAGTTGAGATACAGAAGAATAGGGATAAAGGGAGATAAAATACTCTCAGATAGGAATAGGATTATGGAAATGAATCATGTGCATTTCATTGGTGCTAATTAATTCAACATTGATGATGTTTTTTAAAACCACGTTGAAGCAATAAAGTAATATTGATCTTCTTAATTCCTACAGACCAAAAATGATAATATTAAAACAGAAATTATGGAAGATAGAATGAAAATAATCAATAACAGTCTGCATATTGCCACACTGTGCACAAAAAAATGCTCTGCTGACTGCAATTACAATGCATAGTAATTCATGAATATTAACTAAGTTTTGGGTTGTTTTTTTCTTGTGGGAAAAGTCATTCTCAGCAGTGAAACAAACTTCTTCACTACCACATCTCATGGTGCATCCCTATCGCCAGTTGTTCATTACCATGACCAGTATCCATTTTATGCTCATTTTGTCTTCACCCAAAAAGCATGCAATGCCTTTGCCTTTTGGAAGTGCAGTGGGATGTTACTCTTTTCTCTTTACACATACAGGTTGGTGTGTATGCATTTCAGTGAGTATGGCCAGAGAAACAGGCCCTACGTTAGAAGGAGAATTGCAAAGGTTTGTGACAGTCTTTATTAGGTGTCCTGTTCACAGTTTGAGGATAGCCCTGGAGCAGGCTCACTCTCTCCTACCAACAAGCAACCGCATCGCTTGTAGAGTTCCTTTGTGCCAGAACTGCTCAGCGTAACAGCAGAGTCAAAGTGTAAGATGAGAATGTGTGGCACTCAGCCCTGAGTTTAAATTCACCAGGCAATCCCTCCTATTCTACAGCCAAGAGAGAAGCTAGTAGTAACCGCTAAAACATGCCAGCTGTTTATTTGGCTTTCTTCCCTCACAGATTACTAAACAGCACAGACCGAAACAAAGGATTAGGAATGCTCATGATTTCATTTTGCTAGAAATGCTACAACTAGAAGGAGATACCCTGTATTATAAATTATTTTAAGTATGGCATTTTATTTTTTCTACCATTTTCAACTAGAACAAAGCAAAATCAGTTAAATAAAATTAATGCAAATAAATGAAAATGCCTGGGATTTTTCACCACAAAGAGAAAGCTTTTACAATCTGATTTTTAGCAATCACCATATCACTCTTTGCTACACTAACTGCAATAGGAATTCGATATTTGAGTTCTTGATACTTGTTTTCAAGATGCAATTGGACAGGGTACTAGATAATTTAATCAAGGCTCCCTTTCCCACAAAAAGTTGGCCCAGATGATCCTTTCTAGCCCGGGCAGTTCTGTGAGGAGTAAAATATATTTTTTCCATTGCTTTCTATCTGGGTTATCTTAGTACCTTTTTTGCCTCTTAACAAGTTTAAAAGCAGTACACTGGAATTATATGATAGCTATCAGTGCAGCCTGAATTTCTTCATCAAGTAGTGGGGAGTGTATAATCTTGTGCATTGGACTGATCATGCAACTCGTTGCTGCTTTAGGCAGGCAGTTAAGGTAATTGCCCATCATAGAAACTCTTACACTGATTGTGCACTAGAAAGGGGAGGCAACTGGTTTCCCATTCTCTCATTTGCTGACATTAGCTTTATGCTGCTACCATCAGTATCCTATGTAATGCACGACTCTTTACAACTTTGTTTACATGGCACAAAAGAGAATTTGTTTACTACAGAAACCTTAACCAAGCTTTAAATGTTCACTGAAAACCAAAATGAACCAAAAAACCTTAAACCCCATTTCCTAATAAACTAATAGTGTTGGAAGTCAATTTAAGCAACAGAACAAATAGTTTACAAACTATTTTAACAGGCATGTTTCCTTCCCTGAGTAGCTCTTGGTGCCCTAAATGAGAAAAATCTACAGATCTCAATAGAAACAATTATGAGCAGAAGCTTAGCAGCTTTTGCTTTCTAATTGAAGGAGAGATGCCACTGGAACACAACTTTTCTTTGTCATGTTGTAATTAAAACTCCTCCTTACTCACGCATGTACAAGAGCGGTCCAACCACCTACATTTATGTGATTAGAAGATGGCTGTGATTTTTAGCCTTCTAATGAGCGTAAGTATACATAAAAATGGTAAGGTAGCGAGTCATCAATCCACAAGTCTCTAGCCACAGAACAAATGAAGCAAAGACCATGTCAAAAAATGTTTTCTCACTTAACCTTGAATGATAGAACCTCTAAATTATATTGCCACTGCTTTCAATTCTCAGTCTTTTTCCTGGTATTGCCAAAAGCAATGCCCATTATAGCCACTGATGCTTCATGAAAATGGTTCCTCTAAGTACAAAAACGTAGCAGTAGCTTTAAAAAGGTTGAAGAAAATGTTTTATAAACTGTACCAGTGACACATAAAGCCAAGTTCTCAACAGCCTACTACACCAACCATTACACCTCTCAAGTTTATTTTAAGACTGCTAGCATTCATTGACCCAATGAAGGTACCTATAATACAGATGACTCTATCCAAGCTCATCACTCTAAATGCCTCTGAGGCCTAAGGCACTAAGCTCCAATGTAGATATCTAAATTGTAGAAGGTAATCGACCCATATGTGCCTTTTAGTACCCGTCTCAAAGGAATGCTATGGCAAATTCCACTTTTTACACTGCTGAGGCTCTGCCTGTCATATCAACACACAAGCACAGCAAAGATTATGATTCCTAAATGAATTCTGGTCTAGCAGATTCTCATATCAAAGTGCTTAAAATTCTGTCTTCTCTACATGTATCATTTGACAGAGTTCAGGACAGCTGCTACACCACATTCCCTGGGCTGTTTCCCCTGTAGTTGAACACAACAAATATAAATTAAATACGTTCTGTAACATAGTAAAGTGCTTAGGTGTTAACAAGTCTGTAATGCATGTGGGAAGTCTACAATTTCAGTATGTTCTACTAACCAAAAGAATATAGAAAATGAAGTCTTTACAATGCAGTAGATCATACTGACTTTGTGTGTCATAATATTGAACTCTTACATCACAATTGCAGGGGGTTACCTCATAGCCAAGCAAATCTGCAGACACAATAAAATTTTCTTGCAGATAAGTACTTAGGTGCCCAGCTGGACGACCTTGACAGTAGTCCACTAGTGAGAAACATGAAGGAAGATGCTTGCAGATAAGATGTGGCCCATAGCAGGTGAGAGAAGAGTCTAACAAACTTTGCTTTGCCAGGGAAAAATGAGAGGTATGGCAGATCACCGTGGCAGAGGCTGAAGTGGAAGTGATGTGAGGGAACAAAGAAAATACTCTGAAGTATAGTAAGGCCTTGGTTTTATTCCTTTGCCTTTGAACTTGAGGTTTTTTGCCAGTGACAAGATTCCTTTGGCTGAAGTGATCACTTACCATGGTATAAACTACTGTTTATACACAGAGTCTACAGAGACGACACACAAATCTACCATTCTCGTTTTGTTTCTAGTACTTTGTACCTACAACTTAGCAAAATGCTGTTCAGACCCAAACTCAGAAACTTCCTAGCATCAGTGCAAAATCTGTTGTTTCACATCTAGTGATAAAAAGGATTTCCAGCTTGTTTTGAGGTTCCAAATGAACAGCACTAGAGAATGAACCCAGGTTTCCTTAGAAAGATTTGCACAGGCAACATAAAGAAGTGTTTCCAAAATTATGCCAGCAGTGGTTTAAGTTCCTGAAGAACATCCTATTGATTTGAGAACATAATTCAGTCTTCAACCCTACCTCAAGCCTTTTTAAAGGTAAAAAAAAAAGATAAATCAAATACAGAAACATTGTGAGTGTATATATGGCCTTTCAGTGACTTATCTACTATTTCACGTAAGCTTTCTATGCAAAAAAAAAAAGCCAGCCTGAATTAGTTTTAACCCTGTCCTGATCAAGTTTTCTAGGGAAAAAAAAAAAAGAACATTTAAAAACTCAGGGGTGAGGTATCTCTATTAAATTTACCCAAAAACCCACAAAACATGCCATGCTTTGGAGAGGAGCAGTAGAACATCTCAGCTCCATCTGCAAGTCCAGCTTCTACTCGAAATGCCACAAGATGGCTCTGGTGCCTTTGGAAGTGTCCCCTGATCACTGCTTAGACCTGTGGATGACATTGGGATGTTAGGTTTAGCTGGAACAGAGGGCTGGCACACTGAGGGCAGGCAGTGCCAAATAGGCAGCCATTCTCTGCAGTCCTTGCCTGGCTTCTGTCTGTTCAGTAATTGTGATATGTAGTAGATTAATGTATCAGTTTAGTGCAAAATAGGTTGACATAAAATAAGGACAGAGAGGATGAGAGACATATTTGCTGCACTGGGGACATCAGAAAAAGCTGAGAGCTCAGCTTTCTTGGAGCTGTGAAACTCATAGAAAATCATACAGATACTTAAAGGATATTTATTTTTCCCTGCGCAGGACCATCAGGCTCCTCCTCTATTTCACTCCAATTTCTGACAAGGCTTTTGGACTAGATTCAACTGGCCTCCTTGGACCTTACAGAGACATGTCTCCCACAGTAGACTGTCATGATCTCCACAACATGGCATATTTTTCTAATGAACAGTAATCAGCTTTGTAAACAGCTAATGGTAGTGAAATGGAAATCATGCCTATTTGAGCTTAGCTGAATATTATATAATCTTCTACTGAGCTAGTGTTGAAAGCTTCCCCCCAAAAAATTCAGCCATCAGTGTTTCAGTCACACCTGGTTAGTAGTTGAAAGTTACCTTTGTAAGCACTTCTGGAAGAGAAAATTTAGTTTCTGCCACCCATGGATGGATCTGAGAGATGAGAGTACACAGCACCTCTTTTACCAGCTCAATCTTCATTTAACAGTTTCACACTCCAAGAAAAGTTAACCGTATTCAACAACAAATGCATAAATTGCATTCATTGCTCAACATTGGTCACCAGGCTGAAGTAATGGGTGAACTAGAAATAAATACATAAAATACAAAGTAAGGCATAGAAGGCCTTTCTCTTTCCTACTGTAGTCCATGTTTTACATCTGTTCAAAACTGCTGTGGCTGTTATGTGGCGGGGCATGCATGGTGTGCCAAGGAAGCGTGACACAGGGGGAGCTGGAGTGCCAGCTCGGTGTGGCCCAGTAGAGTAGGAGGTGCGTGGTGGCAGGGCCAGCAGGCAGACCCCACGACACAGGACTCCTCATTTCATCTGCCTTTGTAGCAAAGGAATAATAAAACTTCCCTTATTCTGGTTTTTCTCCTATCTTGTCTCTTCAGATAACAATTTATTTGTGCAGGTACCATTTTTCACTCTGTGTCCATACAGCACAATAGGATACCAATCTCAGTTAGGACATCAATGTGTTAATACTGTACATCTAATAAAGAGTTGAATATATATTCTCTCTATTTTGAAGAGTAGTAATTATACATTTTTCATAAAGCTGTACTTTTTCCTCTTTCCTTTAACAAAAATCCTCAATATTCAGCTGAGAAAGCAGGAAGTTATTTATGTCTCCCTGACATGGGAGCACAGCTTGGTCTCAGACGTCGTTTAAAGCAGCCTCAAAGCTATTCAAAACTGTATCAGGCTGGCTGCAGCCCCAGATCAATTGCAGTATAACTTCAGCCTTCTTTTCCCTGTCCTGGCAGCTTCAGGGACTGCTGGATGACCTGACTAGACTTCTTTCAGCTTGCACTCTGAGGAATCTCTAGCTACAGGAATCTGTGAATTTTCTTGTTCCTTTATAACACAGGAGCTCTTCAGAGTTAGGAACAGAGTTTTCAGAGTATTTAGATAAGTGATAGAGCAGATACTGAAAACCAAGTTTAATTTTTCTGGTGTCACAAATTTAAACTAAGATTTTGAAATCTTTCTATTGATTATAAAGAATGCAAGTAATGATCCTTCTGAGGTACCGACAGGCTGACTCCTGCCCTTACCTCTGCTGTCAGAGTGGTTCCAAAGAATGTTTATCAATACGGTGATAGGCTCTTTATATATATAAATATAAAATATATATATATATATATAAAAATGAAAACACAACAAAGTTATAAGTGGGTATACCTGTATTTTTATCTTATTACCTATTCTTCCTCAAAAAACACACAACTATTGAACAAAAATCGTTCTCATCAGATAGGAACTCTTATCTCCTCTTGCCATGACATGAAAATGGAAAGAACCTCTTCCCAACCATGAAAAATTAATAGTCTGGCAGCATAGATTAATTATGAATTAATATACATGGCTATAGTAACCCTTAGCTCCCAATAGTTTGAATACACAGTGTTTGTATGAACATGAGCTACCACCTTAGAGAGCAGGTTTTCTTCCTAAGAAACATACATATAGAAACATGCTTTAGAAATTTGCATTATCCCTTTAGTCAGTTGGGGTCAGCAGTCCTTGCTGTGTCCCCTTCCAACTCCTTGTCGACCCCCAGTCTGCTTGCTGGTGGGGCAGTGTGACAAACAGAAAGAGACTGTGATGCTGTGCAAGCACTGCTCAGCAACAGCTTAAACATCACTGCGTCATCAACAATATTTTGGGTCACAAATCCAAAACATAGCACCATGCAAGTCACTATGAAGAAAATCAACCCCATCCCAGCCAAAACCAGTACAGTATGCCTGTACAGTAGACCCCCTTCAGGTACTGGAAGGCTGCAATAAGGTTTCTCCAGAGCCTTCTCTTTTCAAGGCTGGACAAGACCAAGCCTCTCATCCTGTCTCCACAGAACAGGTATTCCAGCCCTCAGATCATCTCTGTAGCCCTCCTCTGGGCTTGCTGCAACAGCTCAATGTCTTTCTTGTACTGAGGACTCCAGAGCTGAACACAGCACTCCAGGTGAGGGTCTCACCAGAGCAGAGTAGAGGAGCACAATCTTGATCTGCTGATCACACTTCTTTTGATGCAGCCCAGGGCATAGTTAACTTTCTGCATTGCAAGTGCACATTTCTGGCTCACATTGAGCTTTACATTAGTCAACATCCCCAAGTCCTTCTCCTCAGGGCTGTTCTCAATCCATTCTCCACCCAGCCTGTAGTTGTGCTTGGGATTGCCCCGATCCATATGCATGACCTTGCACTTGGCCTTGCTGAACTTCATGCAGGTCACACACGCCTACCTCTCAAGCTTGTCAAGGTTCCTCTGGATGGCATCCCTTGTCTCCAGCACGTCAACTGCATCACATAGAATGGTGGTGCTGGCAAACTGGCTGACAGTGCGCTCAACTCCACTGTCCACAAACATGTTAAACGGTGTCAGTCCCAATAGCAAGCCCTGTAGAACGCCACTAGTCACTGGTCTCGACTTGGATGTTGAGCCATTGATCGCAACTCCTTGAGTGAGACCACCCAACCAGTTATTTATCCAGCAAGTGATCAAGTGATCCTTGACTGAATCTATGTCTCTCCAATTCAGAGACAAGGATACCACGTGGTACAGTGTCAAATGCTTTGCACAGTTCCAGGTAGATGATGTCCATTACTCTTTCCTTATCCACCAACACTGTAACCCCATCACAAAAGGGCACCACAATTTACCCTTAATGATGCCATGTTGGCTGTCACCATCATATCCTTATTTCCCATGTGCTTGAGCACAGTTTCCAAGAGCGTCTGCTCTATGATCTTGCCAGGTCCTGTCTTATGGCCTTATCCCTGCTGCATCACCTAATAAGTAAGGGTAGGGAATCAATCCCTGTGAAGTACTCTTCTTTCTGTCATGTACTAAATAACATTCATGCTTAACTACACATTTGGATCTGCACAGAGCATCCTGAAGAGGCAGTACAACATGTCCATTACCACTGCATGTTCATATAAGGTTGAAGCATACGAAATCAGTGAGAGTGTTCACCTCAAACATGATCCACACCACCTAATCCTAGAAACAGAACTCCAGCACAATAAGGTGTTAAGGCATGTAGGTTAGCCCCAAAAGAGAAAGGTTAGTCTTGAGGTTTTGCATCTTTTTGGAACACAGTATCTACCACTCATCCTTGCCTCATGTTAGACTCAGACCTGTCTGGTGACTTATACCCACAATATAATACTGTTATAAGACAATGCCTACAGACATCATTGTTATAGCCGTGCTATGACCCCTCTCTGGAGGCTGGCCATAGTGTCCCATGGGGCTTGGACGATTACTCTGGAGTTGTGGAGGGCTCCCAAGGCAAGGTCCAGTGTTGTGGAAAGATCATATCCCACGGCACCCACCACAGGGATCAGGTCCTGCACTGCACCAGGGGGTCAGGCTCCACAGTGTTGGGCCTACGGCAGGGTGGGAGAAGCCTCCGGGGATGCCAGGCAGGGCTAGCAGGGCTGCTGGGGCACCCTGGGGTCTGGAAGAGAGCTTAATAGTACCCTTCACCAAAGACTAAGCTTATTCAAACAAGTGTTTATCAATTCATCAAGCAAAGCTTCTTTTCCTCTGATAATTCAAAATGGTAAAAATCTCCTGAAGACACTGGCGATCAGAACCTGATATTTGTTGATAGCTGAATTTGTTTACTGCCTATTTAGGATCTGCTAATGGCAAATTGCTACAGAGAGAAGTCAGGAAGCATAAGGATGAAAAAGTGTTTTCCACATCATAAGCTGCTGTTACCAGCATTATGGCATCTGAGAATTGCCATGAATAACATCTTCAGGCTACCACAAGAACCGCTGTGATTTACTCCTTTTTTCCTTGTTACCCACAGCTTTGTCACTCAAACAGATATGGTTTGCACCTCTGCTTCCCACTGCCGACTCTGTAGGTCAGAGCTATCAGCATCTTTCAACTCTGATGTGCTCCTATTCTTGAATTATTTTCAAGACAGAAGAAAATCTCAAAGAATCACAATCTGGAGTGCAGGGTAGGAAGGTAAGTCCTGGGATTCCTCTTTTCCAAGCTCACAAGGCTTCATATACCATAAGTCACATTCACGTCATACTTTATACTTGCAGAATGCACAGATATTGTAAGGTAATTGTTAAAGTCATCTGTTCAGTCTAAATATACAATCCCTTTAGTGAATGACATGGACTGGAAATGGGTTTTATAAGTCAGTCTCCCATATTATATTTTGCAAATGCCACCCCCTGTATTTTAATATTGGGTTAATATGCTGAATAATAATAATAATTTACATTTATATTGCAGCTTTCATCCTACTAGACTGCAGAATACCTCCAATTACATGCATACCACAGCACACAGATGTAGCCATTTCTGTGGCAGGCATAAAGTGGGCAATAACAGGAGAGGGAGGAACTTTAGGACTTAGGACAGTATGGCCAATCCCTAGATGTAAGCCAGCAGCATAGTATCCTTGAGTCCACACAGAGCAGAATAACTGAGTTTTAAGATAACATCAGATGTCCTGAAGTCCACAAACTTAATCTCCTTTTAAAAAATGGATGACAGAAGTCAGTCCTGCATGGAGATGAACCAGCACTTCCATTAAAATTAACGCCACTGAGGTACTTCAAAAGTTAAAAAAAAAAAAAAAAGTAGGTTACAAATAACCTCTTTTGGCTGCCTAAAAGCATAATGAAATAAGATATTCAATTATTGCTCTTTTTCATGAGGATGAGGATTGGAGGGGATAGACAGAGAACAGAGAAACTTGATTTTAGTCCAAAATAAAATTGGAACAGGCCCCAATCAAGTGATCGGTCTGATTTCTATTCAGTTTTGCCAGCCCAAGTGGGTCCCAGTATCACTATTATGCCTGGCATCATGTGATTAGTCTCATTGAGAGAATACACTTTACATACTGAAAGCTGATGTTAGGAAGCCTTTTGCGTACACCTGCGTTTTTTGGAAATACTTCAAAGATGCTTCTTTTGGTGTGGGGGACCAGTAAAGTGAAGCCCTGTTTAAAAGAAACACCTTTTTTGGAGAAATGTTGTTCTTGTGACAGGAAAGGGTAAATCAACAATTTCACATGTTGCTCTTTCAAATTATATTAATTTTGATTTCTTCAGCAGAAATTCCTCTCCAAATTCCCAGCTGTCTGTCCTCTGATACAGAAGTCAGTCTCAAACACCAACAGATAACCCTTGAAGGCAGAAAGTAGAGATCCTTATGCAATTGTGACTTTGGATTTATTTTTTATAAACTCTTATTATAATCTTGATGCCAGATTTTCAAGAGAGCTGAGCTCCCATCTAATAAGTAAATTAAGAGGTCAAAAGCCACCAGCCACAGTTGTTGTTTGGTTTTGTTGTATTTTGGGGGGGGGGGGTTTAATCAAAGATGATGAGAGTTGCAGCTGCTCAGCTCTTTTAAAAAATTGGCCAAAATCTATGAGAAAGAGCCTGGGGTAAAATGTTTTTCCTATGGGGATAAATTCTCTCCATCTGACTTGAGCTTACAATGAGTTGTAGAGAATTGTAAAATGGCTGTGATTATTGTTTGCTGTTGAGTTCTCCAGCTGTTAATGCAGGTGTATTCCTGCCTTCATCCAAGGAAACTGTATATTACATGTTCTTACTGTTAGTTGGTACTGGAGAGCAAAAGAAGGCAATGGCTATCAAAAGCAATAGAAAGCTAGAAAAAAGTATCAATAAAGAAAAGTAAAGAATCAAAGTGTACAGAAAAACAAAGGATTAAAAAAAAGTTAAGGAACACTTCTCTCCCCCCAATTATTTTCATCTGCATTTCTTATTTGAAACTAATATTTTGTGGCCTCTCTCTTTCCCACTCATCTTCTGCCATCAAATGTGATAGAGAAGCTATTTTAATAATATTTCCGCAAGTAGTCACACAGGCAGATATTTTTTCCAAGACTGGAGACCAGTGTACATAAGAGGGAGTACTTCCATGCAAGAACTCTTCATCTCCCCATCATCTCAGAAACTAGCAGTAAGGAAAGTGTTTGTCTCTAACTCTTGTGCAAGTATGATCTTCTAAGACACAGAGACCTGCTATCTCAACAGGTTGGCTTGCCAAGCAGAGTGGATCAATGTACTTCTGTCACTTCACGTCACCATTTTACTTCAGTCCCTCCGGGTTAGATCATTCAGTAACCATTTCATAGGACTGGCAAAAAATTAAGAACAATCAAACCTTGAGAGATACTTGATTTATAATTTTAATGGACATGTACATAATAAGAATCTGTAAAAAACCTGACAGGCAACGTAAAGTTTCAGGGAATACATTGGGATTTTTTCTTGTAGTATTTTTAGGAACTTTCAATGGTGCAATTGAAAAATATAAAGCTTTTTCAGGCAGATAATCTGCCTGAAGACTGCAGTAAAGCCAGAAAGCCACAAGTATGGTAACAGAAAAGGCAGTATGCTTATCTATTTTCCATATAAAATGTGGATCTACTCTTGCCTCAGACAATGAATACAGTCTCAAGGAGCAGCCCGTAATTTCTTGAAGGAGTCATTCAAATGACCAAACACCCAACAGATTTTTAAGTAAAACCTACACAGGAACAGCGTAACCACTTTCATTTAAACTTAAAATAACTTCTTCAGAGAGAGGAAGAACAGCTCAAACCAATTTTGTAGATAATATTTAACAAATATAAGCACAAATAGATTTAGAACTAAACCAGAGTTTATTGAAATCCATCTATTACTAAAAAGGTTTTTGTAGCAAAATTATCCATTATTTCTTATTCCTGTTATAAAGGTGTTCAGGGACCAGTTTGCACTATCAGAAGACATATTATATCATTGATTAAGAGTCTTTCTTGAGTCTCTCTATTTTCAGCAAAGCTTCTTCTGCAGGTGTTTGATCTGAAAACATATTACTTCAGAAATCTTTTAGTCTGAAACTAAAGTGGCAGGTTTTAAAACTCTGTTCTAAATAGATTGTTCCTAATCACTAATATATTTCTAGTGAGCATGCTCAGGACAGATATCCAGAGGGAACAGAGAGTCCTGGAGACGTTTTGCTTATTATTTAGGACCAGCAATTAATCTCATTTTCCTCTTACTAAGTAACAGAGATTTGATTCCATACAGGTCAAGTTGAGAACCTACAAGGATGACCACTTTGCAGACAAATTAATATCAACTTCATTTTCAAAGCTTAATTATTCAAAATCATGCAGTGAAAAGAATAACAACACTAAATTTTCTTACTCACTATCCATGGGGTATCAAAGTCTCCATGTCTTGCTTTTTAAGTTTTCCCATTAGCTTTCTATTAGCAGCAATAGATTCCAACAAATAATTTCCAAAGATTATATTGGGTTTTCACAAAGTGCTCAAGTTCACAACAATTTTTGCTAAATCATAATGCTATGGGAAGCTACTATCTTCAGCTGTAACAATAGGTAGCTTGTAGAAGCCATATACAGCACCCTTCTTAGCACCTGTGGCAGATAAACCTTCAATCTGACATAGCTGTGACTGTGGTACATGATACACAAATACATGCTTCATTGGCATCAGCATCCAGAGAAATTTGCCCTCACCTCAGTGAATGCAGAACCAGTATAAGTAATTAGCTTGCTTCTTCAGAGTTTAAAAAAAGAAGATGTAATAATCCAGTTGTACCCCCGGCGCCCCTACCTCAACACATCCCAAGTAATCTGCATTTATCTTCCAAAACAAAAATCAGAATAAAAAACCAGGCTGCCTTACAGGACCAGCTTTGGTCATGCCCTTGTTTCTTGGGATACAGTTTTAAAGCAGCACAGGTGTCTGTGCTGCTTTAGATTCTCATTTAATCTCATACCTACAAATCCTCTGTATTTGACTGTTGCAGTGGCATAGACTGTATGTAAATATGCCTTGCTATACTAAAATAAACTAATTCTCAGAGACATAGTAAAGGTATTGGTAATTTAGGCTGGAAAATTTTCTTCTTAACCATGAGGTCACACATTCCAATTGCCTTTTTTCCTGCTGAAGAACATATTTGAATCATTTGGTCATTGCATCTTCATTTCATTGAATGGAGTGCTGAAGTGGAAAGCTTCTACTTAGCTAGAGCTGCCAAGTGTCTCAGATTTTGAAGGAGAATAAAAGCAGTTGAAAAGTCCATCTTATGTATGTTTGCAATGCAAACCCAGAGATGCCTGTCCTGAAAGTGAGAGAGGACTAAAAGAATAAAAAAGAGCTACTGAGCAGGCATTGCATTGTTTCTAGAGAAACTAGTTATTTCTTACATCTATGGAAAATACTGGCTAATAAGCAGTAGTCACAGTTCTATGGAAGAGAACTGTCCACAGAAAGCAAAGGAGTGAGAACAATAAAGGTGAAACCGCCATTGAATATCTACTTTTCTAATTCACTTTGGGAATATGGGATAGTTGAATATTACAGTATTTAACGTATAGTATTATTCTGGAACACTGTTATTATTATGACATTTATATTGGAAAGATTACCCTCAATTCCCTTCACTCTACAGTTGGTCCTATAAAGATCTAGCTAATTGATATCCAAACTGCTTAACAGTTACCGCTCTTACTGGTTTTATTGTGCCAGCAGTTTCCTTTGCAGACATCGTCTAGTAAACTATTATGCTAGTAAACTAAACAGGGCCAGGGCACTATAGCATGCAACTGTCCATATTATTTAATTGCTAGCATACTCCTTGGCATAGATTTGACTCATGGGAGCTAGCACTATTCCAGGCAACACCTGGGAACAGTTTGGAGGGTAAGGCAAGCCTGGGATGGTTCCCAATATGCGATACAGACAAGGATGACATGTTTTAGTGAATAAGAAAGTTTAGCCATATGGATGTAAGCAATGCTCTGTCATTTGGCCTCAGGGCCAGACAGGGAGCCAGGACGCTTTTTATTTACTTTGTATAGACATAGACATCAAGAACAATTCTCTTCTGACATCATCATGACTCACTCTATTGAAACCAAAGATTTATAGTAGATGTGTAAAAGTCAGAGAATCAGCATACCTCTTTTGTGTGCATTCTGGGGAGTGAGGAGGCATATAGGAGATCTGGCAATTATCTTCCTTTAAAGGCAACTAAAACAGGGTTAAATCTACTTTACATTTGTCCACTAACAATAGCATCTTCTGTATACTGATTTATTGTTTCTTCTTTTTTCAGCACCTGTAAGTATACTGATGCAGTTTAGAATGTAAAGATTCAGTCTTAGGAACGTGATTCTGATTGCTTAGCTCTAACATCACAAAATAGGTTGTCAGAAGCTCACAGCTGCCCTTGCCTTTTAACTTGCGCTTCAGCATATCAAGG
The DNA here is from genome assembly GCA_020800305.1 of Porphyrio hochstetteri. Classification (NCBI taxonomy): domain Eukaryota; kingdom Metazoa; phylum Chordata; class Aves; order Gruiformes; family Rallidae; genus Porphyrio; species Porphyrio hochstetteri. The sequence continues at coordinate 106,068,687 of CM036907.1, forward strand.
GTTTTTGTACCAATTCCATTCATATCTATTATCTTTGGTCATTAGCAGCATGGCACAACCTATTACAGTCTGCTCATGGACAACCGTGTACCTAGTAGACTGCTTGCTTTATATGCACCATATTGGGGCATCATTTCTTTGCCTGTTATCTATTCTGCTCAGATTACTTAAGAGTAAAGAGTACCTGTTTGTTTGGCATTCCCACACAGAAATTGGAAGCAAACACCTCATAGCCCCAGAATGTACAGTAGGTAGCCTTATGCTGAACCTGAGTTTTTGAGTATCTTTGATGTTTCCTCTCTGGAAAAAAATATGTTGCTATGAGGGACAATTAGGCCAGCCTTAGGGGTAGCTCCATTAGTAAGCAAAGTTACATTTTAAGATAAGAAAAATAAAAATCAAATTTTAAAAAACCACACCTTTCTGTAATGTAAAGATAAAATCAAAACCGAACATGTACAGTGGAGCAAGAATTAGCGTTATGCCTTTACTGTTGCTAGCCAGTCATGTATCATTATTTTCCTAACCCAGCAAAAATGAAAAAATACCTCCTGTGTAAAGGATCTCTCCCTCTGTTTACATGCACGAGTTATATGTCACTCATTTAGGGTTTCTGAGATTTTCTTCTCAGTGCTATTGTTATGTAGCTGTGATGCTCTCATCCCGATTTGTACATTTTTACGCTTTGATGGTTTATTTGGCTTTCCATTCATATGGTTTGAACTACCTGGCTCCTTTTCAGACTCAGAAGCCCTGCTGCTAACATGATACAGCAAGTTTACAATGCCCTGAATAAACATTATGGAGCCAGGAATTACATACTCGCTTCCTCACACAAAATCCCACCCCGAAATGACCTTTCTTTCACTCTCCCTCACAGGCACATACACACAACTGCACACAGCTAATGCTCCTTACATAAACTCAACCAACTAAATAATTTGATCCTTCAAGCACAAAGAAATGCTGCAGTTGTACCAGCTTCTCTTTGCTGATTCCAGCAAGAACCCAGTCTTTCTGAGTGCTTTGTGCTATCCTTTTGCAGTGTTGCTCCACAGCCCTGACCTGTTCCCAACACTCCTTTTGGTCACAGACACACATGTTCAAAATCTCAGGGAGTCATTGCTTCCTCTCCCTTCCTGCCTTGGCTCTTCCCAGTACAAGCCACAAGAGCACAACATGTCTTCACAGTTATACAGAGTCTCCAGAACTATCCCACACTGACTCACCATGCCCATCATCAGATATTTAAAGGCAGAAGGAAGCTCCCACCCATCTAGCGTATTTCTTCACCTTTCTGTTCCGCAGGTAGAGTTGACAGTCTAAGGTCTAAGGGTAGTGTTTACTCTTTGCTTCATTTTCACCACTGATACCTGACAAATAAAAAGTAAGCATTGAATCATAGAATCATGAAGGTTAGAAAAGACCTCCAAGATCACCCAGTCCAACTGTCCCTTTACCACCCACATCACTGGGAAATGACAGAGTTAAAATAATTCTTTTATAAGTTTGGGGAGTGGGGTTGTATTTAAATATTTTCTGGTTTTCCAAGCAAACAAAAATCCCTAGAATTTGATCATACAGTCTCACACCACCAAGACCTGTTATCTGTCAAACTGGAATAATTTCTTCCACTGCACTAATTACTACCATGAAAGCACATGATGCAGCTGATGACAGCAGGAGGTTATGGTTCTCTATGTATATCAGAACTAGAGCAGAATGGGGCAAAACAGAAAAGTTCAGGTAGTCAAATCCTGCCTGAAGACTCTGCAGCTCTTCCTGGCTCTGCCATGGTGATATCACATCACAGCAGTCGGGTCGATTCAACCAGACGTTGACCGGTGATGCTAGCTGTGTCCCTTACCTTTGGTTCCAAGCCTGGCACTGCATGGCCCAATTGCCAGAACCAGCAGGATCAGACACTCCTAATAACAGCAAGAGAAATTCAGCTTTGAACATAGCAAGTTCCACATAGCACTAAACATTCTGAAAGATTTGGAATTACAAACTAACGGGACAAAATTAGTGAATATTATCCTTTCTGTGCCTCAGTTTTTCATCAGAAATGCCACATTTTATCTTACCCAGCTTCAGTAAGTGTTCAGCTTTAACAGGAGAAAGCAAGAGGCAGAAAGTGGTAGGAAAATTAGTTATTTTGTCTTCAGTGGAAGCCTGGAGGAACTGTAGTTCCCTGGATCTTCCTCCTTGCCCTTTGTGAAGATAGGAGTGACACTGGCTTTCCTCCAGTCTTCAGGAGTCTCTCCCAGTGGCTGTGACCCAGCTGTCAGGACTGGCTCCACAATGGCATCAGCCATAGCCCTGAGCACTCCTGGGTGCATCCTGTCAGGCCCCATGGACTTAGATATGTCCACTTTGATTAAGTGCTCCCTGAGTCCATTCTCCACCAAGGATGAGTCCTCCTTGTTCCAGATGTTTAGGTTGTAAACTGATGAAAGAACCACTTCCTGATAATCATGTCTTGTGCTAATGCTGAATAAATATTACAGAATAATATACATCGTTAAAGCTAAAATCAGCATGAGTTTGGAATGTTCTCACTGCTGCAGCTATACAACGACCTGCCCTAGGGAGCCAGCCATTTAGCTCAGAAGACAAATATCTGTGACAAAGTTTGCCAGATTTCATGGTTGTATTTCATGCACAGGAAAAAGAAAAGAATGCTACAGTTCCTAGGTCTTATTTATTATATTGCTGCTGTTGCAGCTGCACCACCTATGAATTTTATTAAGGATGAGAATCCCACTGCTCTAAGCATATATAACACTAAGGATTATCAGAAGTCTTTAGCCTATGTCATATATTCAGTGAAAAAAATACCTGTGCCAAAGAACTCGCAATTCACGGGTTAGAGGAGGAATAACAAAATGTATTCAACCAAAACTAAGTGAAAGCAAGTCACATGAAAATTACAATATTCATTTGTTCACAGGTATAAAAACAAACAAGAAGGTATTAAACTACCAAAAATTCTGAGAGAATGAGTTCAGGAAAAATGAGAGAGATATGCAGTCAAAAAAATGCCTAAGAAGCGTATTGGTTAAGAGGGAAATAAGACAGAAAAGGAAGGTTTGGCACACTAGATAAAGAAAATATTTGGTGTATATTAGACACCAATACAAACTTACTTCTACCTCACATAGACCTTTCCTCTAATAGCCATGATAAATAAACGACATGAAAAAAGCTCGCCAGAGAAAGTATTTCACATAAGCTTCATGCCCAGAAATCACTCAGTCTAACATTTCCTCTGCAATTCATTCTTCTTTTTTCTCTTCCATTTAGTTTCTTGGCCACATATTTCAAAGGCCATTGTCACAACTGTGTTGGTATTGGCAGCTTTACAGCTATGAAACCAGAAGTGCCCTGGCAGACAGGCCTGCAGTCTCAGGAGCAAAGGGAACAAGGGGCCGCTGCAGCACCCCCTCTCACCCCTGATACAGAGGTCATTCAAGCCTTAGGGATGACCGGCATCTTGGAAGGGCGGTTGGTGTGACACTGGGAATTGCAGATGTTGTGAACATAAGAACATTAGACATTTTAGTACGAAGAAAAGGCTATTAGGCCAAACACACGTCTTTTTTGGTTTCTCTTGATTCTGTCATTTTCCTTTTTCCAGCATCTGTCTTGATATTCCCTTTCTTCAGAAACAGACACGCTGCTCTGCATACGTTACAGTATTTGCTTACTTGCTAAAGCCATTCTGCCTGTGTATTCCCACTTGTAAACAAGAATCTGCTCGGAATTCTTCAGCCTTTTTTAGAGTTCTCCCCTGTTTCCTGTGCTCCTTCCCAGTACCCAGGTGTATTTTACCAATTCCTTTCATATTTTAGGAGTTATTGGCTCAAATATTCATCCTGCCCCAGCTTAAATAGAAATCATGTGAACTATGTATTCTTGGAGAAACACCTGCCCGCTGCACAGTAAAGCAAAGAAAAATTCAAACAGGATATTGAACAGCATTAAAAATAGACTGCAAATATGCAATGCTAATTGATGTAAACTGCATACTTGAACACTGTGCTTAATTCTGCCCTTCTTATCTGAAGAAGAGTACATTGGAGAAACATATAGCCCCAGAAAGGGCAATATATTATGAGAAGCCTGCTAATATTCCTATTAGATTGTGGGAATAATAGGTGCATTCATTTCAGAGAGGAGATGGAAAAGACAGGCTGTGAGGGGTGCATTATTAAAAGTGGTGAGCAACGTCAATAAATTAAAAAACGTTTGTGTATCTTCACACTCAGCTCAAGGACAAGAATATATTCCATAATGTTGAAATAGCTTTACAGTGAATTAATAGAAACTTTGAAAATAATACACCCATAATTGTCTCATTAATTAGCGTGGACCAATGGAGCAGTCAAGACAGCAACATTATTGTGGGTGTACTACAGAAGTGGAGAGCGCTGGACAGCACGTGCCAGGAAAATTGAGAGTTGGGAGAGAGGAAGCAGACAAAAGACAAAGGGAGCGAGTGCACACACTGACCAAGTGCAATTACCATCCAGGTTCATGCTAGGGTGGCTTTTCCCAAAGTGGGAAAAGGGGTAGCAAGAATGGACACTGAAAGAGATGAAAGGGGGACCAGGCAAGGGAGGAAAAAAGTAAGCACAGGCATGGAGAAAAGCTGGTGCAAAGAATCCGTGCAGGAGGGAAGGAGGGAATGGGCACAACAGTCACTGAGCTCCAGGCAGCGAATGCCCAGCAATATCTACATGAAGGTCACTGCTTTGGCTGCTTTGCAGCTGCTTCTACTGCCGGCAGTCACTGCCTCTTCTCAGCCCTCCCCACGGCCAGTTTAGGGAGGGCATTGGTTTGGAGGGCACCAGCTGGGTCCCAGCATCCCCACAGTAAAATGTCCTCCCAGGCAGGCTGCTGGGCACAGGCAGCGCCAGGACAGAGGTGACTGTCCCACATGTGTTCAGTTTTGGATGTAAAGCCTTGTACTCCCCCAGTTAACCATCACAGTTTACTGCAGCTAGATGAAGGGATTTTAACAGGTAAAAAGTAAACTATAGTTTAACACGAGAATGAAAAATGTCAAGTGATAGTAACTGGCAATAACAGGTGTCTCTGTGTTATTTTTTAATAATTCAGAAATGTTGCAGGAAAAAGTGTGAGTGAGATAGCTTGATTTACTTCAAAAATACAGGCTTTTTTAGGCATGAGAATACTTTATTCCCTAAGATTAAATGGCAAGAGGCCAGTGTTCGAGAATGTAGCCTGCACATTAATCTGGCCATTTATAATGACTACTACAAATTGGGGTTTGTTTTGCATAGTCAAACCAAAGTTTTACAAATGACCAGGGAATCGGCAAAGCCCACCCCATGTCTGGCAGATGTTATATGCAGTCCTTTATTTAGTCAATACCATCTCCATTTTCCAAGATGAGTCATTAAAGATTCTCTTCTATTTGTATTCCTCCTTTACACCAACAGTATTTTGATCACTGCATATAGTAAAATACTGTACAATTTTTTCATCAGTGTCTTAGAATCTAAGCAAACTGCTTAAGCACAGAGTAAGCAAATTTGCATTAGGTAACTAATATCCTGAGTTCCTGTGGGTAGTATTTTAAGTCATAAACATAAAGGTATTTAGATTTCCTTCATAGGAGCCTCAGTAGTAAGGCCCACTTTACCAGCTTAAATGTTATTTAAATTGCATGCAGGTTGAACAATGAAACAGCAAACAAGCCCAGCTGGTGATTCCCCCTTCTCTTTTTTGGTCTACTTCCATTAATGTGTGTATAACAGAGAAGTGGAGAAGTTGGGGCAGAAAGCAGCAAAAGGGTCTTCAACTAACATACCTACAGCCATTTTGGTGGCTATTAACTCATTCCCCTAAGACTAATGACCTGTTAGTCTCTGTACTGAGTGGTTTAGGTCCAGTGGCAAACAGCATGGTGAGAAAGCATCTTGGGAATGCACTCTGACACATTACAGCCAAGTTAATGCATCAGTTAGGCTGCTCATCTGAAACCCATACCGTGGAGCTGATGAAGGGATTTAGGACCAGAGAAGAAATGAGCATGTCAGAGCAAACTGACAGCTAAACAGTTTCTAATACTTGTAATCACAGCCAGGGAAGGGGTAGTAGTTCAAAAAATTTAAGAACAAAATGTAAGACACAATACTAAAAATAAGCAGATCAACATTACATTACATGTCATTTGACCTGCTGGATGAATCTCTGTTCCTTTAGAATCTAACAGGAAAAGTGGACTTTGTATGGAATTCATAGCAGTGATCTGTGTGCACAAGCCATGCAGCAGGACCCCATCTGGAATGTCACATCACATGGACGGACAAAAGGCTGTGATTTTGTCCTATGGACATTGCTGGGAGGGAAGTGGGGTAAAACTCAGCAGTATTCGTTCGCATGAGGAGTGCAATCCAGAGACCTGCTCCGTATCTTACAGCACAGCAGATTGCAAGCTGCTCTCAAACCACTCATGACAAATGGAAACAACTTGTTCATCTGTATAGTTTGGTACAGCTCCTTCAAATCTAGCCAGCTATCTTTACGTTTTGTGGTGGTCTTCCAATGGCAAAAGCAAGAGTTGAAGAAATTAAAAAAATATACTCTTTATTTTTCTAAAACAAACACCTGACATGAAAGAATAAAAAAAAAAGAAAGGAAACTACTGAAAAACTTGTGTTCAAACTCATTACATTTCCTGTAGCAGTTCTCCTTGGTACTTTGGAATTAAATTATAACAACCACAAGGCAGATTTGTACTATACAAAACAATGTAAACCAATGATAATTCAAAGACTAGAAGGCCAAATGAATTTGTGCTCTTTCTGAATCTATTGTAGCAACCTAAGTCTGGCAAATGTTCTATAAAAATAACAAGACATGTCTAACAACAGGAATTGTGTATTTTAACAAGCATTACAATTGTTTAAATAGCTCCTGTTCTCCATTGCTATCAACACAAGACCATAGCCACCTATTCCTTGCCTGTGTCCAGCTTTGGAGCCCTCAGTGCAAGAAGGACCTGGACATGTTGGAGCACATCCAGAGGAGTCCCACAAAAATGATCAAAGGGCTGGAACACCTCTCCTATGAAGACAGAGAAGTTGGGGTTGTTCAGCTTGGAGAAGGCTCTGTGGGGACCTTATAGTGACCTTCCAACACCTGAAAGGTGTCTATAAGAAAGCTGTGGAAAACTGTTCATGAAGGCATGTAGCAAAAGGACAAGGGGAAAAGGTTTTGAACTAGAAAAGGGGAGATTTAGGTTAGATATTAGGAAAAAATTCTTCACTATGAGGGTGGTAGATCACTCGAACAGGTTGCCCAGAGACACAGTGAAAGCCCCATCCCTGGAGATATTCAAGGTCAGGCTCTGAGTGACCTGATCTAGTGAAGATGTCCCTGCTTACTGCAGGGGGGGTGGTCTAGATGACCTCTAAAGGTCCCTTCCAACCTTACACATTCTGTGATTCTATGATTCTATGACAATAATCAATGCCATCAGAAAATGTGTGACATACTAGACTTTATGAACTATGTGTAACGTATTAAGTGAAAAGTAAACATACTCCAGGTTAGTACAACAGCTCTCTCTAACTCTGATCAAGACTGAAGGCCACGCTCAGGGAATTCCCTAGATGACTTCCCTGACTGCCAGATGAATCAGTTTCTGATCTCATTTAAGACTAATATAAGGAACAGGGATATGCCTTTCCCCCCGGGGCTTACAGCTAAGACAAATATATGGCATTGGTCATCCAGGGCAGCACATTTAAGAGGGAAGTCCAAAATGCCTTCAAGCTTAGAGAGCAGAAAATACACATAGCTGAACATCGAAAGTATTGCCCTAATTACTTTAGGAATGAAACTTACATTATTTTTTAATAACCAATGGCTAAGTCTCTGACAATTATTTCTTTTTAAATAACTTATACCTGACCTGTTTTTTAATATGGATTATGAAAATCAAAAGCTAGATCAGAGAAATCAAAGCTGCAGCCAAAAGACATGAAGCGGCACCAGACTTTTCAGAGCTCTGTGCCACTTCCAGATCTTTTCTTGTGCTTTTTCTCTTGTTTCTTGTATTCAAGTAACACAACCACCCTGCTCAGCATCCAACTCAGAGCTGACGGTAAATCCCACATCTGAGTGGCTCTAGAAACCATCCCCAGTTCCCTGTGTCCCCTGGCAGCAGCAGCTTCCTGTCTGGCTGGCTGCAGCACTCTTCTCGCTTTGATACAGGTCATTAGGCTGGGTCTCCTGTTGGAACTATCACTGAAATGGCAGCCCCCAGGGATTACGCTGCTGCCAAATTCAGATCAGGGGAGTGAAAAAAACCCACATTTTCAGATCTTTTTTAAAGCTTCTTTTAAACTCCTTGTTCAAATATAGGTTCTCATTATGGTCCTGATCCTGTACCCTGATTGTGTCGAGACACAATACAGTGACAGGATAGCAGCTTAAATTCATTTTCCTGCAGGCACTCAATACTCCCTCTGAATATCCCTGCGATAATGACACTTCGCATGCGTATTCCACGTTTTGTCTGAGGAATTCAAAAGGGTGTTACAAACATCCAGGGACACATCCTGTTCTCTCTGCAGTAGTTAGCGAGCATCCCCAGCTGCACATCTCCTAACACAGAGAGTAAAGAGGACACTAATCTGTGGAGTGAGGCACTCGGGTGACCCTGCACAATGAGGTGGAAAACAGAACTCTCTGCCAGTAAAACAGAAGCTGTGGGAGTTCGTGCAATTTGGATCTGTGGAATAAGAGCTGCCGACCTGTTCTTATAATTTATGTTTTTATTATTATTATTGGTTTGGGGGAATATTTTTTGCCACCCACCCCTCCTTCTAGTCCTGTCTGTACACTTTCAGGATTGTAACAGACCCCAACTCTTCTGCCCACGCTCCAACCTGGCCAGACACAAAGCAAATTTGGACAGGGATTAATTAGCTCAGGCAGAAGATTGTGCTAGCACAGCTCTGAGTGGTGGGCCAGACCTGGCTGACACCCAGTCAGCCTGGAAAGCAAGCAGAACGAGCCTGACCACACAGGCTGGCATTTGTGCTCAACATGCAAGATGCAATTCACCACCAAAGAACTATGTATAAATCACATGCTCATTACGTAGGTTTAAAACACAGGATCGCAGATGTTAAAAGAAAAGCCGGTGCCGGCAGCGACAGATCTGAGCACAGAACCCAATATGTGAATACTGCTTTGAGGCTGAATACTTGCTAATAACAATCACCACAGTCTAGTGATTAATAACCACCTGAATCCCAGGGCCATTTTTTTATGCTTACGGAGACCTCCCTTCCGAAAAGGGGCTGGAGTTTTTTACTGTTACATGTGACTTCTAAGTAGCAAGGTGGGAACACCAGGTAGATTCACATTTCCAAAAACTGGTGCGTGCCAGTAGAAAAAGGGTTCATTTGTGTAGCCTGGATCACTCCTGGTTGGCTAACTCAATGCCTACAGCTTAGTGCTGCATAAAAGTTTTGCTGCTAATTGCCTTCCCATTTCAGCTAATTCTTTGCTGCATGAGCTAACCGGGTGTGGAGCCAATTTTCGCAGCTTCCAGGATTTTACATGGCTTTCCATGCTGCAGAGCTACAAACTATCCTTTAATTGAATTAAACACTTAATTGTGCTCATAAGTGTGGAAAGAATACACCCTCCCCGCTAAGAAACAGGAAAAGATATTGATCTGTAAGCTTGAAACCTCCTTATCCCCAGGTCAGTAATAATACTTATCATCTGGATTTTTTTTTAATTATTGTTGGGGGTTTTGAGTAGCAGCTACTGTCTGGGGTTTAGAAAGATACAAATAACTAGCTAGTTTTCCATAATTCATATTCAACAAGTACTTAAAGGGTAATATGCAGATTTTAAGAGATGTCATTTGGGTTTTATAACAGTTACTGTATCACAGTACCAGTGTTGTTAAACAAAATGATACTGGTAATTACATATTGATTATGCACATGTTCTTATGCTGTTACCTAAAAATTACACTAAAGCAAGTTAGTCCTTCCTTTCAGTGCTGCTGTATAGTTTGTAATGCATCCCAGAGCTTTATCCCAAGCAGAGATAATGATGTGGGGACGGACACACACAAGCATGCCCTTACACACACAAGCAGAGGTAACGTGAATGAAAGAGCCACAGTGGGAATAATGTCATTTTTCTTCCAATTGTTATTTGCTTTATTATTTTTGTTAGAAAAAAAAAAGTCCAGCAAATTAAAAATTCTACAGAAGTTCTCATAAATTTCACATCAGTGCAGAAAATATTGCAAAGTAAAGAAAAAGAGGTGGAGGTATAAGGACAAAACTAATGGAGCTTTTAAGGACTAAATGTGTAACAAGTCTAGTTTATGTGGTGCATTACAGTCAGTTGGAATTATTAAGAGAAACTCATCTTGTGCCCCCAGTTGCTTTACAGTATCTGTGCTGTCCATACCAAAAATTCTGGATGCTTTGCACTAGAATCACTTTCGTTGATGAAGCACAAATGTAAGAAGACGGGCAAAGAGGTCCATGGGACTAGGGACTGATAATGGCCCGTAGGGCCTTTCACCTTCATGTTACTAGTTCAAACCCAACCTGGCTAAAGTGATGGCTACAAGTTGTTAAGGTCTGAGAGCTGTTTGGAGACCTATGGGAAATGAATGCACTGATCTCCAACCAGCCCTGTGGACTAGCAGTCAGATCACAACTCTCCCTCCTCCGTATTTTTTAAGGCAACTCTTCACACTTGAACAGAGGGAAAAGAAAAAAAAATAAGCACCCTGGAAATAGCATTTGAAGTCTACCTTCACTGTAAGCAGTAAATACCATAAGCTTAGAGCATTTAAACTTATTACTGAACAGCAATTTAGATTGCATTAGCACCAGTGGACCTTGACTGTTATCAGTATGAGCTACAAGCATACAAAAAGAGATGACTCCCTCTTCAAAAAGACAGATAATATGCATATGAGAAAGGACAGAGGGACAGAATCAACTCTGTGGATGGCATTTATGCTTAGCCGCACTCCTCTGCCCCAGCCATGCCACATTGAAGGCTTTCAGTATCCCACTCTTGCCAGCACTACAGTTTCAAAATGATTACTCTATGTTTTGGCTAAATAAGTGTTTTTAAAAGCATTTATACAAAGCCAGGGCATCTTCCTATCTTTGCTGTAGTAGTGTCTATAATCAGTATGCCACTGATAGGATTATACTAAATTCTACTGCAGAGATTTAGAATAGTTTCTCAAGACACTCTCAGGTCCTGAAAACAGACCTTGTTCATGGAAAGCTTCAATTCTGTCAGTGGGATTGTGGCTCCACAGCTTTGTAGCATCATACCAGATAATCTGCAGATCAGCACAGCCGTATCTGACCGCCTTTACTCGGAATCAGGTAAAGCTGCAAAATCTCAGTTCCAGATGAGGCAACAACACTCAAATCAGGAAGCAGCCTAGAGAACATTTTTTAAGAAAAAAGGCTCCTAAAGGTTACATCCAGTACAGCTAAAAGAAAAAAATCCTGTAAAAACATAAATACCTCTGATGAGTTTTAATTAAAAGTCAGAGGACAAAAGTAAAATACAATAAGTGTAATTTTGAGGCTTATAAAACTTAAAACAAAAGAAATGTCCATTTCTTTAATGCTCTTGGTTTGCTTTGTGATAGTTTTATAACTCAACCCATATTGCCTTTATCATTGCTCAAACTTTTTGGGCATTTTTAACAGAAAACTGTAGAAGACTTTAAAACTATGTTAAGGGAATATAATCCTTGTGCAGTCTCCCTATACTCTTGGTGTCTCAAAAGCTCAGATGCTTTTTGAAATGAAAAAAAACCCCAACAAAACAATTAACACCCTCCTAAAAAAAACCCACAAAAACCCCAAAACCCCAACAGTTTGGAAATTGAATTTATGGCCCTTCTCTTTACCCTTACTCTCTCCTGTCTTTTCCTGCAGCCAAATGTCTGTCCCAGGAATCAATACACATATGCTTAGAACATGATACAATTAAATCTGTTCTGAACATTTACGTATGTTTCAGCATCTTCATTGACTTCTGAGCTTGGAAACATTTTACATTTTCTACTATATTACTGGCATAAATGTTGACTTTCCTAAGCTTATTTTGCAGCCTCAGAAGCATATTTAATCTTGTGATGAAGAGCAAGCACACCAGGTGAACAGCATGCAAATCTTCAGGATCCTGTTTGCCTTACAGAGAGAGAGAATTTTTACTGCAGATTTAATGTGGCAACACAAATCCAGAGTTACAGCATCAATTAATATCTGTCAAAATACAGTAACCCAAGACAAAGGATCCATCCTTAGTTTCCTCTGTTGCACAACTATGTACATTAACACCAAGCTAAATTCAGACATATCAGAAATGGTGGATAAACAATATAACAATAATGTACATTTTACATGCTGCATGCAGCAGAAAGACAAGGATGAACTTAAAAAATAAAGATGTAAGTGACGGTGAAATTGAAGGCTTATTATGAGGTTGGCTTCCTGACATCAGCTCGCCTACTGCAACTTTTCCAACTTTTACCCCAAACTCTACATACTTAAAGACTGCACAATTTACTTATTCTTACATGTTATTTTCATATATTAATTATTTATGCCAAAGATTTCTAGCTAAAAAATGCACGGACATCACGCCAGGTCCTTAGAACACATACTGTAATGCACTGTGTAGATACACCATAAGAGAACTCCACGGATTTCCTGGCATGGGATTAAAAGCCACCACTTAGTGGTAACATCTGTATTATTGGACTGACAGACAAGATGGTGACTGAGAAAGCAAGCATCAAGGAGGGTCTAAGAGGGAGGTACTTTTTTAATCATGCCCATCTTGAGCTGCTTTTATATCTGGAGTACAGATAAAATCTGAGTCAGCAGCATAGAGGTATCAGTTGTATTTGTATGTGGATAGGACTGTAGAGGTGATACGTAAAAGGCAAGAGGAGATGAATCAAAACTAAAACGCCTTAGGATTTTGGCAGAAGTCAGATCAGGACGCTTCAAAGAATGAAAAAAAAAAAAGGAATTATTAAGGATTTAGGAAGAAAACAAGCAAAGAATGGACCCAAAGATACAAGGTATGATGAAATTTAATATGATCAAAACTGACAGTGTGAGAGGAAGATGAGGAATTGGCTAAGAGAGAATCATTAGGTAATTTGGTGAGAGTGGTTTCAGCTAACAAGAAGGTCAGAAGCCAATTCAAAGGGGTCTATAGTAGCACCGAAGATCAGATGCTTTTTGACACAGCAGAACGTGAATGCATAAATAGCACGAGTGATCTGGGAGCAAGAATGAGAAGCATCAGACAGGGAAATAGGACGGTTTTCTAAGATATGGGAATGTTAATAAAGGCTAATACGCTGCTGAATTACAAAAGAAAGGATCAGGAGAGACATGGTAGAGAGAAAATCAGGAGAGAATGACAGCAAGTGTAAAAGAGGTCAGGAAATATGGCATAAAGGGATCGCTTGGGAAAAAGAAGAGTTAGAGAACAGGAACAGATGAGAAGCATCTTCATCTGCATCAGAAGAGCAGCAGAACAGTAGCCTACCTGTCTAGCTGTATAAAACCAACACAAACAAAAAAATTGCAATTTGAGGGTGGAAAAGGGGACAGACAAAGATGGGGTCTTGTGACATCTGCATTTTCTGTCCTTGGAGACAGTCAAAACACCACGAGGCTCCAAGCTACCTGATCTACCTTTGAAGCGAGCTCTGCTTTGAGCAAAAGGGTGGACTAGATGACCTTCAGAGATCTGAATTACTAAGTGATTCTGTGTAAAAAGAACAGAAGAGGGGGAGATAAGCTGGAGAGATGGAATAATCATGTCGCATTTTATCAGTTTGGGGGGGTGTGAAGAAATCATCACGATTTAATACTGCTTGATGTACAACATGGACCCCTAGGAACAGATTTTCAAAGGTACTTTAACATCCAAAAATGCAGTAAGTATCTAGTGGTATTTCCAGGGGTGCTTATATCTAAGTCTCAGCAACAGAGATGAGATTTCCTATATAAGTAGCTTAGCAGTCTGGGCCTTTTATAAAATCCCAGTCAGTACTGTACATGTCTTAAAGAATGTCAATCACCTTTGAAATCTGACCTCAAGATATCAAGATAAGTGGATCCCAACTGAGAACTCAAGGAAACTGAAGGGAAAACTAAACATAAATAAGAATTTAATAGTTATATTTCATATCAAAACTCACCCTATTTGTGCTTTAATGGCTAATAATTAGAAAGAGACGTATAAATAGGTTGGAATCCTTTTACCATAGTTGTAAGCAATATATTTCTGGAAGTTTCTACTCTTTTAAGTATAATAGAAATTTTTTATGAACAGGAAACATTCTTATGTTAATGATCACACCAAAATTTCAGAGTCCTTAGCCTCTCTGAAAAATAGTAAATATGCTAATAATATGCGACCTAGGTAAATTTTTCATCAAGATTAAATTCACTTAATAGCTGACATCAGAGATACATGATGGGCCAGGTGAAAAGATCAAAATCCCAGGCTCTATCAGGGTTTTGGAAGATTACAAGGAACTGTAACAGCGGTGCCAGGAGTGTGCTGTAACAGAATGTTAGATTTCCGGGTTGGTTAACACTATTCTTTTTCCAAGGAGAGAACAGATGCAGGAGAAGACCTGAATTTTAAACAGCATTTTTGCTGGTAAATTATACCTTACATATCTGTGCTCCCAACCAAAATACATGTTCTGAAGTTTCAATGTCAGATGGCTCAAAGTATAAAACAGAGACCCGGATTCCAGAGTATGCAGAAGAAGGGAGTAAGGATCACATCTTTAGTGTAGTATCTTTTCTGCAGCAGCATTCAGACAGTAAAGAGCAGTTTAGGGGTTACTCTGATCTTTTCCATCTGATTGCAGCTGTCACAGGAGTATGGTTACTTCATCATACAGTAATGACTACACTCCCTACTAACACCAGGTAAACGCAGGAAAAATGGTGATCAGAAGTGACTTTGCACATTCCAATAGATATCTGATTGCAATATAATCTCTTCTTTTTGTGAAATGAAAAGTCAAGTTCTCCTGAAACACTGAGCTGTTGGAGCAAACCCACAAATATGATCAGAGGGCTGGAGCACCTCTCCTATGAAGACAGGCTGAGAGACTTGGGCTTATTGAGCCCAGAGAAAAGAAGGCTCCGGGGAGACCTTATTCCAGCCTTCTAGTACCTGAAGGGGCCTACAAGAAAGCTGTAAAGGGACTGTTTATCAGGAAGTGTAGTGACAGGACAAGAGGTAATGGGTTTAAATTGAAAGAGAGGAGATTTAGATTAGATATGAGGGAAAAAATTCTTCACTAAGAGTGGTGAGACCCTGGCACAGGCTGCCCAGAGAAGCTGTGGCAGTGTTCAAGGCCAGGTTGGATGGGGCTTTGGGCAACCTGGGCTAGTGGAGGGTGTCCTTGCCCATGTCAGGGGATGGGAAATGGATGGTCTTTGAGGTGCCTTCCAACCCAAACCATTCTACAAGTCTGTGATTCTATGACTTATGGAACTAAAAATAAAAGCACCTTTTATAATGTTTAGCAACTATGGGTAGAATGTCAGCAAGTTTTCCTGCTGAATATTCAAAAGTATATATTCCTTGGAAGTATCTTGTAAAATAAAAAGACCTCTAAGTAATAATAATACAATGAAAACTGTGTCACATGTTCTTAAACAAATGGCACGCACAGGAGCAGTAAAGTGCTCTCTTACACATTCTGTTAAAAACACAATCAAAGCTGCTTATTTAGGTAACAAAAGGCTGATTTTCTGATGTTAACATATTCTGCCTTTAACAACACGAGAATCAGTACATGACTCCAGCTGTACAAGGAACTCTTCCTCACCATATCATGCTAAAAATAAATTTTGCTTTGCAAAAGTTTACCCGAGTGCATGTAAAGGAAAGGTGAAAAGCAGGTATTGCATGAAAAATACTTCAGTAGAACACAGGCCTTCTGAGTGAAGACAATACCCCATTTGTATCATTGTATATTTCATTTTAGTTTCCCGAATTTTAGCTTGTGTGCTCAAGCACTCATTATGCATCACTCAAACGGCAACAAAACAGATAAAAGTGTTATACATCATTAGGAAGTGTAAACTCAGTTGCAATGGACAAAGCCCCAAGCATCCAAAAGCTTCACTGAGAACTGGAAATAGATTTCTGTCTTTTAGTTTTCGGGAAATGAAAGGAAAGAGCTTTTGGATCTTAGATATCCTTGGCACTGATAAACAGAGTAGTCACTGTGGGACTACTCACATAAATAAGGCTGTAGAATCAGGCCCATCATTCTTAATTTAAAACCATCGCTTTCCAGAGTCAGACCAAATGAGCAGAAAACATGGGGGGTTTTTTTAATTAAAAATTTAAAAGTATGAACTAGAACATGCTTGTCAGGAGAAGAAAGATTCTGTAAAAGAATATTTCTATTTGAATGCAAAAAACATCTCTTTCTGTAGTAATTAGACTCTATTTCAAGGAATCCGATAATGTCATCTTCACACCATGTGTGAAATCCAGTAGCCATAAAAGGTCCTTTTTGGCCTCTGCATTTAATACACAAGTTTGTACAAACCTAGTGTGAGGACAGCATTTACTAGTTCCATGAAATTTCATTGTATTTCTCTGCTGAACATAATTCCTGGTTCACATCTAACTTTTAAACCATAATTTGGCAAGAAATACAGCCGCAATGTCCCATTCTCCTGAACTGTATATGTATGTATGTGATAGTTTAGCCCTGGCTGGAGGCCAGACGCCCACCAAAATCAGTCTATTGTTCCCCTTCTTAATTGGACAGGGGAGAAAATATATAACAAGAGGCTTAGGAGTCCAGATAAGGACAAGTAGAGATCATTTTATCAGCAACGAGATGGGCAAAACAGACTCAACACAGAATGAAGAAAGAAACTACTCTAATTTATTGCACTACACTAAAAAGAACAGAGAAAACCGGAGTCAGGAGCACAACCAATCTTAAAACAAATGCAAGCAGATCTTAAACACACGTTCCCCCCACCACTCCTTTCTTAGCAGACTTCAGTCAGGGTTTATTTGCTCCCTTCTTCCCTCCCGTTCGCAGTACAGGGGGGGCAGGGACTGGGGAAAATGGGGTTCTCAGTAGCACCTTCCCCCCACCCCTCCATTCTAACCAGACTTCCCTTTAGCCATGATTTTACTCCCTTCTTCCCTCCCTGCTCGCAGTGCGGGGAGGGGCAGGGACTAGGAAAAAATAATGGGCTTCCCGGTTACTTCTTCATGAGCTGTTTCCTTTCCCAGATCTTAAAACACCTCTACCTCTCCCCCCACTCCCTTCTTAGCAGACTTCACTCTAGTCATGATTTCACTCCCTTCCTCCCCCCAATCACAGCACGGGGTGGGGCAGGGACTGGGAGATGGGGGCTTCGGTCAGTTCCTTGCAAGTTGGTTTCCTTCTCAGCCGGGGAGGGGGCATTCATTCCACACACACACCCTCCCCCTGCTGCACCGTGGGTCCCACCCACGGGAGACAGTCCTCCATGAACTTTCTCCAATGTGAGTCTCTTCCCCCAGGGCTTTATCTCTTCATCAGCTGCTCCGCCTGGATCCCTGCTATGGTGGGCAGCCATAAATCACAGTGTCTCTCAGTCCCAGTCCTCCATGGGGTCACCAGCCTCTCCCCAGCAAACCTGTTTCAGCGCAAAACTCTCTCTGCTCATCTCTGTGTCTCTGTTTCTCTTCATGGGCTGCAAGTGCTGGCAGGGGGGTCACAGCGTAGGGTCACAGCGTCTTCTCTATTTCTCCACCTGCTCCATCCAGCATGGAGCCCCTCCACGGGCTACAGGTGGGGTCTCGGCCTTTTCCATGGGGGTGGTTTCTCCGCGGGCTGCGAGGGGGCATCTTTCTCTCCAGCACCTGGGGCGCCTCCTCCCCCATCTTCCCCGGCCTTGGTGTCTGCACAGCTCGTTACATCTCTTCACTCCCTTCTCCAGTGGCAAAATGCAGCTGCTCAAAGGTTGTTTTCTCCTATATGTGATTCTCGGAGGCGCTGTGACTATCTCTCATTGGCTTGGCCCTGGTAAACAATGATTCTGGGCTAGAATTATTTATAGTTAGAAGCTCTGGAGAATTCCAGCAGCTCCTCGCAGCAGCCATTTTCTGCACCCCTGTTCTTTTCCAGCACCCAACTACACAAAACTGCAACAATGTAGTAGAATAATTTTGCAGCCCTATGTCTATTTTGTCTTGAGGAAAGTTCAGTCTCAGCTATTTTTTTCTTAGGGCCCGGTTCCTTGACCACCAGCTCACATTGTCTGGGATTTACAAAATTCCTGCCTCCTGGAGAAGGAATGGTTTAATTCTGGTTTTCTTTGTTGTCCAATGTAACCTTGCATGTGTAGGTCCTTAGCTCCACAAAATTATTCTAAGCTACCTCTACAATATACGCTGAGCTATTCATCATGCCATGTTAGTCATCATTTAAAACCAGTGTGAACTGGAAACTCCACAATTGTGCTCAAAGTGGAGTGAGCTGGGGGTGGCTGTTGAGGCTGTAATCAATCTACATTTTTGTGCTGGTTTTGGGTGGAATAGAGTTAGGAGCTATGGTTTAGATTTGTGCTAGAAAAAATGTTGCTAACACAGGGATGTTTTCTTACTGATGAGAATCCTTACAGAGTGAAGGCCTTTTCTGCTTCTCACATCACCCCACCACCAAGGAGGCTGAGTTGGCAGGAGTTGGAAGCTGACCCCAGCTGACTAAATGAACATTCTGTACCGTGAGACATCATACTCAACATATAAAGCTGGGGGGATTTTTTGGGTTTGCATGGCAAGGTTTTGGTAGCAAGAGGAAGGAGGGTAGAGGGGTACAAGACCTGCAGGAGTGGCTTCTGCAAGAAGCTGCTATAAGCTTCCCCTAGAGCTGAAAGAGCCAATACCAGCCATCTCTAAGACAAACCTACTCTTGACCAAGGCCAAGCCAATCAGCAGTGCTGGTAGCACCTCCAGAATAACATATTCGAGAAGGAAGAAACCCAAAAAATCTAGTGGCAGTTGTTTGCCACCAGAGAGGAGTGAGAAGATGTGATAAACTTTGCAGAAACCAAGGTCAGTGAAGAAGAAGGGGGAGGAAGTACTACAGGAGCCAGAGTAGATACTCCCCTGCAACCCCTGGAGAAAACCTTGGGAAGGCAGGCTATACCCCTGCAGTCCATGGAAGAGGATGGAAAATAGAGATTCCGCTTGAAGCCCATGAAGAACTCCACACTGGAGCAGGTGGATGCATCCATAGGAAGCCCTCATTGGAGCAGGTTCCTGGCAGGACTGGTGGCCCCATAGAGAGAGAAGCCCACACTGGAGCAGATTTGCTGGCAGGTCTTGTGACCCTGTGGGGAACCCACACTAGAGCAGTCTGGTCCTGAAGGTCTGCACCCCATGGGAGGAACTCCATGCTAGAACAGGGAAAGAGGAGGAAGGAGAGGCAGAGACAACGTGTGATAAAATGACCCCAATCTCAGTTCCTCTTGGAGCTGGCTACAATTTCTAGAAATCTTTCAGAAGTGATGCAAAACTTTGTAAGTTATGGAGGACAGAAGTAAATCAACCACCTTCTGATATTTTAAATTCAAAATTAAATAATGATTAGGCCATCTTCAACTATTGAACAATACAACAGTATGCAGATATAATTCACAATAAAGAGAGAAAGTTAGAATAAAATTGAGCCTGGGAAGAAGTGACAGGTGGGGGGAGGCTTTTAAAGTTTTGGTTTTATTTCTCATTGTCCTACCCTGTTTTGATTGGGTAATAAATTAGATTAATTTGTTTCCTAGTTCAGTCAGTTTTGCTCATGACGGTAATTGCTGAATGATCTCTCCCTGTACTTATCTCGATGCTCAAGCCTTTCATTACATCTTCTCTCCCTTGTCTATCTGAGGAGCACAAGTGATAGAGTGGCTTTGGTGGTCACCTGGCCTCCAGCCAGGGCCAACCCACCACAGGGAAGAAGGAAGGTAAGGACATTTGGAGTGATGGAGTTTGTCTTCCCAAGTAACCATTATACATGATGGAGCCCAGCTTTCATGGAGATGTCTGAACACCTACCTGGCCATGGGAAGTAGTGAATTTCCTTTGGTCTGCTTTGCTTCCATGCACAGTTTCTGCTTTACCTATTAAGCTGTCTTTATCTCAACCCACAAGTTTTCTCACGTTTACTCTTCCAATTCTCAGCCCATCCCACTGCGGGGAGTGTGAGTGAACAGCTACATGCTGCTTAGCTGCTAGCTGAGGTTAAACCACAACAGCTTTACACATTTGTAGTCTTAACTCTTGATAGGAAAATCTGTGAACTTTGACAGCACTTACATCTATGCCATTATCTTTTGTGTGAGCTAGAATCTGGCCATCCTTTTATGCAGGTCTTGCAGCAGGAAAAAAGACCTGACTCACTTTCACAGTGGTTGGATTCTGCTGTTTGAATAATTTGTCCCCAGAAGACAGATATGTCTTCCCATAAAAGAACTAACTTGGAAATAATTTTAGAACGTCTCAGCATAGACAACTATGGAATATGTCCCTAAATACACACACCTGAGTGATGAAGCAATGATGACACAGTAGTATTAACAGAGCTCACATCCACCTTGGGCTACTCTAACTACAAAGACAAACAGGACAAAATAATCACAATGAATAAAGACATGGTCAGTGCACGGCACACTTCCTCTCTGATATTTTAAATTAAAAATTAAATAATGATTAGGCCATCTTCAACTACTGAACAATGCAACAGTATGCAGATATAATTATTCTGCCTGTGTTAAGCAAGACACGATACTAGATGAACGAGTGTGCAATAAGTAAACTGAACTAAGAGTATATGGCACAGTACAATTTCCATACACTGGTATTGCAGCATTTTTCTGCATGGGCTCTGTCCAAGCTATTATTTTACATTAACAGTCTGTTAAGAGATTAAGAAATTAACCTGCCAGCTGTTATTTGGATCTGTGGAGAGATGCATCTGTAACTCAAATAATTAGTAGGTCTCACTTCAGTCCTGAATTCTGGGGTTGCATTCATCCAACACCCCAAAAGTCAAGTTTCATCCAGCAGATTCTGTCTGTAAGTATCTAGCAGGACTAGAAAAGTTTGCCTGGAATAGGGTCAGGTCTTGAGTACCAGCCGTGAGTGCATCACTGATGTTTCCTGCATTTAGATTTAAGTCCAAACTTTGAGCAAGGAAAATGAAACTCGTAAAGTTGTCCTAGAGTGAACAGAGGCTTTGCTCTCAAATTTACAATGACATTTACACAAAGAGAGTTCTGATCAATTCCCTACTGTCCAAGAGAATATGAAGTGACAGAAAGGAAAGAGAGATGAAGAGCCAACATTTAATGATAATATTTTGAATAGAAGTGCAAAGAGTTGAGCAATGGATGGTTGGAGGCACAGGGAAAAAAAAAAATAGAGCTTGCCTGGAGAATCAGTGGGAATGAGGGTGTACAAAAGCATATGAATCCAGCCCTAGAGGAACGAGGGGTGAAGATGTACAGATAATGACTGTAGAAAGGCACTGAAGACAAGGAGGTAAAGAGCAAGTACTTTGGGGGGTTAAAAAAAAGAACAACACAGAACAAAAAGCCAGTGGGGCAGAATAATAAGTGTTCTGCAAACAACATAGGATTGGGTTATACTCAGAATTACAACAGAAGGAGGGAAAAGGGGTAGAAAAGGTCATTGGGAATTGAGTAGATAATCAATAATAACTAAAAAACCCCTTTTGGGACTTCTGGGAACCAAATTTCTGTTTCTCACAATTCGTCTGTCATCAGCAAATATCTGTGGAGTCTGATGGTATTGAAAAAAGTTTCTTATATCTTATTCTCCAGCAGTAGTTTTCACATAATATTAATCCATGGGTCTCCTTTAATAGAAGAACGGTACAACTTGTTGTAGGGGACTCTACAGTTCCAAGCATCTCATAATTCAGATGAGGGTTAAGATATTCTTATGGATTTCTATTTTTAAAATGGTGTGTACTTTTTATCTTTACCTCTGTCTCTCTGTCTCTCACAGAGACACATTTTAAAAATAACTTTTTTAACATGACCAAATCAAGGACAAAGATGTCAGAAAGTGCTAGGTTGCCTATATAACCTAATTTTTCCTCATCTTGTGAATGGGCTTCATGAAGGAAACTAAAGGTATGACTCATACACCATTTTTCCCAGAATACATCTGCCTCGTACAGTGCACAGGATGGCCTTACTGGAAGGATGAATCAGAACTGAGTACGGAGGAAGGTACATTTGGTGAAGAGTTTTGAAGAAATGCACTAAGAAACGGGACAGCATTGCAAGACAAAAAAGAATGGTCAAGGTAATTGGATGTTGGCCTAGAAATAGGATTCTATCTTTTCTTGCCATAAAGTTCCCATTGTAGTAATTCAAACCATGTTTTTTAAAGTTGATCACTAAAACTATATTCTTAATTTTCTATGTAACTCACTGAGATGAGGCAAGAGAGATGAATCTTCAGATGCACAGCTGGAAACAGGTCAACATGGGTTGGAAAAGTTCTGTGTAACAGCAAGGAGTTGAGGCTTTTGGACCTAAGCACCTCAGGCTGTTCTTGTAGATTGGTGGCACTTGAACACAATTTCTCTGGGTCATGGTTCCCCAGCCATAAAACAAATCACGTTGTCTTCTAATTTCAGAGGCCTGCAGTAAAGCTAATTTAATGTTTTTTCATCATTTAGACACTATAGTGATGATCACTAGGAAAATCCCAAAAGGAAATTAATAATAATAATTCTGTTTTCAGAACAGGGCTTAGATACTCTGCAGTAAGCAAGGTATGGAGCCACACACTGAACAGTGTCAAGAAAACACAATACTGAACAGCTGTTCATTAAGTGGCTATCATGCATTCTGTGAACTGAATGAGGAGAAGGTCTTGCAAGAAAATATATGATCATATAATTAAAGAAGTCTCCATAATGCATATGCATGGGGGAAATTAAATTAACTCTCCCTAACAAAGTTAATTCTAGCATGTATTAGCTTTTCAGTGTTTGGGCTATTTAATGTGGTTTTTCAACATATAATATGAAAAAGCTGAAGATACTGCTGAGATCTGATTAAAAGACATATATTAACCATCTGTATTTTATTCATCTAGTTCAAAGCAGTATTTACTTCTCACAATTGGAAATGCAGTATAGGAATGACTTATAACAACTGGAATATTGGAATGACTGTATCATGACCAATTATTCCTATTTTCTACAAAAAGTTTGGATCTAGAATTTAGCCAAATTATTTCTTTTGGATCATAAACAGCAGAAGAGGCAGGTTGGACATCCTCTGTGGATGTTCCTGCTGCCTACCATTATCCCTGGAATTAATTAAAATACATGAGTTCAACAACAAATTTATAACTGATTCTAGCAAGTACAGCTTCCGTTAACTTCAATGTGTTTCCCAGGACCCCAGGAAGTCAAGTTGCTAATAAATGTATAAAAAGAGAAGGGTCAGCTTCAGTGCATGCTCATCATCACAGACTAAGAGAGTTGCTCTGATGGGGTCCGTATAGGAAACCATTCTAAGTGAGACATTTGTCCCTTTCTACAAAGTCTCCAAGCCTTCACACCAAAGGCTTCTTCTCTGGTTCTTCATTATTGTGCTTACGATTTAAACAGACTGGAGCTTTTTAAGACTGTAAATATGAATAGGGAAAAAAAAGCACTATCCCATTAAACAAGCCAGTATTTTCTTGTTGTTGTCTGAAAGCAAATGTGTACTCTTTTGGTGGCCAATCCCTTATTATACAACCTTCTTGTCCATATAGAGCATAAGTTATATTCAATGAAAATCATCAGCTGTTAAACAATTTAAGAAAATCAGGTGGACTCCACCTGACCCTGAAGGTTTTTCCCATAATAATTAATCACTGATTTTTTGCAACTCATCAACTACTCTTGAAGAAAGCATGACAACTTTTAACTTAGTAAAATGGATTTAAATACTAGGATATATATAAAAATTCATGGAGGTAGAAGGAAATGCCCAGAAACACAAACTCACATTTAACAGATTTCATGAAACATTTCAACAAATTATTTAGTTAACCTATTTTGATTTTGAGACAGGTTGGACACATGATTTCAAAGGCAACTTCTGTGCATATCCTTAGATGTCCACCTTTACATAAGATCTCCAAAAATCTGAACTTTAGTTCAAATATTTTTGAAGTTCAATATTGTATCCAGTCTAGAAGTCCTCTCTAAGAAAAGAGACTATTAATATTAAAAAAAAGATAGGACAGATGGATTGTTTGCATAATTTCGCTGTATATTTAGCTTACACCACTCCAGACAATATAGGGATTGCTTTTTACAAGAGGGAAACTGAAGATCAAGTTTAGACTTGCACTATAAAAGCTTCCAATGTAGTCAGTGGATAGCTAGTGAAATCAGTGCAGCCTTGAAAGAGATTGAGTAGACCAAGTCACCTTTACTGTCCCAACTCCACTGACTAAGGAGAGAGTACAACAGCTGCATGTTGACACCTATAAATACTACATTTAACTTTGAAACCAAGACATCACTTTTAGGTTTTGTTACACAAACTACCAGGAAAAGATGCTGAGACAAATAGCCAGTAGGACCCTAAAAGATCAGTGGGATTGAGTGCACCCTCAGCAAGTTTGCTGACAACACCAAGCTGTGTGGTATGGTTGACATGCTGGAGGAAAGGCTGTTGTGCTTGGAATTGCCCCAACCCATGTGTAGGACCTTGTACTTGCCCTTGTTGAACTTCACGAGCATTGCACCAATCCACCTCAGGCCTGTCAGGGTTGTCCAGAGAAGCTTTGGATGCCCCATCCCTGGCAGTGTTCAAGCTCAGGCTGGACGGGGCTTTGGGCAATCTGATTGAGTGGAGAGTCTCCCTGCCCATGGCAGGGGTGTGGAATTAGATGACCTTAAAGGGCCCTGCCAATCCAAACCATTCTGTGATTCTAAGATGCAGAGGCAAAACTGAGGTATTTTTATCAGCCCTGTTCAAATACAGAAAAGATTGAGCCAAATCAAACTTTCACCTCCTCTTTCTCATATGGACTTGAGTTTTTGTGATAACCATAGGCTCCTTCTGTATGTATGGGTAGATATATCCATATATCTGGTTAATTAGGCATATATCTGATTAATTAGGCATTAATTAGGAACCTTCCATTTGAAAAATTCTATCATTTAAGAACAACTATGACATACCAACATACTGTATCAGAAATCATATCTTATTCTATGAGTTCATTCCTTGCTTTCATCGGCACTGAGAGATATGACCCATCAAATCTGTAATACACAGCTACACATTTAAGGTAAAATCACAGTTTTAAAAGATGCTTTCTTTTTTTTTTTTCAGTGGGCACTGCCTGGCTCATCACAGTTCAAAGGAATTACGTGCCTTGCTGATGAACAGACAGACTAAATACAAGATTTTCCTTTTCTAATCCCGTACGTGAAGAACACCATAATTTTGCACAGAGCCAGCTGAGTGGGTACTTCAGAACATGCACCGTATACTCATGTCCATAAACGTCAAAAGGTTATGTTCCTTTCTCTCCTGCATCATTTGCTACACATTACCTCTTAAACTTTGGATACCTTGCCTTGCATTCATAATCAAATTTTAAGATAAAGCGCTTGTTACCATGGAAAAACTTTTTCACCCTGAAAATTTTATCACATGGGCATTTCTTTGGGTGTCTACAAGCTGGAGCAATCATTATTCCTCTGTCATAATTGCTATCTATTTCTTAGCAACTTTTAGATATCTTCTACAATATACATTCAGCAGCAGATTTACACAGGGCTATAGTGGCAGAAGGATTTCAAATTTAAATACAATACTTTAAATGCAAATAAAATTTCACATGTGCTTTTTAACTCTTTTTTGCCCCTGCCTTTGTATTTCAATTTCAGCCATAGATTTTCTTACATTATTCTTATTTTACATACTAAACACCCAGTATTGACTATTTCACAGTGCATTTTGTACGTTCAAGTTCACTTGGCACAGTCCTGGTATAGTTGTCTTTAAAGTCAAATTTAATTGCTTAACACAACCATTTGGATCTTACTTTATCTTTTGCAAATTGTTTTCAGGTGGATCAAACAAACATGTTCTATAGCTCCAAATTTACTTTTACCTTTAATAGTAAGATAAACTGATTTTACAACACTGGCGCTCACCAAGCAACTTTTACTGCTGCTTACACATTTGAAACTACTATAAAGGAAGACAGCTAAATACTATAACTCTGAAAGACAGGGAAAATGAAGTAAAGCTATTCAGTCAACATTTGCATGTGATTCAACTTAATTTCATGTTTTCATCTGTGGAAGTCATCATAGTTCTGCTTTCAGTTGTTACTTTTGAAAACTATGTGATCTATTTAAACTGCAAAATATAGATTTCGGCTGAAAGGCATCACAACCTGAACACAGCTAATCTGTTACAGAGCAGAAATTAGAACACTGGTCTTCTAACTTTAAGTTTCATGCTTAATCTCAGACAGTTCTACAGACTGTATTTCTGAAGCCTGAGGGTTTTTTGCATTTATTTACTGAAGTTCATTTGAGATTATTTTTGGCATCTTTACACTGGGTCATGAAACAGCATGTTTTGGCACCTGCTAGCCTCGCTAGCAATCTGCTTACTCCAGGCTGTCATCCTTGTGCTACTCCTGGGTATGCAGCTGACAAAAGTCTTGCAGGTTTGCTGGGATCTGGAGTTTTGCAAACAATAGGAAAAGAGTAGCGTATGAAAAAGCTGCATTGGTGTTCAAGTGTTTTAGTCAGGTCTTTGTTTGCTTGTAAAACTCATTCGTTAACACTTGAAAATATCCTTCATGGGGACTTTCAGGTATATTGCACTAGCCACATCATCTGGTGGGACTTTAGTGAAACTCTGGCACTAACAGTAATGATTAAGAGAGGGAAAAAATTTAAATTAGTCTAGTGGCCTAAATTAATTGCATATATTCACTTTTCTCCCTACTTGCAGAAATTTTGGACTGAGAAAAAAGTATCTGGTTCTGAAATGGCTTACAAGGACCAATCATAAGCATGGTCAGATCCTGTACATGCAGATTATTATCAGAGATTATGCCACTGTGGAACCAGAAGAACAACTGATGAGAAATGTATATAAGTTACCTGTTCACACAATAAAGTCTACTCAGTTTTCACATCTTAAAATACTAAGTGGGAGAAGGTGGGGGTGTAATACATGATTTTTAATTTATCACCTCATGACTATGACTATGAACATGCACCCCAGTGCAGTGAAACCAGGCACTCTGAAGGAAAAGGTGCTTCCTGAAGAGTAGAATATTTTCCTCTGACTTTGAGCTCTGACTTAGTTCCTATAGAGTTCATTTCAATTAACTTTAGGTGCAATATAGGCATCAACATCTAAGATGATCCCTAGGTTTCCTTTATTCTCACTAGTAAGGAATATGCTATTCTACAGTCTGATTCATCTGACCTATTTAGATGTCTACCTTCCAAAGAGATGAATCATGCCCTAAAAGTGTCTATTTCTCTCCACTGACTATAAAGGCAGCCTAGCCAAAGACCATACAGATATAAAAGACATTGGGGCAGACTAATTTCACCCTAGAAGCCACTGAAAGGAGCACAACAAGAGTGAATGTTATTTTCAGCAATATTTAACTTCCTTATGATTTTGAAATAGAAATCCATCCACAAGGTCATCTGGGGACAATATCATTGAGAACTTCTGAGCAATGGTGCCCTGCTATGTCCCAAACCACAGTGGAGAAGCTCCCTCTTGACATGAACAAGGTGACCAAAAAGTGGCAGTGTCTACTCTCTCAGCATCTTTTTAAAAATGTGTTTGGAAGAAGAGTGGAAACTCTTAAAATGCCCTTCTTTCTTTAATGACGACATACTACAGAGTCGTAAACTGTATTTGTATTTATGTACAGAAAGACTGCTGAGCTTATAAGAATCTGCATGTGCTTTTTCTTCCCACTACAGTTCTAAAAACCTTTTTTAAAACTATTTCTCATTATAACTTTGACTAAAAACCATGTAAGTTCTGTTGACTTTAGCTACTTTATCGGATAAGTTTCTTTATAGTTTTCATCAAGCCTGCTTCTTTCCCTGGCATTCCCCAGTGTGCTGAAGATGAATGTGTTGCTGTAGAAATGCACTTCTGTACCTCTTTTCTCTCAATGTACGAAAATCTTTTTTTTATATGTAGTTTTTTTAATAAAAGCTTTATTTTTACTGTATAAAAAGAATAGTCCTGACCTAAGTCAACCCTGATCCAAATCCTATTTGATCAATGAAGTCTTTCTCTTAACTCCACTTGGCTTTCAAATTAGTCTTCTGTGTCTTCCATGGCTTCAGAAGAAATACTTCAGTTAGATATATCAGCTAAGCAATACATAGTCTGAAGCAGAATACATCTGAAGTGGAAAAAAGCAAAATGTGCATGTGTGCTAAGATTTTTTTTGCCTACCAAAACTTACAACTCAATATTCATAAAGACAAAAGAATCCTTTAAAATCACATAACAAAGCTAAAAATTGGAATCTGGTCCAAAAAAAGCCACATTGTAACACTTTTTCATAAAATGCTAGAGTAGTAAAGGAGGGATTCTCACTTAAGAAGTTATAATGATCAAGTAAAATTACTTTTTACCTCTTCCAACCCAACTACTTCACCATTTCCTAGGTGTTTGCTACAAAAGCTATCAGTTCTATCA
This sequence comes from Porphyrio hochstetteri, assembly GCA_020800305.1. Taxonomy (NCBI): domain Eukaryota; kingdom Metazoa; phylum Chordata; class Aves; order Gruiformes; family Rallidae; genus Porphyrio; species Porphyrio hochstetteri. Next base: position 106,097,558 of record CM036907.1, read on the forward strand.
TCATCAGATTTCTCTGAAAAAAGAAAAATTACTTATGTTTTGTATTCCCCTTGATATGGGATTGGGATTTATACATGTAGCTGCTCATGCAGTGAGGAGAAACCGTGCCATTTGACAGTGGGGTTAATTTGATTTTATATCCCAAACAAATTTCAGGATGATTTAGGGATTAGGTATTCTGGCAAGCTGGGCTATATATCAAATAAAAAGCTTTTTTTTTTTTTCCCAATTCTTATTGTGATATGACCCTGCCCATGTGATTTCAGCTTTAATGTAACTGTTCCCTTCAGCATGCTAACATCAGCAGCAGCCTGTGATCAATCCCAGTTGGCTGGCCCATGCAATACGAACAACCAGACTGTTCACAGGAGCAGAGATGCTGCCTAGAAACTGCAATTTAAAGAGCCTACTGCCTCATTTTTTAAACCACTTACGTCTGGAGACAGACAAAGAGAAAGCAGCACAATTTTATGTGATGATTTCTACTACTTAAATTTACAGTGGTAATTTATAAACTGTAAATTTAGCAACATGTGACATTTTGATTGATGAACTTTGCTTTTTTAGAAAGTCATATTAGCAAGACTTACAGTGCCAAGAGCTAACATGAACTTGTCATCATCACAGTGTATCTGTAATACTCTGTCTGATCTAACATAAGGCATTATTTTGCTTTCTGCATCCCTGCCATTCCATCAATATCCTTACATAAGAGCAATATGATAGAGAAGTACGGAGAATTCATTTCAGCTAATGAGGGAAGCTAAGATTTCTGACTACTCAATTATTTAAGTGATGTAACTACCACACCGGAAACACCAAATGACATCTGATTCTGCTTCAAAAGCAGATAAAATACTATCACAATCCCGAACCTTAAGTCTTACTGAATTTTGCTTAATACCTAGCTAAGTGTCTTGCAGGAAGTTTGTGGCATAGACAAAACCCGAACTCATCTTTCCCAACTCTAAGCTAATTCTCTAATTAATGGACCAGACTTTTTTCATTCCCTGAGGCACTGTAGAACAAGCAGGAAGAATATAAAGCTGGCTAAGAAGAATGTCACATACCAGGGATTCCTACACTGCCTAATTAGAGTTACTTTACTATGTCTTTTCACTGTGATGGCCAGGCATACTGAATAAAGCAGCAGAGATAAACTGCCTTAAAACCCCTAATCTATGATATGTCCTCTACGGCTCTGTGTCCTGTGAGGGATCAGAGCATCCCCTGAAGATGTCAAATAACTATATAAAAAATGCTTAAGATGCTGTTCCTTTCATTGGGTCCATAATATCTATCAAGAGGGACCTCAATACAAGGCCCGGAATGATGGTTTTTTCTGTCATGAGCAGAAGTGAGCAATCCTCAGCAAGACCATTCACATAAAGAATAGAGCTTACACAAGGTTTTTGGAGGTTAGTTCCTAAGTTTCAAACTGATTGACTCTTCTAAACTATCTACAACTGTTTGTATGTCAGCCATGTCAGGTATCTGGAATGTAACGATAACAATTAACAAAACTTGTGTCTCTGATCTTCGTCTGCAGATATAAGATCAAGTTTTAGATGTATTTTATGCAGGCAAAAATAAAATAGCAAAAATCACACCAGCAGAGTTTAGTCTTCTAAACTTCTGTCTTACAGAATTGCAAGAATCAGTAAGACTCTAAGAAGTTCTACTTGTAAAACATTGAATATAAAGAAAGTAAATATTTCAATTCAGACTTCATGGATGCTGGTAACTGCTTATGAGTCACCTCTCTGTGTTGGGGCAGGATTAATTCTAGTGTTTTTTTCCCCTGGGCCAGTGCTTCCTTAATTGTCTTGTGTGGAAAACTTTACAACAGAAAGTTCCTCTCGTGAATCCATTTAATTTTTTTCACAAACATTCCCTCACTTCTCAATCTTTAAAATTACTATCTTTAGCAACCTGCCAGAAAAGACTACACAGATGTCTCAGGATGCTAAGGCACAGCACAAACCTGTCCAGTCAAGAATCCATTTAATCATGCCTTGCTTATTCTCATCCCACCTTCACAGATTATTTTACTGCTTCCTTCTTATTATATTTTCATTTGAAATTACTATTGTTTTCCAATGTGATATGCTGAGTCTCATCAACTCATTACAGTAGATTGGGGAAAATATAAATCAGAAGTTAGTTTTCTCCTGTATTTAATCTATATTTTCCCTACAATAACTTAATTACTATGCAATGGAATTAACTGATTCATGCTTTATCTTATTTTAAGTATAGAATTCTCGAGTCTAACTACATTTAGAACTGCTATCTACCATCATCAAAGGAACCAAGTCAGTAGACCAATATATAGTATATGTATTTCTTATAAATTATTCAGCTGAACTTTTTCCTGAGTTTCCTTTGAGAGGCAGGACCTATGTCTATTAGCAGAGTTTATCCCCCTAATAAAATATGTATTTTGATGTTCTTTTGGGAAAACATAGAGCATATGCTGGAAAATAATAGCACAATTGTGTCCTGCTATATCAGTTAATAAGGGTCTGTAAAAAAATGGTTCCCCAAGAGCTTCTCAGCATGGAATTTGCCACTAGCCTTTTGAATTTCTGGGCAATGAGTAGGTTTTCAGATAATAATTCAGTAAAAGAAATAAGATGCAAAAAAAAAAAAAATCTTTGTGGTGAACGCCAAGGGAATGCCATCTATTTTCTCTATCCTCCACATACATGAAATGCAGATGTACCCAGCATTTTGCACGTTTAAAAAAGTTTAAGAAAAAAAAAATCTTTAAAACTGAGATGGGTTTTATCTTTACTAGCCTTGGAATTCAGTTCATCCACATTTCATAATCTTACACACTCCGTTTATACGCTCCTTTGTTTTTCGTGATAGAACATGATTACTACAGTGATGGCCTGGAGGAAGGGAGACACTAGGGGATATCCATACTTATGGATAAATATATATATAAAGAAACAAATAGCAAGTTTTCCAACCTATCCATCCTGCACAGCTGTCTCTACTGTTACACTTTAATGAAATAAAAATTCCTATTTATTTACAATTAACTAGTATTACCTTTCTGATTTCACAGTGAAAAGAATTCCAGTGCATCCAGACCTAAAAGGATTCAGGCACTCCTTCCTGCTCTATGTAACTTCAGCAGCAAGAATATTATATGTATCATCTAATTTACCTGCAAATGACTCTTTTAGCATGAATTGTCTGTTTTAAGATAATGCACAACAGAACTCTTAGCTGCATCCCAGAAGTCAGGCAGCACCAGACAGATAAGATCACAGTGGTTACCAGGAGTAGCAAATGGGAAAAGCACTACAGGAAATGAACTCTTGTCAATAATCTCAAGAGAGTGCTATATTTAGGTCAATTGTACCTGAAATCGTTTGGTGGGGTAATTGCTCTTTGGTCCAGACTCTGCTCTCTGAGCCTGTCAGAGTGCTTGTACGTCCACTGGATGGATTCACCAATTTTCTTCCAGATTCATTTTCTAAAAGAAAAAAAAAAAGAACAGAACAAAGCAAAACTTTAGTAAAGGACAGCAGCTTACTATGTATTATTTTGGATTTTAAAAATAGACTTTCAATAAATGTATCTAATGCAAAAAATCTTTCCTATATCCAACTGATTTCCTCAGTTTTCTAGAACAGAAATGTATCCCATTATTCAGGAATTTTTACCTGACCCTGCAAAGGCTTTCCTTATCTATTAAATATCTAAGGTGATTTAGACCTATCTTTTGTTTTTGCTGATAGGTTAATAATCAGTGCAAAATGTGAACTGTTCCAAAATCCTATGATATGTCCTGGTACAGCGTTATTTAGGTTTTATTTCAGTTGAGTCCATGACTGCTAATACAGCTTATTCTTTAATAATTTAAGATGTTTTATACATGTATTCAGAGGAATGTGATAAATTCACTTTTAGGAATCCAGTCTAATGAGCCACATACTGACCCTTTACAGACAGATTCATACAGGTATCAGAAAACAGCACCTAGTCCTTCTGTCTTATGATTTCTTAGAAGAATACTAATATTGTGCTTTGATAGCACAAAGTCTCCAGCAATACTATTCCTTCTTCATATTAAAGAGTCAGTATTAATAGGATAAATTTTAAAGTAAGGAAAAGCCTTCTCTAGCAGCTATTCAGCATGCATTTACCTGCTACGCAGATACAGTATCGTATTTGTAGTCATTACTCAGTGCTTGTGATTAGTGTCTACCATAATTAAAGAAAATGTCATGATGTAACCACAGAAATGTATGTTTTATTTTTTAAAAATTGCAAAGGGAATAGGATACTCTTCTGAAAGCTGCAGTAGGTGCATCAGTTATTTTAGCTATTGTTTCTTGTGTAGAACTTCAAATTCAAAGATACTCATTAAATTGAGTGGATGGCAATAACAGACGAAGTGTTAATGGGGCAGCAGTAGAGTGTGTCAGGAAAATGAAGAGACCCTGAGGGGCTCACCATGCTGTTTATGCTCAGCTAAATTCAGCAGCATTACCATAAATCCTCTAAAAGATACTGTACTCAATTTCTTACATGCTACTTTTCAGGCAAGGAAATATTCTACAAGATTAGAAAATGAGAGCAAAAATAAGATTAAAAACTATATTCAATTAAACAAACTGTTTGCATGTGAACACACTAAGCAGTATTCTATTATTACTTTTTTTGCAATTCTATAAAAATAAAGAGAGTGCCTTTTAATCTTCAAAATAATGTTCAAACCTAAGTGAAAATTTCTGAAATTCTACACAGGTACATGGCCTTTTAACAAAAGAATCATAATTTCTTACATAAAATTATTTTCTAATTTAAGGATCAGGTTTCAATATCAATTCCTCATATATATAATTCAGCTGGCTAAAACACAATTATACATAAACAAAATAACTTCTCACAAGACTCCAAAATTATTGATTTCTAGTTCATTTGTAGGGTTGGTTTGTTGTGGTTTGGTTTTTTGTTTGTTGTTTTTTTTTTGGGGTGGTGGTGGTGGTTAATTCATAGACTCATAGAATCAACAAGGTTGGAAAAGACCTCCAAGGTCATCTAGACCAACCGTCCCCTTACCACCTATATTACAGATGGTGTTCTGAGGGAGCGAATTAATCTTAGGAAATATATACAAACCATTAATTCCAGTAATTTACAGCTTAATAAGAAATATCTTATATATGGCTCTGCATGCATCTTCATGGTGACCTTAATGTGCCTTTTCTCTTTGATCTTAGAAAAAAAACCCCTTTCCCTGCATAAGGATAGATGGATTTATTGTTACGGAGAAAATGGCCGTAACACACTGTGTAACTTCAATTATAAACTCAGCTGCGGGCAAGAAATAATTATTTACACAGTAAAGGTACCAACAAAAGTGTGAAATGCTTCATATAGCCTAGGTTTCTACTTTGGCTTGCACGCTGTATCGGCATTTACCAGCTCGAAGTCTGGGGCGCCTACAGCGCCCGGGTTCCAGCACCACGGCTAGCGCCCGTGAGCAGCCCAGCCACCCACAAGTAGCCACCAACTCTTTCTGATCACCATAAGCTCTTTCTAACCACCATAAACTTCCATTTCTCAAAATGTAAAGATTTTTCTTTCCTCTGTGTTCTGTATATCCAAAAATGTGCCACTGAATTAAAAATATGTTTAAAAATTAAAATAATGTGGGGTTTTTTTTCCCTTTTTTCTCCCAATGCCATAGTGTTGAGGTCTACTTGTGGCTTTTGATTATTTGAAACAATGAGAATTAAGAAATATGAAAATGAGTCAGTGCCTGAAGTGCTTGAAGACAGAGATAAGGGGTTGACAATGCTGGTTTCCACTATGCGCTCCTGACCCTCCATTTGAAATACAAAAATCTGATATCAAACAGCATTCTGGTGTTTATAGGGAATACTGTTTTGCATATACAAATCAAGTCTCTGCATGTGCAGTACCTGGTCAGAGACCTGCCTCAATATCAGCTTGGCAAACACACATGCAGCCATAGGCAACTTAGCCTGCCCCTGAGAATACTGGAAAAATAAAGTCCACGCAGTTTTCCATTAAAAATTCTGCTAATGATAAAAATGTTTTTTTTCAGGAACCGAAACAAAAAATTCAATTACCCTTGCAGAAGTAGAAATATAGGGTACTTGTAAGAGGCTAATGTGGAGACTCTCCTTACTGCTTAGCATATTTACAAGACACTAAATGACATGGTTCTGAGATACCCTAAGCAACACACTTAATATGAGAACGGCAGAAATACCTGGAATAGATACCTTCTCCTTATGAGCAGTAGATATTTTAGTAGCAGCCAAGAAAATTCCCACAAAAAAGTTAGGTTTCAACTGGTGCAGAGAACCTGCAATTCCCATAAAGGTCATAAAAAGCTCCAAGTTCTTATTATCCCTGAAGATACAGAAGAAAAGCTGAACCAGAAAAATAAAACCATCAGGAAATGTCCAGCTCTACTTCATTCCCATGTAAATTCCCTGCCTTTAACAGGCTGTGTACTTCCACAAGCCTGAGTAGTTCAACAGTAGTGGTCACTTGAGTTGCAATATTTTTGGGGATTTTTTTTCAGAGAAAGTGGAAGCAATTACAACTATTTCCAGTAGTTGAGAGTTTTAAAAAACTATTTTAAAAAACTGTTTTAATATTAATGAGATATTTGAGATTATGGTCAGATTTTAGCAATGAAGTTTATGTAAATTTACAGATATTAAAGACATGTGTCTGATGATTCAGAATATACCCTAAAAAAATACAGTGGGATTAGTTCTGCTTCTGCTGACATTAGACAGACTTTTATCATGCTTTTCAGTGGAAACAGTACCATAAGCCAAACCTCAAGAAACAAACATTAAGTCAAAGATCAAGAAATATAAAGAAAAATATTGTAAAAAACTTTAGCTGAATATATACTTATAAAATAAATATTAAAAATTATAAATAATATAAAAGTGAAATATTTTATTCAGAATAAGAAATTCTGAATCCAATTGTGTAAATGATGAACGTAGTATAAGGTGAAAAAATGTTTTCTGTATCATTATATATGTGGTGTATTACCTTCTTCACCAACAATCCATTTAAAAATACAAAAAAGTGTAATTTCTGACCCTTTTACACTATCTTCCATGTAAACTCACCCATAGACAGTCTTATTGTCAATCCTGCTCTGAGATAGGGAGTTACTCTTGAGGCTCCGTGAGAAAAAGAGAATCTACCGCCTGTGGAAGGAGGGACGGGTAACTGAGAATGAATTCAAGGAAGTTGTCAGGATATGTAGAGGTGAAATCAGAAAGGCAAAAGCCCAGCTTGAATTTAACCTGGCCGCTGGGGTGAAAAAGAATAATAAACTCTTTTATAAGTACATTAACAGTAAGAGGAGGACAAAGGAGAATATCCACTCTTTACTGGATGAGGCTGGGAATGTGATCACTGAGGATAAGGAAAAGGCGGAGGTTCTGAATGCCTTCTTTACGTCTGTCTTTAAAGGTCAAACAGATCCTCAGGGTACCCCTCTCTCTGACCTGGTAGTCTCAGCTGGGGAGCATGCTAACTCCCCTGTGATTCTGGAAGAAACAGTCAGAGACTTCCTACTCCAACTGGACTGCCACAAGTCCATGGGGCCGGATGAGATCCACCCGAGAGTGCTGAGGGAACTGGCAGAGGTGGTAGCCGAGCCGCTTTCCATTATCTATCAGTCCTCCTTGCTGACTGGTGAGGTCCCAGAAGACTGGAGGCTTGCCAATGTGACTCCCATTTACAAGAAAGGTTGTAAGGAGGATCCGGGGAACTACAGGCCTGTTAGCCTGACCTCGGTTCCAGGGAAGGTTATGGAACAGATAGTCTTGAGGGAGATCATGCGGTATGTGCGGGATGGCCGGGGGATCAGGCCTAGCCAGCATGGGTTCATGAAGGGCAGGTCCTGTTTGACCAACCTGATCTCCTTCTATGATCTAGTGACCCATCTGCTGGATGAGGGAAAGGCTGTTGATGTGGTCTACCTAGACTTCAGCAAAGCCTTTGACACTGTCTCCCACAGTATTCTCCTGCAGAAGCTGGCAGCCCGTGGCTTGGATGGGTACACCCTTGGCTGGGTAAGGAGCTGGCTGGAGGGCCGGGCTCAGAGAGTGGTAGTAAATGGAGTTAAATCCAGCTGGCGACCGGTCACGAGTGGTGTTCCCCAGGGGTCGGTGCTGGGGCCTGTCCTCTTCAATATCTTTATTGATGACCTAGATGAGGGCATTGAGTGCACCCTCAGTAAGTTTGCAGATGACACTAAATTGGCTGGGAGTGTGGATCTGCCTGGGGGTAGCGAGGCCCTACAGAGGGATCTGGACAGGCTGGAGAGCTGGGCTGAAGCCAATGGCATGAGGTTCAACAAGAGCAAATGCCGAGTCCTGCACTTTGGCCACAACAACCCCAGGCAGCGCTATAGGCTTGGGGCGGAGTGGCTGGAGGACTGTGTGGAGGAAATGGACCTGGGGGTACTGATTGATGCACGGCTGAACATGAGCCGACAGTGTGCGCGGGTGGCCAAGAAGGCCAACGGCATCCTGGCTTGCATCAAAAATAGTGTTACTAGTAGGAGCAGGGAGGTAATTGTCCCCCTGTACTCAGCACTTGTGAGGCCGCATCTCGAGTACTGTGTTCAGTTTTGGGCCCCTCACTACAGGAAAGACATTGAGGCTCTGGAACGCGTTCAGAGGAGGGCTACTAAGCTGGTGAGGGGTCTGGAACACAGGCCTTACGAGGAGCGTCTGAGGAAGCTGGGATTGTTCAGCCTGGAGAAGAGGAGGCTTAGGGGAGACCTTATAGCTCTCTATAACTTCCTGAAGGGAGGTTGTAGTGAGCTGGGGGTCGGCCTCTTCTCCCGTGTAGGCAGTGACAGAACTAGAGGGAATGGTAGGAAGCTGCGCCAGGGGAGATTCAGGCTCGACATTAGGAAGCACTACTTCTCAGAAAGGGTAGTCAGGCACTGGAATGCACTGCCCAGGGAGGTGGTGGAGTCACCAACCCTGGGAGTGTTCAAGGAAAGACTGGATGTTGTATTGAGGGATATGGTTTAGTGGGAGCTAGTAGTAATAGGTGAATGGTTGGACTGGATGATCTTCTAGGTCTTTTCCAACCTTGATAATTCTGTGATTCTGTGATTCTGTGAGATGAATGTTTCCTAGACTTATAAAACTCTTTTATCTATAAATAATAAAGCATGACTAAGAAAATGTAGTCTGAAATGTAAAACTATAGCAGAGTGAATGCCCTTCATCAGAGGGAGGAGATATCCAAAGTTGACTTTTAGGGCTCTCACAGAATTTAAGAATATCAGCACTGAAAGCAGACAGTCCATGAGCATCTCTGTTAATACTGGATGTCATCTTTTCTGATGTCAAGCCTAGCTTAGGTAGGATTAATGGTTCAAAGAATCACTCGATGCCAAACAAGGATTTTCAACTAATGAGGAAAATACACAATTGGCACTGAGGGGCATTTTGGGAAAGACTGCATACATTCCTCAAGCGGTGGATAAAGTCTTGCCTCCGGACTGTGAGGCACACTGGAGAAAGTGGGAAACAGTCCACTAATACTTGATGTAAAAACCTGTGGACTTTCCTGATGGCAGACTTTTCTTGGTAAAACACAAGGAATGTCTTTGCAGCACTACTTTTGGTTCTTAAAAAGTGAGCAAGGTGTCCAGTGCCAGGACAATATGGAATCTGAAAATTGCCTTAAATAGAAGTATGGCACCCCAACAGGATTAGAGGCATTGGAATGTTGTCCTGTATCCTGCATCTTAAAATCCTACTACAAAGCACTTGACTTTAGGAGAAAGGTTCTTACATTAAAAACTGTTGATTTGGAGGCATTTCAAAAATTAGAAAATAGCTTGTTGTGTTCAGATTCACCTCCTCAATACAACATTGCCCAGAGAGCCAGAGCAGAAGAAAATCAGGCAGGTAATCAAAGCAACCTGTCAATGATTAAACTAAGTGTGGGGCAGAGGAGTCACTTGCCCTTCCTGTTGTTTTCTTAAGGAAACCAGGGGTATTGATGGCAACTTAAGAAATAAGAAAAACAAAAACTAGGCAAATCCCAGGACCTGCATTTGGGTCAAAGAACCCCAGGCAACACTAGAGGCTTGGGGAAGAGTGGAAGAGTGACTGGCAGAAAAGGACCCGGAGGCATTGGTAGACAGACTGCTGAACATGAGCCAGCAGTGTGACCAGGTGGCCAGGAAGGAAAACAGCATCCTGGCCTGTGTCAGAAGTAGTGTGGCCAGCAGGAGTGATTGTTCCCCTGCACATGGTACTTGTGAGGCAGTACCTCAAGTACTGCATTCAGTTTTGGGTCTGTCAGTACAAGAGAGACATTGAGGTGCTGGAGCGGGTTCAGAGAAGGGCAACAAAGCTGGTGAAGGGTCTAAAACACAAGTCCGATGAGGAGCAGCTGAGGGAACTGGGGTTGCTTGGCTTGGAGAAAAGGAGGCTGAGGAGAGGTGTTATTGCTCTCTCTTCTTCCAAATAAGAAGTGATAGTCAAGACAAAGAAGTCAAGACAAAATGGCCTCAAATTGTGCCAGGGGATGTTTAGATTGGATATTGGGAACCATTTCTTCACCAAAAGGGTTGTCAATCATTGGAACAGGCTGCCCAGTGAAGTGGTTGAGTCACCACCCCTGGAGGTATTTAAAAGACATGTAGATGTGGTGCTTTGGGACGTGGCTTAGTGGTTGGACTTGGCAGTGCTAGGTTAGCACTTGGACTTGATGAATTTAAAGGTCTTTTCCAACCTAAACAATTCTATGATTCTATGAAATGGAAGTGTAAAATAAATAGCATTAACCTACAGATTATAGGCCTATACACTGCAGACTGTGACCTATATACAGCAAGAATTATTACACTGATACTACTGGAGAATTTTATTATAAGTACATGTGACAAAGCAGCATGTGTTACTAATATGCCTACAATGCCAGGTTTTGTGCAAAGCTGTTTACATAGTGTACCATGCACCAAGGTCAGAACAACCTAATGACTATAGGTGAAATTACCGAGCACCCACTGACTTTTCTGTGGATTAAGGCCCAATTCTGCTATCTGTTGTCACAAGTTTAATTTTTTTTATTCTCTCTTTTTTGATCCTTAACTGAAGTTATTTAACAGCAAGACCATCTTAAAAAAAAAAAAGTGCTAAGTATGTGGCATGTTACAACATAAACATAGGAATAGCCTTCCCAGTATTAAAAAAAAAAAAGCAAAAAAAAAGGATGCATCCAGGAAGGACACATAGATTTGCACATTTCCAGCGTCTGAGTTTGATGATGACTTAAAAGGTCCTATAGCATATCTGACCCATGTTTTAAAAAACTGACACAAGTATTTAAAGGCTAATGAGCAATTATGTACATACATTAGAGAGACAGACAGGTAGACAGTTACTGATGAGCATCTTCTATCCACCATGCTAATTAGACATGAACGAGGAGGATGGTCACACAGAAGCCTTACTACTATTTTGCCATGTGGAAACAAGCTTGACTGAATATTTAGTTTTTTCCTACATTACTCTGCTGAAATCTGCTTTACTGTTGTCAGAACAACACACACATGTATAGGCTCATCCTCTTTCATTGTCATACCCTGTCACCTCAACAGATAACAATTTGAAGCTGCATGTTCTTATGTCCCTTGACCAAGACTAATAGATAGTCCAACTGATTTCTCTTTAAAGTTTAATTTATATGAAGATACTTAATGCTAAGATTCACAGCTAAACTATGTGAAACTCAATTAAATGCAAGCAAAAGTCTCTATTAGTGGAATAATTATTTCAAAAAATTGAATGTTGAAATAAAAGCATTAAGTTTGTTTTGTGGTAAGTCATATCACAAGTATATTAGTAGCAAACACATGAGCAATATACTTTTTGGTATGCATATAGCACATTATACAAGCTAATGCCAAAATACTACTCTACACCTGAAAATTACCATTATGTATACTCAGTTGCAGTTATTTACATCACAGAAAGTATTGCTGTGAATGAAACTGTTGATTTGTATGGTACTAACAAAGATTTGTTTGAAATGCAAATAATTGATCTTTTAAGTGACAATTGACAAAAAAAGTGTAAATAATGTTTACAGACTGGTCTGTATTTACAATTATATTTAGAGGAAGACAGATCACAAAGTGAAAACTAATACTTGCTACTAGTTATTCATTGCCCTTCAATTATTTTGTCATTTCAAAGATCACCAAATCAAAAACTAAACCAATACCTAATGATTCACACACTAAGAATAAAAATGTGCAAGCGTAAACAGGAGGGGTAACTCCATGTCTGCATAATTAGGAAATACTTGAGAAGAATGAATACAGTCCTACTGATCGAATTTGTTTGCAAATTATTTGTGAACAGCTTAGAGCACTAAATTAATCCCAAATTGCATTTACAGGAAAAATGTAGACATGGCTGTTACTGTCTTACGTTAAAGCATTTAATGGTTTCAGACTATTTCCCAGGTGACTTTAGCTTGGAAACCCACTCTTTTGTCCTCCCCATGTTTCACTAGCACTGTCAAGTAAGAAAACAATAACTGGGATCACTACTTAAAGCAATGCCTCAAATGCAAAGCTGGGGTATGCCACAGTTAGCTGAAGTTGGGTAAAACAACTGCTACAGAACAACCCAACACAAAACCTCAAATAGGAAGCAAACAGGAAACCAAAATATGCTTATGAAATAGGTGTTGGGAGGACAAAGACTTGGTGTCCTCTGAGGAAGGTATAGGAGACTTCAAAGGGCCATGGGATATCTGTAAGGAAAGTTACTACAATAGATTTATTTCTAATAGTGTCAAAAATAGAAAACTAAGGTGGCTGATGTATTAGCTACAATGTGAGCTCTATCAAAGAGCTGTACTGACAGATCTATAGAGCAAATTGCATAACATCCTTGAATAAAAGAATAATCTGCAAATGCAGATACACAGACAGATGTGTGACTTATCGACAAAGGTACACAAAACATATCATTAGTAAAATGGGATACAGTCAGAAAACACACTATCTAATATACTACAGCATATGTCACCCCCATGCTGTCCAGTTTGTATTAAAACAGTAAAAATGTTTCACTAGCAGGTAAAACCAAATGTTGAATAAATAACTCATGGATTAACAGATAATACAAAGTAGGACAAGTTGAAGTTTATCTAGATTAAAAAAGATTTGTAACAAACACATAGCAAGTAGCTGGCTTACAGTGTTACAAGAATACTCCCATTTATAAATGAAAAGAGGGAACTTCTGTCCTTTCATCATCTCCTTTGAATAACGGAAGAGCTACTCACATACACTCATTGTAGTGTCCAAGAACTTTGAGTTTCTTGGTGGAAACAAGTAATTGTTGATAACTGACTACACTGGCTGGAAAATAATAATAGTAACATAACTTGCCTGTTGGTGCCAGGGAATATAACGGCCTTTACACTGGGCACAAAAGACAAGACTTAAAAAAGAGAGAGAAACAGAAAGAACAATATTTCAAAACAGCCAATAGTCTCATGCAATAGCCTGAGCAGTGTGTGATACATACTCAGGTCTCTACCACAGAAAGTCATCTCATGACAAGCCTGAAAATGCAGCACAAGATGGGCAACCTCTTTCCCCTGGATGTGAAGGGTAGAAGGGAACAGAAAAGACAGGTGAAATTAAGTGCCAGTGCTGAGATGCTGAAGACCACAGGTTTGTATTGTCAAGCAAAAGACAAAAAACAAAGTAAGGACACAAGCATGTGGAAGAAATGAGGGAAGAGTAAAAGAGGTCCAAGTGTTGGATCACTGAGGCAAAGGGGAGAGGTTTGAGGAAGACAACAGAAAAGCAAGCATGAAAGGGTATTATAGAAAACTAAAGCAGATCTTATTAACATTCTTGTTGAGAAAGTTAATGAGATGAGTGTATAAAAGGTGAAGGTTACAAATAGGGTAAGAGAAGGATTATTACAGTGAACCGAAGCTTTCAAATGAGCACTAGAGGTAGTGGCACAAAGGTCATAGGAATACCAGTTGAACATTTTTCATGACCTGCAATATTTTATCTTTTACAATAAAGCATTATGGTGATTCTCAACATTACAGCTGCTGCATTAGATGTTAATGCTATCAAAAAAGGCCAATATAATATAATATAATATGTTACTCTCTTACCCTGTTTCACACCATCACCATAGCTAAAGTAAGGGTATCAGGCAGCTGCTTCTCTTCACCTCAGCAAATTTTAAAAGCTTCTATACACTGCCACATTTCCCTGTTATAGTTCATCGGCTGTTGCTTTCATCCCTTTTCCTACAGTTTACTGTTTTGCAACAGATTTGCAAAATAGTTAAAATTTTTCAGTGTTTTCTCAGTATGATCTGCTTTGATCCAGGTCTCATTCCCACAAAGGAAATAATTTTGCATGTCAGAGATGCTGACTCAGGACACAGAGAATGAAAACCTGCCCTTTTTCTTCTCCAAGTCATGGACAGGTATGGGTTGTTTTGTTACTGGCACTATGAACGTTTGAGTTGCCACTCAAACCAAGATGTAAGAGAGGGACTGCTGCAAGAGGAACACACCAAGAGCAGGAATGCACCTCAAAAGGCAACAATAATGCACATGGACCTCTCATGTTTCTGCAAGAGAAGTATTAGCAAGTGCAAAGGGATCCAGCTGCACCTCAACTTTCCAGTAGTAACTGTAAGAGATTCAATGAAGAACTATAGGCTTTTGTCTACAACTCTTGAGACTTCAGCCATGAGTGTGATTAATTTCATTGCTTCAAAAATCAAGTGACTATTGGAGACACAAATTCTCTAAAGTTTTTAATTGCCTAAGAACTTCTGAGGATCTGAACTCAAATGTGTTAAGTCAGTCCCCCAAGGAACACTTAGGAGCAGAATTTAACACTGGTATTGGAAGTATATTAGGAGATCTGCTATGCATGAGTAAATCAAGATGTATTTACAGCAGGTTCCATCTTGACCTTGACAGGCTTGAGAAGTGGGCCTGTGCGACCTGCATGAAGTTGAATAAGGCCACGTGTAAGGTCCCATGCATGAGTCATCACAACGCCAAGCACAACTACGGGCTGGGCAGAGAATGGATGAGAAAAGCCCTGAAGAGAAGGACTTGGGGGTGTTGACTAATGTAAAACTCAACATGAGCCAGCAATGAAAGCCAACCATGTCCTGGACTACATCAAAAACCATGTGGACATGAGGTCAAGAGAGGTGATGCCCTGGTGAGACCTCATCTGCAGTGCTGTGTCCAGCTCTGGGGTCCCCAGTACAAGACAGATATTGAGCTGCTGGAGCGAACCCAGAGGAGGGCCACAAATATGATCAAAGGGCTAGAGCACCTCTCCCATGAGGACAAGTTGAGACAGTAGAGCTTGTTCACCCTGGAAAAGAGAAGGCTCCAGGGTGGCCTTATTTCAGCCTTCCAGTACCTAAATAGAGACTACAGGAAAGATGGGAAGGGAGTGTAGTGATAGGACAAGGGGTAATGGGTTTAAAGTAAGAAGGGGGAGATTTAGATTACACATTAGGAAAAAATTCTTCACTCTGAGAGTGATGGGACCCTGGCACAGGCTGCCCAGAGAAGCTGTGGCTGCCCCCTCCCTGGCAGTGTTCAAGGCCAGGTTGGATAGGGCTTTGAGCAGCTTGGTCTAGTGGAGGGTGTCCCTGCCCACGGCAGAGGGTTGGAACTGGATGATCTTTGAGGTCCCTTCCAACCCAAACCAGTCTGTGATTCTATCCTCTTCCCATTCAACTCAGCAACAAAAAAATTTCTACTTTTTGCAAATGGTAGTGAAATAACATCCATAAATTTAGAGAAGACACTTTGAAAGTCTCCCCCTGTTGCTACCCAGTTACCGGAGGACTATAGCATAAATTAAAACAATTGTCAGCAGTCTAGATTGATTCTCCTCTTGTTGCCATTTATTAGTATTGATATAAGAGACCTATTACTGAAATGAGGATAAGTTAGGCCCTAACACAACAGGCAGTTTATCATCAGCTTAGACCACTTTTTTTTTCTGTGTGTTTTAAATAATCAACATTACTCTGAATCAAGTATTTATTGCAGAAACTCAAAAGACTTCTCAGCTAACTTTTCCTAGGGGTTGATCAATAAGTCTAATTTAAAAAAAAAACAAACACCAAAAAAAACTACCTTCATCATTCAATTGCCCAGGACTTTCAGTAATACCACATTCAAGGAGGAGAGGCTCCCTACTTGCTATGATTAAGAAGCTTCAAGAAATACTAAAGGCTAAGTGCAGATATTTTGGCTTGCTAGACAGACAGCAGTGTAAAAATATGTCTGAGTCACAGCAGCTATGAATCTTCACGTGCAAAGTCGGTGACAGTCTAAACAGTTGTGATTGAAAAAGGTCAGCGGGATTCCATAAATGTTTCTGTTGGTTGAGGTGCTGGGAAAGATACAACCACAGTAACAACCTACAGGTAGTCATCCAAGCGCTATTGTGTGACAAGAGCAGAGAGAGGCACCAGGGGCTCAGATAACAACATGGTGAATACGAGACAGGCACAAAGACTGTCAGATGGAGAGGAAAAGGCAGAAGCACTAAGGCTGAGGGAAGGAAAGATTATACATACCCTGGCATATGTTACCTATAAGGCACGATTTTAGTATGCAGTTCTTATTTAGAACACAGAAAACACCCTTCATTGAAATCTGTGAACTTGTCAATATAAAAGTCATTAATGTTTCCTTTCTAAAGATCAGATTTTTAATTGCTGAAGTATATTTCCATTGTAGAAGCTTTTGTGACAATTTTAAATGTACATTCGTTTTCATTTAAAATAAACAAAATATGTTGTAATGCAAAAAGGTTGACAAAATAAGAGGATTTAAATAAAAATCATGCATACGTTTTCATCAATAAGCATCGTGAAACAGCTGACAATTTTTAAATAGTTGAAAGGTTAGGGAAATGTAAAAATATGAATGGAAATGAGAAAATAAATTTCCATCTACTTTGCTGAGAATCCTAGTGAAACAAACAAACAAAAAAAACCCTCAAGAAAACATGCCAAGAAATCGCATTAATAAACTTCAATAACTGTACTTAATCACAAAATCTAGTCAGGAATAGGCTGCTACCATAAGGTAAGACAGGTTGCAGACCATAGTCCTTTATGTAAAAGCAAATGTCAAAAGAAAAGCTCTGATATTTGGTTGTGGGCTCCCACTTTTCACATAGGCATTTCCTAAATCCATGTTTGATGAGCTTCTCCAGCTATAAATTCTGCAAATTCCCTCTGGAGCAGTGCAGAGTGTGCTTCATGAAAATGTCATCTGCCAGCGCTGCAATTACTCACACTCCAGCAATCATGTGCACAATGCAGAATGGGTCGAATTCAGGTGAGAACGAGAACCAGCAATCAAGCCTCTGGAATTGAGAACAAAGCCATTTTCTTTCATTTGCCATCAACACAACCATCAAGGCCTTAATTACAAGGCAAGTGTCAAGCCTGGCTGCTGAAAGGCTTATTATTATACAGCTCAGCTTCAAATCAGTTTTGTATTGATGAACTGCAAAAATGAGGAAGCCAGCTTAGCCCCACAAGAAAAGAAACAGGGACTAACTGATTATGTGATTGGCAGGAAAAAACAAGGACGGTTAAAAGTACATTTTTAGACAGTAAAAGAATTAGTGAACAGCACACCTAAAACCTTTCTATAAACATATTTTCTATCTCAATAGCAAATCCGTGTGGTCCCATAATTCAAAGGACACTTTCTTCAGTTGAGATCACTGTAGTATCCACAAAAGACACTGCAGAAAGATTCTCTTTAGGTCACATATTTTGTTTTTCAGGCAGTGATGCAAGTCTGTAAGTCTTCTCATTTTTGCTTGTACCTAATTGCAGGTCTATACCTTGATCATGGAGACACGAAGTGCACATGTATTCACAAGCCCTTGCCCAACAATTATCTATTCACATTAGATTAGTTGTCTTCATATTGAGCAGCAGATGAGAAATCATCATTTAGTATGCAACAGCATTTATTTATTTTAATTCAACTGAATTATCAATAACTACCACATTATTACTAAAATCCAAATGTCCTCTCGTTTATTATTCTCAATATAAAACTTTTAACTATGACAAATAATGTCATAAACTATTAGAACAAGGCCTGAATTTGGAACAGGCTGTTAAAATACAGTATTACTGCTATCACAAGTGTTAAATCTTGTTTTGTCTTTTGGTTATTTAAACCCGTATTCTGACTTAGCCTCCACAGGTCTTGTGTGATGGGAGAAATACGTGCTTAGCTCATCGGTCTGCCTTTTTACTATCTAAGATGAATAGGCATATGTAGAACAGGTAGGAAACCATTTGGGTCAACGAACATTTTACCATCAATTTTATGCATTATCATAGAATCATAGAATGGTCTGGGTTGGATCATAGAGTTTCAACCCTCCTGCCACACGCAGGGCCACCAAACTCCAGGCCTGGATCTACACAAGGTTGCCCAGGGCCCCATCCAACCTGGCCTTGAACGCCTCCAAAGGTGGGGCATCCACCACCTCTCTGGGCAGCCTGTTCCAGTACCTAAAACGATGACAGACCACAGCTCCTTCTTTACCCGTTGCTGCATCCAACAGATGTACAACACAACTACATTTTTCCTCTTGCAACACACCGCATCTTGAGAACGCCAATGGCTTGTGCTTCAGCAGGATATTCAAGAATTTGAACTCATTGGCGTGAGAAAATAAACTAACACAAAAAAGATAAGAGGACACAACAGCAACAGTGACATAACCAATGAAAGTGAATGACAAAACAGAGATAAATTTGGTTTATTTCCATGGAATATATAAACAATTGGTAGGTATGTGAAGGTGAGGTGCCTAAAGACAAAGATAAATGGAATTGGTACCAGTGGCTTATCAGAAATTTGATAGAATTATTTGATGTTCTTAATGTGGTTAAATCTTTGGTTGGGTAAGGGCAGAAAGAAGACACTTCAGCAAAACAGCATAAACATTTATTATATGGAAAGAGAGTTGTGTCGTATGTTCTGTATACTCAGAAACCCACATACCTTAAGGCAGAATTGAATAGGTTCTAAGAATAAAATTAAAAGTAAGATGGATACCAGTGACAGATCCTTCTATGGAACCGACATTCAGAATAATACAGGTTAACTACAGGAATAAGTTAATATTTCTTCCTAAAGTAAACCCTTTACAAAAGGAAACTAAAATTTTCAGGTGTAGTTAAATGACCTAGGAGCCTACATTTTATTCTGAAAATGAACTTAAGTTCTCACAACGAACAGGGCAGAATGCATCCATATACTGAATTGCTGTGGTCTCAGAAATATTCCTGTTTTGAGAGACTGAGAGGACAGTAAGAAAATAAAGGAGCAATATAAAAAATTATGTAGTAGTGTAACTAACGTTCTCATATATTTACTATCGCATGCCTTTCTTTTCTCTACGGATATCTCCCCTCATTTCAGAACTATTTTTTCCCTCTTTATCCTCAACAAACAAGAGAAGTGTTTTCTTCAGAAGTAATAGACTTCTGTTCTGTGCATATGTTGAGGGAATTACATGAGACAACTGCTTCCTTCAAGTTTATTTATAAATTTATTTATATGCCATGCAATTTTGGGGATTCTGCACAGATTTAGAGTTAAGCACATACTTAACTCTACCTTGTTAGACTGACAGAACAAGTGCAAGACCGTAACCACTACCTTCTGAACTCTAGCCAGTACAATACTAGTTGTACAGTTCTGAACTCTGCCAGTTCAATCCAACATACAAGAGATTCTTTCTGATACCATTACCTAAACACTGCCTGGCAAAACTGAATTTGAAAGCAAGTAAACAGAAGTCGCTCTCCAGCTACACAGCATACTGGAAGAACAACAGACAAAACCAAGTGAATCTTAAAAAAATGAAACAAAGGGAAATCCTAGCACCTTCCCTATGAATCAATATGTTTTAAACTTAGAAATAACATATTTTTAAACTAAGAAATAACCAGGCATACTTGGGGTGGGAAGGGAAAGGGAAATCTTTTCTATGTAATTTAAGGAAACCACCTACAAAAAATCAAATGGAATACTACTTGCCCACATTAAAATTGCCACTATGGCAGAAAAAAAATATGTTTACATTGAAAAGGAGAGTTGCTGTTCTAAAAATATTTTTTGTGAAAGTTTTGTTTATAATTATTGCAACAGTGTATTCCTACAGTTAGGACTGCAGCAACATCCACTTGGCAGGCAGCAGGAAATCATACTGAATACAGAGGAACTGCAAGCCAAAACCTCTCACAAGGAAACAAATACATAAAACTGACTGAGTTATTAACAATTCTAAATTTTATTTTTATCATGTACCTGATTAAATAAAAATATTTTTTAAAAAATTTATCCAGCAAGTCACTTGAAAGTAAACAAAAAAAAAGGATTAACTCTTAATTGGTTTTCAAAGTTCTCAAGAGTCTGTGAGATTTTTGGAGTCCACAAAGAACTCAGGATGAAAGCAGGAAATGCACAAAACTATAAATGTGGTTTGAAGGCCTTAATGGAGATTTAATTCTAAAAGCTCATGATTATTATTTGTGGCTTGTGACTCTTAGTGCCTCAGTTCTGCATGTTCAGCCAAAGACATTACTGAGTTTCTGTGATGACTGTGTGCTGCTACCATTTAAAAGATAGATTCTTTTCTGATTTCTTATGGTGGCCATCAAAAGCTACCCATCACTTTGGATAGTCTTGGTCATTCTGTACCCTCTAGCGATTCAAAATAAATGGACAGCAAAGATTCATCTAAATAGGATCTTGAGGATGAGATCCTGATGCCATTACTTAGTGAATGGTATTACCTAGATGGGGCAATGCTGTCACTTTAGAGAAATTTTAAGGTATAAATTCAGCAGAGTGACTGAGATATTCAGGTTTCTAAATTATCCACCAGACTCATTCAGTCAAATTTCTTTCATAAATTTTTATAAGGATTTTATGGCCCAATTACAACTTTACATGATAGACCTCAAAAGGAGTTCTCATTCCAAAGGTCATAATTTCAGTGTGTAATTACTGCATGGACCAGAAAGGTGTCTGTCAGATAGAGGCTTTTATGTAAGTTTTGGATTGGTGAAGGTTATTTTTTCCCATTTTAATAGGCCAATCTTTTATTTTAAAATAGTGTTTACCTCAGTACATACAAGACCTAGATTTCTCTTTACATAAAGCCTGAAAATATAAAGCAAAATACATTTGCACCTTTTCTTCTACTCTTACGCTTAAGTGCTGCACCCATCACATCTTAAAATGAGATATTTTAGAACATTTTTTGTTTTGAGTATCACAGTGCATACCACAGTAAATTAACATGCTCAGAGATTTAAAAGACCTGCTGGAGAAGAGCTCTGTGGAGAAGGACCTGGGGATCCTGATTGATGACAGGTTGGCTATGAGCCAGCAGTGTGCCCTGGTGGCTAAGAGGGCCAATGGGATCCTGGGATGCATCAGGAAGAGTATGGCCAGCAGGTCGAAGGAGGTGATCCTCCCCCTCTACTCTGCCCTGGTCAGGCCCCACCTGGAGTATTGTGTCCAGTTCTGGGCTCCCTGGGATAAAAAAGACAGGGATCTCCTGGAGAGAGTCCAGAGAAGGGCTACGAAGATGATTAAGGGCCTGGAACATCTCCCGTATGAGGAAAGGCTGAGTGAGCTGTGGCTGTTCAGCCTGGAGAAAAGAAGACTGAGGGACCTAATTAATGTTTATAAATATCTTAAGTATGGGATGCAGGGGGAATTGGCCAACCCCTTTTCAGTCATCTGTGGAGACAGGACAAGGGGCAATGGCTGTAAACTGGAGCACAGGAAGTTCCGCACCAACATGCGGAGGAACTTTTACACAGTGAGGGTGACAGAGCCCTGGGACAGGCTGCCCAGGGAGGTGGTGGAGTCTCCTTCTCTGGAGATATTCAAGACTCGTCTGGATGCCTGTCTGAGCAATATGTGCTAGGGAGCTGCTTTGGCAGGGGGGTTGGACCCGATGATCTCTCGAGGTCCCTTCCAACCCCTACATTCTGTGATTCTGTGATTCTGTGATAATAATAATCAATAGCTGCAGAGCAGAATAAGAAAGAAAAACTAATGTAGCTTTTGAGCAGGTGGGACTAGATGAACTCTGATAGGTTCAGTGGGATTAAGTAAAACTAAGTAAGCTCTTTTCTTCTACAGTCTTATCTCATGCCATCTTTGTTTCAGTTTCAGGATATGTTTCTGAAGGGAATGTCTTTGTCAGGCTTCCAATTTACATTATTAGAGATAAAATTGCTATTACACTAACCTAATGCACACAATTTCATATTAAAACCAACAATACATATACATTTTCACCTTTGTACTTCTGGAAAAATGAGAACTTCTTTTGCCATTGGTGTTTTTCATCAATACCGGTTCTTTTAGCTTTTTTTTTTCTATAGGAAGTGATGTGCTCCTAAGTGTAAAATTGTTTCCAGTCTAAACTACTTCTTACCAAAATAGTCCATCCTTACTATTGTTCAATCTTTAATTCTTCACCCTTTACAAGGTACACAAAGATCTGACTGGAAAAAATAAGAAAAAGTTTGGTTTAGATATCATTATGATTATGGCATTATCTCTTGAATAAGAATATCCCACAATCTATATTCAATACAGTCAAACTTGGGATAAATCCAATGGACTCAAGAACTTCTAGGCCGCTTATCTCTGAAAACTTTTTCCTTGATCTTTCCTGTTTGATTCCTGGTTCTGTCAAATTGCATTATTCCAAAACAGTGCCAGTTTTGACAGCACTTGACTGGTGACTGGAAACACAACAAAGAGATCAAATTGCACATCATCTGCAAAGTCAGGAGCTGGCAGAGTAGGTGGACTTTCAAAGAGTAGAAAGCAATGGGACACTGGGAAGTGTGCATATAGTAGGCCTTACCAGAACTGTGTGACTCTTTGTGTACAGTGTAGTCCTTCAGTTACTCATAGCATAATCCTCAAAGATAGAAAAAAATAATAATCCATGATTAGGATGACACACACAACTGGTCTAACCTCTATCCAAAAAGAAATGGCAAAAAGGCAAACATTTTGTAAGCAGCAAGTAGCAGAGAAACACATTTTCTTTATTCGTAGAACAAAATTGTGTGAAAACAGAATGCAACTAGACTTTTTTGACAGAAAAGAAGCAAGTGTCTTCAGTACACAGGAATTACGACTACCTCTGTATGCACAGAGGAATTCTCACTTTGAGTTCACCATGGTTAATTTAACTTTGTTGTTCTTCACCCAGCTGCTGAACTCTTACTAGCAGAACTGACAGAACGATAAAGTGTCCCATAATTTACACTGAGCGGCAGGTTTCCCAAAGACATCCTAGCTCGTACAGGAATTTGGAATATGATGGTAAGCAAAGACATAAACTACTGAACTATGAATTTCTATGGAACAGCTTGCCAGCTGAGGCAGGTTAGCCTCTGAACAATTCTAAGCAAACATTTTGACATGACAAATCATTTTTTCCTTGCCTTGGCAATACAAACAGTAATTTTTCTGACATACAATTTAGATAAGAAGCTTCCAGAGCAGTTCTACTTGTAAGTCATCATAATCACAAAAAGTAACATCTATTCAGAAATGAGACATACACATCATTTTTACAGTGGACATTTGTCCAAGAAGCCTTCTGAAGATACTGGTAGAGAAGGAAAATAAAACAAGGAAAACTGAAGCAGTTGTGGACCCTCTGGAATGACAGCAGTGGATGTTTCAGCTAGGAATATCACCTATGCACTAAACATTTTTACCTTTTGTCAAGAGTTGCCACAGTCACAAATCAAACTGTAGAAAAAAAAAAAGTGTTTTCTCATTTTCTTCTTCTGAAATCCCTATTTCATAATTTCATCGATTGTGTTCTACTGGCTTAGTCAGAGGTAGTAACTTAGTACTTCCTTGCCTACTGTAGTATGACATCATTTAGCACACTACTAACCTTGGATGGGGTTACCTGCTGGGAATGACGTGTTAGAGTCATCGTTGACATTGCAATACCACTCCTTAGAGTAGGGGTTTTCAGAGGTTAAACCTCTGGAAACAATCTCAAAACTATTATGGCTCACTGTAGGGCACAGGGAAGCTCTGGTATTTTTAGTTCTTTTTTAGGCAGACACATATTGTCACAGAATCACAGAATCACAAGGTTGGAAAAGACCATTAAGATCATTGAGTCCAACCATTCCCATCCTAAGCTAAACCATATCCCTAAGTACCTCATCTACCCTTTTTTTGAACACATCCAGGGAAGGTGACTCAACCACCTCCCTGGGCAGCCTGTTCCAGGCCCTGAGAACTCTTTCAGTAAAAAATTTTTTTCTAGTATCTAATCTGAACCTGCCCTGGCACAGCTTTGTGCCATTTCCCCTTGTCCTATAGACATCATTTAATCTTTATGGAATTCTCTAATCCCAATGTTTTCTTTGATACTTACTTCTTTTTACAAGCTCACTTTTTTACAGGACCAGAAAACTATGGCCATTCAGGCTGACCAGGATCTTCAGACGTCTCTAGTCTACCCTGCTCTGTGGAGGGTCAAAATCCTGAATCCAGACCAAGTTGCTCAGGGATTTTGTTCAGATAAGTCTTGAAAACTTTCAAGAACGGACATCTACAGCTTCTCTGGGCAACAGTTCCAGTGCTGGTTTTCCCACTTTGTTCTAACATTCATGTGCACAAAGCTGAGACATGCAGCAGATTCATTAGCCAGGGATCACGATTTTGTCTGCCCACTTCAACAAACACTTCAGGCTGAGGTATTTTAATAACTACAAAATTATCTGAACAATTACCTTTCCATCAGAATTGGAATTTCATGGTAATAAAGACACAACATAGCTGTGATACACATAACTGTCACAATATATTACTTTAGTTTGTTGGCATATTTTGAGGAATACAGGTAACTGGAAATTCTTCAAGCAGTTTAACCAACAGGTTCCAGAGCAGGGGAATGAAGTAACTTAACTTATTCCTGGTTTACTAAACTTTTTGTTTACTTCTGACCTGATTTAATAGAAGGAAAGCATACACTAATACTGGAAAAAAATAAACTGGCTCTAATTACCTGATTATTATTATTAGAATTTCAAAAGGTCTCTTGACAGGGTTTAATACTACTTTACTGCCTGCACGATCAAAACTGATTAAATCTATCATATTATACATTTAGCAATGGAGTCATTTGTTCAGAAATGAAAAAAGGGTCAGCTCATTAGTCTGATTCAGCTTCTTTTACAGTCAATGAAAAGGTATCATGAAAGATGACTCAGAAACTATAGCACATCAAACATTTCAGACACTAATGTAGGAAAAAAATCTTACTCAAGACTGCAAACAGAATGAAGTCCATCAGAGCAGAGCCAGGATTTCACCCAAAGCACAATTTTCTAGGTGGTGGGTTTTGGGGTTTTTTTTGTTAATTGCCTGCTAAATAAACACAACTACTTGAGTGCACTAACTCCACCTCAGCCCCTGTCAAATGTTTTAGTGTGCTTTCATGTGTTTTCTCTCGCCAGACAATCTTGCGTGAGTAAACCTCAGGTAGATTTTAGGTTTCACCTGTTATTAGTAAATCTGTAAAACATAACTTCTACAAGCATGGAAAGCGGTTTCTGTGGACCAGTCATGAACATTTTGGAAAGTCTTTTACACTCCCATTTTGACCATTATATCTCCTGCCTAGAATGTGCTTTAGAATAATTCACTGGGGCACGGGGCTTCTGGGTTACAGCAAACAGCTGGCCTGCATTTAAGAGCTTTTATAGGCATTCTGGTTTTGTGCATCTCGGGCAGTTTCTCAGTGCATTCTGAAATGCTGTGAAGTGCTGCTCTGACCATTCAGGAGCCAACAAAAATAATCCTTTTCATAGGAAAGAAATTACAAATCCAAATTTAGGAAAAAAAAATGATTAATCAAATTGAAAAATATGACCCTTATGTTTGAGAAAACACCTCTCCACATAGTAGTTTGTGATTGCAGGTAGCAAATTCTCTTGCTCAAATTACAGGCTTTCTTGTCCAAATGGCAAGTGCATGTGAAAATTTTAGGGTTAAAAAAGAAACAAATGATTTACTGGTTATATGTCAATCCTCTGCTCAGGGTTGAACTTCTGTGGAACACACAGGCAGTCAAAATAGTGCCATTGACTGCTCACAAGAAACATGCTCAATCCTAAGCAAAACCCATCCAATGCAGCTCTTACATGCACCCGCAGTCCAACACACTCATAAGGGTAAAAACCTGGTATCTTTCCCTGGACTATGGATTATAGCAACTTCTGAGGAAGCTACATCAGTACACAGATGGCAAGAGCTGTCCTAAACCCAGACACTGTCTTGGTTTGTTCTTAATTAATTCTACCAGCTAATATACTGTGTTTAAAAAAAAAAGGGGGTGGGGGGTGGGGGAGACAGCTGCCTCAACAGTCTATCCTTTCTTGGTTTTTTTTTTTTACCTCCAAACCCAACAAAACTAAGTCAAATACTTTTTGCTTTCTCTTTAAAGTATGTCTTCAATTTCAGACCAGGCAGTCAGGAGGACATCTGAAGACTTTAACATCTCATACGAATAATGCTTAATGACTATTTTTCTAATTGTTAGAAATAAAAAATAAATACTTCCACTGTTAAAGAAAAACTGAAGGGAAAAAATGAAATACCCGTTTCTAGTAAGCTTTGCTAATTAACAGACTGGAGAGCTAAAGCTATCCTTCTAGCCCTAACAGCATTACAGCATTAACACTATCTCAGTAAACAAGAGTAGCTTTGACTTGTGATGCACTGGGAACCGCTAGCAAGACAAAGTAAATCAGGGGAGTATTTTTTCATTAGTTTCATTATCATCAATCCTCAGGGTAGAGGAAGTAAACTCTGTGCCTGGACTGAATATGATACAAGGCTGAATAAATGGATATCATGCATGTAACTCCCTATTTGATGTGGTATTTCTATATGTGTATACATGTTGTTGATACACTTCCCACTTTTGCTCAGTAGCACACTGACAGAATCTGGAAATAAACAGCAAGCATGTATAATTTAAATGTGTGCTTTTAAATAAAGCAAAACTTCAGGTTTGCTTTTTGAGGTATTTTTGCTCTTTAATAACTGGCAGGTACAACTTGGCTTAAAACTGGTCATGACAATTTAGTTTTAATTACCATTAACATCAGCAAATCTGTTTTCCTTTGTGTCCGTCCCCAGCAGCACGGTGAAAGCTCCCACTCTGACGTGACATGCAGGCCATCACGGAGCCCAGATGCCAAGCTGCTGAAAATATTCATCCAGCAGCAGCATCTGGCCCCTTGGTGGGCTCCACAGGCAGTGAAGCTGACAGCTCTGAAGTTGCCTGTGGGTCTGTCATGTAGTTAGGCTGCTAGCTGAGCTGACTTATTCTACTCTGTGCCATTTTTCTTTGACTTACCTTTGATCCTGAGATATTTGCATATCGTTATGTGCTTGAGAAAAAGTTCCTCTGTAAATCTCTTATGAGCCCTCTGTGTTTGTGCATTCTTAAAGTAAGAGGTGATATCACACAAGTACAGAGTCATGATGTGCATTACTTGTGATGCTGTCACGAGATAACCTCACTCACTGCTTACATAACACACCCTATGGTTCATGCAAATTGATACGCGAAATCCTGAGAAATCACACTAGATTTTCTGGCAGCCCTATAAATGACAAGAGACACAACCGTGGGTACCTTTCAAGCTACACATTAATGTATTCATGTGTTAGTCTCTTTAAGAAGGCTGATTCTATTTTTCCTTTCTACCCTGATTACCATACCCATTAGGAAAGGTCTACAGCGCAGCGAATCCCAAGCAGGCAGAGAGCTGGCACTAGGAGGCTGGAAGCAGGGGAGGGACAGAGCAAATAAGAGAAAAGATGCAAACTAGCCAGCACAGTAGGAACAGGGACTGGGGGGAAAATAGAAAAAAACAAATGATGATGAATCAAGTTCAAGAAGCATTATTGACAAGATGGGCTCTTAAGCATTCATCTAGCCTTCACAAACCATTCATTCCTAGGTAGGGGGCAGTTCCGATTACCTTTAAGAAAAATGTGTATTGCTGTTTTTCGACTCCCTGCTCCTTTGCTGGAAGTTACTTGTCCCTAAGCATCTCATATTATAATGCATTTCGTAACAATAAAACAATGACCCTCTTTCTGTTCCCTAAATATATCTATTCATAACTACCAAATGTAACCAGGCTCTACAGTAATACTGTGCAGTTCCCTTTCTTTTTTTAATGCCAGAAGATGTAACATACTAATTCACTCAGAAAATCAGATTTAATTGTTGTTAAATCAGGAAGTGATTACCCCTAAAAGACAAAGGTGTTTTGATTTTTAACTGTTTTGGCATACAAAATATGATAGGCTCTGTTACAGATTCTAAGACAGGTTCAAAATGAGAACTTTTCTAGATTTCTGTATTCAGTAGTGGTCAAGTTAGCCCCAGGACAGACCTAACTTCTGGACTGCAAACAATTCAATTCTAGATAAGGCTTGTCCAATAACTAATTGCAAGCTACAAAGTGCCTTCCTTCTAATGACTCTCAAGAAAATGCTGGGCTGATTCGCTGAACCCAGCCCCAGAGAGATAATGACAAACTACACCTGTGTCAAAATAAATCCTGTTGTGAATATAAATATACAGATTTTAATTGGAAGACTGACTAGAGACCAGAAATTGCAGAGTTCACCTTGCACAAGATGGTGAAACCTTATTTCAACATGTACTCCAGCCCTTCTAGATGCTGTATTCTAGCTCTTCTGCCACGTGAGTCTGAGCCAAAGGAATGCAGGAGCCTGTTGTTCCTGCAGCCCTTACAAGCTTTGCCTGTTGTAACAGTCTGGATGGGATGCTGGAAGGTAACACACAGTAAAAATTCATGCTTGTACATATGGTATGGGACATGGAATAACAGTGATTGACTTGCTTCCTTATTTGGACTAAATATTAATTGTCCAGAATGAAAAATGTGGGTCAAATCTTTGGAGGCACTTTTAATTTTATTATAATTTGGGAGTCATTTTATGGATTGACCCACCTGCTTAGATTTCTGGCTCTAATATATTTGTAACAATTGTTTAATGCCTGGCAAAATCAATTCAGGATTGCCTTAACTGCACGTTATAAGGTGCAACTGAAAATTTTCATATGC
Source organism: Porphyrio hochstetteri (assembly GCA_020800305.1). Taxonomy (NCBI): domain Eukaryota; kingdom Metazoa; phylum Chordata; class Aves; order Gruiformes; family Rallidae; genus Porphyrio; species Porphyrio hochstetteri. Next base: position 106,126,885 of record CM036907.1, read on the forward strand.
TGCAGCTAAAACTTGTGGGACTAACAATTTCACACATAGTTGAAAGAATTTATATTTTAAAAAATCTGTTCAGCAATCTGTGAACTTGTTTTTTTCTCAAGTATCCCACAGTCAAAAGGATTGCTACCTGTACACAGCACTGAAGTTACAAAAACTAGTTTTTAAAAAAAACCAACCATTCATGGTCTTTAAATTACACATAGTTTATTATAGCAGGTTTCACTGTAAAATATGTGCCCTTCATAAAAGAGAGTAAAGTATCTTCCTGTAACTTTTATACAATAGCTGAAATTTTACAACTCCTAATACATGTTAAATATCAAGGGCAATTTTCAGAAGGGACGTTCTATTTTGTTATCTGACTCTGTTCAGCCCAGAAAATGGAACTGCAGGCCTTACTATTGGATCACTTAGCAATATAATGCTTCCTGATCAGATATGAGCTTGTAATCACATTTCTGTTGAATTAACTAACACACACAGTACTCTGTTTGTGTTGGCTTCATGGGCTTTTTTGTTTTCCTGACTTTCTGACAGCTGCAAAGAAATGAATGTAATCTGATCAAGCAAAGTTAGATGAGAATAATCTGATTCAGCACAGTCTACATGGGTCAAAGTTAACCATTCAAAATCATGTGATCAAACTTGAACCAGTAGAGTAAGTGATACTAATTCCTGACTTCTTATCATCTACATGTTTGCTTCATTTTTTGGTATTAATTACTCAGAGCTAGATTTACTATGTGGTTGAAATTAAGCTCTGAACTTTGGGTTTACTGCATAGATAGCATCCAATCCCAATTTGCAAGCAAGTAAACACAGGTTGCGTGGTGAACTGTGAAACTGTTGAGCCTCATTCAAATATCCAGCCCATAGTGTAAAAAAAAAAAAAGTCAAGCACATCATAAACTATCCGAGCTACAACCTCCCCTGTAAGTGTAAGCAGTATCTGGGTTATTAAGTAAAGAACTTACATCAGCATATATTAGTATTTTCAGGAGCAATTCATTTCCCTGAATACTGAATTAGCTTCACTAATTTAGAAGCCACTTAGAAAAATCTTTAGATTAACGTTAACAGAATCTAATACAATGGTGTTAACCAAAGATGCGGCATTTCCCAACTTCTGAAATTAGAATTAAGTTTTAAAGGACAGTTATAATCTCTTTCAAGCAATACTCCATTTTTCTATGACCTTCTTGGAAAACCAAGGAAAGCACAAGTCTAGCTTCTAATGCCTTGAGGTCTGATTTGGCATAATATGCTAAATTTTCAAAGGAGCAGATCAATGAATATGCCTAACAGCCATTGAGTCACAAGCTCATCTGAAAATCTGGCCTTGCTTTTGTGTTATTACCACTTTTGTGCCACAAGAGAAAGCAGGGGGTTCAGTGATGAAACTATTTAGACTGTGAAGTTAATGAACAGCAAGTTGCAACTATAAGATTTCACATAGGTGAAAAATAATTACAAAATACAACAGATTCCACAGCCACTAACAGAAGTTCTCATCACAAAGTGTCAGTGTCCTAAGGTACGGTATCGAAATCAGTGCTAAAAAGTCAATCATAAAAAATACATGAGATCTTTTGCAAGTATTTGATAGATTTTTCACTGTTGTCGAAATAAAGACTGGTGAATAAAATCTCAAATCAATAAAGTCTACTATGTCATCAAATTAAATGCCTTTCAAACTCTCTTTACCCTACAATACCCTTTCTCCCTAGTTGGCTGCAAAATGTCATCTTCTTTTCTGCAGCTGTTTTTCCCTCCCTCCCAAGCTCTCTCGCTCCTTCCTTCCTTCCTCCATTCCTTCCTCTCTCCCTCTCTTTCACTCCCTCTTTCCTTCCTTCTTCCCTTCCTCTTTCTTCCCTTCTTCCTCCATCCTTCTTCTCTCCTTTCCTTCCTTCCTTCTGTCTCCATTAAGCCTTTGCTCTCCCCATCCTCCTTCCAGTGCATTCCCTCACTCTGACTGCCTGTCTCCTCAGGCCCTTTCAGGTAGATTTATCTGATTTAGGTCCTGCATTTGCTCCAAGGAATCTATACGAACTACCACAGGTTTCCCCATCCCCTCCAAGTCCCCACTCCTTAACCTGCACATGCTCTTGTGTCACCCCTCTATCAGCTCCATCACTGCAGTTTCATTTCCTGGAGCAAGTTCCCCTTAGCAGCGACTTACTCCTTTGCTTTGTTTTTCCTTTTCCTCCTGCCTGTCGGATCTAGTTAGACTGGCTGGAATGAATGAGCTCGATCAGTCAACATCCTTTCACTCATCCTCATCCAAAAAACACCCTTAAAAAGACAGAATTTCCAAGCAATTCTACCTGTGAATAACTTCCAGCCAAAATTTATGACCCTCGGATCCCAGTGACTTGTACATTTTCCATAATGGAGGCTTCCCTATGCCGAAATACAATATATATCTCCTGGTGTAACATAAACAAATCTCAGCTGGAACAGTTATTTTGCTGTGTGCAGACAGGAAGATTAATCAAGTTCTTTAGAGACAGAATAATTACTCTATTTGTACTGCATTTGAATTTGTGATGCAAATAGACACAGTATATCATCGGAGCTTGGGAAAGCACCTGAATCACTCAGGGAAGCTCTGGTTACCACACAGACATTATTAAGAAATAAGCAAATAAAACCCCCTAAACAGATGTCTCACTTTTAGGGCACTCATTGTCTTAAACTCATGCCAGAGGCAGAAGCTGGTTACCCCATTCTAAATAGCAATCCTCTCAGATGGAGACGTTTCCTCTCTTGCTTCTCCTCTAGCATCACTTGCTAGTTTTGAAAATTCACATCTCATTTACAAGTATCATGATCTGCAATAAGAGAACACATGGCAACACATTTCACAACCTAATTTGTGTTAGCCCTATCCAAAATCCTTTCAGCAGAGAGATCTCTAAAATGAATAGAGAGGCAAATAATTCTGCCTGACACAAACACCTCAGACCTTCTTACAACTAAGGCTCAAACCTTTAGCACAGGGGTATACAGAAGCGTTGAATGCCAAATGCTAATATTTCAACATCATTGTCTTCTGCAATATGCATCAGCTCTTGCCTATGCTTTACATTGCTACAGGTAGTTGCTTGTCTTAATGAGTGTTTCTCCACTGCTTCCTTGCAGGAATTCCCAACAGAAGTAGAACAAAGCCTTGACTTCAATAAACAGTTCCTGCAGAAAGTTAAAACACTTGTTTGTTTATGCTGATTAGTACAAAAGACTATCTCGACATTATCTGCAAGGAGATGGAGTGTTGAAGGCAGAGTACAGAAGCTAAAATATTTGCAATTATTTTTATCTCAAAAGAGTGCACAAGTTTACAACCTTGCCACATTTCGACTCCGAACTAGGAGATCTATGTGTTTACTTTCCTCAATACCTGTACTGTTAAAGGTAAGGAGCAATGAACAACAAGCAGGTTCTAGACTGACCAAAAGTAACAATGGGCAACAGATAAAGAACGTAAGTTATGGTGTTTGGGAGAAAGCAGTATTGCAGTAATTTCAACAGTCTGAAATCTGGTAACATTCTGTCCATAGCAAAGGACTTTCTGTCAAAACCTAAATAATTTGAGATTTTCTTGTGTGCAGGACAATGAGGTTTAACCCATGAAGTATGTTCAGCTGACCCACTCCTGATACCCTGAAAAAATACTCCCTAAATAGCTAATGAAAGAGCAGTAGTGGACCAAAGCTGAAACAAATAATCTGTCATAAATTAATTACTACACTGTACTGGTCTCGATTTTGCTTGTACCATGAGCAATGTACTTTCAGCAAAGTTGTGACAAAGTTTGTTTCTGGCAAAAACAACTATCAGCATAAAACAGATCTGTACTTCCAAATCTCTGTAACACTGTAACAGCTTGATTTTCACCTGCCATTGGGAATTAGATGTTTCATCTCCATCCGTTGCAGGTACAAAAGCCTCTGACCTAATCTTGAATACCAAGAGAGATTCTGGAGCCATGAAGAGTCAATGCCCTGTCTACACACACGCTTTCGTTAATTCTTTTGTTCAGGTATCATTATTCAGATGTCCACACAGAATTTAGAACCATAGAATCATAGAATCACTTAGGCTGGAAGAGACCTTTAAGATCACCGAGACCAATCTTAAATAGGACCTCAAAAGCTGTTAGGAAGAATATTTTTCTATCAAGAGACAGAGCTCAAATGAAGAAACTATGTAAGTGTCTAACAAACTAAGTGTACTGCTTCACACTAACACTGTGTTGCTTAACCACACAGCATATATGCTTCTGAGGATAAAATTCACAGCCAGGTTTCAATAACACAGGACTTGGACACATGCTAAAAAAGATTTTGTTAGATATGGATAATATCGTGCCACCACCCTTTCAAACTGCCATATACACTGTTCTGACTGGCTTCCATAAGCAGTGAAAAAAAAAAAAGCCTATTCTACCTGACATCCCCTGTAATCAAGATCTTGAGAGCAGTGGACAGCATCTGAATTTTAGGCTGACCGAAATTAGTTAGTCACTACACTGTAGTTTCCAAGTACATCACAATGCAGTTGTCAGCTGAAAATACAGGGAGCGGCATCCTAGAATTTAAGTACCAACACTCAAATGTAACCATCATTTACATCTTGTTTCCCAGACAAGCCACTAGAGGGTGAGACAATTGCAAAATTGATAAGATTTGAACAGGTCTGTCTCACCGTGCGCATCGATGCATGCACCGCTATGCAAGCAGGCAAGGCAGCCTGAGGAAATGAACTCTCGGTAGTTGGTGCGAGCTTACGGATACTTCATTTTACAAGTCGAGGCAGAGTCATCATAGACCATCATGCAAGCGGAAGTATGAGTTTGATGGCCACACAGCAGTGATTTTTCTTAATGTACCAGAGCTGAAAATTTACTATAAGTGCGGACAAGATTATTTCAGTGGATTGGTAATAGGTCTATCTCCTTCAGGTCACCGATTCAAGCATTGAGCAGGTCACTAATGACTAAATGCTGTTAGCATTTGATGCTAACAGCATACTCAAGGCTTCCTACAAGGAAAATAATTTGATGTTTTCTATCTGTGCATGCAGTGCTAAAAACCTCCACAACAAAGAAACCTTATTAATATTTTCGTTAGCTCTAAATTCACCATACAGGACAACAGTAGCCCAATTCCATAAAGAAATTCCAGCTTCTTGGTTACTTGATTATTTTCATCTCCATAAAATCAAATAGTGACCTGCCACCATCTCACCGAAGTCCTAGCTGACATCAGAGTTGAACTGTGTCTTACAGGTTCCAATAAAGGATTGAAAAACTTTGATACAGCACCTAGTATTCTGTGTGCAACCAGATTTCATGGCACCAACTACAGCCAAATATTGCACCTAAAGAACCTACCATTTCTTCTACCAAGTCTTTGTACATATTGATTGCTATGTAACTCTTCATTGCCAATTGCATACAGATGCTTCACTTCAGAGGGAATGCTGGAGAAAATCTTACAGCAGTCAGAATCAACTCTGCAAAGTTACATGTGACTACAGAAGCCTTCTTGAAAGATCTATCCATTTTAGGATGGTGAACTGAAGGAACTGAAGTGTTTCTCTTGGAGATTGACTACTGATTTCTGCCCCTTTTCCAAGTTAACCACTACGAGAGGGGTCATCACTCTGAAAATTTCGATAAGCAATCTTCCATTTTTATTTACATGGAGCCCACATACTGGCATGTACCAAACTGGGCAAGCAGTAGTCTTTTTAGGTTCAGGCGGATTTTGATATACTAAACCCAAACTCAAACAGCCCACCCTCACACCTCACAGCATTTCTTTTGATGCACTTGTCCAGCTGACAACAAAAGAGATTTCATTCATGGCTCTGCCAACACAGAGACTATCAGAAGTGATGACACTCGGAAACAACCTTTTCAAGAAAGTTAACCAATGCATTTATTCTTATGGTGTTTCCATTCTTTTCTGCTTGTGGGAGTTTACATTAGTGCAATTTCCTCTGGAACTAGTGGTTTTCTTACAGACTATAACATAGATTGTTTGAAGACACTATCTTTCCTTTATGCTTTTAAAATAATGAAACCACCAATGATTTACTTATTTAATCAATTATTTTATTTTTATATTTCACTTTTATTCACGTGTGGTCTCAAACTTGCAAACCTCCCCCCCACACACTTAGAAGAGAATGTAAGATTTTCAAAGTTGCCCCAGACAGAGGTGGTGGGAACAATTATCTGTGATTTGAATTATTAGGAGACAGCCTCAAACAAAGACAGGAAGCTAAAAAGCAAACTCTGAACTTTGCATGATGAAACCGTGGAACAAATTTCAATGTCAGCAAAGCAATAGTATGTCATCCAGTAAAAAAAATCTGCACGGGAGGTGAAGAATTCTTGCCCATGTTTCCAGTGCTGGTACCTGAGATGTAGTTTTGCTTACTCATGATTTATGAAAGAATGATGCATTTGAATGTATAAATGCACTGAGCTAGCATGACGAAAGCGATATGGTAGCTCTTATTACCATGGAGGAGCACAGGAAAAGCATCAACAATGATTGATTAGAATCTTTAAGAAACCACTTGCGCGTGTGTGCATGCATTCATCTTTCAATGCTTTTCCTTCCTCATGCAGAAGAAACATTTTCCATGTATATAGGTAAGGCAGAAGATGAAGATACATTTTGTACCCTATATATCCTATATCTGTGATATTACAAACATGCTGGGAAAATCTTATCTGGCATGTCTCTGCACTTAGCAATTTTTTTGTTGTGGTTAATAACTGTCAGGAAGCTCAAGATAAAGGAGATAGGCCAGTATGGACTGGTGATGTAAAAGGGGACACTGACTTACTTTCTAAATAAATAAACTCATGATTTAATGTTGTTGAGGTTCTATGATGTTTACTGACTATGGGCCACCTTCTTTTAGTACACAAGAGCACATACTGTATTCATAAAAAAACCCATCTATTTGTGTCCACACTTCGTGTAAAATGTGATGCCACATTATCAGCAGAGTATGAGAGCCCCTGATATCTGTAAATCACATTTTTCATAAAAGCAATTTTTTTTATTTAAAATGGCTGACGAGGGATCTTGCCCACCCCTCTAAAGATGAAAACCTCCTTCACAGTTAGAAGTTGCATTTTTACCACTGCTGCTCTGTGTAATTGTAATGTCTTTCCCTCTATCTGCCTGAATCAACTGCCTTCCATAAACCCTTCCTTAAAAAGACTCCACATCTTCATTTTTAATTGATGCTAGTTGTGAAACATTGTGGGGTGCTCTGCATGAGGGACAGAATGTAGGGGCAAACAGCAGTAGCACGCCATCAGAAAATCTTTATGCAAGACCACTTTCAAGATAAACCTTGGCTAGCGAGGTTTGCCATAGATATAACCCCACACATATTCTACCAATGCCTCTGTAGAACTCAGGAGGGTATTAATATGAGTTAAGAAATTTCTGTCTGGCAGAGTCAGCATATGAGACTGGGCAGGAGTTACACAGTCAGGAGTCCCACCGTTATAGCACTGCCCAGTGTCACTAACTGATCCTGCTGTCAGCAACGGAGCGCTGCAGGGGAAAAGGGAATGCAATTAAAACAGAAGCATTGGGAGTGCAAGTATAAACACAAACACCTACCTCGTATAAATCTGGAGAACACAGTTGCACACAGAATTATAAGGCAGAGGAAATGGTGCAAGGAAGATGCATTGAACAGGGATTGAAGAGAAATTCAGGTCATACGGATACTGAACTTCGGAAGATGTAGATATATATATTTCTATATTCTTCTATATCTATTTATTAATTAACCTTGTTGCTGATAAATACCTTCAGGATTAATTAATCAAAACTATTTTAAAGATTAAATCTATTCTTTAAATACTGTTATTGCAAGACCCTATATACACTCTTTAATAAATAAAAATGACAGGAGCTTGACCCTCGAGTCTGTCCACATTTGTTGTAGGGATTTTATTTCCAGTTCTGGACACTTGTCAAAGAAGACAAACAAAAACAATGGGAAGCCTAATTTCACTTTAGTTGACTGAAATTAAAAAGAGCAGTCAGACCTTTTTGGTTTACATCAGATAATACATCTCTGCACAAATGGCCTTTGCATTCTTCCATAAAGACTATCTCTGCCTTTGGTCAAAGGCAAGGAGTAAAACACACCTCTCAAGTTTTGCTCCATGCTTTCCTGACCAGGTGAGAAGGTGACGTAAACAGTTGCAGAAATGTGAAATTGCAGTTGAATTCCTAGTCTGTGCAAGCAAACATTTTCCTTTATCAGGGGCCACACCGCTTGCAATTTAATTCAGCCTGCAGAATGTCTTCTTGTATGTAGTCACCTCCTTCCACTTCTTTTAACCCTCTGCCTCTAAAAGGCAGAGCAGAGTAAGTCTTGCTTGCACAAATGAATTTCGTGGGGACTGCTCAGAAACTGGGAAGGACATAGAGGATGGAAAGTGCCACCACATCTGAGTGTTAATCGGTACGTGATAACGTGCAAAAGCAGACTTTCTGCAAACACCCGTCTGCAGCTATTTAATTTTCTACTCAGTAAAATTGCAACAAGAGATTAAACCCTACCTCAAGCCAATCTAATATGTATTTGGATTAAATCCAATCAAGACTTTTCATATTTTCAGGGACACTTAACACGTTTTAATTCCCGGGATAATATTTCCTTTCTCTGCCACTTCTAGTGTAGACTTTGCAGCCCTATTCATGGCTCCTAACAAAACAATGAATGTCTAAAAGTCAGATATTCAGGCTAAACTACTCTAAGTGTAACATAGATCAGCACTTCCACTTCAGATGCAAGGAATGGCTGGAATATTTCTCTACCAATCTGGCCTAATACAAGATAGCTCTTCTTCATTGGCTCATTTAAATCCTCAGACATTGCTCATTGCTAAGCCAGCTCTGTGGTAAACTCAGCCAGAGAAGTCATCTAAAAGTCTTCTTTATAGTGACTGGAGAGGCACGCCATTGCTGAGCTCTTTCATTCCATCTTTAAAAGAGGTATAAAACTTTATCCAGTTAACACTAAATGAAATCCTGAGTAAGAGTTGCCAATGCAATTCTTTCTGAAGAAAGAGGCAATTCACAGGATAAAGCTAAAAGGATAGCACCACACTGCACAACCAGCTCACCCACGTTATGGCTAATCCAGCACAGAAACCAAGCCACATTACACATGCCCACATTCAGTTGGAAATCAAATCCAGTGACAGAACACTTTCACCAATGTATATATTTAGACTTTTCCTCTAAAAATACTTCTTTATTAATTTTCATAACTGGCATGTGAACAATACATTGCACTGAAACTGGTCAAAAATCTGGTGGTTTTTTCTCTTCAGAGCAGTCTGAAGAGAAAAGAGAAGTGCTTTGCTTTGACTTACAAGTCTACTGAGAAAGAAAAATTAAAGGAATAAAAAGACCAAAAACTTAAACAGCCAATGTAAAGTATTAACATTTCTTGCATCTGCTTTCAACTTCATCTTCCAACTGCCACAAATCCTAATTGTGCCAAAGGTACTCAAAAAGTCTTTTTTTTTTTTTTTCTGTTTCAACTCAGGTGTATGTTTGTGGTTTATTCTACAACCTTGGGTCTCAGTCCTACTCTCGCAACTATGGGCATTCACTGCTTTGTTTGTACCTTGCCAATCTAGCTAGGATCCATTTTAGACTTTGCATGGTGACTGGATAAACGACTCATATATAAAACCTAGAAGAGCTAGATCAAACCCTCAAAGAAAGTCAGAAACTAATAGTTATATGCAATATAATGTCTCATTTGCACATACACCCTCTGTATGCTACTACACTGATGATGTTTCATCTCTTATCACATTCACACAGAATCACAGAATCTCAGAACATTAGGAGTTGGAAGGGACCTCAATAGATCATCTAGTCCAACCCCACTGCCACAGCAGGATCACCTAGACTAAATCGCACAGGAATGCATCCAGGTGGGTTTTGAATGTCTCCAGAGAAGGAGACTCCACAACCTCCTCCTTTGAAACTTTGAAGGAGATTCAAAACTGTTCTTTCTAAGAGTGGCCCAAACCATCGGGCTTCAGTATGTCTGAATTTTGCAGTTGGGGTCTACTGTGCTACATTCTTAGAGTATGTAAATGCTTACAATTTAAAATCCCTTCAGCATATCTTTTGTATCTGCAACATGTTACCATGGAAGAATCGCTGATTTTCCAGTTCGTTGTGCAAGGTATCAGGAAAGCACGAAACTTCCCTTGCCACTGACCTGGGAAGGTGAACCATGAGACGCACTGCTTTTTCCTTTCAATGTGCTACCTCTATTTTTCTGTCTTGTGTAGCTTGTGACCACCTAGCTGACATTATTAATCTGGTTTTTGCACATTTAATTGCTACTTTTAGTCGGGACCTAAATAAGCCCAGCTTTAAATCACATAAACAAGTTAATGCAACACAAATTTTAAACAACAGAATAGAATACAATACCAAATACCCAAATGAAACCCATATTGTCCAGGGCTAAGTTACACTGAAGACCACAAAACTAACAATACCTTTCTTACAGAGCATGGCAGATTTCAAAACCTGCAGCAGAATGCCAGGAAGTTACAGGATTATTTTAATAATACAATCAAATTTTACATGCATGAAAAGCTGTCATTAAAGTATCCTGTAACTATCATTAATAGTTCTGCCAATTTTAAGCATCATTCAGACAAAAATCCACAGTCTAATTGGTGAAAAATAAATGGGAAGATTATATACCTTGACGGGGCTTCATTTAACAGAGATCTTTGGATCTAGTGAGACACAGAGAGGATAATTTGTACAAGAGTCACCTTTCTACTGTAAATCCAGATGATTTGAAGGTAGCACTGAGAACCCCCAGGTGCTCCTACAGTAGCCTGGTGGGATGCAGGGGTAGATGGGGGAAGCAGACAGCTCTGCAGTGACATGCGTATTCACACAGCAGGCTTTATTCACATATCCAAGCAGGCTTTCTGTGGTAGGCTTTAATTCAAATTAAAGTATATCATTGTCTCAGCCTGCAAAACTTTTAAGAGAATGGAAAAACCCAAAACAACAAATAAACAAACAAACAAAAAAAGCAAAAGTACAGTTTAAAATACAAAATTGCAAGAGTCTTTGTTGTCATCTATTTAAAACAGCAACCATTTATGAACCTCCAGAAGTGGAGTCTAGATGCTCACTGCATCCAGCAAGGTTTCTGTTGCTGCAGTGTGGAATGAATCCTTGGTCTCTGCAGCTCAGTTAGATGCAAATCCATGATATGGAGAGATTCTTACTAAAAAAATATTTAGTATTTTAACTAATATTACCTGTGCTTTCAAAGGGGTTGATAATTTTAAGGTAACTAAACCTGAGTTTCCTAAAATCCATCCACATTACTGAAATGGGCTGTCCATAGTCAAATGGTGGGTAGCCAAAGCTTCCTATTACACTTATATGCATTTAAGACATGACAATTTTACGTTTGTTCTAGCATTGGTCATTCAGCCTGTTTAAATGCATTTCTGGGATTTAAATGATGCATATTTAGCCTGCTCTCTGTGTGGGGCTGATTTTCACCTCACAGCATAAACCACTTAATTATAAGCTATGTCAAGTTTCCAAACAAGAATCAGAAGCTCTCCAGAAATACCTTAGGATTGATTTTGAAGCACTCTAGCAAAGAAAACAAAAAGTGAATAGCATCTGTCTAGCTCAGGAGGCTGAAATGGGAGAAGAATCTGCAGGCACCACAGCAAAGGAGAGTTTTTAAAAAGGATTTGAAGAATAGGGGAGAAAAATGAGATAATATTAGGACAGTCAAAGTCCTAATGAAGAGAAAGCACAGAAGAAAGTGCCTAGATCCTTCCATGTAGAAGTTAGCCTTACAGTGATTTTGGAGGAAGGAATCATCTCATGAACAAACATGAGATGACAAAGAGTTGGATATCCTATGAAATGCCTTTGAAAGTTCAGTGATGTATGTTGACGTGATAGAGGCAAGGCTAGAGGACAAAAGCCGAGAGGTGACTATTAACTGAAGTTGCAGCAGTCAGAAAAAAGCCTTGCTGCTCATTTGGACCCTCTTATTTCCATTTCTTAGAGTAAAATTAGTAAGAAATCAACTTAGTATGTACAAGGAAAAAGCACTATAACACAGTAAATATGAGACATTTCCAAATTCAAGTCTGGAAAAGAAGGTTTCCATAGAATTCTGATGAAGGTGAAAGAAGTAGAAGGCCAGTAAGGGAAGTCTTAGCAAATAGACTGGGTAAGATGCTGTTCTGGCAGCCCTAAACTTCAGAAGAGAGATTGAGTAATGGGGAAATGAAGTCCAGAGAGGCTCATTAAAAGGACTACCAAAGAGAAGAGACATCTGCAGCACAGATAACCCTATGGACTTCAGGATCCTGCTTGGGGAAGAACTACCATAACCCAAGGGCACTTTTCCTCTACAGGCGCACAGAGGTCTCTAAGCTTTAACACAATAGGTTTGTTTTAACTGATACTCAGTTGGAACAAATGGTGCTAGGAAAACAAAAGCCAGGCTCTCTTCTAAACATCTGAGGGACATACATGTGCACATGCAAAAGGGTGGACATCATTGAATACTTTGCTTTTTCCCTTTAATTAGATAATTTATTTAAGACATTTCACATATTATCTGTATTTCCTTAGGGAATAAAATGGTAATGTGGCTTAGTTACAAAAATGTGTGAGGAATTTGTATACTCACAAACTCAAACACCCACATACATCCCTCATTAATATCAGTTTGTGATTGCCATGGGATAATTCTCAGGATCTAACTCATTTCTAATTTACTGTACTGTACTGAAACCTTATTGCAATTTCCTGCACAAAGTTTGCTTCTAAGGAAGCAGTAACAAATAAAAAAATAAAAATAAAAATGCTAAGACCATGTGCTTGCCTGTCAACCAGCGTTCACACTGCCTCTCACTGAGGAGCATGGTATGTAGCCTACATCAAGGTCCTTTCTATCAGTATCTGAATTAGCCTAGCTATAATTTAAAGGTAAAACATCTCTATATTTCACTACAGTGTGCCTCCTCACTGCCTTTGCAACACAGATATACCCCAGTTGTGTCTCTATCTGGATGTCCCAGTTGAGCTATAAGCTTGTCAACATTTTAGTTGATCTCCTGTGAGGGTATTCCCTTCAATTGGTATATGGTGGCTGGTATTTCACAGGTGAGCTCCAGGATAAATCTTGCACTCTGGCATTTGGATATTGAAGATTTCTTTTTACACAGATGGGAAAGTGTGATATTAACTGAACTAATAAAAGACTACTTGTGTTTAGAATAAATCACAGGAGCAGGCATTTTCTTATAATAAAAACACAATTCCTTTCCCCTCTCTAGAAGGGAAGTGTGTGTGTATGTGTGCTCATGTCTCCACCCACCCTCCTTCTTTCTCCAACAATTTTTTTCATCTGACACTTGAAGTCTGGAAAGACGTTTGGGTTTTTTTTTTAAAGTAGTTACCATTCCTATCTCTCCATGTAGACACGTACATCCTAACCAAACTTCATTTATTTATTGCTCTTTATGAATGAGCAGTGGTATTTCAATAAATACTTCTCTATATTAAATTACATTTTTGTTTCTAGCCATTCAGACAAACTTTCTTTGCTAAAAACCTTCAGAGAGCCACTCAGCTACAGATTTTCCCTGATATGATTACAAGAAGTGATGTTATTTAGTATAATATTATAATTAGACAGCTTGAGTAAGTTTTGCTTTCAGTTTGTTGCAGCACTGTGGAAAAAACACTAGTCCAAACACAATAAATATTGTTAGGGACAATATTCAAGGCCAGTAAATAAATATACAAGCAGAATTTACCTTATTTCACACTTTTTACACATGGTTCTATTTAAGAGGAAGTAAATACAACTAAGGCCTAGATTGAGTAACTCCCACAGAATATCATTTAATTTTGTACCCAGCAATACATGCCATGCCATGCTAGCACCAAATAATTCTTCAAGAAACCCAATTCAGAAATAAGCCACATATGCTGAGTGCAGAGTGAAAACTGCCTAATGCTCCAAAGAAATTTCCACAAGACATTCAAAACAACAAGCCTTTTCCACAACAGGCTATACATAATGTGCTGCTATTACACCTAGTACTGCATAAGTGCTGAAAATATTTGTAAGACTTATGTAAGTAAATAATGTCTAAAATAAAGTAGCTGCATGATTTTTACATTTTGCTTCTAATATAAAAAGCTATGATATCTTTTGTATATGGGAAGTAAATAATTTATCTCATTCTCACTGAAGTATCAGGTTTTCAAAACATTATCCTAAATGTTTAAGTTACATTTGTAAATAAGGTGCCTCTACAAAGGAGGCAAATGCTCAGCCGTAGTACCTGAGGGATACAGATCCTTATCTCCTTATTAATTCTATTCAATACCATGTGATTCATGTTTTCTAATGATGAATTAGGAATTTTCATACCCAGGACTTGCTTTGATCCCTGATTGTTTTAATTTCAAGACCTCCACAAATAAAATTGAAAGTGAAGATACATTAAAAAAAACAACAACAAACCAAACCAGGGAAAAAAACCCCATTGATTTTTATTTATTTTTCCTGTGCAGATTCCACATTCTGTTTTCAGAATTAATAACATGTTTCAGAGAATCAGCATGAGTGGCAGGCATCAGTGGTTTAGTGAATCTGGTCTTTAATACTGGACTTTTAATGTCCCTGAAAGGTCAATATTTAGAAGTGAATTCAGCTACCTACGAGTCATACAGTAAGTATGGGCAAACCTTACTTTCCTTCGTAAGAAATAAATTATTGGCCAAGAAAAGCCCAGTAGATACAATGTGCTGGATTCCTTTAGAGTTAGCTCAGCTCTCCCACTCTGGCTTGTTCTATCCTAAACATTTTCTTTACTCTTTCAGTCAGTATGGAAAAGCAAGCTATAAACAAAGCAAACATGTTTATGTGCATGGTAACCAAATGGTTCGTGTCATCTCTGTTAGAATGTCAGCATTCACTGAAGTTGTTGATATGTGTATGTGTGTAAGACAGAGAATATCACTGAATGCATTGTTGATATTTGGTAAGTAGGGCAGGCAGTGAAATGGGAACAGACACTCTGCTCTCGTTTTCATTCTGGGCTACACCAGGAGACTTAGATGGGTTAAGCAATAGTTAAATTAGGGCAAAATTTGACCCCAAGGATGTTAGAAAGCAGAAACTGTAATCAATGTTTCCTTACGCACAGCTTTAAAACCTCAGTCCTTATGCAAGACTGCTCACTGTCAATCCACAAAGTCAATCCCTATATATTCACTTCATATTTAATAGGAACATTGAAAACACACTGTGATAAAGCTAGAACACAAGTTTGTCTGCATTTTTTTTTCCCAGTCAAGCAATTCTTTCTACTTTTCATACCGTGCAACACTTAACAACACACAAGGCAAGTAGTGTCAAATTGGCAGAGCCCTTAGCTCTCCTAAAGGAAAAAACCTGACACCCCTGTTTTATATTTGGTGTTTTTACGAAAAGGATCAGGGTAGCTGAATCCCTCCTGGAATTTACAGAAGTATCCCCACCTCATCTGAAACCCCAGAAGGCTATAAGAGCAAAAGCTAGGATTTCAGATTTCCCCCTTCTTCCTCGTTCCCTGCAGACTGTTCACAACAACCTGAAACTAGAGGACATAAAGACCCTCTTCTCCAGGTGCTACCACTCGCACCTCCAAACAGGCATGCATGCTGGAATGGATTTTTGCTCATCCCCTGGCATTGTACATTTACCAAAATGCAAGGCTAAACACCTTGTCTGGTGCTGCTGATTCCTGTGCAATTGGGTGCAGAGAAGCAACTTTTAAACTACACATCCACGCCCAGTTAGTAAACTATCAGTCTGTTAGCTGAGGTGAACACCTAATCCCAGTTCTTAAACTTCTAAATACATTAATGGGCAAATTTAGGGGAATAGGAATTTTGGTTTTCTGGTTATATACTGTTCTTTACAAGCAGGTATGTGTTCGGCGTTTCTAACTCTACATAATGTAATATTCACCCTGTTCTTGGGCACATAATCTCAATTTATGTTCTTGTGATGAAATCCTCTGTGATACAGCCTAGGAAGCACTTCAACTATCAGTCATGACTGGGCACAGTGAAAGAGCAAGTACATGTTCTGGTAGGTACAGCCCATGAAGGCCTTTAAGTTTGCTAGGAGTGAGAGGATGTTGTTCACTGTATGTTCCCAGTAAATTATATACTTCCCCCCGATATGGAGGGAAACAGACCTTTAGTGGCACTTCTACCAGTTCATCAAAATGCAGCACTGAAAATGGCAACCAGACATATCAATAGAGAAGATGAGAGCAGCAAGACCTGGCAGTTTGTACAACCCCAGGGCATGGTACAGATTTTATTTGGCTTTCTCTGCCTGTGTCATATACAGGAACACCTTTCCTCACCCTAAATCACCCAAGATCATTGTGGTATCCCATACAGACACAATATATGACAGTGACTGTGCTTTCTTGTGAACTCACGCACATCATGAGTCTTACAAAGCACTGAAAAACTCAGGATCTGACCTGTGTTCCACATTTTGCCTGTCAAAAATAGGATACACACATTTTTCTTTTCCCCTGGCACAACACACTGAGATCACTTTTGTACGACAAAGAAATCAGCGACTGACACGGCAGGTTCCACACTCTTCAGATAAAGTCTCTTCAAACTGAACCATTTCTTCTCACATATTTGTGAACTCTGCTCACCACAAATTACTCATATCTGAGCACACAATGTACTTCAAAACTTTGTATCCTGGTTTAGCACATTTTGTAGGGTGCGCTTTGATTCTGAGTGAAACCATATTTATATGGCAAGTGGATTATTTTGGCAGCACCATGCCTCAGTAGACAGTTCAAAAGGTGATGTGCCCATTCACTTTGCAAGGCTTTTTCTAATATTACATTCCTCCCACACATTTTATTAGGTAATAATGCTGATCAAATAATAAAAAAAAGTCTTTGCCATTACTGTTTCTAAAACTGTTTTCTGCTCGTGTGTTCACTCACCTTTTGGGCGTGCTTACTACAAGAACTTTAGTACATGTTGCTTACCATCAACATCTTGACAGGCTGGAGAGATGGGCCCAGGTGAACCTAATGAGGTTCAACAGTGCAAAGTGTAAGGTGTTGCACTTGGGTCGGAAGAATCCCTGACATAGATACAGACTGGGAGAAGAGCTTCTTGAGAGTAGCCCTGCTGAGAAGGACTTGGGGATTCTGGTGGATGAGAAACTTAACATGAGCCAGCAGTGTGCTCTTTCAGCTTGCAAGGCTAATGGTATCCTGGGCTCCATTAGAAGAGGGGTGGCCAGCAGGGACAGGGAGGTGATTGTCCCTCTCTAATCTGCCCTCGTGAGGCCCCATCTGGAGTACTGTGTCCAGATCTGGGGCCCCCAATACAAGAAGGATGTGGAACTGTTGGAGAGGGTTCAGAGGAGGCCACGAAGATGATTAGAGGCCTGGAGCACCTGCCCTACAAAGAGAGGCTGAGGGAGCTGGGCTTGTTCAGCCTGGAGAAGAGAAGGCTGCAGGGGGACCTCATTGCAGCCTTCCAGTCCCTGAAGGAAGCTTATAAGCAGGAGGGGATTCAACTTTTTAAAAGGATAGACAATGACAGGACAAGGGGGAATGGATTAAAACTAAAGGAAGGAAGGTTTAGATTAGATATTAGGGGGAAGTTTTTTTACAGAAAGAGTGGTGAGGTGCTGGAACAGGCTGCCCAGAGAGGTGGTGGATGCCCCATCCCTGGAAGTGTTCAAGGCCAGGTTGGATGGGGCCCTGGGCAACCTAGTGTAGATCCAGGCCTGAGGTTGGTGGCCCTGCCTGTGGCAGGGGGGTTGGAGCTCTGTGATCCTTGGGGTCCCTTCCAACTCATACCATTCTATGATTCTATGATTCTATGAACACGAGTCAGCACACAAAACGCATTTTGAATTACTAAACTTGAGTGTTTGCAATTAGGACAGCTATACTTTGCCACATCCAATAAGAGATACACGCCATGCGAATTCTGTATCTACAAGGGATTCCCCAAGCACAGGATGTATTTCATGACTGATTTTATAAACAGCTCAGAGCAGCTAATACTGAAATAAACCTGCAGGTAGTCAGATACTCCAATGAATTAATGGTTTATCTTACTTGCATAGGAGGTACTGGCCAAGAGTTGTTTACCAGTGCATCAGACAGCAAAAATGTTGAAGGCAAACAGTCAGCTGGCCACTGACAGTTCATAAAAATAAGAAGAAACTATTCACTGAATAACTTATTGGAAGTTATTCTCCTGCACAAATAAGTTGTTCTCATGCAATTTTGATCTCTGAAAACATATTCCATATTGGTTATGTGAAGTGACTAACAACTGCAATTTATATTGATAACCCACTTTGAATCACCCCACTCTGACTTACTCTAATACTGCATTTGGAAAATAAAGGGAAAAAAAAAAGGCAAATAAAGGGTATATAATCTAGCCCCTTTTGACAGATTCGCCATTGTCACAAATCCAGAGAGTCCCTTAATACAAATTTTACATTCAGCTCTCTGAGTTAGCTGAAAGATATGCAAAATCATGAGTAGGCAGAAGCTCCCTATTGTCTGCGCCCCTGAGAAGGCATATTGTTTATTCCACAAGTGCATGAAACAGTTGCAATCATGAAACGTGGAACAGCTCCAATGGTTTGCAAAAACCGTTTGAATAGCGAATGTACAGGGCTTAATACTTCCAATTTCAGAGATGCATACACTGCACACACCCCCATGCTAAGAAGCTTTCCTATCCCATGGCACTTCCAGACACCGATGTATGCTTGTGAACAGCACACACGTGTCAGGGCTACATGAGCTTGTTGCTTGGTTCTGCAATGTATTTTTTAAACTATTTTTTTTTAAATTTGGATTGTTACTAGCATGTGTGTTGTGGCTGTGATCTAGTTAAGACATACCAATATCTACAGACAGAAAAACACTCTATTAAAACAAAACCACATACCAAAAATAGCTACTATAAAGGTACCACTAGACTGCCATCAAAACCTTACCAGGAATATTGTTTCTCCAGCACCTCCCTTAAAACCACTCCACCAGTCCTATTCTCTATCGCTGTAGTTTCTCATTGTCAAACTTCCTGCAAGGTTCCCCTTAGCAGAATTCAAGTTCTTTGAAATTAACCTCAAATAGAGATTTCAGAATTGAAGCTAAGCAATCACACTGTAAGCTGTATGTTTTCAATAAATAGATATAAAAATATAATTTTGTCAGGAAACTGCAAAATTTTTACTACCATTTCATAATTTAATCAAGGTAGCATGCTATATAGGTATCAACTGAGCAACAGCTCTATGAAAGATTGGCTTGCTACTCAGGGCAAAACCCAAACAAAAACAAAAAGAGAGCTTGAATTAATTTATCTGTCTGAATAGTCAATATCTATACATTGAAGTCACTGGTCCAGTTTGACATCTAAGTCTTCAGGAAGGATCTTTCCAGTTGTGTGACTTTTAGTGACTCCTAATCTAGCCAGAGTTTCTGTCTGTCAGCACACATCAGCTTTCAAAACCAGGGCTGGAGTGCCTTGAAGGGGAAGGATAACAAGCAGCAAAGTTACCTGCAAAATCTACCCACTGTGTGGGTTTCTGAGACCAAAAGCATGCATAATATTTTGAAGAAACTATTAATACAAATATATATGCGAGGGTAATTTTCTAACACTGGTGTAATAGAAAGGTGAATGACAGCCCCCAAGCTCAGAGCTATTTCATATAAGCAATGGGCACAATCCTTGGAAGCTTTGGGGAAAGATGTGACAAGGCAGGTCTCCCCACCCAAATCCCAACCCACAGAAATGGCTAGATAACAACATATGACTTCAGTACCAAATTGTGCAGATTGGTGTAAAGATTTGGAGTGAATCTTGAGCCCAGAACAAAGATCTTGGAGACAGGTTTGGCAGATAAATGGCAGTGGCAGGAAGTGGCTGGGTGCAGGCACTGTAGAGGGAGGCAGGCACTGTAGTGGGAGGCTGTTCTCTTATCTTTTGTTAGGCACTGTCTGAACCCAGACCATCAGCAGATGTTTCCAGTGCCCCTTTACACCTGCTGAGGAAATACCTCCTGGAAGGTAGAGGAAAGGCCTCTTTTGCAGGATCACTAGTACTTCCTCATGTTGGACATGCTATTCTTCTTCTTTCATCTAGCTTGCTGCACTCCCAGGAGATGATACAGCCAAGGATGTAACTTGGGCAGCTGCAGCATAGGGTGAAAATCTAAGACTTACTGTTACCATCACTATGATGTCTTAGCTCATATGCCAACACTTTTCTTAGCAGGACACCATAAGATATTAATACCTCTAAACTATGGGGAACAAAACATATTTTTAATATTTATATATTTTATATATATATATCTATGCACACATTAACAAGGCTGGACCTTACATGGATCACCCTCATCAGACATAAACTGCATGCAAATTAATCTGTAAAATAGCCTCAACATAATCAAAATATAGATGAAATCTAGTTATTGACTAATTACTCGTTATGTGGGTAATCATCTGAATCATCTGAACTTCCAAAGGATCCAGCTAGTCACTCCAAGCCCTTTGCCCTGAACTACTTCTTTTCATACGCACATTTAAGTATTACTTTTGAATGAAACTAGGGACTAAAGAGTAAAAAGACAAGCCTCTGACTTAAGAGTGTGTCCTATTTCTCAGACCAGGGAGCTATGGCATTACAGAGACCTGGTACAAGACTCGCATTACATTTAATTTAGAGAGGTAAAGAGTTCTGAACACTGCACGGAGCCTTAATCCTCATGTGCACCCACAGGCAAAATTCTGTGTGGGTAGATAAAAGCAAACCATCTTACGTAATTCCTTGCCTACGTGACGTTTTCACAGAACCCTTTATAAGCAAAAGTAACAATTTTTGCTCCTCTGTTTCCCCCATACATCCTAAATTCGCTCCTGCCTATTCTTCCCAGCTGGCATTAACTGATTTGGAGCTCTGAATTTCTATCCGCCCAGTGCTGCTCTCGGCTCACCAAGTGTATTTCACCTGTGCTTTTGGCAAGACACAGTTCTAAACTGGTGTCTGACAGAGTGGATCAGCATATTAACATATGAACCCTGCTCGCACTATGGCGTGATTTCTAGGCGCTGTCTCACAGCCGGTTTGGGGAGTCTGTTGTTCCACATAAAAGGTGTTGCTCTCCAGAGAGATTATGCTGGGGTTGAAGGGAGCAGCTCTCCAAACTAAAATTACAGAGCTGCACGCAAGGTGCTTCTTTAAAGCTGTACAAAGGAGTTATGAACCTAAATCCTGTTACAAGACAAAGACTGCACTGTGTTATCAAATGACTCTTCTACATATTAGCAACATTCTGATTCTAATTAATTTCACACCTTTAAAAACCACTGCAAATGTTTCAAAGAAACATTTTGTATTCCTTTTGTATATTTTCTTTTTGCTTAGAGCACATATTTTTTCTATATATTCTGCAGATGAAATATATTGCAGTGTGACCAAAGGAATCTTTCCAAACGCAATTTATTAAAGACTTGTTTATGCCACTTTTATTGGTCTGTGAGGAACCAGATCTCCAATACGAGTAACTGAAATTAATTTCCAAGAATAAAATTGTTATTACTTTCAATCTCATAACTATAATACATTTCTCTTACATCAGTTCTAGCCAACAGAAAGTTCCTTTCCATTCCAAAGAAGGCAGCAGGGAATGTAACAAGACTTTGTATTCTTCAGGTTGGCTTTAAGGGTATTGGCCAGCAGAAATAATGATGCCCAAGCAAATACATGAGTTTGTAAGTCCAGAAAGTCTATTTTTTTGTTTTGTTGTTTGGATTTAGGGTTTTGGTTTTAGGTTTTTTTGGGGGGTTTTTTTTTGGGGGGAGGGGTTACTTTTCTATATTACTTTTCTATATTGCATTAATTAGAAGAGTATTGTTTTCTTTCCCACTAATGCAAGTGGCAAGAAGGCAGTTGTTAGAGAAAATAAGGCCTAATGGTAAAGACACAAGGAATCTGTTAAACAATGGGTATGAATAGGTGTAATTACTGCAAGATACCACCTCTTCTCCTATTTTTTCCTGTTTTAACTACTTTCTGCTAAATCAATCTTTTCTTTATCTTGATTTTATCATCTCTCTATTCCTCATTTAATTAACCAGTTACTCAGGTTTTACATGAAGAGCAGCACTCTTTCCACCAGTCTTTTATTGCATTTCTTTTCTAGTTCAAAGCCAGTAGAACTGCTAACAATATTCAACGGTGAATTTTGACCATTTCATATGAGTGATATTTGGCTCTTATGAAAGTTAGATAAAGTACATAATGGACAAAACAAAACAAAAAAAGTGCATGGTATATTAAGAACTCTAATATTCCAGTTTTCAGAACAATGTTATGTGATCTGAACATAGGCATTGGCATGACTGAACTTGGCCACCTCAGTGTTGTCTATAGCACAGGCCTGCCTTCCTCATCACTAAGTTTACAGTCACTTCAGAACAGACCATCACAATTGTGAACAAAACCCATAAAACTAAGCAGCCCAGATGTTGCTCCTGTTTCCTTCAGGGAGAAATTCGTCTTTCAGTGGGGAGAATATGAAATGGCCAACACAGCTTGCTACACAGGAAACTGAGAGTGTCCAAACTTTGGAGTTTAGCTTTCAGGGTAACACCTGTTCGAACTGTAGTTCTTAAGGACACCGAGTAAGGAAACTGCTCATAGTCTTATCACCTGAGTACCAAGCACATACTGACGTAAACATGATGAAAAATACGTACATATGCATTTCAAATACATTCCTTGTCATTTCTCTGTGCACATCTATGTGACAAGTTGCTTCATGCTTGCCCTAAGCAATAGCAGAAATCAGGAACAACTAAACTGAACCCAGTGTAGATACACAGTGCAGCTTACTGGGTCTAAAGCCGAACTGATGTAACATCAGCACTGAGCAAAACACAGCATCAGTACTCTTCAGTTATTAAGATATTCTGGCAGTAAATGGATTTGTGTAGTTCTTCAATTCCTCAGAACTATATCTTCCTTACTGCTGAAATACTAAATAATCTTTGCACCATTTCCAAAATGTCTCTGGACAAAAAAGAGCTCTTATTTATCCTTGTAACCAAGTCCCTAAATCAGACTACCCCCTCCTTTGGAGGATGAAAATTAGGCTGCTTATGCAATTGCCATATTAGATTTTTTTACTTGTGTGATGAGTATTTATGTGAATCCAAATGTGGATGAGATTATTAATCTGCCCCAAAGTTCAGTTGATCACATGAGGGTGTATATCTGCCTATCTACCAAACTGTGATTCCCTCAGCTGTACATGAAAAAATGATGAAACATATAACACAACGTAATTCTTGTGCACATGCACCTTATTATCTTTTTCATACAATGTAAAAACAGCAGATCTTTTAGTGACAGTCAAACAGATCCTACATTTAACAATTCTATGAGGCTAAAAAAGATAACAGATCTGTGAAAATACAGGAGAAAAAAGCTGAAATAAAAGGTAGTAGAGCACTCACTATGGGAGATCAAAGGGCTCCAGTGATGAAGTTAAATGAACAACTTTTGAAGTTCATCATAACCTAAAATGATGAACAGGAAGGTTTGATGTAGAAATTAGAAGATATGTAACTGAAGCTGAGAAAATATTTAGGCATAAAAAAGCACCTATGACTTGTCCCTAGCCGACATTAGTAAAGGACAAGGATGATATCCCAGATTAAAAAAAAAAACAAAAACAAAAAACACAACTGTCAGGAAAAAAGATGGAGAGAAGGTCAGAGAAGAACAGAAAAAATAAGCAGAGACAGGCTGTGAAAGAACAGAGACAGATCAGGATTTGTGAGAGATCAGGTGAATTAGCCACTGAAGGTGACACAGGATGCGGTGACACAGTCTTGTCTCCTGGAACAAGACAATAGTCTTGCCATAGCAGTCTGAAAACCTAGACAGTGTTCAAGTAGGCAGCTGAATTAATAATGAAGCTTTTAATCAGATAGAAGTAGCCAAAATATATACATTGTCTTAGAGCTCAATGAAGAAACCTTCAGCCCTTCTTCTGTGTGAGGTTCTTGTGGTGAACTGGGAGACACAGCTCCTCTTTTTTGGCTACTTTTAAGGTTAGATATAAATTAGAGACCCTTCCTATTGCGAAGACAGCTTATAAATACAAAGTCACTCACAAGTAGCCCAAAATACTCCTTCTGGAAAGCTGATTCAGAGCCCCATGGATCTGCTAGTTTGAAATCTTCTTCTTGCATCAGATTAATTCTTATGCCAGTACTGCCCTTTAGCTTAAATAGCTCCTCTCCCTGCTGCATGGTGTATCTATATTCCAGTGTAGTCACTGAAGCAAATGCACTGCTGAGTACAGCTGATGTGCTCACATGGGTCTTCTCAGGTACCAGCTAGGGATGTCAGAACCATGCCAACCATTTTTTTTTCTTCCAGCTAAGTGTGTCAGTAAGGGGGCCTGTGGCACACAGTTTCAAAGGTGTGAGAAATCAAGGCCTTTGAGACCATGTCTGAAAGCTAATCCGTTCCCCAGGAGCTGATACTCTCAAGTTTCTCTGATGTACAACGTGAGATAGTAGAAAACAGGGCACTTTCAGTGAGAAGGTGTTGTTAATTAAGAATTGCTTTGCTATCTTAGTTCATTAACCTCTAAGTCACATCACAAAACCCTTTTGTTCCTCCTGACTTTCTCTTGGGTGAAGGATGAATGAATGGGAGATTGAGAGAGATCTAAGTTTCAAGGAGCATCTGGACAGATTTTCCTTCTGATTAGTAATTGTATTTTACTGATACTGCTCATACAGTCAGAGCTCTGGAAGGAGACTTCTTAATTAAATGCAAGAAATAAACCTCTCTAATGAGACTAAAAGTCAGCCACAGGAATGGAACCCTGCACGTGTGCCTCACAAGGGGAACTGTTATGTGGTCCATCAAAAGCACAAGAAAGGCATCCACAAAGCTGCACCCCACAAATATTTAACTGGCAGTACTATTGCTGGAAGAAATGTATTTTCTCCCACTTTGCAATGTATGCAGTTAGCTGATTTTTCAAGGATCTTTTGATGTAGCAAAGAGCTCACTCATAGCCATTATGGCGACTGAACACAGCATCAACGAAGGATCAAATCCCAGATACTGAAATTCTACAGCTCAAAAACAGTGAAACCCAAAAAACACAGGAAGATCTCAGGAACATCTTAGAGGGAAGGTGCAGTACCAGGAAACACAGCACTGACCTTCCTCCATATATTGCAGATGGATCTATTTTACCTTCTTGGTATCTGTCACTTCAGAGTGCATCCACTACTGTATTTTATCATACACTGGTGCCACAACATAATCTGATAGGGCCCTTTTACAGAAAGAAAAACAACATGATTAAGGAAAAAGTTCAGATGTGAAAAATACACTTTGACTTGTTTTCATGCATCAGAGCCTAAACCAAGCCAAGCACTAACACATGTTAAAACCCAGCAGAAGCAAGGGGCTAAATAATTTCAGAAAGAATCAAGCAAACATGTGTGTGTGTGTGTGTGTGTGTGTGTGTGTACACAACTCCATAGACAGTGGTCATGTACCTAAGTCCTCTTTTAAAAAAAAAAAAGTCTTCCATCTGTGTGGCTATTTGTATTACATTTTACTTACTTAGATTAATCCTACAGTTTTATTTCCTTTTTTTGTTGTTTTCTGGGCATTACACCCTCATGCAATTTTTTAATATATTTTAAGGATTTGAATATTCTTTTGTTAATCAAATAATCACTATTGGTTTTTAACTCTCTCTATAATCTTTCTAGTCATTTTGTTTTCCTTAAATAATATACTTCCCCTGGAAAGTACAAGATTGGCAGCACTTTCAACTCAATATTCGGCCCACATTCTATTAAGCCTGGGTGCCTCATGTGTGTTCTGGAGGTTACACCTCCAGGAGCCAGAGGCTAATTCATTCTTCATGCTTATTCAGTCCTTGGCCTTTCTACTGATACTTCCAACAAGGATGCCAATTAACGCTAATTAAGGGAGTGGATTTTGTGATATGAAAGCCTTTACTAGAAACTGGACTGACATCATCCGCTCTTTTCACAAAAGACATGAAACAGCTGTCAAATGATAACTGCTAGTGGCACTCTCACACAGAGAAAGCCTGGATTCAGTTCGGGCACAGACAGGCACCTTCAGAAGGTCTCTAGTTTGGCTTCAGCTTATGAAATGTGATTTTGTAACCAAGATATCTGACTTAATTTTAAAAAATGAAAGCTTTGAAAGAGCTGTCTATAAGGGTTAGATCACACCCAGAATTTTGTAAAATTAATTTCATAAAACTGTGGTTATAAAAGCCTACATAAAATATATGAACCTGAACCAATCACATCTATTTTTAAAGCAGTACCTATAGAATTATGTTAGTCTTATCCTCACTGACTTAAATAGTTTTCCACACAAATGAAGTAGTCAGCAAAATTATGCAGGAAACCGGAAAAGACAAACTTTTTTCTGTGGTGGTTGGATAAGATGTATGCACATGATCAGATTTACATGCTTCATTCACAGAATCACAGAAGGATATGAGTTGGAAGGTACCTCCAAAGATCATCTAGTCCAACCCCCTAGAGCAGGATCCTTTGACTCAGTCACACAGGAATGCATACAGGTGGGTTTTGAAAGTCTCCAGAGGAGACACCACAACCTCTCTGTGCAGTCTGTTCCAGTGCTCTATCACCCTCACAGTGAAAAGTTCCTCCTTATATTCACAAGCTCCAGCTTGCACCCATTGCCCTTTGTCCTATCTCTGGTCATCACTGAGAAGAGCCTGGCTCCATCCTCCTGACTCTCACCCTTTACATATTTATAAACATTAATGAGGTCACTTCCTCAGTCTCCTCTTCTCCAAGCTAAAGAGGCCTAGCTCCCTCAGCCTTTCCTCATAAGGAAGGTGTTCCACTCAGTCATCTTGGTGTCACTGCGCTGGACTCTTTCAAGGAGTTCTATGTCTTTCTTGAACTGAGGGGCCCAGAACTGGACACAATATTCCAGGTGCGGTCTCACCAGGGCACAGTAGAGGGGGAGAAGGTCCTCTCTTGACCTACTAACCACATTCCAAATTCATTCCTTTTTCAAATGACAAACATAAATAAAACTTTTCAATATTTTTACATTGATTGATCTATCTATCCATCCATCCACCCATCCATCCATCTATCAAACCAGCCTCAGAAAAATCTAAGATGCTTGTGAATGTGTCTTTGAACAGTTGTGTTCTAATTTAATTTATATGATAATCTCTAATTAACTGCAGTCACCCAAACATGTTAGTTCTTACCTTCATTAAACCCATAAGAACTAGACTTCAATAGTGCCAAAATAAATGGAGAATAAACTAATCCATAAACACAAGACATTTTCAATTTTAATTATGCTTTCTGTGTTATTTTTCTTTCTCCTTTGCTGTCACATTTTTTTTTCTATCCAAGCTTGCTTCTTTCTCTCACTCTCTCAAACCAAAGGGCAACAATGCCATGTAAATTAAAGCACAAAATGTTTCCTTGAACTTGTAGTCTAAAAACTCAACTTGTATTTCCAATTGCCTGCAATCCCCACTATAGCCACCCCACAACGACAGTTCTTTCAGTACGATAATCAGTATATATTGATAACACTGATTTTTAGCACAAATAACTGATCCACTCTTTCTGACACATCACTTCTAGAAATGTGAAATTGCAAGCTTTGGTGATATGATCGTGTGGTGGGTTGACCTTGGCCAGTTGCCAGACACCCACCCAGCTGCTCTCTCACCCCTCTTCCTCAAAACAATAGGGGAGTGAGATGAAAAGGCTCATGGGTCAGTACAAGGACACTGAGATCACTTACCAATTGCTGGCAAAGGCAAAACAGACTTGATTTGGGGAAAATTAATTGAATTTATTGCAAATTAAAGATAGATAATGAGAAACAAAGACAAAAACTTAAATATCTTCCTTTCATCTCACCTTTCTTCCCAGGCTCAACTTCATTTCCTGCTCCTCTACCTCTTGCCTCCCACACCCTAAGCAGCACAGCAGAATGGAGAATGGGGGGTTGAGGTCTGTCCATGACAGCTCCTCTCCGCCACTCCTTCCTGCTCACACTTCTTCCCTGTCCCAGCATGTGTCCTTCCATGGGCTGCTCTCCTTCAGGATACACCTGCTCCTCCATGGGCTCTCCACGGACCACAGATCTTTCAGGAAATATCCACCTGCTCTGGCATGCTGCAGTGTGGATATCTGCTCCCCCATGGTCTTCTCCACAGGTTGCAGGGAAATACCTGCTCCACCATTGTGTCTTCTATGGACTGCAAAGCAGTATCTGCCCTAGTGCTTGGAAGCAACTCCTTCCCCCTCCTCCAACTCAACCCTTGGTAAGGTTGTTTATCACACGTTTTTACCATCACTTCTCTCTGTCTATGCAGCACTTTTGCCCTTTCTTATGTTATCACATAGGTGCCACCATCTTTGCTGGTGGGCTCAGCTGTGCCCTGTGGTGGGTCCATTGTGGAGCCATCTGGAACTGGCTGCACAGCAGACCCTGAGTACGTCTCACAGAGGCCACCCCTGCAGCCTCCTCCCAACACCTTGCCACCTACACCCAATACACATTGCTAAAGATGTCTCTTCTACAAGCTTAACTGGGAGATATGTGATGTTGACTCCATTATGCAGCCTTACCTTCAGTTTTGAAAGACCTAAGTCATATTTACCTCCCAGTAGAGACCATAACTTTGCGTACTTGGTGATACTTGGAAGAGTCTCTACCATCATCATAATAAAACCTAGCTGAGCAATATTATGATCTTTACTTAAGATATTTCTCCTTTTGATACCAAAGACCTCCAAAAATAAAGTTGATAAAGTCTACACAGTATTTGATTTTTCTCCCTATTTGTTGTCTTTTAACAGAGCTTCCTGACTGTCTCTTTTATACAGAGACAAAGTTACACCAACATAACTGCTAAAAACTACGTCAGCCTCTGCAATACTCCTACAGTAGCATCTGTGAGCTCAGGGCAAAAAAGATTCAACATTGTATTCTGGCCTTCTTAACAAAATATATTCTGTAAGGAAAAAAAAAGCCATGTTAGAATCACCAAGTCTAATAGTACTCCAGTGGAACTTCTAACATGCTATTTACATTTCTTAAATAATAAAAATCATGTTTGCTGTGACTGTGAAGTGTTCTACACTGTTGCCAGAAGAATTTGACTCTTGCCTAGTGTTATTTTCTTGGAATTAGACTGATGTGTTGAACTTGTTAGTTCACACAGTTGTTTGTTAGTCTTTTTACCATAGATGATAATCACATAAAACTAATAGGGTCCCTATAAAACTATACGGTTCTCTACAGAAATAGTCCATACTATTGTAGTACTCACTGTTATGCAGGTTGGGAGGGGTAGAAGAAATTAAAACAAGTGAGGTTTATATTAAGTTTCCAGTAATCACTACATTTTTTTATTAGCTGAATTTTGTAACTTCATCTAGACAGCTTTGAACATCCCAACAAATATTTTCACATTAAAATGCCAACCCAGATGAGGCTACACTCAGGAAACAATCCCTGGGGTGGAAAAGGGGGTCACAGCATAGACTTAACCATCTGCCAAAGTGGATTTACAGTGTCTACAGTTAGCTAAGTTATTCACTGCAAATATACTCTGTGTGGAAAAACAGCCCTTTTTTTTTCTGCCATGTAAACTGACCTTGACCCTACAAACAGTGTTCAGTATTCCTCAATCTTATCAGAGAGATTCTTAACAACATTTTTATCCCTGGCTTGTTCCTGAAATGTACACTGCAAGGAATAAGCAGCTGAGACTTAGGTCACACACCAGCAGCTCAGTGCCCTGACCAGAGAAGGAACAGAATTGATACGGGTATGGCCAGCAGCCATTTGACACCAGCAGTGAGAACATGGTACAACAAAAGTCCACCAGCAACGCATATGTTAAATCTGTTCACAGGATACATTTGTTGAATAGTTTTGAATAGCTAAAAAATTGAGAAAAATCTGTTCATACACAATTCACAAAGAGGGAACAAGGACAAATTTGCCAAGCAAATTGTTTGCTATGTGTAGATATCCCAGCTGTCCTCATTATCTTATTTATCCTGTTTAAATCTCCCTTGCATTCCTACCTTCTTGCCTAGTTTACCCAATGTCATCCATTCCTTTATCATGCCATGATTTCTCAAAGGCTTGGTTGTGTCTCTGTCTGAAAAACTTTCTCTCCCACTGACAGTTACTGAGTTCTCTTTTTTCCTTTCAGATAGTTTGGAATGAAATCACAAAACTGTTAAACATATAATAAAAGCTCATAGAAATCTTCTCATCGAGTGTGTGACATGAAGTAACAAGTGCCAGTAAAATGGCTGTTTCCTCTGCAGACAGATACAGTGATTTGAATTTTAAAGGCGCAGAAAGTAAAGGTACCCAAATCTCCCACCACATCAGAACATCACTGCTAAAAAGAAGATGGATAGGCAAGTGAGTGCTGTGTCAGTGCCTATGCCAACTCTGCCAGGGTCTTCCTGAATGTCTTTGGAAAAAAGCCACATAGGTTCCTCTCTGTAACGTAGGATAAAAAGACATGCTTGTCTGGAAGGATTGTTGTGAAGATAATTTCATTAAAGACTGCCAGAAGATTAGGAAACATAATAATGGAGATTACACTGAATATAAATAGATCACATGTGAGAAGGCATGTGCATGGATGTGCACACATATAAGGTAAATGAGAGGTGAGAGAGGGAATGCTTAGAAAATTGACACTCTAGCACCCTTTACCTTTTGGTAAGAGAAGCCTCGTTACGTTGCAAAAGTAGGACATTAGTCCCACTTGCAGGCATCTGTCCCATGGCGCAAGCAACAACTGACCAACAGTCAGGTGTACTGTTCACACTTCATAAGGATTCATTGCAAGCTCCATGTTACAGGCAACCATACAGCCTTTCTGCTATTTCTTTCTAGTATTGACGCTGCTCTGATAGAATTACATTTCGAAAAGGGGGAAACGGCAATAGGGCGTGGGAGTCAGCCGCTGTTAAAACAAGGAGAGCAGCAGGGGACAGGAGTCAGCAGAGAGATCATGCAGGCTGTTCACCCCACTGGGACTGGAATTGCTGCAAAAACTAGAGCCAGAATACAGGGCTTCAGTAATTCTCAGCGTATGAATAGTAAATGCTCTCAATTTGAAGCGACATTTACATGCAATTTAGCTGCATCGGTTCCAATCTTGCTCTTTTTTCGTAGCCAGTCAGCTTTATTGTTAAGGAAATGTTAAAAGCAAGAACATGTAGAGCAAAGTGCATGTGTAACTTGTTTACAATTCCTCTGGACCACCTCAGAGGGCATCAAACAGCCCTTGGTGATACAGAAGCAAATAGCATTGCCCTGGATTAATAGTACAGGGTTGGAGAAGAAAAGAAATCACCTACTAAATCTTAGCTGCTCAGTTTCTTAAGAGGGGGATAAACATTTTGCACATTAAATGGGTACCAACAGCTTGAAAATGACACTTCTACTAGAAAATTCTGTAATCACTAGATTACAAGGAGCCCAGACAGTTACTGAGACTACATATATATGGAAAAAAAAAAAGCTAACTAAATATTTCTTTCACTTCTTTTTTTTCCAGATTTCTTACTTAAAGCACATGACAGAATTTACTGGACAGCCAGTCTAAAGCAATCAAGGTAAAGACAGTGAGTCTTACATCTTTCAGAAACCAAAATACTCATCTTGAAGATCATTAATACCCTCTCTGTGTTCAGTGGAACTATTAATATTCTTCAGGTTAAGCACAGGCTAAAATGCTATACAGGTTTTTCTTCTTTGGCAACTACATCTTTAAGACTTTCAAATGTCAAATAAAGGTAAACAGAAAAGCAGTAATAAACACATTTTAAAGACCAAATCCCACATTAATAAAGAAAACCACATTGAATACAAATTAGCTTATCTTTTTAATAATATTTAAAGATTTTTTTTCTTATTTTACTTACTTGACAAATCTAATTTCTGTGCTTAGCAGATACATTATACGTGTGGACACTTGTGAAAAAACTTTAAAAAGGTTAAACTTTGAGTGTATGTCTCGAAAATTAACTTAATTTGATGGCATGCTTGTTAATTGACGTAGAGTAGGTTAGCTCACTGCTGCTTTAGACTGCCTCAACCCCAAACTTACGGTTTAGTTACTGTTCTCTTTGCAGGGTACCAAGTCAGTCATGGATCACTGCTCTTCCCGAATGAGTACTGCTCACTTGTAGTCATGTCCCCTACTGTCTGCCTGCCAGTCTCTAAACTCTGTCCTCCTCCTCAACTTTTTTGCCAAATCTAACCAGGTCACTTATGAAATAGCATAGGATCATTCTCTCCCTCTGGCCTCTCAGGACCAGTGAGGATGATCTTCTGTATCCAAAAACGTCCTCTAGAGGCCACTGTCTGCCCTATCATCCATATCCAAGAGGTCAAATACTTCTCCCTCGGTGCGCTCCACACACCCTCTGAGAATGCTCCTTCCTCCCAGTTTCCTTAGAACCCGGCACTTGCTGTGGTCTCCTAATGTGAGATGACTACCCCGGTCACCTGCTGCCAAACACCAAATTCCGTGTAAACGTTTACATTCACTGCAGATTCTTGTCTTCCACCAATATTGTCTATTTTTAGTAAGTTCAACAGAAACTATTCTTTTTACAGCAATCCCTTTTTTATAACAATGCCACAAAATAATCAAGCAGCAACATAAATTTTGTGTTCATGAGAGGCAGCTTCTTCAGTCTCTACAGGGGCATTTCTGCCTTTACTGACTGAATGTTTGTAACCATGAAGTTCACTGTTTTTGTAAAAAAGAACTATAGCTAATTACAAGGTCTTTCCAGTGCTCCCACTGAACCAAACCAAAAAGTACTGGGCCAAGCAAGGAATTATACATGATTGGTATCCAAGCTGCCAAAAGGTCTCAATAACATTATAACCCAAAATAACTGTTATATCATGTAGTCCAAGCTCAAGCTTATCACTGTGCCCTCAAAGATACCAGTGAGATTGTTATGTCAGTTAGATGATGTCATTTCAATCTTCTAAACTACTTTCTGTCACAGTATAACACAAAGGGTATACTATACCTTTGCCACAACTAAGCACTGCCTTCAGAAAAGGCAAGAAACGTTAGCCAGAACACACCTAGTTGATTCAACAAGCAAAACATGTACCATATTCCAAAGAAATCCTGCAAACCTCCACCACAGTAGACTCTAGTAATGAAACTGGGAAAATTACTCTCTGATGATTTACTTGGCAATCAGTTTGACCCAAGGTAGAATGGCTTGGTCTTTTAGAAAGAAAAAAATACTATTGCTTTAGTACATTGCTCTGTCCTGTTCAGCATCTTGTCTTTAGCTGTGCCCAATCACAGATATGTTAAGGACATTTCAGAAAACATTTGCCTTAATTAAAAAAAAACCAAAACATCCCTAACAAACAACAATAAAATACGCAGGGCTAGGTAACTGCATTACATACTGATGCATGATATTGCAGAGTTACAGTAACTTGGACACATGGAGTGCAATGGTGACAATCCAGGTCTGATCCAAGGAGGACATGAAGAAAAAAAAATTAGTTTTCCCATTCTACACACTAGCCCATTATTATCTTTCACATTTTACACAAGTTACAGTATATATGTATATAAACACAAGCCAGAGAACATATTCTGGAATTATTATATAAACACTCCTTTCAATTGCTCATATAGATGGCTTAACCTGCATTTGATTAAAGTGCATTTTGCATTATGGTCACTATGACACCAGGTGATTCTGTTCTTTCCGAAGTAGTAACCCATCCTCTGCATTAATTACTTAATTGCTTTGAACTTTTTATCAAGCAAATGGTTGGTTATTACCATGGTTATTTATAGCCATGTAAGAAGCTAGTAAAAATATTAAAACATACCTGATCAAGCAGGTACCTCTTGCCTGGTCCTCTTTTCAAAAGTTTGATTATTGTTCTTGGTATTGTATTTAGTCCATTACAAAGAAATGTAAGCAGGCCTTGACCAGAAATAATTTGTTACTAATTTCAGATCAGTGTATCTTAAAGGAGATTCAGGAGTGTGGTGCACCATATTGGCTACAGGTTGTCAAATATCAAGTATCTGATAATAATTTTAAATTAAGAATTTTGCCATGTCCAGAAATTGTCCTCCAAATTAAATTGCCATGAATTTTTTTTTTTCTTTAGTCTATAGAGAGATATCAAGAAATAATTTTATCAGTACTTTGTCTAGAATCCACCATCTTCAACGTAGGTCTTAGATGCACATCATAGATCATCGAGGATCTTCTTAACCATTAAAAGCTCTCGGAAGATTTTGGGTTTAAAATCTACATAGGCACATGGATGAACAAGTTGTTGTGGGATATGAAGTTAAATTGATCTACTGTAATTGCAAGAATGTGAAGTTTTATTTTATGACAAATGTAAATTAAGGTAATTAGTTTTCTACTGAAGAGGTTGAGTCATTAGTGAAGTAGCTAAACTACATGGGTTTAACCTCACAGTTTCCAGAGGAATTAAGACACATAGAAATAATGCAGTCTAGAAAATAAATCCTGAGAATTTCCTTCAATTGGCAGTTGAACTGTTTGAACACTTTCTTTGAAAATGCTGAGGAATATGGAAGAAGCAGCACCTGTTTCCAATACAAAGTTATCTTGCTGTTAAAATGACAAAGATCGGGCTGAGGTTCAGATTTACTCAAGAGAGAAGGAAGGAAGAGGAAAAATTCCCAATTGTTACAGCCTGGAGTTCTGCACATGCAGGTGACGCACTGTGAGCGAAATGGTTATATCACTTACCCACTCGCATACATTAGCATTGTATCAGCATTCACACAACCATCTGTCCATTCATGCAACCATCAGACCAGAGGATATCCATCCATTAGAAACCTGTTTCATAGCCTCTTGCATCTTCAGTAGAATATGACTACTTAGGAAAGCCCGTGAAAAGTACCCAGCTGGAGCTTCCTGCCTGAAAGCATAAAATGTTACATGAGAATCTATGCTGTGTACCCCACAGGAGACCAGACCTCAGACCTCACCGTTCCCTTCTTGCCTTAAAATCTCTGAAGTATAGCAAATGACTGAAGACTTGTTGGCAATTTCTATTGCAGGTGTAAAGAATGCAGGTGAAGACCTGTACTTCGAATTGAGTATTTCTGGAAACAAAGTTCAGAGACGGCACAACCTTTGGATAATCAGCCATAACCCTTCCTCTTCCCCGTGAAAATAGGGAAATTTGTTTTCAGGCTTCCTTGTCAGATGGGGATCACAAGGGGATAACAGTGAGCAAGGCATAGATTTTACCGTCGTAGAGGAATGAAGAATTAATCCCTTTGGCTGAATGACCAACTTAGAAATAATTAAGGAAATTCTGTCACCATCAGACAGTACAAAACCACAGCTTTTACACTCAGTGAAAGAAAAGAACCAATAAAGACAAGAAGAGACTTCATAAGACCACTGAGGTCAGCAGCCTCTCACTACAAGAGTGCCAAATTCTACCCAATGCAGGATTATACTGAATAAAATATTCATTAAGCCTATTGTGGCCTCTTGCCAAGTCTAATAGCCTTTGCTGGGCCCTTGGTGGAAAACACACAAGAACCAGAATCCTCAGAGACATGCTAGAAAGCTACATCCAAGAAGTCTGTGCTGGGCTATTGTCTTACCACCATACCTGAGACTTACAGGATGATTTCTGTGACAATACGGGTGTTTGCAAAGATTTAGAGTTTAGACTTCCCAAAGCAGACTTACTACTAGCACTGCTTTCAGATATAAAGTTACTTTGTATTCAGAGCTGCCCTTTGCTACCAGAACCAACTTCTACCTCCCTCTTCACCACATTTTTAAAAGCAAGTTTTAGTTTGGCATGATTGAGGACAGAAAACTTTATACTGATCTGGAAGAGCATGTTCTCACAGGTTCTGAAGCACAGTGTTTTAATGGACTGGTGTTTCACCTCTAAGCATTTCGTCCCTGTCCACTTCAGGATAAAAGACATAAATGAATGTAAAGATCTTACCTACAGTCCTTGGCTTTCTCTCTAGCGCAGAAGCACTACCAGCAGCAAAATCATAGCTGCTATTCAACGGTGGCATAGTAGAGGAACTGCCTTGCCAGCACTACAGTGCATGAGCAGTACTGGTTGAGAGATTGCACACTCCCACCTGCACTATACTTAGTTCTAGCCAACACTAATCATTTCCAAGAGACATCTACTGAAGTGCATTTCCTCTCAACATACTGACTAATGGTGAATATCAATACAGCAAACTGGTAGGATAGATGACTTGGATATACCTGCTTCATGTAATGGAAGGATTTAACTTTAAGGAATTTGTGACCTATAAAATGTTCACTGCAAGTAATGATTAATTAATTGCAAAAGTGCAGACATTTGTTCCAATTACAGTTGTTATCCTTATTGTGCTAAAGCAAAAGCACTGGGCTTCCTGGTGTGGGTTTATCATTTTTTGTAATTTTTAAAGGAAGCCAGACAAATAATTCACTGTTTAAAGCTGATTTCTCTTCTGGAGCCCTTTCTCACACATTTTCATTGCCCCTTGACCTCAGGCATCTGTCACAGCAACACCTCTGCTCACAGGAGGGGAGAAGGTGAAGGGCTTCATGGGAAGCAGATGCCAAAACTCTCCTTGCGTGGGCTGGGGCTGAGTGATCATCACTCTCAGCTGTGGTACAACCTAACTGCTGTCCTGGAATCTTCTCCAGCCCCAGGAGGTTCAAGGACAACGTTCTGCTCAGAAGATGAAGCCCCAATTCTGCTGATCAGTCTGCCTCCCACACTGCAGAAAGTGCTGATGTGAAGGCAATCACACAAGCTCAAAGGGCCAGATTTTGCCCTCAGTTATCTTTATGTCAGCTCAGTAACAGCTATTGCATTATACAGGGCAGAGATATAGTTTCAGGTGGTCTTTTATTCAGTTACTTTCCATTTTTAAGCATGAAACATTGCATAACAGAAATACAATTTATATTTGCTAATGGTAGTTCTGAGGAAGGAAAACAGAAATGTGGAAAACAATAACATGCTTCCAACACAGCTGTGTGAAAGACCTGATCTATAGGTCTTGAAGGTCTTCCCCACAGCCACTGGATAAGGCCCAAAGAACCAAAAATGGGATTACAGGCATCTTTAAGCCACCCTGTAAAATGGAAAAAGGCAATGCTATCAGGAAAAAAAAGAACAGATTAATATAGGGAAGGGAGGATATGAATGCATGTGTAGATGAAAGGAAAAGGGCATATACAAGAAAAATGTCTAACAAAGTTTACGAGCTTGTTTACTATACTGAACAAACTTTCTGAACTGTATGTGTTATTGACTCTTTTGTAATTCATATTGCCAAGATTTATAAAAGATCTCAAGGCATTAATTGAAGTGCTACAAAATCACTTTAGTCCTGTAAACATCTTGGCCCAGT
This sequence comes from Porphyrio hochstetteri, assembly GCA_020800305.1. Taxonomy (NCBI): domain Eukaryota; kingdom Metazoa; phylum Chordata; class Aves; order Gruiformes; family Rallidae; genus Porphyrio; species Porphyrio hochstetteri. Next base: position 106,164,622 of record CM036907.1, read on the forward strand.
GAGAAAATATCTTTCTAACACCAAAGAACTTATTGGGGCCTCTATATTTTCTTTACCAAAATTTACAGATGGCAATGTGAGTTCTCCCACTGTCTTCAACATTCTTTGAATCTGATATCAACGCTGCAAAAGCTGAACAACTTGCTCAATGACCCTAGCATGAACTGGTGGGCATTTTCTTTTTGAATTGATCATCATAAATTGGTCTTTAAAAGATGCTGGACTCTGGTGGTGAAATCCTGGTAGAATTCAAGTTAATAGCAAAGCTTCCTGTGACTTCCAGATTTCCACCTAGAATTTACCTGCCCAGATCATGCCTGCCATATTGCTAAGACCAGAAGCAGTTGAGGAGCAACAAAAGCACAGGTGAGCTTTCTGGGTGGCATGGCTTTGGATGTAAAGGAACCAGTCATTGGAGTGAGTTTACAACAGCCAGTCAGATACAGAGATTTCTCTAGTTCTAATGTAATTACCTGAAATATTGAAATATGAAGATGCAAATCCCTGCACTCTGATTGGGATAAAAATGCAAGAATTTCCTTTTCCTGCATTGTTACCCAGCAACAGCTGCAGTCTTTAAATGGCAATCAGCCTCCTGAAACCAATCAAAATGCAAAAATTGCACAACTGGGGAAAAGAGTTATGCAGTATTTACATATGCAGCATGACAGCAGTTTGATTGTCTGAGGCAACTTTCTTCTGTCACAATTTTGACATAAAATTGCTTATAGGGAGCACAACTACCCTACACAATGAAGTTGGTGTCACTAATAAATTACTGTGTTAAATCAGCAATGTAAACAGGCACACTTATCTGCTATCGGAGTTGGGACACAGGATCCACTATCTCATGTAACAGTAACTTCACCTGTCCAGAAGGTCTTCCTGCCAATTGCAGAAATCCCTCCTTCTTTCACATATTCAACAGAGCCAACTACCAGCTCGTGTTCTGTCTCTCCTCACCAGCTCAAACTATTTCTCTAAAGAATAAAAGGATCAATCTTTAAATACCGACTGTCTTGTAGCATTCACCAATCTCTTCCAACTTGTACAGCAGAGGCACAACCAATAATCAAACCAGAAAAATAATGATAGACAGTTATCTTTATCTCACAAATTGTCTGTTATGATAGTCCTGGACTATGACAGCTACCATGATGCACCTAATTCTGGCAGATGTGTGCAAATTTGCATATATTTTAATTGGAATTGGACTTGAAGTCTCACAGAATTATTTCCCCCTATAAAACTTAAGTGCTTCTCAAAAGTGTTTGTGTTCCTAAGTGAGTGACCTAAGCCAAAACTCAAATTAATCACCGCTTAGGCTTTTCCACTTGCACCTTGATGGATTCCTCACCACACTGTTGTGACTAGATCATTACCAGTTTCTGCAGCAGCTAGCCACTCTCCACTTGCTCTGTGTTTCCTGAAAGGCAGAATAAGCCTCATTCACTTGCCAAACCCTTTAGTTCACTTCCTTGCATTGTTTTTATATTTCTCTGGTTTTCTTTTGCAACTACACAGTCACAGGAAACAAGGACTCAAAAGGTCACCTAGCCCGTCCCTTTGTCCCAAAGCAAGATCAAACATGTCAGATTCTATTACCTCATTACTAGAAGTATTCGTTCCACTTTTTAAGACAAACCCTCTATTTTTCTACCACTTATCTATAGATAAAACTGAGTAACCACATCGTTTTTCTTCGGGTACAAGAAACAATGCCACTCGTCCTAAGAATGAATTACCAACTGTAGCTTGTAACTACAGAGACTGACATATTCCTACACTTTCATTTCAAGAATATTTTTAGCAAAATCATATATTCAGGAATTTTATAATTAACTAACACTTCTGCTGAATTTTCAGCTTGCCACAGAGATCCACACCCATACATTACAAAAATCCAAGATGATTACCACTGAAATTGTCTGGAATGATGAAAGTACAGAGTCTTCAGTACATGGTTGGTACATTGTACATCAAAAAGATGTCCTGGTTTGGAATAGCTTATCTTCAGCAATATCCCTGCAGAGGATCATTACATGCATGTGAGGCAAATAGGAACTGTGCCTCACCTACAATTATAGAATCACAGAATCATAGAATGGTCACGGCTGGAAGGGACCTTAAAGATCACAAAGTTTCAAACACCCCGCCATGGGCAGGGACACCTCTCACTAGATCAAGATGCTCAAGACCCCATCTAACCCGGCCTTAAACACTGCCAGGGAGGGGGCAGTCACCACAGAATCACAGAAAGTTAGGGGTTGGAAGGGACCTCGAAAAATCATCTAGTCCACCCCCTCTGCCAGAGCAACATCACCTAGACTGGGTCACACAGGAACACATCCAGGAGGGTTTGAATGTGTCCAGAGGAGATTCTACAGCCTCTCTGGACAGCCTGTCCCAGGGCTCTGTCACCCTCATAGGGAAGAATTTCCTCCTAATATTCACTCTAAATCTACCCCCTTCCAATTTAAAATAATTTTCCCTCATCCTATCACTACATGCCTTCCTAAAAAGTCCCTCCCTGGCTTTCCTGTTGGCACCTTTAGGTATAGGAAGCCCACTATAAGATCTCCCCTGAGCCTTCTCCAGGCTTAACAACCCCAACTCTCTCAGCCTGTCTTCACAGGAGAGATGTTCCAGCATCTATCAAGTGCCTATTACAGCAGTGTATCTTATCTTACCAACTGCAGGCCCCATGCTTTTCTGATGTAAATACATGACTCATGATGGACAGTTCAGAGGTATGGCATCAATATATTAGATGACTATACAACATCTATGTACAAACCAACCTCTGCTGGTTTCAGCTTTGACACTGAGTAATTAGATTGTTTGCTTTTTTAAACCCTGCCCTGTGATTGTTTCACTCTGAAATCCACAGTGAGAGACAAGCTTTAAGTTGTATTTCCCACAAGTTAGTCAGGTAATCACCCACAGCTGACCTTGACTCGCGCTAACAACAGTCTTATCCCTACAGGATGTCTAACATGCAGATGTTATTCTTGCTTGTAGCCCAAGTCATGAAACTGGATACCTTGAGCTAAGTGCTGTAAAAACACACAAGAAAAAGATGGTCCCTGTAGTAAAAGCATACCTGCTTCCTCAGTCATAGAGCCTTAAAATACAGACTCAAGTCATTCCACATCTTACTTTCCCCTATGATTCTTGTCTTTATCTCTTCTTGACATTGCTGAGAACAATCTCATATTGACTATGAGTGCAAAACAGATGTCACTGCATGTGTGATATCATGTGAAAAAATATCAAGACTTTAAAGGTGAGCGAAGATTTTATAAACTGCTAAATCCTGTCAAACCTAAGAGTATTTTGAAGTTAGAAATGTGCCTGAAGGCCTGTTAGAAGTAGATCTTTTTGTGAAAAAAGTTCTGTCCCTTTAAAAAGACCTCCCAAAGTTTTATTTTTAATTTAAACTCTGAATTATATATCATTTTTATATATAACTGTATATATGTATATAGTTTCTGTATATATAACTGTAAATTATGTATATTTTTAAATCTGTCATTAAAATTTGTAGCTCTAATCTGAGTTCACACCTGACATTCTTCCAGGCCACCAGTCCTTTCAAAGTTACTATTCTTGCAAAAATACCTGGATGCTGTAAAAAGAGCCAGTAAAATCAGTGGGCAGACTGAATTTACACTAGCGCTACAAAGATAAGAGTTTGATCCTTAATGTCCTAGACATGTCCAAAGTGGGGATTTTCATCTCTCTAAAGTGAAATGATCCTACCTGTGCCTATACACAGCACAGGACATCAAATCTTTTTCCATTTGATTTATGTATCAGTGTCATCTCTGATCCATGAATCCAAGAACGCTTATGGTCAACCCCAACTAGCACAAAGGTAAGCACGAAACAAGGCAGTATGATGTTTTCTTATGGAAACACAAAAATTACTTGCTTTGATTATTCCATAGTGTCACTACTCATTGAAACCAATGTATTTCATAGAATCACAGAATCGTAGGGGTTGGAAGGGACCTCGAGAGATCATCGGGTCCAACCCCCCTGCCAAAGCAGGCTCCCTAGCTCATATTCCACAGATAGGCGTCCAGACGAGTCTTGAATATCTCCAGAGAAGGAGACTCCACCACCTCCCTGGGCAGCCTATTCCAGTGCTCTGTCACCCTCACTGTGTAAAAGTTCTTCCGCATGTTGGTGCGGAACTTCCTGTGCTCCAGTTTACAGCCATTGCCCCTTGTCCTATCTCCACAGACTACTGAAAAGCGGCTGGCCAATTCCCCATGTATCCCATAATTAAGATATTTATAAATATTAATTAGGTCCCCCCTCAGTCTTCTTTTCTCCAGGCTGAACAGTCCCAGCTCACTCAGCCTTTCCTCATAGGGGAGCTGTTCCAGGCCCTTAATCATCTTCGTAGCCCTTCTCTGGACTCTCTCCAGGAGATCCCTGTCTTTTTTATACCAGGGAGCCCAGAACTGGACACAATACTCCAGGTGGGGCCTGACCAGGGCAGAGTAGAGGGGGAGGATCACCTCCTTCGACCTGCTGGCCACACTCTTCCTGATGCATCCCAGGATCCCATTGGCCCTCTTAGCCACCAGGGCACAGTGCTGGCTCATAGCCAACCTGTCATCAACCAGGACCCCCAGGTCCTTCTCCACAGAGCTCTTCTCCAGCAGGTCATCCCCCAGCCTGTACTGATACAGATGGTTATTCCTCCCCAGGTGCAATACTTTACACTTGCTTTTATTAAACCTCACCTGGTTTCTCCCTGCCCAGCTCTCCAGCCTGTCCAGGTCTCGCTGGATGGCAGCGCAGTGTTCCTGCGTGTCAGCCACCCCTCCCAGCTTTGTATCATCAGCATCCTAATATGAAGATCATCCTAATATAAAGATTTGTTAATCAACCAATCTGAATTGTCCCACCCCACTTTTGTTTCTAAATTGTGTTTTACTAAGATGTGTAGCTCCCTGTGTTGTCCTGCTCCTCTGGATATTATGTCTTTTTTTTTTTACTTTTCATTTTGATTTCTGTGATTCCACAAAAGAACTTAAAATGGGAAGGATCTACTTAGCCAACTATGGAGCTTCCCCATTAGTGCTGAACTGATTCCTACTGTAACTTTTGTAACTTGTAATAGAAATGTGTTTCCATAACTAAAAATAGAATTTCCTTTCCCAGATGATCTTTCAGAACAGAGAAAGTAGGTAGAAGGTTTTTTAAAAGATTTTTTTCAGTGACACTGGCCTTCAGCAGCTTGCATTCTCCCACCCTTCTGACCCGTGCAGATGTTGCGGATTCCCTTTCACCACCTGATCCAACATAAGAGTCAGCTCTTGGCTCTAGGGATGTTTCTATTCCCAGTGACATGTGGAGATGCCAGAAATAAAATTACCTGTACATGGCAATATAGGGTGAAGTCAATATAGCTATAGCAGCATACACTATCATCACATTTAAACGGAGTTAGGAACCTGATTTAAACACACTTCTTTTTTCACAGCCTCTCACATGCTTCCACAAATACTTGCATGTCATTGTGTGGACTGAACTTTGGCCTTTATTATGGCTCTATCCTGATTTAAATCACTTTGAGGAGGGGATGGGACTGGACCTCCAGATATCCATTCCAATCCAATTTTTCTACTATGCTGTAAATCATATACAATATGGTCTCTACATCAACATAAGCTCTTGGATGAGCTGTTAGCTACAAGAACTAACTGTCAAAAAATATTGTTTTATTTTTGTCATCTAATCAAATAAACCACTATTACTTCTACACTTCTTTAATTCATAGATCAGCATACACACTTTTAACATTTCATTAAGGCATATCAGGTACAAATGTTTTATGTCACTTCATCATAACATAGTATCTCAGGCACTTAATAATCAGCTTGCTCTCAAAAAAGCCTACTTGCAAAACACACAACAGGAGGGAAACATGAATTGTGCTTTATTCAGCCAACTGGATTGCTTATTTATCAGCATTGTAAAATTTCATGCCCCAGCCTCTTACCAGGTTTTGGAAAAAAGAAGAAAAAAAAAAAAGCACTGAACCAGCTGAGAATCTTCTCAGCCACCTCACATCCTCTACAGTTATTCCAGCGCAAAGTTAGCCATTGAAGCCAGTGCAGGTATATTTGCACACCCTCCAGCCCTACTTACATACCCTTACTGGCTTACTGACAGGTAAGTTGAATGGACAGAAAAGAGAGAAAACTCATTAGTGGAATAAGAATGTACTCTCACCCCTCCACCCAGTTCACCAGGCAAAGACTAGCCAAAGACTCATTTAACACCTTTACTCTTCTTCCTGTTTCAGGTTCTCAGGCAGTAGCATCCTACCAAAATCCCTTCAAGCAGCAGCATCTCTTACAGATCTAAAAAACAACATCATACTATTTACCACCATCAAGTGGAACCTGTTCTTACTTTCCCTCCTCACTTTCTTTCCCTTGCTGGAAAAGACTCTAAAATTAGTGAGTACCCTGGCTTAGAACTGCTAGTGGGAACACTGACAGATCTGCTTTCATGCCACACCGCCAATTTGCAAAACATCTTCTGTAATAGGAAAGGTGCAACAACTGTTACTAAGATCTAAAAGAGGGCAAAAAGGGCAAATGGATCAGGAGAACAGTGTACTGCAAAGCAGTGCAAAGCTAATTTATATGCAAAGCTATCTATAATTCGCAAAAGTATTTCACAAGACAAAAGGAGTTACACAATGTTACACAAGCAATGAGGTGTATCCAAATCTATTTTCTCCAGCTCTGCCATAGAGTGACAAACCAGGAATCTCTGCAACTGTAAATGAACCTCAAGTGATTACTGTTATTTTGTTGAAAACTTTTTTTTTTTGACCATACAGGCATCAACGCAGATGCCTAATGTTGAGAGAATCTCTTCACTGTCACTTCTCCTAACCAGAGGACGTGAGGCTTTCAAGCAGTGCCTGCTGGGTGCTTGGAAAAACAAGCTGCTTAGGCAGAATTTAGGGATGTGTGGATCTCAGCCCCACTGAATTAAGTAAACTTGTAGCAGACGGTACTAAATGAATGTTCCAAATTTCAACTCCAGAAAATTTTTTACATGTGAGGTTAACTTAATTCATTCTTGTTAATTTAAAATGAGATATATGGCAAATCAAACAGTGAAGTCATATGAGCTCAAATGGATCATCTGATTTAAGCAAAAATATTTTGGGTTTATTTGTAGTTTATTTTATAAAATAAATTAAGGAAGTACTAAGAAAGCCATTTCTAATAGAAAATCAGACTAATTCTGGAAGGAGAAATACTGTCTTTTTTTTTTCCATTATTGCCTTACTTAGAATTTTTTTATACTAAGAACTCCAAAAGTTCTTTGGTTTAAGTGAATATGCAGTTTATTTTGTCTCAAAACTTCATTTAAGTGGTGAACTTGATCTAGGCCACATTTAAGCCTAACACACAAGTAGCAGATGTATAGACCTAAGCTAAATATGAGCACCCCAGTGAGTATGTCAAACAGGAATCAGGATTTTATTCTGCTGTGTTCTGTCTAGAAGCAGACGTCTTGTTTTCCAAAGCATACGATTCCTCCCAGACATCTGCCATTATTAATACAGAATGTAGTTGGTTCTTGAGATTTGCAGCAAAGCATTCAAGCTTATCTATTGTCTTGTATGATGCATATAAGAGTTTAGGTACTTAAGGCAGTTGTTTGATCTTCATTTTTGTGCAGTTTTTTTTTGTAATTATGTGAGTAAAATCTCTGTGCACAGTTCAAGGCAGCAAAAAAGCTTCAAGGAAGATGGAGGAAAAGAGGCAACAGATGCATATATTTAAATGGGTTTTTTTCTGGAAGAAGACAAGATTTTACCACAAACAATTACAAAGGTATCAGTAATACACTGCTTAAAGAGAAAGGTTGATTAATATACATACCCTATGCCTTTCAGTTTGATACTGTTTTGACCATTAGTGTTTCAGGCTACCTGTAAACAGGTACAGCAAACCGCCTCTGGAGACAGTAAAATACTTCTTGGCTTATGTCATGGGTGTAATACCTCTTGGGGAAGATTGTTTTCAAGCTTACCACAACCAAGGTAATGGTTGATCAAGAAACTACTTACAGCAATGACATGTCAAACTCAAATTTGGTATTCAGACCTTTGGGCAAAATGATAAAATAATCAAGAATTCAACTGATAAAGCATGGGTTAATAGTTACATTTTAAATTGAGTTGCTTTGAAAGCCGTCCTGGACAAGTAAGTTAACAGCCAAAGAACCTGGAAACTAATACAAAATGCATTCTTCCCCTGAAGAAATTCTCAATGACTTCAGTGGAACAGGATTAGGCCACTGGCTCTGTAAACGTAGCCATGCAAATGTATTGTCTGCTTGTACTAATATAGCTGTCTGGCAAATTCTTTTTGCTGTTACTGTAGCACAAGCATTTTGATATTTCAGCAGAAAAATAACAGTTAAGTGTATGTGTGAACATTAACTGAGACATTTTAAGTCATTTTAGGGTTACAGTTACCAGTGGGGTCAAAATTTCTTCTTTGAAAATGTCAAGCTATGATATGAAATGTCTAATATTACATATGAAAAATGATAATATGTACTGACGATGAATTTGTCAGGAAAGATACTGATTTTGCTTTCTGTTTCCAGTTCTATTTTTTTCTCTTCATCCCTCAGCTGGCCAAAACAAGGGAGAGGTGGAATCTCACAAGTTACTTGTATCCTTACATCAAAATACTACAGAGGAATAAGAAAAGGTCTCTATTTCTCCTGTATCTCATTATTTTAAAGTCCAGTCTACAGGAGAAAACAGTCCCAGTAATAGGTATGCCACTGCTCTTGGGAATGCAGTTTGTCTAAGACTCGTGCTATCGTGAATCACAGAATCATGGAGTATCTCAAGTTGGACAGAACCAATAAGGATCACAAAGTCCAACTCCCTGCTCCTCACGGGACAATCTGAAACTAAATCAACTCTCTTTGAAGTCTATAGAGGCACCCATGAAGGCACACACAAATACAGTGTTTCTCCATAAATGACTCTACTACTCAGAAACATTTTGCAACTGGGGATAGTTAATGCAATTTACAGACATTTTTTGGGGGGAAAAATTTGGCAATGCATTGTGAAACCCCAGAACTCTGCCTAAGGAATTTTAAGAGTTTAGGTTCAGCTTCCCAAACTTCCTATTTTCCCTGTGGGTTTTTTTGAGACCTTCTGGTTCTTCTTTCACTTCCCCATTTTCATGCATCCAGTTTTCTGTGCTCATTCTGTAACAACATTAGAAACACACATGGAATGAATGAGTAGAGTTCTTGCATCTCTTTCATGCAGTAGTACCTGTTTTCCCTGCATTTGCAGAGCTTCAATCTTACCATCAGATTTTTCAAGAGGGAAAAAAAATTGAGAAGTAGATGATGGAAACAGAAAATAAAACTTGCTGTGAAGGGCAAGTATTTCCCAAGTGGTTATACACAGTAAGACTCATGATACTTGGGAAAATCATGGTGCAAAACTAGCACGAAAGGAAAGGTTTTAGACACAGGAGATTGTCATTCCAGTTCCTGTAAATTGTGTGCTAAGTTTGTAGAAAACTTTCAATGGAAATGCCTCAAAGTCAAAAGCATTTATACCCTGAGAAACTAGTGACGTACTGGCTCTGGGAAGCTGTAAACCCCATTGCTACCAGTGGTTACCAACTTGGTGTTGACAAATCTATAGTGAACGTTATTATTATACAGGTGTAAGACCTCTGACCCTTGCAAAGTATAGGAAAGCAGGAAAATTAGCAAGCAAGGTATCCTATTTCTACATCTCTTAAATTCCAAGTACATAAACATTGGAGACTTTGGAGATGCATGGTGTGATGATGGCTGACTAAATTCTATGCAATTACAAAATCTATGTAAAACTCCTGGTTTTAGGAATCCTTTAGCAATGCAGTAATGCAAAGACAGTTTTCTAGAACACAATATTTATAAAGATGCAGTTATTTTATTGACTCCAATTCTCAAAAAAAAAAAATTCTCTACCTTTTCCTTCCTAGTTCCTGAAGTGATTAACCTGGCATCTGGAAACAAAGATACAAGAATTGTTCAGTGGCTTCTGATGTATACTTGGTAAATTAAAAACACCTCTAAAACCAGAAACAAGTAAGTTTTCAGTGAGAGCAGAAAGACCAGTGATTCTGAACACCAAAGATCAGTTATAGGAGTCAATCCAAACACAGTTTCTGGAAGCCTCAGATGCATATTCTGATACAAAGTTGTAGTGGGTTAACCCTGCCTGGAGACACCCCAAAGCCACTCTATCATTCCCTTCCTCAGCTGGACAGGGGAGAGAAAATATAATGAAAGGCTTGTGGATCAAGATAAGGCCAGGGAGAGACCACTCACCAGTTACTGTCACAGGCAAAAGAGATCTGACTCGGGGAAATTAGTTTATTACTAATCAAACCAGAGTAGGATAATGAGAAATAAAACCAAATCTTAAAACACCTCCCCCCACCCCTCCCTTCTTCCCAGGCTCTACTTCACTTCCAATTTGTCTGTCTCTTCCCCTGCAGTAGCACAGGGGGACAGGGAATGGAGGTTGCAGTCAGTTCATTACACGTTGTCTCTGCTGCTCCTTCCTCCTTGGGGGAGGACTCCTCCTACTCTTCCCCTGCTCTAGCATGGGATCCCTCCCATGGGAAACAGTCCCCCATGAGCTGCTCCAAGCTAAGTCCTTCCCATGGGCTGCAGTTCTTCACAAACTGCTCCAGCATGGGTCCTTTCCGCAGGGTGCAGAACTTCAGGATCAGACTGTTCCAGCATGGGTCGCCCACGGGATCACAAGTGCCCCCAGCAAACATGCTCCAGTGTGGGCTCCTCTCTCCACGGGGCCACAGGTCCTACCAGGAACCTGCTCCAATGCGGGCTTCCCATGGGGTGACAGCCTCCTCTGGGTGTATCCACCTGCTCCAGCATGGGATCCTCCACGGGCTGCAGGTGGAAACTCTACTCCACATCATCATCCATGGGCTGCAAGAGGACAGCCTGCCTCACTCACCATGGTCTTCATCACAAGCTGCAGGGGAATCTCTGCCCTGGCACATGGAGCACCTCATCCCCCTCCTTCTTCACTGGCCTTGGTGTCTGTGAAGTTGTTCCTCTCACTTACTCTCACTCCTCTCTCTCAGTTGCAGTGGTGCTGCAGATTTTTTCCCCTTCTTAACTCTGTTATCCCAGAGGTACTACCACTGTTGCTGATGGGCTTGGCCTTGGCCAGCGGTGGGTCCATCTTGGAGCCAGCTGGTATTTGCTCTACTGGACAAGGGGGAAGCTTCTGGCATCTTCTCAAAGAAGCCACCCCTGTGTCCCCTCATTGCCAAAACCTTACCATGCAAACCCAATACAATGTTACTGGCGGCACTGCTCTTTGAGCAAGCAATACTTAAGACTTCTAAAAAACTGAATTTCATGTTGACCACATTTTAGTGAATTTGGCAAGAAATGCAGGTATAAGGAAAGGGTGTTGCATATCAGTTTTTAAAAGAGAAAAAATACATCACAGTTTTCACAAAATAAAAATTTATTAACCGTAACAAACATACAAAATGACAAATAAGAAGTGCAGAGTGCGTGAGTCATATGTGCACTCTTGTCATACGCCCTTATTTTCCACTGGAGTTGGCTGGAATTAACACTGGGAACCTGCGCTGGCCCTTGGGCAGGCAGGAGGTAAAGGAAGAAGGAATATAGAACAAGACCTGCTTCACGGATCTGTCTATGAAGCAGAGTGGCTGCTGCAGGGTAATGCCTGGGTGTTCTGCTCCACACTGTTTTGCAGTGCCCACATTTGCTAAACAAGGATGCTCAGTCTTCAAGGTACACTATCCAAGTGTGCCTTTTCTCCAGTCTGTTGTGTTACAAAGGCCAAACAGACCTATAAAAAAAATTTACCCTTTTCTTTCTTTTCTTTCTTCTAATTATCATCTGCTCCTTCCCAGCCAAGGTCACTGATAAGCAACAACAAAAGAAATAAAAAGGCATTGTTAGGTTGGAAAGGGCATAGATAAAAATCCCCATCCTTTTCCTATATATACTTTTTTCTCATAAGATATGAAGTAGGTCAACCTTGTGGTAGTCAGTTCAGAAACTCTGTCAATGATGGCTACTTGAAGTCTATCACCTTTTGAAGATCTGGCAAACCAGGTATGGACTACCACGAATACCAGCTGTAAAAACATGGCAGCAACTATGACTGAACAAGTTCTGTTCATAAAGTGCAGAGACTCCTGAGAAGGTTCTTCAGAGCAGCTCAAGTTCATCCAGACACATGATACCAGTCCTTTTGCAATAAGCATTTCTCCAGAGTCAATAAAGCTGAGGCAGTAACACACTGGAAAAGAAGTAAAACAGACCTCCCCAGACACTCACTCTCAAAGTTTAAAGAATACATGCTGAAAAATGCTGACAGTGTCATGAAAGTAAAGGAGGATGTTCATACAAAAGATCAACCTGAAAATCCACGAATGGAAATGGGTAGCTGCTATTGCTTAATTCAGTGAGCTCTCTGAACCTCCCTCTCAACAACAAAATGTCTCTGCCTGAATAAAAAATTTTTTAAAAAAGAAGAAAATTAATTTGGTTTCTTTTCAGAAAGCAAAAGACTGAATGCATGAAGGTTCATACTACATCTATACATTTTATTCACAGAAAACACAGTTTTGGCGACCAGTTACAAGACTGCTTGCAAACAGCCTTAGATTTCCCATCTGTTTCAATGCCATTGGTTTTGTCCCTGCATGCAAAGATTAGCCACAGAAATTCTACATGCCCACATACATTTATGTATATTTAGCACACATACTGGGAGTGGTCTATCTTTTTTTTAAAAAAAACACCCTTATGATTGACAGTGCATATAGGAGTGTTTTTACCATAATCTGGCTATTTGAGAGGCCTTTTCTTTGTTCCCTGAACCCTTTTACACTATTCTAAAAAAAAAGATGGAAGAAGTGAAGGGATGAATTCCTAGGGTTGTGAAAGGGCAGGCTTTTTTTTTTTTTAAAAAAAAAAAAGAAAAACACAACCCAAAAAACCAAAACCACACAAGGGGAAAACAGTCTAGTAGATGTAGCACATGCAAATCAACCTACCTGAGCTTCCTTTGCTTTTCCAGCTGATATTTGGCTGATTTCCATCCAAGTACAGCTCCTGACTCCTCTGTGTACACCTTCTCAACAAGGTTGTTTCTGAGGTTCTTTTTCTCCTCCTTTTTGAGGTTGTATGTCCAATGGTCATGGAATTCTAATTTTTCTTTAGCATCAAATTCCATACACTGCTCAACAGGACCTCAGCTTTTCCACCAGCAGCTTCCTTTTAATTGAATGTCTGATTTTTTTTCCCTGTCGTGACATTGTTACTCATTCATGTCATCACAGTGTCTGCATCTTCTACTTGCAACATCCAAAAAAAAAAAAATCACCTTAGCTCTTGTGAGAATGCTGCAACCTGGCCTGCACCTCCTATCTCTGAGGATTTAATTATGTTACTATCCTGGAATATGGAGCTCCAGTAACTCCACACAGAGCAACACCCTTAAGCTCAGGTAGATCCATACACACAGTATTTTAAAAGGTTGAGAAAAATGTTACAGCCAAAGGGTCAGAAGATTATGAAATTCTTGATGAACTTTGTAAATTCGTTTCTCAGTAGGTATATAAAATACCACCTGTCCAGGCATATAACATACTGCTGCTGGAACAGAGTAACTTTTTCTGTGTAAAGATAGTTTAACTTGAGCTGTGTAAACTCTGGGTGTTTCCTTGCAAGGCCTGAAATGGACTCTGTGTGCACTCCAAAAACACAAGCTTTACTCTGCAGTGTCAACTCCTAGCCCAGTGGGTTTGCTTCTGTAGGCTTTTAAATGAGTCAAACTATGCTGCATAACCAAAATACTGCAGAAATACCATTCTGAATTTGTAGCAACTTGTCTTAGAGATACCAAGAGCACTATATACACACAGAGAAAACAAAAAGCCCTGCACTCAACCTCATCGTTTTCTATGACATGAGTTTTATTTCTCACTAAACATGCACAAACCCATAAAACAATCCTGAATATTTATGCATAGGACATGACAGCTACAATATACGTAAAGTTGCTATAAACATAGTTTTGTATTTAAACATGGGCCTTTTCCTCTTCAGGCAACAGAGGAATTGCTACTATCTCTGAAAATGCTCCTAAACCAAATTGCCAGGGCTTATTTAGAAGCCAGACTGGCATAAGCTACTCAGAAATTCAGAAAATTAAGACATTTGATTTAACAAGTAAATCTGGGGAAGGAGATAAGAAATAAAGGGATGAGACACTGACTCACAGTACCACAAGAGGCCTGGGGAACCCCTTTCAAGGGTATTCCTTACGCAAGAGAACGCCCTGCTGCAGCACTGGAAGGAATGCCAGAGCATCTACTCCAAGAGAAAGAACAAGCAGTCCCTACAGTTTATCCTCATAACAAACCTTGGATATCTTCTCTTTGTGCATTTTGGCTATTTCATTTGAATGAAGGAACTGTTCAGGAAGTGACAAAGACAGACTAGGTTAAATGCTGTAACATGGTACTTATTCACACCACATTAGGCAAAGGAACACTGAAATTAGGCATAAAATTTTATTCCCTTGGTAGTATCTTCCAGTATTGGCTAGAGACAGGATGAGAAACGGGAATTTCCCTTGGAAAAATAAAGAAAACTACTGATACCAAATATAAATACTGCGAATTACATCTTTTAAGTATATATCACCACTTTGGGGAGGGTGGGGGGCGGGGGGGAAGATGAAACATCACAGAAGAGACTTGAAAAAATTAGCCAGTCAGTGAGCAGTCTACAGACTCTTTTGAATTGTTCTTATACTCTCCCCTACATTCTGCCTGGAAACAATCTTATTAATTATAAAAACATGAGAAAGTAAGGAGATGGTTTCTTTTTGAACTGGAGCCGCATGAGAAATATGTTTTGCCTACCACTCTATAAAAAGATATTACAGACCTGATCCAAGATCACTGCTTTCCTTTAGGATCAGGAGCAAGATCATGCAAAGTAGGAACAAAACAGCAGCCTTCTTAAAACCTATAATGAAAATATTTTTATAAAAATTGCTGCTTTGTACTGATTATCTTCACTACTGCACTTAGTGATGGACAGCACTTGCTGGATTCATAGGGAAAGTGCTGAAGTTATGCCAAGTGAACACACATCAGTAGTATACCATGTCCTTTTAAATCAACTTTCTGATTAAAAAATGCCATGCTGACATAAGGTATGAGAGAAGTAAATTTTTAATAGTTCACAAAATAATAGACCCCAGTGCTGGTTTGGTCGACAATCTGTGTTATTACAGATGTTTGTTTATGAGTTTGCCTGGTGCAGAGCTATAATCAATTTGGTTATGATTGACCCTCAAGATACCTAAAATTTATCTGGAAGGAAACTGGTTTCTGAAACCAATTGCACAAATGCATTAGGCAAGTGGGAGTTTCAGTAAACCAAAGGGTCTGCTGACAGACGCAACACTGATTTCTTAATGTTTACAACCTACCAGACAGTTCCACACCAGACTTGATTTGATGCATCTCTATGGGGCGCCCTGCAGCCTTGGTTATTTCCACAGCCAAGTTGGCTAGCTTTGTTACTTGGTGACTGTGTTCCACATCTGCAGCTTCAGTGCAAACATACTGAACTAGCATATACACTGCAAATCTGATCTGAGATCAGAATTTAAATCCGATCTAATAATAATGTTTACTGTTTTCCTGACTGACAGTATGATCCCTTTTAAGGGATCAAAAATCCTATTGTGGTTTTCGTCTGTCTGTATCCAACCCTACTCCCCCTCCCAACACAAGACATTCCCCCTTCATTTCAGTTTCATTACATTTTGCTGTTTTTTCCTCTATGGCTAAAATAGGCAGAGTGGTTCTAATCAAAGCAAAATACTGTGAAGGATTCTAAAGAGATAATCTTTTGTCAACAGCCCACAAAAGCTTTGATTTACTCTCCTTGTGACTTTTTAATCTAGGATATGTGGAGAAGATGATACTTTCTACTCTGCACCCATTTTCATTCCATAGAAATCTGTCTGCACTTCTGTTTAAAACATCATTAATAATCCTATTAAGATTTCTCATCATTCCTATTATGAGAAAGAAAAGGTCAGTAAGTAATCTACAGCCATGAAGTTTTCTGGTACTATACTACCGGGAACTTCACATCTTTCCTGAAAGTTGATCAACATGATGCAAACATTTATCAAGTTCAGATAAATCGATATTAAATTCAGTATTTCCGTAAGGATATTTAGTATTGTATGCAAATTTAATATCAAAGTACTTTTCCACCACTGAATGTCTCAAGAAAACAATGACTGTGCTCAGAGTTGATCAAGAAATAGGTTCTAACAGAGAGAACTTTGTTTTATAAATGTGCTTGTGCAGTGCACTTAAAAAGAAACGTCTATGCTGGTTTTCTGTGGAAATCCTGATGGATGAGAATTACATTTTCATTCTTTCAAAGTCCACACAAAAGCCTGACTTGTGCAGAAAAACAGTGCTCAAAACAGTACCTTTTTTGCCATTCAAATGGCAAAGTTTCTATGCCTTGCTCATAAATTGCCGCATATGTGTATGCATGTACATGTATGTGATCAAAATACTCCTTTGCGTATCTTATTCATCTCCTCAACACAAAAATTAAACCAAGTAGAAAAGGAGAGGAAAAACGAGACCCTCAAAAATGGTTCTTAGCAAATCTGGAGAAATAATACACCTCTGAAAACACTGAAGTAGCTCCTCTTCCTTCTTAATTGTCTTTGTCTCCAAACACACAGTTGCTCAATTCTATAATATGTAAGATACAAGATTGTAGAGTAAAACAACAAAGTCATACTATGAACTAAGAACCACTACGATAAAACAAATGCCCTTTTGAAAATGACAGCATATAACTGGCTATTTTAATCTAAAACAAAGAAACAACTGCACATGTTTACTATTTAACTATTGCCCTTGTTGATTAAATTAAGGGGAGGGGGGAACAACACACCAGCATTCACTCACCAGAAAGTTCAGACTGTAAAATACACGGAAATGTTAATCTAATCTTAGATTAGTTTAAAATGTACCAAATTCTGCGTTTATTCATTGTAATAGCTTACTCTTCTCTTTGTTTCACTTGATAAATCAATGTAGGTTTTAGAAAAATAGAATCATTACTTTTCTTTTTTCCCCTCAGTGAAAAATCCTGCTTTATTGCATACAGTCTTACATCACTCTCTATTTCTAATGTTAGGAATGTTATGTTGACATCTCAATTGTTTTTAAATGTGTCATATTGCAAATAAGTATAAACATACATATTCACCGGTCTACATCACAGCAACCAAGTTTAACCTTATCATTCTAAACTTGAAGAACCTTAATAAATCACCAGGAGTACCTACTAACTGCCCATTAAGGGTTAACAGTTTGTTCCAATATCAATTTTTTGTTGTTGCTTGCAGAGTGACATGACAAAGACTTTTATTTGTTTAGTAATTTTTAAAAATAAACTATTACACAAAACTGAAATGTCAATTAGAAAAAAAACCAACAAAACCAACCAAAAAACAAAAGGAGAGAGGTTAAAATTAAATATCGTTTGGAACTGTATGCTGTTGTTCTCCAAAACAGCATGATTAAAGGTAACGAAAACCCCCACACCTCTCAAATTAAAGTAAATCAATCATTAAACTGCTCTACAATAGTAACAAGAACTATGTAAAGACAATTAAAGGATAATAATTTCCACTTAACCCCAACCTTAACTGCAGTTTCAAAATTAGGTCAGTTAAAATGAAAATCACCGTTTTAAAGGAGATTAAGAATCATTAAAATTGGATAAAAACATTCCTAAATAACTACACAGAAGGAAAAAAGAAAAAAATAGCCAATGCAACTAAATGTTAAAGCCCCCCCATATTTTATACCCAGCCTCAGAATTATATAAGAAATGCCTATCAATGGATGCTCTGTTCGAGAAGTAGGATTACAGTCTGACTCAGTGTTATTATCCGGCAAAAAAATATGTAATTCAAACATAGCTTGTTTACTTTGTTCTTTTGTTTTCTCCTTTAAGTAAAGAAGCCTTTATAAGGACACATATGTAACGGAGATATTTGGAGCCGAGAGCATCACTAGTAATTTGTCAGTCAGTAACTTCAGGTTTTAGCATTACTGGTGAGTTTGTGTTAAATAAGCATTTTTTTCCTTTCAGCTAAGAAAACGCATACCATACCAATCAAAACTAATCACATCTGGGCTTTCACTGAAACAGTAGTTGCTAATTTTACAGGTCTGCCCACATCGTTCTAGAAAATAGGAAGCAGAAATCTGACATTTCCAGCAGTCGCTATTAAAACAACAACCACTGAGAGCTCGATCCCGTTTTCACTGGGAGCAATGTCAAACTCCCCGTTGACTTCAGGGAGAGCCGGATTGGGCCCTCAGCTGCTCAGCCTCCTCCAGCTCCATGCACAGGAGGATGTGTTGAGGAGAAGTACAAAACCCAGCTATTCCTTTGTTAACTGCCTAAAGAGTTGAACTTTCCATCACTTTCTGAACAACAGCAAAGTGCCCTGCAAACAACAACAGTGATAAAAGGACATATTTACCTTGAGGGAATAGCAAAGGGAAAGCCGTAGAATTGCAAAACAAAGTAGTCCAAACGAATTATCTAGGCATGCAGTCCAAACGTGCACCTTCAAGTAGGCCACAGTCTGTCAAGCAGTCGTCTTGGCACCAGCCACCCTGCCTTCCATCTTACGAGATTCACCCAGAAAACTGACAAACCTGCTCCACGACAACAAAACTCTCCTAATGCTTTTGAACGCCCACCATTTGTTCTCCATTCATCCAATCAACTTTCCACTGCACATCTTCTCCTGCGACTGAGGCTCAGAGGCAGGATCCCTTCTCATCTGTATGCTAATTATTTTGCCACATGGACAAAAGTAATAATGCTTTCAGACAGGAAACCAACGGGCCTGAACTCGAAGGCAGAAATTAATAAGTTGCCACCACTGAACGCTGAGAAGATGGGCATGCGTGCAGCTCTGTGTCTGATGGATCAGCTGTAACCTCCATTTAAGAGCAGCAGAGAGGCGACGGGCAGGAGGAAGCCTAGGCAGCGTAGCATGCATCAAGCCCAAGTTCCCTTAGAGACCACATTACTGCAGCAGAACAGCATCCGTAGCAGATTGCTGACTTACCCCGCCTCAGCCCGCATCCTTTAAGCAGCGCGACGCACATCCATTTTCCCGGTCCCGCCGCGCGGGTGCAGTTGCCCGCCGCGGCCGCGCACGCCCAGCCCCCGCCGGCGCGGCAGGAGGCGGGCAGGGCTGGGGCCGCGCTCCGCGCCCTCCCCGGCACCCCGGGCCGGGCTCCCCGGCGGCGTGGGGCGCCTCGGCGGCGCTGTATTCCACCGAATAGAGGGGAAATCAGAAACGCCGCAGCAGCCGAGGAGGGGAGACCGCTGCTGATAGCGTAAAATGGTGTCTCCGTTATAAAACACACGCACCCGCCCCGCCACAAAAAAAGGGGGGAAAAAATAATAATTAGGTCTCTAAAGGTATATTTAAAGGAAAATAATGATTAAAACCCATCATTGGTTTGCCGACGGGTTACCATTCCAGGGCGTATAGAGTTAATTTAGCTGGCTTGCTGAAACCTCGCTTATTTTACCTGCTCACACCATCTTCTCCCCTTTGAAACAAAAGAAATGAACTATTTCCAGAGGAAAAGATTAGCAGCCTTCCACCATTAGCAACTTGCGCGGCTCAACTTTATGTGATCAACAGCCCAAACGTAAACAAGGGCTCGCACGCAAAAGGGGCCAGATTTGCATGTGCCCCTTAATAGCGTTTTCCCCAGCAATTTGACGTGGATTTTGTGGCTCTTGCTGCCTCCGCTTAGCCAGGGACCGCGTTACTAAAGGTGTCACAAGGACAATAACTGGGAAGAAGCACCTCACCGCCTTGCAGCGCTGGTGCAGAGGCTTTCCGCCGGCGTGCGCCCGCCCCCGGGCTGCCTCCCTGCGGGGCTCGCCCCCGGGCAGCTGGATGCCCCTGCGACAGGAGCTGCTTGCCAGCAGGGAGTCACTTCGTTTAAACCCGTCCCCGAAATGTCATTTCGGTAGCAGCGTGACAGGCTGTGATCTTTACGCGGAGGCGGCGGCACCCCCCTGCATTGGCACGGCTCCGCACGCCCCCGCGGACTCAGCCCTGCCGTGCCCCGGTCCCTGCCCCGGGCACGGCCGCGCCTCACGCTGCCTCCCAGGCGCTGCCTTGCTGAAGCCCTCCCGCAGCGTCCATTCCCGCAGGCACGCTGCGTTTCGCATGGGAAGGACCCTGGCTAGCGCACACATACAGCCTATATGCCCTCCCTATACACAGGCGCGCGCCTGCCGGTTTCGTTGCCCCCCTTATTGCCATTGTGCTGCTGCAGCCCCCTCCTCTCCGCATCCCTCCCTCCCTCCCCGCCGCGGCTCGCCCTGCGCGGTGATGCTGGGTGCGGGCAGCCCCGCGGCTGGCAGGGCACCGCCGGTAGACCCTGCCGGCCGCGGCTGAGGCGGGGGAGACTGACACAAAAGCCATAAGCAACACCCTCCTCCAGCCCTGGGAGGTAATCCCTCCCGAGCCCGCTGCCTGACGTGTTGCGACCAGACATGTCGGTTACTGTCGGGGTTACCATTCCCTTCCCATCTAGCCTTGCCAGGAATCACACTGCGGTCTGAAGTGGAGGCGAATCTCCGCATACCAGCCCTTCTCATCCCGAGCCATCACAGCAGCTCCACACCCGCAGTCCGATGGCAGGAGAGGGGCTTTTAGAGAGGAGCAGTTTGTCACAGGGGTTCAGAGGAGAGCCAGCCTGCTGGGAAAGGGACTAACAATAGCAGAGCCCTCACGACTTCCACGGGTTTGGTGGAAAACGCAGTGTTTCCCTCGGAAAGCAAAAAAAGGACTTACGTGTCTCTCCCCCCGCCCCCCATCTTCACCTCGCTCGTGGTTTGTTTTTTGGGGTTTTTTTTTCCTTAATTTTTCTCTGTCATCTCTGATTACATCTCTCGCACTCGCAGGGCTCCCCCGAGGCCGAGGCGCGGAGCTCTCGGGAGCGGCGCCGTGGCCGGGCCGCAGGTGCGGGGGCGGGGAGGGGGGGGAGCGCGAAGGGCGCCGCGCAGGGCGGGGAAGCGGGGGTGGGGGGGGGGGGGGGGGGGCGGGGGGGGGGAGGAGGCGGGGAGCGGGTCTGCGGGGAGAAAAGCCTCCTTGTAGCGGGGAAGGAGAGCTACCATGTTTGTGTCGTTGCCAGGGCATGTCAGTCTGGGTTTTTCCCACCCAAATCAATGTAGCCTGAGAAGCCCACGCTCACCTGGTGATGAAAGGGCCCCTTCCTAAGTGTGTTAAGGGTATCTACACCCCTACAGAGGAACCCCACCATTTCATAACGTAACGCTTACATGCAGAATCTCTGGATAATTGTATTCGCGTTTTAAAAATCAAGGCTTGTCTTTTCGCTCTGCTAATGCTAGCCTCCTTTTGCTGGATGCTGGCTAGCTACGTGGCATATGTATCATGGCAGGCGTTTTCAAACTTTTTGGAGGCGATTTAGCTGGGAAAAAGCACCTCGTCATCTTGTCCAGCCTTCGGGATGACATAAATGCCCCGGTGCCGCTCCCACTGAAGAGAAAAACAATACTTGCTTTAACCGGGGCAGAATGTATATGCATCCTGTATTGGTGAGAGTTAAGGGGGGAGGGAGGGGGATATAGCTGCATAAATTATAAACATTTACAAAAAGACCAGTGTGAAAAAAAAAAAAAATTGGGAGACTGGTGATTCATTGGCCTAATTATCCTCCATAAGACGTTAGGGTATGGGCTTAATGTTGTGGGATGGATTCTCCCTCCCTTAGCCTGTGTCTCGTCAACGCGCATTATCCATGGGGAAAAGGAGATGCAGGTCATGTTTAAGCAGCGTTAATGAGAGCATGGTATTTTTTCCTGAAGGTTAAGTTAGCCAGGTTAGCAAATTTCAGGTAAAATATGCTTGAAAACCTTCCATTTCTTTTACTTTCTCACCGGTAGCAGTTTCTAACGAGACTTGAAACGTTAGACAAACAGAGAAAGCAGAATTCAAGCATCAGACGAACCCACTACTGTCAATAAGGGAGTACAATTTCAGCTTGACAGGAGTATTACAAGAATATACCCGCTAACGAGCAGCCTTAATTGGCCTGCATATTGTGGCTGTCACTGTTAAAACCTGTTCCTATACAGTCCTATTTTATACATCCTTTAAACGTATAGTTCTCTAAAGCAGTTAAGGAGACAATTCTTTACTCGCTGGGCTTTTGATTTTGGGTGGGAAAGAAATGGGAAGAAAAGGAAATGAAAATAAGAAACCATATAAAGAATATGGTATCAGTGACTGAAAACTGCGCAGAAGTCAAATGTATAGGAAAAAAAAAAAAGCAACAGACTTTTTCGGTTTCAGTCTACTTTGTCAGTTTTGAATGTAAATTATTATTTACCCAGAGATTGCGATGGCTGCAGAGATTTCACTGACATTTACTATACTCGAATCTTTTTAAAAGTAGCTTGTTCTTTAACAGGTCCTACCTTTTCCTCAGCAAGACACTTAGTCTTAAAAGTATTTTTAATTTAGTGATTTGCAGGAGTTCACTGCTTGTCCTGGCAAATCCTTCACACAATAGAGTTTAATGTAAGGCTTCAGTTTCCAGTACAGGGTCATGTTCATAAAGAATACAAATGAAAGGGAAGGTATGAAAAAAAAAAAAAGTTACTGCGCATGTGCAATTGGCAGTTATTAAATGATAACAACGTAACTTCTAGATAATAAAAGTCAAAATACCAGGTAGGGCAGAGCAGATCATGCCCTAATGCTGTGTAAAGTGCCTTACTTCTTTAAAGAAGTTATTCCTAGTCTGTTTTAAAACCGCATAACCTGCAAACTTGCATATAAAATACCGCTGCGACTGAAGACTGCTGAGGTTATTTATATGTATAATGAAACCTTAAAAAGATCTTCCAGATCAAGTTTCAATCAATAAAATGCTTCCTATTGTCAAACTCCGGAAAACGGGGATTTGCTGTGCAAGAAAGACCCTAAGCACAACAGTGCTGCTGAGGTCAAACGTAATTTTTAGGTGATGAGCCGAATGCGTTGTTTATTTGCACATAAAGAAGATAAATGAAAGCCTTTAGCTCAACAAAGCGCTCTTTTTACTCGGAAGAAAAAGTCTGGCTAAGTATGGTAACACCTGTAATGTCCCTCAGGTTCTAAGAGTTAAATTGCACGGCTGCTAGGAAGTACTGTTTAAACTACACTGCCCCGTGGACCTCTCCGAGAAATCAAAATGCACACGAAGACAGCTTTCAAAAGAAAGGAAGAAGTATTTAAATGCAGAGATTTGGTGCTTTACCACAGCCATCTCCACATCGCCTAATTAGAAGGCATAAAAGCCTCTCCTGCTTTTACCTCAATGAGCAGAGTCATTAGGGTGATGAAAGCGAGTCGTTTCCCCGTTGCCGGTAAGCGGGAGGGGGGTCGGGCGGCGCGGGCGGTAATTGCCGGCGGCGGCGGACAGCTCCCGGTGCTGAAAGGCGCGGGCCGGCCCCGCGGGCGCAGCGCCGCGCCCCGCCGCCGCTGGAAAGCACCGCCCGGCAGAGCGGGGCGGCGAGTGCTGGGGCTGAATAGCGCTGTCTGCAGAACAATGGCAGCCAACTCCAAATCCCGCTATAATCACATTAATGAGATTAATCAGTGAATTAGCAGCAGTCAAATGTCAGGGTGGCAAGGAGGAATCCAACCAAGCTCGGTAATTAACTTTTGGGGGGCAGGGGAAGGGAACCGACCGTGTCATCTGTCACGCTTTTCCCGAAGTTTTCCAAGGGTTTCTTTTATTCACTGGCCTTTGGAAGATGGTGACAATTCAAGTGGAGGGGGGAGGAGGGGATAAGACGGAGACCTCAACCTTTGCGTGCAATAAGAGAGCCTGTTAATACACAGTATCCCATCACTTCCAGCTGAAGTCCATTGAGAAAACTAGCACTGTCTGAAACAACCCCCCCAGCCGCCAGAGCTGCACTGTGCTGAACTCTGAGTGCGAAATTAGTGCTGTGATCTAACTTCTACCACAAATTCCAACAGGCATGATAAATATGGCCGGTGCCAAAGGAGTATTAAATCTTATTCCTTTTTGAAAATCTATGAGAGAGACTTTTTCTCAAGTCAGAGGGGTAGGGGAACAGAGTACCGTTTAAACAACTATCTGCAATCACAAGTTAATGCTAAAGCTGTTGCAGAGTGTTTTCTAATTAAAAAAAAAAAAGTAGAAGTAGAGAGAAAGTATTTCCATCAAGGAATTTAGAGTAAGTTGCTGAATGTAGACAAGGCAGGGATCTGGTCTCTAGCTGACCTCAATAAAAGTGAAACTTCTCTCCACCTAAAATTCTGCACCCACAACCAGTTCTCAGTTGCAAGTACAAAACATAAAAAGAGATTTCCCATAGATTATAAATAAAATCAAAATGTGTTTATTTGCAAGCAAGAGAGTACTGCATATCTCCTTTTCTATCTTTAGCAGGAGTATCGAAAACCATGCAAAGCATTTATCATGTAAAAAACTCCACTTTTATGCACACACTACTTCTGCTGAAAACAAATAAACATTAAAAAAAACCCTCTTTGCCTAGATAAAGCTCTGCACGTTGTTCAGCTCTCAGAAGAAAATGGCATGCTTCTGTTCCATTAAGTTTAATCTTTGTTAGTGACAAATAGAAGAAGCAAACCTGTGTAACGTCTCCTCCATGAGTCTAAGTCATTTCTTTTTTCTAATATAAGTGGTTTTCTTTTATACTCTTCAGTGACTTTTTAGCACTAAACTATTAAGATTAACAAATTTGCACTAAATGTACATGGACCACTTTCATACTTGTCTGAACTAGTTTAAAATTGAAGTATGGACTATGACATTTTCAGAGAGTTAACTGAATTAAGCATCCCTTATTTACAAAGCTTTTTCTCCTTAAAGAAAAATTATTGCAGACACGAAACATTTAAGATAGTGTCCTTTCAAAATACTACTCTTATATGAGTGTTCCCCTTTAAAGTACAAACCCTCTGTTTTCAATGTCTTTTTAGTGTAAAAAACATAACGTCTTATAATCTTTTATTTAATTGTACTCGACTGTCTGGAGATGAGCATTCCAATCTGTGAAGTTTTTGTCTCGGGTTCTCCATATCAAACAAGTACCGTCCAACATGCAGCAAGTTTATATAAACAACAACATGCTTAATGCATGCAACATTATGCATTCATATAGTAAACACACACTTTAAGATTTTTTTTTTATCAGCTATTCCACAGCCCAATACAATTTCGGCTGCACAGCAGAATTGCCAGAAGAACTTGAAAAGAGCAAACAATGGACATTTAAGTACAAGCTACAGAACGACTGCAAAAGTCACAATAATCTTTCCACTTAGCTACAAGAATCAACCCCCACCCTGCACAAAACACAGCCCACACCTGCACCGTTAACCATTTACAAGTTAAACATAAGCAAGACATTTCAGCATGGTTAAGAAACACCCTGGCTTACTACAACTTTGAAAGGATGAGGAGTAAGAAGCATACCACAGAGACCCAGAAAATGCTGCTTTTTTCTTCATTGAACACTGAAAAGATACCCCATGTTCCAGGGAATTAAAAAAAAATATATATATTAAAATACACCCACCAACACTGAGTAAAAAAATCAGGGGGGCTTCAAGAAGACTGCAGGGAAAAGGCTCTCACTCTCTTTAGTGTGCAGAAGCTTAGGGGGAAAAAAATGTCGCCCTGGCAGGAATGACAAATGCAGTAGGATAGGCTAGCAGGCCTGAGGGATCTGTTTTACTTCCACATACATCCTCTAATGCACGCACTCCCACTCATCCTCTCGAGATGCCTTTTTTTTTTCCTCCACTTTTTTTTTTTTTTCACCAGCTCCAAATCCCCGGCATATGACCTTCTGTTAAATAGATAAAAAAAAATTTGCTTATCAGTCATGCAAATGAGGCTGAATTCATTTTCCACAACAGATGGCCTCATAGATAATGATGATGGAAGAGAGAAAATTGAATGTCTCTCACAAGGTGGTCATGGCAACCGAGAGCAGAATAATATCAATAATAAGCTCACTGCATAATAAGGTTGTCAATCCCACAAATCAAAGTCTCCAGCTAAATCAGGTATCCCACCCCCAGCTAGTTATCAGGTAAATAGAGAAATAGAGAGCATCCTTTTTCTTTTTAAACGAGGAGCTGTGAAAAGAAATGGTAGCTCCAGCGATGCCAGGGTACAAGGGGAAGGAAGGAGCAGAAGAGATTTTTTTCCGCTAATTGTGTGTTATTTAATGATTCGGGGAGGGGGTGATCGGTTTTTCCTTTTTTTTCTTTTTTTAATTATTTCCACAGAGGTTTTATTTGTTGGAGGGGGGGGTTGCTGGTTTGTTTTTTAATAGCGAGGCTGGTATTTTGAACTCGATCTGCTGCCGAAGCCTTGCCTACCCTCCCTGTGTCTGATGTGGAGTGCTGCATTGATGCAATAGCAGCTCGCCTCAGGCTTCCACCTTGGCTCCCAGGGGGCCATCCCGCAAAATGAATCAGCAGCCATCCTGAGCAGACTGATTAAAATGAAAATGGCAAGGCACATGTCTGGGCGGAACTAGAGCTGAGCTGCGCTGCCTGTCTGGCAAGCATGCTCAATATAGCTTTTGCTAATAATGGCTTACCGCCTTTCGGTTTTTTAAAGGTATTACCGTCGCCCCTTCCCCCACCCCCTAAACAGCTAGCGGTGCTGGGGTGTTTCCCCCCCTTCGTTGTATACCGCTCACAGCTAGAGTTTGCCAGACTGACATGCAGTGATTGTGAAAAGGCACACTTGCTTTGCAGGGATTTTCTTCTCAGATGTGCTGAAATACCAAGGCAACATATTAGCATGCAGCTATAAATTATTCCCAGATATTAGCTGGAAAAAAACAACCTCAGAGGAAGAGGAAAGCTCAGTCACTCCCAGAAACATCATTTTTCCCCCCGTTTTTACACCTCAGCTTGCGATGGCACCTTGTGCATTATGCATCACGAGAAAATGACTGCCAGTAAACGCAGAGCAGCTTCCTGGAGCTCTCTCTGCACCGTGTTTGACAGGCTCCGAGCCATACTTCTAACCCCCCGCACACACACCCTTTCCCTAAGCAGGTAACTGGGTGCATAAAGAGCTATTTAAAGCGCGCACCTCCCGTAGTCTTTCGATGCAATAGAAACACTGTGCGGACAGCGTCGGTGTGCAAGAACAGCAGCGAGAGAACATCGACCCGTGCGTGCACGGGATCCGAAACCTGGGCAGGCTGTTGTGCCGTGAGGTGTGGGGATTGCTCTGCGTGGGGATTTTTGTTGCTGGGTTTGGTGGGGGTTTTTAAAGCAAACAGCACAGTGTCACACCTCTGCCAACCGGTATGTATGTGCTGTACATATATGCACATACACCCCGGTGTGCCTCCGGTTAATTCCTGTTTTTAAACCGCTGGGATTATTCCCCCCGCCCCTCCTCCCCCCCCCCCCCCCCCCCCCCCCCCCCACGCCCTGCACTCTAGCCCTGTTACTGCAGTGTGAACCAGAAATCAATAGGGCTGCTCTAATGGAGGTTCCAGCTGCAGTTGGCTGTGCAGACACACACACACGCACAAACACTGACGTCTGTGCAGCTTTCTCAGCCGATTGGGCACCACATCGGATGTTCTGTGGAGCAAAGAATAGGAATCATTTACAGTCTGCTAAAAAAAAAATGGTACCTTGCGTTTCCCTGTCTCCAAGAGAGGCAGGCTGGGCTCGCCGTGCCGGCTGGCTGCGGTGCGTGAGGGAGAGAGCACCGCCCGGGGTACGCGCAGTCACCGCAGGGTACCAGATGACACCCCGCGATTACCACAGGCGCTGCCGGGGCATGGAACCCCGCAATTCATATGGGATGTTTTTATAAGGTTACCAATTCGTAATGTGAAAGATAAGAATGCGAACACAGGAAAATAGACACGAAAAATCAAAGCGGTTTAATTGATAGATTAATAGAGCTCTTGTGCCCTTTGATGTGTTTGCAAGTATTTCTGAGCTCTGAACAGCATTTTAATGAAAGCTTTATTTTTAAAGCCTTTGTTAGAAATTATGCATTGAAAATTTCATATTTCGATGTAAGTTGCCCGATTACTTCCCCTTCTTTCAATAGAAAACTGTTTAATTTGTTAAAGATTAGTTTTAATTTCCTATAGTCTTTAAGTATTTATATATATATATGTTAATGTGTAAAGCTTCTCCTTATTACTAAAACATATTTTGCTTTTTCCCCTTTTAAACAATAAAACCCAGGCTCTGTTGGTTACCTGATGCTATAGCTGTTTATCTCTGAAACAAGAAACAACCGTGTTGGTGAACGTGTAAAAAAATTCTAATTCTCTGCTCCCAAGATAAGGCATTCCTAGGATCTGCAGCGCGGCAGAACACCTCCCCCACCACCCTGTCAATGTATTTCAACTTCAGTGTATTGACAGCAACTGCCCCAGCCTGAGTCTGGCTCCAGTGAAGCATTTATATTCCTTCCACTCAGCCCTGTGGATCTTTGCAGGGCTCAGGATGCCAACCCAGGACCCGCTCTGGAGAAATAAAGTCTGGGAAAATGAATGAATCATAAAGCCATATTGCACGACAGAGTCTCATCGCAGCCTGTGTTCTACAGTTCATTCTTATGCAAGCTTCAAAAAACCCCGTGGTTTAAACCCTAAAAACGATGGCAGGTGGCAGGCTACTAAGTAATGGGCCGTAGGAAACCTTAGAACAAAAGGGGCCAGGAAGCACAGAAGTCCACCTCTCCTCTACACTAGCAATTACACCGTCGCAGTACCCCCTCCCCAAATATTTATCTAATCTCTGCTTTAATTATTTATACTAGTTGCTTTTTTTCTGCTGTCCTTGGCAGTTTGGAGCACAAATTAACTGTTCTCCATTTCTCTGTGTGGAGACATTCTGCCTAGGGTTTTTTCCCTTCCTCCTGCCCAATTCTTATTAAGTTTTAACCCTTTCTCTACTGGACAGAAAGCTCAGGCTCTGCAAGTACTGTTATTGCTGTCCATTTAAAATGTCTGTGCTTTCCAGAGCTAGCAGGTATATTCCCCAGCCTAGCAGCAGACTGTTTACCAGACTGGTAAAAATAGCATCATAGGCAAAAGTTAAAGCATACAGTGCAACTATTGCCCTGGAATATGAAATTAGAATCTGAACTCTAACCTATATTCCGAATTGTGCTTCTTTTGTAATTTTTTAGGCAACAAGCACATTTCCATGTAATGAAGTTATGAGGGTGCTACTGTTTGGCTCTTGCTGTGTTTATTAATATCAGTGAAAATGAATGATGGCAATTGCCCAGTGACAGAAAGCCCTCATGGTGCCACTAGTCATTACATTCCCAAATTTTTCCTATCTTTTCCTAACACTGGTGTTTAGCATGCCCAGAAACACCAGCCCAGGGCACTGCAGTAACCACTAAGCCTGAACATTTACTGAGTATATGTACATTGGGTAACTACTTTTTCAGTTCTGGGCTCCCTGGTATAAAAAGAGACAGGGATCTCCTGGAGAGAGTCCAGAGGAGGGCTATGAAGATGATTAAAGGACTGAAGCATCTCCCCTATGAGGAAAGGCTGAAAGAACTGGGTCTGTTCAGCCTTGAGAAAAGAAGGCCAAGAGGGGATCATATTAATGTTTATAAATATCTTAAGTGTGGGACACAGAGGGAAATAGCCAGCCTCTTTTCAGTGGTCTGTGGAGGCAGGAGATGGGGCAATGTCTGCAAGTTAGAGCATAGGAAGTTCAGCACCAACATGCAGAAGAACTTTGACACAGTGAGGGTGACAGAGCACTGGAATAGGTGGTGGAGTCTCCTTCTCTGGAGATATTCAAGACCCATCTGGATGCCTCCCTGTGCGACCTGTCCCAGGGGCCCTGCTTTGGCAGGGGGGTTGGACTTGATCACTTGAGGTCCCTTCGAACCCCCATGATTCTGTGATTCAACCTCTAGTTGAACAAGCCTCTGATAATTAATAGTTGGCTATGAAATATCCAGTTGGAAAGGAGGCTGGGCTCCACAGACTGGTTGGCTAACCAAATTCTTTGTAAGGTGTAACCAGAGAAGATGGTGCTAACAAAGCATGTAGTAGATACTGGACATTCCAGTAGCTCAGTTCCCACCTCTACAGCCATTAAGGTATCTGAAAACCCATCCATCCCAGCCCACAAAGGTCTTGCCAATTTTCTGATAATCTCTGATATTTTCCCAATGTACTGAGTTTTGTTAAAGCAGTGGGTTAGTATTGATCACACAATAGTCTCAACAAAGTAGGATCACTTTGTTGAGACTCAGAACATCTTGCAATACTGCTCCCAACACAGCATAGGGACATGGTGGAAAGTACACCTTATTAAGAATAAGTGGGCTTCACCCAGACCACTCAGACAAAACATAATACATGTAGGGCTCAGAGGAAAAGAAATTATTTTATTTCAACCAGACCTTGTCTCAGTCATAAGGTTATATACAAAATACTGCTTACACTGTATCCAAACTAGTAATTTATGTGCAAGTGGGGCATAAATATTCTTCAGTATCTGTAAAGTGGTGTTGCACTACTTTGTTCTTGCAGATAAAAATGCTTATACTGAAACAGCCTAGTGTCTGGTCCCCATGAACCACTGAGCAAAAAACCCTGTATATAAGTGCATCCATAGGTGCAAAAATCCCTTAATACTTAATAAGTGCTTGCTGTTAGCCCCCAAGCATCTCTTTTCCTCAAATAGCCTGTCCAAATGTCAATGGCCATTAAAAATGGGGAAAGAAGTCACCAGGATCAAACACCAATCATGCTGGTGGCTCCATATAAACATGTAGCCCAAGCATTCTCGATTTGGAGCCTACATATGAGGGAACCATCCTACTGCCTAGAGTGATACGAACACTTTTGGTTGTGATATGAGCATTATTTTGGAGACAAAGTATCTAAAATAGTAGGCATCTTATGGATTACAGCTTCAGAATATCCGCACTGCACAACGCATGTGAATATCCAAGCAGTACTTCTGATATTGATCAGTGGCCTCTGTGTAAGTAGTGTTTTCATCAGTGCTGCTGGCCTCAGACCCTCCAAATTACCGATCATGTCCTCAAAGGGTTTCCATGCAGGCACACGGTTACAAGCAAATTTTGCCCATGTTTAAGGCTGGCAGAATGCAAACTGTGTCTGGTCTGGAAGGCAGTCAAACACAGTCAAGTTAATGAAAGGCTTGCCAGCTAGAATTGCTTAAGCTAGGTGATGACTATGTGCACTCAGGATACACAGAGTTCTAGTCCCATTAGATATGGAAACTGCAAAATACTCAGACATTTGACTTAGCCAAAGGAAAAAAAAAAGACAAACCACAACTTACTATGGACATAGGACAAAAATTGCAGAAAAGTATTCTGAGCAGTAATATATGCCTTAATTTTTTCCCATTGACTTCAGCAGGAAGTAGGAGCAGGCCCACAGAGACATTAACAAATTGGAGAATTCAGCAAAAAACCACCAATAAAAACAATTAAGGAAATGGAGGGAACAGTTTACAGGAAAAAGATTAAACACTAAACTCATAGAATGCAAATACAAACTGAAAGAAGAACAGCTACCTCAAGGATGATGGGAGGTCCAAAACTGCAAAAGGGGAAAGTTAAGGGTACCCAAAAGGGATACCCTGTACACGTATATGAGAAGTCAGGGTAAGTCAAAATTGTCACAGTTAAATTCCAGGGGGTAAAATGACAATTGAATATTGTGATAGTGTTCTTAGGAGAATAGTGCGGGAGAGTAAAAGTCATTTATAACTGGACCAAAGCACTGGAAATTACACTACAGGGAGCAATCCTAAAATGGCAGGGGAGGGGTTTAAACAATTTAAAAGGTCTTTTCAGCATCTAATTTTCATGATTCTGTCGGGGTTTAAACCCTGTCAGTAACTGAGCACCATACAGCTGCTCACTCTCACCTCACCCTAAGGGAATGGGGAGCACGAACGAAAAAAACCCTTTTGAGTTCAGATAAAGACAGTTTAATAGGATAACAAATTAAGATGATGATGATGATGATAATAATAACAATAATAATAATAATAGTGATGGACAAATGCAATTGCTTTCCACAAAGGGAAAAAAATCAACAATGCCCAGTCTGTTTCCAAGCAGCGATCCTCCCTCCCAGCTTGCTTCCCCAGTTCTATGCTGAGCCTGATGTTCTCTGGCAGGGAATGTCCATCTGGCCAGTCGGGTCAGCTGTCCTGGCTGTGCTCTCCCAACTTCTGGTGCACCCAGAAGGGCGTGAGAAGCTGAAAAACCCTTGACTTGGTGTAGACAGTACAACTACCTAGCAACAACTGAAACATCAGTGAGTAGTCAACATGTTTGTCATCCTAAATCCAAAACACAGCACTATGCTGGTCACTGGAAAGAAAAGTAACCCTATCTCAGGTGAAACTAGGACAGATTCCTAATTATTGCAATGCTCATTTAAGTGATAGTCATTGTTGATAGTCATTGTTGTAAATACTTTTGACTGGGTGGGCAATTGGCTGAAGGGTCATGCCCAGAGGATGATAGTGAAAGGGGTTACATCTGGCTGGCGGCCAGTCACTAATGGGGTTCCCCAGGGTTCCATTTTAGGTCCAGTCCTTTTTAATATTTTCATAAATGACCTGGACTTAGGACTAGAGGGTGTTTTAGGTAAATTTGGAGGTGACACCAAATTGGGAGGACTTGATTCTGCTGACAGTGGAGAAGCCTTGCAGAGGGACCTGGACAGATTGGAGAGCTGGGCAATCACCAATAGCATGAAGTTTAACATGGGCAAGTGCTGGATTCTGCACCTGGAAGGGGCAACCCTGGCTACACATACAGAGTGGGGGATCAGAGGCTGGAGGCCAGCCATGCTGAGAGGGATTTGGGGGTCTTGGTCAACAGTGAATTAAAAATGAGACAGCAGTGTGCCCAGGCAGCCAGGAGAGCCAACTGTATCCTGGGGTGCATCAAGCATGGAATTGCCAGCTGGTCCAGGGAGGGGATTGTCCTGCTCTACACTGCGCTGGTGCAGCCTCACCTCAAGTACTGTGTGCAGTTTTGGGTGCCACAGTACGAGGGACATAAAAATATTGGAAAGTTTCTAGAGGAGGGCAATGAGGATGGTGAAGAGTCTGGAGGGAAATGTTATGAGGAGAGGCTGAAGTCCCTTGGCTTGTTCAGCCTGGAGAAGAGGAGGCTGAGGCGACACCTCATCGTGGTCTATGGCATCCTGATGAGTTGAGTGAAGGGGCTGGTGCGGATCTCCTCTCTTTGGTAACCAGTGATAGAACCTGAGAGAACGGTATGAAGCTGTGACAGGGGAGGCTTAGGTTGAGTGTAAGGAAGATGTTCTTTACTGAGGGAGTGGTCAGGCACTGAAACAGGCTCCCCAGGGAATGGCTACAGCACTGAGCTCAACTGAGTTCAAGAAGCGTCTGGACGATACACTCAGTCCCATGCCCTGACTTGGCTGGCCCTGTGTGGACTCGATATGGGTCCCTTCCAACTCAGGATATTCTGTGATTCTATGATTAAAAATCTCCCATAACAAAAATTAGAAATCTCAAGTGGAGGGAAAAAAACCAGATAAACAAAACCCTTTATAGAATGTTCAAAATTTTTCAAGCATAAAAATGAAAATAAAAAAAGAAAATAAATTTACATAAGCTTAGCAGAAAGTAACTTTCTTCATTATTTTACAAGATTAACAAGCTTAAGGCTTTCCTAGTTCTTGAAAAAGACTATGTTAAATATATGTATGTTAAATACTGGGGAGACCATTTCATGGGCATGTAAAAAACAGACATGCAGTTTTAATTTGAAAATGTTACATGCTTCTCATACTTGCATGCTTTGCTTTTCCCAGTGATGACTTGACTTTGCTGAATCAGGACCTAAGCTCCTGTTGCTACTAATACTTCAGCAAAGAAGTAATTCTGTAATGATGAAAAGTCCTGCTGCCGACTCACATATACACACTTTAATTATTTGCATTACTGCAGCAGTTCAGAGCTTAATCAAAGACTTGTTAGGCACTGAAAATTACAGGCAAAAAATGTGATCTGAAGTTCTAAACCTCTTAAAGAAGATGACCAATTAAATAAAGGATAGCTAAAGAAAAGTTTGTGACAGAATTCATAGACTCAATATAGAGATTAGAACGTATTTCATGGCTTCTGCTATACTTTCCAGCTATTTACAACACAGAATTTCCATGAGATGACTTAGGAGAGCAGACTTCCAATAAGTGTGTCTTCTAAGGTGATGTGAAGAAATTAAGGGAGAAATAGCAGACTAGAACAGGACAGGGCATACAACAGGCACCATAGCAAAAAGGTTGCAGAGGAATGGTATAGAGCAGGAAAAGCCAATTAATTGTTTATATGAGCTGCAGTTGAAAGCAGGATTCACATCAAGGTTAAGACATATACACGTAGGTGGTTAAAGTCCCATTACACTCAGTGGAGATCTAGTCAAGACAGTCAATGTTACTTGAAGGAAATTAGGGTGGTCAGATAGGATGTATCTACTTCAGAAAGAGATGAATAGCTCCCCAGGTTCCATCACATGTGTTTCTCCAATCTCATTTTTCTCTAAGAGGAACTAAGATGCCGAGTACATGCATGGGACACCTAAATCAGGAGAAAGATTCAGTTACAGAGAACTACATGTAGATGTTTTAATCTCACCATGGATATTACTTTTTCAGGATGATTCACTTTTGTAAATAGAGGCATGTACCACTACCTGACAAACCCCAGCTTCCAGCTGCTGCTTCAGGGTACAGTTTTCCCTGTAGGTCTTCCTGGAAATTTCTGCCACCCCTGTGCAATTATCTGCTTTCAGTAGAAAAATCATTACATCCCCAGACACATTTTCATTTAAAAATGTTTAGTTCATACACTATCTTTTAAACCATTTACTATTTAGTTACTGAGCTTAGATAAGTCTGAAAACCATTTCATATTGCAAAAAATGTTCACAGAGGAAAAATATTCAGGAAATTCTAGTTAGGACACAGTATTACATTTATGAGCACAAGAACTATTTGATCCAGTATAGTTAACACTTAATACATGATTAGGCAAACATAAACCAGGACAGATAGTGATAATTCCCCTGGCATTTTATCCAAGGCCCAGCAGTTTGTGTTGTATGGATGTCCTAAGGAAAAGTTTGCACTGACATCGTTGTGCTCAACACCTCAGCTGATACTCTTCAATAAGTCTGATCAATTTCTGTTTGAAACAATGCATTATTTTCCTTTCATATGCTTTTAATGCCAAAGAATCATTTGTGTGATTCGGCAGTGAAATATATTCACTATGTATTCCACAATGTCCTTTAGCTTCTTTTATAACTGATGTCTGGTAATTTCATTTGTAATCTTCCTCTTCATATATTGCATGGCCAATCATTCCTAAGACCATTCTCCACACACTTCATGCTTTCATAGATCATCACTCACATATCTTCCCTTCCATTATCATCATTATGCCAAGCAGTGTAGTTCTGGCCCTGAAAGTTCTTGCACAGAAGCTATTGCTCACCTCTGAACCTCATTGTTATTTTTTTTCCAATTCACTTTATCATATTTGAGATAAGATCACCAAACATGCACACAGAAGTCAAGATACGGATATGGCATACTTTTAGTTATATATATAGGTATATGTGTGATGTGCTTTGATATGATGCACATATATGTATTGCATATGCAAAGAAAGACATTTATATAGTGGCACAATATTTTCCATTTTAATTAGTTCCTTAATCTGACTTTTAGATATTTTGTGGGGGCAGTTCTGGGCACAGCAGTACTCACAAGCACACAAAAGATAATGCCTTATATCTGATGGGATTGAATCCATTTAGGTTACACAAAACAAAAATTGCCATCCCTAAACCATCCTATTAGCCAATATCCCTTCCTAATAAAATCTCATCATCATTGGGGTGTTGGTTGACTGCAGACTGAATATGAGTCAGCAGTGTGCTCAGGCGGCCAAGAAGGCCAGTGGCATCTTGGCTTGTATCAAAACCAGTGTGGCCAGTAGGTCGAGGGAGATGATTGTGCCCCTGAACTCGGCATTGGTGAGGCCACACCTCGAGTACTGTGTCCAGTTCTGGGCTCCTCACCATAAGAAGGACATGGAGGTCCTGGAGCGAGTCCAGAGAAGGGCAACCAGGCTGGTGAAGGGGCTGGAGGGCAAATCCTGTGAGGAGCGGCTGAGGCAGCTGGGGCTGTTTAGCTTAGAGAAGAGGAGGCTGAGGGGAGACCTTATCACCTCCTACAACTACCTGAAGGGAGGTTATAGAGAGATAGGTGATGGTCTCTTCAGTCAGGTGACAGGTGATAGAACAAGGGGGAATGGCATGAAGCTGTGCCAGGGCAGGTTTAGATTGGATGTTAGAAAAAATTTTTTACTGAAAGAGTTGTCAGGGCCTGGAACAGGCTGCCCAGGGAGGGGGTTGAGTCACCTTTCCTGGATGTGTTCAAAAAAAGGGTAGATGAAGTACTCAGGGATATGATTTAGTTTAGGATGAGAATGGTTGGACTTGATGACCTTAAAGGTCTTTTCCAACCTTGTTATTCTGTGATTCTGTGATTAGCCACTCACTGTTTGGTAAGAAAATTTCTCTTTTCAACTACAGTTAGCATTTTGATCATGCATAGAATTCTCAGAGTAGCGAAATTCCTTATTCCAAGTGAAATCACAGTGGTCTTGAAAAACTAGTTAGGACTGGAATGATCAGGTCCAGATGGCATGAGCCAAACAGATTTAAGAAACCCTCTGTCTTCTCTCCTTATCCTCCTAGCACGCAACATGCAACTGCAACCTCTCTTCTTAAATGCAGATGAATGCAAGGTCCTGCACCTGGGAAGAAATAACTTCATGCAACAGTACAGACTGAGGGATGACAGAAATAGTTTGTCAGAAAAGGACATGGGGTCTTTGTGGACAGCAATTTGAGCACAACTCAGCAGCATGCCCTTGAGGTGATGAGGGGTATCTGCACACTGGGCTGTACTAGAAAAAATTAGTATTCCCTTCTAATTGGGATATCTGAGGCTATATTTTGAAGAGCCCAGTTTTGGGGTCCCCACTGCAAGAAATATCAATACTGGACCAAGTCCAAAGAAGGCCCACCAACTTACAGAGATGGAGCACATAACATGGGCAGAGGCTGAGGCGTGTATGCACTCAGCCTGGAGAAGTCTAAGGGGGCATTTAGCTGCTGTTGTCAATGACATAATAGGACTACTCATAGGTGCAAAAACACCATGAGAAACAATGGTCACAAGTTGTAATGCAGGAAGTTCCTACATTTCCCAAAAAATGCTTTGGAGATATTAAAAACCTGATTGTACAAGCCCTGAGTGTGTTGCTCGAACTCTGAAGCTAGGCCAACTTTGAGCAGGGGGTGGAACCCGATAACCTCCAGAGATCCTTTCCAACCTAAATTGTTCAGTGCTTCTAATAACATATTTGAAATTAAAGTACAAGGGCATTTTCAAAGTTAAGGTTCAATTTCCAGTTCAAAAGTCTTCGCTTTAAGCCTCAGAAAGTTGTACAACCATTCGTAACTATCTCACACTTGTTAGATTACAGGCTAGTAGCAATAATGCATATGATATAAACAAAAAAGGCAGCAGGTTGTGTGATCTCAAACTAAGCATATAGACTACAGTCAGAAAAAAGAAGGCATGGGTCTGCTGTAACTTTACCAGTCTTTTATATAGGTCCACACTATATAGCATATATCTGTACTCATATGTTATCAGAATACCCAAATGATAACTTGCTAAGAAAAACTGAATTAGCACAAGAATATATTGCTTATGCAATTTATAAATGATGATATTGCCAAGTGTGGTGAAAAGTAATTTCTGTAGTCAAAATTCATAGGCAACATAGATCTGTAAAGCAGATCACATTGTCTGAAATGAATCAAGGATAAAATCTGAGAACTTTGAAGGAAAAAAAAAAAGATCTTCATCATCAAAAGTGAAAGAGAAGCTTAAAGGAAGTAAGAAGACAAAACTGAAACAAATAGATGGCATTTCTGAAGAAATGAACACTGTGCTCTGGGGTAAAGATGAAGATTCCAATGCCAGTGTGCAATCCAAATGTAAAAGCTTTTAGGTAAAATGAGAAGTATTTACAAAGTGTTTCAGTGGTTGAAATGGCAGCATTTGAAAACCAGAAAACTACAGCGGTTATCACATTTATATAATACTGATTGAACACCCTCTTTTAACTCATCCACACTGTGATAGGGTCATTTATTCTTCAGTGACTACCTTGCAAAAACAAGGACCAGAAGAGGGAAGAAAATAGCTGTTTTTTTCAAGCATCGAAAATAAATTTGTTTTAGCCAGATCTACGCAATGCACAAATACTATTTAAGCCCAAACATGAATAGTGATAGTGTCAAGAAATTGTGTTTGCCCATAGAATTACATAGAAGCAGAATGCAATGAAGGAAAGATACAACTCCCTAAATATTAATATTCTAATTCTTGAATTCATTTAATATAGTCTATTGGCAATATAATGTTATGGAAGACATCCAAGTCCAATGTTATTTTTCCTTAAAAACAGAAAGTTCCAGTTCTTGGAGAAATAGCTGCTTTCCTCTCATGTAAACACAATTTGCCATTATTTTTCAAACTGCCACAGGAAGCGACTAAGGAAATTCTACTAAGACACCTATAGGTGAACTTTAGGAAATTCATTCAAAGGCCAACTGCTAAAAAAAGAATACGATTCTAACAAAATAACGGTAAATTTGCAGTAGCAGAGGATCAGACTGGTTTCTGTTCCTTGGATGTTATCCTTTTATTTTCTGAGAAGTGTGAATGATAATCGAACAGAGACTGACAGCACCATAAGAATTGGTGTTCTGACTGTATTTCAGTACATATTAGATAGAAACTTTTAGCAGACAAAAAACAGTCTTACTTTTCACAGAATTGAAGTTAATAATGTAGATAACCATTTACACAGGTGGAGCCTAAGAATTTTGGTAGTCAGTCAGAGTTGGGTACCTAATATCCTGGGATATTGAAGTGTATAAATAATTAATACATATAACTCTTTAGGAAAAGAATGAAGCCATACTGTCAAAAAGAGGAGACTCTGTCATCGATATCAGTGAAACTAGACCTGTTGCATAAATCCTGAGATCATCAAAACATCTGGATTTTGAAATATGTTGCACACAAAAAACCCTGAAGTTGTATATATGACATCACCATTACAAAGTTCAAAGTCCTGATGTGATCCATCAAGACTTTCAGTGCAAATTATTAGCTAAAGAGGCTACCTACCAATGGGAGAATAGTCTAAAAATAGACTGAAACTTTAAAACATTATCAAGTAGATTCCTTAGGCAGAAGTGATCCAGTAACACAAACTATGTATTTATTTAGAAAAATCAGAATTAGCCCAAGTCTTGTAAAGAAAAAGAAGTTTCTACAGTTTAATAAAGAAAACTTCAAAAATTAAGAAACATTCTACTTTTAATTAAGGTTAATTATAGTTTAATCGGTTAGGAAAAACCTTCTAACTTATAAAGTTAAATTAATTGAACTTAAGACTGGTCCAGGTTTTAGTTAGAGAAGGCCCATTATTAAAAAGTGGGTAGATTAAGAGAAAAAGCATTTGATCAAAACTGATCATGCTACCACAGACAAACCAGTTACCAGCCATCAGCAGTGTTACAGTAATTTGCCATGTGCTCTCTTCCAATTGTATCTAATTAGCATTTTATTTCAATATTCACAGTGACTTATTATGACATAGCTTAAGTGAAGTGAATACATTTTACACTGCAACAGCAAACTAAAAATACACACACAGTAGATTATAGCTCAGCCGAGGTCCTGAAGCTCATTACTTTATGATAACCTAACCATTTTCAACATGTTTAATGTTAGCATGAGGCTGGTGTGTCTTTTTTCCTTGGCATGTCCTCATTTTCTTCTCATCCTCCTCCTCCCTCCATAGACAGAATTTCAGGATTTGGAAGAAGAAAGAGAAGGGCAATCACACACTGGCCATATGACCAGGTTTTCCAGACACCCAGGATAAGTGGGATCTGGACGTGGCTTGTGGAGTTGATCTGTGTGCAATTGCTAGCCATCTGCGTAGTGTGTGCGTGCTAGATCAGATGTGCGCATATGTAGCAAGCTCAGTGTATGGCACACAGCCCATATTTCCCTCTGAGATTCCCTGGATGTGTGCCCATCCCTTAATTCTGTATACCTCAAACAACTCCTTCCATTCCCCTTTCTAGTGGTATACAGAAAGTTAAGTTCTCCTATATACTAAAAAGCATGGTAAGAGAATGGCAGAAAACACTTCTTAAACTTCATCAAGAACACTGTCAACAATATTAGCAGCACATTATTTATTGCAAACATAAGCAACCTACTATACACATACAACAGTACAACCAGCTGAGAACACCATACACTTCATCACAATGAGCATTTACGTAACACGGTACAGGCACTCAGTATTATGTCACTAATGTGACTCTTTCCGTAGTCCCTTGAGTGCCTCTGGCTTTGCAGAGCACATCCAGCTAAATAGCACTTGTATGGCCCTAGG
Source organism: Porphyrio hochstetteri (assembly GCA_020800305.1). Classification (NCBI taxonomy): domain Eukaryota; kingdom Metazoa; phylum Chordata; class Aves; order Gruiformes; family Rallidae; genus Porphyrio; species Porphyrio hochstetteri. The sequence goes on from CM036907.1 coordinate 106,205,528, forward strand.
ACATATGCCGTCTGGCCTCCTGCAGCCACTGCTCAATTGAATATAATGGAGTCATGCTAAATGACAGAGCCCTCAGCATGGTAGGCGGAGGGGGCAGGCACAAGCACAAAGAATTAATCAAGCAAGCCAACTCTAAATTGTACAAATTCTGTCAAGCAAATATCTATAATATATTCTGTCACTGAGACTGTCAAAATGGGATAAATCCTCAGCTCAAGTGAAAATAGTACAGATATTCTGAATTACACCTATTATGACACTAACACAAGATCTTGCCTTATTTTACAGGGTTTTTAAAAAGTTGATGACACAAAGAGGCCTAGAAGCCACACTTCCCGCTTTGTACTCTTTCCTCCAGTCACTGAACTTAATTTTTCTGTATGTTAGAAAGTCTCTGCTTTTCTGTCCAGGAGGAAAAGCTGGTCCTGTCCTGTTCTTTCCTGGAGTGACAGTGCAGTGCCAACTTTGTCAACAGCTCTGGGAAAAAAAGATTTGTTACTTAACTTGTACCCTAAGGCTGTGCAAATGATCTGTAGCAAGTAGTTGTCATTTCTTTTTCTCCTTCTTATGCTTCTGAAATATTTTTATTATTTGCAATTTTCATCAATTTCATGATTTATGTGTTTTCTGTAATTAACTCAAGTATTCAGTGTAGATATATAATTATTTATGAAATAAAACCCACATTCATTTGATCAGGAATTTACTGTACCAGAAGAATATTTAAGTATTTTCTGGAAAGCTGATGCAATTTCACACTGCTCCGTTCCTCACTTCAAAGAAATTTATATAAAAATAGTAAATAAAAGTTTACATCATTTTCCCAGGTGGCATAATGGAACTACAAAGGTTTAGTTTCAGTAAGTGGATAAACTGCTGGGAAAAAAGAGAAAGTTTTAGGATGGCTAATTTTCAATGAACGACCAGCAAGTCCAGCTTTAACTTGGTATAAATTGAAAGTGAACAGTTACAGCCCTGTCTCTGGAACTAAATTTTTATGCCTACGAATAAGGAGTTTTATTTCCAAGCTCTGTTTTATTATTGACTATCTGCAAAATGGTTTATAAAAATTCTTTACTAGTATCATTCACACAGTTTAATTAACAAGTATTAATAGTGGCAGAGGTGCTAATAAAGCTAGCGTCCTCTTGTTGTCACAGCTGTTCTCTATCTACCACTATATTGGCATTGTAAAAGGAAAAACATGGTATACCCCTTTCTTGAATTTCAGAGTCTGCCGCAATGAAGTAACACCTAAACTGGATTTCTGAACATTTTAAAAAATCCTTAAGGAGAAAAGTAATCCTTTATTGCTAGCTCAAAGTATATAGGATTCTTTTTTTTCTAAGGCTGGTAAAATCTAGACTGCCACCAGGTCAGAGGTTTGTTTCAAGCTGAAGATGCAGATGAACAAAAGCCGAAGCAGCTTAACATCGCAAATACCATTTTGAGTTTACTGTGGAAGTATGGCAAAATAGGATGTGTTTGTACAACACTGAATAAGGTCAAGCAAACATGCTATTATATGAATATCTTGTGTAATGTCCTTATGGTTAAATCCTGTTCCTTTTATTACATAAATATATTGGTTACTATTCACGCACCTGTCTCGTACAAAACAGGCTCAGGAGGCATATTCCCTCTGAGACAGGTGCACAGCATGTGGCTCTCAGCTGGGTTAAAAGAAAAGCATGCATATGTATGTTGCTGAGCACAGGGAGAAAGGAAAATGGATGAAAGTTGATCTGATACAAAAGAGAGGCATGAAATGAAAGGACATACTGCACATGGAAAGGGGACAGATGCATGAGTATACTAAATAGAAAGTTCTGTGTATTAAAATGGAGTGAACAAAAATTAATACTCCCCTACTCATATATATTTGAAATATTATTTTCTTAAAAAAAGGAATTACAGTTATCAATAACTTAGAAGGTATTGTTTTTCTTAAACAAAACCAGAACATTTCAAAATAAGGGCTCTTTTGTGAATGAACTGAAAAATAGATAAAAGAGCTGAACTCAGAGGGAACCCAAACAGAAGATGCACTAACAAGTCAGGACCAAAACCCTCTGATGTTCCATATCACTTCATCTTTGGCAAAGTCCATCTGTACAGGAGCTTGTATTTCTGTACTAAAGAAGGGTTATGCAATGATTAGAAGTGATCATATAAGCAGAAATTCCACACTGAATCAGGATGACGATTCAGCATTTTCTCAACTCACTTGAAGGAGTAGGAATGAATTTTCAAAAGCATTGGAGAGATTAGAATACTTTTATGTTGTGTTCAATTGCTTTTTGTTTTCTAGATATATTGCGTTTATTTACCCATCTCTCATATGCAGGATGCAGTATTTTTTGTTATACAGAACAATGTGTCTTTCAGTGCTTAGAGCTCTCTGAAGGAAAATTAAAAATCTGTGGCTTAATGTGAAGCTAAAATTGACCTTAAAGACCTATTGTACCCCATCTTCATATAATTTGATTAGAATCTATGGAAAAATTGATCATTTTTCATTTCGCTGTTCCATCCAAAGTCCCTATCTTGTACAAGAGTCTATAAATAGCATAAAAATAAAAAAGCAGCAAAATAAATATTTGCTAAGGCCACCATAGGAATTTACAGTCAACTGTTTATCTCCTTTTTAAAATGTACAGATTCTGAAAATAAAGACTGATATAGTCTCATATTAAAGAAATATTCTCTACCTGGAGTTCCTCACAATCAGTGGCAATTTTACATAAGTCTCAAGCCAATTTAGAACAAGAATATACAGTTAGAAAAATACAACAATAATCTTTGAAGCAAATCCCTACCAGTGTGCACTTGAAAGATATTTCTAGAACAGAATGTATCGGCCACAGACTACAGATTCTCTCTAGTTACTTCCAAGTACAATTTAATGTTAACAGTAGAGAAATACATAAGGAAGTTTAAAGCAGTTGAGGTGTTCACCTGTTTTCAATTGCACAATACTTTCTGTTTGGGAATAAAGTTTCAGAATTCTACCTGTATTAGACTTTTAAAAAACAAATCAAAATTATTCAAGCAAATATTTGCTAGTTGTCTCCAATCTGGAGAATTAAAAGGATTCTTTTTCAATAAAAGCAATTGCTATTGATTTATTGAAAATCCATTTTACGCAAACATTTTTTGCAAAATAGTCCAGGAAAAAAATTTATAGCTCTTTCAGTTAAGATGACATTGCCATTCTGGAGATGGGCAGGAAGGCTCTTCTATCTGAACACTTCTCTTTTTATGGGTTAACCAGAGGCTGTATTTCTTTTTTACCTTCAGGGTATGCTACATATCTTGTCTCTCGGTGACCATGCAGGTGGGAACATATGAGCAAAGCTCATGGATATTGGATACACATAGCTATTAATTTCAGCAGTGGTCTATCTATAGAATAAGAGATATGCATTCTCCATTGGCTTCTGTAAAACTATAAGCTAACCCTACTGCATGCTGAAAACATGTAAATCTAACGAGGAACTACTCAGCAGATGCAAGTCATTTCACATTGTAGTTCAGAGCCAATCCTGATATGAAAGTATTCTACATTATTCCATTGCTACATTTAGTTTCATGGCCTGTTTGCAAGTAATTTCCTTGTACATAAAAAAGTATAGACAACAGCAAAATGACAGGAGCTTCTGTTAGGAAAAGTTATGAAGTTTATTACATTCGGAGAATTAGTATAATTATTATTTTTTTAATTTTTACAAGTAAAAAAGTGCTAAGTAAATTCATTATTTTCAAGGGAAAAAAGATATCCCAGAGCCAAGTGAAATACAACTTAAGCAGTACAGAACAACTCATGAGGAGAACAGAAGCAATCAGTCAGGTTTATAAAGTATGGTCTGCATGGCATAACTTATACTGATAAAACACAAATGAGAAAATAGTTTTCTACTGAGAAGTCTGTACCCTCAACCACACAGTCATCATCTAAACCAGTATCTGGAGTATATGTCTGACATATAGAACTGACTTGTGTCACCACGCATCTGAACTCTGACATCATCTATAATAAAATTATCAATGGGAATTTAATCTCTGTTTTCACAGAAGACAAACTATTATTGGAAGGGAAGTCTGCCGTGGGAAATACAAGCATGTGAAGCAGGATGGGATGCAACTCTTTTTCTCCTAAGAGACCTATTATGGAACTAAGTGCTCAAATTAATTGGTCGGGTAGTATGTAGAAAAATAAAATTGGAAGGCATGAAGAATCCAAACTGAAAATGTGTACTGTTGACATTGTTGTTACAGATCTCAGCTACTCTGAGATCGATGTTCAATTTTCTTGTGTTCTACTAAGCAGCTATTCATAAGCAGTCAAACTCCTCTTTGGCAATACATGTAATACCAGGTACACATTCAGTGCTGAAACACAACAAACTTTTGCTAGATAGTCCTCTCTGAAAAAAACCTCAAACCACAAATGAATAAACTATACAAACCCCAGCAATCCTGAAGATGAATAAAAAAACCCACTACCCATCTACTTCCCTTCTTTCTAACCCATTTCTGATTTTACTTCACTTTCCTCGGCCCTTCCCACACACTGAGTCCCAATGGTTCTTTTCTCTTTCCTGCAGTGCTTCAGAGCACACAGTATTCACTTCTCAATAGAAACTGCTATTGTCATTTTCTCCTCCATTTTCTAGGTGCTGGCACTTTCTTGTTTTCCTTTTGCCTTTCCTGCTAATGTCCAGGTCTTTCTTTATGCTCACCAGTATCTTCTACACACAAAACTCTCAACTACGAAGGACCTTGTTGCTCTCCCAAAGGAAGGCTATATCAGTATTTCATTCACAAGAATCAGCTGACTGCGATGAACTGACTATATACAGAGCCACTTTACACCCTCTAAAAAAATATTCCCATTTCTTTTTAAGAAAAAAGTAGAAATTGAATATAAAACTGCAACACTTTTCATTCACAGATTTTATAATAAAAAGGTTGAAGACAGCAACTAAGTAAGGGGATTTTGCAAGAGGCAGGGAGGTAAGAAAAGGCAAATGGGAAATGCAGTATAAAATAAGAAGTAATCGTTTTCTACAGTTTGCTGCAGAACTTCTTTTTTCCTTCTTTGTTATCATTTTTCTAGGCAGGGTCCAGAAATCTATTAGTACAGTCTAAGAAAAAACTTTTGACTTATTTTTTCCTGTTATTTCCATTCTTCCTTCTTAAAGATGACTAAATGCTCATTTGGGGATAGAAGTAGAAGTGAAGAACAAGTAGGAAGCCTGTTTCAAAGATAAGAAACCTTATTTTGGGCAAATAAAGACAGCAAGAGTTACAATCTGAATGAGGAAACAAAAAAATAAAGAACAGTATTTGAGCAAAGGAGGCACTGTCTTTGGAGAATTCGGAAAAAATACACAAAGCATGGAGATAATTCTCACCCCAGATCAAACTACTATAGTAAAAAAATCTGTAATGTCTCATTTTTAAATAATTACACCACAATCAAATTTACAGCTTGGCCAGAGTAAATGTTGTGCATGAACAATCAAAGACAGTTTTACAGTACGAACCACAACTAAAACAAATTCCAATGGCTGAAACATATCCTGTCACATAGGCCACTTCCCACCTAAGTCTCTCACATTTTAACTCCACTGTTTTTGTTGCTGCCTCTCCCTCTCACAAAGACTTCCAGTGTTTCTAAGCCCAACACCCTTCCATAGTATATCAGTCACTGGTTTCCACAGATGAATGCAAAAAATTACATCTTGACATCATTTAGGTGGGTCATACATCGTCTGGTTTCAGAGGATAGAATGTAAAAGATTTTTAAAAACCTTATTTTATTTAATTATTTACATGAATAAATACCCCAATGACTAGCACAGAAATCTGCTGTCAGTAATGAGTTGGTTGCTGAAACATGAAGTTAGAAGGACTTTTATGTGGACTATCAAGTAGACTATGTAATTTAATATTTATTTAAACACCTCTACAGACAGACAAATGAATTGACAAAGTAGAGCTGTGAAAGAAGATATTTGCTTTCATTTATCTGCTGGCAGCATCCTGAATAGAGTATGTGTGTTCCTTTAGAATAAAGCAACTGGGCAGCTGAGAAAAATGCAGCTGTTTACTTTGTCCTGGAACATGGAACCCTCTGGAGTGAATGGGGGATACCTCCTTCCCCAACAAAACCTGAGAGTGCTCTGTACAAATAAGCTTCTGACATACCTGGGGCAAAGACCAATATGTCCACAACACAGAGGAATAAGAGAGCAGGGGCAACATGTACAAAAGCAACCGGGCTTCAGAGATGATGAAAAGAAAGATATTTTCCCAGGGATCAGACAGGATCATCTATAATTTGCTGCAACCCAGGGAGTCTCTGAAAGTTGCTGAGATAAGACCAAGACTGAAAGTAAGACCTGTGAAGACACAGTTGGTGAGAGGAAGATGTGCTGTGTTCTGTTTCACCCAGCTGACGCAATACCCTCTGCTTTACTTACCTTGTTCTAAAAATAGGTTTCAATCAGAGTAAGAAGTAGATTTAAAAGACCCTTTTGTGTATACCCACTTTAATGATGAGGACAGGCAGAGCAATACCAGAGTACTGACCAACTCAAGAGTTCCATCAGAGTGAGAAAACATAAACATGCTGTGTGTTCAGTGTTCAGCATTTACATCACCCAGGAGGTTATTAGCCCTGAGCTATTAGTAGTGGCATATTTCATGGTAAGATGTGAAAACTGTGCAGTTTATCCTACTATCTCACATTTTAACAAAGTGGAAAAAATAGTGTTATTAAAAACCTTAAAAAAATCTATTTTGTATTTTGTTGCCTTCACAACCAAGTTTCCCAATTTAGCATGCTCCCAAAGCAACAGCCAGGTGAAACTTTGACACGAGGCTGTCACAAGGTTAGGTATCTTGTGAATCAATATGGCTAGAAATTATACATTTGGATTGATAGCTTCCACATGCAAAACACTATGTAAAAACACACATAAGAACTAAATAATTTTGATATTTTAAAACTATTAAATACTGATCTAATCACATAGCAGGAGTGCCCACCTTACATGAATGTATCATTAGAAAATGCTGTATGTCAGTGTTGCATAATAGACAGGCTTCATGCTTCAGTATTTCTATTCTTCTCCATGCTTTGTAATACCATCTAGTAGGTAAAGGATTCAGTCAATCCTGAAAACAATTTTACCAAAAGGCATGCACAGCTGTTTCAATGGCTGCAGCTATTTCATCATCTCCAAGGACAGAAAACACATGTGTACTTTCAAAGAGGAGATACAGTAAACAAGTATGACTGACTGGTTCAGCTCTGTATTTACTTTTAAAATCTTTATCTTCAGGTCACAATGCACAATTTTTAAAGCCAGTTTTCACTTTAAAAATAAACAAAACTCCCAAAACAACAAATATTCTACAGGACCTGTGGGGTCCTGGTGGAGACCAAGTTGAAGATGAGCCCACATGCCCTTGTGGCAAAGGTGGCAATGGTATCCTAGGCTGCACTGCTGCCAACAGGTGAAGGCATGTATGGCACTGGTGAGACCACCGCTGGAGTGCTGGGTCCAGTGCTGCGCTCCTCAGTGCAAGGGACACATGGGCATGTTAGCCATCCCCTCGAAGAGGGACAATAGCAACTCTCCCATGAGGAAAGTCTGAGGGAACTGAGTGCTCAGCCTGGACAAGTGTGCAAAGAGGTGTCTGGAGAAGGGAGGGTGCAAAAAAGACAGAGCCAGGCTTTTTTCAGCAGTTCCCAATGACATGACTAGAGGCAAGTGGCACAAAGGGAAACAACAGGAAACACTGCTACTGTGAGGGTGACCAAGTATTGCAACAGGTTGTCCAGAGACCTTGTGGAGTCGCCATTCCTGGAGATATTCAAAAGCTGTCTGGACATGGTCCTGAGCACCTGGCACTAGGTGACCCTGCTCTAGCAGGGGGATTGTACCAGGTGACCTCCAGAGGTCCCTTCCAATCTTAACCATTCAACACTCTTCTCCATGCAGTGTTAATCATCTGCTGAACTGTAATTAACACTTCTAATTGCAGTTTGCAATTTACTTAATGGAAACACCCTTCATGGGCTAAAGTTTCTGAAGTGTAGCTTCAGCATAGTGTAGAGACATGTTTGCCATTTTAGGCCATGTCTACTATAAAGTAATTTCTCTACAGGGAAACTTGCTTTACAACCACCTGAATTTTCTCACAGAATGACACTCCTGTGCTCTGTTTCCCTGGTAGGGGTTTGTTCACATGCTCCCAAATGTAAGATTGCAGAGTTCAGGTATGAAGAGATCTTTGCTGACTACTGAACATCATTGTAAGCCTATGCATACATAAAACCTGAATTAAAAGATACATGGCCTTTGTTTTATATATGTGTGCAAAGGAGAAGGTGGTCAGGGATTAAAAACATATTTCAAAGAAAGAGAGGCACATAAAAGAAAGAAAGGTGACATACAGAGAAGGTGACTATGATGTAGCAAATGGATCTGCAAGGAAAAGAAATGCACTTCTGTATTGGTTCAGTCTCAGCCTACAAAACTATTTCTTCATCCGTGGAACAGAAACATGCAGAAAAAGGTCCAATTTTAAAATCACATTTTCAATACAATAAGATACTTGAATAAGGGTACTGCATAGAATCATAGAATCATAGAATATCCAGAGTTGGAAGGGACCCATAAGGATCATTGAGTCCAACTCCTGGCTCCACATATGATCACATGCAGGAAGAATGACATCTCCACTGACATCACAAATTGTAATGGGGTGAGTAAGAGTCTAGCAGCTCCTTTCCTTCTGGTTGGTTTATGACTGTCCATGCATACACACACTTGCTCGGATGCTATATTACAAATCAGAAACTTGGTAGAGGTTTTCTTTAAAAAAGGAATCAGGCATAAAAGCTTGCAAGCCTTAATGATATTATTGATGATTGTATCCACTTAGACAGCAGCCAAACACTGACATTATTTACAGATTGGGAAGGAGAGTGCAAGAAAGATTTGTCCCATTAAATACCACGGGTTTTTTTCAATTATAAATATCACTGTAGAGGACAGTCTTACTGCCAAACCAAAGCCTAAGGTACCTTGGAAAGCTTTTTTCTCACTTGGCAAAAATATTTCGGAAACCCTGTCTTGATTCCTTGAGTTTTTGACCAATCTGAACCTCTCTAGCAGAACACATTTATTTTCAATAGAGGCATATGAGAGCATAAGCCACCTTGGGATATATGACTATGTAATAAATATCTATTAAGCTCTTTAAAGATGTTGAATTTTAGGAACAAATGAATGCATGTTTTGTCACAGCTATATGTTTCACAAATAAAGCTTTTTTCACATTTTCCACAAATAAATTTATGCATACTGCAAAATGCCATGTGGTTACAAACATAATTTGCAAATACAGGCAAAATTCACATTTTCCACAGGAATGCAAACTCCAGATACTTAATCAAATTTGAGTTTAAAATTGCACAACTTTCTAATGGGATTCAGCTTTCTTCTGATTTGCTGTGAAAAAACACATATTGCAGTCAGGAAACAACATGAGGCACCATTGCAGCCGAGCAAGTGGCAGGAAAGGGGCAGCAATGAAGCCTGAAGAGAGATCCTTTAAGGTGGAGCCTTCCTCAAGTTCTGAACGACGTCCTTCAGGCTTGCCCAGGCAGCCAGCTTTAGTTGACATTTAGATGTTATGTCCTTGAGTGGGAGATGCTGTGGCATAAAACACAGCACTTGACAGTCTCCCTTTAGACTCCCTCATATGGACTAAAAGCAGACACATTTACCTTTCTAAATAAAATGCACTGCACATTAAGTCTATATTTGAGATCACTGGGGTTTTCTTGGTTATATTCTAATTTTTAAAGGAAATTGAATGTCTTTCTAGCAAATAGTTTTAACTGTATTTTAAGTTGGGTATGGAATCTCTCACAGTATAAATTTCTGTGTTTTCTTCTTTCATCCTCCTCCAGCCTTTTAAAAAATTATTCCAGCTCAAGGAGTAAAATTGAAGGGAGAAAAAAAAGGATTTTAACTTAAGCAGAAAATACTTCTGCATGTGTGTTCCACTGCAGTAAAAGCCATGAAGCATTTAAAATGTAGGCTTCATTTCTACCGATATAGTTAGCCTGTGTGGTTATGTTAACTAGAACACTGATGTGTTTTGCCAGCTTTAATCATATTGAAAACCTCACAGTACGTGATATTTTGCTTTAAAAGCTAATTCCTGCAGACAGTGAGAAGTCTTATGTATTTAAATTTAAAGAAATCCATTTTCCATTTAAATAATTCAAAAATAATTCCTATTTTATGGACTGGTTGACCATCAGGATCTATATACACCATTTCAATAGGCAGTTCACCACATCCAAAAGGGTATTTCAAAGTCTTTCTAAAGCTTCCATTGAAACTATGGTCCATCCTTTACATATTTTGCCCTCCCCCACTGCCAACTCATAGCTATTAAGGAAAACAACAGCAATGTCATTCCAGCTTACTAGAAGGTTAGGTTTTTAGGAACTGGGAGAGAAGAAATAACAGAAAGATAAGTATAAAAAAATGCTTGAATCACTGTGGGAATTTTGTATTTTCTTTATAATTCTTATAATGGTTGCTGAGTACTTAAGGAATAATAGCTATGAGGGCAATTATCACTGCTTCTAGGATACTCAATTATGTGTGCTGAAGAAATAAAGAAGTTTTTTTTTCCTCAATTATTTAAAAGAATCCCCTGGTAAAATTACCATTTTCAGCTAGAATGAAGAAGATTCCCTATGAAAAGAACCGTGCTTTCTTTTAGGGTCTTGTAATCAATAGAAATGAGAATCTCTAGCACATGTGCTCAATTCTCATCTAAATACAAGCTCTGTTGCCAGCAGCAGAATAAAAAATGTGTTCAATCTTTATTTATCATTCAACATACCTCTGAGCAATGCTTTGCCAAGATTCTGCAGAAAACACTACCTTCACCAGTGTCATACACTGCTTTACCTACACATGCAACAGAAACCTGGCAGTCTGTGGGAGCAGGCCAGGGAGGGAGCTGCCAACGTTTTATTTCTAGCTAACAGTAGCGGACAGCCAACTCTGTGTTGAAATTTACCTGCACATGGGTCAGGTTCCCCAAGTGTTTGTAAAGAGTCTTGAGAGATATCTATCAAGCAGCTTGCAGAAAGTCAGATTTAGGCAGCTGAAAACATCAGTTTTCCAGAGAAAAAAGGGAGGAAAACAAAGAAGCCCAGAGCAGCCCACCAGGAAACGAATTAAAGGGGGAATCAAGCAGGTATCATTCCTATGCCAGTGTCATTCCTATCAAGGGCTAACTGCACTGAAGGAGCTGATGGATTACTTTAAGCCCTGAGATCAGTTTCCTTATAGAAGAAATAATGAGGTTTTGAAGGGCTATTCAGACCCTGTCAAAAGGCAAAAGTTAGGGAAGAAAATATCTATATCATTTTGAAAAGCCATACAGAATGTCTCCTTAGGTTTTGCACTACCAACCACTTCACATAAAAAAAAAAAGAATGGGAGGAATAGGCAGATACTTTAGAATGATAGGTGAGCACTTGTCAGTTAACTGAGTGACCAATAATGGGAATGCAGTCTCATTCTGCTAATTAGTGCCTGACTGCTCTCTTTCCCATATGAGTAGATCAGGTTTCTTGTGTGATTTTAGTCACCTAGTAAGACCAGGAAAAAAAAATAATTTATTCCTCTTCCAGACAGCGACATCTAAACAAAGTCCTTGAGCTTCCTTGCAGTAAGCCAGTTTTAGTTTCTCATCTAGAACAGGCATCAGTGTCAGGGGAAAGTGAAACACAGAGTTGGGGTTTGTATACAAAGGGCTTGGGACTGGTCACAGGGTGTTCTGCCAACAGCCACTTCTGTTGTGGTGCCTAGCCCTTTAAGAGGCTCAGAACGTTCTGGAATGTGGCTGGACCTGTGGCTCCCAGCCCTTCCCACTTTAAACTTGCCTTCAACTTAAACCAGTCTCGCAATACAGAAAGCAACACCACAGCTATAAGGAGCAGCTTTCTAGCTTGCATCTTAGCTCCAGCTCCTTGTGCCTGGCTGAGGCTGTGTGCCATGCTGGTGGTGAGGAGGCATGTAGACAGGCCACAGGGATGTCAGGGACTGGGGCAGGAGAGAGCGTGAGAGGGACCAGAGGTGTGGTGAGAGTCCACAGTGCATGTGAATGGGTAGAAGAGCTGGCTGGCAGCCCTTTCCTGTGGGGCAGGGGGATGGCTGTTCCTGCCTTAGACAGCTCTTTACTTGAAGCTCCCACAGTCCTTGAAAGCAGATCCAATCTGCCAAACATGTGATCAAGCAGTGGTTATCAAGCATTGGAACAGGCTGCCCAGAGTGGTGGTGGAGTCACCATCCCTGGAGGTGTTCAAAAACACATGTAGATGTGGTACTTTGGGACGTGGTTTAGTAGATGTGGTGGTGCTGGGTTGGTGGCTGGACTTGATGATCTTGGACTTTTTCAACCTTAAAGATTCTATGATTCTATGAAATATGAAGAAATATTTAAAAATTCAGAGGCATGTGACATCCCAGAGGAGTTTACTGAAATCCAAATGGCAATCCTTAACGCGTGAAGTCAGCAATGTGATGGGTTTACAGCACTGTTTACACAGGGGATGCCTGCTTCAGATTCTCCCACAGTCAGGGCCATATTCCATGCATCTACAGGAAAGTTGTGCAGCCTTCTTGATGTCTCTGATGCCCTGGGCCAGTAGTAGCTGGTCAGTACATATCTTCATTTACAGTGACTGTACCTTGCATGTTGAAATGTGTATTACATGAAAGGCCACAGCTCCTATGACAGTGGAACTACACAAGTATGTGTTTCCTACTAGGACCCCGATTTAAAGAGGCCTTCATAACTTTTCTTGCAGCCTAATGTTGTATACACACTGTACCTGCCCATGAGCCCAAATGCATGAAAGCATCCCTTTTTTCTGACCATGAATCCTACTGCCTCCTACATTATAGCACAGGAGACCCAAGGTTCCTCATCATACATCATTTGAATGTTGCTTTCATACCCTAGAAAAATCTTTTTTCAGTCCTTAAAGAACAGTGAATATTCAAAGGAATCCATTGGTAAGTCTGTATTTTACAGAGTACCTTAGATTTCGTCTTCCAGTATAAAGGCCTAATTCAAAGCTTTGTGAAGTTCATGACAATCTTGTTTCTAGCAGGCACAGGATCAATTTAGCTCTTAATTTAGCTCACCAACCATCCTGATGTCAGGTCACAGATTCAATTTAGTTCTGACTTCCACTTTCCCTAGTTAATCCTTTCATTTGTGAATACTTTCAGCAGTCAGGAGTTAGACATTCCTGTTTTAAGATTTACCTCAGAGGATTCATATCTCTTCAGTCATGTGGTACACATTTATCCAGACTTCAGTGCTTTTACCTATTTAATTTCCACTTTCTTGTTGGATTTACTTACCTTGTTATTTTCAGAAGCAGGAATCTTTAGCTGTGGATCATTAAGTTGGGGTATTGCATTGAAGTGCAAGTTTTTAATTAAGAGCAGTTGGTTATTTATTTAGTGTTGGGAAGAATTCTAACAAAACTGACCTTCCTGCCTTTTCCCCACAGATCCCCATCATAAATTCTTATTGAGTTATATCAAACTTAATATCACATAAAAGTTTTAAAACACTGAGAGAATTGGAGTGTTGTGTATTTTAAGAATGGAAAAGGAGGGATACAACAACTATAGGCAGCTAAAATGATTTTGGATCAATGAACAAAATTCTAAAAGGGTCCCCACAGAAGCTAGCTAGCAATGAGAGACGTTCTCCCATCATTCTCCATCATGTCATACACTGATTGAGGAAAAATGGAATGGGCTGTATTTTACCTTATTTGGAGGATGTTATCTCTCTTTTTTACTCCACTTATTTCTTTGCCTTTTGTGTTGGTAAGGAATGTTGTGTCACATTTTCTTTTACCTTATTGGAAGGGCCAATGAGAAACTGATTCTTAGATTATAAGTAAACTGGGAAATATACAAAATTATTTTTATTAGTATGTTTAGCTTCAAATATGTATATATTATTATCTAAGGACACTTACAAATCCATGTGATTTTGTTACTTCTATGATAGTGACACAAGGAAGCTCCTATGTCCATAAGGTGCCTAAATAAAGATTAAAAAAAAGAAATCATTCTTAGCTATACCATTTTGTCTGGTTTTGAATATTCATATAATTGAAGGTTTACTGGTGTTCACTTACTCAGAATGGAAGTCAAATACTAAATTCTGGTAATGTATAGTCAAAATCAGTTAAGCATGCAGCTTTATTTGTATGTGTAACTCTTTGGCTTAATTGTTTAATGTGTCTTTAGCTACCAAACCTACCAAAATTTTTATCACAAAATGTGGAGATAAACTAGAATTATCCACAGTGGACCACTGTCACAAAATAGCTGTTGCAAAAACAATGAGTGAAAATAAGTATTTCTGTTTGAAATCAGTAACTTTTTGAAAATTAGTGAGAATCTTTCTAACCTTAACATCTTGCTTTTGATATGGTGAATGACTTGTCATTTTCTTTTGGTTTTCCTTTCCATCCACAGATATTAACAGGTATCGGGTAAAGAAATATTGGCCACTTTTCTGACCCCTTATATTCAGTGAATCGTTGTCAGCACTTATAAAATGAACAATATTAATCAATATTAGGAGGGAGATGAAAAGGAAGCAGAAGAGTAACTGTATCTTGCGGCAGACACTGAGGGTTATTATGTCTAAGCAGGATGCACAAGACCAAAGCACTCAAAAAAAGGGAAAGTGACAGTTTTAGCTGCACGATGTCTAAAGGCCATTTGTGTTGTGCTGATGGTTTTTATATATGCCCAAATCAGTATAATCAGTGTTTTATACAGTCTGTTCACTCGGTAACACTTGACTTACTGCTCTGATCATTCTGCCATTCATTGGTGTAATTTTTCATAAGAAAAGAATGGATGGTGGTCATATCAGCCAAGTGCAGAGAGTATTTTCATTTTTAAGGTGGGAAGCAGTATCTTATTATTAGGAAGCAAGATGTTCTGTGAGAAGGACTATTGGACACTTAAAATTACTTCTAAATTTCCATTTTGGCTTTGGAAATCATCTTTGAATTGCCTTAAAGCAATGAGCAGCCATAAAGGCAGCCTGGTTAGAAGGGAAAAATACTGAACAAAGGAAATTTTCTGCTGAAGAATATTGTCAGGGAAGGGCCTTCCAGCCTGTGACTGCGAGCCTGTGAACCAGAAACATCCTTGAAAAGAGCACCCAGGGTACCTGGAAACCAGAGAGATCCTGAGATATCATGGATAAGTGCAAAAACAGGGGACTGCAATAGCAATTTATAATCCAGAAAGGTGGAAAACCACCTGAAAAAAAAAATGCTCTGAAACAACAGAAAATAGCATCATCTATTGGGTCTTACAAGTCAAAAATCAAAATTAACAGCATGTATTTGTTGCTTGAAGTAGGATGCCCTACACCTTCTCAGTGTTATAAAAATGAATTAATTTTTATCTAAAACTGAGACCCCAGCTCTGTGAGAACTTCTGAGTTGAATTCCATGTGAACTTTTCATTGGGCTCATGGACTCTCACTGGAGACACCTGACTGACTCCAGACTCTGTGACACGGATCATTTTTGAAAGGACACTGCCTGTTACCTTACTTGTTCGATCTGTCCTCCCCTCTTTTTGTGGTGGCTAGCCCTGCCCCCCAGGATCCCTCGCTCCTCCCCACCACCACCTCCATCCCCTTTTTTGGAGGTGTGAACCATTCTGAAATCCGTTTTCCTTCATATTGACATTATATACATTTATACAAGCAATCTAATATATGTTCTGTTAAATTCTTGATCTGTTTGCTTCACTAGTGATAGCTTGTACTATGTGTAGTAGTATGCAACTATTTATTGCTGTTATTGGCTGTACTGCAATACTGACTGATCCTGTCATTGATTGTTAGCATAGAATTGGTTGTTCATAGTAATTTCTAGTAGCTTGGTATGTATATGTTAGGTCATATTGATTTTATTAATGACGCGTATATTTGCTAGTGGTGATTTTTGTAGTAGTTGTGGTAATCTGTAGCAAAGAAGGGAAATTTGGAGGGTAAAGCCTCCATGTTCTGGTGTATTACAGAATGCAGTACACCCTTGGTTGCAATTGCTACACTCCCAAAGGCCAGGTAACCCTTTAGGTTGTGATGCTTGGGAAAATCACTTCCTATGCTGCTTCCCTCTTTCTATAAAATTGTTGGAACTAAAACTGTGTAGATTTCTCTCTTAGCTATCCTTCCCCTCCATATGAACTACTTCAATTCTATTTTTCCTAACCCCCTTTTCTATAGATTTTTGAGCAATGGAGATTTTATACATCATGTCACACAGAAATGTTTACAAAACCCCCTGAAATTTCTTGCTTCTGAAATATAGAAATGGCATTTTTTTAAAACCTTTTTTTTTTTGCTGGCAAGTTTCATAAAATAGTATGTCTGTCTTTGTACCATGGGAAGGAAATTTTTATGATGCTATCTATAGAGAAGAGAAAGAGGAGGACGGATTCTGAATCCAAGATCTTACATTTTACAGTTTCCCGTGCCTTTACATGGGGAAAGTATTTCACATGTAGAGACTTCGGATGTCTCTGCTATGAAACCAAAACATGTACATTAACTTTTTTGTGTCTACTCTAAGTATGTCAGTTGCGTAAAATGACTTACTGCATGTAACATTTTAATTTCCCAAGAGAAGAAATAAAGCCACAAATACAACATCTCAATTAAGTATTGATAAAAACAAAGGATACTATTTAGTGTAAAGAAGAAAATGTATTCCTAAGGAAGGTAGCAGTGGAACAGACTGAGATTACACAAAGATGTTTATACATACAAGTAACACGTTAAATTATTCCTTTCTCCTGGCATGTTCAATACTGAGAAAAAAGAATCTAAGGAGTAGGAATAACAACAACAACAAAAAATAATCCCAAACTAAATAATTTATGAATGGTGAATTAAATTTCAGTTTAGTGAGTTATAAGAGCAAATCCACATGTGAAATTCTGCGAACAGAACTTTTTCTCTTTAGTCTTCAAAGAAATTAAAAGAATTTCAAGAGAAAAGATGCTTTGTAGAAACTCCATGAGCTCAATAGAGACAAATGTGAGTGGTCTTAACAAGAGTAACAGATGCATTTTAGTTCTAATAGCTTTTATGGTCAAAGATTTTTTTTTCTGCCTTTTCAGTTCTAATGGCATTGACTAGATAACCATGATTTCTTTTAGAAGAAATAGAATTGTGCTAATGATTTATTAGAATAACAGTGTTCAAAGGTCATATATTTATCATATGTTAAGAGGAGGTATGGTGGTTTTGCTAATACCTTGCATCTTCATTAAGTATTGAAAGTAATTAATTTCATTAGTCAGAAGCCTCTTTACTACATACATTCTTTTAAGGTTGCTTCTGTATAAATCAGTTCAATAAAAATAGTGGGGTTGGCGATGTTTTGCCTTCTCTTTTGTCTCAAATTTCAGGAGCCATGTGGTCCAGAAGACGGTGCACTAGCTAGAGAGATGTTTCCACCAAGGTTCTGTTATGGACTTGCTGCAGTAAATTTCCTTGTTGCTGTTTCCTCTCCTTCTCTCTCGTCCACTTTTTCAACCACTTTGGGGCAGATGCATTCTATTATGTTGCTACAATCTCTGTCACAATTAGGATTTAATGGAGGTTTTTTACATTTGTTGGATAATTTTGAAGTAAAAAAACACAAGTCAAGTAGAGGTAAGCTATATTTTAAAATCCATTGTAGTATAGTAGTGTAAAAGCTTATATAGGCATGAAGTGATATATGTTGTATGAAACATTAATTAGATAATCTTCATGGATTAGGTATGTACCTATGGAATTTGCAAGTCAGTGTGTTTGTGTGAAACAAAGTACAGAAACATGGAAGCGGTAAAGCAAAGCCTGGGATCCACAGGACATGATAAAGCTTTAAATGGCCATCATGAGAAGCAGAGACATTGAAAACAAATGGAATAAATTTATCACAGAAGATTTTAAAAGCTAATAAGTATGCACAACCAGTGTGAAAAGTTTTGGCTTGGTTTCTGGGTTTTGTTTTTTTTTTCTTTTGATACCCATAATAGTTTCAGCACTTTGTTTTTCATGAGTGTTTTGTTGTAAAGAATTTCCTTATTGCATTAAGGAATGTAATCTTAAAGGCTAATTTTAGCTAAGGCAGGCTCTTCTCCCGAGGCTCTATTGACAAATGGTTCTTCTGAAGGGCAGTTCAGAGCCTAATTCACATACTTTGAATTAGTTTACCGAAGGAGCCTTCCTTTCTCCATTGACTGTCTCCCCTGGAGAAAAACAAGTGAGACAGCCCTCTCCAGCATAAGCTTAGTCTTCAGTGAATAAGAGGAAAACCCTGTCAGCATTCAGACTATGACTCAGAATAACTCTTTTTAGGTGCCATTATTTATGAAGATTTTTACGGAGTTTTCACAGATTGATAACAGGGTAAGATTTACTCTTGGAATCAGCCAACTCCCACCCACTGTGAGTCCTAAGCAGATCTTACAGACAGTGTTTGGCCTCAGATCTTTGTTCCTTCTGCTGTGGTCTCCATTGTTTTTCAGCAGATTCTGAAGCACATTGTCAGTATTCGGTTGCTGTTTGCCTGTGCAATTGCACTGGTCCTGGTAGCAACCAGTAAATGCCCCTTCCTGATCACAGTCTTTCTGGTGACATTTCATTCACAAAAAGCTGTCTAGTAGGAGTTTCTTGGAATCACTAACAGATTTACATGAGACACCCTATAAGAAAAGAAAAAATCTTGAAAATCATGTAATGATTCTAATTTTGTATGACTACCTGAACTAGGAAAAGCATCAAAATAAAGCAATGGGACACATAGCAATGACTTGTTGGGTAAGACCTTGCCACATGGAAGGGTTGTTTATTAGCTGAGAGTACTTTGTCCAGGAAGCTCTTGAAGATAAAGCAGTAGCATCCATTGTAGCTATGTAATTACAACTACGTTAACCTAGTTATGAGTACTTGGATCTACTAAGGACAAACTTGGAACATGTTTGGATGCTTAGTTGGGCATGTACTTCCAATGATTATAAGTATTTGAGTGATGTGACATGACATGCATGAAAATCTATTCATATCAGGTGACACTTTGGAATTTAGGGATGGCTCAACCTCTTACATATAGATGGCTGACTGAGGAATTTATTAACATGAGTTTTTTCAGTTCTTTCTTTCATTCACTGTATAGGAAATGACTTGTCCATGAGACTGGGATTCAAGGAATATTGTCACTCTGGAGAGAATTTTAAGATACCAGCTTAGCTTCATTCAAATTGTACATGGAATTGGGATATTGACTTCTGTCTGCAGTCAACAGATGATGTAATCATTAAGATCACACTGTTTCGCTTTCAGAAGAGCACTTGGAAAGTCCTTCACAAGAAACTTGCCAATCTAGGTAAACTCTCTTCTACTGCGAATTCTGCCAGAAAAGCCTTGATAATGGTTAGGGAGCAGATGTGATGACATAAGTTCTATTTTTCTAACTCAAACCATCTTATTAACTCTGACTACCACAGCTATCTATATGTAACCTTTCTGTTCCATGTTTGCATCACACCCAGTTCAACACTACCCTCACCCATCATGAAAATTCTTTTGCACCGTCACAATACATACAAATTTTAGAGCAACTGAACTTGCAACATAAAATGAAAGAAAAATGGACATGCATAGCCAAACAAATATCAGAATAATATTCTGCACGTGATCTTGCAAATTGATGAAAATGTTTTGCCTAACTGTGTAAGTGCACCACAGAATTTGTACAGTTATTGCTTAATGTGTGTTTCCAGTCTTTGTAGGGCTGCTTAGGAAATTGTCCTTAGCTGTGACACTAATTAATAATATTTAATATAATAATGATAATTGATACAGTAACAGTTTCCTTGATTAAGCAACTTATGCTTGTATGCTTACTTTGCAAGATAAACATTGTTTGTGCAAACCACCATACATTTCTTTTGACAGGGCAGTTTGTAGCTAACCAGCTTTGTGACAAATTGAATAAGATGGGTAATGTTGTCACCTTCTTGTTACGATTCAAAACTTGGCATTGACTCATAACATGGCATAGGGTATTTAAGTCTTCTGCTGTCAGGAACATGGAACTGAATCACAACACAAGGTCAGTGTCTCAGCTCTCTGCATGATGGAGAAAAAAATATTGCTTGAAAATAGTAGGAAGGAAAAAATCTGGAGGAGGGAAAGGTAAGAGGTAGGAGAAGAATGCCTCTAGTTTTGCTGGATCTTTCAACTCTGAAGTCACGTGCAGCCTGTAGTTTGGCCACCCACTAATTGGACAGAGTTGAACCTAGGCTCATCAATACATATGGCATTTCAGTTGAGTTTGTACTGGGAATGAATTTGATTCTGGGTTTCTCTCCTCCTTTTATTATCCCTAGCTAAATTCAGATCCTGGGTTTCAATGCAGGATAAATGAAGAAGCAACAACCCATTCTAAAAAATCCACGTAGTAAAGTTATCTCAAGATAGAGTTGCACTCCAGTGATCTAAATGCATGGATAACAACACAGCTGTTGGGCCGTTACTGTACATATGTTTCTCAGCAATAGAAATCCCCAGTTTGCATAATACCTGTTTACAAATAAATGTATCATGAAAAAAACATAAAAATTCAAGACTCTCTCTACAGGTTTGTTTTTAGTGAAGTATCCTTTTTATACTTTGTAAGTAGAATTCAAAAATAATATGAAGTATTGGTGAACCAATGCTGGGGATTCAGTAGATGTTATTCTCTTGCTACACTCACCTGTCCAACTGAAACAAATCTGCTTTGCTGCATTATGTACGCTTACAGGCATCTCCCATGTCTTTAGACTTTTGTTCCTGAATATTCATCAGTAAAAATTCTGTAAGTCATTTCACATGTATTAAGTAGTTCACTTATATTAAGTTGCACTGCTCTTTACAATCCTGTCTTCAGATTTCAAGAGTGAAAGCACTGACTAGGGAACAGTGTCAAACATCTTCCAGTAATTAACTTTTACATAACTTTCAGTGGAAGTGGAGCTCAGGAAGAGTCCAAATGTTTATATTCGTAAAAGGAAAAATTGGTTAGAGTACAACTAAACCATTAAAATCTATTCTGAGCTGACAGGGTCCACAAGAAGCTTGATAAAGCAGCCTAGATGAGGTGTGGCTTTATGTATATTCACAACTATTTTCATTTTCTTAGGGGGTCTTTTTGGCCTAAAATAAGAGTTTCTATTTGTGTGAGCCATTAACCGCTACATGCGCTAGAATTTCTTGCGTAACCTTTTATTTTCTTCAAAATTGGTTTGCTCTGCAGATGTCACTGAAATTTAAATTTAGACTCAGTGGACTTTATATGTATAGCTTACATTAAATGAGTTATATAACAACAATACATCTCAAAAATAAATCACATAAGATAAAAAGTAAATTAGGTCACCCTTCTTAGCTTTCCATCACCTGCTTTTTGAGGCTGCATTGTTGCACTTTATGGGTTTTTGTCTGGGATTTCCTCTATTTCCTCTTGGAGCTTTCTTTTAGCTGCATACAGCCATGCCATCTCATCCATGTCTTTAATAACTTTTAACTCACATACTTCAAATAATTCTTGATTGGTGAAAAGCATCCCTCTGTTCTAGATAAATAGAATACAAGTTAGCAGAAATATCACTCATGGTTAAGTATTCATTATGTGCCTATGTCCAACTGAGAGACTACGTGTTGCTGCACTAGTGAGCTTCAGAGGGTTGGCTCTTAAGCTCCAAATGCAGCAAAACTTGTTTAGCTCTTAGGTTTTCTTCAGGCTGTTGTGGTTTAACTTAGGAGGCAGCTAAAACAGCCACACAACCATTCCCTCACTCTCCCACAGTGGGATGGGGGAGAGAATGGAAAAAACTAAACTATTGGGTTGAGATAAAAAGAGTTTAATAGGGCAGAAAAGGAAGAAAATAACAATAATAGCAATAATGATAAAATAATATACAAAGCGAGTGATGCACAGAACAATTGCTTGCCAACTGCTGACCAATGCCCAGCTAGTTACTGACCCATGTCCCTCCCTGGACAACTCCCCCCCCCAGCTTCTATACTGAGCATGGCATCATGTGGTATGGAATACCCTCTGGCCAGTTTGAGTCAGTGGTCCTAGCTGTGCCCCCTCCCAGCTTCTTATGCACCTCTTGCAGAAGGCTCATGCCTCCTTGCTTATACAGTGGCGGCAGCTGAAAAGTCCTTGCCTTAATTATAAATACTCTTTAGCAACAACTAAAGCATCAATGTGTTACCAACAATATTTTCCCACTAAATCCAAAACACAGCATGGTACCAGCTGCAAGGAAGAAAATTAACTACATCCCATCTGAAACCAGGAGACAGATCCTGTATGTCGGATGACAGACAATCACTACAATGAAACCAACATGAAATACCTCTTCACATTGACCTCTTGCTAATGGACATTATAAGCAGACACAACTTCCAGCAGCTCCAGGGCCAGGGATTCCTCTGCCCAGCCAGGATCTCAGCCTAGCAACCCAGGGGTCTCCATCCCAAGCTGATGGACGTGGCTGCTCCTTTGCCATTTCTAGGTTCAGCCAATAATGATGCTGAACATGTGTCCTGACAACACTATCAGGACTATAGCTCCCCTCTTCCTTTTCAGCTGGTAAGGACTCAAGTTCACAAATGAAAGCATACATGTCCCCACTCTCTGGATTTATAAGTAGATGCATGCTTGCGAATCTATCACGTATCAGTGCGGTCCCCACTTATATACAATCAGCTCTTATTGTACCCCTTTTTGGCTTATCCCCCTCCTTAATCCTCCCCAATGCTCTTCCCTTACACATTCCTTTATAAATTTTGTATAATCCCACAGTCCCTCCTCTGGTACCTCAAATCCTTATGTTCCTCTTGTCCTCCCCTTCTTACTACTTACAAAGTCCAGGTGGATCTGGACTGCCAGCTCTTCTAGAGCTGTGCATGGAGGCTTTAATGGGCTATCTGACCAGAGACTTTTGGTCTTTGACATTGTGTCTGTTATTCCCTCTTCAACACATTTGTATCTATGTGTGGTTTTGCTTGTCATTTCCCTCTTTACTTGTTGCTGCCTATTTTGCTTTGAAAAGAGCTGGATTACTTTAGTGAAGTAGACGATCTCACCTTCCCCACACCATTACATTCCTAAATCAAGAATAGAAAAATTGTATTTGAAAAAAACTGATGGAAAGCTAAAAGTAACTGGTGAAGTGAAAACAAAAGTTTTCAGTAACACTAATGCATCTGTGCAGTTATGGATCAAGCCTGCTTTCTTACAAGTTAAACTGCTATTGAAACCTTGGTGGGTAGTAGTTGGTTATTTACTGTGTAGTCAGCATCAGGGAAGATATTTTTCTGGTTGGTAAACAACAGAATGTGTCCTCCACTTTCACATCATGTAAACCACATGAAAATACCATAGATTTCTCTAGAAAAAGGGGACAAACTTTCCTTTTTTTTTTTTTTTTTTAAAGGAATCTTACATGGTCTTCATCAATGATGCAAGGCTTTTTAAAACCTTTACGTTCTTTACCTTTTAAAATATGTACTTATAATCAGACAAAATGAGATGAAGAGGTAGTTTTTTTCCCATGATTGACATGCAATGTCTGGAAATCTGGAGACTAGAAATCTTCTGTTTTTCTTAAACCAGGATTTTTTTCCCAGTGTTTACACTTTGTCTTGCCCTAGTGTTCCTATTGAGTGTTTCTACTCCTCACTTCGAGGTTTTGTACCTCGTTATTTAAATCACATCACCTGGTGTGATTACCACAGGAGCCAGGTACTCGGATGGGTGGATGGGCCACAAGCCTGCATGGAAACATCATCAGCCTTTTGTGTTGCCAGGGCCAGCTCATGCTTCAGCTGCCCAGTTCCCACTCAGAGGGAATGATTTGGGCAGCACAGGTCTCTGTGAATCTCGGAACTTGCCCTCTGAGGGCCAGCACAAGAGCTGAAAGAGAACACAAATGAAATTCTTGCACATGTCTACCCTTTGGAAAGGTGCTGTGACTAGGAATTTCCAGGGGCACAGTATAGCTATGAATTGAGAAGCCAGACAGGCCAGAGGTAGTTTTACCAGATTATTGCTTGACAGTAGGTAAACTCAAGATTATAACTAATAAAATTAATGGTATATGATAGGCTTGAAGCCTGCTTTATTTTTCTTAGAACAAATCTGTAAATCTAAATGTTTACAATTGCATTCCATATTGAGATTCACTTCTTTTGTTGTTGTTTTGTTACCAGACTGAAAGTATAGTTTCGGAATAATAAAATTATTTGGATGTGGAAAAAACGACTTCCCTCTCTCTTTCCCTCCCTCTTTTTTTCCTCCTTTCCCTCCCTCCCCCCATCTTTTTACCCACAGACCTTCAAAGAAAGCTGCAGTTCCAGATCTCAAATGTCCCTATTGTCTACAGAGTGGGAAAAACGTCGATCTCCTCAAAATTCCTTTCTGTTCTAGTCCTCATTCTGACGTGAAATTAGAGATAACAGGTTGTGCTAGGGCAGTAGCCTTTCCTCCAGGGACAGTATGCTGTTCATAAGACTCAAACCTGTTCTCAACCATAAAAAATATTTGTGTAGGATATTGGTTTCTAAAGTGTTCTGTTTATAATTTTATCACCAGCCCCACCAGGTAATCACTTTGTGAACTAGTTGACCACTAAATATGCATCCCCATGTAAAGGCACAATATTGTATTTTTATGCATGCTTCAGTTATAATCAGTGCACAAATAGAAAACTGTTTGAAGTTGCTCATATAGAAAGGGCTGCTACAGATTCTGGTAGGCACATTCTCCATGCTCTACACCATGTACAGAAACGTGTTTAGCAATCCATAAAAGGCAATAGTTAATGCAGCCACTCAGTCAAGATAAGAAATATGGAAGCTAAAATAAGCAACTTGAATCACTGTAACAGCAAGAGGAAGCTTGCAGCTCCATGCTACACAATGCAAAAGTAGACATAAAAGGGCTGCTGCTTTTTTCCCCCAGCCTGCTGCAATACGGCAAACAAGCTGCCGAATGTCCGTAAATAGTGCTTCTCTCACACTGACACTGACTTTTCCAGCCACAGAAATATTTGCAGTAACAGTCAAATGAAGAAGGAGAGGATGTGGTTACTACAGATACAGAGGAAACTGTGTATAACCAAACGTAATCTTTGTGATATGTATTTTGGATGTTAAACTGAGAAGGAAACTCTACTGTCTATGTTGTTATGCTCTATTGCTGACATGGAACTTTAGCTGCTGATCTAGCCTCTTTGTAACCAGATTTGTTTGACTACAGGATAAAGGAACCATAATGCTATCATCAAACCACTCAATCAAACATTGAACTTTTAGGAGGAAGAGGATTCTACATCCTGTATATTTCTGTCTTTTCAACATGATATGTCCTTTTTGGGACAAAAGGATTGTGTATATGTGTCTGGCTACAAAAATTTTACCTTTGTCATTGTTTTGTTGTGTGGGTTGGAGCAGATGACATACTTAGGGAAGGAGTGAAATCCTGGCCCTGCTACTAAGGGTGGGAGCTTTGGTCTTCACTTCCGTAGGGTCAGGACTTCACCCTGTGTCTCATATTCTGCAGCTGTGCAGTGAGGACATGGATATAACAAATCCCTTCCTCCTGAAGCTGAAGTGTGAGTAGGGTCGCTTCAGAAATATTAGTGAGTTTTGCTAATTAACTGTATTTTGTAAATGAACAGAATTATATATTAAAAAAATCAATTTATCATTTTTCATCATGAGAATTGCCTCTACCCTTGTCACAGTTTTTTGCATTTAATCTGTACTGATAAACTATGTCAAGTCAGAAGGATTAACTATTCTCATTGTATATGTACACTTCAATTTTGCTTAAAGTATTACTTTAATGGGGCCTGAGTCAATGGAATTTTGAGGACTAATTGAAGTTAGCTTTTCCTTTTAGGGCTAGTTGAATGTTTTGTACTGAGTGTTCTTCAAATGATGATGAAGACGATTATGATAATCATCATCATCATCTTTGTTGCTGTCATCATTATTTGAAATTTCCTGTGTTTTTATGGAAAATTCTGATTTTTCAAAAGCTAGAAAATCTCCTTTTGCTGAAAAATATTTTCTTTCAAAACATTTTAAAAAACTTGTCTATTTATTTATGAGAAAAGGATGAAGAAAATAAATGTTGCAAATATTCCATCTAATGGAGGATGTGTAGTCATTTATGTACTACATTCCCAAGCCAGAATGCATCATGCATCTTCAGAAATACACCAGTAAAAACACGACTGATATGATACGATGATAGACAGTGAATGATAGGAGAGACTAGAATGAATAGAAAGAATTGGGAGCATGAAGAACTAACGAGGAAGCTTATACCATCCAAATGCAAATGTTTGAGTTTTTATCACAACTGTGGATGTTTCTCACCCCTTTTTTGCAACCACAATGGCTTATGTGACAAGTAGTCATGTATATATGGCTTTTTGTTCTGTACTGATAGTAGCTTCTTCTTTGCGTCATACAGCTACAGTCTTTATTTTTCCTTAAGCATGACTTTGAATCTTATCTCTTTGAACTGTTTTACTGTGGCTGATGGGAAACCCTGAAAGATTATAATATATATTAAATATATTATGGAGTGAACTGTACCTGGGAAAAGGTTAAGTATAGCAATTTTCCATTCTCTTCAACTGGCAAGTCTACTCTAGTAGAATATTTAAAAGGGTATTAAGGCAAGAAACTAATCCATGCAATATAAATATTGGGATGGATAAATTAGAAAAAGAAAACAGATGTACTACAAAAGTAAATAATAAATTTCTAAGTCCAAGATTACCAATAATATAATAGGGAAAATCAGAGCAGAAAGGATTCCAGGATGAAGAACAATGATATAAAAGGCAAAATGGTACAAGATCATGGTACAGTTTGGGGAAAATCTTATTTATAGAAAACATCTGGAACCATTCAGAAATGTTGGAAAGGTATGATAAAGTACATATTTCTAAAAACATATATAAAAAGCTGTGGAGGAAAGAAAGGAAGAAAGCGTTTGTTTCTTTCTTCTATTTAGATGATCTTAGCCACAAACCATCTTGGATTATAGGAATATAACCTTATAATGTAAGAAAACAGAAATATAGGAACCAAAGAAATAGATATTAACAATAAATATTTAGAAATAATTGTGTCCCTCTGTTAATCCCTGATATATCATCTCTAGTATTTCTCATTCACTTTTCAACAACTTTTACAACTTCCTTCACAAATGTCTTTATTTTATGGTTTAAGAGACATGCATTTTCTGAGATTCCCTCCTTTTAACACTTGATTTCATCTAAACTTTCCATCGTATTTTTGTAGATTGTATTCAAAATTCCTTCTTCCTACTTACTGTCTTCTTTTAAAAATTTTAGGATATTTTTGTTATACCCTTTTTTCAATGATTGATTGAAACTTCATTGAAAAAAGTTTGCAAAAGCTTTTCCTGAGGATAAATATGAGACATAGTTATGATGGTAACTCACCCAAATATGAGTTTGATCAGAAGCAGATCCGTGTCATGCTATATTGATATTAATTGCAAAGACAGGAAGTTAGCCAGTCCTATTTGGTTTGGCTTCCCAAAGGTATAAAGAGAACCTGAAAAACATGGGAGTGGGGGACAAACAAAACCCAGAAGGACCATTTTGATTAGAATGTGGGAAAAAAAAAAAATCTCCCACTTTCTTTCCATTGCCTTTAGTGTCAAGAGGGAAATAATGCGACTCCATGGTTTCTGCTTATAAAACTAACCAGTAAAATTAAAACACTGACTAATTGTTCAGGTTAAAAGTTGGAATGTTTCCCTTGGTCATTGCTTTTTCAGGACAGAGCAATTGAGTTTTTTTCATATTTATTGCCTTACACTCTGGTTTCTGTACTGCCTGAACTCATGCTCTCCAAACACTGTATAGATTTCTGGCATTTCTTGGTGCCCATTGCCTCAGAAATCACCTCACTGATCCTACTTACCCATTTATATCAATAAAGAATCAGCTTCTGGACAGGATGTTATGTGTCTGAACCCCTTGTTATCACTGAGTAAAATTTATCATATATGACTGTGCTTATATTTCATTCAACTTTATTGTTTTCTAGCCAGAGTTGGTACAGTTGGTAGATCACTTTTTAGCTGTGTTCTTCCTTGCCTTTCTCACTGTTTTGAACAGCTCTTTTTTTTTTTTAAGCAAAAAATGATCAGTTTGATTTCTGGTTCTGATTAAGTATGTATTCACTGCTAAATTGTCATTAGCTACACTAAATCATTGTGCCTATGTGCAAAAATTTGCCATATATTTATGTTTATTGTTATCTTTTATTCACAGAAGATCTTTTAGATAGTTAGTTTTTCATATGATGGTGTTTCTATCCAAGAAGATTTAAATTCAGATTACAAGAATTAATAAAACAATATTACTAACATTGTCTCATTTCATCTGGGTTTTCTAGTACCTAGCCATTACCTCTTGCATTAAAATATAATTTCTTAAATTCAGAGTTGGTACAGCACTGCAAAAAATGAAGTTTAATACAGTATTACGTGAGTATATGCAATAGAACATCTTAAATATGCAACGTATGTATGTTACATTGATGGTTACCGATCTGGCAATGCTGTTGAAAAGCTGCAGCCAGAGGCTATATATGCCAGAGTAGAGGCAAAGAATCTCAGCTGGTGTAAACAGCAACAACTTCATTTTCCATAAGAAACCCATGATGGTTTGTTCCAGTGGAGCATCTGACCATAAGAACTCTAATCCCTGAATTATTCTGATCTCAGGAGCTTCATGTCTCTGTGAAAGGACAGTATTACTATTCCTGAATGATAGTGTCAGGTGGATTCAATTTGCTCCAATCAGACTAGAAGATGTTACAGACTCTTTGAAATTAGGTCATGGATAGAAAACTTCTGATGAAATGACCTTAGTAACACGATTGCGGTAGGAAAAGAGTGACAGGTACTTCCTGCAAATAGGCAAGTGCAGGTTCTTGATTTACTTTATTTAGAGTTTTGTGCAAACAAAGATTTTCTTGGATGAATTGGTCTTAATTCTTCATCCTGTAGTTTATAGGGGGGGTGTAAGTTTATGGAGGGGGAGGTGTTTTATTATTTTTTTAAAATAGATATTGTCTTTTATTTTACTGGGAAATTAGTCCACAATATGACAGTTGTGTCACTTTTTATTTCACTGAAAAGCCATAATTCTCTGATTCCGCTGATACTTCTACTGCTTTCTATAAATTGATGAATTATTTAGCCAGGTCCCTTCTTACAAACAAGAAAAAAAAAAAGAAAAAAAAAAGAAAAAATATTGCATTGATTCCTGATGGTTTTTTATTGGTTAATCCAAATAGTATTTCTTCTTTTCTTCTCATCAGCTATACTTGCAAAAATCTTCCTTGCTTTTCATTCTACTTCCCTCTATTATTGTTCTTTACAGTGTTTTCCCATGGGTTGTGTCTTGCAGGAGCCCTGACATGCGAATTGGACAGTACATTACACAGAGTAACAGTGTTAGAGAATGCTGAGAAGAGAAGAAGATCAAGACAGA
This sequence comes from Porphyrio hochstetteri, assembly GCA_020800305.1. Classification (NCBI taxonomy): domain Eukaryota; kingdom Metazoa; phylum Chordata; class Aves; order Gruiformes; family Rallidae; genus Porphyrio; species Porphyrio hochstetteri. The sequence continues at coordinate 106,235,305 of CM036907.1, forward strand.
GTAACATGATTTTTTTAATACCAATTCTTAACATATAGTATGTGTTTAGAAAGCTAAAATCAGCAAAGATTTTTGTGGAATCAAAATGGAAACTTATCTGAATCATACTAAACATCTACGCACAGTACGTCTCAGATCTGTGTTGATCACTAAAAGCAAATGATTTATAATTATATCTGAATATAGTTGAATATTCCACCTTACCTCTTAGCATACTTGTGGTGACTTGAGCAGTTTGCTACCAGATACCAACCCAGTTGCTCTTTCACTGCCCCTCCTTAGCAGAACGGAGTGGGGGAGAAAATAAGATGGAAGGGCTTGTAGATTGAGGTAAAGAAAGCAGTTGGGAGGGGACACAGATGGGACAGCTGAGCCCAACTGACTAAAGGGATATCCCATACCATACGACATCATGCTCAACATATAAGGGGCTGGTGGAAGAAAAGGAAGAGGAGTATACTTGGAGTGATGGCATTTGTCTTCCCAAGTATCTGTTACACGAGATGGAGCCCTGCTTTCTTGGACATGGGGGAATAAGGAAGAGGAGCATGTTTGGAATGATGGCATTTTTTTTCCCAATTAGCCATTACATGAGATGGAACCCTGATTTCCTGGACATGGCTGAACACCTGCCTGCCCATGGGAAGTGGTGAGTAAATTCTTTGGTTTGCTTTGCTCGTTCACGTGGCTTTTGTTTTACCCATTAAACCGCCTTTATCTCAACCTGTGAGTTTTCTCATGGTTACTCTTCTGATTCTCCCCCATCCTGTCATGGGGGAGTGAGCGAGTGGCAGGGTGGTGCTTAGTGGTGGTTATTCAAGCTTCCTTTGAATTCTGTCCATCCATTTAGCCATCCCTGCCAAGCCAGTTTCTAATGCCCGTGTCTACTAAGATGTGTTTTAATGGTGAAAGTAGCAGGTTGACTTAATAAAAATGCTAGCAGTGACACCAAGGAATGCTGGGACTCTACTAATCTGAAAAATAATGACCTTAGGGGAGTTTTGTTCCTCCTCCTCATGGGTCCCTGCTAGAAACAGCCAAATAATTATTAAAAGAAGCCAACGCAATAAACAGTGAGAAGTAGTGTGGATGAAATTAACTTCTGAACTACTGCTTTCAGCACACAGATTTCCCTCTGAATATGTGGTAGGCCAGACTGAATTTCCAGTGCCTCAGTTTACTAAAATTTTATATCATGTTAGAAGAGGTTTGAAAGTCCTTGTTTCAGCTAGCATGGTGTTAAACATTACTAAGTAATCATTATCAACAGAGGAGATCTACACCCAGCATGAGACAGACAGTTGAGATCAAATGCTATGGAAACTACAGGGTTAATCACAACCAGCTCTCATCTTGATAGTAAACTCAGCTTGTTCTTGTTGACACTGATTTCAAAAGTCTGATAATTAATACAGCTCACTTTTTTCCCTGTAACCTACTTTTCCAGTGAAAACATTTCCAAAGAGAAGCTAGAGGCTGTGACAAAGAGTTCTTAGGGAATTGGCCACTGGATTAAAATTCACCTTTATCTAAATAAGCCATATCTTGGGAGAACTACATTTTGTATCTTAGTGTATTACTTTTTTCACCAGTGCTTTATTGAAGGTCTAGTTTATTTAGATGGCAAGGACCTGTCTGTTTTGACTGACTTAACTGAGACTACTTATATTTGTGACAGGTATGTTGCTGTGAGACAGAAGAGGAACTGTCAACCAAATGTATAGTCAGGATGGATGAGTACCTATATTCTGTTTTGTTCACTATGATGGGCTTAAGGGGGCAAAATCCTTCATGTCCAAGCCCTGCCTCCTCTGTACATCTGACACGCATGCCATTTCACTGAACAGATAACAGAAAACATGCCGTTTCTGGCAACATTTGTTGCACCATAGGCACAGTGCTCTTTTGAGAGCAAGACAAATGACTGTGTGGACATGCACTGTTAGTAAAATGGCTTTCAATCAAAGTCAGGGGGATGTATCCGTTGTGGGAACATTTCATGAACTGCTTCTATTTCAAGTCAGGGTTGGGAACAAATACTACTCAAATGCTATACAAATTCCATGTGTTTAAATGATACTACAGCTGGCCCAATCACAGTCCAACATCCACATTTGCCCCCGATCCACATGAGCGCAGCTATAGTCCCACCATAGGAACTGTGGCCTTCACTTTTCCTAGAAGCCACATAAATCTTAATCTGGCCTTCACTTAAAATAGCCTGTCCCTACTGTAAGGGAGTTAAATCTACCCTGAAAATATCCATATGTCTGGTATTGGATATGGAAGTGTATCTGAGCTTTGTTTTCTATGTACCTCAAAGCGCATCACAAACGTGAGTCATACACCATTTGGCTTGTAAGATTCGCGTGGGGGTTGTTCATTGTTTGCTTGGGGTTCTGTGCTGGTTTTAGCTGGGGTAGAGTTAATTTTCTTTGTAGTAGCTAGTGTGGGGCAATGTTTTGGATTTGTGCTGGAAACGGTGTTCGTAACACAGGAATGTTTCAGTCACTGCTGAATGTTTCAGTCACTGGTGTCCCCCAGGGGTCTGTCTTGGGACTGGTACTCCTTAACATCTTTATCAATGACATCGATGATGGAATTGAGTGCACCCTCAGGAAGTTTGCGGATTACACAAAGCTGACTGGTGTGGTTGACACAACAGAAGGAAAGGAAAACTTCCAGAGGTACCTTGACATCCTGGCTTGTATCAAAAACAGTGTGGCCAGTAGGTCTAGGGAGGTGATTGTGCCCCTGTACTCAGCATTGGTGAGGCCACACCTCGAGTACTGTGTCCAGTTCTGGGTTCCTCACCATAAGAAGGACATTGAGGTCCTCGAGCGTGTCCAGAGAAGGGCGACCAGGCTGGTGAAGGGGCTGGAGGGCAAATCCTATGAGGAGTGGCTGAGGGAGCTGGGGATGTTTAGTCTGGAGAAGAGGAGGCTGAAGGGAGGTTGTAGAGAGGTGGGTGATGGTCTCTTCAGACAAGTAACAGGAGATAGGACAAGAGGAAATGGCACAAAGCTGAGCCAGGGCAGGTTCAGATTAGATATTAGAAAAAAAATTTTACTAAAAGAGTTGTCAGGGCCTGGAACAGGCTGCCCAGGGAGGTGGTTGAGTCACCGCCCCTGGATATGTTTAAAAAAAGGGTAGATGAGTTACTTAGGGATATGGTTTAGCATAGGACAGGAACGGTTGGACTTGATGATCTTAAAGGTCTTTTCCAACCTTGTGATTCTGTGATTCTGTGCTGGAAAGGTGGGCCTGGGTGAACATAATGAGGTTCAACACTGCGAAGTGTAAGGTGTTGCACTTGGGCCAGAAGAATCCCAGACATGTATACAGACTGGGAGAAGAGCTTCTTGAGAGTAGCCGTGCTGAGAGGGACTTGGGTGTCATGGTGGATGAGAAACTTAACACCAGCCAGCAGTGTGCTCTTGCAGCTCACAAGGCCAATGGTATCCTGGGCTCCATTAGAAGAGGGGTGGCCAGCAGGGACAGGGAGGTGATTGTCCCTCTCTAATCTGCCCTCATGAGGCCCCATCTGGAGTACTGTGTCCAGATCTGGGCCCCCCAGTATAAGAAAGGTGTGAACTGTTAGAGAGGGTTCAGAGGAGGGCCACAAAGATGATTAGAGGGCTGGAGTACCTCCCTTACGAAGAGAGGCTGAGGAAGCTGGGCTTATTAAGCCTGGAGAAGAGAAGGCTGTGGGGGGACCTCATTGCAGCCTTCCAGTACCTGAAGGGAGCATACAAACAGGAGGGGAATCAACTTTTTCAAAGGATAGATAATAGCAGGACAAGGAGGAATGGATTAAAGCTAAAGGGGGGGAAGGCTAAGATTAGATATTAAGGGGAAGTATTTTACAGAGAGAGTGGTAAAGTGGTAGAACAGGCTGCCCAGAGAGGTGGTGGATGCCCAATCCCTGGAGGTGTTCAAGGCCAGGTTGGATGGGGCCCTGAGTAACCTTGTGTAGATCCATTTCTGAAGGTTGGTGGCCCTGCCTGTGGCAGGGGGGTTGGAGCTCTGTGATCCTTGGGGTCCCTTCCAACCCAGACCATTCTATGATTCTATGATCTGTCTTCCCAAGTAGCTGTTACACGAGATGGAGCCCTGCTTTCCTGGACATGGCTGAACACCTGCCTGCCCATGGGAAGTGGGGAATTAATTCCTTTCTTTGCTTTGCTTGTGTGCATGGTTTTTCTTTACCTATTAAACTGACTTTATATCAAGCCACGAGTTTTTTCACTGCTACTCTTTTGATTCTCTCCCCCATCCCACTGAGAAGATAGTGAGTAAGCAGCTGTTTGGGGTTAGTTGCCAGTTGGGGTAAAACCGTAACAGCTTTTTAAAAAGTCAATGGTAATACAAAGTGACGTAGGGATAGAAAAATTTTTAGAAACAAAAAAAACCAAACAAAAAACCAAATGGCATGAAAAGTTTCAGTAAATTCATATCTAAAAATCAAAGTTGAAAAATATCCATAATGCATTTATATAATAACATCCACACTACTTCCCACTGTGTTTATTGCGTTGGCTTCTTTTAATAATTATTTGGCTGTTTCTAGCAGGGACCCATGAGGAGGAGGAACAAAACTCCCCTAAGGTCATTATTTTTCAGATTAGTAGAGTCCCAGCATTCCTTGGTGTCACTGCTAGCATTTTTATTAAGTCAACCTGCTACTTTCACCATTAAAACACATCTTAGTAGACACGGGCATTAGAAACTGGCTTGGCAGGGATGGCTAAATGGATGGACAGAATTCAAAGGAAGTTTGAATAACAGATAATAAATGAGTTTGTTCTTTTGGTGATTGCTGGTGGCTGTTTTATTATTTTCATGCTGGATGGCTAAAAAGTAGAAAGTGTGGCAGCAGGACATCATTATGATAGGTGAAAACCTGAAAATGTATGGCTTTATGTAGGTATCTGTAAGTTTATTCCTTTCCCAATTACAGGTTCACCCTGTGGTATCTACTAAAATTTGGGATGAAAGTTTCATGTGCATAGGCTGTCTCTCAGGATTTCTATACAGTATTTTCTGCTCTCACTCAGGCTGAATATGCTCCGAGAGCAGTAAAGCATAATAAAAACAAGAGGGAGAGTAGAAATAGCTATATAAAAGCTGTATAAGCTCAATAATTGAAATGGAAATTAACTAATAATAAAAATAATAAACAGCATCAAAGTGTCTTCCCTCTGTCTTTTGTCCTCCATAAATCCTTGGAATTCCTTTTGTCTTAATTCTCTGTCTCCTTCTTTTGCTTTCCAGTGCTCAGTAATGTACATTTCCTTTGACCTTTGTTTGGAAAGTCAGGCCAATATTTTTAATCAGGTGTTTACAGTCAGGCACCTAAATCTATATTAGGTATCTAAATAAGGCTTGCATTTAAAATGAGCCAAGCATTAAGTCAATAGCAGTTGTGGCCTCCCACTACTTCTGAGAAATAACCCAGCTATTTAGGTGCCCAGTACCCACAGGCTGGAAAATGTTCACAGCCATTTTGGTGCAGTTCTTACCTTCACTGTGCAGCATGCTCCTTGCCTTAAATAAAAATCTGCTATTACGCTGTACCTTTGGCATAAGAAGACTGAGGCAGTCATGGCTGGCCCGAACGTTAGAAGATAACTATACATTTCACAGACATTTGCTTATTTTGTGGGTATTCTCACTGCCACAGAAACACTTGAGATCATATAATTCTGTTGCATTCATTGTACGATAAAAAGAAGAAAATCATTATTTTGTTTTCCTTTACATTAGGGAAATAGCAGATATTAGTGGATAGGTGCTCTGGTTCTGCAGAAAACGTTGGTTCGTCTCTTGAATGTGATCCTCATACTACCTGTCTCCCAGCTGTCAGTTTATGATTCAGGCAGGAGCTTGCAGGGAGGGATATGTGCGTTGGCTGGAGGGGATGTCTGAGGGAGCTGGGAACTAACCGGATGACTGACAGTGATTCAGGCTAGACGCAGCGTGGAGGGGGTAGGTACAGAAAAAGAGCTAATCCTATAGAGGGAGTTGAAGGCTGTTTGAGGGAGGGCGAGGGAGGTAGAAAGCATCTGAGGGATTTGCTTTAGAGAGAATTTAAGGTTACTTCTGCAACTCAAGGAGACTGAGAGCTAGTCAGCACAGCAGACTTCATCAGTTATGCCAGCACAGTGAAGCTGATACAGTTATGCTAGTGAAACAGCCCACATGAACACTCTTATTCCAGAATTAATACTTTCTTTTATCTAGTTTAGCTTAAATATTGTGTGAAGCTGAACTGGATTTAAAAAAAAAAGAAAAAAAGAAAAAGGCAGCATTTGTACCAGTACAATAAATGACACAAGAATTTAATTTTATGTAACTAAACCTGTTTAATTCAGCCTTTGCAGTGTACTGGTGCATTTTCAGCATGTGCACAGCTCTGGGTATACTGTTTTCCTTGCAATAAAGTTAATATTAGCTAGAAATGGAGACCTGCTGGAGATAAAACCAATTGCAGATGAGCTTAGCTAAAAGCCAGTGCCACAGTCTCTCAGTTTATACCAAAAGACAGCTTGAAAGGCTAATATATCATGCAAATGGTGGACCAGAATCGTTTAGGCATAGATGGTCTGTGGGCTGTACAGAAGGAGTGAATCTTTCTGTATTCAGCTGTGCGTTTGTGTGTGCGCGTCTCCCTCCCCCTCCACCCGCTCCTCTCCCTCTGTCTCTCCCAGACAGGCAAACAGACCAGCTTCTTCCTTTGTGTTGCCAGTCAGGTCCTCCCTCTGCAGTCTTACACAGGAAGGAGATTTATAATAGCTGCATGCAATGCCAGTGTCTCAAAGAGACAGTATCACGCCATGTGGAGGATTTTCATATGGCGTTTAACTTTGCTCCACTGAATTGGAAAGGTACATTTTTTTAACCTTAATTATTTCAAACACTTAATTTCTTTTTATCTCCTGCTAAATTCTGACCTCCAAATACTAGCATCTTTACATCACAATCTGTTGTCACAGTACTGTAATGGCTGTGATGCCTTAATTGAAATCACGGGGAAGTAAGGAATTCGAAAGTATAATTAGGGCACATTTCACTGTGAAGCTGTGAGTGCTGTTCTGTAAGATGGGCATCTGATATTTCTGACATACTGTATCAGAAATATAAGATTCAAACTAGAAAATGAAAATACAGCACACATGCAATGCAACTGTACCATATGTTAAGAAATGTGCACCTTGTAAACAGTGGGCTAATTAGCTAGAGAAAACAGAGATGACTGGATGATGACGCTAGAAATAAAAAGGATAATGAAATCTCGAGGCAGACTTGTGTAGGAGATCCACCTGGCAGCAACTTGCCAGGTTTATCAAATTAAATTAAATCAAAAGAGAAATTATAGGTGGGAAATAATGAACTTAACAACACTACTTCCCTTTGTTTTAAGCTCTCAGCTGCCTGCTTCTTACCTCCCTGACTAGTAGCATGTATTATAATTAATGATGTGTGAAGCATCAGAGTCAGAGAAGCCCAAAAGCTTAGAAACTTTCCCTAGGCCTGTGGAAAATCTCTATCAAAAATTGACGAAGGACAGTTTCTTGGGATATCTCTCTTCCCATTCAGTAGCAGGAATACAAAATTAAAAGAGACTTCCTTTTGACATTTCACCTCTCAGCTTCCTTGTTTCACAAGAATGAATGCACAAAGTTGAATTATTTGATTTCAAGAAATCCCTGAAAGGTCTAACCTATGTCAGTGTCTAGAGTCAATATTAGTAACAGTTTCCCCTGCAGAGGAACATACAATCTGAAAATACAAAGCCTTGATTAAAAAAATAGAAGCAGTTGCACTAAGAAATAAAACATTATACAGTAGCCAGGGCAGGGAAGAGCCAGTATCTAATTGTTCTGACTCAAATACACGCACTAGATGACAATCAGTTGTGTTTCCTTCTCCTACTGTTTTCCCTCATCCCATAAAGAGCATATCTAAGTATGTTGCTCAGGATGTGCTTTAGAACTTCTCTTCCCTTGGGTCAATGAACTCCAGAAGAATGTTCACTCTATTTACTCCCTGTTGGATTTCAGTAGCAGGAGGTCCAAGACATGCTTACTCTTCTATTTAGAGAACCATAACCAAGAAGACCTACTTCCACTATTCACTCAAGCCTGAAATACTTCCTCTGTTTTTCCTCAAATGTTAGTATGTTCACCCACAACCACTTTCACTGCATCATTCTTGAGCTCTACTCATATCCAGTATTTTCAGTAAAATGTTTGTTTTTGCTCTTTCTGACTATCAGACCTCCAACTTCTACAGATGATCCAATGGCAGTTTTAGTTTAGGGACCCTGCAAATGGGCTGACATAAAAGATTCCTGTCCCAATGGCATGTAAGTTGATATGCTAACTGAAAGCTATTTAATCTGTAACACTAACTGTATCTGTTCTAATGTGCTCAGAATAGCATGTTTACATAGACTGAAGGCACATCCCCTTGGCATCAGGGAACTCAGTTTGCTTCCTTGCTACTCTACAATTGTTTGTTGTTTAAAGAAGCTTAGAGATGATCAACAGAAAGGCTTCAACAGACTGAGCTTAAAACCTAACAGCCTACAGAAATGGTTCATTCATAGCTCTGTGGTCTACTTTTAGTGTAGGACATATCCTTCTGCACTGCTAATGGAATCTGTAGTATACAAACTATTCACACAAAGGTTTTTTTCTGCCAAGTACTCTAATCCAACAGGTAAATTCATTGTTGTAGTTTTTCATGGCCAGGTGCTGGTGGAGGAGGGAGGGCTTCAGGGGTGGCTTCTGCAAGAAGCTGCTAGAAGCTTTCTGTAGGCCTGACAGAGTAAACATGAGGTGGCTCAAGGCCAGACTCATTGTTGACCAAGGCCAAGCCCGAGTGATGGTCATAGCGCCTCTGTGATGTGCATTTAAGAGGAAAAACTGCTAGAAGCTGCTTTTTGTCACCAGAGAAGAGAGTGAGAAGAATTAAGAAACTCTGTAGACACCAAGGTCAATGAAGAACAATGGGTGGAGGAGGTGCTCCAGGTGCTGGAGAGAAAGATTCCCCTGCAGCCGGTGGAGAAGACCATGGTGGAGCGGGTGTCCGCCCACAGCCCATGGAAGGTGATGGGGAGCAGAGAACCCCCCTGCAGCCTGTGGAGAGACTCCATGCTGGAGCAGGTAGAGACATATGGAAGACACTGTGGCCAGCGTTAGAAAACTCCCATGTAGCAAGGCCCCGTGTAGCTAGCTCCTGGCAGGACCTGCAGCCTGTGGAGAGAGACAGAGACACAGAGATGAGAGAGATCCATGATGGAGCAGGTTTGCTGCAGGGACTTGTGACTGTGATGGACAAGGCTGGAGCAGTCTGGGCCTGAGGGACTGAGAGACATTCTATGATGTATGACTGCACCCCACAGAAGTGACCCATGCTGGGGCAGCTGGTGAAGAGCTGAAACCCTGTGGGAAAGGACTTACATTGGAGAAGTTCATGGAGGACTGTCTCCTGTGGGTGGGACCCCACACTGCAGTAGAGGAAGGGTCCTACCCCCCCAGCTAAGAAGAAAACCATCTTGTGACGAACTGATCGAAACCCTCATTCCTACAGTCCCTGCCCCTCCCCATGCCACAATGCAGGGGAAGAAGGGAGTGAAATCATGACTAAAGTGAAGTGTGCTAAGAAGGGAGGGGTGGGGGGAGGTGCTTTAAGATCTGGTCACAGTTCTCATTATCCAACTCTGGTGTCACTGGGTGTGAAGTGCAGTGTAATAAATTAGAGAGTTTTCTTTCCTTTATTCCATGTTGAGCCTGCTTTGCCCGTGACTCTAATTGCAGAATGATCTCTCCTTGTCCTTATCTCAACTCCTAAGCCTCTCAATATATATTTTCTCCCCTGTCCAGCTGAAAAGGGGAGTGATAGGGTGGCTTTGGTTGGTGTCTGGCCTCCAGCCACACATTCATGTGCACTGTTAACATGTGAAATGAAAACTCAACGTTTCTTAAGTCAATATATACATCATCACATGTCAGTTTTGATGTAGAAAAGAGAATCTTTAGAGTTATTTTGCTTTATCTCTTGTCCACTGAGGTTTACACCACCTACAAATGACACAATTTCTGAGATCTTTCTGGGACAAGATTCAGTCAGTGTCTCATTGAAATCTTTGTAGAAAAGGTGACTACACTGCAACTTACTTGAGAAGGACCAAACATAGCAGACAGTGAGATGGAGCAGAGGCTACGCAGAAGGCTTCAGCATGTGTACAGCTGTACAAATACAGGTATACTAGGTCTGCTCATGTGTTTACATTAACTCTATATAGCCATAATGCCAAACAAAAAGAGCTTGATTTCCAGCACTGTACCACAGGTTTTCCACACTATTTGACTGCTAACAAATTTCCTTCTGCTCAGTTTTACTGGTGCTGACTAGTACCCTGCAAAATAATGTCAAAACATGGAAACAGCATTTTCTAGGAAATATTCCCAATGCTGAGCATCACCTTTGATGGTTTCTCCAAAACCGACTCTGAAGGTTTTTCACCCTGAAACACTTCTCCACAGTCCCATTCTGCAGACCAGACCATGCTGCATGTTCTCTCCATTTCATATTAGAAAACCTCCATGCTAAAAAAATTCAATATGACCCTCACATTATTTTAGAAACTTTGTCCCTCTGAGTGGACACGCAAGGACAGGTGTAATGTAGTGCAGCTACTCTGTGCCATTTAGCCTCAGGGTCAGAAAACAGCCCTTAGCCCTATTTTATTTAGTGACATATATAGCCAACAAGACCTCCTGCGTTAAAGTTAGGGAACACTGAATGAGTGCAGTGTTGAGCCAGGGGAAAGAAGGAAAACTAAGATAAATGGCATATGTCTCATGTATTTGTCAGCAAGGTTAAAAAAAATACAGACCATATGAGAGACAAATGTTTGCTTCCCTTTGTGCCTTAGAGCACCAAAATATCTCAGTGGGATCAACTGAGTTTTTCTACAGACTTGTCACACTGCAGCAAAATGCTTAATCTCCAGAGAAATCACAAACAGGCAGCTAATGCTCAGTTGACTAGGTGAATATTCATGTTGATGAACAGAAGGGTAGTCACAGAGCCAGAACAAAGACGTTTCTTTGCAGTTTATGTTGTTGAATGAAACTATACAAGTTTCCTCTTTCTGTGTAACAGATAAAGCTTGTGTTCAAAAACAGGAAAGAAAACAAACAGAATACCCCATAACTTGAAAACTCATACCACAGAAAGTTGGGATTCATTATATTTAAATGGATCCAACTATAAGAACATTGGTGATCTCAACAACCCCCCATATATGATATGGCAATTCTTATCCAGATTTTGTCTTAAAGACGATGTGAGTTGCATTTTTTACCAACAGAAACACTGGGAATGCACATAGTTGGAAAAGACCTTCATGATCATCAAGACCAACCATTTATCCAGCCCTACTAGGTCCAACACTAGACCAAGTCACCAAGTACAACATCTACTCTTTTAAACACCTCTAGGGATGATTACTCAACCACCTCCCTGGGCAGCCTGTTCCAATATCTGACAACCTTTTCCTTCATTCCCTCTTTGCTCCGACCTGTCCCGTTACCAGGCCAGGGGAGGGGGATGTTGCACCAATGGCCAAGAGACATTACATAGTATTGTGGAAAACACTAAAGTAACATATCAACTTAGAATATAATCTAAACTGTTCATAAATAAAGCTGCAACTGGTGTTTGTGGAACTGCTAGAAGTATCATGATGAGTTCTTCATGTAGTTAAGGCAAGTATAATATTTGTACCGTAGTTCAATCAACTCTGTAATCCACAACTTCAGAGGTCAAAAACTGCTTCTCATAGGAACACCCACAGGTAATAGTCAGACGGCATCATCAAGGCTACAAAGTTTAAACTTCCATTCTTACAGTCTCAATGGTTCCAGTGTATTAAAAATAGTTGGAAACATCAGGGCATTACCTGCTTTTAGAAAAAACTAGTATCAATGAAACACTGCTTTACCTGAAAAAGACTATTTCCACTTGTTTAAGAAGTAAAAGGATTTTTCAAAAACAGGCTCATAGCATTATTCAGGTTGGAAGGAACCTCAGGAAGTAAACTGCTCAAAGCAGAATTGTATAGAGGTTACACAGCCTGGGTTTGAAAACTTGAGGATAGAGACTATATAAGCTCTCTGGGCAACCTATTTCACTTCTGGATTGTCCTCATGCTGAAAACATTTTGCCTTATAGTAAGTTGGAAACATTATTTTTCCAGTTCATTCATGTCAATTTTTTCTAGTTGTCCTGACATGCATCACTGGAAAAGCTGTCTCCGTCTTCTCATAACCTCCTTGTAAGTACTGGAAGGTTTCTGTTAAGTCTCCTTAAAGCTATCTCTTTTTCAGACTTGACAATGCTCTTTCCTTCAGTCTCTCCTTACAGGACTTTCATCCTCTGACTCTGTTGTCCCATTCATTCCATCAACCTCCAAAAACAGCCTGCCCCTCAAGCCCATCAATTCCAACACCCATATGTGTTTCATCTGCAAAGTTGATGAGACTACTCCCCATTATCTTCCTTTTCTGTTGATGTTCACAGCAATGTTTCTGGAGGACATGCTCCATATTGTCTCACAGACTGAAGTAAGGATGAACAGCCTGCAATTCCCTGGGTTGTCCTTTTGAAACTTTTTTTAAGTTTTGATGCAGCTTGTCTGGTCCCCGAGCTTTTATGAGTTGACTTCTTGTAAGTAATCTCTGACTTGATCCTTACCCATTGTCGGTAGTTCCCCTCTTCTCTCTCATTAAGCACAGAGGCCTGAAAGAACAAGGCATTGTGGATTTACCAGTGTCCACTATTACTGAATTAACTTTTCAATTCAGCAACAATTCCACATTTTTCCTGTTCAGCCTTTAATTAGTAATGTTCAGTCTCTTCTGTTGCCTTGATGTCCTTGGCAAGTCTTAACTCCAGCCAAGCCTGGTTTCCCTAATGTCATCACTACATGCTATGTTTCCAAATGACCCCTTTGTAGTCTGTCCTTGTTTCCATCTCCATTATGCTGCCTTTTGTGGAACTCTGTCTTGAGCTGGTTTAGTGCTGAGTGTACTTGACTTCCTAAGCATCAGGGTGAATCATTCACATCCTTGAAAGATGATGCCCTTACAGAATCACTAGATTCCCTGAACTTGTTTTCTTGTCAGAGCTGTCTCGCATGGAATGCCACCTTTCAACTCCCCAGATAAGCAGAAGTCTGTCCTAAAGTGTAGGGTCTGTACTATGCTACTTACCTTCCTCTAACTCTTTAGGATCTTTAACTCCACTATTTTGTGATCACAACAGCAAAGGTTTCCATTGATTATCATGCTCCCAAACAGCTATTGCTAGCCAGTGAATGGCAGGTTCATCCTTGTGTCACCCTTTGTTGGACCCTCCCATGCCATCCAGAAGCCTCCTGGATAGCTTGCTTCTCACCACAATGATCTTCCAACACCTGTTAATGTTTGTATTAAAAACAGCATCATACGATCTGAAGACTTCCTTGGGGGTTTCAAGAAGACTTTGTTCACTTCCTCACACTGATCAGATGGTCAGTAACACACTTTCTCCAGGACGTCACCCTCACTGACCTCTCTGAGACTCAAAAGCTCTCACCCAGCTCCACACATTTGAGTTGCTACTTTACATAGACAATACTCCTTTCCTTCTCTGCCTCTCTTTCTTGAAGATCACAGAATCACAGAATCACAGAATCGTAGGGGTTGGAAGGGACCTCGAGAGATCATCGGGTCCAACCCCCCTGCCAAAGCAGCTCCCTAGCTCATATTGCACAGATAGGTGTCCAGACGAGTCTTGAATATCTCCAGAGAAGGAGACTCCACCACCTCCCTGGGCAGCCTATTCCAGTGCTCTGTCACCCTCACTGTGTAAAAGTTCTTCCGCATGTTGGTGCGGAACTTCCTGTGCTCTAGTTTGCAGCCATTGCCCCTTGTCCTGTCTCCACAGATGACTGAAAAGGGGTTGGCCAATTCCCCCTGCATCCCATACTTAAGATATTTATAAACATTAATTAGGTCCCCCCTCAGTCTTCTTTTCTCCAGGCTGAACAGCCCCAGCTCACTCAGCCTTTCCTCATACGGGAGATGTTCCAGGCCCTTAATCATCTTCATAGCCCTTCTCTGGACTCTCTCCAGGAGATCCCTGTCTTTTTTATACCAGGGAGCCCAGAACTGGACACAATACTCCAGGTGGGGCCTGACCAGGGCAGAGTAGAGGGGGAGGATCACCTCCTTCGACCTGCTGGCCACACTCTTCCTGATGCATCCCAGGATCCCATTGGCCCTCTTAGCCACCAGGGCACAGTGCTGGCTCATAGCCAACCTGTCATCAACCAGGACCCCTAGGTCCTTCTCCACAGAGCTCTTCTCCAGCAGGTCATCCCCCAGCCTGTACTGATACAGATGGTTATTCCTGCCCAGGTGCAAGACTTTACACTTGCTTTTATTAAACCTCATCTGGTTTCTCTCTGCCCATCTTTCCAGCCTGTCCAGGTCTCGCTGGATGGCAGTGCAGTGTTCCTGCGTGTCAGCCACCTCTCCCAGCTTTGTATCATCGGCGTACTTGCTGAGGGTGGATGCTATTCCCTCATCAAGGTCGTCGATGAAGATATTAAACAGGACTGGACCCAACACCGAGCCCTGGGGAACACCGCTAGTCACAGGCCTCCATTCAGATTTTGTTCCACTGATCACGACCCTCTGAGCCCGGTCCGACAGCCAGTTCTCAACCCACCTCACTGTCCACTCATCTATCCCATGATCTCTCAGCTTTTCTATCAGGATGTCATGGGAGACAGTATCGAAAGCCTTGCTGAAGTCAAGGTAGATGACATCCACTGCTCTCCCTCCATCCACCCAGCCGGTGATGAGATCATAGAAGGCTATGAGATTGGTCGAGCATGATCTCCCCTTGGTGAATCCATGCTGACTACTCCTCATGACCTTCTTCTCTTCCAGTTGTTTGGTAATGGCATCTAGAACAAGCTGTTCCATCACCTTTCCAGGGACAGATGTGAGACTGACTGGCCTATAATTGTTAGAGTCCTCCTTCTTGCCCTTTTTTGAAGACTGGAGTGATATTGGCTATCCTCCAATCCTCAGGTACTTCTCCTGTTCTCCAAGAGCTGTCGAAGATGATAGCAAGCGGCTCCGCAATCACTTCCGCCAGCTCCCTCAGCACACGTGGATGTATCCCATCCAGGCCCATGGATTTGTGTACATTAATCCCTTTGAGCTGCTCCTGGACCACCCCTACCTCAAGTAGAGGGAAGCTCTTCATTCCCCAAACACTTCTACTTTCATCCAGGATCTGCGGGTCCCGAGGGGCCTTTGGAGTGAAGACCGAGGCAAAGAAGGCATTCAGTATTTCCACCTTATCATTACCCGATACCAGGACACCCGCCTCATTCGTCAAGGGACCTACATTATCCCTAGTCATCCTCTTACTATTCACGTATCTGCATCTATCTGTCTGTCTGTCTGTCTGTCTATCTATCTACCTATCTACTGTACCAGTCACCTGAGCTATCCTGTCATGCCTCACTGCCTTGATCACAAGTCCTGCCACATTATTTACTTGAGTGAAGCTAAAGTCTCACTTTATAAATAGGATATCATGCAGGAATCAGAACAAAACCACTTTTACAAGGAAAACCAAATCTACATGATTCCACGAGATAAAATAGTACTGCTGATATTAATTAAACTGAAAATACTGCAGACTAGATATCCCTACTAGTAAACAAGCAGTGGTATATAAAACAAGTAAATCAGAACAGTAGCAATCAGCAGTGACTTATGCAAGACTTAATAAAAAAAAACCCCTAAGCCTCTCTTCTGAATGGTTCATGAGCAATAAAATGTTTCAAATATTCTAGGAAATATTTAAAGCATATTTTCTAGTAAAATTCTGTTAAAATAATGTCTACAGTCACCAAAGTATGAAACTTAAGGTAAGATCCTTCTACTATCAGATAGTTTGAAGTATTTATATGACAAATGGCATGCAAGGTGCCTAGACTTCCAAGTCCATTTGGTCTTGCAAGACCAGGCAACAAGATCCTTTCAAGAGAGGTTAGTTGGTACTGTTACCATGGGGAAAAAAAAAACAACTGTAAGAAAACTTTATATCCAAGAGAAAAATAGCGTCCTAAAAACTTTGCCCACAGCATTTTTGGCAAGCAGTAAAACATGATAAAGACAAAACCCAAAGAGCATTCTCTAAAATACACCAATTAGGTGCTGTAGTAAAACGCTGGAAAAAAAAAGACACTGAGAAGCTCTTTCTACTTTATTATGAAAATGAACACATAAGAGATACTGAAATGTTCCAGCTTAGTGTACCAACTTGCAAGAAGGTCATACAGCCAGTAAGAAGAGGATTACAGGCCTAAACCTTAGACTAACTATCATAAGCTCCTGACTTATCCAGAGGAGACTCAGATATTTAACAGATTTGTAGTAAAATTAATAGAGAAAGTAGTGTAGAGGCTAACGGTGTTAGGTAGGATGTAAAATGGGAAAATGAATATGTACTCTTCCTTCATTTTCATTTAGGTTCTGTGAGAAGTGTAGCATACACATAACTATGTATTTAACTACAACGACAAATACTGTCTAGCAGAGGCATATTTCACAGTTAACACAGCCTCTTTCCCAAAGGGTAGAGATAGCAAATAAAGAAGCATCGGCTAAAGAATTTAAATTCACTAATATTGCAGGAAGAAGGGAGCTACAAAAAAGTGGTCATGATCCTGTATCTTCCAAGGGCAGACTGGCTGTCTAATCAATGGAACAGCTTCTCAGTGGGGGTAACCACTGAACCACAACTCTTGTTTGCTAGATCACAGAATCATCACATAATGTTAGGAGTTGGAAGGGACCCTGAAAGATCATCTAGTCCAACCCCCCTGCCACAGCAGGATCACCTAGACTAAATCACACAGGAATGCATCCAGGTGGGTTTGAATGTCTCCAGAGAAGGAGACTCCACAACCTCTCTGGGCAGTCTGTTGCAGTGCCCCATCACCCTCACAGTGAAAAAATTCCTCCTTATATTCACATGGAACTTCCTATGCTCCAGCTTGCACCCGTTGCCCTTTGTCCTATTGCTGGCCATCACTGAGAAGAGCCTGGCTCCATCCTCCTGACTCTCACCCTTTACATATTTAGAAAGATTAATAAGGTCACCCCTCAGTCTCCTCTTCTCCAAGCTAAAGAGGCCCAGCTCCCTCAGCCTTTCCTCATAAGGAAGGTGTTCCACTCCCTTAATCATCTTGGTATCCTTGTGCTGGACTCCTTTAAGGAGTTTTATCTCCTTCTTGAACTGAGGGGCCCAGAACTGGACACAATATTCCAGGTGTGATCTCAATCTCTGTCACACTCTATTTCAATCACACAGTTGTTCTGTTATATGAATTCTCTGCCTTCCAGTTGGTCAGTTATGTAGTGTCTCTTGAAGCCAAAATGTTCTTAGTACTTAATTAAAGGAGAGTTATGGTGATAGACTTCAAATACACGAGAAGTTGACACAAAAAGTATAGGTGCAATTTGTTTTCTGCAACATCAGTATATTAGACTGAGAAGCAATGGACTTAAATTACAGAAAAGTTAGGCATTAGAAAATAAATTCCAGTGCTAAGGATAGAGAAACCCTGGAAGGTAATGACATGGGAGATTGCAAGGACTCCCTCATTACAGGTTTTTTAGAACAAACATCAATTGTAATGATATAAGCATAGTTGAGTTTGATCCGAACTGGGAGATGGAAGAAATGGCCTCTTGAGGTCCTTTCCTGGCCTGTGATTCTATTATTCAAAGTCTTATTCAAAGAGTAACAGTATTTAATGTGTTTCAAATGGAATTATGTCTCGTTCAGATGTTTGTGAAATATTCAAATTCAACATGAGACTCATTAAAACCTGAAAACTGGAATGAGCATACTAAATTAATCCCTCGAGTAATTCTTTGACCACTTCTATTTCTCCTTTTGTCTTAGTCCTTCCATTGTGCTTGAGAAAACTACCACCTGAAAAGAAATACGTGGATAGCTGG
Source organism: Porphyrio hochstetteri (assembly GCA_020800305.1). Lineage (NCBI taxonomy): Eukaryota > Metazoa > Chordata > Aves > Gruiformes > Rallidae > Porphyrio > Porphyrio hochstetteri. Next base: position 106,253,412 of record CM036907.1, read on the forward strand.
CAGCAACTCAAACTCATCCAGCTGAGTTGATTCTTGACCTGCCTTTTCTTAAGCAGTTTCATCTCATTTATTGCCAGTTTTTAAGCTCATTGGCTTGTCTTTAGACACCAGTAAGCGATAAGTGTAAAGTTGGTAAGTCACATGGAAAGTCTGTGTGCAACTGAAATGCATTACTTATATATGGTAGCACTGGGGTTTTTTTGTACAGCAGTTGGCCCCATCTCTGAACGGTGCTTGTACTGACACCCAACATACTGCACCTGAAAGATAGAATTTGAATAGACTGCGCTGAGTAACGAAATAACTAGGAATATGAATATTTCCTAAATACAGATTGACTACTATTTTCTTCCTGGCCTTGAGTAAGTCCCTTTCCTCCTGTTTCCATTTCTCAGTCAGTAAAAATGCTTTGCAGTTTTCCTCAAGATTCAGCTGTAGCAGTCATGACTAACTTAGCTGAAGTCGGCAGCAGGGAGGCAAGCTTCTTCCTCACCATTAGATAACACTGCGATCAACAGGAATCATATACTCTCTAAACAATAGGGGGGCTTTTCTAAGAAAAAAAAGAATTAACCATCCATAGCAAATTGAAAGGAAATGCATAAGCTCTTTCCAGGTCAGTTAAGCACAGTGGGTTCTTCACCTTCTACTAGAACAGAAAGAAGCCCCTCTCTGTCTATTCTTGCTATCCTGTAGATAACCTCCTGTTGTTCTAATGCAGACTTATTTAATTTTAACTTTTAATACATTTTACTGAAACAGATTGACATCAAAGGAGGAGTAGTAAGACAACTCTTTTAACAGTTTAAATAGAAAATTATTTTCAACTTGGTAATCAGGAAAAATAATCACCTAAATTTAAGGCATTATGAAATAAATCATGTCATATTGAAATCAGATGTTTAGTATAACGCTTTATGCTATACAACTTCCAGAACTCACATATTACTGGTCCTGTTTTTATGAATAGCAGGATAAGCCAGACAGACCACCATTAACAGCAGCGAACTTGCACTTTTGTTACAGTCAGTGAAATGAGACCAGAAGAAAATCAGGAAATTCACAATAAGGACCAACACAGTTACACAAAGAATGGTAAACAGGATGCCAGCCTGTGAATGTCTAAGTATGACCTTAGCAGTAGGAATGTGAGCACTCCAACTAATTTCAGCTAAACTATTCAGAAACATCATGATTCAGACCTTTGTATTTATTCAAATCTAAATCAGAAAAGTAGGTTAAGACAAAGGGAAATATCACATTCAAAGAAAATATTTTAAAGAAACAGATTAGATGAGACCAGCCAGAAAATCCTGTATTTTCTAGTTCCACTATCTATTATAGGAAAAATATATTGTTGGAAAACTGTGGAGAAAATAGCAATTTGGAGAATAAGAAAAAAAATGGGACCTCACATAAAAAGAGAGAGGAACAGCATTTTAAAAGGGAGAAAAGATCTGAAACATTTTATAATTAAAGAATCTTCAGTATAAACTATAAAATACATTTTTCCTAGAAGACATCCACCATTCAGTGTATATCAATGCATAAGGTCTTTTGGGTTCTGTTTAGCATTCTGCAAATATGTCTTTTCAGTTAATCAGCTAGGTTTGAATGCACACTAAAAAAATATTTCTAAATTTTTGGATTTTTAATTTTTTGGCCAACAGTTTAGAGTAGATTCCCTCTTTCATCAGTAGACATAAATCAACGCTTTCAGAGGGTAGTACATCCTTCTTTCTCTATGACCTTTCTTAGACACCTCTAAAGATTAATTTACCTCATGTTAGGTCTTTCCATTGCCTACTGAGGAAGTCTAGAAAATTAGCTTAATCAAGATACCTATGCTACTACTAAAGGACAGCTTTATCTACAAGTCTTTCTACAGACACAGCCTTATGAGGTTCCACATCTGCAGCATGTAATTGATTTCTAGGTAATTAATAAATATGCTAAACTTTGAGGTAAAAGTTTCCATCAGTAACCATCTCCTGGACTCAAATTTATGACTGTCTCATTGCAGTGAGGTTTGTTCATTGTGCTGGTACACCTTTGCAAACTAATAGGCATGCTCGAGTAATTGAACATGAAGGAAATTATGAACTTAAATTAGTTCTACACTACTTCAAAGGATTAAAGATAATAGAAAACAGGAAAATATAATCTCTTCCAAGTAACACCATGGTATTGATTCTTGTGTCATGAAGCCTTTCCTTGCTGAAGGACTTGCCCCACCATGTGCATAGCAATATTTTTACTTGGTTTTGGGAACAAATGCAAAGGCAAAACAGTGTGACTTTAAGTTTCCCTGTATTAAAAGTCTGTAAAAATCTGTTCTTTGGTTGAAGCCTATACGAAACCACAACTTCACACATTCCTTTCTTTGGTGCTGTTTTTGTGCTTTTTATTTCACAGTGTACAAAGTCACGACTGGAATCTAGCAGCAGACCTTGATTAACCATCCTTAATCTTTTTCTACAGAAAAAATAAACTAAGAAAGTGTTCTAAAACAAGGTAATGAAATGTTATTATCCCATCACTCTCATTTTATTAAATACACTCATCTTATTTGCAAAGTTAGTCTATCCAGTTTGGCATATTTGTGACGAGACAGAATGCCTAAGGAAAAATTGGGTTTGAAACATATGTTTACATATTCTATGTGCAGTGGTAATCTTACTGATGGACGTTTGTCACTATCATTCTGTTGTGGTGTAGTACGATATTTACACCTCTACTATTTTTCTGGAAGTTAAATGGGAAATAGATAACTAGAAAAGCCTAAAAAACATTTTTTTTCACTACCATTCATCTCTAAGTCAGCTCCAAATACAGGGATTCTGCCCAATATCTGTGAAACACTTTGCGACAGTACTTTCTATTTTGTAGAACAAGAACAGAAATATCTGATGAACTCAAAAGGTGGCAAATTCATACCGATAAAATGAAATATTCTCTCCCTTTGTTTGTAACAGGGCTTTAATTTCCATCAATGTCACAGAATGCTGTTGAAGGTTATAGTTGAGCAAGTTTTAGAGGGTAGTTAGATGTTTTATATGCCTAGCAGAAAAACGAATCTACTATTGGAAGGTTTACTAACAACAAAATGGGTTTCGGAAGGGAGATCAAAATGACAGACATTTAAAAAATAAGGACAGGCCATTAAATGAAGCATTTTTCCCACGTCTTCTTGTGGGAAATGTGTTGCTAGCCCTCAGACTCTGAATGGTGGGCCTAGACAACCTGATCTAGCAAGATGATTCCTGTGTTTTTATGTAAAACTCATGGTGCCGTTTATGGCCACTGCCATTTTCAGCACTTGTGCAGACTACTTTCTTCCCTAGGAAGATGACAGTTGTGTTGGGATGAGGGGAGAGCATTGTAAGCCTGGACATGAAGTAGTCTTATAGTCTATGGGATTCAAGGAGAAAAACAATTCAAGGGATACTTTACAATGGACCAAATAACCCTTCCCTTTTTACACTCATAGGAGATAAGAGAACTCCTTGGTATCTGTGGTGCATTGACCTTGGCTAGCCATCAGGTGCCTACTAAGCCATTCTGTTAGTCCTACTCCTCAACTGGACAAGGGAGAGGAAAACAGGACAGTCTCATGGGTCAAGATAAGGACAGGTAGATCACTCAGCAGTTACCGTAACAGGCAAACCAGATGACTTTGGGAAATTAATTTAATTTATTGCAAATTAATGATGGAGTAGAATAATGAGAAATAAGAACAAATATAATACCACCTTCCCCACAGTCTTAGACTTAGCTTCACTCCTGATTTCTCTACCTCCTTGACCCAAGCAACGTGCAGGTGCTTCTGCTGTCTTCTCACAGAAGCCACTCCTGCAGGCTCCCTGCTACCAAAATCTTGCCAATACAGTATGTCAGGTACCCCGGATCCTTTCACGTCCTCATCCTTTCCTATTAAAACCATGTTGTTTGAACTGCCATATAGCCATAGACAACTGACAACTCTTGTTGCCTGTTGCACAAAGATTTTAAAAGCTTCATTGATACATTTTCATCCTAGTATACTGGAAACAATTTTCCAACATACTTTTTCTTCATTTATGTGGTAACTCATGAATAACGTAACTCCATGTATTTAAGAAGTATTTCAGTTTACACATAATTTTTCCACTGGAAATGTAGGCCCAGTGTTAGTCTTACTGGCATAAATATTTTTCTTAGTTGAGGTTAGAAAGTGTGCAAAAAAATACACATCTTAATAATGAAAAAATGGTTTGTACTTTTGTATATTTGAGTAACAGTGGTTTTTTTTTTTTTAAATTGGTAGAGAGCTGCAAATTATCCCTAATCATATATTTATCAAAATTAGCAAATAAGTTTAGTAATTAGATAACTAAAGAAACCAGTGTGTGTGTGTGTCTGGTTTCACAAGGGGTTGTGAATAAAGACAAGAAAAAATACCTGAATTTGCTTAAATTGCACTAAAAATGAGCCTACAAGGAAGGAATTGCACAACCCCTGATCCTCCAAAGACAGAGGGGCAAATTGAACAACAGAACTGCCTATTGATTGGGTAATCACTATAATAATTATGGTACTAGTTGCCAAGATCTCATGTATAGTTTGTTAAATAAACTTCTGCCTCGACAGATGAACTCTCACCTGGTCTCTCTTGAAACTGGAGGGATCACATCAAGATTTGTCATAGATGAAGCAGAAAGAAACAGACAACTTCAAGTATATTTATGGAAATTATAAGGAGCCACAGTAATGACATAAAAGAAAACACAGTATTACCTTACTTCTTCCCTTAATTTCTCCCTGCAAGCCAATATTCTCTTGCCTATATTGTTTCTGGGTTTTTTGACATTTCTTGCACTCTATTGAAAGTTATGTTTCCAAATCTTATTTTCTGAATTCTTCCTTTTCAACAAGAGCAATAATCTCTTACATCTGAATCAGCTTATTCATGGTTTGAAGACTACTCTAAGTTACCTTGTCTTGACTAGTCATACAATTCCTAGAATAAGTTTAATGATTCATGCATTTCTTAGAATTTTTCTCAGTCCTTGGGGGCATTCAAGGGAATCACTTTCATATGGAGTGCCTAGAGCTGTTATAGAGCTTGTGTTTCTTCAAACAATTCCCATGAAAATATCAAAGTACCATTTTCCTTCCTATAACTACTAGGCCTTAATGGACCTGATAAGCTTCATCTAGGGTCTTCAAATCAAAGACAATCAGTTAAAATCACAGGTATAAAGGGACGTTCTATATTTAATTCAATTATGTTTTATAGGTTCAGCCTAATTTAGCTTAACAGAGAATTACATGTTCTGTGTGACTGAGGTGTGTTCATATGCTTTGAAAAGCAGTATATTATTTTTTCACATGTCTATAATCTATGTATAATACTTTTCATATACAATTTAATGTACATAAATGTATCTTTATAGAATATATTATATACTAAATATAAATGGAAGTATACATATTTGTATATGTTTAACATATATATAGTCTGTGCTTTTTCCTTAGTTCTATGTAGATTTCTTTAATGGAATCAAAAAACTTTCTCTCCAGATAGAATGAATAGTCAATAAGTCTGAGAATCATCTAAATGATATAATTTTGGTGTATATATATCTATATGTATATATTTTAAAAACATGTAGATATTGGGAAGAATTTTTTCTTTACAATGTGGGTGGTGAGGCACTGGAACAGATTGCCCAGAGAAGTGGTGATGTCTCAAACCTGTGTTCAGCGCCAGGTTTGGTGGAGCTTTAGGCAGTGTGGTCTAGCAGAGGGTGTCTCTACCCATGGCATGGGGGTTGGAACTAGATGACCTTTGAGGTTCCTTCCAATCCAAATAATTCTTTGATTCTGTGATTGCATGTATGTAGTTTAATAGATTATATGTATTATTATATATATATTATATAATGTCTAATATAGGTATTCTATAAATGATATATAATATAGTCAGGGTAAGAGTTTGGTGGGACAACTGGGAAGTAATCTGTAGGCACAGAGCTAAAATGCCTGCTGCAGTATTTTGGTAAATATCCTCCAACTAATGAACCAGGTTTAGTTGTATAAGCATGAAATTCAGAATGCAATCAGTACGTAGTACATACTTGATTAGACAACAAAAGCCTGATGACAATAAGACCTTTCACCTTGCTACTCAAACTATAATTTGACTTTACCAGTTCTCCCAAACTCTCTATTAATTATTATTTTTGTAAAAATATTACATATTGCAATTGTATTACACAGTGCAATTTCTCTCTCCATATCATTTTCTTTGTAAAATTCCTGCTAATTCCTTTTATTCCTTTAATTTAGTTATTTTTAAATTAGCCATTTTTCTTTGGTATCAATAAAAAAAATTGTCTAAACTTGATCTTCAGTTGCTTCAATTGCACTCTTCTTGCTTTTCCTTTATTAATTTAATCCAAAATGCTGGTCTAGTAATCATCTACATTATGGACAACCTCTATTATGATCTATTCATTAACCTCTCATTATCTTCATTATCCTTATTCCTGACTTCCAAACTCTGCATAACTTCACTCTTGTTACTGGCAATTTTCTCCGCAGCATTTCAACTCTGTCCTTGTCTCCTCTAAGTCATGTACCCTTCAGTTTCTTCTTTCATTCGTGTTTTTAGGCCTCAAATTTTGGAGTCTTTGAATGTCTGAGTCAAGAGTGAACATACAAGCCAAGAGTGGAAGTGCTTGCAATCAAAGGAACTTCTCTACCATGAGCAGTCATGGAAACCTATTAAACGTCAAATGACAAATTAATAGCAAAAATAAGATTAGAATAGAGAGTAAGATTGTAAACCCAAACCATCTGCTTGGATAGACAATCCCAGGTTAATATTTCTATCAGCTGCCATGTCAAACTAAATACATTATTTTCTACTTTAACATGGCAAGTTATGAAAGTATCGCTCATGCTCCATTGAGACATGGTGATATTGTACTCAGAGAAGCAGGGAGTATTCTTGTGTTCAAGGCTAAAAATATTTTCCTTTCAAGGTGCTGCCATGGAACGCAATCAGGAACAAAACTCACTGTTGAACTCAGTAATAGAAAAGAGAGTACTTTCTTACAGTCAAAACGACTTTTTTGCTTTCACTGCAACTACAGTTTAGATAGGCAAACCAATAACTGGCCTTCAGATATATTGAATTATGTTTCATTGATGGCAAGATCCAGTTTACAGCTAATACTCCATTTAGTTGATGGCTTAAAGTGCACCTTAATCTGCATCGTGCCCCAAGTTTGACATTATTTGTGTAGGGCACCACAGGTTGATAGTATTTTTTTTCTGCTGACAGGCACAGTTCTCTTCTCCATTAAAGCTTATGGATATTTATAACTCAAAGTGTTCTTGTAGTAGCTGGTAATATAGAACACTTCTCTGCAGTCTACTATTTGACAGCTTCTTCTTACTGAGATCTTACTGATGAGAACATCCATAGCTCTTGAAGTTACTAGATAATTGTGCCAAGGTGATCCTGATCCCATAACTGAAAGAAGCAATGACACAAAAAAACCTTTACCCAAATTCTTGTGTCAGATTTTTACTAGCATTAATAGACGCCACCTTACTTAGATAAATAGCAAATCAGCTCTCACTTAGGCATCACTTTTTTCCCCATTTTTTCAAAATAAATATAGACTTCTACCATCCCAGCTGATAACACTGCCTGCATAGATAGAAATCAAGGTACATTTTCTGCATGCTTAAGAACATGGAAATCATATAAAACCCCAGTGCTTAAAGAAGCAGGAAATTAGAATGAAGGAATCATTTGAAGGACCTTTGAATTTATTGATCCAACCTCCAGATCAAAGCTATCCAAAGCAGGATTATTGCCAACACTGAATTGAATAGGTTTTATCATGTCATGAAAACCTCCATGAGGGGAGACTCCTCAACCCATCTGTGTAATCTTTTCATTCTGCATCATTCCAGTGCTGAAAAAAGATATCCATAATGCCCTGACAGAACCTCCCAAGCTGCAGTTTGTGGCTGTTGCCTATCAGCATATCCAGGTACATCAGCTGCTCCTCACAAACTATATGCTGTAGACTGCTGATAATCTTGATTGCCCTCTGCCAGATCATCTCCAGTTTCTCCACATCATCCTTGAATAGGGGAGCTTAAAAGCTGGATACAATTTTTCAGGTATGCCCTCACACAATAGAAGTGAATAATAAGTTTATTGATCTATTAGTGAAAATTCTTCTAATTTAGCTCAGTATGCACTTGCCTCAAATGGGCTAAGAGCACAGTGGGGCCTTGGATTCAGCTTGGTGTCTTCTGTACCCCCATGGCCACACACTCAGCTCACAGCTGTACTGAGTTACTCCCTGCCAGAAACAGAACTTTGAATTTCTCATAGGTAAACTTCATGGGCTTTCTTTTAGCCCAGTCCTCTGCAGAATCTTGTGATTTCTCTGAATTGAAGCTCTAATATTTATTGTGTCAATCACTTGCTTTGATTTAATGTCTTCCACTGAGAATTCTTCTTACTGAGAATTGTTACATCATCATCAAGGTTATTGGCAAGGATACCAAACAATCATGATACTATTATCACCTCACTGGGCCTTGTGCTCATTAGTAGCTTCCACTGGACATCACACCTCTAAGCATAGAATATTAAGCCTACCTAAAAATGCATTTGTATAACTTATCCTTCTTCAGTTTACAAGCAAGAGTGCTCTGAGATACTGCCCAAGTGTCACTAAAGTTAAGGTATGTTACATCTACTACTGTCACTTCATCCATGTTGCTAGTCACTTCATCACTGAAAGCAGTTGGATTAATAAACATGATCAGTCCTTGGTAAGCTTTTGTTACTTACTTGTCTTCAATGGTTAGAAAAATCCTCTTAGAATCTGGTTCCAGGGACTGAGATGAATCTGACTAGCCTGGAACACCTGGGTCGTTCTTTCTGCCATTTATAAAGCTGGACATAATATTTTTCTTTTTTAATTTGTAAAGTACTTTTCCAGATTTCCTCAATTTCACATGAATCTTATCTAGTCCCCGGGGATTTGAACACATCAGGATCCTCCAAGTAGTCCCTAACCTGCAACAATTCCACTCTTGACTGCTCCTCTCCCTCCCAAGCTTGACTGGATTGTGCAGTGACCTGGTCTCAGGCTTTTCCTATAGGGACTGAGGTAGGGAGGCAGGGAAGGCATCAAGTACTTCAGCTTTATCCATGTCATCCATGACTGGTCTGTCTCCTCCCTTTTGTCAATAGTCCCCCATTTTCTCTGAACTTTTTGCTCTGAGCAAACTGACAGAATCTCTCCTTGTTACTCCTGTGTCACTAGGCAATTTTAACTCCAGCTGGGCTTTGACCTTCTGGCTTTACTCTGAGTAATGTTTCTCTCTTGTGCACAACCTTGTTTGCAGTTTCTTGTATGCTTTCTAGTTGAGTTAACATCAATTTGATATTCATTAAAAAACAATTGTTTTTTATTCTAATGCTGCTTGCATTGCATCAGTTCTGTGTAGCCTGAGTTTGGTCACACTTTGTGTGCTGGTGCCCTGTATAAGCATAGGTGTATTTATAAAGACAGACAGGTGAAAACTCACTTGTTAAAGGTCTGCACACAGCCTGTGGGCTGCCAGCAAACCAAATGTTTCTAGGCATCCAAATGTCTACATTCGTTCTCATCAGGAAGAAACTTATTTTTAATACTTTAGGTAGTTATATGGGCAACAAAACATATTAATTATGTCCTGCTACTGTGACAGCCCTAAAACCACTACCCACAGAAGCCCACTGTTCAAAGTTGCATTGTAGTGCAACTGCTACCACTTGTTTTTCATGCCCACCTTAGAAACAGATGAACCATTATTCTAGATCTTTTCTCTTGATCCTGGTTCCCTACATGCCTCCCTCTAGCTGAGCACTTGTATACAGGCTTTCAAGCTTTTTCTTGATCCCTTAGCATCCAAAAAAGACACTTCCCCTAAAGATGCTTTCACTCTGTAAAGGTTAAATAAAGCCACAGTTTCATTCTTTCTGCAACACTGTTTTTAGATTTTTTTTTTTAATTAGATCAGACAAGTTGGAGTTTTTTCAATGAAACATTGTTTTAAATGTTTCATTTTCTTACTTTTAGAAAAATGTATTTTCATTTTTAAAGCAACGTATCATGTCTGGAAGTTAATCTTTAGAGTTTGAAGTTTGAAGACTGAAATGGAAAGAAAATTCTCCTGTTGCTCCGAGCTTTTTATTCATTTATTTGCCTTTTAGGTATAATATTTATGACATGCCAACTAGAAGCAGGCTTTTTTGTCCCTTCCCTCCAGTTAAGGAACAGACACAGGGAAAAATGAGAAAGTATTTTCTACCCACAACTTAAATTTTCTCTGTCACATAAAGTTCATGTATTTAATACTTTTAGATTGAATTTATCAATAATTACTACAAAAAATAGAAAAATCCATATTAAATTTGACTTTTCTATTTATTTTAATAGAACCACCTAGAAAAGAGTGTTTTCAGTCTTCACTTTGCATCCAAGTCCCTCAAACATTGGGTTTTTCTCAGACTCTAGCAAAGTATGCCACAGCTCCTTCTCACCTCCTTAGGGAAGATGCAAACCGGCATGAAGTCTCTTATGACTTGTGGAGGAATCAAATTCTTGGAAAGTTGCAAGAAGGTCATGCTCCCTACTAAAATGTCAGAGGAACATTACCTAAAATATGGCAAACTTAACAACATAATATGCAAGAACGTATTTTTGATTTGTATTTACATGTTTTTTCTAAAATATTATAAATACTATTTTAAAGCTCTTTTTTGATTGACTGGCATGATTAAATGTTATTTACATGCAAGATGTGAGGATTTTACCTACCAAACATTGAGATATTTGACAAATTATTAAAAAACCCTTAAACCTTATATCCTTCTGGCAAAAACAATGAGATGAGGAAAAAAACAAAACAAAACCAACCAAACACCTTACATACTGACTTCACATCGCAGAATTCTTTTTTTTTTTTTATTTTGCTTCTATGCTCCTGTGATAGGGGCCAGAGTTGATGAATGGGTGTTAATTACCGGTGTATGTCTCAGCAAAACTGAGTGAAAATCTATGTTAATGTGTCTTCACCTAAACTTTTAATATTGTTCCTCTGGAGGATCAAATTCAAATTGCTCCATCCAGCAACCTCTGCACAAACAGGTTAATTTATGATTCAAAAGTGTAACTCCACACAAAAAAAAGAGGTATAAGCAGTTCAGCAGCAGAATGGCTGTAAATTAATATTTGGAAGGAAGATACTCATTTCGGCCTTTCTTAAAAAAATTTCTCCTATCACTGTTTGTCAGTGGAAAATGCAGGATCATTGAGGTCTACACTAATAGATGAGAATTCCAGACATAAATTACCTAAGCTCCAGCTCATGGGCTTTCTTTTACTTTAATTTTCAAGGTCTTGGAAGAAAGTCAGGTTGTAAGAGCGAATTTGTTCATCAGAACTCAGCGAGAATGGGGATGAGCCACAACAGTAATGAAACGTAATAGAAGAAGAATTAGAGAACACAGACTTGGATTCTTCTTGTATCATAGTTTACTGAAAGCACTAGTTGTTACAGTGTCCATGGAGCCCCAAGCTTTTTAAAAATAAATGCAGCTAAATATCTGAGCTCTGAATTCAAATTAGATTACATTAAAAACTTAACATTCCAGGTATTAAAGACTTGGCAAGGCAGAGGAAAAGCAATACAAAAAAGTTACACTTCAGAGAAGAGAACTCTGAGATGTCAACCGGAAGCAGTCAAATACTGAGATCAGGATGAAAATGCAATGTGGGAGCCTTTTGAAGAGAGTAGATTTATTATTATTACTACAATTTTCATATATTGCCAAAGGTACAGAGAAAATGAGGTCACAGGAGACAAGAGGCACAAAACTGCAATTCCTTTTATATCAAAATGACTCTCAAAGGCTTTCTTAAACAAGAGTGGAAGATGATGTACTCATTCATTGAGCACTGCTTTAGGATCCCAGGCAGGAAAAGACAAGTAGCAGGTAAGTGAGGAAGACATGTAACCTTTCATAGACAATGCTGATTCTGTTTCTGTGTGTTTCACTGTGTGATGGCACATGGCACACTCCTCCAGTAATGCAGCCTAAACTCAGTTAAACAGCTTCGGACTCCGCATCATCCAAAAGAGATTCCTAAGGAGTAATATGGTGAATCACAGAACCATCCCAGAACCTTAGGAGTTGGAAGGGACCTTGAAAGATCATCTAGTCCAACCCCCCTGCCAGAGCAGGATCACCTAGACTAAATCACACAGGAATGCATCCAGGCAGGTTTTCAATGTCTCCAGAGAAGGAGACTCCACAACCTCTCTGGGCAGTCTGTTGCAGTGCCCCATCACCCTCACAGTGAAAAAGTTCCTCCTTATATTCACATGGAACTTCCTATGCTCCAGCTTGCACCCGTTGCCCTTTGTCCTATTGCTGGCCATCACTGAGAAGAGCCTGGCTCCATCCTCCTGACTCTCACCCTTTACATATTTAGAAAGATTAATAAGGTCACCCCTCAGTCTCCTCTTCTCCAAGCTAAAGAGGCCCAGCTCCCTCAGCCTTTCCTCATAAGGAAGGTGTTCCACTCCCTTAATCATCTTGGTATCCTTGTGCTGGACTCTTTTGAGGAGTTTTATGTCCTTCTTGAACTGAGGGGCCCAGAACTGGACACAATATTCCAGGTGTCATCTCACCAGGGCAGATTAGAGGGGGAGAAGGACCTCTCTTGATCTACTAACCACACCCCTTCTAATATACCACAGGATGTCATTCATCTGTAAGTTCCTGTTTACCTTCTTCATACAACTCATGAACCAGTTATTGGCAAGTAGCCATTAACAAGAAATAGGAGTAGACAATAAAAATACCATCCATAGCTTGTAGAACAAGCAGAAGAGACTACGTTTCTCTGAGGGCATGTCTTAGATCTGGAACTTACTGTTATAACTTATTAGCTATTGTGTGCCAAAAATACCAAAAAAGAAATCAGACCCATTTACATGAAGGCTGCATAAAAGGAAACAAAGAACAGTGTATACAGTCTTTAGCATCCCTAAGTGACTTGTTCTTGGAAAGTGGGAAGTTCTTAGTGGAATTATTTCTCCTCTCATATGATGGATCCATAAGTTTCCATTAGCAGTCACTGTTGGAAACTGTTCAAGATGGACCTTTACTCTTGCCCAGTATGGTTGTTTTATGTTAACTAGCCTTTTATTTTGTGTTTTTATCCTGCCTTTTGTGTACTTTTGTTCAGGAGAGTTTTGTTCAGAGAATTTGTCAAGTGAAGGGTTGGAAATAGGTGTCCAGATCTCAGTGAGTGCCAGTCATACGCAACTTTGAACTTTCTCCTGTAGTTTTTATTGATGAACAATTATTATTAGATCAAAGTTATGGTTGCTGCTTGTGTAATTTAAGATTACCATTCCTTGTCTGATTTTTTTTTTTAGGATTGCAATTGACTATAATCTCAGAAATAGCAAAATTAGAACTACATTTTTGCCTAATAGCAATATGGACATTCAGTTTGGCATTATAATTACTGTCCATTTATCGACCCTTTCATTTTTCAAGATAGGTATCTATAATTTGCTAGAAGAAAGAATGATAGCAAAGTCCATATGGACAGCAATTGTTGTACAAAGAACAACATATTCACACTGAGTCACTTCAAATGCTTTTGTTCACTGTTTTAGTTGAAAAACTCGATAAACTGTAGTAAAAAATGCATTTGGATAAACTTTTGACAATTGAATCTCATCTTCTTTAAAAAACTTCTGGCCAGGAGAAGGAGGAAGAGATGTCATTGACGAATACAGCAGTTTTTAAACTGCTCTTCAAATAATAAAAAAAAAATCTATTTAAAACTTGTTTATCACATCAAAGTTTAATTGAAAATATGTGATTCTTTTTTCAGATTTCAGTGAAGCTTAGTCTCCCAAGTTATTAATGCCTCTATAGTTCTCAAGGTTTCATGTACAGATACAGTAACATTACAAGTTCAGCAATTCATTTTGAATGCTGGCACTAAAAAGCCTTTCCAGAACATATTTAATCTACCTCATTTTAAGTGTTTGTACCTAATAAAACTTGATCTGCCAAATTAAGACTTTTTATCTGAGCATCTCAGGGGAAAGCACAGACATGTTTAAAAAGGAAGACTTGGAGACAAAAAGAGTCATAGTTATCTTCTCCATTATGTAATACAGCATCTATACGAGTTTAAAACAACTGCAACTGTGTCCCAATTTATCTCTAAATAATGCTTATTCAGTGTTTAGTAGATTTCAAAACACTTCACAAAAGAGAGCAAAATCATTATATACTAAAAGAAAAAAAGAGACAAGGAAGTGATTTGTCCAAACTGTGGTTTGAGCATGTATCTCCTAAATTTAATCCACAAGTCAAGCTGCTAAATGACACCAACTTTCTGAATTATTTTGTAATTGTAGATAAATTCTGAATTCTGACACAATAACATTGCAATGCTGTCAAACCCAGACGACAGGACTCTCCTGTTTTGTGAGGGCAGGGGACAGCAGTCTGCAGTTAGTCCATGTTTCCGTACTTAGCAGCAATATTTGTAGCATATTTGAAAATGTGAAATTCAGGTGCCAGTGGTGCCTGATAATTCTGAAGGTTAATTGTGCCTTATAGTATCAGAGTGTTTGCAAACTCTGTGTGTATATATTTACACGTATGCATATGACTACAAATATATATCCATTTACATGTATATACATATAAGTATGCACACAGTCATATAACACATGGTCATGTAAAGAACGAATAGTGATGTCTGTGAAGAAATTGGAAAGCCTCAACTGTAAAGCTCAGTATAAGTCAAAGGGATGATTATAAAGTTTGAAAAGATGATAAAGGTTTTTTTTAATACAAAACTGTCAGTTTTATGCTAAAATCCAGTTTCAGGTTTCTATAACAAATCTATCAATGACAGTTTTACTTTTTTCTGATAACTCTGAGAATTTCTGACATTTTTGTGACTAATTTTTTTCAATTTCTTTTGAGATTTTTGAGACACTAATAACTGTGGTCTGCTTTTAGGATTACTTAGAGACATCTTCTGTTCTCCTTCAGAATAAAAAAGCCAAAGGGTAGTCACTCTTCCACCAGGAATTCAAATCCCAGTTTCCCTAGTCTGAAGACACTATTGTCTTTTGAGATCACTTTTAAAACAATGGCACCCTGAGGCAATGGGCCAGAAGCAGTAGTGTCTGCAATTAGTGTCACATTTAATCCAGACCAGGAGTATAATGCATTTTGTTTTTACAGGAACCTTATTTGCTATGTAACTCAATTTCATGATGATGTTTTAAGTATTCACAAATCATATACACCGAAAAAGTCTGTATGCTCTTTAAAGAATTGTTTTTATGGTATCCTAAGTAATATGAAAAGAAATCAAATGCACATTTAAAGACATCTGTCAGAGAAATTTAGCCTTTCAAATGAAGAAAAAAAGAAAAATGGTGGTGAAATAAAATGGTGACATTTCAGTGAAATAAAGCAGTTCCTCCATAGATGTTAGTATATTAACATGGCAGCACAAAGGGCAGATTAATTTATATTATTGATAGATTATTGGAACTGCTGTAGAAGCCAAAGATTTCCATCATGATCACATTCTGTGAACACTAGTGTTTTCCCACATAGGGTGTAGCCTGGATAAAGCCATACTAAGTATTAGATATCAAGTGCAGAAAGAGCAAGTTATAGATTTCTTGGATGAAATTCTGGCCCTAGAGAAGACAGGGTGGAAATTACTTCAGTGGAGACTACATTAACCCATGTGCTTCAAATACAGCAGAGGATTTTTGTAATAAATTAGGCTGACTCTGCTTGTGAAAGAGCAATTCCTGTATCAAGACCAAAACATCTACACCTGCTAAAATAGAATCATAGAATTATAGAAACATAAACTTGTTTAGGTTGGAAAAGACCTTTAAGATCATCAAGCCAAACCATTTATCTAGCACTGCCATGTCCAACCACTAAACCATGTCCCTACACATCTTTTAAATACCTCCAGGGATGGTGACTCAACCACTTCCCTTGGAAACCTGTTCCAATGATTCATAACACTTTTGGTGAAGAAATTTTTCCTAATATCCAATATAAACCTCCTCTGGCACAACTTGAGGCCATTTCCTCTTGTTCAGCCAGTTGTTATTTGGGAGAAGAGACCACCATCCACCTAGTTAAAACCTCCTTTCAAGTATTTGTAGAGAGCGATAAGGCCTCCCCTGAGCCTCCTTTTTTCCAGGTTAAACCACCCCAGTTCTCTCAGCTGCTCCTCATCACACTTGTGCTCTAGACCCTTCACCGGCTTTGTTGCCCTTTTCTGGACACGTTCCAGCACCTCAATGCCTTTCTTGTGGTGAGGAGCCCAAAACTGAACACAGTACTTGAGATGCATCCTCACCAGTGCAGAGTACAGGGAGGGCATCACTGCCCTAGTCCTGATGGCTAAACTACCTCTGTTACAAACAATAGGCTTCACAGTGAGTTGACATTTTTCTTTAAGTGGCGGCTAATTTCTTTCATTGTTAATGATTAACACTTCATCTTTTTTAGTTGTTACTTCTAGACCTGCCTGTGCATATACCACCACTTCCTGTAAATGTCCTGACCTTGGCCTCTCATACTCTCTGCCTGTCTCTATCTTTTGAGGGCCACTAAGATGATCAGAGGGCTGGAGTGCCTCTCCTATGAGGATGGGCTGAGAGAATTGGGTTTGTTCAGCTTGGAGAAGAGAAAGCTCTGGGGAGCTCTTATTGCAGCCTTTCTGTACTTCAAGGGGCCTACTGGAAAGATGGAGAGGGACTGTTTATCAGGGAGTGTAGTGATAGGACAGGGGGTAGTGGGTTTAAACTAAAAGAGGGGAGATTTAGACTGGATCTAAGGAAGAAATTGTTTACTGTGAGGTCAATGAGGCCCTGGCACAGGTTGCTCAGAGAAGCTGTGGCTGCCCCCTCCCTGGCAGTGTTCAAGGCCAGGTTGGATGGGGCTTTGGGCAACCTGGTCTAGTGGAGGGTGTCCCTGTGCATAGCAGGGAGGGTTGGAACTAGGTGATCTTTGTGGTCCTTTCCAACACAAACCAGTCTGTCATTCTATGATTCCGTTTTCTGAATGTTCAGGTGTTCTGAGGCAGGGAGTAAACTTTCCCTCCCACCTCAAGATTCTACCTGACCTAAAGTGCAGTGTCTAAAGTCATGTTTGGTATGCAAAGCTAACCAGAGTGTGATGCTTGGGTATTCTGTGTACGCCAGAGTGGGTGTTTGGGCTTGCCCCTTACTTTGCTTTCAGTTCACAGAGTTTAGCTTTCTTGCCCTTGTAATTGTAGCTTCTGGCTGTGGCTTTCATAGGCAAAAGCCAATGTACAAGTAATACCTGTTTGGATGTCACCTCTTGGCAGGATATTAGCAGCAAATGAATTTAGTGCCGAGAACAAAAATTAGCAGCAGAGAGACAAGATGAAACTTTAGAAACCTTTTTCCAGATGTATTTGACTTAAATGATCCTATACTCTCTCAGAGCAAAGTCAGATAAGTCAGGTCAAACATTTTCAATGATGGATTAATTAACCTGCTTCATGATTTTGAATGGAAATAGGTTAATAAGCACTCAGCAATAGAGGTGTCTTCCATATCTGAGCTCTCAGGTCTGCCATGGTATCTGAATGTGCTTTTAGTCCCTGGTTTAAGAGACCTAATTGAGCATGCACTGGAAAAAAAAATTAAAAAATTAACATGTTTTGTACTCAGTTGAAACCTATTAACTGAAAATATCAAGGAACAGCCATATTCAACATAGCTGCAAACTCCAAAATATGCTTCTTGGTAGAATCAAGATTTTTGGAATAGACTAATTGGCAATCCTGCCCCTCAGGTAGGCCATTCTTCTACTGTAACCTTTACAGTGAAGTGCAGTTCGTCCAGCATTAGGTTATTTTTTCAACCACAGACAAAGCTGACTTCCAGAATCAATTTGGAACAACAGGGACAACTATACAACTATTTCTTGATCAATTTAAAATCTGTAAATCAGATAGAACTGTTTCCTGAGCAAGTATGAATACTTTTCAAATCATCCTTTAGAACTCTGAAGTACATTTAAATACTGCCGGTTTGATAAAGAAACATCTTATACCGCCTTGCAAAAAGTTATTTAAAAAGCAATCATGTCATTTCACCACCTTATGGAAGCTAAGGAAAACTTAATTTTAGTTCAGCTTTGTTAAATAAAAATATCTGAGTAGAGCAAGTACCACCACAAAGGACTATCAGCAATGTAGGGCTGAACTTCCACAAAAAAATACCACATACTTTAAATACTTTTCTGCTTATAAGCTCATCACAGAGAGTGTATAAATCCCATAAAAGATAGCCAAATTATGACAATTATAAAAGAAAACCTAGGTGTCCATATATAGAGTAATGCTTATGGATTTTGTTTTAATTATCTGAGTTGAAGCCAATTAAAATGGATTTAGTGTGTGGTGCAAGACAAGAGACCTCAACATGGGAAAACTGGTGCTGAAATGAACATTTGGCTCTCTTAGTACCAATAAGGTATCAGGACCATCAATAAAAGAAAAAAACCCAAACTTCAGAAATGAGATGTGAGCTTTATTGAGACCATAGACATGAACAGTAGTAGTAGCAGATTACATTTTGGAACATGACTGGAAAGGAAAAGAACAGGGAGGAAACACGAGGTATGTACTGGATATGAAAAACAAAATCATTGGAACCAAGATAAATTTTAAAGAAAACAGAGATATTAATGTCATTACTGCTTTTGTAGAACTGAAACTGGAGAACATTTGACAGGCTGCAAAAAACATTAACTTAAATAGAGGAAATTCCAAACAAAACCTTTTAAATTATTAAAAGGGGAAAAAAAAAAAGAGGGGGGGACACAATGCCAAATATCTCATTGGTGATTATACTTTTCTTGGTTTACATATTTAGAAGCATTTTCTACTGTGGGTTTGTTGGGGGGGTGTTGTTGTTGGGTGTTTCATTATTTTTTCCTTAATGTTGTCCTCTTTCTTATTGCTTAGATTATATTTTAATGTTCTTTAAAACCAGAAGTGAAAACGAAATTTTCGGTCCTGTCTGACAAGTACCGCATGAACTGTTTCATTAGGTATTTTGAGGATGCTTGTGGGCAGTCCCAAGAATGATGAAATAAGCCTAATTTAGTTTGCCTCCTGTACATTAGCACAGATGTCCCTGGGTTGATACTGCTTCAGAAACAGGTCAGCTCTGTCTTTCTTAGAGACTCTAAAAGACTTCAACAGAGATTCTAAAGGTAAGTCACTGTTGAACTAAGACATTATTTTATTTAAAAGATTTTAATGGTTCATAATCTTGTTTTCATTGCTATGTAAAGGTGCTGTTGCTTGCTATTTCCCATGGGAGACAAGAAAAGAATGAAAAAGAAAGGACCTGCTTCAGTGATAATACAGGCAACTTAGGTTTTAGGTTTGGGTTTTTTGGCAAGACTCAAGAGAAGGAAAAAGTGGTGTATCATAGCCTCAAGGGAAAGCAAACCAGCTGTCCACTTGAAGGAAACGTTGTTCAAATTATATCATATACCTGCAACAAAGCCCCAAAGTCTTTTGCATACACGGGTTCTATTACAAATCATGTCCATACATTTATTTATGTAGAACATGGTTCTGTCTCATGGTTTGTACCCATGGTCCTGCCTTAACTGCTAAATTAAAAAGACCTTTACTCAGTTTCCACCAAATAACACTATCCTCAACCAATCTATTTTTTCTATCCCTTTTCTGTTGTCACTTAGCCATTCTGCACTTTTTTTGCACACCATGAAGAGTCTACATTTTTATGCATGCAATTACTTTTTATTCTAGTTTTTGTTCCCCATAAGCAAATCTCACCAATCAATGAGCAAAACCCCAAGGTGATACAAACCAGATACCTTCTAAAAATAAATAAAATAAATCCAGAACGTCTACATCCTTAGTTTCTCAAACACAAACTAATCCATACAAAGTACCCTATAGAGGTGATTGCTTTCAAAGTGAAAAGCAAGCCTTCTGTTGTTTGCATGCTGTTAGAATTTGCTCTTATATATGTTCAGCTTTGCCTCAAGTATATGTTCCTTCTCATTCCTACTTACAGATATTTGTCTACCTTGGATGGACCAAAAAATTACCATGAAATGATACAGTCCAGAAAAAAAGAGGTTTTTCATTCTGTTTGCAGTTGGGCCAAGCTTTTTACTGTGGCCTAGCAAGCCACAGACTAAGATTTCATCCAGTCCAAGTACCTGCTATAACTTCAGGTAGAATTCTCACAGGCAGTTACCACTTTCCCTGTGATCATATTTTGGTCATAGCTTCCAAACGATGTACACTGCATCCTATACCTGAATCTGTCCGAGTATGTGAGACTTTGGGACACATCAGCCTGGTACCATGCACATTTACACACATTTTGTCCATCAGCCATAAAAGGCACTTTGCAAGCCATGCTGAGACATATCTTAAAGACAATGGATTGCGATACAGAAATCAGCCATTTTAACTCTTTGCTGAATAATTTCACCAAAACAATGCATCCTGAATGAACAAAGTAACCATTTAGTAGATGTTACTTGCATTTCAGCAACTAAATACGCCATTTTCCTGACAGGCTTTCTCAATGACTGAATATTTTCTCCTCATCTTGTAACAATTGTGGGTTAAGCACTCTTTCCAGCAGCGTAAATGCTTCTTACTGATATTTCTGACACTTTGTGTATGGCCATTTGAAAATCCCAATGAGTGAGAGGTATTACATAGTATCTCTTTGAGTGTCCTAAAAGTTTATGTTAAGGCCACCTTCTAAAACTATCCTCTTCAGGATCCTAATGAAGTTTATTGGCAGAGTAGCTGGGGTGGAGACACTTCAAATAATCTGTCTAAATTAGTCTCACAATGTCCAGAGAGAAAACTATCTGCCTTTTTGTTCTCAGGATTGCACAATGAGATAAGTCAGCAACTGAGTCAGAAAAGGGCTATCTCACAAAGAAGGGCAGCACATTAATCATGTTGACAGTGAGAGCTGTGCTTCATAGATAGCAGTTCTATGCTTACTGCCCTTACAAGTGGTACTTGTCATTTTAGGGACAGATTGTATCCTTGTTTAAGGAGGCGGCTGTTCATGGCCTAGTATTCTGAGGCAGAATGCAATCCATAAATTTCTGAAAGATGACCACCAAGACCCAAAAAACATCCTGAGGAAGTGAAACAGGTCTTCATACAGAGACTTTCTGACACACTTTGTGACCGTGGAATTGGCCCTTCCACAACTGTTCCAAAGATATGGCATTCACTTTTCTGAATCAACAGCAAAACAATTTATTCCACCTTTATTTTAGAGATTCGTCTGTTATCCTGAAGCATGAGTTCATATCCAAAGTCTGTAATTACCCAGGCTCCATGAGGGCAAAAAGCACCCTGACATTTGAGAAGCTCTGGCAGTGGTACTTCAGTCAAAATGTATTGCCCATCTCGGTTTTGTATTTCGCAGACCTATTAGAATTTCAGGTCACAAAGGGGCACTTCTGTAGTAAAAGGAACAGCTTGGTGCACTGGGCAGCAGAGAAACCAGTCACTGTTTGGTTTTGTTTTAATGTGATGGGCTGATATTTTGAATGACTTACTGAAGTGTGGTAAGGGACTCCAGGAGCATGAACAAGACATGATTCTGCTCACACTCAGGTGATCTAGTGTAGCCTTCATGCAGGCAAATTCCACTTCCTCCACAACCTGAAAGGCAGGCTGAGATTTTCCTACCCTCCGGAAAGCAGAGCAGCAGCCAGTGGATTTTGTGCAGGGGCTTCATCTTATCTTCAGCTTCAGCTATCTTCATATAACTCAGCAGCAAGCGTGTCCTTGCCCCACACAGGATATAAGTTGTTAAAGCTCACAGGCATATAACTATGACTCGAGCAATTTACTCTACAGGCCATCAGATCAGCTGGCCAAGCAGATGGCTGTTACAGTTTATTCACTGAGATGTAGAGCTCTTCTCCACAGCATGCAGGGGATTCACCGCTTTCTACTCAAGCTTCCTAAATCTTGATAAGCGAATATGTTCCATTTGCTCAAGGAGACAGAGAGCTTGTCCTTTGGCTATGAATGGATCCTTCATCCTGGTAGATCCTGCAGCAGACTAATTTATCTCAGAAGCAGCTCTACTGTTTTCACTAAAAATATTCCCAAAAAATTTCAGTCAAGTATTAAAAAAGGAAAAATCAGCAGCTATCATTTGACTTTGGAAAAACCATAAGCAACCAAGCCCTCCTTTTTAAACAGGTTTAATAATAAACAGGCTTTAATAACAGCAGTTACTCTTAATATCCTCTGTAATAAAAACAGATTTTTCTCTCTGTACCACATATAAAATGCTGTGGATCTTTCTGCTCCTTCCTATTAAAATATGCCTCATTCATTTTTTTAATCTTTTTTTCTTTTTTTTTCCCCCCAGTTTTTTTAAACTCTTTCTTAGGACATCTACTAAATTGCAATGTCACTGGAAGGTATACCAATAATTTTTTTTAATCTTACCTAGTGCTAATCTTATTCTTACCTTCGTTCACATGCAGTTTGGGCTTCAGTAGTTTTGGAAGGTGGATTGTGTAAAGAGGTGTACGCCTGATGCTTGGTGAATACTTTGCAGCTGGCTTTGCACCTGGCTTGCTAGTACAGTGCATGCACACAAAGGGTTGGTTGCACACAAAATGACTTGATAAGCCTATGTTTGAACCTAGCAGCTTAGGCTTGACTTGAGGCTTCCAAGGACAAAATTGTAGGCACCTAAACTTGCACATTAGTATGGGTCATAATGTGCAGTTTATTTCTCAGAAAATATTAGTATAAATAAATGATGTTTAGAAAATGTGTAGCATGAAGAACATTGGGATGCTTGAGCGTGTCCACAGAAGGACTACAAAGCTGGTAAAGGGTTTAGAAAACAAATCTTGTGAGGAGTGCCTAAGGTAGTTGGGATTGTTTAGTCTAGAGAAAAGGAGACTGAGGGGAGACCTCATCATTCTCTACAACTACCTAAAAGGTGGTTGTAGTGAGGTGGGAATTGGTCTCTTTTCCCTGGTAGCTAGTGACATGACAAGGGGAATCCATCTGAAACTGCATCAGGGGAAGTTTAGTTGGATATTAGGAAAAATTTCTTCACCAAAACAGTTGTTAGATATTGGAACAGGCTGCCCAGGGAGGTGGTTGAGTCACCATCTCTGGAGGTGTTTAAGAGCAGATGTGACATGGTCTAATGTCCAACCTGGTAGGGCTGGATAGATGTTTGGACTCGATGATCTTGAAGGTCTTTTCTAACCGTAACCATTCTATGATTTTATGAGGCTAACCAAATTTTTTTGTGATTTGACAAAGGTTCAAACTTGACAAAAAGAAGTCAGCACTTCCCATCAGCTTATTAATTCCTGTTTACAAAATTTTAATCCACAAATTTGTGTAAAATATATTAATCACAATGATTTTTTTCCCAGCAGCTTATAAACAAATATCAAAGACTGTGTTTTTCAGAGAACTCCAAAATGTTTCTGTAGGATCAGCCCCACCATAAGTTGATTATATTTGCATTTCCACTGTATGTATCACAGACACTTTGTTTAGCTAGTTTACATTTCTGAACAATCTGCCAGGCCATTCAGAACAGCTAATGAAAAGACCACATGGAACTGAACCAAAAAATACTTCTGTTGTTCAAGGTACATAGAAGTTAAAAATGAAGATACACCTCTCATGCGTACTTCAGATTATAGGTAGCAAAACCCCTGATGATTTCAGGAAATGAACAGCATACCATCAGCTTGATGCAATTGTTTGGGGTATTTTTGCAGCTCAAAGAACAGATCTGAAGTGTTGACTACTCTTTTGATTTTTGCCTCTATCTTTTTATTTATTAAAACGTTCTGGATAAAGATTAATTTTACTCCCTCTGTGTTTACTATTGTTTCATTTGCTAACAGACAAAAAACTGCGAGAACTTTGTTAAGTGAATTGAGGCATAACACAGTTTAGCCACAGATTCATGAAAACAAAGACGCCAAACACTATCCATAAAATTAATTTCCAGCTACTGTTTCCGGAAGTCTCTGCAGTGCCCTTTCAGCAACTGCACATTCAAGAAGCTCTTTCTCTTCCTTGAGCAATCAGACTATACCACTGCCACAAAGTTTTGCTCAGTGAGGGCAAGGCTGCTTTCTGCAGTGATGTCAACAAATAAGTGTTGTACTTCAAATGCTGACCTTTAAAAAGAGCATTATTGAAACTAATATATTATCTTACAGAGACTGTAGAGCAAGCAGGAATGAGGATTCTCTTTACTAGAAGAGATACCACTGCGCTTCACCCAAAGCTTCCAAACTGTGAAAGTGCCAATTTTTTCATATTTAAAAACTGTTCTGTGCTAGCCTTGTTTGCCATGCCTGGGTAGGCGGATCTGCACCGAGGAGCAGGTTTTATCCCGTTCCCAGATGAGCTGAGTAGCACAGCTGGTTGAAGACAGTTAATTGCTCTTCATGATGATTAGAATGTTGTTAAGGTTTTCTCAGAGGGAGAGAAAAGAACATGCATGTGGTTTGAAAGGTCATGGTGGAAACAAGATATAGCAGGCACAAGATAGTGTTATATTGACAAGTGTTTATCATAAGAAAACACACTCAGCGTTAAAACCTGCTAGCTCTTCCAGTTGATTACAATGTAATACAGTTTCATAAAATAGTACTATGATTACATGTCTCTCTGTAAAATCCCATTGTTTTTTCCCTTCTGCAGAAGTTTGCCTTTTTTTGTGATTTAAAAGCAATGCAAAAATGCTAGAAAGGTCTTAAAAAGCCAACCAGCCTGGCACCCTCATTAATTTGCTTCTGACAGTGAATGCATTATATTTTCTAAACTATTTTGATTATATACATAGAAACCACATACATGTTTTGGTTTATTTCCATTTTATCATTCACAGTCATTAGTAAGTCTCACACTGCTGATTTAGCCATGAATTGCACTTTATAAAAAGGCCAGATTCTGCATGACGTAACCTTGAGAGCTGGGCTGCATTCAGTGCCCTCTTCAGTATCCAGGCACAATGGTCAGTCCAATACAAGAACTGGAAATTAGCACTGATGTGACCTGATGGATATGTGCAGATCAATGGAGTTCATCTCCAGAACAGATGTAGTATAAAAAATTAATGGAACTGAGAAGGAAGATATTGATATGATTCTACCATATGCAGTAAAGGGGTAACTGCTGTAAATAAGCAAGGGCTCTTTATCTTAATTGGCCATCGTGTACATTAACAAAGGCTGGTTGATCTATGCTTGCCAGTTGTGGATCACATCTGCTTTTTCTCCAGGACATCACAAAATCCAGTGAAATAACACGCACCATTTTATTCTTTCACTCTGGCTGGCCAATAATTTCCAGTGAACATGAAAAGGAAATTCAAGGTCATCCTTTCAAGGATGCTTGTTCAGTCATGCCTGTTTTAATTGCTCTTGATTCTCTTTGTCTCCAGATACAAGCATTTACTGAACAGCTTTATCTACTTTGTCCTGAAGCTTTCCCTTATTGTGGTCAGGTTTCCTTACTCAGCACTAATATTGCAAAGTTCTGCCATTCTTGTATTCCTGGAAGGTTGTTCAGAAATAATATTGAAGAAGTCATACACTATAGTGTGAACCTAAAAGAGACACCTTTCGATAGTATTTCCAGCCTTCTTGGGCTTTACTCTCTCATGGCTGGAACTTCAAGAAAGAACACCTGCTTTCTGTGACTGCTTGTGATGTTAACATCTCTGAAAAATCAGGCCATTAGTACTTAGCTATGTCACTCAAAAGATGAAAACTAGAAAGTGTTGGTGCATGACCTTTAGGTTACCTTGATGGGAGAGTTGACTATCTGAAAAAAATAGAAATGCAATCTTACTGGGTCTTGTTTGAGACTTTTTTTTTCTTTTCTTTTCTTTCTTTTTTTTAAAATTAATCTTCTTTCAAGGCAATGGTTGTATTTCAGTGATGGCATTTAAAAAAAATTCACCTTCATTGCTACCAGATATTCCAAATGCACACATTTCATGTGGATTTAGTGAAACTCTACTTCAAAAGAAAAGCTTCCATGTTCCTTTGCCATACATCACTTTAAAGACTTGCAGGTTTTAGGAATACAAATTCTGATGTTCTGCTGTGGGAGAAAATGCACAGGAAAACTGATGATGATAAAAAAGATATCAGATAAAAAATTCCTAATGATAATATTTCAAAGTGGGATAGAGTTCAAAATATGGTCATTTGCATTGAAAACAAAACAGAAAACATTGCTGTATAGCCTATACTTTATACAAATTATAAAATGTGTTGATTTAGCTGTTAACCTGATAAACTGAGGTTAAGAGAAGAATAATTGGCTCCACTTTAACTGATTTAAAAACACGGAAACAGGTTTTCTGTCATCAAAACAAAGAAGAAATAATTTTTTGTGAGAAAAAAATTTCCACAGGATAAAAACCATTTCATTTTATGACCCTGTAACAAACAAATGAAAAAAAGGATGTGAAAATTCAGGATAGGATTAATGGAAGTTTTGATGAATAACCTGCAGGTCCATATATACACCCACCTCCTTGTCTTGTCTTCTGAATCTAGCTTAGATTAGGGGGGTACTGTGTGGAGTTTTTTCATTTGATGTTTCAGAAAAAATCAAAATTGAGTCTAGTTTGGGGCAGGTTCATCTTCCACACCTTTCCTCCCCACTGTCAAACTGAATTCATACAATTCGGCCTTCAGGTCACAAGTCCTTTTCCTTCTAGCTGTATGTTGAAGAAATTATGCTATTAGTTCCAAAAGCACCGAGTTCAACAGGTCAAATTCATCCCTAGAGTGACTTTGACTTCAGTGAAAATGCCGCAGGGAGGCATTTGGCTCAGTGTGTCTCCCATGTTTACTAATCACAGGAGCAGTAGCAGTCGTCTCCATTTCAGAAGTGCTGTGCAGAACTTTCATTACAAAATAACAAAGCACAGCTAACTCAACTTTGAATTTAGTTATGGCTTCATTAAAATTTTGCAAAGTTTCTGTCTGAGCATGAATTTTTATAGTTGATGCTTTATGGATTCAGCTGAGTTTCAGCGTGCATTTTAATCCCAGACTCACAGTGAAATACAAAGAAATGCAAATGGCAAACAAACTTCGATATAAATGCCAACAAGACAAATGCTTGAGATTTTTTTCTGTTCTAACATTGCTAACACTGACCTCATCCCATACAACAGCAATTTTTAACCAGATTCTGCTTTCCTACCTTACTGGATGGAGAAGGGAAGGTTGGTTATCAAAATAAAAATGCCTAGATTAGAAATGTAGGTTCTTAAACAATCAGAAAGCATTTTGGTGAATACTAAGTGCACTTAAGCTAGGAATTAACTCCTGTTGTGCTGCTCTTAATCATGGTTGTCTGTAGAGGCACCTCCCCTGTGCGCAGTAACAGCATTTGCAGTGCACTGGAGCTCCAGTCCACAGCACATTGTGCAGTCCTGGTCCACACAAATACCCTGGTCGCATCCAGACTTGGAGATAGACCTGCATACACAGAGCCTGCCCGTATACCTGTGTTCCCTTGGGATGTGTGGGATGCCTTAAAGGCAGGAGCACTGTGCCTGGACTAGTACTCCTCACCTCAGGAAGATTAGGACCTGAGATCAGGTCTATAATGTTCACTGTGGGTTGTGCCTTGCAACCAAAAAAACCCCAAACTTCTTCAGTTTCCAGGCAGTAAAGGGCATCAAGATACCTATCATTGTGTTGGGTGGATACTCAATGCTGTGTATGGTACAGTACTCAGGGAGCATGAGGATGACAGGAGACAGCACTTTGATGCATCAGCAGGCCACAAGGATTCTGCCTTGCCTCTGAAAGATTTGTGTATTATCAGAGAGGTTATTTGACTCTATTAAAGTCATTTCATCAACTGACTTTTTTTAGCAAACCAACGCAGAGCTTTCTTCATACATCCTCCATATACATATGTATTTATACACATATATTTGTGTGTGCATATATAGTAATGTCTCAAAAACCTCTTTTTCAAATAAAGATGCAAAAATTATTTTACAGTTTTTGTCAGACCCCCTTAGTACTTCAGAGGCTCTGCCTGAAGACTTTTTAACTTAACCTGAGATTCCCTGACTATATAGAGAAGTTCAATAATGTGCAAGAACAAATTCTGCTACTAACACAGGACTCCATGGACATGTTTTTCTACCCTACTCAGTTGAAACTACCAAGTAACCTCAACATGACATCAAGGACATTGCACAGAAATAAACAAAAGATACACATTGCTTGAAATCACTGTAATAGTCTGGAACTGTCCTGTATCTTTAGGATGGTTCCTCATTTCAGTTCCAGCTTACTACTCTCCAGGGATCCTGCATCCGACCTTTCCTTTCGTGCTGGGGACTGTGTATGTATGCAGTTCCTTTGGGAAGGAATCAATAGGAGGTTGCAGACGATGTTTGCTATGTTTGCTACAGGGGAGAGCGTCCTGTGGGACTTCGTCAGCACAGCACTTACTCTTCTGTTTTAAAGGAACAGACACAGAGCAGTTTTCAGTTGGTTTAGGGCACATTCAGTAGTGTTTGTATCTGTCATGGTCTTATTCTCCAGAGGCAAAAGCAAAGCTAAATTCGAGCCAAACATTGTGCCTCGTGCACTCTCTTTTCTCCACCCTAAAGCCAAACCAGAGGCCTCAGGAGATCTGTATCAGTAAACCTTACATGCTGTGCGTGCCCTTGGCAGGGATATGTAACTCTGGAGGGGACTGACTCAACCGAAACAGAAATGGCCTAAATGCTTGCCTTAAAGAGAATGTAGAGTTAACAACAGCAGCAGACTATTTGAGAATGTTTTAATTGTTGCCTAGCAAAAGACTGCACTACTTCAGAAAAGGTATGTAATCGATAGTGCGGTGCCTGCATCCTAATTCATTTTCAGGAAGCCAAGTCTGACACACCACCAGCGTAAAAATCCGGCAGATATTTGGCAGGGAACACTCATCCAAAATTGGAAATGATAGTAAACAGCCAGCAGTTTCATCTCTTGCTTTGTGTGTTATGAGTAGGACAGCAGGCATTAGCAATCACTGTGTAGTTCAAGGGCTGTAACATCATGACTGGCACTGAGAAATGCCAGAGTCTCCATGGGGTCCAGGGGATGTCAGTGGCCGCTGATTGTGTGTGGAAGACACTCAGATGCTATCACAGTTGCACACAGCCTAAACTTTTTACCTAGGTAACTTGTGCGTTTGCTAGAGATTTCAAGCAAGTTGCAGTTGCTCATATATCCAGCACTAGGGCACATTTAAAAGAGGAATGCATTTCATTTCTACTGCAGGTATGAATCCAGCAAAGCCATCATGATGACAGCAAGGTGTCAGGATGTTCTTTTGTAATTATCAACTCATACCTAGTCCTCTTTGTATTGAAATAGCTGTTACTACTGAAAGCGCTGTCATATATAGGTGGAATTTTTTTATCATTTAAGAAAACAAAGGTGAGCAATGGCCAGTTATAACATCAACATTGAGGTTTTATGCAGGAACATGGTAAAAACTGTGCAGTCACATTCAGCAAAGCCACCTGCTAAAATCTCAGGGGATTTCCAAACTGGTTTTTCAGAGTGGCCCCTGGCAGTCCCAGCTTTGTCACCTGTCTGCTGGGACCGTGGAACAGGCACCCTCCCTCTCCACTGCTGGCACCAGCTCCTGCCTCATGTCTGACCTCATAGCCCCACCTTGGGTGCTCTCCCACCTCAATCCCAAAGCTAGCATCAGCCATGCATCTTAGGTACCTGAGAGGTACTAAATACCTGAGAGGTATTTAGCATGCATCAATCATCAAATATGGTAGATTTGACTCTAGTCCTGCTTACACCAGCATCTACAGCACAGCAGAGTCATTTCAGACTCACAAATGCTGTATGTATACTTCAAATGGGTTGATATAAATTTGGGTTTACAGTGGTAAAAATTATTAAAATTAAACCATAGTATTACACCAGTGATGAAGGTGGAAAGGATTGGCTGGTTTCCCTTTCCACGTTGATGCATGCTACAATATTATAATATTATAATGTAGGTGGCCCACTCTGTGTTTTCTGCAGACTGAACTCACTGAGCTCTTCATGTTCTTACTTCAAGAAAAGCAAGAAGCTGTTAGGACTCAGAGACAGTCCTATAATGCCACTTCAGAAAAAAGTCATTTCGTAGGGAGTCAAGAATAATGCAGGGTCCACTGTTCTTACACAAAAGTTTCCCAGTATAAATATGTATTAGTGCAAATGAAAATCTTGGATTTTCTCCCAGCCAGACTGTAGGAATAACAATCTCATAAATGTTTATTTGCATCCAAACAAAGGCACCATTCAAAACTGGTATTTTAAACCAATTTCCAGAGCCTGTGGTTTATAGCTAATTTTCAACCTTTCAGTAATTGTTCTCCTTTTAAGTGGAACATTTTGATTAAAGTATTCCTTGACTGAGTAAAAATCTGATGTATACGGTATAATCAATGGTGCAATTGTCAGAGCATATCTCCAGAGTTCAGGGCCAGCAACAAACACGGTATGAATCAGTGACAAAGAACAGAATATACAGTATGCAGGGAACTCTGGAAATACAAAATCCTTTGAACTCATATTTAGTAGCCAAAAACACACATTACCAACTATGGTACTGGGAGTTCCCTGTTGTACCTTTGTGTGGCTGAGTTCTTGCGGAGAAGGGGGGCAGCAGGGGTGGCTTCTGCAAGAAGCAGTGGGAAGCTCTCTGTAGGCCGGACCAAGCAAACACCAGCCGTCTCAAGGCTGGACCTGTCACTGACCAAGGCCGAGCCCATCAGCGATGGTCACAGAGGTCACATTTAGGAGAAAAAACCCACTGCAAGCGTCCATTTTTTGCCACCAGAGAAGGGAGTGAGAAGATGTAAAATCTGTGCAGGCACCAAGGCCAGTGAATGGCGGGGGAGGAGGCACCCCAGGTGATGGAGAGAAAGATGCCTCTGCAGCCTGTGGAGAAACCCATGGTGGAGTGGGTGTCCCCCCACAGCCCATGGAAAAGGCCAAGACCCCACGTGCAGCCCATGGAGAGGCCCCACGCTGGAGCAGGTGGAGACATACAGAAGATGCTCGGACCCTCATTGGAGCAAGGGTCTGCCAGCACTTGCAGCACATGTAGAGAGACAGACACAGAGGTGAGCAAGGGAGACACCCACACGGGAGCAGGTTTGCTGGGATGGGTCTTGTGACTGCGTGAGGGACAAGGCTGGAGCGGTCTGGGCCTGAGAGACTGAGAGACATTCTATGATTTATGACTGCACCCCATAGCAGTGACCCACGCTGGAGTATCTGATGAAGAGCTGAAGCCCTGTGGGAAAGGACTCACATTGCAGAAGTTTGTGGAGGACTGTCTCCTGTGGGTGGCACCCCACAGTGCAGCAGGGGAAGAGTGTGAGCAATGAATGCCCCCCGGGCCAAGAAGAACAACTCGTGAGAAACTGACTGAAACCCCCATTCCTCCAGTCCCTGCCCCTCTCTGTGCCACAGTGGGGGGGAAAAAGGGAGAGAAATGACTAAAGTGAAGTGTGCTAAGAAGGGAGGGGTGGAGGGAGGTGCTTTAAGATCTGGTTGCACTTCTCATTATCCAACTGGATATTTCACTGGCTGTGCAGTGTAGTGTAATAAATTAGAGAGTTTTCTATCCTTTATTCTGTGTTGAGTCTCTTTTGCCTGTGACAATTACTGCTGAATGATCTCTTGTCCTTATCTCGACTCCTAAGTCTCTCAATATATATTTTCTCCCTTGACCAACTGAAAAGGGGAGTGATAGAGCGGCTTTGGTGGGTGTTTGGCCTCTAGCCAGTGCCAAACCACCACAAAGCTACAGATTCAACTCCAAATTTGAAGTGTAATGTAAATACAGGTTTTGGTAAAAATGCTTAATACTTATCAAGTCAGAGAAAAGACCATAGGGAGGTAATTAAGAATGTTTTTAGCCAGATATTTCTTATTTGTTATGCTGCAGATATAACTGGTAATTTCAGTGAAAATGAACTATGAAAAAATATTTGAATAGCTTTTCCATCCATGAAAAAGAGTCAGTTCTACTTCAGCCAGAATTTTGAGCAGACATCAGTCTGCAAAGCAGAACCAAAACTGTTCATTTATAAGCACATCTTTGTACAGCTTCAGAACATGCAACTTACAGCACAAATAGTGTAAAAGACTTGAGAATGCGTATCTTGAGGAGATGACAGAGCAGTGGAGAGACACATCAGCGAACACTGCAAGAGGCAGGACACAACACTAGCCCTCCCCTAGATTCCAAAACTCACAGGTCTTCTAAAGTAGAACTTCAACCTAAATTATTTAAACCCACTTGCCAGTAAAGCTTAGCTAGATTTATATGGATGAGCAAAAATAGTCCCCATTTGCTCATGCCCAGTTCAAGTGAGAAATGGAGAAATGAACCATAAGTCTGAGCACATAAAGGGTTGTACAAAGATGCTTAGTAGCATAACTGTCACAGTTGTCTCCAGCATCCTGGCGAGCAGTTACGTTTTACTGCATCTTACCTTGCACCAAAATAATGTAGGTCGGGTTCTCTAGTGTTGAAAGAAATTATCAGAAAATGACTGACTGGTGTTTTATCACATTTTATTTCCTCTTTATTTAGAGGGACTGTCATTACAGAAATGAAAATAGCAATATAAACCTTCAATAAAAATAAACATAAAAATAAAAATGAAAAACATCAGTGGAAGGAAAGGAAAGCCTTGTTAACTGCTATGTGAACTTTCTCTAAATGAATCCCTTTCCTGTCTGAACTTTGCGAAAACAACCAATCCTTATGGTAATACAAGAGCAGTATATATTTATCATGTACTAGAAAGTCAGGTGGTAAAATAGATCTATTCATTTCAATCAAATACTTTAAATTGTACCAAGATCCAGTAGTACACAGTTGTGTGTATACATCTGACACACAGGCAGATCAGCATTACCTTTTGCTAAATAACTGTCCATCATCAAAGATTACAGAATTTCTCATACCAAGATAATGTAATAGTCCTCTATGGTTGTGTAATTACTTATTCACATTCAAGAACTGCACAGAAGATAAAGTGACAACACCAGAGGTCTAGATAATTTTCAGACTTACTTTATTTATAAAGTGCGAGGGCTTTTATATCACCTTTAAGCAAAAGAAATCTGGGACTTTTTTTTCTGTTATTTGTTTAGGTGTCTTTTAAACAAATACACAAGGAATAAGCTTAATTTACAGCAGTTTACAGGTTTCCCCAGCACCCCAGTAACAGTCAGATAAAGCACACTGTATCTGAAAGAAGCATTTATTGTAAGGATTATGGTCCGTGGGGGTGGCTGTACTTTAAAGACCATGCAGTCAAATAGGGTCAAGGCATCTACTTATCAGCAAGGGATGGGAGCAACCACCCACCCCACATGCTGATCTCCATCCACCCCGTGCTGCAAACCATGGTGAACCTAATGGATGAGAGGTCAGAGGCTCTTATCCCCTAGCATGTACAGTAGGTTGTGATCACGCTTTAAATGGATTACTGCATTTTCTGCAGTCCATGGGACTGTTTCATACCCTGTGCCTGGCAGCTGTGAATGAAGCAGAATGGAAGAGCCAAGACTTCCTATTCTTGCTGACCTCAAAGCCACTTTCTATTTTCTGCTGTAAGTCTCTGAGCTCCTGTGACTTCTTGCTTTTCTGCAGTGGCATCGCCACGGTGAGAAGCACAGAGGAAATCCCTCATCTCCTTTGCAGCTGCAGGCTGCTGTGGTTGGGGTGGGGAAATGGGTTTCAGCCGCTTCATCTGGATGGCATTGATCTCCAAAGGAGTTTTCCACCTCCTGGGCAGATGTTCCAGCCACTGAACTGCAATATGAGAAACAGGGACTGTGTTCTTCACTTATCTAAAAATAAAGCTTACTGAGGGCACTCTGAATTGCTCCTCAAAGGCAAAACTCATGTGAAAATAGCATGGTGTAACTGATTTGATGTACACGACCAGGCCATGTGCCTACCTATAGGCAGCCTGATCTGAATGCTGCAGTGGTGTCCAAAAGGTGTTGCAGAACCTGTCTTGAAGAATCCTTTACTGAATACAGGGTAGGATTCTGTGAGATCTGCCTACAGTCACACTTGACATGCCTGTCAGAGTGATGTGGCCTGGGGAAAAGCATTAACTTGTCAGTAAACAAGTAACACAAATGGTTAATCAAGGCAGCGTCTTCCCCATTCCTCACCCCACCCCGACTCCCCCCCAAGTCCCATGGCATTTTGTGGTTTATATTTAGTGCATTAGACCATGAAGTACAGCAACAAAATTCACCTCATGCCAGTTGCATATGCCACCTTCTTAAACAAAAAACAACTCCATAATTTTTAATGTAGGCTTGCACATTAATGATTTGGTTTGCAGGTTTTATGCTAGTGCTACAGCCTATAATATTTTGATGAAGATTTCTTTGTTGCTTCTACAGCTGTACTATATATTCTGCTAACGCACTTTTCCACATGGAGCCATTAAAAAATATATATGTCCCACACAGAGAGTGGGTCAGTAAACAAGTTTCAAAAGCTTGTTTCTTCTTCTTAAGGCCAGGTCAGCGAATGACCTTCTCACACTTCAGTTCCGTGGAGACCACATGCTGCAGCTCCGGCTTCAGATCAAACCTGAGCAAGACAGGAGTTAGGCTTACCTGCTTTGTGAATAGAAAATACTCCTGTTCCCTGTAATTATTCTTGGTCAGAAAACATCTCTTGCACTTTTCTGGTTTTGACTTGTCTTTCCATACTGCATAAAGGGTTTGTTTTCCCTCAGCAGTAGCCTGTATTGCTCAAAAAAGTATATTTGCTACAGGGCATTAGGAAATATATTCCCAGATTGCTAAGAATTCATTTTTGTTTGCTTGGAATAAAAGCACAGGAACAAATACAGCTAGATTAAAATGAAAAGCATCGCTACAAAAAAGAGAGCACATATAGTGGTTTTTCTTAAGTGGAAGATATACCTTTAGCAGAAGGCCTGATGGGATTGCTTTAGGCAATAGCCTCAGCCAGCTTCATTCCTTGGAACTTTTATCTCAATAGGGCTGCAGTCCTCATACGTAACACTTAGGTAGCGAAGCTTGGCTTTCAGTGCTGCTAACTTTTGGTAGAAAGGAACAAGATTTAAAATCCTACCTGGTTAAATCACAGTATGATGTTTCCTTCAGAGAACGTCTTCTTAGGAAAAACATAAAAAACTAGAAAATACACTGGATCTCCACAGACTCAGAGAACTTTAATTGGACTCTTCTAGTCACTTGATTTTGCACAAAACTTGGAGTTGTCTGAGATCATTCAGTTCCAGAATAGAGAAGATAAACAGCTGCTTCTGCTTCTATGCAGCCAGCCTGGGGCAGGGCTGTAAACTGTGGGAAATACTCAAGTTCATGGGATGGTTGTT
This sequence comes from Porphyrio hochstetteri, assembly GCA_020800305.1. Lineage (NCBI taxonomy): Eukaryota > Metazoa > Chordata > Aves > Gruiformes > Rallidae > Porphyrio > Porphyrio hochstetteri. Next base: position 106,289,082 of record CM036907.1, read on the forward strand.
TATAGGTGAGGGATTTCAGGGATTTGATTTTTGAAAAATGAATGGCATGAGCTAAGAGAAACTCTAACAAGCATGCATCTTTGACTTGTGTGGAGAAGAGTCCTCATCTCCTTCACTCTCTGGTTCTTAGGTAGCACTACGTGAGCCTCCTGCTGCAGCCCTCGTAGTATAACCACCTCCATGTGCACAGAACCTTTTTGTCAGCCTGTAAGATGACAACATTTTAAAGTTTAACAAAAGAGCCACTACCCCAGAAAATAACTTCTATTCTCAATGGTGACATCATACTCTTTCTTTTCTTTACTACAGGCATATAACAACATAAAACTTGGCAGGTATTCTCATACTAAAAGCATCAGCATTTGTGATATTTTCGTACATCTACAGTGATAAAACCTTCTTCTTGGTTATCATTTAGTTCCCTTAAGTTAACCTAAAAGTTTATTAAAAATGTAAACAAGGGTTTAAGAGAATATTTGAGGTAGAATCATGGAGCTGAAACGTGTGTAATAAGATGGCAGAAATATGCATCCTTTAGTCATCTAAGGAAAACAGAAGAGCAAATTTTGACCCAATGTTTTCCAAGATGAAATGTCTACAAACAGTGTTAATTTAAGTTAGTAAAATATTTTATTTCCCAAAATACAGTCTTGAGTGGTAACTGTAAAATTAATTGCAAACATCTCATCTATTCTAAGTGCTACAATTACTCCGTTTACTAAGAATTTTTTATAGCACCCCTGTCCCATTACTGTTCTATTGCACTTTTATAAACTTGATTTGGAAAATAAAAAAGAAAATTTACTGCAGAAAATATTAAGATAGCTAATTTAAGAAACAGAACAGCTTTTCATTAGCACTCATATGACTGGTATTCATGACTTACTAGTAATTATATCAGAGATAATACATTACAGTTAGAAAATTTTCTAATTGGCTTTAATAAAAAAGAGTAGACAAAGCATGATGAAAAGAACTGAAAAGAATGCTATTGGTAATACTAGCTAAAATGAACAGGAGCCATCTAACTGACATATCTGTTCAGTTATCTTTAGCATCTCCAAACTTAAGAACTCAGATCAATTAAAAGTGCCCTAAGTTTAAGACACTGTTACAGCTAACAGTACAAATGTACCTTTTATAGAGGGGAAACCTGAAGATCAGAGAGGCTAAGTGGTTGTTGAAGCTTAGACCAATCTTACTGTAGGAGCAATTTTCATTTCTCTGCATCTTGCAAGTTCATCTTCTCTAGATCTGAAACGGATTCTGTTTGAAATGGAAACAAAATGTTTCCAAAACAAGTGTTAACTTCCATTGATTCCATGCTCTCCTTTTGTGCTTTAGAACAGTTCACTGTGTACGGATGAGAAGGATGACACCTTTTAAAGAGGACATGGGTTGAGACTGCATATCAGTTCCCAGGCTCACGCTAAGGAACATTAAATCCATTAAATGCTCCCATGTTTGACCTGAAAGCTCTCAAGAAGCCTACATGTTTGTTACACAGAAACATTAAACTTTTTATTTGAGCAATTTTGTACCAGGCTCCTGCAAATGCAATGCCAACAGGTAGACACTGCCTGACTCATCTGAGTTTCTGTCCTGTATCCCAGCAGGATCACAAGAAAGGGAGGGGAAGAATAACAAAGTTCCCATGGTTCAGGAGGAAATGATTAGCGACCTACTTGGCCAGTTAGATACACATGAGTCAATGGGGCCAGATGGGATTCACCCAAGGGTACTGAGGGAGCTGTCAGATGTGCTTGCCAAACCCCTTTCCATCATCTATCAGCAATCCTGGCAGACTGGGGAAGTTCCAGTCGACTGGAGACTGGCAGATGTTACACCCATATACAAGAAGGGTCAGAAGGAGGATCCAGGGAACTACAGGCCTGTCAGTCTGACCTCAGTCCCAGGGAAGATCATGGAAAGGGTCATCTTGGGAGCTATCATGCAGCACATGCATGATGGCCAGGAGATCAGGCCTAGTCAACATGGGTTTACAAAAGGTAGATCCTGTCAAACTAACCTGATCACCTTCTATGACAAGGTGACCCGCTTAATGGACGAGGGGAAGGCTGTGGATGTGATCTACCTGGACTTTGGTAAAGCCTTTGACACGGTTTCTCACAGAATTCTGACTGAGAAACTGGCTGCCACTGGCCTGGACAGGTGGACCCTCAGCTGGGTTAAAAACTGGCTGGATGGCCGAGCCCAAAGGGTGGTGGTGAATGGAAGAAAATCCAGCTGGAGGCCGGTCACGAGTGGCGTCCCCCAGGGCTCAGTCCTGGGTCCAGTCTTGTTCAACATCTTTATCAATGATCTCGACGAAGGGATTGAATGCTCCCTCACTAAGTTTGCAGATGACACTAAACTAGGAGGAAGTGTCGATCTGCCTGAGAGGAGGGAGGCTCTTCAGAGGGATCTGAACAGACTGGACCGATGGGCTGAGACCAATGGGATGAAGTTTAACAAGGCCAAGTGCAGAGTGCTGCACATGGGACATACTAACCCCATGCAGCGCTACAGGCTTGGGGAAGACTGGCTGGAGAGCTGTCAGGCAGAGAAGGACCTGGGGGTGTTGGTTGACTGCAGACTGAATATGAGTCAGCAGTGTGCCCAGGCGGCCAAGAAGGCCAATGGCATCTTGGCTTGTATCAAAAACAGTGTGGCCAGTAGGTCTAGGGAAGTGATTGTGCCCCTGTACTCGGCATTGGTGAGGCCACACCTCGAGTACTGTGTCCAGTTCTGGGCTCCTCACCATAAGAAGGACATGGAGGTCCTGGAGCGAGTCCAGAGAAGGGCAACCAGGCTGGTGAAGGGGCTGAAGGGCAAATCCTGTGAGGAGCGGCTGAGGGAGCTGGGGCTGTTTAGCTTAGAGAAGAGGAGGCTGAGGGGAGACCTTATCACCGCCTACAACTACCTGAAGGGAGGTTGTAGAGAGATAGGTGATGGTCTCTTCAGCCAGGTGACAGGTGATAGGACAAGGGGGAATAGCATGAAGCTGTGCCAGGGCAGGTTTAGATTGGATGTTAGAAAAAAAATTTTTACTGAAAGAGTTGTGAGGGCCTGGAACAGGCTGCCCAGGGAGGTGGTCGAGTCACCTTCCCTGGATGTGTTCAAAAAAAGGGTAGATGAAGTACTTAGCGATATGGTTTAGTTTAGGATGAGAATGGTTGGACTTGATGATATTAAAGGTCTTTTCCAACCTTTTGATTCTGTGATTCTGTGAAACAGTTGCAGTTACTTTAAATCTTGTGGTTGGTACCTTGTGTTTGGAGCACTCATTTAAGCATTGAGTGCATTGAGACCCTGAGCAGGCCAGAGGTTTGTGATAGATCTGCTTAGGCTTCTTCTTACAGCAAGCTCCCCAAAACAATTTCTGGAAAGCAATGTTTTCTTAGAATAGCAGCTAGGTTCCTTATCTTTAATGACAGAAAGCTCCAATTGGTGAGGTGTAAGCAGAACAAAGCAGTACAATTTCTGCATAGTTCTTCCCCTGCCCATAGTGTTCTTCCTTCTGGCTATCTCTGCAAAGTTGAGTGTGTGCCACTTGCCCCTATGCACCCATATTCTCCCCATGTCTCCTGGGCCCTGCTGTGGCTCTCCATCTCCTGTGCCCTGCTGCCTCCACCACCCTCTCCCTCTCCAAACAGTCTCATTTCCTTCCCAGTTCTTCCTGAGCTTCAGGAAAACCACCTGACCGCTTTTCTGGGAGGACTATGGCATGAATTTAGACAGATGAGACAGCTGTGGTCACACCCAGACTCAGCACTGTTTTCACTTAATTTAAATTCACCTTTCCACACCGGCAACAGAAAGGCACCAGGCTGTAGAGAAGGCTTAGGAAGAATAGGGTGGTTGGAACTCCCCCACTGAAGCTGAGTGGATGTGTGAAAAAGAAAGGGCAGGGAGAGGGGGCACTGAAGAAGAACACCACAGTGATGTTTAAGACTCCACAATAGAAGAGGTGAAAATCCCGCATTCTGGTCCTTGATGTAGCATGTTTTCTGTCTTGATTCAGCGTTGATATGTCAGATGGTGTTTGTTGCACTGCATGCTCTGGGTTTGCAGTCTGTCTTCCTTTATGAGGAGCGACCATCTCAGGTGAAACTCTCCCAGAAGCATGGGAGTTGGCTCCTGCCCTCGGAGCAATCCTCCTCTGTTACAGCCACAGGAAGCAGATGGCAGCCCATGACTCCAGAAGAGAGGATGCTGGCAGCAGCAGTAGCAGACAGGCAGGTCACGGGAATGAAGCAAGAAAAACTTCCTACAGAGCAAAGAGGCTGTTGGGAAGGTTGCTGCACCTCTGAAAGCTGCTATATTTCATTCAAAGGCATTCAGCTAGCTTTGAGAGCTACCAAAAGGCCAAAAAGTGCCTTCAGGTCTTTAAAGCATTCTGAGGCATCTTACATTTTGCCTAAAGATTTTCTTATCTGTAAAAATGCCTTCTGCACCCATCTGCAAGAAAAGTGCCTGAAATCTTGTGGGTAAGTTTCTTCCAGGCAGCTTTGACTGTCACACTGGCAAGTCAGTTTAAGAGTCCTGGCATTAAAACCTGAGGCTCAGGGCCTGTTTCTGCAGCCTCTTCTGTTACTATTCCTCTATTAATTACAGCTTTTCTCTGTGTCTTGGAGATGCTTCAGCCAGGTTGACTATTAGACATCTATCAAGAGCATCCCATAAAACTGGCTGTATTTCACACCTGGGACATGCTTATGTTGATGCTTATTTGTAGCAAGCAAAGGGGCCAAGAGGTAAGGTGATCTTAGAGGAAAGCCGGGAAAGTTGGAAGATCCTGCTTTCGGGTACAACTTTGCACTTCATTATGCTTGTTTCTCCAAACCAATTGAATGTGATGACCTTGCCTGAAAAATTCTTCTCCCTCTAATGAATTCCCCTCCCAATAAATGCTACTATGGAATTAATTCAGATGTGAATTTGAAGGAGGGTGATATATCTGGTTTTGTACCTCCTCACACACTTTAGTAACAATACAGCCCTCCAAACTCCTCAAGTCTGACTTTGAAGCCTTTCTGCTGGTCACCTTGTGCTCTCCCACTGTCATGGAAGAGAAAGAATAAACAGTAGCTGGTAGTGGAACTGGATACTGGGCTTTACTTAAAACCAGCAAGATTAGAACTTTTAGCCTTCCAATCATTTCACACTCCTTTGCTCTCCCACCTGCTCTCTAACCCTCACCTTTCATCCTAGCAGGGAGGTTGCTGCTTGTTTGTGAAAGTTAGGCAGAAACTCCTGTTGGTTCTTGGTGCTCCCAAGTTGCCTTTCTAGACTATCACTGGTGAAAGTCCCTGGGCATCTACTGGTGTTTGTCTCTCTATCTCTGCGCCTCTCTGACCACTAGCACCCTTTCACCAGTCAGGATGCTCACCACCACCTTTCCTGGTCTGCTTCTCTCCATGACCACTTTTTTGGGGGGACCCTTCTCTTTTGGTCTCTCTTTCTTTATGGACTCCCCAAACCCAGGGTTTTCCCACTCTAGTTTATATTCAGAAGCATAATCATCTTAATTGTTGGTCCTGTCATATGTCCCTAGGAGTCAAAGGACTCAAGATATTTCACTGCTATGTAGTCTAAGTGTTATAAAAATATATAACCAGCCAGGACTGGTTGCAGCTAGCATGTAGCAGGCTTCAGCTTGAATCTTCAGAAGTGCAATTTTGGACATTCGCTCATGTGTGCGCGCACACGCGCACACACACACACACACACTCACCTGCCACCTATTGCTATTCACAATGTAAGAGACTTTTCACACCTACAACACCCACATATATATACCCTTTTTCAGTGAGAGCGTCTCCAGCATGAATCAGGCTTGTGCAGTTAGTCCCACCTTGTCACAAGCCAGTGAAAGGGCTCCTGCTCCCTAACCTGGACCTTCTCCCACACTTCTGCTAGGCTCCTATTTCTTTAAAAACATGTTAAAAGCATTATGCTTGCTGCATTCCATTTCCTCTCTTCTTCCCATTTAATTTGCTAGTTCAAAATAGATTGCTATAAAATTATACTACTTGTATGTTTTGTAATGATCTCTTCTCAGGTAATGAAAAGTAGGGGTAAGCTCTGTCAAGTGAGTCATAAGATAATGCCAGGCAATTCACTGCCTGAACACAATTGCTCAATCCAAGTGCAGACACAGATCAAGCTACTACACAGATTTCTCTCCCAAATAGCTGTGAAAAGAGATATTTAGATTTTGTTTCTGACCCTCCCAGGTTCTTTTCTGTTAGAAAAAGGCTGTTAATCAGATGCCTCTTCAGTAGAACTGGAGGGCTGCTTAAGTGATTTACTGTGTCCTTTAGGGGAAAGGATGTACTTTAGAGACTGACAATTTTTTGAAAGGGTCATTTAAGATTTGCAATAAATGTAAGTATTATTTAGGGTGGTAATAATTCTCTTGAATTTCATCTGAATGCAATCACCAATTTATTGAGTGCTGAATGTCTAGGCTGTTACCTGGTAAACAGGTAATTACATGCCTAACTGAATGGACACAAAAACCTAAAAAATGAGTAAAGAGATTTTTTTTTTGTTATAGAAAGTACCTGTAAGAATGGATAGTTTTTCCATTTTCTTTTAAGTTTCTGGGTAATATTTCTTCACCTCTGCTTGCTGTCTTTAATTTCAGATTTCAAGTTCAGTTGGAAACCATATTGTTTGAATCATATCGCAAGAGCAGACAGTGAGAGTTGTTAACTAGGGAATCTGCATAGCCTGAAACATCCCTTGTACTATACCTAACCACAAAGCAATAGAATGTAAATTTGCATAAATTTTCATGTATTTGAATAAATGCATGGACAAACTATTATCAACACAGATTTTTAAATTGCATTGTAACAGAACTAGTTAAGCATTATTCCTTTCTTACTTAAAGTTTTCTTCATTAATCATAGCCTAAAACATTCTTAAAATTTTAAGATGCAACGTAAAAGAGGAAGGAATGTTTGTATTGTTCACTCATATCTCACAGTGGGTTCTTAATTTTTTTCTTTTGCACGGTTGTGACTTCAATGTAAAATTTCCACCTGATAGTTGAACACAGATGTGGAATTTTCCCAAATATTCCTGTTCCATATTGTAGTAAAATTAAAGGGTAGATAAGATTGGGCAATATTTTTCTGAATGGCTTTAAACGTCTCACCATTGGCTTTATGGCCCTAAATTTTGTGTTCATGCAGGCCTAGAAAACCCAGAATAACATTCTGAGGGACAGTTTGGTACTTGGCATTTTTGAACATTTGGACCTCAAAAAAACCACAACACTAAAGGATTGATCAAAACATGGGTCAAAGCACATGCTTAAAATCAAACCATAAATAACCAGTGTAGGCTTTCTAAGATGAACCTGATTAGCTCAAATATTCCTTCAATGTGGCTTTCTTACCCCAGAATATTAAATTAGAAAATATGCACACAAAAAAAAACCAAACCAAGGAAGCTTAATTGCATTTCTAAAAAATTAGTATCTTTGCACATGAATCTCAGTGGCTTTTTTTCAAACATCAAAGACATTGGAACTGGCAGGTTTCTGTTTGCTCTGTAGCTGTCACATGAGACCTCACTTTATTCACCTTTTTCCTATGCAGAATTTAAGGTCCTTCCTTTGAGCAAACCCCATGCCTTTTGAAAATCAAAAAGAGCATTGGGTAACACAGAGTTGGCTGTTATGTCATGCCGAAATGACGGACTCTCCATTTTGTAATTTCATAAATAATATATATATATCTTAAAAATAGAAGAAAAATCCCCCTGTAAATGTATTGAAGTATTCCATTCATTAAGTGATGAGTTCAGTGGCCCTGAGATGCAAAGGACTCTTACAGCTGCCTTCATACTCAGCTTTGAAAACAAAATTCTGCAGAGCAATGATGCCAGAGTAATCATAGATTCCTTCAGCCAAGTAGTGCAGAGACCATTTCACTTCATAGCAATAGGTTTGAACACATCTGCATTTACGCTACAACCTCAGGATATTGAAGCAATCTTCGCTGAGGCCAATGGTACTTTTTCCATTGATTTGTTTTGTTTAACTGTTGCATTAGAACCACATTTGGGCCACAGCAGCACTTAATAAATGCTCAGATCCTGCTAAACATATTGACTTTATCTATATTACCATGCAGGGAGTCATGGAGTCCAAAGAAGCTTTCTATCTTTGTTAAATGCCAGCAAGGCTGTCCTTGGGGTTGGCCTAAGACCAAGACAAAGCTTGTTTCTATGTATAACCTTGAGGTGATCCCTTAGGGCACCTTCTTAGAGGATACTTCTGCAGTGTGGAGAAGCCTAGAAAACTATAGAGAAGAGTTTTAGGTACCAGACTTTTTCTGTGACTGCCGTAATGGGGAAAAATACATGAAATCCAGCTCTATCAATTCAAGGTCTTTATACATCTTTGTCTAATTTTGTTGAGAATGTGATGTTTATAATTAATTGTTGTGGTTTTGCACGGCAGAGTTCTTCTGGTGGAGAAGTGGGGGCAGCAGGGGTGTCTTCTGCAAGAAATAGCTAGAAGGCCCGACAGAGCAAACACCAGCTGGCTCAAGGCTGGACCTGTCACTGACCAAGGCTGAGCCCATCAGCAATGGTCACAGCATCTCTGTGATTCACATTTTGGAGAAAATAAACCCTACAAGCAGCCACTTTTTGCCACAAGAGAAGGGAGTGAGATGATGTAGAAACTGTGCAGACACCAAGGTCAGTCAAAGAATGGGGGGAGGAGGCACCCCAGGTACCAGACAGAAAGATGCCTCTGCAGCCCGTGGAGAAACCCATGATGGAGCAGGTGTCCCCCGGCAGCCCATGGAAGATGATGGGGAGCAGAGACCCCACCTGCAGCCCATGGAGAGGCCCTACACTGGAGCAGATGGAGACATACAGGAGATGCTCTGACCCTCGTTGGAGCAAGCCCCTGCCAGCACTTGCAGCCCATGGAGAGAGAGAGAGACAGAGAGAGATAGATATCCGCACTGGAGCAGGTTTGCTAGGGTGGGTCTTGTAACTCTGTGAGGGACCAGGCTGGAGCAGTCTGAGCTTGAGAGACTGAGAGACATTCTATGATTTATGACAGCACCCCACAGAAGTGACCCACGCTGGGGCAGCTGGTGAAGAGCTGAAGCCCTTTGGGAAAGGACTCACACTGGAGAAGTTCATGGAGGACTGTGTCCTGTGGGTGGGACCCCACTCTGGAGCAGGGGAAGGGAAAGCCTCCCCCCCTCCTGGTTAAGAAGGAGAACAACTTATGAGGAACTGATTGAAACCCCCATTCCTCCAGTCCCTGCCCCTTCCCATGCCACAGTGGATCGGGGAGGGGGGGAAGAAGGGAGTGAAATCATCACTAAAGTGAAGTGTGCTAAGAAGGGAGGGGTGGGGGAAGGTGCTTTAAGATCTTGTCGCACTTCTCATTATCCAACTCAGGTTTCACTGTGTGTGTAGCGTAGTGTAATAAATTAGATTTGCCTGTGATGCTAATTGCAGAATGATCTCTCCCTGTCCTTATCTCGACTCCTAAGCCTCTAAATATATATTTTCTCCCCTGTTCAGCTGAAAAGGGGAGTGATAGAGCAGCTTTGGTGGGTGTCTGGCCTCCAGCCAGTGCCAAACCACCACAAAGCTACAAACAAAATCTTCAGTCACATGATATGCACAGCATATATACTAAAACATTTTCTATAGTCAATTTCCATTCTGATGTCTTCTTCCACAGATTGTGTTATTAAAAAGGGAAATGAAAAATACATACTTGGAATTATATCTTTCACAGATGAAGATGCAAAATTAATCGTGCAGTGTAATGCACACAGAGGTAGAAAGAGAGACACCATGATTTTAGCAGCAAGGAACATCTGCATGCCAGGGGAGTGCAAGGATTCCTGCTTAGTTCAGGAAGCACAGGCAGGACAAACAAACTGCTTATCATCTGGGCAGTACTATCAACAACAGCACTTCCCACCTTAGAAATAGGTGGGAAATCTACATTCCTTTCAATTATAAAGGAATAAAACATTACAACTTAATATGCATCTCCACTGAAAAAACAGGTGCAAAACCCTGTGCTTGGATGGTGTGGAGACAGACAGTTGCAAAAAGTCTACTGCCATAAAAATTCATACCTAATCTTTTTGCCATGACTGGCAGTCACAGACAAAGAGGTATCATCCAGCAGACCATGCAAAGATTATTCCACCTGCTTCTTAAAAGCACAAGGAAGCTGAGAACAGATGTGACAAAATTTTGGTGTACTTGTTTCAGTTTTGCTCTTTTTGCTGTGAGAAACTAATTCTGTATGTATGCATAAATGTAAATAGAATAAAATTATGTTAAATAATTTTTGAACTTGCTGTGCACTAATTGTTCTCCTACATTTAAATAGATTCCTATTGCTATAACATACCAATAGGGAATTTCAGGTTATTTTGAAATTCCAGCATGTTTCATAGAATCAATCATAGAATCATATTGGAAGGGATGTCAAGGATCATCTGGTCCAACTTTTCTTGGCAAAATCTCTGTCTAGGCAAAAGCACAGTCTAGACAAGATGGCCTGCACTTCCCTACTTCCCTGGGAGATAATTCCAATGGGTGATTATTCTCATTGTAAAAAAATTTCCTCTAGAGTCCAATTGGAATCTTCCCTCAAGTAACTTGCACCCATTACCCCTCATCTTTTCCACAACTCCTTGTTAAAAGGGAGTCTCCATCATCTTTGTAGCCACCTTTTAAGTAATGGGACATGGTGATGAGGTTTTGCTTAAGCCTTCTTTTCTCAAGGCTGAACAAATGTGATTCTCTCAGCCTTATCTCACATGGCAGGCTTCCCAGTCCCTTGATCATCTTGGTGGCCCTTCTCTGGATCCTCTCCAGCCTGTACACATCTTTTTTGTATAGTGGGAACCAAAACTGAACACAATACTCCAGATGTGACCTGACAAGCACTGAGTAGAGTGGGATAATGACTTTTTTATCTCTGTTCATGATGCCCTTGTTGATGCAACCCAGCATCCTGTCGGATTTCTTTGCAACTGCAGCACTATTCACTCATATTGAGCTTGCTGTCCACCAGGACCCTTACATTCCTTCTTTTCATAGTGTCGCTCCCCAGCCACATGGATCCCTTTCTGTGTTGCACTCCTGGATTGTGTTTTCCCAGGTGCAAGACCTTAGATGTACCCTTTTCAAACTTCATAAGGTTCTGGTGAGCCCACTCTTACAACCTATCAAGGTCTTCCTGCAGGGTGGCTCTCCTTTTTGAAGTGCTGTTTCCCAGTCAGTTTGGTATTACCTGCAAACTTCATCACGGTGCACTTGATCCCATCGTCCAGATCACGTATGAAGATATTAAACAGCGTTGGGCCCAGTATCTATCCCTGGGGATCTCACTTGTGACAGGTTGCCAGTTTGAGAAAGAGATACATACCACCATCCTCTGGGTGTGGTCTGTCAGCCAGTTCCCCATGGACCACAGAGACCACTTGTCTAGTCTGTAACTCTCCGGGAGGAGCCTGTGTGTAACAGTATCAAAAGTCTTGGAGAAATCCAGGTAGACAATGTCCACCACTTGCCCACATCAACCAAGCAGCTAACTTCGTTGTCAAAGGCAATCAGGTGTGTTTAGCCTGACTTGCCCTTGGTGAATCCGTGCTGACGTTTCCCAGTCGTGTGTTTCACTTGACTTGTTACAGCCCCCCGGAGGATTCATCCTGTAACTTTCCCAGTGATTGAAGTAAGACTGATGGGCCTACAATTTCCTGGATCGTTCTTTAAGCCCTTCTTGTAGATGGGGTGACATTAGCCTTCTTCCAGTCTTCTGGGGCATGCCTTAGTCTCTGTGACTTCTGAAATATTATGGGAAGCAGCCTGTAACAATGTCAGCCAGTTCTCAACATTCTCAGTTGGATATTGTTCAAGCCCACCAATTTGTGAGGGTCAAGATCCTGTAATAGTTTCAGTACCTCAACTGCTCCTTCACTGACAAAAGGGTCTGTGTTTGCATCATCCTGGATTTTTGTTCCCAAGCCCTGTGGACCAGGAGTGCTGGTAAAGACAGAGTTAAAAAAGTGTTGAAAACATATTTTGATATTGTCTTTTAATCATTTTTAGTGACTAATTCACATTCCTGCTTAACAATGGGCCAAAATGATCCTTCTGCTTCTGCTTGGTTATGTACTTGAAGCACCCTTTCTTGTAGTTTTTGACATTTTGGGCCAATTTCAATTTGAGCTGAGCTTTTGCTTTTCTAACTGCATCTCTGCATGCCCTGGCAATGTCCTCATATTTCTCAGTGGGTATTGGTCTGCTTTTCCATCTCTGATACACTTCCCTTTTGGTTTTGAGCAGACTCAGAAGCTCACAGTTAAGCCAAAGGGATCTTTTGGTCTGCCTTCTTCCCTTACCTTTAAAGGGGATGAACTGCTTTTATGCTTCCAGAAAGCGTTCTTGAAAAACTTCTTTTATTACTGATATTGTTACTTTTTCTGGCTCTTCAGAGATGGTTATACCACTACATGTATATGAACATGAGCATTTGCTTTCAGTCATGTCTATCACTTTAAAACATCTAAGAACATTTGAAGCTGGTCTTCTTAGCTTCCTCTCTTTCTCTTACAGCTGTTGTATCTTCGTTGTGCCCAGATTATGACCCCCAAAGCTCTGTCCATGTATCATATTTTGACAGTTGCTCCTCTTGGTGCACTGGATCACGAATGTCAAGTCTGTGATGTGTTCATGCAGAGAGCTCCGAAACAGCCAAAGTTTAGAGTTGAGTTAGGAGGGTGTTCATCATCCTTTCTGCAACCAGTTAGGTATTCAAAGAGTGAATGCAGCCAGAAGCAAGAAAATGTTTCCCTCTCTGGCAACTCAATCAAAAAACCTGACATACCTGTAGGAAACAGAATGGAAGGGTCCAAGGTGTCTGAATCAGTCTCATGGTTTATTGAAACTTCTACCATGAATACTATTTATCACTTCCATCATTCCAGAAAAAAAACCCTGCCACAACATGTTATAAACTACTCAGGAGCTGCTTCATGAGCTTTTAAGCCATCCCTGTCACAGGGGCAGTAACCTCTGAGAAGGAGGCCAGCAGACAGATAGGAGCAGAAATCTTGTCAGCTGTCTGACTTTAATCCACTGATGCTTTAGAGTCAAAACCCTAACACGTAATTTTCATTGCAAACAAACATTCAGTATACAGTCAGCTCTCCATTATCCCCCTGGCAGATTATCCAGTTTGTTGATAAATGGTGCCACAATTGCAGAGACATCCATACTGGCTCTGTGCAGGCTAGCCCAGGTCTGGCAGAGCTTATTAGCTTAAGCTCTGCATAAATACTTCTGTACAGCTTCCAGAGCCAGTGCTCCGGTGCCTCTGCATCGTGTTGCTGAAACCAGCATGCCAGGGAGTGCAATGCAGATACATCCAAGCAGCTCCACGGGAAGCCAGCTTATGTCCAGCAAGGCTTTGGATTTTGCCAGCCCTATATTAACACTGGCTCACACAGGGGTTAAAAAGACAGATAGCTTTCTGTAACTCACCCTTTCCCTGCTTGTTCCCATTAATTCATTAGCATAGTTATTGTGAGTTCAGCCTTAGGCCACAAGAAAACTCCCAGAAGACTTTAGCTTTAGCCAGGGAATGCACTAAGCAACATCTAATTAACCCCAACCAAAAGCAGGTCCTGGGGACTGTGGCGAGGAGGGAGAGCCAGGGCCATGTTGCCAAGTAACAGTGGGAAGAGAGTCCTGGAGCCAGTTCAGCGCCTTGCTCCCTTGCATACCTGTTTTTCAAGCAGAGCCCCAGAACTCCCTCTTTAGGAAATTTTAAACACAAACAAATTCAGCCTTCATGGAGTCCTTATCAAGTAGGGTAGTTGATCGGATTTAGAGCTGACCCTGTTTTCTGGCATTTGCAGGAAGATACACTCTGGAATATGACTTAATAAATTATAAAATGCTTTGGGATAATTCATGATGGGAAATATTACAGAAACACAACCCACTGATATTTTGAATCCATGTGCCCTTTCAGGTTTTGCTCTGTTTGCTGAGATACCCAAAAAGCATGCTAATTATTGCACAGATGTGGGATTTTTTTTCCCACCAAATTATATTGATATTATCAGCTGAATTTATTTATTCACCCAAATGTCTGCCAGGTGCAGAGAGATTTCTGTTTATTACTTACCTATGCCAGAGTCAGGCTGTTGACTAAGGGGTGAAAGGTCTCACATTAGATTACTGATCCCTTGAGCCAGCCAGTCCTTCAGTCCAAGCACTTTCTAATGCATATTTTGCACCACATAATCAACTCACTTTTCAAGGTGACACAGATTCAATTTCAAAAAGAGAAGGAAAAAATCGTCAATGCTCATACCTACAGTAACCCTTTTGTCTAAGCAAATTTGATTTCTGGGGTCATCTCTCTCCCTCATTTCTAAACAGCAGCTAAACATCCCAGGTAAATGAAAATGAGGAGGAACATATGCAAGCGTTGTTCAATATGTACGTGTATATATACACATGTATATGTATATAAACACATGCACACACAAACACTTTGCTATGCAAATATTAGAATTGTCAGGGAATTTTTTATTAAATTACTTATGCTGTATAGGAAAACATTATTTTGCCAAAATGGAGAAAATAAAAACAAAGATATTTATTCCAGGGTGGTCCCCGTCAAAATGCTTTGGCTTATTGAGCAGAGATCTTTCGTTTGAATCATTCTGATGTCAAGTTGCATCTGCTCAGCACCTCGTGGGAGTCCCACTGGAACTGTGATGCAGATGCTACATAACTCTGTGATTTCTTATGGACTTCCTGGACTGGCAATGTATTCAGTGATGCTCTGTATCTTCCCCTATGACCATGTAATGTAGGATACTCTGAGTCATATGGTATACAAGGCTGATGGTAAATGTACTAGAGCCCATTAGCCCTTCCTGTAAGGCAGGGTGAAATAAGACAAGCAACGTACAATGTCCATAAAGCTTTTCTTTGGAAACTGAAGAGTTATTATGCATCATCTGAACATCAAACATTTCAACTTGATTCCATGCACTAGGATGAAATATTTCAACCTGGGACTGCAGAAATAATTTTTTTCAATTAAAATGCTACAGAGAGTATTGTATTATTTACAAACTGATTGTTTCAACTTTCCAATTCACAATAAATTTAGATATTTTCACTGCAGAGGAGAAAAACAGACTGGCAATTCCTGGGGTTTTCTAGATGCATTAAATAATCCAATTCCTACTGAGATATAACACAGAGCATTCCTAATTAGAAGATCATATTTAAAAAATTATCACTCTACATACATAGATTCTGATTTTAACCTACCATAAGACATTGCATCCTGTGTATTCCCTCCAACCCCTCAAGTAGCCAGGGAAAGAACTGAGGGTAGGACGGAAGATGAGACAATACCAACCTCCTTTCACACACAGCTTTCACATCCAGAGGAAAACTTGGCAGGATGTAAACCTTGCATGCATAGAGCCGACAAATCTGCACAGCAAGCAAAAGAACCTTATGATCACAGAATCACGGAATGGTAAGCCTTGGAAAGGACCTCTGGAGATCATCTAGTCCAAACCCCTGCTAAAGCAGGATCACCTAGAGCAGGTTGCACAGTATTGTGTCCAGGAGAGTTTTTAATATCTCCAGAGAAGGAGACTTGACAGCTTCTCTCTGGGCAGTCTGTGCCAGTGCTCTGTCACTCTCAGAATTAGGAAGTCTTTTTTCATGTTGAGATGGAACTTCCTGTGTTCCAGCTTGTGCCCATTGCTCCTTATCCTGTCACTGGGCACCATGGAGAAGAGTCTGTCCCCTTCCTTTAGACATCCACCCTTTAGATATTTATAAGCATTGATCAGATCCCCTCCCAGTCTTCTGCAGAGTAAACAGACACAGGTCTCTCAGACTTTCCTCATACAAGAGATGATCTAGTCCCCTCATTATCCTTGCCACTCTCCACTGGACTCTCTCCAGTGGTTCCCTGTCTTTCTTGAACTGGGGAGCCAGGAATAGGACAGAGAACTCCAGATGTGGCCTCACCAGGACAGAGTAGAGGGGGAGGAGAACCTCCCTCAACCTGCTGCTATGCTTTTCTTAACATAACCTAGGACACCATTGGCATTCTTGGCCATGAGGGCACACTGCTGGATCATGAATACCTTGTTATTCACCAGGACTCCCAGGTCCTTTTCTGCACTGCTGCTTCCTAGCAGGTCAATCCCTAACCTGTACTGGTGCCTGGGGTTATTCCTCTCTAGGTGCAGGATCTTTGTTGAACTTCATTTGGTTCCTCTTAAACTAATTCTCTAGTCTGTCCTGGTCTCACTGAATGTCATCGCAGCCTTGTAGTATGTCAGCTACTCCTTCCATTTTTGCATCATCTGAAAATTTGCTGAAGATACACTCTGTCCCCTCATCTAGGTCCTGGATGAATATGTTGAATAAGACTGGAACACATACTAACCCTTGGGGCACACTGCTGGCTACAGGCCTCCAACTAGACTGTACCACTTATTCCAATTGTCTGGGCTCTGTCATTCAGCCAGTTCTCAAATCCACCTCACTGACCTGTGATCCAACCCACACTTTCTAAGTTTGTTTACAAGAATGCTATCAGAGATGGCATCAAAAGCCTTGCTGAAGTCGTTAGACAACATCCACTACTCTCCCCTCATCCACCCAGCCAGTCATGCCATCATAAAAGGCTATTTTTCAGGCATGCTTTCCCCTTGGTGAATCCATGTTGATCACTCCAGATAGCATTCTTCTCCACATGCTTATTAACAACCCCCAGAATAAGCTGTTACATCACCTTTCCGCGGATGGAGGTGAGGTTGACTGGCTTGTAGTTTCCTGGGTTTTCCTTGCTCTTTTGGAAGACTGGGCAACTTCAGCTCATAGCAAGTCAAAGGATGTATCCTGCACAGCCAGTATAAAGGAGCAAGTGTAACACCGAGGCCAAGACTGAAAAACTCAAGCTGCCCAGCCAATGAGAGCGCATTGTCCTCACGTGCATTGGTGAGTTAGCATCATGAGATATCTTTGCACAAGAAAGGAGAGGTTAATTCTTTAGGGGACATTACAGATTCCAATCAAAACAATGGCAAAGACTTTGGAAATTTGTGATGAAGGCTAATAATACAATAGTAGTATCATTTAAATAGAAGTAAGGAATTTGGAGTAATCAAATAGCAATTTGGAAGTAACACAAGACACAAAATAATGGAAGAATTTGGAGTAGAAAGGACTGACATATCTAGTGTTAACTTTTTCAGGATTTTCCCTGCAGGTCAGCTAGGGTTTGATGCTGCAGAAAGCGTATGGCCTTGGGCAACAAATATCTGTCCTTTCCAGCCTCGGTCTTTTGCATTTGCTAAGTCCTCACTAAGCAGTGCAAACAAGTACTTTGTGGTCTAGGAGGGATCAAGAAAGAAATGTAATTACTCTTATGAAGACTTGTCTTCATAAAACATTTTTTGGCTGTTGGGTTGGATAATATGGCCCTAATTACTTAAATAAGTCACTGGTGTATAATTTAAAATTGAGACCTAGATACAACTGACTGTTTTGACTGTTTACTGTGAAAGTAAATGTGGCTAAGAGCGGCGCACACTTTCCAGTTTGCCTACGGCAGTAAAAACCCCTCAAGCCAGCCCTGTCAGGAGCGGCACTGACATGCATTAATGGTGCAGTTACCAGTAGATAATATAATGCAATTAACAGATCTCATCACTGGTCCTTAAGGGAGTGCAGCACATCGCAAAATTTCTATATGCATCTCATAATTGGTGCAACATCCATTCAACCCACAATACATCAGCTATTCTGATTTAATCCCACACAGCCTGTGCTACTTTATATTGCACCATAATTTTCTAAAGATTGCGAGCCGAGACCTAGCTGACCTCCTGCCTCAACGTGTGTCAAACCCCCAGCAAAGTTACAGGTCTCATATAAGGAAGCCTTATGGCCAAAAGCTCCGGAGGGGAAAGATAACTTTACTCCCTCTGTTGGTGGAAAAGGAAAATGATGCTGAACACATCCGAATCCGCACGGGCGACTTCATCTGTTAACGCTTTTTGCAACACAATTTTATATCGAGTGGTTTGGGGAAGACAGAGACCTGATAAAAGGCAGCAATAAAAAGGTAAAAAAATTTTAGTATATATTTAATAAATAAATTATTTCATATGCCTCCAAAATTTGAAAATTTTGTTTGCCTTTCTGTGAGGGTCTTGCTGTGAGGGCTGATGTCAAAAGGAAGATAGGAGTAAAAGGAAAAATACAACCTTATTAAAGCTGCATCATTAAAATTTGACTAGATGGCGATATCCCTAGGCAAGATCAAGCAAGCTGGTCATTTCAGGCAAGAGACGCCGACAGTGTGGGCATGGGTGGGACCAAGGGGTCTGGTTAAGTAAGAGCAAATTGCTGAAGGTGACCAAACAGTCACAACCCTCCCATGTGGAGTGAACTACACCACTGACATGAAGAATCAGCTTCTTGCTGGGTTTTAGGAAAGCATCAGTGTTTCTGGGGTGGCAGGTCTTTCTAGGAGTGGAGAATCGGATAAAAACACTTACAAAGCAGCAAGTGCTGCCCTTGCGCTGCCCACTGATAGAAGTAGGAACAGGATACTCCTGGTGTTAATCCTACTGCTTGTACACATATTACAATAGTTGGTCCACCTGCTTCATCTGCACTGGGAGTGCAGCAGATGTACATACATTGTTGGATTGTAACTTGACGTGCACTCAGGCAATGGTAGAAGGGCTGGCAAAGGCATGAACATGTAGAGAAGCAGACAGAACAGTTAAACAGTTAAAACCATTGATAATTGCCAAACAGGTTATGGACATGATGGGCACTTGTGTGTGTGTGACAAGTGGCATCTCCTTTGCTAATGGCCCTTAACATCAAGTACTATCCTTTCCAGATCTTTTAATGAGAAGGCTTGTTTGGGACTTGAACTCTTCATGGACATATGCTTTACTGGTCAAAGTTATGGGAAGAAGGCCAGGAGGCCAGGGTCTTGTTCACCTCGCCTTCTGCATGCACTGAGATGTGACAGCATGTTCCTCTCTATTTTAGTTTATTCACTTAATTAGAAGTGAAGAGAAATTCACTATTGTTGTAACTGGGTGTGCTTCTCTTGATGAAAGTGTAATTTTAATAAGTACAGCTACTACTAGTTATGACAGCTACAATTCTGCCTGTACTCCTGTCCCTGTTATAGAAACCTTTCTGTTCTCACCTGGGGTGGCTATTTTGTACCTCATCCCATTGCTACTGGAAGATCTGCCTTTTCAGGGTGAAGGTTTACAAAATAAATTCATTTGCATGAAATCCATTTATGTAATCTACAAAACATTCCCATCCCCATAGTAAATAATCGGAAACCAGCAAGCAAACAGAAAAATTTTCCCCTAACCGGTTGACCTGAATAGCCACCTTTCCAAAGAAGTAGCTCCCCTTCCTTTTCAATTTTTCAAGCTTAAGACCCATTATTAAATCACCTAAATGCACTATGCATACCAGATTGATAGATGTGATGAAAATTTGAATGTAAAGTCACTGCTTAAGATTATGATCTGCTGTACTTGAGACATGGACATCTAAAGAAATGTAAGAGTTGGTTCTAATGAATTATACGAAATTACAGGTACATTTTCTATCTGCACATCCTTAATATCAGGGAAAAACATTGCCAAGTGGATAGAGAACACCGGACTCAGGATCACAAATAGCCTTTGTGCTGAATGATAAAACACAATAGATCCCTCTCTGACTCTGGCAGGTGAAAAAATACACATAGGATGATAGGGGCCAGGAATAAAAAACGGTAGAGTGCACTGTTGAAAAAGAATAGTCAGCTGCCTTCATGATTTTAAAAACCCCAAACCTTAATACAACAATTATCATTAAGAGTGATTTTTCCACCACATAACTGACAAGTAAATTATCACGTCTGTACCTGCATGTTGAGTTACTGCTTCACCTTCACCAGTAAACAGAGGGGGAAAAATTGCTTTCAGTGACATTTTTTTTTCCAAAGAGCCAAGCTGTTTGTGCTTTCTTCTCTTTTTCTTTCTCTTTATGTTTTGTTGTTGAAAAAAATCAGATATAATTAGATAAAGTGGTAGCATAAAGCCGGGAGAGCTTTTGCTAGAAATCAGGGAAATTGTGTCTCATTTACTGTTATCCCTTCAGTTATCTTCCTCCATCAGTGCTTTATTCCTATAGCCTTCCCTAAAAATATGAAAAGGTGAATTAATATTTAATAAAATAAAAGCCTTTATTCTTCTTTATTAAATGCTAAAGAGGTATAACGATCAAATGGCTAGTGTGTCAGGTCACAAATATATAGAGCCTATGGATCCATCTAAATTCAGCTGTACTTACCTTCCTTATTTCCTGGCATTTCATAAGAGAGAAATCTTAAATCTTTTTTCTCCTTACGACTCTTTTATGAAACAGATGTCTGGAGAAATTAATTTTTAAAAAGGGAGGACAGTGTTCTTACTGCAGCTTTATCTGAAGACAACAATAATTAGGTATCACCAATAAACTTACCAACATAGAGATGCTTCATAGTAAAATTTTAAAGAGCTCATAAGATGCTGAAATCGTCAGTCTGACAAATCACATCCCAGGAGGGACTATTCTTCATCAATGAGAGCCTAGTGTAACCAGCTTGTATATAAACACAGGACAAATGTCTAAAGGTAGATGAGATAAATCCCAACACAAGTGTCTGTAATTCTGCTTCCTTCTACACCCAGAGGGATCTCAGCCATGATGCAGGAGTGTGTACTTGCACCCAGGGAGGATCCAGAAACTACTAACTGTTCCCTGAGAGGTTCCATTCTGTCAGGTTTTTTTGGAGCCCTCCCAACAGTCCTGCTTCTCTTCAAAATCTCAACCCACATCTCTCTGCTAGACAATTACAGTGGAGGAGCAAAGCTACCAGGTGGTTTAGCAGTCTGACAATGCTTCACCAGCCTTGGCGGGTCCCTCAAGCACTCCCCACTGAGCCTCCCTGCTCCCATCCTGGAGACTTCCAGCTGAGTGTTTGCTGTTCAGTTGACACAGGTTGCAGGCCTGGGCACAAGATCAAAGTGACACCGGTCTAGCTGTTCAGCTTGTGAAGGACCTGAGGAGCTGACATGTTGCCCCATCTGCAGCTTCTGCAGCAAGGACAGGACAAACCACTGGCTGTGCTAACCTCTGAAACTGGTCCAGCAGGAGCCACTAAAGCTCTTGAGTCAGGTCACTCGATGGCTAGAAGGCACAGCCAGCTTGCGGGAGTCCTGCACTTACTTCTCCTTTATTTAAATCACTTTTTATGTAAATTAATTTTTCCTATCATTACAGTCACCCAGTAATCTATTCTAGGGTGAAGACATTCTCACCCTCTCCTCGAAAAGCTATTCCATGGTACAAAACCCTGAATTCAAGGTGAGCCATCAGGAAGAGAGGCTGTGCATTACTCTGTGGCCTTCTCCTTGGGAAAAGGTGGGGGGAGTGCCAGCCCCTTGCTCCCACAGCTATTTATGTCTTTTATGTGAAAAAGCCTTTAGAACAGAGACTGAAATCCAAAAGTCATAACAGGAATATGCCTCTCTCTCTTCCTAGCTGACTGTAAAAGCAGACAGTGTATAGCAAAGGAGTTAACACAAAATGCAGATACTGAGTATCACATATTAAAGAGGAAGAAGGTATTTGTGGTTAAAAAAAGGATTAATATCAGTTTATACTGAACAAGAAATCCCTTTCTTATTTATACTACCATAACCCCACTTACCTTGGATTAGTTAGACCTGATGCACTGACAATTAGACTGTTCTCCTATTCTGCAGATTCCAGGGGGTAGTTCCTGCCACCAGATTCCCGTGACCTTCTGCACATGCACAGGAGTCTTTCCCTTCCTTTCCCCCTGTGTTTTGCAGCCTCTTCCTTCCAGATAATCCTAAAATTGTCACAGAGTGTCATCTGAAGTCAGGACTGAGAAGCATCCTCACGAAATACAGTGAAGCACACACACTGCTGCAGCTGCAGGACACCGTATGTGCTGAATGCCGGATTTAGCTTCAGCTTCAAAGAGCACTACAGCCATGCAGCAAAACTCAAGCTACAACTTCTTCATTTTTTACACCACCCCACATCATTTAGATTCCCAAATGAAAGTTTAAGTGACCCACACTTTTGCCCAGCGAATACAGTGAGCTTGGGGGATCACTTTCAAAAACACCTCATTTGCATCAATTTGGCTGAATTCCTTGCTGAAGAAGATGAAAGTGTGCTTCTATCTTGTGTTTCCCTCTGTTCAGGCAATGAGGCAGTCATTCCTTTCAAAAAGGAAAAAGAACTAGATCAGCAAACTTGTTCTCCCCTTTTCCAGTGTTTCTTTGACTGCATAATTGAAACCTGGGAAAAAAAATGCACGAAAGCAAGAGGCACAGATGTTTACATCACAGGTACCTCAAATAACTTAAAAGTATCCTGACTGTGTATAGCCTGTGAATATATTTCATGCCTCACTCACTGAGAATTAGCATTGAAAATCATCACAGTGAACACAGGGAACTGGATGAATTTCAATCTACTGCAGAAACCAGCCACTTATGTTGTTTGATGTCATCTGCAGTCACATCACTGCAGACATCTTTTGCAAGACTAGTAAAAGAAACGTTGTCATTTTTGACATGGCTGCCTGTCCCTCTTCACTGCTCGAGTGACAGCATTCATAGCACTCTTCCTGTGGCTCAGCGTATATAACAAACCCAGGTGCAGAGATGAGTCTCCTAGGCTTCCCTTTGAAGAATGTCAGATCGGCTCTGTTTCTTTTAAAACCGCTCCCTTGGACCAGCTGACATTTATGCAAGCCACACAACACCAAGGAATCAAGATTTCAGGCAACTGATACCACTTTGGGGACATGCAAACTATAATCTAGATGCAAGCTACGAAGCAAAAATTAACAATACATGCAACTGAATGTCACTGGGGTAGGAAAACACACTGTGCTATTAAGAGAGTTAAGGAAAAAGCAGGTATCAAACAGGTGAAATAATTCACATTGAGCACTACTTTTATTGGCCTTTTAACTTGTCAGAGAACATCAATCTTGTATTAATGTACAGCCCTGTGCAAGCTGCACCAAAGGGCGAAACAGGGAATTTGTGATGGCATAAAGGAGGGGAATCAGCCTACCTAATTTTACACACTTCTCTCAGGCACCCAAACAGGAGCCTTATCACCTTTGTCTCTTTCTGTAGCAAATGAAGAGTGGGAGAAGCACCTCCAGGGGATGCTTCTAGCCTCTCGAGGTCTGAATTGCCTTCTAGTGGTGCCTCTTGCTCTTCATTTCTTGAGAAGAAAATGAAAAGCCTTAATTTAGGAATCTTGACCTTCTCCTCCAAGCCTTTCCCACCCTCCCCTCAAAGGCCTAAAGCTCCATTATGCTTCATAAACCTGAGAGCAACACTTAAATACTGGGATGTAGTTTCCTGCCTGGGGCTGAGACTAAGATTAACTGATGTGGCGAGGGAGACACCTCTCATGGCTCAGGGAGTTATGGTGTCATTCAGAAAAGAGTCCAGAACTTGTCCCAATTATCCAAACGTTGTATGCCTGCTAAATTGGACTAGAAATGAGTTAGGAAATCTCAGCTCATGCAGTGGATCTGTAGTAATACATCTTGCAGTGAAAAATAGCAATATTTAAAGCCTTTTCCCTGGAACTACGTTTCTCACACTAGCCTTGTAGAGCAGCAAGAGCTGAAGAAAACACATATGTGTCAGTATATTTCAAATTTTCATGGGCATCTGGGTAGAAATAACTTTTAGAGAGATTGGTTCTAAAAGCACTTTTTATCTGTGCATTCATGGCTACCTTTCCAGAAACCAGCCTCTTAATGAAAATTAACATAATTTTTTGTCCATGGGTACATATTTGGGACTTCTATTGGTTTATAACTTAGATATTCTGACTAACCAAATTAAATTATTGCATCAAGAAATGCCTTCCTTTATATATGCCATATGCAGTCAAAACCGAGTTATTTATCTCCCACACCAGTGTTGTACAGATTAAATGTTGCCTGCAAAAATATATTTACATTAAAAAAATTGCACATACTCAACACCTGAGCAAACAAGCAGAAGTGGGGAGAAGGGGAAATAAAACTAATGGAATTAAATTCCGCCTTTAATTTTATTCTAAATGGAAATCTCTGCAGCAATGTTGCACAATGATCAGTGGAAATTTTTCAAAACAGGTAAAGTGCACCTTGCAGTTAAAAACTGTTAAGGAAACACTGCTCTTGACTGTGGGTAATGGAGAGGGGTTGAGCATTGCTGGACTTAATTGAGGCTGCCTTACCCTGTGCATAGCCAGCTTTCCCAAGTCTCTGGACTGAGAAATACAAAAGCTCAAAAGGGGAGGAAACTAACATGGTGTGAATGCTGTGTCTTTGGACATGATGGATTTTTGATTCAGAAAACTTGAGACAGTAGGAGAATCCCCATCTCACTTGAAGACTAATCCACATACCCTACTGAGAACTTAAAAAAGCAGAGAACAAACTGAAGCAGAAAAAGGTGTTGGGGTTTTATTATGCTGTTGTTATCACCAGCTACCCCCAGTGATAACATTTTAGAAGGCTACTGATTTTTCGAACCCAGCTATAGTATGCATTTCCACCTGGATATGGCCCACTGACTGGGCCTCCTTAGCAAATGACTTTCAAATTCAGTGTGCCCACCATATCCATGCCCTGGGAAAAAGTGAATTTGGGCAGCTAGAGAGTCTGCAAAGAAAGGGTTAGGCCATGGCCTTGAAAGTTTAATGTCACTTGGTCACGAGCATCTATTTGCTGGTGGAGCAGCTGTGCACAGGCAGCGTGCCAGGGGCATGCAAGGAAGCTTCAGTGCATGTGGTCCCAGTGTGGTGGGATGCAGACAAAGCCCAGTGAGAGGCTCTGCCAGGGTCTAGTGACAAACACACATTTTATATATATATATATATATATATATATATATATATTTATGCATATGTATGCAAACTCCAGTGCTTGGGCTGAACTTCCCAGCTCCCATCTGCTGTGCACAGTGTGAAGCGTCTGGCTGTGCAGGAACCAGAACAGTCATGCGTTCTACGGAGATCTCACTTGCGCTCCACTTCAGTAGGTTTCCAGAGGCACAGCTTGTGCTGACCCGGGAACAGAGGCGATTTGCATTCACATGCATCCATCAGAGGGTTAGCCTCTGCCTTCATCTTCATTTTCTCCACTTGACACGTTGTTTTTCTTCAGCTCAGCTGACATATACACTGTGTTATGCTTCCAATGGATGAGAGTACATTAAGTTTATGGGGGTTCTCTACATCCTTGCTGCATTTTCATTACAGCTATTGATACTATGTATTAAAAGACTAATGATTTGGAGCCTCTAATATCAGGAAATGATGTCTCTAATGATGCATCTTTGACCTCAAGCCTGGAGTCTGCAATGCAGTTTCCTTGTCTGTGTGGATGTTTCCTAAAAGCCTGGCTGAGTAGTTTGTTGGCTAGTACAGCCATTGTTTGAGTCTTCACCTTTGCCATTTTGTGGTATTTGCTGTTCTTCACAGAAGAGCGCTGCCTGCTTAGAAAACAGGCCGTGGCAGCACAGGTGTTTGAGTGAAAGCAGGGGGCTGGAGATGGGAGTAGCTTTGTTTTGTATGCAAGTTGTCAATATAAAAGAAGTTTTAGCTACATTTCCTCTACTCTGTTAGTTGCACTGAATTTTGTATCATGGAAGAACAGTTTAAATTAATTCTGCGGTTAGACAAAGGAGGAGAAAGTTGATAAAAGCAGATGATTGATCTAAAGGTGCACTGTATTACTTCAGGCCCTGGTCCTGCAGCTTGCTTCATCTAAGTGGAATTCATTGTATAGTTGGGACCTCAGGATTTTCAACACAGAAACTTAAAACCTCAGAGCTGTCAGCATTTTCATGCCTTCAGACAAAGTATGAATATTCAGCTCGCTCTGACCTGCCTTATTGTTTTTCTGGTGACTTGATTTCCTGAGTTTCCCCCCATGCTGTGGAAGAGATTTTTTAAATAGCGCCAACATGCATCTTCAGCATGTAAATAATAGACCTCTCCTTCAAGTAAGCCATAAGAAAACATATTTATGCAAATGAACATTTCAAAGGCCAATGAAATATTAGGCAGCCAGGAGAACCTTTATTTTTAACTGTGTTTCAGCCACACACATTTTGCCTTCACTGGCAAATGTGTCTATGTGTAGAGTTCCATTACCAAACTCGTTTCTATAATCCATTTATTGGCCTGGATTTTTTTCTCTGTAGGCTTATTTACTGTACACAAACACGATGATGTAAGGCTTGCCTTAGGGAACTGAACTAACATCGTTACTCTGTAGTTTACACTTTTTATTAAGGTTTTCTTATTAAAACTGCCACTTTAAAAGACCAGTTCTGAATCCTTTCATTAATAAAGGGCTTCTCGTGTGAAGATGTGCTCCAAGATATGAATTAAGTCCTGATCCTGCAAAATCATAAACATGTCACAAACGTCCTTAGTTTTATACATTTCGAGTGACTCCATTCAATTTTCCATATTGTAGGACTCACGAGCTGCAATTCAGTGGACTACTCAGACATATGCCTAAAGCCACCTTTATTCAGCAGGTGGATTTTCAGTAATATATTCAAGCATATATTTATTTTTAAGCGCCCGCTTAAGTGCTTTATTGAGTTTGGGCCACCATGTCTTTAATGAAGCATGTCAACAAGTGTATATAGTATGGTCCATTGCTTCATACAAAAGGTAGTCAGACATGTATTTCCAAATACATACAGTGCCCAAGTTGAATCAGTAGGGTAAAACACTATTTTGCAAGATATTCAAAATCAATACTTGATTAAAACCAGCATGCTTGATGGTAGATATTGCTTTCTAGTTAAGATCTCACAGGGATGCAGTACATTCGCAATTGGAAGACAGACATTTGAGGAACGAATCTCTGCTTATATACTAATAATTTGAGTATAATCTGTGTTGGTGGTATTCTTTTCAAGTGGTTATTTAAAGATACAGTGTGTCTCCCAAAGTTCACCATTCCCAACTTTTCTCCTATTCTAATTAACATGAAATTTGACAATGAGAATTGAAATAACTTTGTATAGCCCCTGGGAACATTTTGTCTTTAAATTTTAACCTGTAATAAAATGCAATAGCAACTGCATCTTCCCAGGTTTTCCCATGCCACCTAGGAGACAACATTAGAGTATCACACACACAACTGCATACAGTGGTTATAGTTTTGCCTTCAGCAGTTCCTGTTTCTGCTGACTATGGTCCAGAAGCCCCAGTGACTGCGGGGGAAAGGCAGTCTGGTTCACCATGTAGTCACATGCATAAAAAAGAACATGGCAGAACAGAAGGACTTCTATAAGCGGTGTCGAAAGACATCAGTTCCTCCTGGAAAATACTCTGCTGAGTGACTGAGATACTAAAAAGGAAAGGAAAATAAACTTGAAGAAATGATATTAGAAAAACAGCTCTGCACCAGTCTTAAAATTATATATCTTGCAACCTTCACATGAAGGTTTAATAAATTTCAGGTGAGCTGCATAGCTTATTTTATGACTTTACCACATGAGTTTTACAGGTCACCCCAAACCCATGCCAAGAAACCTTTTTACTACAGCGTCATGCATTCTTTATTAATACTGCAGACAGTTCCGAGAGTCTCAGCCAGAAAGATATGGATGGAGATGAGGGAATTATGAAAGAAAAAAAAAAATAGTACAAAATTGATTAAATGGTCAAAAGACTAGTATGTGGAGGAAGATGAAAATACTCAACTGTGTGTCATACAGATAAAAAGAAGGTGAAGAATGTAAAAAATAGTAACAAAAAGAAAATCTTTATGCAGTCTAAACTAGCAACATAATTATAATGAGAGAAAATGGGAGAAAGGCTATCTGTACTTTAGCTATCAAGAAACATCTCTTACTGCTAAGACCTATTAATATCTTTTTCTAAAGAAGTGGCAGAAGCCCTAGCACCAATTTAAAACTAACTGGAGAAAAACGGAGAACACTCTGCAGAAGAGCAGCGCTCCCCACGGTGGTGTGCTGGATGATGAAAGAGGTGTTTGCCCAACATCCCGTTCCACAGCTTTAATGAATCTTCATTTCCCGAGTCTTCCCCCCTTAAAAATGACAATATGCAAGTTCTATAAAACATTACGGCCTCTCTTGACTGCTCTAAACTGTACTGATGTGCAGGCAGATGTTTTTCACCTGGTCTAGGTATTTTTTCCTACATTTTTCCTCCTTCTGCAGCCCTGCTTTTCCTTGCAGGGTGGTGAATGGGAGCCAGGAGTACACTTGTGAGAGAGCAGCTGTTTTGAACTGGAGCAGGCACACCTCTGCCAGGGTAATACAAAGAGCAGTTAGAGAGCCACTAACAGTTCAAAGTGTCTTGCTTTCATTACACTGCACCTGCCATCAACCCTGTTACATCTGTTAAATTCCCTTCAGAGAAATGTTGTTTTTATGAGGAAAAATGAATAGCTCCCTTTTACTAGATGAAAACCTGTAGATGTATGAAGTTAAGACAATTATTAATATTAAACTAACATCTACCATTTAATAGCAGCTTCTCTCGAGACTAAAGCAGTGACATGAGTTACTATTGTTGCAGAAGGAGAGACTTGCTGTATACTATAAAAGCAGTGCTCTGCTTGCGTGTGCAGAGCCACATGTGACAAACTGTGGCAGCTTTCATAGGTTTAACGAGTCTCTTTGGAGTTCCTCTCTCTCTGGTTAGTCACAGGCAAAGCAAGGAAAAAGCTGCGTGCAAATACATACCTCATGCGATCTAGCTGCACACCAAACAGCAGGAAGCATAATGAGCAAAGAGATGGGTTTTCCTATGATCTCTTTTTGTTGCCTTCATGCATGACTGGGAAGAAGAAAAAAAGAAGAAAAAGAGAGAAAAAAAGGGCCAGGAAAGAAAAAGTATGCTGAGGTGTTGGTTATACCCACACTTCAGAATCCAGGGCATGATATAAAGGACTTAAAACTCTGCTTTTTGTCCCTTGTCACTGCTATGTTAAAAACCAGTATGCCCAGTTTGTTCTTACAGTATCAGAAAGTAGAATAGGAAGTTTAGTGTACCCCCAAAAGTTCCTGCTGCATATTTTCTTCTCTAAACTCATGCCTACAGTGCATCTACACAGAGATGACATGATAATACCTTCTCTCTCAGCGGGGCTGTAAAGAAACCTGATCAGCCCTTCCCTGCAGCATTCTTCTTTGTGGGGTTGACTAAAAATGTTGTGTCTAAAATTCACTAGGCTGTAAGGTGGTTGCTTTGCATCTGAAGATGCACCACTAAAGGATATGGTAGTCTGGCACTGTAATGGTGTGTAATGAAAGAAGTTATTACCCATGAGAAATACCACTCCTTGCAGAGCCCTGATATCTCACTTTAGCTTGTGTGATGTTCTCACAACTGCTGTGGTTTTCAGCTAAAGCATGTCAGAGAAACAGTCAGCAAGGGTTTCAAAGCTTTCCATGTGCACTTTTTCTTTATGTCTTAGCAAGACAGAGAGCTCTAGTTTCTGTTCAGAAAAGAGAATTACTCTCATATGCTTTCTATATGCAGTTATGCACTCTGTGGGTAGTGATGTGGACTGTACTGAAATTTAATTTCCCAGGGTACTGTTCAACTTTACAGGGCACTTATCAATCTAGTCAATCAAAACTATTATAGTGTGACTAGTTTCTCCTGTGATTAACCCAAGGTGATGGCCAAAAGAACCCCAAAATTAAAATATAAAAAAGTCTTGCAATATAGGATGATTGCTGGCAAAAAGTGCTTGTCCATCAATTTTTGCATTATGAGTGCTACCAAAACCAAATAGCTATCATTAATAGTCATCAACAGCTATCTTTAGATCAAGAGTTGCCTCAATTCGCCTATTTACTGCTGTTCTAGTTTAGTCTCAGTTTTATCCACTCTTTTTCCTTTATCAGTGCTCTTCTCAGTCTTATAAACTCCTCTTTCCTTCCATAAAACCTCTAATAACTGCTTTCTCTAATGCTGTCCTGTTTTTCTAACCACATGTGCAAAAAAAATGTAACTCTTGTTCTCAACTCTGTCAATAAGGTGTGCTGGAGTGTACTTATTAAAATAGGTACAATTAAAATAATTACAGATAACACCAGAATATGGAGTTCCCATTGAAAGCTTTTCTCCTGTGTGGTAAAAGTAAGTCTCAAATAATCTGTGAGACCAGTAACTATGCAGTCATAGCAGCCTGCTCATAAGAAATCTCTAAAGGATCCATCAGCTCTGATGCTTCAAATTAAGAGAGGCTTAGCAGCGTGGACTCCGATGTCTATTAAACTCTGAACAGTTTGGGGCCTGCTTAGATGATCTTCATTTTATCTCTGGAGATGGTTAAAATCCACTTTGTTAAAACTGGAACATTAGCAGCTCCAGGCCCAGCAACAGGAATCTCCCAGAAGGCAGGAGATCTCCCATAGCACCACAATATGTCCATAAGTGACTGAGTACAAGAGCAACCTAGCAAAAAATCTAGGGTTTTCTTGAGCTTGTCAAGGTGTTTTTTGTGTCTTTTTTCCTTTTTAAAGAAGCGGTTCATTTGCTTTACTCTGGTGGGGTTTTTTTGTTTGGGGTTTTTTGTTGGTTTGGTGTTGGTCTGTTGTTTTTTGGGTTTTTTTTTTGTTAAGGAGGCATCATTTTTAGATATAATTAGTACATTTTATTCCTTAAAATTATTGTAAGTGAATGCCACTGGGAGTGCAATTTTTACATTCTGGCTTCATACGGGAGTAAGATACCTGTCCAGTATGTGCAACTTTCTGTGTACTGGTCATCTTGACATCTCAAAACATGTTAAGTATTGACCAGTCTCCACTGAAAAAGACAGAAGAGAAAAGTTCTCAGTTATTATTAAGGTCCTACATGACTAAGAAAATAAGCTTGCCTCCATATAGAAGAGACTGACCAAATTATTTCTTCTTCCTCATCACCTGGAAAGAGGAAGCAGCAAAACAATCACCTTGTATGAGAAACAGTATGAGGAAGGACTGCTTATGAAACCACAGTCACTGGAAAAGTTTGACCAGAGCAGAAAAGAGACAAGAACTTACCTTAAGCATCTCCACCAGAAACCAGGCTTTAAAAATGACATAATCATTTCTTCACTTTGGGGCTGATTGCTTTGGTCCTACCTTTGCAGATTATCCATGCATCAGCGGTTATTTTTCAATATTGTGTGTGCCTCATTAGTAAGATTTTTGTTCTGGTTACCTCTGGTTTTCTGATTATTTTGGGGTATGTGTAGAACACCTTCTTCAAGCCTTGCTGTAAGGTACCTCTATTCATTACAAAGTGTTGCTTCCACCCATAAGAAATACAGCTTCAGTGGACTGCAGAGATCAAGTGGCCTGGAGCACCCCATGGTAATTATTTTGTAATAACTGCCTAAAGATTCACAGACGTATGGGGGCAAACAACTTTAAAAACAACCCCAAGGATTCCTTCCATGCAGTAAGACTGCTACCAGCACCTGGAAATTGCAGACACTCTGACTGTAGCCTCAAAGAGGAGAAATATGCTTTAGAGACAACCAAATATTAACATATTTTTATGGTGAGTTATTGGTTATTGAACTAGAAATGCTATCATGATACCTCTTATTGCCCTGCTTTCCTTGGTGGTAAATGGGATTATGACTGTCTTTTCACTCTAGGATAAAAAAACTCACGTTACTGTGAGATCCCATTAGAGTATATAAACAACTATGGTGAAAAAAAGGTGATAGCTATCTGATTAGGTGTGTCATCCTGGCATAGGAACCTGTAAATAAACATAACTTCTAGGATATCTAATAGAAGAAAGCATCACTAACTTCTTTGAAAATAAAGTGTTCCTGGATTATTCAGTGCTGCAACCAAATAAGCACCTACTCACTAATTCAAAGGAAATTCCTAAATGGTAAATGGTTCTGGGAGAAAATTGAATTGGAAATAAAGATGACTGTTTCATTTCACGTTTAGGTCTGAATATCCAGCACTCTAAGACTCATTCTAGTCTTGCCTACTTAGACAAAAAGCTGCAACTTTTAAAAACAGAGATCAAAGCTTGATGGTAGAATCGCTAAATAAACTGCAGTGTCACATTTAGAAAGGTGAGCCAAAGGACAAGTATCTGAGGTGGCAAGCTTTCTCCTCCGGGTAGCATGGCTGCAGGGAAAAAATGTGGAGTGGGTTACAATAGCAGCCTTGCTTCAATTTTAAAAGTGGGGCGCAGCAAAATTTCTGGTTAGCGGCAGTTCATCCGTATCTTCATGAGGCAATGCTTTGGCTAGACTGTAGCGCACTTTGTGATCTAACAATGAATACTTAAATAGAAAATATGCCACTGTAATAAGCCCCCACAGTAAAAAAATTAATATTAATGCAATGAAAAAATTGTTCTTCCTTTTGAACCCAGTGAGGACTGCAAAGACAGTGATTATTAAAGAATTCAGCTGGTTTCAAAATTGACCTTAACCTGGAAAAAGCTAGGCAGAAGCAGAGGGAAAACAGATTAAAAATTCAATGCAGCATTTCATGGCCTTGGTAACCTGGGACTGGGGTACTCAAGAGCTACTGACAGCTTGCATTTCAAAGCTGATTTGTAAAGTTGCCAACAGGTCAGTAATCAGTAACTTTACAGAGCATGCAGCTGACACAGAAAGCCAAAAAGGAACAACAAAAGACATAATTGGATCTTAGGACCCAAAAGATGCCATGAATGCATTCATTTTTGGCACTACGTATGCTGCATGTTGCGACAAGATATGGTTATAATGAAGGTGATTTGCATATTTTTCATGAAGTTTGGATGCACTGAATTGTAAAAATAACCCCCTAACATGAAGCTATTTCACTGGCACTTGGAAATCTCATTTGAAACATTGACAGAATCACAGAACAAGTTAGTGATGAACACAAAAAGCGGGGAAAAAAAAGTCCGTTAGGTCATCGTAGCCATCTGCCTTCAAATGCCACATTATTTCCTTCAGTTTATTTAGAAGTCTTTTGTTGAGATTTAAACAGCTCCAGTAAATAAAGCTTGCATCAGATCCAGAGGGAAAGTTTTTTAGCAGTCTAATGACATTCATATTTGCCAAAGGAAATCAAGAGCGAAGGAAGTCACCAAAGTAACTACAGACAACTTAAAACTTCATAGCACTTAAATCTTTAGACCCAAATGGGAAAGTTCTTACCCAGCGGCTGGATTTCGGAGTTATGAGGTTTGAAAAAGACTAAGCGTATCGTATCAGGGCCTACTGTGTAAAACTCTTTCCCTTTAATGTCCTCTTCCTTCCTCCCTCCACTTGTCATCAGCCCTGAGGACTGGGTATTAATCGTTCACATGCGGAGGTCTTTGGGCTGATGACTATGCACAAAGCTGAGACCCGTGTCATAAAGTGCTGGGATCTGCCCTGTCATAAACCTCTTTGTCTGGCATTTTTCTTTAACGTGGGAACTGTCAGCTCTGCCATCTTCTGGCTTTCAGTGGTGCCATCCCAGATTTACGGACAGGGAGCTCCTGAAACCACTGTGCAAAGATACAGCTTGCAGAGACCTGAATTGAGCATGCACTGGAGTCTGACGTGGGCTGTTGGATGGGGCAGGGGACAGCACTGGCAAACTCTTCCTTATTCTCAGTCCTCTGTCACAGCAGCAAGTGTTAAATTAGCAGCTGGGGCTCACAGGAGGCTTGAGGCTCAGCACCTCATCCAGCACTCTGGCTAACTGTGTCTGTAAGGACTGAACCTCTGTGTGAATGTTTTGGGTTTGCATGGCAAGGGGGGCTGCAGTGGTGGCTTCTGCAAGAAGCTGATAGAAGCTTCTCTGTGATCTGACAGAGCAAATACCAGCCGGCTCCAAGACTGACCCACTGCTGGCCAATGCCAAGCCCATCAGTGAGAAGGAAATAAAATAAAAAAGCAGGCCGCAGCTTTTTGTAGAGAGAGGAGCCCAAACTGGAGAAGGTTTGCTGATGGGACTTGTGACCCTGTGGGGGACCCATGCTGGACCAGTCTGTTCCTGAAGGACTGCACCCTGGAAAAGGGACCCATGCTGGAGCAGTTTGTGAAGCACTGCAGCCCATGGGAAAGACTCATCTCGGAGAAGTTCATGGAGGACTGTTTCCCGGGGAGGGATCCCACATTGGAGCAGGAGAGGAGTGTGAGGAGTTGTCCCCCAAGGAGGAAGAAGCAGCAGAGACAACTTGTGATGCAATCCCCATTTCCTGTCCCCCTGTGTCATTTGCAGGGAGGTGGGAGAGAAATAATAAATAAAGTTGAGCCCAAGAAGAAAGGAGGGGTAGGGGGAGGTGTTTTAAGATTTAGTTTTATTTCTCATTATCCTACTCTGTTTTGACTGGGAGATAAATTAGATTAATTTTATTCTTTCTTGAGTCTGTTTTGTCCATGACAGTAATTGCTGAGTAATGTCTCCCTGTTCTTATCTTGACTCATGAGCCATTTGTTATATTTTCTTTCCCCTATCCAGTTGAGGATGGAGAGTGATAGACCAGCTTTTGTGGGCATCTGGCCTTCAGCCAGAGTCAACCTATCATAGTGGGATACTGTGAGGCTTTTCCATGTGGTCTGTCTTTCAATGTGCTTGGCTTTGATAACCCTTTGCCTCAGTACAGCTGGTGTCTACCAAACATAAGGGGAATTAGACTGTTTTGAGATGTAACTTGAATTGTCATGGTCACGGCCAGCCTTTCAGTTCCACCAGCAGCAAGACAGCCCCAACCACCATGAAGGCCTTTACCGGTTCTCTTTGTGATTGCCTCTAACTAACCCTGGGACAAAAGTCATCCCTTGAGAAGACAAAACATGGAGAGACATTTGCAGCACACTAGATACCCTCATGTAGATCAGAGGAAGAATAAAAAATATTTCTGTTACATTTATTACAGATCTGGATCTTAAAGGTTTTGTGTTTTCATAGCTGTTGCACTCTAAGCAAATCTTCTGGTTCTTCTTGTGTATTCTTGTTTCTCCTTTCCTGTTCTTTCTGACATTCGGTTTGGGATTATCCACCTATCTATAGATACCATACATTTCCACTAGGATATTTTAGCTGTATATTTGCTGTATTCACTTCAAAGGAAAAAAAAATATAAATATTAACATGGCAGTGCATATTCTGCTGGTAATTTACCAATATTTTGCTCTTTGCAGTACACTAGTGATAAATATATGCCAGTTTGAGGATTAAATAATTTATTTTTAGGGATTTTTTAAAAGTTCTTGTTTCTTACAGGTTCCCTGTGAGTATACGTAATTTGAATATGTCTAAGGATTTGTGGATCCTCATTTATTAGCACAGCAGGCTTGTTTACTGGGGCTTCAGAACAAGTAATGGTCAGCTTTAGGTTTTTGCTCTTCAAGGAGTTTTTCCTCTGATTTATAGGAAAAAAACTCTTAAGTCAGTTTGTTGGTATTAGAAACTGCTAGTTCTGCCTTTTGAACTGGAAGGATTCAGATGGCAAAAGATAACATCATAAGTTTAGCAAAAAACCTGCTAGTGGCCTATTGCTGTGGGCATCACACTCCTAGGAAACTATGGCATTATACCATTGTATTAACCATGAGTTTTTCTAGATGTGCTTCTTGGATGCATCTTTTGCTCGTTTGCTCTGCCAGGTATATTGCATATACGTAAGGTATATTGCATATATGTAAGGTATATATGAGACTTGTGAAAAAAAGAGATCATCCATGGTGACATGAACACAGGTTTCCTTTATTTTTTTCTCAAGAATTATTAGTTTGGCAGAAGGCATGGGAGGGGAAAGGCGATGGAAGGCAAGGTATGAGGGGGAGTCTGTGAATCTTCCTCAGGTTTTTGTAAACTGCATGGTACCCAGGCTTGATGTGGTTATAACAACATGAAGTGTCATGAAATGCATGTAAGTAATACAGTTCTGTCATTACAATGCCAGACTCACTCTTCTGTCCGTACCAACTCATTTTGAATGCAAATTTATTCATACCAAGCTCTTGTGAAGGAAGAATGTGATTTAGTTTTGAGCATGCAAGTGCCAAACTTTAGAGATGGGAGAGATACTAAACGAAATATGGTCAGAGGATATAACTATAATTAGTGAGAGAAAATAAAAGAAAGCAAAATGAATTTTTTATTGGTGAAATCTTCCTATCAGTCAGCAGCAACCTTCGAGTTCCATGAGCCACGTGCACAGGCCTAGGCATTTCTAGAGCAGTTGCTTAATGAAACCAATGCAAACACTGAGCTGAAGGTACTTAAATCCACTACTTAGGACCTGGCTTAAATTGAACAAGTCATAGGACCAGTTTGGAACTGGGGCAAATAGTTTCTCACTCTAGACATATTCTTCCAGGTCAGAGGGCAATTTGTTGACATGAAAGGAATAGGAGGTCTGGTAGTGACTTGTTGACTACACTACTGCCAGGTCTGATATGTAATTTGCAGTGACTTTTTAGCCCTTTCTATCAGCATTTGGAAGGAAGGCATGCTGTGATGTGCACACATGCATGGCTAATTTAGCCACCTAGGGAAAGTGCATATCTTGTCAGGTGCTCAGTGAAAGAGGCAGGACTCCACAAGAGGCATCCTTCATTTGCCCTGCATCACTCATTCCTATAATTTAATAAGCTGCTGTCCTGTCTCCCCGCTTTAAAAGACTGTTAATAACTGATTCATTTGCTAACATGTTCACACATGCAAACAAGATTATGTAAAAACATGGGAAAAAGTCCAAGCTTGCACCCCACCCTTTGTTTCAAATGCTAATTGATGTTGCTAAGAGACAATAGTGTTATCTATTGCATCATTTCCAAAACCAGACGATTAAGCTCAAATAAATTAATAGTTGAGGCTATTAAAAATCTCATACTCCCACATAATAAAATCTGAATATACAATTCCTATCAAATAGAAACAAACATACAACTCCTCCTCTACTCTGACCCTAAATCAATATTACCAGCCTGATTTTTCAGAAGTACTTATTTCTTGCAGCTCTGTAATATTTCAAAAGGAATTCTTCATGATTGGTGCTTCAGAAAAAAAAAAAACAAGCTTTGTTTTCTACCATCATTCTAAATGAATGCATTGCTTTGAAAGAGAATGTGAGAATGATTTATGTGCACATTAATGTCATGTATTGATCAACCGCCTAGTCATATGTAATTTTACCATTATTTGATATTATGGTTATTTATTAAACGCCAGGTATATGATTCCAAAGAAATATCACTTGTCAAATTTTAGCAAAATAACATAAGGCAAATCGACTACCAGATATTTCTCAGTTAAATGCATCCCTTAAAGGAAAATATTTGGGAAAGATTCATCTCCCCTAATTTTTAGCCATCTGAAAGTTGGGCGCTTACTCTGAGATAGTCACTTAAGTTCCTCTACAAACAGTGCAGAGAGGCTGTGATAGAGAGCAATTCATCCAGTCTATCTATCTCAGACACACATCTTAAAATGGGATGAATTGCCTTTTGGAGGAACCTATCTTTCTCCATTTACTATAAGGAGAACCTGGACAAATAGCTTAGATGAAACCCCTAACTTTAGATGGCTAAATGTAGTGAAGATGAGTTCTACTCTAAATCAATATAATACAAATAATACATAAAAGCCACAATGCACAGGTCAGAGTTAAGGCAGTTGTGATGAAATATGTATTTTCTTGTTCTTGGTTAGAACATAGGTGTTTTGTGTGCCAGAAAGCTTCAGGATTTTCAAGGACCCTAAACTATTAATTACCTTGATTTGCTTCTACTGGTTATAAGTGAGTGAATAAGTAACTATATTTCTTATCACTGAATTCTTTTCAAAGTCTTTTTATGTAGATTTAAAGAAAAGGATCAGGTGCTTGTTATGTGTATGAGAACAGTTACAAGTCCTGAAGCAAGAACAGCAACATCTCTTGGGTTACCTGCCAGTTAGGCTAAATGCAGTCACATCTTTCAAGGCATAGTGGTGATTGTGCTATCTGCATTTCCTTTCAAACCAGCAATTTTTAAAAAAGTCATTATTCTTCTATTGTAGGTAGACTAGAAGGTCTCTCTTCCTCTCTTCCCTCAGCTTCTTTTTTTTTTTTTTCCTTTTTGCATAAGATAGGACTTCTCCAGTAACGTTAGCTTGGCACTACACAGCTCTGCCTCACATGTTGAGATCCCTTCCCTGTTCTGGTTGTCTCTGTCCCTCCACTTTTCCCACTGGATTATCTCTCAGCCCCAACAGCTGTTCTGGATGCCTCCTCCTCTCCTATTCTGCAGAGAATAATGGAGAAAGGATGCAGCTTTTCAAATACGAAGGAAGACATGAAGCAATAACCTGAGGACAGGAAGTTAATAATTGCTGATTCCAGAGAAAATCAGAGTCAAAGTGGTCAGAGGAGCAGATCCTGCAGGATCATGAAGAAGGTGTTCTCTGATGTGCCATTTATTTTATTGGTTCCCAAAAGCTAAAATTACAGCATCTGTAAACCTTGGATGGATTGAATCAACTTCTTTTTAATTCTTAAAATTTTATAAGTGCTTATTTCTATTGCCAAATTAACTGTTCAGAGGTAAAACAACAAACCTGGAGTTTTAATATCTCTAAGAAGAGTTTAATTATGTTTAAAAAAAGAATGTTTGGATGGGACAGACACATTGAAAAGAATTATAACTGGGTTTAGTGTCCTCTGTGTAGTTGTTCACTCCATGCAGGTACTACCATTCTTAAAAGTTTTACTCTGCCTGTCTAAATGTAATTTTGGGACAGCAGTTACTGTTTGTTCAGCAAATACATCTGTGTGTGTTTTTCAAACAGACTAAATATACATAGACTACAGGTAAATATAAATAAACTGTATGTATAGTAGACCAAAATGTCCTTGACTACACCCTCTTTTGAAGGAGATTTGTTGCAAATTGAAACTCTGACCATCAAGAAACTTCACAGACTTTGTTTGAAGAGGAACTTCTTAAATAACCAGAAAGATCCAGAGAAGACTAACAGCAGCAAGGGCAATGCTTCTTAGTGAAGCAAACTAAAAGAGGATGCTACTAAAAAGGCAAAGATAAATACAAACCAATGAAAGCAAGTATTTTTCTAATTAGATTTACTGACATTAAATAGTTAAAGTTATTTCTCTTTAGCATTTAAAAAAAAACATGTAATTTTTGTACCATATATCTTTTCTTCTTCAAATTATCATCAACTATTACAACAAAAAGTCTGGGACTGAATTGTTGAAATTCCTTCCTGCTTGAGACACCACTGATTAATTTGTCCCAGTATCCAATTCATCACATTGATTAAAAAATCCTGTTTAGATCATTATTGGAAATATTTCTACTATTCACT
This sequence comes from Porphyrio hochstetteri, assembly GCA_020800305.1. Classification (NCBI taxonomy): domain Eukaryota; kingdom Metazoa; phylum Chordata; class Aves; order Gruiformes; family Rallidae; genus Porphyrio; species Porphyrio hochstetteri. The sequence goes on from CM036907.1 coordinate 106,328,597, forward strand.
TTTACAGCACATTAAATCTTATTCAGAAACATTCATGAATCTTGACAATTTAGGTACTAAATAGGAAGTAAAATCCCAATTTAAAAAAAATGGTGTGGGGGTAAACTAAGTGACATAAAGACAAGCTTTGGTCAAGTGCCAGTTGTTACGCTCCATACAGGAGTAACCAGATGAAATTCTCTGACCTGTTTTATGCTGAAAGAACACACAAGATGATCTAATGGTCCCTGAAGGCTTAAAAATCTATGGAACTGCCAAATGACTTCTGCAAGGCCACAGGGTGAGTGACAGAGCAACTGAATAGTACATATCAATAGGAAACAATCATATAATTACTATGTTCTCCTTTATCAGTATAAGTACCAAAAATACATCAAGAAATCATTTACTTGAGAAGAATTCTTGGGTTATTATACCACTTTTTGGTTATGATACACTTTTTGCAGGGGCACTATTCTTAAGAAGTATGTCTACTGGTTAATTATTAATATTAAAATTTTGTTAAATCTGTTCCATGATGAATTAAAAACATTTAAACTTTACTTCAAGAACGCATATCCACTACAAGAAATAATGAAATAAATACCTGGATACCTAATCCCACTGTTCTATTTGCACATGTAAGTGAAAAGAAAGCTCTGTAGTCCTCTCTGGTCCCTAACAACCTAGATAGTCAGATGTTCTGAAAATTTCAGACTTCTAACAAGGTCACCATGAAAACAAAAGCACTGCATAGTAAAAGAATGAAATAAAGAAAATATAGATTAGCATTTTTACTTTTGATCTTTCTTTATGAGAACATGGCATTGAGTATTATATGTACACTATACTTTACAATAACAAAGAACACAATTTGTCTACTTTGAAGGACTACATTTGGGTCAAGGTATCGAACTGTATAACCAACTTGCAATCATCGTTGCTGTATTGACTTCCAGCCACTTAAGAATGTAAATTAAGTGTATAATATATATATTTAATGCAGTTTTCCCTAGAAAAATCTTTACAAACATTTACCCCTATTTTCATTACTTTCATCAAAGAAAGCAACACCAGAAGATATCATTATGTAATGCTCTGATGTTCACTAGTGTAATCGTGTCACGGAATCATCAGTTCTGCTTTCAGATGGAGTTCTGCATATGCCAGGATAACTTCTTATTTTGCCTGTGTGGCCGTGATCCTCCATTAGCTGTTATCCACTATCTAGCTATTCTATTTTGGTCTGAGCTTGCTGAAAAGTTTGGGTGGCAGAAATATTGTATCACCATTGGAGAACCATTTCTTGAAGAAGAAATAACACTCAAACCACCTTGCAAACAGCCTGCTCAAGCCCAGCCACATTTGAAACCTATCCCTCAGCCTGACACCGTGCAATGCTTTGCAGAGGGCACAGATGTCATCGTGTTGAAAAAGAGCTGCTGCAAAGAGAGCGTATCCTCTATTTGTCTGTTAAGTGATGGATTGCTATTCAAAGCTGTCAAAACCATACTGCGCCTGAGATTCCCAGCCTGTGCTGAGAGGACATGGTCTATTGTCCTCCCTCCCCACACATTAAGGGTAGATTAACTATAGAAATAAAATATAGCTTCTGAAGCCAGAGAAAGTGAGGTATTTTATTAGGTCCAGTGATTAGTTTTAGGTCATGATTAGTTTTCTACAGTGTGCAGCAAGAGCTATCATAATGAAGCTGCCATAATTTCCAGATTTTTACAGACAGCTGTCACAGAAATGGCAGGAATTGTTCCAAAGCATGGGACAGCTTTCCACGGAAAGGTGAAAGCAAGTGAGGCAAGCAAGGTTCATTTCTTTAGGATTTGAGCTCAGTAAGTGATGTTAACATTTTGAAAGGGTTTCACTGGAGCAGTCCCACCATTACCAGAGGAAATGCTCCATTCTCAGTCCTACATGATCTCACAACTCTGCTGGACCTCTGTCAACAGAGGTCTCCATGTTTTCACTCAAATCATAGAATAGATTAGATAGAGAGGTTTTATTAATATATTATTGATTAGTTTCAGGCTATGAAAATTGTAATTTTTTAATTAAAAAAAACATGAGTTTTGATCCGTAAGCATAATACCTTCCATCTCCCATTATCAACGCTGGGCCCAGAACAAAACCTGATCTCAGAAGGTTGGTTGCCAGATCCATTTAACATTTCTGGGTGAAAGAGAGGGTAAACCAGTGAAGACGGATGCCAGTCCTTGTTATTTGCAATCAGGCAGAAGACAGGATGCCATCAGGGAACCTAATGGTCCGTTAGCTACTCTGTGAGGACCAGGCAGGGGACAGGACAATATGGACACGCCAGAGATGGTGGGAGCAGCAGGGAGGGAAAATGTGTTTGGAAACAGGACAACAAATTGAGTGAGACTAATGTAGGGACCAGGAGGGATGCAGAGGAGGGGCAGACAAGCGTGAAGATGAGGACACAGAGTCAGAGTGCAGGTGAATGTGCTGTAACGGAGTAGAGGAATGTGCAAGTAGGAAATTGTGAGAAGAGGAGTAAGTATGGAGGTCAAGCAAATTCTGTGACATGGGAGGTATGTGCAAACAGACAAAGAAAATTCAAGCAGGTAGCTGTTCCTGCAGCAGGGTGGAGAAATCTGTCTCGGGGGTTCTTAGTAGTTAGAGTCTCTTGGATCAGTGAGCTGAGAGGTTGCATTTCTGCGGGTGTTATAAGGATAGACTTAAAGTCTGCAAAAATGCCACAGACAGAGAAGGGAAGGTGGCAGAAAAAAGGAAATGGGAATTGGTCACTAATGATAAAAAGGAGACAAAAATGGAAAAAAGGAAGTTTGATTTAGAGATAAAATAAGAAGCCCCTAGTGATTTTAGGCAGCCACAAATATGGGGGCTCAAGCTCATTATTTTCAAATCTTGGAAATGGCAAAACAACATTGTCATTAAAATTATCGACTGTTTTTTACAGATAATCCATTGTTCTGAGAACTGGAATTGCCAGGCTTTGCTTCAGAGCTATCATTACAGTATATAAACCAATATAAACCAACTTAGTAATTGTCATTGTTGCCTTTCTATAAGGAGTTCACTGAAGATATATGCACTTACATGGGACAGTTGTAAATTAAATTAAGCCAGATGGATTTCTAACATTATATGATCTTCTTCATTCTGCTACATGAGAAAAATCACTTCTAGGATCCTTCTCTGGAGTTTCGGAGATCCAATGGTGTCAGTGTGCTAATATTGTACAGTCCAGTGGCTGCCAAAATTTATCTTTTAAAGGTTTGCCAGTGTCATAGTGTACAGCTATTTTACAGTCCAGCAACTTCCAAGGTTTATCTTTTTGCAGAAACCCATATAAAAGTTACGGCATCTTGGACAGTTTTGATAGGAAGCATCCATAATCACTGAAAGATTGAAAAGTATTTGAAGTTGGACACACTAATAATCTTCATTGGTTTCACAGCAGGTGTCACCTTTTACTTTGTAAATGCATTGTGTCAGAGTTCCCCAGGAAGGGACAAAACTTCTAGACTGATGGAGAACGTTGAATATGGTTGTGGGTAGACAGTTTGGAAAAAGCTGTATTTTTTAGTGACTTTTTCAGCTGTGGTCCACATGTTAAGAAGAATAAAGTTTCTGCAGAAATCCTGCCTAACTAAAAAGACCTTTCATGCCAGAGACAAAAGCCTTAACACCCTGTACTCGTATTCCATGGCACCTTGAGTCAAGTAGAAACCCAACTGAAGGCCACAGCACCTTCCTCTCCAAGGAGGGAAGAGAACAAGCATGAAGAGCTGGGAAAGATTTTATTCTATTTTTTTTTTTCTCTTTAGGCAGACCTGTGCCTCCACAAAAGGGGAAATAATCTGCACTAAAAGCAGATCTGATGTGGGGTGTCCTTTAAGTACAGAGAAACTGAAAACAAATACCGAGCCAAATAGGATTCCTGTTCTGCTGTTACAGGCTCAAAAATACTTTCCAATCCTTGGGACAAAATTATTACTTTGTAGCAAAGTCCAAAATTAACTGCTTTAATAATATCTATGCTTAAAAACTCAGGCACTTGGATTTTCAGGTCTTTGTGTACATTCTATGTATTTTCTATACATTCCAAGCTAGTTATGACAATAGTTTGTAGTTTTCTACAACTACATCCTGTTTAAATATGTACAGGAAATGAAAATTACACAAAATATACTTCCTCTCACTGTGTTTATGTAGTCATTCATAACCCACAGGTTTTGTTCTATGTAAGGAACAAAACTGGACTTTGTTAAGAACTTCTCACGGTCTGTTAATCAAGATATTATCCAGTGACTTCTGAGATAGCAAAACTTGAATTGGACAACTTTATTTACATGGTTTAGTAGAGTCATTTCATATATTATAACCTGTACACAGAAATATGTTTTTTCAAGATTTTTATCAAAGTGAATATAGGATGCCACAATATGTGGTTTTATTCATACATCTGCTTCTGCTGCTATTATTTATCTGATTCTTGTAAGCTTTTTTTCCTGCAATGTCTTAACTTTTATGGTAGGTTTGAAACATAAGCTTCACAAATATTAGATGAGCAGTGAAGAATGATGAGCTTGGGAATACAATTTTAATGGACCATACATAGACTTCAAAAAGCCCAGACACCAAACTAACCTTGTTCAGGGCACAGATTAATCAAATGCTTCTCTCAAATAGGTCCACAGGCAACATACAAACATATCCCTTCTGAAAGTTGGCAAAAAACAAAACAAGGATGATAGAGGCAATATAATTCGAAATTATCAGAAATCTCCATATGCTTTTGGACCAATTCTAATAGATCACCTAATTTAAAAGATAACAAATACAGACATTCAGATTCATACAAAATCTGTAATCAAAAACTTGAGGTTGCCTGTAGATGCCATCTGTTCGCTACTTGTGAAAGGAGCCATGTCAAAGAAGGATCAGTATTAACAAGGTTTGTGCAGAGCTTGCTGAATCTGGCTGGTCATCAGCAACACATGAGAGGGTGGCCAGTTGTAGAAATGATGTCAAGTTGAATGTTCACTGAAGTCTATCGGTACATGGCGATGAAATGTGCAGTGGGGATCCCCATCAAAACATTAATTAAAATACATTTAAAAAGAACAAGTTTCCAAAAGACAGATTTTTCTATCTGTAAATGTCCTCATGAACAAGACAGGCCTTATCAAACTCTCACTGAAAGAACAGAGAAACAAAGCCAGCTTAGAGCAATAAGGTATATGGTGTCAGACTCCCTCTGTTTCAAGTAGCTAAAGACACCTGTTAGGAAAATGAACAGTACTAGATCATTTTGCAATAAGGCAAAATACGTGTTTGAACTTCATGCCTCAAACTCTATGTAGAAGTTATCATCATTGTTGAAGGGCAAATATCCTTGACCATGAAGGAAAGATTTAATCTTCAAAATACAGGGGCTGGTTTGTCCTAAGTCCCCAACAGTTCAGCCACAGTCCTTCTTAGTTACCCATTGTCCATTAGTTTCTACTAATTCAGTCTGTATGAAATCCTTTTCTTTGAAGTCTGTTGCCAACTCATTAAATGTTCCAAACTTTCTAGTACATGGATTTATGAGCAATTAAGAGTTTCTCAGTCTCAGTATTCAGGAAATATAGCTCATTATCTGCTGCAAAGGCATTTGGCCAATTTAAGGAGATTCTTCAATAGAAAATTTGTTGTTTCCTAACAATGTTACCCAGTCTCCTCCTTTTTAGATATTTTGTCCTGAACACTTTTTTCATACCCCACAATGGCTCTAATCTGAACAGCAATTTCATTGAAAAAAATTGTTATATATTACCTAGGTGTCTTCAAACGGTAAATTTACTGAGTTCATCTAATGGTTCTGATATAATGGATGAAAAAACTCTGTTGTCTGAGTGCAACTCTTGAGGCATTTATTCAGACAAATGCTTTACCTTATTGCCCTTTTCTCCTTACTCCTGGCAATATGTACACAGTATGTTCATGTTAACGCATTTTCTCCAAAATCCAAGGTCCTGCAGTTCTTTCTGCCAACTCTGCCATTTGTTCAAAATTTCTATTCTTAAATGGCAATTTTCATTTTAGAACTACAGGAAATGGATCTGAGTGTGCCACTATATAAAAAGTTATATTTTTCTGAACCTTTCATCTTCTACCTCTTGGATAATTTTCCTACTTGTGCTCAAGTAGTGTCATTTCTATCGAAAGACTGCTCTTTTGAAATTTGTCAGTGGGTGGTTCTCTAAACTTTATTAGCAGGTTCTAATAGTACCTTTTATTTACTGGACAATTCTTCAGTGCTTTAAGTAGCTAGTGCTGTAGCAAAGCAATCTCACAACCAGTTTTGAAAGATTTATTGTCTGGGTGCAATTTTTTGTGAATGGACATGCCGTTCAGACTATGTTCAGCGCTGTTTGCAAAAGCATCACAAAGAAGGGTATCTGAGTTAAGGTCTGCAGGAAACCATTTTAAATAATGCTGGAGTCCAGCCAGGGCCAGCTCTCAGCTCTCTGATACAAGCAAAAGATCAAGTTGTGGTGCAGGGCAAACCACATGTACCTACTTGGTCAAGCACAAATCTCAGCAAACTTATTCATGTACATAAGTGTTTGCAGCCTCAAATGACATTCTTGATGAATGTATTTACCATGCTTACCACAGTTCTAGGTAAAAATCTCAGAGATTTTAACAAAAAAGAAATAAGTGCCCAAACGTCTTTTTTGCTTAAAACAAATCACTCTTAAACAATTTATTAAACTTTTTTCTTACCTGCTTCATGAACAAATTTTCTAGCTTTTAAAGGCTTCTGTTTGCAACTACTGCCTATATCTTCCTTAGAAAGCTGGGTAAAATTTCCTTGTATGTATTTCCAGAATATGTTTAAACTGTTGACCAGTACCCACATTTTAACTTCTTCTAACACCTTAGGTTTCTCCAGAGATACTGGTATCTATATCCAAGATAATTAGCTATAATATCTCGATATAAGATAACAAATTTTTTATGTATCAGGGTTGCATTATGCGCAGGCAACTCACCACTATTAAATAAATTATAAAAAAAAGAGGAAAATATTGTCTGTTTATAGACAAATTAAAAGTCTGTAACAAAAAAAAAAGACATTAACTTTCTGAACTGCATTTTAAAAAATAAGAGTTTCATAGTTTATTGTCCTTCTCTAGATGAGGCAATGAGCCTGTTGTCTATCAGAAAGAGTTTCTAACTCTAAAGGCTATTGATAGGCTAACAGCATTTTACACCTCAGTCATTGTGTGTTCATACACACACCATAAATAGAATATACACATATTGACATGTCATCTGGATGCATATGAGTATATGAGATGAATATGTGTATTTGGATTATGTACATATACATATGTATATATATGTGCATATATACACAGAAAATCAGGAACATCAAGTGGTCATGAATGGTTTCCCAGTCTTCTGCAGTATGCATAATATAGGGTACAACCACCAGCTTTTAAAGATTCCCATTCCAGAGAAAATAACACTCTGTACATAAAATATTCCCCTTCAAGGTAGATTTTCTTAACAACCCTATTCACTCAAAACTCCTTGCCTCACAGTAAGATCTTTCAGTTTTGGTTCAGATTAAAGAAATGAACCAGTGAAAGAAGAAACAAAATGCACCTTTACACAGCCCATCCATTCATGTAACACATATACCACACACAAACACTGTCAACAGCCTGGCATCCTGTCCCACAGGTTTCTATCGTACAATATGCATTAATAAAAAGAACCTGTATCAAATGACAGCACCTAGTTAAAGCTCCCACATCAATCATGGTTTTAAAGGATTTTTGTTTTGTGTTCCCTAATTGAATCCTTTGAAAATATGCCAGAAAGGTGAGATATTTTTTTTTCTTCATTTCCCTTCTGGGTCTTAATTACCCCTCCCTGAAATGAACAGACATCAAATAATAGAGAGACTATTGCAGGAAACTTTAATAGAAAACTGAGATCTCTCATTACTGAGATTTTTAAGGGACAGCACTTTTACTTAAATTATCTGGGACAGACACAACTTTGGAGAGTGCAAAGGTAAAACCACTGGCAGGGCAGCTGCCTGTTTGATGATGGGTGCAAGCTCAAGAGCCACCCACATGCCCCTGCCTCCAGAAGAAAACTCTATCTAACAAGTGAAGGTCAGTTAAAATGTTCCCTCTTCTCAAATCACTGTTGGGCCTCTCACTGCTTTTATGATCCTTCTCTCCTACCATGCCAAACAGCCTTAATTGTGACACTTCTGATGCGTATGAAGCAGAAGTGGCCCAGATTACCTCTGACTATTGCACTCCAAAGGGGTTAGTATACTGGAACCTGATTTCTGCAGAGAAAACTTCAGACTTTGCTGCACAAAGCAAAACATAGTTAAGAAATTTAGGGTTTTCATTCCAGTTAAGCAGAAGTGCAGCACTCTCAAAACCATGTTCACTGCAATATAAGCACTTAAGGAATATAATTATGTCAATGCTTACCAAAGAATAATATAGCACGAGTCAATTTTCTGCATCACTCTGTCACTGTGTCCTGTACCTTTGGTGATCTGCATAACTTTCAGCTTTGTCGCGTTTGCCTGCTAAGCCCTCTCAAACAATTACACAGTTCAGTTATTTTAAGTAAAATAGGTTTGTCACAATTCTCTCACTCTTTGCCGTTGCCGAACAATGGCAGGTGCACAAAGGCAGGAAACTGCTTCAAACCCCACCTTGGCTCCACACAGAAAGCATGGAATGAAAATCAAGAGACGGAGCCAGATGCCGCAGAGGTAACATCCTCTTTCCTTTATCGTCTCATCTCATTCCTCAAGGCAGCCAATCTCCTATCCCCTCTGCGCCAGTGACAGTAATCCTGTGCGAAGCAGTGTCACCATATAACCATTAAAGGGAAGCAGCAGTAGCAGTAATACTCAAGGTGCCTTTACTATCTTTCCTTTTAGAAAAGATCAAACTTTGGGAAATAAGAACGGTTAGATGCGCTCTGTGAAATCGCATCTTCGTTGGAATAGGAAACAGGCAGAGACAGAGCTACTGGCAACTGTTCTGATTACAAAAAGCCATGCTGGCACTGCTACAGCAAAAGATTACAGATAGTTATGTACATGTGTACAAGCACACAAACAGATAATTGAGAGACCAGAACTGCATTGGCATTTTTGAGGAAGTACCATATGAAAAGATAATGAGTAAAAACTCCAGACAAGTAGTCCCTATAAACCTCCACACCTGGTAAGCCACAGCTCCCATCTGCCATCCTCCTTGCTTTCATCGGTGAGGTTTTCTTTGTACAGAAATAGGGTATATTAATATTATCATCAGATCCAAGCACACTGTTGGGATTTAGATGATAATGCAACTGATCCCTCTTTGGGCTGTCAGTGTGAACATGTGGCACACTGATGTGCAGACATGTGCAGAGATAATGCAGTCAGAGACATAGGTAAAATGCGTGCCTGAACACCAGCATCTCCCAGGTTGAGCCCTCCATGGGTCTATAAACAGCCGTATCCTGACAAATAATACGTGACAGTTTCCATGCTCAGGTAGTGAGACTCACATAGGCACAATTGCTTTAAGTGCTGTGTGAAGGAGTGTACCACCAGCTCCTACCCCAGCCCACCAGACACTAGTTCAGAGAGTTTGCAGGTCCCACTTGCAGGTCTTAAACTGATCGCATCACTTCCAGTGACACCTTGGGGTTCAGTGCCCAAACCCTCCCCCACAGTCCCTATCACAGTCCTGGTTCTTCCAGCTGCTCACTGCTGCTTCTACAGCCACCCTCAAAACCTCTGATGGCTTTTCCTCTAGCTCCTCCCTCTGTTCCCTCCTTCTTCTCCACATGCTCCACATTAGTCCTTGAGGTCTCCTAAGCCAATCCCAAACAGCCTTTTCCCATATCTCCTTCTCCCAGAGATGTCTACAGGCCTTATATTGAACAGAGTCCCATAAAGAAATTTCACTATAATAATTCTGAACCAACTAGTCATTGAGATCAGTCTCTGGGTTGAAAACCTTCCTTTAAAATACACTTTTGTTTGCTCCAGTGCAAATTTTACCTGTATCATCTTTCCCTAAATAAAATTCTTGGATTCAACACTGGTGTCCATAAATATAGACCTCAACTGCTCATATATCTTCCTTGACAACAATGACTATTAAGGTGATAAGATCTTAAATCTTAAACAGCCAGAGGACAGCTTATCAGAACACACTAAATAGCATATTTCTTGTCAACTAAAAACTATTTTCCATCCCTGTGGAATAGAGCTAAGAAGATCCTAATTCCTGTGAAAATATTGATGTGTACTTTTGTGAATTGGGTCAGAAATGCATCAGAGAAAAATGTTTCCACTAAATACTCTTTTCAGAAAGGTAGGACCACATAATTCACCCATGCAAAAAGATGTTTGAAGAATCATAGAATTGTTTGCGTTGGAAAAGACCTTTAAGATCATCAAATCCAACTGTTAACCTAACACTGCCAAATACACCACTAAAACATGTCCCTAAGCACCACATCTACATGTCTTTTAAATAGCTCCAGGGATGGTTACTCAACCACTTCCCTGGGCAACCTGTTCCAATGCTTGACAACCCTTTCAGTCAACAGTGCTGCTGTTAGATGAGAGAAGAGCATTCTCAACAAGTCAACAGCTCTAAATAGTTTAATTCTTTCTAATGTTCCCACTTAAAATGCAATTTATTTTTCATTATTTTCACGTTGGGGAAAGGTAATACATACTCAGTTCTCCAGAGAATTATTTGGTTGGACTATCAATTTCAGAGGCAGCCAACCTCAGGACTTATGACGAGCTGACCAATGAAAATAGCTGCTTCATTTAGGTACTGAAAAAGTTCAAATCCACCCAAAAGGCTTGTTCAAAGCACTGTTTAAACACTAAGATAGGGGGCCAAGATGGCCTCTTCGGCTTGGGCTCACTTTATTCTAGTGGGAATCATCCCCAGCAACACTGCCACTGGCCTAGTGGAAACGTGCCTTGATGGAGACTAGATCCACACCCTTCTCAAGGGTCCAGAGGAGAACCAAGTGTACCACTTCTCACCTCTTTATAGGCTAAGATTTCCAAGAGGGACTATATACACACCATCCCGACAATGTTTTAAAAGAAACCCTAAGGGGTTTCTTTCACAAAGTGAAAGAATCCAAGTGGAAGGTGGATCATTGTACCTTCCCTATGAATGTGCTCATCCCTTGGCTTCTGAGCCTGGCTCCACATCTGACCCCTGTCTGGGTCACGGACTCCTGCAGTCTTGCTTCCATCATGTCACAACTTCCCTGGGAAGCAGAAAGATATCTCCTTCTCCTGCAAACATAATAAACTGTTGGTTAATACAAGTTTGTAGCTGGCAGTGTGGCCTGGGTCCCAAGTGGACAGGGGTGCTGGGTTTGGGATCTGCAGAAGCGCTAGCTCTACAAGATAGAGCTCCCTGCACAGTATGTGATCCAGAAAACTTGTCAGTTACAGCTGAGTCCTTTCTTTGTGGGGAAAGTCATGGAATCTAATTGAAGTGGACCGTTTTACTGCTGAAGTTGGAAATATATTTAAGCCAACTAAAGCTACCAGTAGGGACCCAAAAGCATGCAGCTTTGATCCTAACCCCATAATTGGTTAGTACTTCAAGTCTCTTTTTTCTATTCCTCCAGCTGCTAAGTAAAACCTGGTACTTTGTGTTGTTTTCTATTTTAATTTTTTTCTATCTTCAGGGTTCTCTAATTCCTTCTGTAGCTTACTCCAGCCATCCCTTTCACTAACAGTGATGCACAGCTTTGTTTAGTCAGCAAATTTAATGTGTACCCCACCTTTATATTTTGAGGCTTTTCAGGGTAACAGGAAAATAAGATGTGACCTAGAAGCTACCTTTAAGGAGTTCTGTCACCTGCCTCCATTTTCTGCAGCCAGAGAATCACGGCATGGGTGAGGTTGGTTTACCCATCTTGAAATTCTGAAATAATTTCTGTGTCTTCTCCAGCTTAATTAATAACTTCCCATCATGTAACTCAGTGCATTTCAGGTAAGAACACAGAAGTATGAGGATAGCCATACTGATCAGATTAAAGGTCCATCTCTCAATATCAAATATCTCTAAAAGAATAAAAATGGGGTGAGTATACATCTTTACTTTCCCCCAAGTGTTGCCTTACCTCTATAACTATATGGCTCAAGAGACTTCCTAGTCAAAATAGATGTCTATATATTTAATAGCCTTAAAGGGACTCCTTCAATGAATTTTTGTGTTTGCTTTATGAATTCATGTAACCTTCAAGCATCAACAACATCCTCTATCAAGGAGTCACAGAATCACAGAATCACAGAATAACAAGGTTGGAAAAGACCTTTAAGATCACCAAGTCCAACCATTCTCATCCTAAACTAAACCATATCCCTAAGTACCTCATCTACCCTTTTTTTGAACACATCCAGGGAAGGTGACTCGACCACCTCCCTGGGCAGCCTGTGCCAGGCCCTGACAACTCTTTCAGTAAAGAATTTTTTCCTAACATCCAATCTAAACCTGCCCTGGCACAGCTTCATGCCATTCCCCCTTGTTCTATCACCTGTCACCTGACCGAAGAGACCATCACCTACCTCTCTATAACCTCCCTTCAGGTAGTTGGTGGTGATAAGGTCTCCCCTCAACCTCCTCTTCTCTAGGCTAAACAGCCCCAGCTCCCTCAGCCGCTCCTCATAGGATTTGCCCTCCAGCCCCTTCACCAGCCTGGTTGCCCTTCTCTGGACTCGCTCCAGGACCTCCATGTCCTTCTTATGGTGAGGAGCCCAGAACTGGACACAGTACTCAAGGTGTGGCCTCACCGATGCTGAGTAGAGGGGTGAGTCCTTCAGGTGAAGTGTGGTAGATTAGATCAACTATGTTTCTTGTGTCTAAAAATAAGCTGCTTTGCCAGGGATAGATAGCAGACTGGTCTGGCCAAATTTATCTTTAGTAAATCTTTTTGCCTCTTTACCTTCCACTCACCTCCATGTCTTCAATTTTTCCTTCCTTGAACTCAGAAGAAAGTGCCTGTCACTGTCAGATCACATTTTCTGTCTGCCTAAATGTAAGGGCTATGTTTGCTATTCTTCAAACTCCTCATACAATCATATCCTGCTTAAAAATCTTTTACAGGCTGGATCACGAACAATCCCACTTCTGACTGTGCATCAGCTCTTTCAGAACAGCAAGTGAATTCAGCTCTCTGAATTTTGCATCCACCACACATATAGTCACTTCAATTTCACCCTTACAGATAACTGGTTCTAAGAGCAACAGAACTACTGAATCCTCGTCTCTTATCGCTTTGTGGAGCTCAGTGTTAAGATCCCATGATCATTTTCTGATGTCTAATAGGTGCTGTACTCATGTTGCATATTGGGAACAATAATAGGACTCTTCAATTTTATCCAGTCATCTATTATCTTTGACAGTTCTGTTCTCCTTCCAAATGTAGCTAAAATCAGCTAGCAGATTCAAAAGCTGTCGCACAGAGAGCTGGGGTGGGGCATGGGACATAGAAAGTGTAACATTTAGGGCTTTTTTTTGTTAAGTACAGCATACTTTTGACTACTATCACCAGGAATCCCTTCCATCATTACAAGACTTTCTTTCTCAGATTACAGACAAATCAATTGTAGCACTGAATTGGTAGGCTTGCAGCAAAGGCTGAAGTTTATATACCCTAGATTTACAACCTGGAACATCTGGAAGGGCTAGTCTTAAAAAGTTTATAATTAAGGACAAAAATTCAAAATTTATATCTTGCATACATGTCTGATCAAATATCGTGGTCATAATCTCATGGAAAGAATAAAGGAAATGCTAATTTTTTTGAAACATTTTATCTGGTGAGAACAATGCTCTTATTTATGTTAAATCTGTATGAGACTCCACCTAGTACTTAACTGTTTGTAAGATTTAATCTAGTTTTAAAGTATATGTTGCTGAGGGCTACTAGAAATCATAACATAAAAAATTAGATTAATTATTAGAGATGTTTACTTTATTACCTCTGTAGGCTAATTTGCCCATCCTTGGGTTACACAGAGGTTAAAATGGAAGTATTTAAACACATTGTCTGCAAAATCAAACTACTAGTATGCTATAATATCAGTTCTGCTAAGTAGGACAAAGCCAAATTTTATTCCTATTCACATTGGATAGTGAGCAGAGGATACTCCCAAGGATTCAGTCTACATTTGTTTGTTAAAATGATGTTTCAATCCTTGATAACTGACAAAGGCATTATTTGTGAGCTTTGAGTCTTTATTTATGTATCAATGGAAGTTAATCTTTCACCTACTGCTATATTAGCCTAAAATGATAAACACTTGTAACTATTTTCTCATTGATTCCTCAATATTTTTAAAATGCCAAATTATTTCTATATCTTTATGGAAAATTCCTCTATAGCTGTGGGTGGAAGGGAGGAAACTTGTTAAGTAGTTCTGAATTCATTTTAGCAAACTTCCCTTTGCTACATAGAAGCATATTTATGTTTTTAATTAAAAAATAAAGAGGCTCTAAATTGCTGGTCAATTTTGCAATGTTCTGTCACCTCCTATTAATGCAAATATAGAAGATATATTTCAAAAAATAAATATATGGAGCAAGGATTCATGTGGCAGGCTGATAGTCACTCTTTTTACAGTACCTAGAGCAACACAGCTATAACCTAGCTGATGTCTCTCAGCTCTACAGTAATATAAATGTTAATAAATTCCACCAGTTAGAATGTGATCTTCAGAGCAGGATTGCTAAACAGGTACTTACATAAGCATTATCAAAGAGTTGTACCTATTTTATATAACTGATCAGTCATTAAGCACAATAGGGAAAAGAACAATACACAGGGGACTTGCATGGCATTTCATTTTTTATATGCAGACTATAAACTTGGGTAGTATTCAGAAGAGACACAAAGATTATAATAATCAGATTTGCTTTTTTGGTGCTGTCACTGTTACTGGGTTAGCTGCACATCAGATCCATCCTCAGTCCCTCCCTGTCTCACACACACCTTCCTGAGTGACAGCTGAGCTGATCCATCCCCTCCACGATTCAGTCCTGCAGATCCCTGAATCAGCCCTGTCCCCAGCTGCAGTGAGCCACCTGGACAACTGTGTCTCCACAGCAAACCCAGCTGAATTTTGTGCTTGAATGGGACTTCTACTTCGTCGACTTCCAGTAAGGGATGCAATGACTCAGAACAGCTTCTTCAACACAGAAGTGCAGTACTAAGACCACACAATGACAAAAAATGTCTGAAAACCAAAAGCAAATGAGTAAAGGTTATTTGATCTAAAACATAAGTAGGTCTAATTCATGTCAGACACTCTCCTTAGAGGATGGAAAGTCACTAGGAGGTAATACCAACCTCTCTACTCTTCTCTTCTTTCCCTGTCAGAGCTCAAGACTTTCTGGATATGCAAGACCCCTCAGAGCAACTGGGCTCTTAGTTGATTCTCAGCAAGATACTACAGCAAGGGACACATGAAAGCCCTTTGAAAATACTGTTTCTTGTACATTCTTCCCATCTCGATATTTGTTTAATTCTGAAAAATTTACTAGATTATGTCTTTACCACAAAATCAACCGGAGTCAGCTCAAAAATCTAAAATAAAAGAAAAGAAAAAAAAAGAATTAAAAAAGCCCTGCAAAATAAAACTAGACACAAGGTCATATTCTGTAGGTTAAAAAATGCCCTAATCTTCATATGATCAGAAGTCAAGGATGATGAAAAAGGTTTGTTAGGTTTGGAGAACCGGCCGTTGTTCCTAACAGAAATGATCAAGGAGTATTAACTCATGTTTTTGGAATTACAAGATTTATGTTTAATAATGTACAGTGCAGGGGCACAGGCCCATGAAACATGGAACCTGGGGTCTGGAAAGAAGCATTTCATCCTGCAGGATTTTGCAAAGCAAGGAGCCCAGCCACAAAAATGAACAGAGGCTGGTGAAGATGGTAGCAAGACACACACCGCAGAGATGTTTTTCAAGGTCCTAAATAGCTTAATGCCAGAACGATTGTTTCGGGGTCTCTCTAGTTAGAGGAAGAGAACTCTGAAGTACTGTTTACTCAATTGCCAAGAAGCCTTCACCTTACCACCCCTGTCAAAGTACAAGGACAACCCAAATGATCATAGTTTATTTAATCAGGGACCACCTCAACTTTTAAACCAGTAGAATGCTCAAAGAACATTCATAAGGGATGGAGGTTATTCCATTATTCATATCAGCACGTAGTGCTATGTCACAACCAGTAGTGTTTTTGCTAAAAGTGACTAGCATATAAAAATTGTGAATTGCTGCCCAAAAGGCAGATTCTTCCATAATTGATCATTAATGTGCTTCTTGTACCTTCTTCTGAACCAGCCAGTATTGGCTGCTGTCACGGACATAATAATCTATTAGACAAACATAGTGTAGCGTGGTGATTCCTAAATGTTCTTTTTGCTTAACAGAAAACAGAATATTAAGTATTTATTTAAAGACATAGGAAGGCAGTGTTTAATTATATCCTATGGAGTTCACAGATGAACGTGTTTGCTATTATAGCTGTTGTTCCTTGGTGGAGGCTCTTGATACTGATTTTAAGATGTCCAGTCATTTTTCATCCCCTGCTCTTAGCTGTAACTCTTGTGCTATTTCAAACAAAAACCACAAAGCACTGATCCCCCCCCCAGAAAATGAATGTCATTTGGGATGACAAATTCTGTCATCATGTTGTTGTAAAGACACAATTTAAGAGAGTTAAAATAAATATGCAAATCGCGATGTCTAGTATTCAGAAACATGCCTGCAGGAACATCAGGTAGGTGCAATCAAGGAAGAAAAATGTTGCTGTTCTAGGGATAGGACCTTGAATTTAAAGACAGGGCTCTAGCTGAGGGCTGTAGAATGCAAATTCCCTTGTTAAACTGCTCATTTATATATATTTAAAAGCAGAGGCCATAATTCAAAAAAAGCACCGTACATAATCTTAAGTCCATTTCTCCTGGGAGAGTGGCAAGTCTGTTCACTGCGCACCTTACGTGACTGGTGGCAGGCAGTGAGAAGTGCCTGCTGCCAACATCCATTGGCATACCTGTGCTGGAAGAGCTGGGGTGTTTGACTGAAACAGCTATGCTGGCAATTGCTCCCGGTATTGACATAATTATCCCTCCTTTCCACTGATATAACTAATTTCTTTTTGAGGATCACAGAATCACAGAATCGTAGGGGTTGGAAGGGACCTCGAGAGATCATCGGGTCCAACCCCCCTGCCTAAGCAGCTCCCTAGCTCATATTGCACAGATAGGCGTCCAGATGAGTCTTGAATATCTCCAGAGATGGAGACTCCACCACCTCCCTGGGCAGCCTATTCCAGGGCTCTGTCACCCTCACTGTGTAAAAGTTCTTCCGCATGTTGGTGCGGAACTTCCTGTGCTCCAAATGTGTCTTTGCTAATTGCACAAGGTACAGGCATCCCAACCTCACTGCAATGGACAAATATACCAGAATCTTTGATCTAATAAAGGCCTGTAAGAGGCTTTTTCTCAAGTAGTTTGCTATGTAAGGGCACTTGCCAGAACAGGCAACAAGGAAATAAAAGTAGAGAAATATAAATATATTGTTATTTAATGCCAGCTGAATTCCAAGGATAAAGTAAAATAAAATATACAGCCGGCTGCTTTTCTTTGGTGAAAATCTTTCAGTTGCCTGACAGAGTTTTTCCTACAGAACAATAAAATACATATCTGTTAAAAGATGAATGGCCAAATTTGGATGATTTACCAATGCCAAGATCCACAAACTCCTTTTTTTAACTGCCTGTTTGTCAAGTCAGTCCTGCTGCATAAAAGAGGCACAGATGCCAGCCCAGCCATGTGTCCCAGTGTACTCACGTCAGCCTGTACCCGCCAGCCCAGGCTCCCGCTCACGGGGCAGACACGTGTCTCCCTGCAGCATGGGAGACAGGGGATGCACTCTCAGGACGCAACAGTTTGGAAACAAGGCGTTGCATAAGTGACACGGCCCAGCCTTACTCATGGTTTGCATCTGAAGTCCCTTTAGTGAAAGGGAGTTTCAGAGCAGCTTGGGGAGGCGGATGAGCAGTGCTGGTGTGTTGCACAGCTGTGGAAGGACATGTGTAATGCAGGTCTTACTGGTTCCTTCTGGCTCTGAACCTCCAGAAGGACCTGTGATACACAAATAATATGGATTTTATTTAGAAAATAGCTCCCACTTCAGTAATAACAGTGACTTGGATGAAACCAGCCCTAAATGTGTATCTGCAGTCACTACAATCTGCAAGCAGCTTCAAAGGAAGCATTAAAGAAATTATCACTGTAAAAGTTCTTTTCTTAGTGTCAACAATTTCAATAACTTCAATTTACTTGAGTGCTTTTGTCAAAGGCAATTAATGTAACTTAGTTCATTTTTCTGTTAACTGTATGTTTACAAGACCTTTTTTTTTAATAGAAAACACAATTTGATTGGAATAAAATGTTATAATTTCAGAATTTTCTGCACAGTCACTCAGTCTTGCAAGCTGTGATAGAAGCCTTGTCAGGTTTTAGTGTGTTTTTACACTTCAGAAAGGTTTGGGTTACAACCCTTTGTGACAAACAATAGTATCACACATTTAACAATTTGTAGAGAAACTAAAGGATGGAAAGAGCTTGTGGATGAGAAAGATAGGATTTCCAAGGAAGATGTGCACTCATGTAGGTAAAGAGAATTGTAAAATAATAGTTTATAGTAATAGCAATAAATAAATGGAATCATTCCAGTAGTAGAGTTAATGACAAACATAATGTCTTAGTGTGTGTAACTGTATATATATATATATACACATACACACATACATGCATACTTGCTATTATCTTTTCCTTATTCTCACAAAGGCATAAAATCTTGTACAGAAGTTTGGTGGTTGGATGGTGCCACCAAAAGAGCTTGTTGAAGCTGAACTGTCTAGGCTTGGAAAAAGCATGGATATTCACATATTAGAAAATGAGGAGGAAAAGGTAATATTTTCTTTAAAAGAAGTAAAATAAAAGGCGTTTCATAAAGCATAAGAATATTTGCTTCTGCTTTACTATTTCAATTTTTATATTATAAATTATATCAAACACAGAATGCACTGACCTTTTAAAAACAAACATTTTAATAACTTCCTGTGAGACTGGATTAGAGATATATATAAAAATTTCCCTTGTGAAACCTTACAACTTTGTTGAATCAGCACAGACTGTCAGAAACGCTGTTCTGCAAGAATTTCTTAATTAGCTGTAGACCCACACGTCACCCACACCTTAACAGGCGATAAAGGAATGGCAGCACTCTCCCTTGTTTTTGCAGGTGTATGCCATGCAGGTGGACAAGCAAGTGGGCAATCATAAGGAGTTTCATGCTTTTCTAACATTCTGCTTGTAAAAAATAATGAGGAATCCAAATCACTCCCCAAATATAATGTCACAGTACCTGATTAATCCCCAATGCAGCCATCCCAAGTACTAAGATCTCTTTGATTTGCAGTTTTCTTTGTCAAAGTCATAATGACAAGGAAGGCGCCAGAACTTCACTTCTTTTTTTTCTTTTATACAGTAGTAGAAGGTGTAATGCCCAGGAATATTGGTCAGTTGGAGGCCTGTGAAATGATAGCAATAAGTATTTGGACAGAGAAGCTGGTCTTCAGAAGGTGCACAGGAAAAACTTGTAACATCATTAGACCCTGGAATGAGAAGTAACAGCGGAAGAAAACTGACAGTGAGGAAGAGCATCAGGAAGGAAAGCAATGCATAGACTATCTTCTTCCTCATGCTTGAAGTTACATCAACAAGCACAGCAGAGATTCAATATAGGATTTAAAAAGAGTGGGGATAGGTGGGGCATCACAGGTCTTCGCTACAGTGGGATGACTCTACCACAGAGCACTGAGAGAATTTTTTTCTTCTGAGAAGGAAAGGAAAGGAAGAGGAGAGGAGAGGAGAGGAGAGGAGAGGAGAGGAGAGGAGAGGAGAGGAGAGGAGAGGAGAGGAGAGGAGAGGAGAGGAGAGGAGAGGAGAGGAGAGGAGAGGAGAGGAAAGGAAAGGAAAGGAAAGGAAAGGAAAGGAAAGGAAAGGAAAGGAAAGGAAAGGAAAGGAAAGGAAAGGAAAGGAAAGGAAAGGAAAGGAAAGGAAAGGAAAGGAAAGGAAAGGAAAGGAAAGGAAAGGAAAGGAAAGGAAAGGAAAGGAAAGGAAAGGAAAGGAAAGGAAAGGAAAGGAAAGGAAAGGAAAGGAAAGGAAAGGAAAGGAAAGGAAAGGAAAGGAAAGGAAAGGAAAGGAAAGGAAAGGAAAGGAAAGGAAACAAACCCAGCTAGTAAATTCCTTCTCCAGAGCTGATGGATGCATGATAGATTTTACACTTACTTCTGTGGACTGTGTATGCTAGTGGGAGACTCAAGAGTGATGCAGAAAGTGTGTTAAGCAGCATAATTGTTGGGTAGAAAGGACACAAATTGTCTGACTTCTCCACTGCACATCAGCAAATAACAGCTCAGTGGTGAGGTCACTCAACATGCTCAAGAGGTCTGATACACTTCTACACTTCTACCCCCCTTCTAAGCAAATCAGAACTTTTAAATTGTCAAGGATCTCATTATTTTTGATTACACATGCTATGAAAAAATAGGGCAGTAGATTTTACTGGAATATGGTACCTCTGGGAAAGTCATTCACAGGTTTAAATTCAAGTTCTGTCAGTTTCACAACCACAAAAGCCATTGCAGAGCTGATCCCTGTCTTCTGCTGTTGGTTTCTGCTTTGCAAAGTACAGAAAGCTCACAGTTGCTGTAGCATTGCATCTTTATGGAAGAGGATGGTATAAATGGCCTCACCACGGCACTCCGCGACTGAAAATACCATAGAAGATGTGGAAACACCCCTAACAAATTCAAAGCATGTCATTACTATTTCTGTCAGTGAATTTTGAATGAAACACATGGTCCCAGCCCAGACATGCAACATCTAGAATTTCTGTCTCTTTCTGGAGACCCAAGATTTAATTTAGCACAGGCAAATGCATAACACAGACTTTCATTTTTATGCTCTCGTGCTCTATTCACTCAGTTGTAAGGATCTGACAACAGCAGTGTAGAAAAGCCATAAAGCAGCTGGCTTCTCTGCAGTCTATCAACAAACTACAAATGTCATAAGAATTGCTTAATACTAGGGAAAGGACAGATGCACAAAGTTCCCATTTCAGTAGCTTTTACAGGCTTGAGGAATTCTGGTAGGAGCCAAAAGTGATATCAGCCTTCACTGAAACACAAAGGCAAGCTTGTATCAGTGGAATGCTGCCTTTAAAATACCTGGAGATTTCGGTCTCAAAATCTCTTTTATCTCATCAGGTTATTTTAAGTACCAGATAACAATAGAAACTTAGATAGATAGATGCCTTGAGTATTTTTTGTTGGCATAAAATGTAGGATCTGTCCTTACAGGTAGTTTTTCCAGTGTCAGTTTAGTTAATCATACTGATAGAGTTAACTGTTAGCTCTTCCTGTCCAACTCTCCCACATGTGCACTGTTACCTGGAACAGAAGTGTTTTAAACCTTTTCAGATAGCTTAAAAATCGCTCCCTGAGTGGTAAACTGGAGTGATTGGAGGCAGCCCTCTGCCCATAGAATAAACTAATTTTAAACTGTTATCCTACCTATATGACTTTTTCATGTAGAAAAGCCCCTGGGACAAAAATGCTTTAAAGTCTATTCCATAATACTTACTTCAGGATAATTATTCTTAAACGTTAAGAATGTCCACATGAGGATTTAGTTCAGAATATCAGTTTCAGTCAGTAGGGGAGTGCAGATATATATGGACACTTGTAGATACTTTACCCTTTTCACACCTAATGAAGGCAGCCCGGTGTTGTGGATGCTGGTGGACGGAGGAGGATATGCTGAGCAAACGTAACTTAACAAGCTCATATCTTGAGGAACGATGTAAAATGAAGTGAATTAAGCTAGCTAAGATAAGCCATTTGTCCACAGAACCAACTCTTCTCTGTGTCAACAGGAGCCTGAATGAAGTAATGCAGTCCCTTCCCTTCTACTGGGAATTTCAGGCCTTTGACAAATCCCTCACAGAGCCTAATAAGAAAATTGGGTAGTCGTCAGGCAAGCGGCAAAGAACTGCTATGGATTAGACAGTGGCAAAGTAAAAAAACCAGTTTTCACCTTGGCAAAGTCTCTATGCTAAGTCAGTGTTGAGAATATTCATAAATAAATCAGGAATTAAAGAACAGCAAGATGTAATCGGTCTGGTTCTGTAAATAGCAATTAACAACAACATTTGCATTTGACACAAAGGCCTGAGGATAATAGAGGCTGTAAAGAATCTCACCAGTAAACAAATGGGAAACACAGAGGCACATAAAATCTAGCACTCACAGGACTGTGGCACTACAAACTGGGAAGTGTATTGATCATTGGGAATTGATTTAGGACCCAGTAACAACAGATTAGCTCAAGGTCCACCAGTGGCTGGATGAAAATGGGACTGCAGAGGTTGAGACACAGGCACAGGAAGGGTGCTAGCTTTCCTGGCAATTAGCAGCATAGTGCTGGAGGATGTTAAAAACAACCTGTGTAAAAAGGAAGGTATTAAGTACAGCACTACTCTTTGTGCAACTTGGAAGACATTTAGCAAAGCCAGAAAGCTTCCCAAGATGAGTATAAACTAAGAGGTCAAGGTGACCCTGATGGTGATGAGGGACATAGGTGCAGACTGCCTAAACTGTAAAGTAAATTAAAGCTGGTAACAAATAACATTTGCTCTCCCTGCTCCTACGCTTCACAAATGAACTTGTGGAACTCACAGCCCCAAAATCATTGTCAGGTCTGAAGAGATTAAATGCATCCAACTTTATTTACTGCTGTCTTGAGGAGGGGAATCACAGCACTCCCCGCTGCCATCCGCTTCCTGGGTCTCGGCTGTGAGTCCCTGTGGGGGCATGGATGCTGCCACCCCCCAGGATCCCAGCTTCCAGTAGAAGGAGACAGGGAGCACAAGCGTGGAGGGAGGCAAGGCGGGGCTTACCACACTGGTGCAGGTGCATGGGCCGCCCCTCTGTGTGCCTCAGATGTAGAGGGGTACAGGTTACTGATGGGAGTTAAGAAGAAATTTTCTTTTTAATATATTATTCCATCAGGTGACTTTGATACCTTCTCCCGTATTAACTAGCACCAGCCACCACACTGCTTCAGAGGGAAGATCTGTGCCATTAATGCCATACTCCTCTGACGAGGAGGATGACATGGAAATGTCGCAAGTCCTCAGGGACCGGCAAATTGCTGCCAGAAGTCGTTCTCATTCCAGTTGGTAGCAGTGACACCAGACACTTGCCATTTAGACTGAGAGACACGCAAAGGAAACAGTCAAAAAGTCTCACAGGCTGGAAAAGGCTAAAGTGCAATTTCACCTAATTAAAAACTGAGACAAATTAATAGCCTATAGTTCCTTCAGTGGCCCTTTGATTTTGAGACATCTGAAGAGGGTTATAATTTTTAGAAGAGGAGTGGTAAGTGCCTTTGAAAAATCGAGCCCCACAGAACGCAGCCTGCATCCTGAGGTGGGAAACTCCTCCACTCCTCCATTACCTGCCACATCCCTATGTATATATTAAAATGTGAATCAACATCCTGGAAAGAGAAAAATGTTAAACTGCTGACACTATTAACAAATACCTTGAACTTGCAGTGAATTAAATGATCACACCCCAAGTACTCCATTTATTTACCTTTATTATTTTATCAGCATTCCACCTCTTTGCTGTATGAACATCTGCATATGAATTAGAAGACAAAAACAATACAGATGTTCAGTTATCATCAAAGTAACAAAGGAAAGCACCAAACAAAGCTTGTAAGCATATCACATCTGTCGGAGAGCACGCAGCCTTCTTCCCTCCCCACTGCACATCCTAATAACCCTCTGTCTTCTTCCTGGCCTGCAGAAAGCAGGCATTGAACAGTGCTGCGGTGTCCCACGCTGCCCTCAGGGGCATTGCCTGCTCTGTCCCAGTGTTGTGCTGGGCAGAGCCTCGTGGCCACTGCAGCCAGCTCCAGCTGGTGGGCAGCAAGCTGGGGGCCGTGTGGGTGGCAGAGAGTCAAGGCAGCACAACACTGCCAGGGAGAGACAGGCAGGTTGACACAGGCCAGAACAACCAAGAGGTAGGAATTAAAAGCATTGATGCCTTGGATCGTGCTCATATCCTCTCCAGGCCCTATCTGCTGGAGATGAGCAGGGTTCAGTCTAAGATGGGAGATGCTGAGCACAGGATGAGTTGGAGATTACGGACCAGATGTCAAGAGGATTCAAAAGTGTGAGAGAAATACCAGCAGCAAGAATAGGAAAGCTCAAGGATCTGGAGCGGTGCGTGTGTGTTTGTGTGTGTGTGTATGTGTGTGTGAAGTGAGTGAGCGCTAGGAAGGAGGAGGGAGGAAGAGAGTATCAAAGGGAATGAGGGAGGACAAAATGAGCTTCTGTCGTAGTCCAAATATCATGGTCAGAATAACAGTGCTCTCAGGTGAGAAGGAGGTTTTCTACACGGCACTAAAATGAAGCATTAGATACAGTTTGAAGAAAAATGCCAAAAAGGCGCCAGGAATTACATTATGCCCATCTGTTTCTTCTAAGAATGCAGAAGAGGATGGATCCCTAACCATTAATCATGATGTATAAGATGATGGAGTTTAATTGAGTTAAAATTGTGAAGAAAGTATATATTTGACTTGTGATAGAGGAAGGACTTACCTTATCTCTGAGTGCTGTATTTTTAGACTTATGCTTTAGCTGAACCTTTATCAAGGATCCCTGTCACCATAGCATCTGCTGAAATTAAGTATCAACTAAATAGTTTTAAAGTGTTTTGAGTTTAGGATCTAAATGCAGTTCCCCTTGTTAGTACATCCAATTTTGTTAATTTAGTAATTTCAGTAGCTTTCTATGTCAGGACAGCACCTAATGTGGAAAAAAAATACTCTTTTCCCTGCAGAAAATCCTTTTCAGCACACAGGAATGAAAGGTTCCTGCAGATGAACTCTGATGCCTCCCGCAGTTATTACCCCAGCTGTGTGTCTCACCTTTAGCAGAGGTTATCTCTCCTGCAGCAGAGCAAGCAGGAAAGGAGGACATGTCAGTGCCTGGGCCAGCCCAGCACAGACAGCCTGGCTGGCACAGGGAGGGAAGAGGAATCTCCGTTACCACACCAGACTTCGCCTGCAGCTGCCCAAGTGTGGACACATGATCCCTTCTGCCAGCTCTTGTAAGGGGATGCCACGTCCAGCAGTGAGAAAATTAAAACTAGTTGGGGACTGAGCCATAAAAATCTCTGCAGTTCACAGAGGTTTGTTCTTAACACTGGTTCATTCATTCATTCATTCATTTGTGGGTGTCATTTCATTTCTGATGTTATTTTTTGTGAATATAAAACCCCATTTATACCATTCCAGTAGTAACATTTCACTCTTGCTGTCTGCAGATTTGACAAAAACACTCTTCTGTCTGTACAGGCAAGGATAGTCCTCTGCACAGATCTTTTCTATGCATGCACGCTGTTAAAGAAAAATATTTGATAAATTAAAGTTAACCTTTGCCTTGCCAAGATAAAAGATGTGTTTAACGCATTGCAAGCTCAATATAGATGAGGCGCTATTCATTTGGACACATTTCATACAGTCTAAGTAATTGTGAGGAACCTAACGCCGGGCAATTGATGGGTATTAAATTACAATTCGCACATCTACAAAAGGATGCTAACATGGTTAAAAACACACCTTGTCCCAGGGGACGCTTTAGTGGAATTCAAATAGTAAATCAAATTATGGCAGCTAATGAGTTACAGCGCTTCAGCTCTGGTAACTCTTTCTCTGCCTATTCTCCGCCTGCACCGGGGGAAGGACACATGCCTCCCATCAACCCCTGGCAAGACCCCTCAGCACCTTGCTGAACCACTGAAAAGCATCACCACAGCAGGTCTGGTAATCTAGACAGTTTGGACTCAGCTATACCCATTGGTCTGACTTCAACTAAAACACATCAATTGAGCTAAATTAGTTTATACCCAGTTTACAGAGATGTAATTGCAACTTGTAAGAGACTGGGGAGAAGAGGGGGTTTTTACCATGCACAATGAGAGCATCTAAGGATAAAATGGGTAATGCCACAATGCAAATGTGACTTCCCCAGTAAAAGTGAAAGTAAGCAAGGATCACAGTGGATCTGTACTGCTTGAAAATTTTGAATAAGCTATCTTCCTCAAAGGTATGCTCTAATCGTAGCCTGGATAGTGGAACTTTTTGGCTGAAGTTCCCAGGGTGGATCTATATGGAAAACTGGAGGACTCAGTGATTTCTCTGCCTTCCAATTCATGTTTACTCATAATTAAGAAAAAAAGGAAGGGGTCATAAGTTCATTTAAATATGCCCATAAAGGGTTAGTATTGTTTTGACTAAATGTATATGCATGAATATGATCACATACTTTTGCGAAAAATGGCAGTTGCCAAAGAAAATGCATTTATCATGTACCTTACCTATGGCATTTTGTTCATTACATCATCTCCAGCACGATCCTGTGCACATTACAAATCCATATATGCATGTGTGCTATAACAGGCGCTGTCAGAGCACAGGTTTCTACATCAGCCTAAAAGCTTTCAGCAATGTGGCCACAGGAGAGCTACAGAAACGCTTGTCACAGCAAGACAGGAACCTGAAGACAGATGATGCCAGCGCCTTCACTCCCCCCTAGACAGAAGTCTCTTAGGAGAGTCACTGTTTAAACAAATTCAACCAAATCCTTCCAAAAGGCACCGAAGACTTGAAGCAGAGCAGGAGACAAGGGGAAATCTGCAGCTCTGTCCCCATCACTCTGCCAAACACAGGCTGCGATGACACACTTGATCCCCCACTGCCTCCTCCTTCCAGCAGCGCCAGGAGTGGGTGCAAGAGGGCACCTTGCAGCCTCCAAGGTTCCCCGATGTCAGCAGCTTTTTGCTCTGATAAAGGTCAGAAGTGCTCACTCCCGGGCCCAGCGCTGAGCTGCTAAGGTTCGCTAGCCAGACTCTGCTTGAGGGAAAGGCAAGAGGCACTGCAGGGCACATATGCTTTTGTTTATTGAACTCTGCCTGCCCATGACCCACTTGCTTCTGCTGCTCAGACAGGCTTTCTCATCCCAGAAATGCTGGTACAGTATTTTCCTACACCAGCCTCAGTTTCCCAGATACATGCAGTTTTAAAAATTGATTAAATAAAATTAATAAATAAAATTAAGTTTAATTTAAATCTGCAAATGTATCTTTTTCCTTCCCCTGTGGCTGTGCA
Source organism: Porphyrio hochstetteri (assembly GCA_020800305.1). Lineage (NCBI taxonomy): Eukaryota > Metazoa > Chordata > Aves > Gruiformes > Rallidae > Porphyrio > Porphyrio hochstetteri. Next base: position 106,355,978 of record CM036907.1, read on the forward strand.
GCTTTTTGGGGATAGGAATTAAAGGTGTATTGCTTCCTGGTTTATGTTCTTTTTCTATTATTTGCACAACAGTTTGGCTTTAGACTCCGGCAATCACACACCCCAGCACAACACTGCCTAGAGACAATCAGAATTTAATCCCCTGATTGGAAAATGGTCTGAAAAACACTACTTAACCTTAACTACGGAAATTCATATTCCTCTGATAGAACAGAAATAAACAGATAGAGATAGAGTGGGGGGAGGCTCCCTCCTAAAAGCCCCTTAAATTAATATTTGAAAATATTAGCTCTTAACAATTTAATATGTGATTACAATATTCATAAACCTTTTTATCACAATAATCCTGTTTATTTGAGCCATTTTCGTATTATTTTCAGCTCCTACTTTATTGGAGAATAGTTGAAGAGAAAAAGGTCCATAGAAACTATTCAAGACAATCCCCTTGACACTATTGCAACCTGCTGATAACTGCTCTGACATGTCTCATAAACCCTCAACAAAAAAGGAGGAAGAATGTGCCTCAAAAGCCCATGGTACCACTTTTAAAATTCCACCTGCAAACTAACAATTTACAGTGAGAAGGGAAAAACCTTATTATTATTATTATTATTATTATTATTATTTTCATTCTGATATACTCCCCAACCCAAATCTTAAAATCTTCTTTGTGGAACCTATTATTTAACCCTACCTCTTTTAGTCCATCTGGGCATAGTATTTAATTTATGATAATACAGATGTCACGTATTATGATAAACACGAGAGATATAACAGGGGAAGAATATGAATAGTAGTTTAACATACATGAATTATTATTACATGCAGCTTAGGACAATTTAGCATTAGGCCAAGTGAAAGTTATAGGATTAGGAAATTTCAAAGTTGCAAGGCAGAGAGGAGGTGGGAATTTCTTTGGGTAAAAAGAAGCAACTTGCCTGGCAAGTAGCCAATAAAGATAATTTTTTTGCCTTTGCTTGGCTGAGATAATGTGATTGATTACATCCAATTAATTTGTATAGATTGAAAAGTTCTGTTTATTGATCAAGATAACCAAAAAGGATTCCGCATTCCTTGTTCAGCCTTTCCTTGAAATTTATTTGCTAAACACAAGTTAGGTGAAAATTCAGCTGAGCAATTCCTTTCTCAGATTTTATTTTTTTAAAAATAGTCTTTAATTTGATCTCCAGTATATTTCTCCCTGATTTTTGCTTTTTTTCTCTCTTATATCCACATTATCATTATTAGTATGTTTTTGTATCCCTGTTGCATATTCATTCTCCATATCTATATTGTGTTACTCTGTTTACTTAGTGTGTCACATGATGTAGTTGTTAAATAAAACCCTTTTCAGTTGTTATTGTGAAAGCTTGTTGTCTTTTGGCTTCCTGAACTCCTCTCATTTCCCACATCATGTCTCCAGGTCAACAGGAGAGGGAAGCAGAGGTGACTTAAGCTCTCTCAGTTTGCAACATTTGCATTGTCATGGCCACAATAAACTGGGAAACTCCTCAGCATGAGTGTTGGTCTCTGCTGCTCTCCTTTGACTCCTCTGTTGGGGAAGAGAAGGGCGTACTGGAGCAGGGCAAGAGCAGAAAAGGGTAGAAAATTCCCTTCAGGATGACACCACCACATCAGTCCTAGGAATTTAGCTACAAGAGCAAAGGAACAATTAGCTCACAAAGCCAATTAGGGCAATTAAAAATGATATATAATATCCCACTTGACATGCCTCTATATGGAGAAACATATGTTTCTAAGAATAAACCCAAATATTTTAAAGTGCAACTACTATGCAAAGTGCTGCTTTAAAAAAGGAGCTGGAATCCAGCCCTTACACATCATGTCATCACTGGAATGTGAATCTTCAGCATAGTTTCAAGTAGCCGGATGAGAAGAATCATGTAACACAGGCTGCATTTCTCACACGCAGGCACACGCTGCAATTAAAATAACCCCAGAAAACACCACAACAAGAAATCCACAAGCACGTCAAAACAGTGAATAACTTTGAAGTCGGTTATTATTTCTGCTATCCCCCTCTGAATATTCTGTTTCTTCCCCCTGTGCCGTTGCCCATTGTCACTGCCGGAACGGGAAGCGCCAGAGAAAGCAGAACCAAGACAGATAAAAGGGTCAGTTTGCTGAGACAAAAGATGATATCACGTCGAGACAAATTACAGAGGTGCTGCGTCTAAATGTGTTGAAGCAATAACTGCTATACAACAGCCGTATCAGCAGGGCTGCTCTGTGCCTCTTGCTTACGCGCTCTGCATGCCAAGCAGGGCCCCGAGCCCGGGCGCTGCAATTCAGGTCACACAGAGAGGCAGCTCGGCGGCAGCCCGGGAGACAGCCAGCTACTGGGCCACCTGCAGGCCATGCTGCTCAGGCACGGCCACAGCTGCGGAAGAAGTCATTAGAAGTGACAGGTAGCCCGACGCTGGAGGGCTGAGCCCCAGCCGGACCCACATCCCCCAGCGCATCCCTCCGGCGCATTCACACCCGTCCCCGTGCTTCCGTACACACTGGCCTTCCGATCCGAGAGTCCTTTTGGCTTGGGTTGGTTTTTTTACTGTCGTCTTTTTTTTCTCTCTCTCATTTAAAATCAGCCAGGAAACACACAGAAGCCCGCATACATGCAGTGACTTCACCGGGTCTCCAAAACTGCTGATCAGCTGAGCGACTTGAGACGTAGTTAGCACCCGTGAAAGATCAGAAACCGCTAGCAGGCATGCTGTTAACCCTGACAGGGAGGAAACTGGACAGTTAGCACTCCTACAAGACCGAAGTGCCATGACAGGCTGGAGTGTAATGGTCACAGATGGAAAAATCCCAAAACAAATCGAAACAAAAAAAGATACATAGACAGATCAATCAATCTCACGGCACATTGTCATCAGTTTTCCTCTCTAGTTACTGTTTGGGATCTCCCTTTCCTGAAAGAGTATCCAGTTTCAATGGCAAACAGTTATTTAACTTGCTAGAGCAAAGGGGGTATTGTTTGAGCCCTCCGATTCATTGTTGGAAAAGTGAGATCAGTCTCTTCCACAGGCAGAGCTAAGACAAGGACACCTGCCCTGACATAATTTTTGCTCCAAAACACAAAGGTGTCTTGTTTTTGGCTCCAAGCTTAAGCAAGTTTGATTTCCCATTGCTGTGCCAAGCAGAACACTGGTGACAAAATATCCTGAAAAGGGAACGGAGCTTTTACAAACTAGTCCAGAGAGTACCTGTGATTCTAGCAGCTGTTGTTACCGAGCCAGGCTGAATCGCCTTCAGCACTGAAATCGCTAGGGTTAAATAAGTGACTTAATCACAGAATCACAGAATTGTAGGGGTTGGAAGGGACCTCGAGAGATCATCGGGTCCAACCCCCCTGCCAAAGCAGCTCCCTAGCACATATTGCACAGATAGGCGTCCAGACGAGTCTTGAATATCTCCAGAGAAGGAGACTCCACCACCTCCCTGGGCAGCCTATTCCAGTGCTCTGTCACCCTCACTGTGTAAATCCTCAGGACTGTGGCACTGAATTGCAAAAGGAGGACCAGACTACCAGAGTATTGTTCATATGACAGAGTTCTGACCAACAGAGAAGGTCTGGAGCTGAAATCTTCACCTAAATCAGTTGTACTGTTATAATCTCACCGCTGTAGAAAAGATCAGCATCACATTTTCTGTGCCCTGCTGTGCTGCCGGTCTAACTAGAAGGATTGCTGTGCAGCAGCAAGCACTAGGATGCAGTCAGCACTGCTGAGCCAGGGAGGAGCTTTTCCAGTTTTGAAATAGTTGAAGATGGGAAGTTCTGTGAAGGTTTTGGATCCTCAGTAAATGCATTATTTTAGATGCATGTCATCTAAAAGATGTGGACAGGCTTTTTTTTCTTTAGATGAAGACATCTGAACGGTTTGGAATTATCCACACCTCCAGATGGATAATGCAAGTTCACAAGATGGACAGAAAGTATTCGTTTAGTGTAAGAGGCCTCAAAAGAAAATAATTTGTGGAGATACATGGGAGGAAAGAACATGACATTATGCTTTATACCTCATCTCTATGTTCCTGACACATGGATTGTCTTCTCCCAAAACCAGGAAAATAGACACCAGTGTCTGATCCCCAGAAGAGAAGGCATGTCGATTGTAGGATACTTTGAAGCTTGGAGAACTCCTAACAGTCCTTGGAAAACTCCATTACCATTACTGTTACAAATGCTGTAACAATTTGTGGAGGGCAAAGATGATCTGCAAACATTGGTTTCATATTGCGATTGCCTTGGAAAACACGTTCATTTCTAGACCTCTGCATTCTATCCACAGAAGAGCTTAGAACAGGAAATTCAGAAGTAATAAAATAAATTTATCAAAATTACTGATATATCTGGAGTGATCAGAATATTTTGAAAGCAAATGCATAAAGCCCTAAGTGCCTGTGTTCCAAGTATTTTCTGTCAGCCCTTGTTCTTTTGTCTTAATCTGTCGACCTCAAAAGCAGGATAATCAATATTCCTACTATTTGAAAATGTTCTGTATGAGGGGAAAGACTTCCATTTACTTTAGATGAGTGGTTTTGCCAACAGGGAATCCGCAGGCATTGAATTGCCAGTATTGGTAATGCACTTCAGTATATACCAAGGTTTAATGAGGAAGAGAAAATGCAACCAAACCTTGGAAATACCAGAGTAACAATTTCAAAGGAGCAAGATGGAACATTAAATGTCAGCCCAATTCTTTGAATCCTGGGGTGGAATTATTAATATCTGGGGGGCTGTTAAAGCATCTGTAGAAATTATCTACATGAAACACAAGATACTGTGTGCTGTATATAGCCTTAGAGTGAAATGTCTCAGTTCTGTGACAGATCTTCAAAAACAATTGTTTCTTCCTTTAAAAATGGCTTCAGGCTTGTATAGTCACCTTGAATTCTGCAGGTTCTGAGACTGTTTATCAAATCATATGCAATGGCATATAACTGGAGTCTCTCCTTTTCAACTTGTGGTAATGAGAACATAAGGGAACAACAGGTTAATGGTCCATCATGGATGTTCATATCCAAAACCTAATTTAAGACATCTGTTCAGGAACTAGATTCAGAGGCCCCTTTCTTTGCCACTCCCATTGTGTTTAGCAGTGCCTCTCATTCAATTGAAGGAACTCTATATTCAGCTGTTGGGTATCACCTTCCAGGGTACTGAATTGTCAGCCATGGGGAGTTGGGCACTTAATTCAGCACGTTGAATTTCATGATTAGAGGTGGAAGCTTGAAAGTTATCAGTGAGCAAGCTCAAGGTTGCCACCATCCATCTCCCTGTTTCTACATTTTCTCTGAAATCTTTACAAAATGAAGTCCTCTAAACTAAGAGACTTGGCCTTGTCAGGAATCTGCTTGGTAGGCTATCAAGTGACAAAGCCCTGGAGAGAAGAGCGGCCCAAGATAGCTGCCTGGTATTCAAGGATCACCTCCTCCAAGATCAGGAGTGATGCATCCCAACAAAGTCAAACAAAAATGCTCATGCTCATCAGGCAAAAATGCTCAAAGGACCACATAGATGAGCAAGGAGCTCCTGGGCAAACTCAAATACAAAAAGGAAGCCTACAGAAGATGGAAGCAAAGGCAGGTAGCCTGGGAGGAATACAGAAAAATTGTCTGAGCAGCCAATGTTCAGGTTAGGAAAGCTAAAGCCCTGATAGAAATAAATCTGGCCAGTAACATCAAGAACAGCAAGAAAAGCTTCTATAAATATGTCAGCAATAAAAGGAAGACTAGGAAAAATGTGGGGCCCCTCTGAAAAGAAACAGGAAACCTGGTTACCTGGGATATGGAAAAGGCTGAGGTACTCAACAACTATTTTTACCTCAGTCTTCAGCAGCAAGGGCTCTAGCCACACTGTCTGCGACACAAAAAGAACATGCAGGGACTGGGAGAATGAAGAACTGCCCACTGTAGATCAATCTTGAGACCATCTAAGGAAGCTGAAGGTGCACAAGCGCATGGAACCTGAAGATATATCTGCAGGTCCTGAGGGAAGTGCAGATGAAGTTGCTGAGCCACTCTCCATCATATCTGAGAAATTGTGGCAGTCTGTTGAATTTCCCACTAACTGGAAAAGGGGAAACATAACCCCCATTTTAAAAAGGCAAAAAAGGAAGACCCAGGGGGCTATGAACTGGTCAGTCTCACCTCCATGCCTGGCAAGATCATGCAGCAGATCCTCCTAGAAACTGTGCTCACACACATGAAAACTAAGGAGGTTAGTGGTGACAGCCAACATTGCTGACAAATTTGGATGCCTGCTACAACAGGATTATGGCATTGGTGGATAAGGGAAGAGCAAGTGACATCATCTACCTGGACTTGTACAAAGTCTTTGACATTGTCCCGCACAACATCCTTGTCTTTAAATTGGACAGACATGGATTTGAAGGATTGACCACTCAGTGGATAAGGAACTAGCTGGATGGTCACACTTGAGGTCAATGTCTCAGTGTCCATATAGAGACCAGTGGTGTTCCTCAGGGGTCAGTATTGGGTCTGGCACTGTTTAACATCTTTGTCAGAGACAAGGGCAGTGGGATCAAGCGCACCCTCACCAAATTTGCTAATGACATCAAACTGTGTGGTGAGGTTGACACACTGGAAGGAAGTGATGCCATCCAGAGGGACCTTGACAGGCATGAGAGGCAGGCCCGTGCAAACTGTGTGAAGTTCAACAAGGACAAATACAAGGTCCTGCAGATGGTTTGGCACAATCCCAAGCACACCTACAGTCTGGGTGGATAATGGATTGAGAGCAGCCCTGAGGAGAAGGACTTGAGGCTGTTGATTGATGAAAAGCTCAACATGAGCCAGTAGTGCATACTTGCAGCCCAGAAAGCCAAACATATCCTGGGCTGCATCAAAAGAAGTGTGACCAGCAGGTCAAGGGAGGTGATTCTGTCCCACTATTCTGCCCTGGTGAGACCTCACCTGAAGTACTGCATCCAGCTTTGGAGTCCCCAATACAAGAAAGACATGGAGTGAATCCAGAGGAGGGCTGCAAAGATGATCGGAGAGTTGGAGCACCTTTTCTACAAAGACAGGCAGAAATAGGTTGGACTTGTTCGGCCTAGAGAAGAGAAGGCTCTGGGGAGACCTTATTGCATCCTTCCATTACCTAAAGGAGACCTACAGGAAAGATGGAGAGGAACTGTTTATCAGGGAGTACAGTGATGAGACAAGGAGTAATGGGTTTAAAATGAAAGAGGGGAGATTTAGAATAAGGAAGAAATTCTTCCCTGTGGAGTGGTGAGACACTGGAACAGGCTGCCCAGAGAGAAGTTGTGGCTGTCCCCTCCCTGGTAGTGTTCAAGTCCAGGTTGGATGGGGCTTTGGCAACTTGGTCTAGTGGAGGGTGTCCCTGGCCATGGCAGGGGGTTGGAACTGGGTGATCTTGGAGGTTCTCTCCAACCCAAACCATTCTGTGATTCTACAAAAGTTCAACTCATGTGACAGAAATATATAATGTTAACCTGTCATTTAAAATTATGCAAAATTTTACTCTTAGGACATAAAACACACTGCTATACAAAGTCACGTTGTATTAAGGAAATATCAATCAAAAGGGCATAGGTAGAGGAGAAAGGGTTGTAACTTCCATGTGTTCTGGAAAGGCAGAGATATCACAGGCTTCCTATAATCTCACCACTATATTTATTCACCTTGTTAGATGTTTTCATGTGACACAAATATGTACACCATCTAAAAAGACCTATTTGTGAGTGTAGACCTTCAAGTGAGGGGGATAAGATTTCAATAAACTACTTCCCTATACTGATAACTTTATTTTTTATAATCATAGAATATCAGGTTGGAAGGGATGTTAAGGATCATCTGTTCCGACCTTTCTGAGTAAAAGCTCTGTCTAAACAAAAGCTTTTGTTGAACAAGACAGTCCAACACCTCATCCAGCTGAATCTTAAAAGTGTCCAGTGTTGGGGAAACCACTACTTCCCTGGGGAGATTAATCTGATGGCTGATTGTTCTTATTGTGAAAAATTTTCCTCTAGTGTCCAAGCAGAATCTCCCTAGGAGCTTTATTTAATAGATTATTCTCTAAGAAGCAATACCAAACTGAGAATCTGGATTCAGATCTTGTGTTCTCAATTGCAAAAAAGGTGTCATTGCCTTGATAAGTTTGTTATGTCATCAGGTTTGAATGAATAATTTATGAAGATTACAAAGACTTCTTTTCTAATCAGGAAAGTTTTCACATTATTTTCACAAAAGTTTTATCAATTTTAAATATTGCAAAAGATGATACAATTTTATCTTGCTGATGAGGCCAACAAGCTTTTCATCAAAGACTTATCATCAAATTTGCAAAAGAAATTCCACCTTAAAGATAGAGTAGCTTCTTTGGTTCTGTGAAGTTATTTGTGCGCCCTTCAGTTGAGAAATTTTGGTATTTAGAGACTGAGCAGAATTTCTTGGATGTCAAACTCTGGGATAGGTTAACTGCCATTTCTTTTAGGTCTCTTTAAAAAAATAGTTCAAAATTTTATATACAGGTGTTCTCATCTATGCAAGAAAAAATAACTGTAAAGAACTTCTACTGAAGAGTTCTATGGTTTCGTCTTTTTCCTGTCTCACATTTGTGTCAGTGGTGAATTTTCTCTTTATTTTTATATGTCTATCTTGTTTTTTAAAGCTCTTTTGTTCTTTAGTCTCCTCCTGTATGCTAAAGCCATGTGTAGACAAATTCCACAGGTGGTGGCATAATTGTGTCCTTCATTTGTTCATTTTTTTATTTTATGTCTATCAATTTATTTGATTGACACATTTTAACTTTGTTCTTATATAAGAAAGGCTAAACAGCAGTACCCAATTTACTTTATATCACAGCTAACATGCCATTGAGATTAATAGGAACAATTAATATCCTTTTGGAAATATTTTATCTGAGACTCTAGGATTTATTCAAACAACACAACATTCTGTTCTTGTTAGTAACCACAAAAATGAGAAACTTAGATTTAAATGACAGTTAAGACTTTGCATAATTTTCTTTTTCCTGTATTAGGAGAGAGACTTTTCAGACAAGTAAGACAAAAATGTAGGGGTAATACAGGTAATCATGACATTACAGACATTCAATCATACTTAAGACAGCTATGTTTTGATGTATCCTTGGATATTGAAATTCTTAGCTCAGACAAAAGGAAAACCAGCAAATTTCAATAATCTATTGAAACAAACTGTTTAATACTGTGAGATTAGCTTCTTTTATTTGTGCAAAATTTTTACTTTAAAAAGGGGAAGTGTAAGTGACAAAAAATGGTTCTCAGTTGAAACATCTGTTTTCTACCTATTCTCGCCAAGGACCTGACCCATTCTGTTATCAAGGTCTTCCTGTTAATTACAAATTCAAAATAATTCTGAAAGAAATAAATTATTTAAACAAAGCTTATTAATGGAGGGTCCCTTATCAATGCTGTCATTTAAAACTATCAGATGGCAAAATGAAAATTTTATATTAAAAACCCACTGTTTGTGAGACTGACTAATTGTTTTGCAATGGAGAACTAAACTTTTTGCCCTGATAGAAGTAATGTATTTTTTTTATGATGGGTAAGGTATATCATCTACTATATTCTTTGCTTTTTGGTGCTTAGATTATGTAAAGGGTGTGACAGATGCATAACCAGTCACTCAGCAATTTCATGTGCTTTCAATTAAAAAATTTGTTGTTTGTTTTTGTAATTTACTAAAGATTTGAAAAGTAGAAATACACAACTTAGCAAAACCTAACAGCACTTTTTCCGCTTTCAGCAAGCAAACAAAGTAGTGTTGATAGGAGAGGGGGATATTCTTGCTACATTGAATTCAAGGGCAAATTTCATGCTGATTTCAAAAGAGCTACAATTTCACCCATAGAGCCCTGCAGTGGTGTGCTCTACTGCAGCTGTTTGTGCATACATTTCCCCTTCTCCATGGTTTCCCGGTGCCTGTAGTTCCTGCAGCCCAGGCTTCATCGTCCTCTCTCCCTGCTGCCAGGCTTGACAGTCCCCACGCTGGCTGTGAATCCTGTCTTTGCTCAGCACCTGGCCCACACCTCCCATCCAAACCCTCCAGTGAGTGAGATCTTGCTAACGTGTCAAGATTTGCAAAGAACGTGCACGTTGCAATAAAAAAAATTATATAAAACAATGCAATATCAAAATTATAGTCATGTAATGACAATAATTACAAGAAACTAACCTAAAATTCCTTATTCAGATAAGTGGCCTGTCACAGAACACTGGATTTCTTATGCTTTGTCACTGCTAGGTTTCTGCAATTTGAGTAGTACTATGGCTATCATTAGTTGTTGCCCAGTTTGCTTGCCTGCTTTAAGTTTCCAAAGCCAGGGTGCTGCTTCTGACTGGGACATATAAGCATATTTATAAATTTAGATTTTTTGTATGCATCTCTCTCCTAGAAGCTAAAAATTACAGTCTAGCTCCTACCCCATATCCTAAACTCCCACTCAGGTTTCCAGACATCCAGGTTGACTGTGATTCCATTTCTCCCTTCAGGAACATGTGATGAGCATGAACAGCCTTCATCTTAACCTAAGAAATGATCTACATTCTTGACTTCGAAGCACAAGAAAAAACATTAAGCTATTTGGACGTTTAAATCCATACTTCATTGAAAATGGCTCAAATCAATGTCAAGGATGTAGATAAAACAGGTGAAAGCCCAACCAAATGCCAACCTGGGAATGCAAATACGAAGCAAAGCCCATTAATGAAATGTTAGCTGCTTTTTGTAGGTTTGTTGGGAATTCCTCACGGGAGAAAGAAGAGCATGCACAGTTACTCACCTTCAGTTATAGCCCACTCAAGTTTCAAATTCTAATTAATACAATGTTTCACAGGCATACCACATCACCTATTAGTTAGAGTTTATTTTCTTTTTTTAATCATCAATCCCAAAATTGAAAAACTGACCCCAGCCTTCCCCTAGTTTTCCTCTTGCAAGTCCATTTAAAATTCCCCATCTTCATTCCTCTTGCTTGGGAAGTTTCAGGCTCAATGTTCTCCATTACCTTTAGTCTAGTGAATAAGTATTACATTTTTAATTTATACTGAGATGTTTCCTACTACAAATAGGAACACAAACAAATATCCCATATCATCCCACGGAGCACAAGCTATTTCTATTACCAACCAATCTTACAATGCATAAAATCTCCTTCCTCCTTTTGTTTATCTTTGTGATTCCATCCCCTATTTACTTTAGCGAGGTTTACTTTGATCCTAACCAGCCTGAAGCTCTTTCTTAGACTTTCTTCTGCCCTTACAGGTGGAGTGTGGAAAGTCATGTTCACTAACTTTCAAGGAATACCAATTGTTAAAGCAGGCTTACCAAGTGCAGCATCTCCCTTTCAATATTGTTCAGGATGAGTTAACCCAGATCTGTTCCTTTTCCAGACTTAGGTGGGGATAGTTGGACAGTGAGAATGGAGGCAGAGTAGACAGTGCATGATTTTTTTTCCAGGGAGAGATTTAAGTAAGGCTATAAGCAGATGCAGTGAAGGTTATGGTGCAGATCCATCAATCTTGGAAGTGTGTGTGCAGCAAGCAGAGAGTAAGAGAGGATAAAGACCCCAAACTTCAACTAGTCCTTCTTAGTTGCCCTGTGAAACTCAGCTAGACCCTGTCCTGTGGTTCCCCAGCCTCTTCTTCCTCTCCTCTCCTAAACCCTGCTGATCTCTACTCTGTTTTGCTAACATCACAAAACAAATTTTGCTAGCTTGGAAGAGGAGAATTACGTTTTATTCATAATGCTGAGACGACTCAGATAGGGTCTACACACTGGTGTAAATAAAGTGCAGGATTTAGCCTTTTGCCATTATTCAGAATCAGAAAAATACAAATATCATCTGCCATGCTACAACAGCTGTTTGTTGCCTTTTTGCCCTCTATGCTTATTTTTTTAAAAATTAGAGGAAAAACTCAGACGATATTACTGCTGGAAAGCACCCCAGGGCCTTGTGCAGCGGTGAGCTCCCACAGGCAGGCTTCTGCAGCCTCTGTAAAGTTTAAGCAGACGATATCAGGCATTGCACATTGTTAACTTCTTGGATATAGCTCTTGCTTCAAGCATTCATACTGATGCTACTTTTCCTTCTATTGACTTTTTCTTTGCTATATTTTTTTTTCTCTGAGAAGAAAACCTATCATCTTTTGCAAGAATGGATGATAATACCTCTTCTCCTCCTCTTTTTACTTGGATTCTGAGGCTCCTGAGATAACTTTGTTCTTACACCTTTTACTGCTATGTCTGGTTCACTATTGGTACCAGAGAGTAATTTGACTGAATTAAGCTTATGAGTGGCCTTTATCCATTTACTGCTCTTCCATTATTTAGTTCACTATCTTCCCCTGTCCAGACACCCCCCCACCTCTTAATATGTGAAAAAGTGCTCCTAAAAGGTTCTCCTATTTCACTTAAAAATATCATTTAACTTTTCCTTTTCTTGAAATTCAGCAGAGAAAAAAGGTGAGACTATAAATTAATCGATATCTACCCAGAGAACTTCACAAACCTTGACTCTTCAGGCACTCTGTCAGGTCTGGTTGAGAAATTTTTGACAAGACACAGACAGATGGATATTTGCAATACAATTGCATTGCTTCTTTCCTTCAAGGTAATCCAAGTTATTAGACTTCTCTTAGCTTAAATATTAGGTGTTTGTTAGCCAATCTTATCGGGACTGAAATGGGTAGAGTTCTACAAGTAGCCCCACCACCAGATTTGAGTTGCCATCTCCAAAAGAATAACAGTGGTAAGTACTTGAGAATAAGCTAACTTCCCAGAGGCTACATAGCTGCAGCTATGAAAAGTTCACAGACAAATATCAAAATATATAATAAAACAACTGCTACACTGGAAGGGATAAGTATGGACTACTCTGAGACATTCAAGATATTACATTTTCCTGTAAACTGGAAAATGTTTACTCTGTGTATGTTTGAATATAAAGTGATTAGGCAAACAATTTGACCCATGTGGTTATAATATGATAACCATTTGGCTGGGAGCCCATCTGGCTGCTTTATTTCTTTTACCATTTTGTAAAGTAAGATAACAAAATTCCCGACCCTTTGAAAGCATTTGCCTTTCCCTTAATTATAATAATTACCTATTTATTTTCTTATCAGGGGCAAGCACCCAAACTCTGATCTAGTTTTCAAGTACTTAGCTATAATAACAAATAAAGGTGTGGGTTTATTCTGGCAGAACTTTAAATGATACACAATATTAAATAAAAAAGCTCCCAAAACTGCCATGTAGAATAATAGCTTTATCATTAAAAGAAATGAAACTATTTGCTAAAAGAAATAGTATTCCAAGGGTATGTGACAGATTCTGATTCAGCATGACAAAAATGAAACATGAGTTACTATTTCCACGTATATTTTATAAAACATTGCACAAATTTTCTACCAAAAAAGCCAGATGATAGCCAAAGAAATATGCCAAAAGGCAAAGCCTTGTCATTACTATAGAACTGAGTTAATGAATAGTTAAATAACATGGGCTTTAATCAAGGAGGTGGACTGAAATCAGGTTCTGAAAAGTTGTGTATGAACATATAAATTGCTTACTAAAATTCTGACTGTGCATGTACCTGCAGCCAAATATCAAGGCATATGGAAGGTGTCTGAAAATGACTAGTGTACCCTGAGCTGCTGATTGCAATCAAATTCTGTATAACCTTTTAAAAGCAAACGCTTATCAAAATTCAGTTCATGTTTTGGCACTATCTAATGTTTCTGTCTTCTTAGATGAATATAACCTGAAGGCAGTCACTCTACACCAAGAAAGGGATCCAGACTGAGGTGCAACTGAATGCACTGGTAATCATCATTCAACACGATGGAATCGTTTTGGTTGGAAAAGGCCTTTAAGATCAAGCCCAACTGTTAACACTGAACAGTCCACTACTAAACCATATCCCTAAGCAACACAACTACATGTCTTTTAAATACCTCCAGGGCATTTAAACCACTTCTCTGGGAAGCCTGTTGCAATAACGCTTTCAGTGAAGAAACATTTCCAAATATCCAATCTAAACCTCCTCTGGCACAATTTGAGGCCATTTCCTCTTGTCCTATCATTTGTAACTTGGGAGAGGAGACCAACACCCACCCAGCTGCAGCCTCCTTTCAAGCATTTGACCCATTTTCTCCACACTAAACCACTCCAGTTCCCTCAGCCTTCCTTATCAGACTTGTGCTGGACATTTCATCAGCTTCAGCTTCTCTGGACATGCTCCAGTGACTCAATATTTTTCTTGTAGTGAGACATCTGAAACTGAACGCATCTGAGGTGCAGACTCGCTGTACAGGGAGGACGATCACTGCCCTAGTCCTGCTGGCCACAGTATTTCTGATACACGCCAGGATGCTGTTGGCCTGGGCACACTGCTGGCTCATATTAAGTCAGCTATTGACCAATAACCCTGGGTCCTTTTCTGCTAGGCAGCTTTCCAGCTGATCTTCCCCAAGCCTGTTGCATAGCCTTGAGTTGGGCTGACCCATGTGCAGGACCCATCACTGAGCTCTGTAGAACCTCCTACAGTTGGCCTCAGCCCTTTTGTCCAGCCTGTCCAGATCTCTGTAGAGCCTTCCTACCCTTGAGCAGGACAGCACTCCCATCCATCTTGGTGTCGTCTGCAAACTTACTGAGGGTGCACCCAATCCCCTCATCCAGACCCTTGATAAAAGTACTGAAGAGAGTCAGACCCAAAACTGAGTCCTGGCAACAGGCATCTACATACAAACATACTCAGCAGCTGCAGAACAACTTGGGAAAAATGTTTAGTGTAATTTTTGTGCCAATTTCCAAGTTTTTGTGCTGAATACTTTCCTGATGTTTGATTTTTCCTAAACCTTATTAGTGATGCCACTTCCCTCAAAATCTCCATCTTTAATAGACTTGCTCTTTCGCTCACCTTTGAGGTTGTCTCCTGGTCCTTTCTTATTCTGCCTGAGCCAGAGTCTGGCAGCTTTTGATACTCATTATTACATCCTAATCAAAACCAACTCTACTGATCCAAATCAGTCTTTCAAGTTCCTTCTAACCAAAAATATGGAAGCCCAAAATAAGTTTTCATTGCTGCATATTATCCTAGAATCATGCCTACAAAAAGAGGCAGCCTATGTATGACAATGCAGAGCTACATCTGTGAAGCAATTATTGTCCACACAGGGCAATTTATTGCCTGCAAAAAAAACCTGAAGGGTTTTGTGATGAAATGGTAGTTTTTTGTGGTCATCTCATTCTTTTTCCTACATAAGCTTTCTACACAAACCTGTTGGACCAAAATGCCCATGGCTATTTAAACGGACACTGTCTAGCACAGAGATAAACTGTTTTACATCAAATCCTAGTTTTTAATTACTTGAACCACTTCCCTGTTCAATTAGAAAAGATGTGCAAGTAGACTAGGAACACCACACGGATTCTGTGTTCAAACTGAAGAAAACAGATAACATGAAACAGTTACCAACACACTAAGGGAGGGACTGGGTATGTTTATAGCCCACCTATGTCAGTGTTAGCAACACAGCTATAAACTGTGAATTTAGGATGCTGGCAGCACTAGCTACTTGTTGGTTTCCCAGCACCTCCTCCACTAAGTTACTGCTTTTAAGATCCACACCTTCAATAGACAAGAGCCTTGTGTTTACCCTTTAGGCAGAACAAGTGTCTGTATGTCTGCTATGTAGGTAGCAGGTGGGTTTGGTTCCTAGCAGGTTTTAATTTGATGCTCTCTTTGTAAAGTTAGCTGCCCCTCTTCAGACACAGATAACCATGAATTTTTTGCAGATGTCCAGCAGATTTATCAAATTATCATGGTTTTTAATCAGCCACCACCCTGATTATGCAGCATGTTATCATGGAAACAGTCAGAGAGGTAGGTAATCTCAAACTTCTCCCCTCCTGTGGCACATTCCCCAAGACACATCAATCCATGTCTCCAGGCAGATGCAATAACATGTTTGCTGCTGATCTGGGGCTGATGAAATAACCTGAAGGTAGGAGGGCACTGACTTGAGCTTCTTTGTTTCCCTACAGGTCCCTTGATTGCTGTTGCTCTCAGTACCTCCTATTTTTCCAGCCCTCCCTGCCTGCTTTGGTTAAGTGAGCTGAGTGAGGTCATCTAGCTTTAAAGCAAAATAACCATACTATAAAAATGTGGGGTTTGTTGGGTTTTTTTCACCTGTGTCAATGAATCAAGATTGTACAGACAAGCAAAGTGATAGAAATGAGAGGGCAGCTGACTACTAGAGACAGGTCACGGGGCAGAATGGTAAGTCTCTCTAGGTGATGCTTTAGGCACACATTGACAAAGCACCAAGAACGTAAAGGAAGAGCGCAGGTCATCGTGACCCCAGCACCAGCAGTGCAGTTGCTTCCTATACAGAGGTGCCTGACTCCAAGAGGGCTGAGATAACAGTGAAAATGCAATAATAGAGGAGATGTCTTCTTCCTCTTCTCCCCACTGTCAGTTTGTACACAGGTCCTACATGGCTGCGATGCTATGCAAGAAAGCCAGCACACTTGCTGCAGCATTGCACCCGTTAGCATCCAAGCTGTCTAGAATGTACGTATTCATGATGCAGTCATCCCTCAGGTTGACCCAGCAAGTACCCTCCTCTTTTTACTCTGTTTCTTGGGAGCTCTTGACGACTCCCCACAACATGGAGTAAAAGCTGTCATTCTGCACTTGGCCTCAACGCCAGCTAGAGCTATCATCTGGAATCACAGAATCACAGAATCACAGAATTGTAGGGGTTGGAAGGGACCTCGAGAGATCATCGGGTCCAACCCCCCTGCCAAAGCAGGCTCCCTAGCTCATATTGCTCAGATAGGCGTCCAGGCGGGTCTTGAATATCTCCAGTGAAGGAGACTCCACCACCTCCCTGGGCAGCCTATTCCAGTGCTCAGTCACCCTCACTGTGAAAAAGTTCTTCCGCATGTTGGTGCGGAACTTCCTATGCTCCAACTTGCAGCCATTGCCCCTTGTCCTATCCCCACAGACCACTGAAAAGGGGCTGGCTGATTCCCCCTGCATCCCCTGCTTCAGATAATTATAAACTTTGATTAGGTCCCCCCTTAGTCTTCTCTTCTCAAGGCTGAACAGTCCCAGCTTACTCAGCCTTTCCTCATAGGGGAGATGCTCTAGGCCCTTAATCATCTTCGTAGCCCTTCTTTGGACTCTTTCCAGGAGATCCCTGTCCTTTTTATACCAAGGAGCCCAGAACTGGACACAATACTCCAGGTGGGGCCTGACCAGGGCAGAGTAGAGAGGGAGGATCACCTCCTTTGACCTGCTGGCTACACTCCTCCTGATGCATCCCAGGATCCCATTGGCTCTCTTGGCCACCGAGGCACACTGCTGGCTCATGGCCAACCTGTCATCTACCAGGACCCCCAGGTCCTTCTCCACTGAGCTCTTCTCCAGCAGGTCATCCCCCAGCCTGTACTGATACAAACAGTTGTTCCTTCCCAGGTGCAAGACTTTACATTTGCTTTTGTTGAACTTCATCTGGTTTCTCACTGCCCAGCTCTCCAGCCTGTCCAGGTCTCTCTGGATGGCAGCGCAGTGCTCCTGCGTGTCAGCCACTCCTCCCAGCTTTGTATCATCGGCGTACTTGCTGAGGGTGGATGTTATTCCCTCATCAAGATCGTCAATGAAGATATTAAACAGGACTGGACCCAACACTGAGCCCTGGGGAACACCGCTGGTAACAGGCCTCCAGTCAGATTCTACTCCACGAATCACAACCCTCTGGGTTCGGTCCGACAGCCAATTCTCAACCCACCTCACTGTCCACTCATCTATCCCATGCTTTCTCAGCTTTGCTATCAGGATGTCATGGGAGACAGTATCAAAGGCCTTGCTGAAGTCAAGGTAGATGACATCCACTGCTCTCCCTCCATCTACCCAGCCTGTCATGAGATCGTAGAAGGCTATGAGGTTGGTCGAGCATGATTTCCCCTTAGTGAATCCATGCTGACTACTCCTCATGACCTTCTTCTCTTCCAATTGCTTGGAGATGGCATCCAGAACAAGCTGTTCCATTACCTTTCCAGGGGCAGAGGTGAGGCTGACTGGCCTATAGTTACTAGGTTCCTCCTTCTTGCCCTTTTGAAAGACTGGAGTGACGTTGGCTATCCTCCAGTCTTCAGGCACTTCTCCTGTCCTCCAAGACCTGTCGAAGATGATAGAGAGCGACTCAGCAATCACCTCCGCCAGCTCCCTCAGCACACGTGGATGTAACCCATCTGGGCCCATGGATTTGTGTGCATTAATCCCTTTGAGCCACTCCTGGACCTCCCCTACTTGAACCAGAGGGAAATTCTTCATTTCCCAATCAGTCCTACTCTCATCCAGTGTCTGTGGGTCCCGGGGGGCCTTTGAAGTGAAGACCGAAGCAAAGGCGGCATTCAATATCTCCACTTTCTCAGCATCCCCCGTAACCAGGACACCCTCCTTATTCAGCAAGGGACCTACATTATCCCTGGACATCCTCTTACTGTTCACGTGCCTAAAAAACCCCTTTTTATTATCCTTTATGTCCCTTGCCAGCTTAATTTCCAAGAGGGCTTTAGCCTTCCTAGTTGCATCCCTACAGGCCCTGACCACATTCCTGTATTCTTCCCAGGTGCTCAGACCCTTTTTCCACGATTCATAGATCTTCTGCTTCTCTTTGAGTTTGCTCAATAGCTCCCTGTTCATCCATGCAGGTCTTCTGCCTCTCTTTCCCCATTTCCTCCTCAAAGGGATGCATCGTTCCTGTGCTTGGAAGAAGTGCTGTTTGAATGCTAGCCAGCTCTCGCAGGCTCCCATTCCTTCAAACAGCGTAGCCCACGGGATAGCCCCCATTAAGTGGCGGAGGAGATCAAAGTTAGCTCTACCAAAATTCAGGGTAGCTATCCTACTTTTTGGCTTGCTTCTTCCACCCAGGATCATGAACTGAACCATTTCATGGTCGCTTTGCCCTAAGCTGCCCCCGACCTTCACTTCCCTAACAAGTCCATCCTTGTTAGTGAAAACAAGGTCCAGCAGCCGCCCTCCCCTTGTGGGCTCCTGCACCATCTGTAGCAGGAAATTGTCTTCAACACACTGCAGAAATTGTCTGGACTGCATACGACTGGCCGTATTGCTTGCCCAGCAAATATCTGGGTAGTTGAAGTCCCCCATAAGGATCAGTGCCCGGGAACTTGAGGCTACTTCTAACTGTTTATGGAATGCGTTATCTACCTGCTCCTCTTGATCAGGGGGCCTATAGCACACTCCCACAACAATGTCCCCCATACCGGTTTGCCCCTTGATTTTAACCCACAAGCACTCGACAGAAGGTTCATCCTTCCCCAGGTGGAGCTCAACACATTCTAGGTGCTCTCTCACATAAAGAGCAACTCCTCCACCTCGCTTCCCTAGCCTGTCTTTCCTAAAAAGCACATAGCCATCCATGACAGTGTGCCAGTCGTCCAGGTTGTCCCACCACGTCTCTGTGATTGTGATGAGATCATGGCCCTGCGACCGCACAAAGATCTCTAGTTCTTCTTGTTTGTTCCCCATGCTACGTGCATTTGTGTAAAGACAGTTCAGTGGTGAAGCAGATGTAGGTATCCTCAACGGCCCACAGCGAGATTTCTGACAGGGGACTGGCAAAAGTGGCTCCACGGAGGAGTACTCAGGGCAGTCCACAGAATTTTCCCTACTCTCACGTGGAAAAACGTCCCCAAGTCCACGACTGTGCTGTTGGTATTTACCTCTTCCCACCGTCAACTCCCGTTGTGTCTCCCGAAGCCTAACCCTGGCAGCCGCCTTAATATCCCCTTCCCCCTTCCTAACTAGTTTAAAGCACGATCGATGAGCCCTGCTATCTCCTGGGCGAGGATCCGCTTTCCTTTATAGGACAGGTGAGCCCCATTAGCAGTACTCATGCCAGGAGCAGAGTACACCATCCCTTGGTTAAAGAATCCAAAGTTCTTGCGCCGGCACCAGCCTTTTAACCACACATTCAACTCGTGGGTTATCCTGTCCTGCTCTGAGCCCCTCCTCCCACAAGTGTCTCTTAATCTGAAAGAGCTCATACGCTCCGTATCTGTGGTAGTTTCAGAGTGTCTGCAATGCCTGGAGACATCTCCAATGCAAACTTTGTAGCTGGTACATCCCTTCAGTGTGTTATTCTTTAACTTGCTGTAGTTTTCTGGGACATATAGAGGTCGTTTTCTTCTGTCACCCCATTTTCACACCTTTCTCTCCATGACTTTGCAGCAAGAATTCCCATTTATTCTGCTGCAAGACCAGAGTCCTTACCACAACAGACATTGTGAAGGTTGCTCTTTCAGCCCCAAACTCCACACAGACCAATAAGAAAAACTATTTGGCTTCTGTCCATGGCAAGCGCCATCCTTGAAGATGTAAATGATCCAACATGGTTCCAAAGTGCGTGAGTGCTTTCAGAGGTGGCTGTTTGCTAGTGCTGGAGACTGGCCAGCCTAGGCTGCAGACTTGCTGCCCATGGTGCTTCATTCTTTGTGTACTGTGTGCTCTGAGGGACATCACTAGTGCCTGTGAGATTATCTGTCCTGCTTTGAGAAAACTGAGACTTTCTGTTAGTTTAGCCTCTTTAAGCCTCATGTCCAAAATCCCAAAGCAAATGCATTGGGAAAGTAAGAGTACCCAGTCCATTTGTGCTATGCACTCTGCCCTGTGAGTTCTACCCTCCTTTCCACCCACTGCATAGTGCTAGGATTTAGAAAGCAAGGTCCCCAGGGGAGACCATCCAGGTTTCTAGAAGAGTGACAAGAAGATAGGAAAAGGGTCCTAATCCCACCTGTTCATTCGACAACACCAAAACAGCCATCTAATAATAGCTTTTATGTCACTCCTTGGCCGTGAAGAACTCCAAATCTTTTCAAGATAAACATTATCCTGAGACGAAACACAATAGTTCCTCTGTTTTCTGTTGAAAGATCTTATCATCATCATCAAAATTATAGCAAAATCTGATTTCTCTGTTAGTTTCTTAGGATTGTTAATAGAATACATTATTTTTTTTTTTTTACAATATAGCATCTTTCACCTTTTAAGGGTCCCAAAAGCTCTACAAACAACATACAGGAATTGTTTCTGTGTTCTGTGCAGAGAGCACCTCAGTCATCGCCAGACTGAAATACAGCAATGATTTAGCATTGCTATATAAATTTTTAGGGAGAACATTATGGGAAATGTCATTTGCAGTAGAACTGCAAGGGGGACTTTGGTCTGCAGGATGTAAATTTCTGGTCAGAGTCTGACGAGGATAGCTGAGCACACAGTCTCGTAAAGCAGCAATGTGGGATTGTCAGTGTTTCTGATCTCACTGTGCCTAGTCCAGCATCAATGTCCTCTAGCATCGTGCTGCTGTGTCTGCTCAGCTCTGACTCAGAAAGGAGAATGTCACCTACTGAGTCACTGGTGTTCTCCGTCATCTTGGGTTTCACTGGAAAATTTTACTGTGCGCAGAGATACCAGAGTCAAACCCGATGGCTTTGTGAATGAACCTAATGCAAGGTTTACTTAGGCAGAAGCAGGACTGGATTGTGTCTGCAAGGATCTCTTTCCTTAGCAGACCTCTGCAGCCTGAACCAGTCTCCTCTTAACTTCCAGTTACTTTTTCTCTCAAGGATCTGTTTTGTCTGACCTGAGCTACTCGCTTTAACGTGTCACTTGCTCAGTGCTGAAGGCCATGATTGTTATTTCATTTCAGTGCCTCATCAGCTCTCAATGTCCTGGTTGATACATTAGCAATGTGTTTTTGCATGCATTTATCACTCCCAGGTGTCGTGCAACTGTTACGTGGACTACAGCTGGTAGTTTGTAAATCAGAGAGCAGGACTGAGGCTAGGCTTCTCAAGCAGAGATGACTGCAAAGCAGGATTTAATCTCAGCCACAGGCTGCAACTGTGACTATTACGTTAGATATTGAAAAGGTCAGCGCTTTTGAGAGCAAGGTCATGGACAACTGGCCAGCTAGGGAATGTATGTGTTGAGGATCCTAGGGGACTCAGGGACTCATATACACTGGCTGCTTAAACTTAAGGCCACCATTGTTAATGTAAATCCTCTTGTATTACATCTTTGCACAGGAAGTATTATTTTTTATAATACTAAATTCAAGTCATTTGGCCTAAAATCTCTCTCACTGACAATGAATTCTAGATTTAGGGGATAATTACACTAATTTATTTTCAATAAATTTCAAATTAAAATTATATGCTGTGGAGAGACCTGATTGAAAATCTTGTTGTTCGGTTCCTCATTTGAAAACTTGTTTGCAATTAGTCAAGCTGTCAGATACCCAAGCAATGTGTTTACTTACTTATTTTTACTGAAAAGGGGAAAAAGAAAAGCTGTTTCTGTATCCATGTGGGAAAGCCTCTCGTAATCCTTTTTGTGCAGGAGAGATTTCAGAATAAATAGGAGCATAGTTCACCATGAGATAGCTCTTATATTTTGCTTTAGTATGTTGGTTTCCTGTGGTACTAACGTTAATCATAGGCTATATAGTAAGTACAAGTCCTAAAAAAAGAAAATCAGATGCCTGAAATTACATGTAGAGTGTAATCTTTAAACCCTTTCTCCTCTCCTCCCCTCCCCAGAGCCATGAGTGGGAATTTTACTTCATCTTCACCTTCTCGGGGATCTTGACTCTGGCTGAGACCAAGCAGTGGGTCTGTGTTGCATCACTGCCAGAGCAGCAGAGAAGGTGCTACTCTGCACTCTCGCCTAACAGCCTCTCGATCACAGCATTTATCTACCAGGTTAGAAACTGAGGTTCACCTTCTTTTTCCAGGAAAGTGCTGGACAGGGCTCCAGCTGCCCGGGAGGTGTTTTCCACTGGAAGGAAGAGCTCTCCCTGCTCACCAGGGCTGCACCAGCTGCAGTGACCAGAGAGGGAAGATTATAAAGGTGAGAAATACTTTTTCACCTCATAGGCAAGAAACTCACTTGGACAGTAGCTGGGGCCGTGTTGCATTGCCTTACCTGTTGATACATAACATCTAATGTAGTTTCTTTGATGGGAAAATACAGATACAGTTCTGGGAAGGGCACAGCATTCCCTCCCTCCCACCAGTGACTTAACACAGAGGTACTGTGTGTTTTTCTCTCCCTCATCTGTTCCTTGTTACTGGACTGGTTTTTCTCCTTTGTTCCCTGTTCCTCCTCACGCTATCTTTGCCCCTGGCCTTGCTGAAGGATCACTTTATAGAAAGCTTTTGTATAGCAATCTCAAATAAAAATTAAGGGAGAAATTTTCAAAAGCACAAAAAAGCAGAGGGATGTTTTAGGCCATGGTCAAATAAACACTGCCCAAGAGAGTTGAAATGTGATAGCCCTGTGCTACCTGTTGCTGCTCCTAAAAGTAAAAAATAAAGACAGAGTATATTATATTTTGAGGCGGTTCCCAATTTATTTGAAGCCAACAGGGTTAACAGAGCGGGAGTGTAAACTGTTGAAGCATGTAGAGGCCTCCTAAGGTCAGGACTGCCTTCTGGAGCACCAGATCCAGTATGAAGCTATGGCAAGAGATACTACTTGGTACAAGAAGCTTCTGTTCCGGAAATGAGATGAAAACATGTAAACAAACCAACGTAAAATGAAAAGAAGGGGAAGAGAAGATGGATTGTCAAACTGCACAATTCTTATGTAGTGCAATCTAGAAAGCAGCAAATAGCAGAAAAATTGTGGAGCGCTTTCACTGTCCTGATAGCATTAATGAGAAAATGTTTAGACAGAAAATTCAGTGATTTTAAATTTGTGGCAATGTGGCTAAATATTGTCTAATATTTATGAAATTGGCAATGTAATCTTGCTTAGTCTTAGTGCTAAAAGTTATTTTTTACCACCAACAGAAAAACAGTTATAAATACATTCCATGACAAAATCACCCCTCTGAAGGCAAGATACCTTTCTGAATTGCAGAACAAGATCCTTAAAGTAAATGGGCCATTAGTGATTGAATTCAATCTTTTAACAGCCATTGTTCGTCCCCTGCACTGCCCGGAGCGGTGACTCATCGGGGGCGGAGCTAAGGGCGACAGGAATTATCCCTCTCCATACAAGAGAGGCCTCTGGGAGCGCGGCGACCCGGAGCGCGGCGACCAGGACGGGCAAACAGGGCGTGGCGCGTTAGAAGGGCGTGGCGCGGCAGTTAGCGAGGCAGTTCGCGCAGGCAGAGCAAGCAGGCCGAGCAAGCCTCCCCTCCTAGTTTGCTGAGGGGGTATACTCAGAGGACCGGCTCGCAGAGTACAAAAGGGCGAGCTGAGGGTTCCCTGTCTGCTGTGTGCTCAGCTAACCATGGTCTCCACCAGGCGCAGAGGTTCCCCCTGCAAATCTCGGGCAACCCCGATGGAGGGCCTGCCTAGGGATGCTGCGGTCCAGGTCTCAGGCTGCAGGGAATGCCAGAGCCTGCAGTTGCCTGGGATAAGAGGCAAACACCTAGCCTGTGTGAGGTGTGAGCAGGTCGATGACCTGCTTGCTTTGGTGGTACAACTAAAGGAAGAGGTTGAAAGACTGCGGGTGATCAGGGACTGCGAGCGAGAGATTGACTGGTGGAGTAGCTCCCTGGCGTCCCAAAAGGAAGACAGTCGGGATGACACCTCACACCTGAAGACGGTCCCCCCTCACTGCCCGTGCCAGGTTAATGGGAGTGACCCAAACCCCGAGGAGGCCTGGAAGACAGTCCCGACTCGGCGTCGTAGGCACTCCCCCTGCCTACCTACCCCACCCCCTCAGGTGTCCCTGAGCAACAGGTTTGGGGCCCTGACAGTTGAGGAGGAGGTACCTGAGGAGATGAATGGAGCCCCTCTGCCTCAGAGAAAGCGGAGGCCTAGAGTGAGGCGGTCATCTGCACGCCTTGAGACTGCCTCTGTTAGGCAAGAGAGGAAGGTAGTCGTAGTAGGAGATTCCCTTCTCAGAGGGACAGAAGGGCCTATATGTAGGCCAGACCCTACACGCAGGGAGGTGTGTTGCCTCCCTGGAGCCCGGGTCAGGGATATTACCAGAAGGCTACCAGGCCTGGTAAGATCCACTGACTGTTATCCCTTACTGATAGTTCAAGCAGGCAGGGACGCAATCACAAAGTGTAGCCTGCAAGCTGTCAAAAGGGAATTCCGGGACCTGGGGCGCTCTGTTGAGGGGGGGGGAGCCCAAATAATATTCTGCTCTATCCCCACTTGTGGGAGGAGGGGCTCAGAGCAGGACAGGATAACCCACGAGTTGAATGTGTGGTTAAAAGGCTGGTGCCGGCGCAAGAACTTTGGATTCTTTAACCAAGGGATGGTGTACTCTGCTCCTGGCATGAGTACTGCTAATGGGGCTCACCTGTCCTATAAAGGAAAGCGGATCCTCGCCCAGGAGATAGCAGGGCTCATCGATCGTGCTTTAAACTAGTTAGGAAGGGGGAAGGGGATATTAAGGCGGCTGCCAGGGTTAGGCTTCGGGAGACACAACGGGAGTTGACGGTGGGAAGAGGTAAATACCAACAGCACAGTCGTGGACTTGGGGACGTTTTTCCACGTGAGAGTAGGGAAAATTCTGTGGACTGCCCTGAGTACTCCTCCGTGGAGCCACTTTTGCCAGTCCCCTGTCAGAAATCTCGCTGTGGGCCGTTGAGGATACCTACATCTGCTTCACCACTGAACTGTCTTTACACAAATGCACGTAGCATGGGGAACAAACAAGAACTAGAGATCTTTGTGCGGTCGCAGGGCCATGATCTCATCGCAATCACAGAGACGTGGTGGGACAACCTGGACGACTGGCACACTGTCATGGATGGCTATGTGCTTTTTAGGAAAGACAGGCTAGGGAAGCGAGGTGGAGGAGTTGCTCTTTATGTGAGAGAGCACCTAGAATGTGTTGAGCTCCACCTGGGGAAGGATGAACCTTCTGTCGAGTGCTTGTGGGTTAAAATCAAGGGGCAAACCGGTATGGGGGACATTGTTGTGGGAGTGTGCTATAGGCCCCCTGATCAAGAGGAGCAGGTAGATAACGCATTCCATAAACAGTTAGAAGTAGCCTCAAGTTCCCGGGCACTGATCCTTATGGGGGACTTCAACTACCCAGATATTTGCTGGGCAAGCAATACGGCCAGTCGTATGCAGTCCAGACAATTTCTGCAGTGTGTTGAAGACAATTTCCTGCTACAGATGGTGCAGGAGCCCACAAGGGGAGGGCGGCTGCTGGACCTTGTTTTCACTAACAAGGATGGACTTGTTAGGGAAGTGAAGGTCGGGGGCAGCTTAGGGCAAAGCGACCATGAAATGGTTCAGTTCATGATCCTGGGTGGAAGAAGCAAGCCAAAAAGTAGGATAGCTACCCTGAATTTTGGTAGAGCTAACTTTGATCTCCTCCGCCACTTAATGGGGGCTATCCCGTGGGCTACGCTGTTTGAAGGAATGGGAGCCTGCGAGAGCTGGCTAGCATTCAAACAGCACTTCTTCCAAGCACAGGAACGATGCATCCCTTTGAGGAGGAAATGGGGAAAGAGAGGCAGAAGACCTGCATGGATGAACAGGGAGCTATTGAGCAAACTCAAAGAGAAGCAGAAGATCTATGAATCGTGGAAAAAGGGTCTGAGCACCTGGGAAGAATACAGGAATGTGGTCAGGGCCTGTAGGGATGCAACTAGGAAGGCTAAAGCCCTCTTGGAAATTAAGCTGGCAAGGGACATAAAGGATAATAAAAAGGGGTTTTTTAGGCACGTGAACAGTAAGAGGATGTCCAGGGATAATGTAGGTCCCTTGCTGAATAAGGAGGGTGTCCTGGTTACGGGGGATGCTGAGAAAGTGGAGATATTGAATGCCGCCTTTGCTTCGGTCTTCACTTCAAAGGCCCCCCGGGACCCACAGACACTGGATGAGAGTAGGACTGATTGGGAAATGAAGAATTTCCCTCTGGTTCAAGTAGGGGAGGTCCAGGAGTGGCTCAAAGGGATTAATGCACACAAATCCATGGGCCCAGATGGGTTACATCCACGTGTGCTGAGGGAGCTGGCGGAGGTGATTGCTGAGTCGCTCTCTATCATCTTCGACAGGTCTTGGAGGACAGGAGAAGTGCCTGAAGACTGGAGGATAGCCAACGTCACTCCAGTCTTTCAAAAGGGCAAGAAGGAGGAACCTAGTAACTATAGGCCAGTCAGCCTCACCTCTGCCCCTGGAAAGGTAATGGAACAGCTTGTTCTGGATGCCATCTCCAAGCAATTGGAAGAGAAGAAGGTCATGAGGAGTAGTCAGCATGGATTCACTAAGGGGAAATCGTGCTCGACCAACCTCATAGCCTTCTACGATCTCATGACAGGCTGGGTAGATGGAGGGAGAGCAGTGGATGTCATCTACCTTGACTTCAGCAAGGCCTTTGATACTGTCTCCCATGACATCCTGATAGCAAAGCTGAGAAAGCATGGGATAGATGAGTGGACAGTGAGGTGGGTTGAGAATTGGCTGTCGGACCGAACCCAGAGGGTTGTGATTCGTGGAGTAGAATCTGACTGGAGGCCTGTTACCAGCGGTGTTCCCCAGGGCTCAGTGTTGGGTCCAGTCCTGTTTAATATCTTCATTGACGATCTTGATGAGGGAATAACATCCACCCTCAGCAAGTACGCCGATGATACAAAGCTGGGAGGAGTGGCTGACACGCAGGAGCACTGCGCTGCCATCCAGAGAGACCTGGACAGGCTGGAGAGCTGGGCAGTGAGAAACCAGATGAAGTTCAACAAAAGCAAATGTAAAGTCTTGCACCTGGGAAGGAACAACTGTTTGTATCAGTACAGGCTGGGGGATGACCTGCTGGAGAAGAGCTCAGTGGAGAAGGACCTGGGGGTCCTGGTAGATGACAGGTTGGCCATGAGCCAGCAGTGTGCCTCGGTGGCCAAGAGAGCCAATGGGATCCTGGGATGCATCAGGAGGAGTGTAGCCAGCAGGTCAAAGGAGGTGATCCTCCCTCTCTACTCTGCCCTGGTCAGGCCCCACCTGGAGTACTGTGTCCAGTTCTGGGCTCCTTGGTATAAAAAGGACAGGGATCTCCTGGAAAGAGTCCAAAGAAGGGCTACGAAGATGATTAAGGGCCTAGAGCATCTCCCCTATGAGGAAAGGCTGAGTAAGCTGGGACTGTTCAGCCTTGAGAAGAGAAGACTAAGGGGGGACCTAATCAAAGTTTATAATTATCTGAAGCAGGGGATGCAGGGGGAATCAGCCAGCCCCTTTTCAGTGGTCTGTGGGGATAGGACAAGGGGCAATGGCTGCAAGTTGGAGCATAGGAAGTTCCGCACCAACATGCGGAAGAACTTTTTCACAGTGAGGGTGACTGAGCACTGGAATAGGCTGCCCAGGGGGGTGGTGGAGTCTCCTTCACTGGAGATATTCAAGACCCGCCTGGACGCCTATCTGAGCAATATGAGCTAGGGAGCCTGCTTTGGCAGGGGGGTTGGACCCGATGATCTCTCGAGGTCCCTTCCAACCCCTACAATTCTGTGATTCTGTGATTCTGTGATTGTCCTGTGAAGGATAACAAGCATGTGCTATTGTAAATGAAAGAAGAATTGAAGTCTTTAATACAGATAGCTAGAAATGAAGGTAGGCCAAAGGAAGTTTTTTTTTGTTTACAAAACGGCCAAGGGAAATGGGTGAATGCAGTACTAATGAGAGCCCTGCTGAATCAGAAATGGCATATCTAGCTTTCTCAGACACTTGACAGAAAGAAATCAGGTGGGAAAACTACAGAGGACAACAGAAGAGACTGCTTTTTGTTTAGGAAGATGAAAGGCATCATGGAAATCAAGTTTCCACTTAGCTGAGAGGAGGGTGGAATAGGAGCAATGTTTAAACCTCAAAGAAGCTCATGATTCAGGAAACAGGCCAAATCCCTGTATGAATTCTTCCCAGAGAACAGGGTAAATCGAAAGAAGAAAGTAGGGTTTTGATTAAACTGGTAAGAGTTTTGTCCTTGGTCTTTTTCTAAGGAAATAGAATCCCAAACTACTATTCCTCTCAGTATCACAGTTACATTGTTTATGTTTCTTACATAAATATTTGCTTGGAAGATTTAAACTCTTACATCAGAGGTGCCATGCCATCCCAAGGATGTGGAATGCATACTAAAGGCAGCAAAACTGACTCTATTCCCGTATATTATGTTGTTGATGTAGAATGAGGAGCCTGAGACTGTTCTGAGTTCCATCACAGACTCTCTTTCATATCCAGGTTTCTATTTGGGTGTGCTTCAGTGTCTCCATGTAAACGTACTCAGTAAAACTGCTGTGTACCCTAGGTGGTTTGTAAAGTGTTCACCACAATTCAGTTGAAAGTGCTTCATACAGAAATGACAAATCATTGTCCATAGAAAATAGTTGTAAAACATGAAGATTTTCCTCAATTTTTTTTTTTTTTAAATCAGGTGTAGTATTAAATACAGCCAGTAGATCACACACAGTGTTTTTCAATGCTTTACCATAACATTATATTCCTATTGATCCATGAATTATCATTCATAGTTGAAAGTGGATTACTTTTTAACTGATGTTGGCCTGATAACTAGAGCTGTGGATTTTTTCCAGTTAATAAAAAATGAAGAACATGACACTATCATGAAAAACCCCAGAAAATTTTGTTGTGATCATTATTTCTTGTGCCTGTAATAGGGAAAATTCATAGGATCTCTTGATCGTGGAAAAATGACCGTATGACTTTGAAAATAATTATGTATGGTGCCTTAGACACTGTTTGTATTTAAATAGCAGACTGTCGATGTTTGGATGTCAAGCCAATGATGGAGAACTCTGTTGTGAAAGAACTGGCCTGTCATGAGGCAAGAATTAACTGACACACTAAAAAGTTATGAAAATCAACAGTCATTGCTACAAAATCATTATGTAGAACATCCCAGGATTTTTAATGAATCCACCAACCTTAGAGAAATGCAAACCTGAGACACTATTTCCATGAGGAATGTGAAGAATCTCAGAGTGCTTTGCAAATCAGATGTACTCTCATTGTAGACACACCAGTGCATCTTCCTTGAAAATATCTGCTGCTTAAAAACATGCCATAATATCACACAGACATTTTGGACAGGAAACGAAAAATACATCCTATGAGACTGCTAAGGCTAGTTAAACCTAACATAAATGCACTATTCAATCAGGCTTTGGTCTTGCTTGCAGAGAGAATCCTGTTTCTTTGGGGAAAAAAAAAAAAGAAGTGTTTGATTAACAAACTGAAATTCAGACACCCAAGTTTAGTTCAGTCATTTAGGTCCTTCAGGATCTACACAGCTACAAGTCTATGAAACCTACATCGTCTGTGGGATCCCCATCAGGAAAGGATCCAGTAGCATAGAGGTAGGAAAAAAAAAATCATTACTGTCTGACTTCTTCCAGCTGCCACCTCCCCAACCTTTATGAACCCCCAGCACCCACTGGACCCCCTTGAACCTAGCTGCATAACTCACCATTTAGCATCTCAAGGCATAGGGATTGACTGGGGCAGCAGAGCAGACCAGGGCTCTCCTCATTCTGCTGCCCTGGCCAGATCCCTGGGAAGCCAGGCAGACTGCACTCATGTGCCCAAGTAAGGGTCATGGTATGAGCTATTGCTATGGAGGAGGAGAAGGAACAGAAACTACAGAAATTATTACCCTGACCTGTTAGTTGGGATGGCAAGTCTGATTCTGCAGTGTCTTCCCCCGGCATTGTAGCTCCCAGGTCCAGCACATTATCCTAAAAGCAGAAAAAATGCATTTTGGTTAAACTGCAGGAGAACCCAACACAATTGTTAATTCTTAGGAGGAATGGGACACACATATTTGCATATGTCCATAAAAAAGGCTTTGGAAAATGTCTCTAACATCTATTCTCATGTTTATTTTTATGTTAGGGGACAACTACATGTTCAGTTGTGTGCTTGCCTGACAGGATTTGTTCTGTGGGGAGGGGCTGTACTCTCCCACCAGCACTATTCTGACTCTCCAGACTGAGAGCAATGAGGCAGGCAAAGGAATAAGACCAAGCACCAGAGCTTCCATGTTCTAATCTAGGATATATATGTGGAAGGATTTTGGACACCTCCTTCCCTTTGTTAACCCAAGCTAACAATAAATAAACCTATTTTACTGTGGGACCTGAACCAACAGTGATAAATCTAATCCACTTAAGTTGCAGAATAAAAATAATTGCTGTAATGTCTTTGCTTCTACTGTTCAAAGAAAAAAAAATCATTACTTTAAATAGTTGGTGTAGCAGAGGCTTATGGTCCATTAATAATTTATATTTCATAGCAAGAGAAAATTGATAACAGATTTTATATAGGTCACAAAGGTATGATTCTACTCTGGCAGTCAGGGTACTGAGTGTGAAAATCACACGGAGTCACGTTGGCTGGGAGAGGACAATTCATGGTGGGCAGCAAAGTGGGCTGCGTAAGAGAGAGGGAAACACCCAGTAGTGGCAAAGAGATGATGTCCCTTGAACAAGAGTCAAAGCTAAACAGTCCATACAAGCAAATATTTATTTATGGAAGTGTTAAAGTAATTCCTTCCTGACACATCGGTGAACTCCAGGAACAGCTGGAACTTGATAGCTTAAAGGATAAAGAAAGATTTTCATAGTAAGCAAAGGACACTGCAGGGTTGACCAGGGATTTTTTTTTTCTAGAAATTCAAGATATTCATAGCTTAGTTGCAGAGAAAAGCAAAGGAGGAGATTTGTTGTTCCAGATATGCAACGTTAATTATTGGGAGCATTGTTGCACAGGCCATCTCTTTTGGGTTACTATCACTGTGTATTTTACATTCTTAGTAGACACCCTGCTTGCATTTGTGACCATGCCAAAAGAAGGAAATATTTTCAGGCGTTCAAATTCAGTCCTGGCAAGCGATGTGGTAGGAGTGGAAAGCCTTGATTCCCATGCTTGTGCCTAAGCAATGGTCAGCACAGGCAAGGACACCTAAGGTAGCTCCATGTCAGAAGACTTTCCACATACAGAAATATATCGATGGCATCACAGAACTGCATCTCCACATTACTGCCAGGCCAAGAAGCCCTCTCAGAGTCTTTATTTCACAGGTGAGTTTGCTATAATTATGACCTTCCTGAGAGGCAGGATGAGCAGAGCAGGGAGTCAGAAAAGGCTGAATCCCACAAATATAGAGAGGAAGCTGAGTTGGATAGATCAAGTGACATCTGGAATATAACTACAGAATTTATCATCTGCATCCTTTCTCTTGTGCACTCAAATAAATATTGCTCTTATTGGTTGACATGTTAATTGCAGATGTAAATATAAAATGAAGCATTTCACCTTTGTGCTTCAGCATTGTCTGCACATGTTCGTGATGTGAGGGAACAGTTAAATTCCTAATGATGTCAGAGCAGACCCCAGCACTACAACTGAGAAATTCAGCCTGATAGCCCAGTAAACCCCTTTGTGTCCTGTCCCACCACTACAGACAGTTGTGTTTTGAAACATGCTTCTTAAGGAAGACAGGTGTTTAACAGCAATCACCATGGTTTGTGAGAGAGATGGAAAGATAATTTTATCCCTACGAAGTGCATGTATAGTACATATACCAGATTAAACATATTTGTTGTGTTGTTGGGAACCTCAAGCAAAAAAGCAATCATTGATCTACACCAGCTGAATGATTTTTAAAAACCCAACACTTTGCCACCTGCAGGGTAGCTTCTATCAGCAGGGCACAATGCTGCAGCTATCATGCCTCAGTTTCCCTGGAAGGATTTGCCAGTTAGTCCAGTAAAGGAGATCTCATGCCACACCACCAAGAAGTTCAAACACCTTCCAACATAATAAAGAGATATATTCAAACAGAAGGTAAGAGTTCCTCTGGCTCAGATGGGCTAGGCTGTCAGATTCTGAGGTGATTTATACTGCTGGTACATTGATTCATTACTTTGATCCCATTTTTTGCCCTTCCAGTCCCTGTGCGGCTCTGACCAGCTCTTGACAGCAGCCCCAAGCGTGAATACTTCACCAGCATCCCTGTCACTCCCAGTCCCAAAGTGCCTGCTAGCCAGCTTGTTTCCAACAGTCCTGACACCCACATGCTCAGCAAGGAAAGCCAACAGTGCTTGCCACACTTCATTAACCCGAAAAGCACGTACAAAATTTGTTGACAAGACCAGGCCTTTGTCTGAAATGGAAAAATGAATCTTGCAGCCACTTGAGGTGATGAGATATAGCAGTTGAAAACAGGAGATAGGCATCTAGAGAATATTGCAGTTATAGAGCAAAAAGTGGTATGTTAGTGAAGAAAAGTGCACTGCTTTGGGATTTGGGCTAGGGTCTTAACAGTAACAGTATATCAGTATATTTGTGCTCCAGATATTTGCAGCTTGCATCCAGTCAGCCCTAGACAAATGTGATGTTGCAGACCTGGAAGCCTCATTGGTAGGTGTGATTACAGCTTGAGCCATGTCACACAATTCCCTATCGCCCTGAACTAAAAAATTAACCCTGTTACTGCAAGCTGCAAGGGGTCAGCAGTGTCAGCACTAAAACAGGAAAGCCATTATAAAACATTGAGTGGAGGAAGTGTTTATGAGATATCGTGGTGCAGAGCTACATATATCTAAGTTGATTTAACACTACTCAAAACTGAAAAGTTGAAAAAGAACAAACCAACCAACCAAAAAAAAAAACCAAAACCCAAACGGTCTGCTTGAAATAAACGTTGACAATTGCTCAAGAGACCAGAGGGGGAAAGGGGGAAGAATCACTGTAGGTCAACCAAAACATTTTGTTCTGTGTGAGGCTTTACAAAACCCTTTCTAAAAATCTGTTTCTAAGGACAATTTTCAAATCTGTCATTTGGCAATAATAAGATGTTTTCTTTGAAAATACAGGAATGAAGCAGATTTTTCTGAAAGGAAATTTTCCTTTTTTGTTGTTTTGTTTATCTAAA
This sequence comes from Porphyrio hochstetteri, assembly GCA_020800305.1. Lineage (NCBI taxonomy): Eukaryota > Metazoa > Chordata > Aves > Gruiformes > Rallidae > Porphyrio > Porphyrio hochstetteri. The sequence continues at coordinate 106,389,987 of CM036907.1, forward strand.
ACAGTTTGCCAAATCCAACAGAATTCATAAATATTTTTGGGCAGCCTGAAAATATTTTCTGGTCAATACCGCTTTTTGATGGAAGAGTAATGCCTGGTTCTACTTTAGATCCTTACATGTTACAGGCCTTCTGCATTTGAATCCAAACTGAAGGCTTGCAGAGCCCTGAAAAACATCTACCAGGAAGCCATGCCAGGATGCTTTTAGCAACATTCTGCAAAGACGTGGGTTTTATTACATATCAAAGTAGACCAGAAAATAAGAAAACACTGAACTGAGAACTCAGTTCTAGACACAACGTAAATAAGGTCTGATCTTTATTTCATCAGCTTTGTCTCTTACCCAGCTCCTTGTCTATCCTCTGGCTACGTTTTACTAGATTTTTAATTCAGAGGATATTGAATGACTTCCAAACGTGCAAAGCTCAACGCAGCCATAACTCCAACCAGCATTGCTCAGCCTCCTTGCTGATACCTTGTTGGCTGGCATTAACTCTTGTTCCAACCTTCTCACCCACTACCAGTGCATTCATTAAAAAAAAAAAAAAAGGACCCCACATGGCTCAGAAATGTTTTGTCACATCACAGAATTTCACTCAAACTCAGTGTGGATAAGAACAGCCTATGAAGTGCCCTAAATAGGCCATTATTTGGCAGTCCAGAAACTTATTTGTTATTTGTATTTTCTGTAATTTCAATACAAATCGACTCCTCCAAGAGTGACAGCCACTACTGGGTCTCTGTGCACAGATGTGGTGAGAGTGGCAGCTTTCCTATGAGTTTTCCTAATAATAAATGCAACACAGTGGGTGGTCAGTAGCTTTGGATTCTGTGACCTATAATATTTGCTGTCAAGGCACATGTTATAAAATTGGTTAGCACTTACTTCCTTTGGTTGCCCAGACATATGTATAAAATAAGTACAAATCAGCTAAGTCTGACTGCATTTAAAAAAAGAAAAGCACTGATGTTAGACAGATTTTTACCACAACCTGTGAAATATGCTACTGCTTTGAATAACTTGAATAACTCTCTATTTGCTTGACTGGAAATGAAAAAAACCCACACCAAACCAAACAAAAAACCAAGAGTCTTTCTTTTGTTATCTTTTGACATTTAATATTACTTATAATATTACTAGCAACATAGGATTATCACACTTAAATTCTCAAACATGCCTCAGCTGTGCTTCTGAAGAGTATCAAAAAGCAGCTCAGAACAGCTGAAGATTTAGACAGACACGAGGGAACTATTCTTCAGAGTTTGTGTTAGCTATGCACAGAAATCCCTCATGTATCACCAGGAGCCTCCTGAAAGCACTGAACGAGTGCGAGAAATTTAGATACCATACTTTACAAAGTATATAATAGAACTCAGGGAGCCCCAAAATGCTCATATGCTAAAAAAATATTTTATCTGGTTCCTTGAGTTTGAGTGGTGTTGTTTAGGTTAGCTGAAGTAGTTTCCATGTTATCAACCAAAGCAATTTCACGACCAGTCAAAATGGCTGGGAAAACTCTATAGGTTTAACATGCACCTGTATTTTGCATGGCCTTACAAATGTCTTAAAAGTGTCAAACATAAGGCAGTCTTTGGGGAAGGGGGAAGACTGCTGGAGTAGCCACACTGTAGGAAAACCCTGGGGTGGATATTGACTTGTAGAGGACTGAGGTATATAATGGAAGGTGCCCACAACTGAGCAGGTTATTTTAATAGTGCTTATGTATAATTAACAGCTTCTGCTGGTAATTCAGGGTGTGAGCTTCACTCCTATTACACTCTGAATTGGCCTTTGAGGCAGCTTTCTTATCCATTCACTAGAGAGAGCATCTAGGAGCTCCAGCACCTAACAGGTTGCTGAAGTAACGTAGTGTGGAGCTCTCATACAGAAGCTATAACCACTCTCTCTTTTATGGGCATTTCCAAGACAGCTGATGTTTTGCCTCCTGATATCCTAGGACTGGAGCATCTCTGAGACTTTGTGTAACCTTACGTGGGCCAGATTGACATTCCATCCTGGTTTTACAGAGCTGGAACTGAGCTACTGAGAAGAAAATACTTGCGTAAAATAACTGAGGTGTTCTGTTGCAAAGCAGAGAATCCTACTACTGTCTTTCAAGTCCTACCCTAACAATACAGGCAAGCATTCAAGCACAAATGATCATTGCTAGAGTTTTCCTAAGCCATTTTGTCCTGGGTATATGTTCATAAGAGACTACTTACACAGGTGAACGGTTAAGATATCTCAGCCTAACTCATTTCATACACACTCAGTTCTGAGTCTCCTTGTTTACAAGAGAATAAGAAAGATTTATTTAGACCAAAGGTGAGAAGTTATTCAGTGAGCATGTCTGATGTGGTACCAGGGGAAGGGTAAATATGAACAAAAATAATAATTGCATCTTATTAAAAAGTCATGACATAACATAATTATATTCTAAGCACCATCTCTGATCCCTCCAACATGCTAGAAGACTTGAGAAAAGCAGGAACTTTCAAAGAGAAAGTCTCATAGTCATCACCAGGCTGTCACCTGTGTATCAGTTTATGCCACTTCCTCAACATGTCAGTAAAAATAGATAGAGAGGGATATATCTAGAAGCTGTCTTCAACCCACAGTCCTGATTTCTGTGAGGGCATTATCATAGAATCATAGAATAGTCTGGGTGGGAAGGGACCTCAAGGATCATAGAGTTCCAAACACCCTGCCACAGGCAGGGCCACCAACCTCCAGGCCTGGATCAACACAAGGTTGCCCAGGGCCCCACCCAACCTGGCCTTGAACACTTCCAGGGATGGAGCATCCACCACCTCTCTGGGCAGCCTGTTCCAGCACCTTACCGCTCCCTCTGCAAAGAACTTCCCCATAATATCTAATGCAAACCTTTCCTCCTTTAGCTTTAATCCATTTCCCCTTGTCCTGCCATTATCTACATTTGTATGCTCCCTTCAGGTACTGGAAGGCTGCAATGAGGTCCCCCCGCAGCCTTCTCTTCTCTAGGCTGAACAAGCCCAGCTTCCTCAGCCTGTCTTTGTAGGGGAGGTGCTCCAGCCCTCTACATCTTTGTGGCCCTCCTCTGAACCCTCTCCAACAGTTCCACATCCTTCTTGTATTGGGGGCCCCAGATCTGGACACAGTACTGCAGATGGGGCCTCATGAGGGCAGAGTAGAGAGGGACAATCCCCTCCCTGTCCCTGTTGGCCACCCCTCTTCTAATGGAGCCCAGGATACCATTGGCCTTGCGAGCTGCAAGAGCACACTGCTGGCTGGTGTTAAGTTTCTCATCCACCACGACACCCAGGTCCTTCTCAGCAGGGCTAGTCTCGAGGAGCTCTTCTCCCAGTCTACTACTAGCTTCCTGGGGAGTATTTGTTTCACAGTTCAGAGTAATGAATGTTATTCTCTCAGAAGGAATTAGCAAATTTCTGATCGCTACATATGATAAATTCTGCTTTATTCAGTTCAAGATCTTAGGCACTATCAATTTACTAAACCAAAACCAGCATCTTCAAAACAAACAGGTGATTTCAGTGAGCAATTAGGCATGTAATTCTGAGGCCCTGGCAAACAAGTATCTTCTAGTGATAGAACTTGAGAGTGGTTGATTGTATGTCTGTATGGCACAATGGGAAAGAGCATGAATACAGTCAATGGTTGATAACCTTGGACTCAGCATCATGCTAACTGCAGTTACAAGGCTTTCAACTGTCTTTCAGGACTAGCAGACAAAGCCGATGTTTATCTGCAATTTTTTTTTCCATGGCCATTTAGGTACCAGCAATGCTAAGTAGACATGTCTGTTTACAAATTTCTGCTTTTGCTCTTCAAGAGACTATTTCTCTTCTAATTCTCATCTTCCTTAAACAGGAACCAGAACCAGAAAGGATCCTTTTTCTTTCAGTGATGGGCCCTGTTTTGATTTCTGAATCAAAATTTACAGGATAAGACATTAGATGAGGGACTATTTTACCAAATAAGACTTTCTGTAAGTAATGTTTCTTTGCCTGAATTTAGAATACTTGAAATTTTGAATATGTCTGAATTGTTCAGGAATGCTAGCATCCACATACAGGTAATTTTTCCCACAAAATTTTTAAAAATAGCCTTAACAAAACACCTGAAATACAATTAACTTCTAATATAGCTTGGTGTCTAAAACGGTAGCAATAAGCCCAGTATAACAGTGATAACACAACATTTGCAGAAATTGTGCTGCCTTCTTGGAGATATGGAACTGTTGGAGAGGGTTCAGAGGAGGGCCACGAAGATGATTAGAGGGCTGGAGCACCTGCCCTACAAAGACAGAATCACAGAATCACAGAATCGTAGGGGTTGGAAGGGACCTCAAGAGATCATCGGGTCCAACCCCCCTGCCAAAGCAGGCTCCCTAGCTCATATTGCACAGATAGGCGTCCAGACGAGTCTTGAATATCTCCAGAGAAGGAGACTCCACCACCTCCCTGGGCAGCCTGTCCCAGGGCTCTGTCACCCTCACTGTGTAAAAGTTTTTCCGCATGTTGGTGAGGAACTTCCTGTGCTCCAATTTACAGCCATTGCCCCTTGTCCTATCTCCACAGACTACTGAAAGGGGGTTGGCCAATTCCCCCTGCATCCCATACTTAAGATATTTATAAACATTAATTAGGTCCCCCCTCAGTCTTCTTTTCTCCAGCCTGAACAGTCCCAGCTCACTCAGCCTTTCCTCATACAGGAGATGTTCCAGGCCCTTAATCATCTTCGTAGCCCTTCTCTGGACTCTCTCCAGGAGATCCCTGTCTTTTTTATACCAGGGAGCCCAGAACTGGACACAATACTCCAGGTGGGGCCTGACCAGGGCAGAGTAGAGGGGGAGGATCACCTCCTTCGACCTGCTGGCCACATTCTTCCTGATGCATCCCAGGATCCCATTGGCCCTCTTAGCCACCAGGGCACACTGCTGGCTCATAGCCAACTTGTCATCAACCAGGACCGCCAGGTCCTTCTCCACAGAGCTCTTCTCCAGCAGGTCATCCCCCAGCCTGTACTGATACAGACGGTTATTCCTCCCCAGGTGCAAGACTTTACACTTGCTTCTATTAAACCTCATCTGGTTTCTCTCTGCCCAGCTGTCCAGCCTGTCCAGGTCTCGCTGGATGGCAGCGCAGTGTTCCTGCGTGTCAGCCACCCCTCCCAGCTTTGTATCATCGGCGTACTTGCTGAGGGTGGATGCTATTCCCTCATCAAGGTCGTTGATGAAGATATTAAACAGGACTGGACCCAACACCGAGCCCTGGGGAACACCGCTAGTCACAGGCCTCCATTCAGATTCTGTTCCACTGATCACGACCCTCTGAGCCCGGTCTGACAGCCAGTTCTCAACCCACCTCACTGTACACTCATCTATCCCATGATCTCTCAGCTTTTCTATCAGGATGTCATGGGAGACAGTATCGAAAGCCTTGCTGAAGTCAAGGTAGATGACATCCACTGCTCTCCCTCCATCCACCCAGCCGGTGATGAGATCATAGAAGGCTATGAGATTGGTCGAGCATGATCTTCCCTTGGTGAATCCGTGCTGACTATTCCTCATGACCTTCTTCTCTTCCAGTTGCTTGGTAATGGCATCCAGAACAAGCTGTTCCATCACCTTTCCAGGGACAGAAGTGAGGCTGACTGGCCTATAATTGTTAGAGTCCTCCTTCTTGCCCGTTTTAAAGACTGGAGTGATATTGGCTATCCTCCAATCCTCAGGTACTTCTCCTGTTCTCCAAGAGCTGTCGAAGATGATAGCAAGCGGCTCCGCAATCACTTCCGCCAGCTCCCTCAGCACACGTGGATGTATCACATCCGGGCCCATGGATTTGTGTACATTAATCCCTTTGAGCCGCTCCTGGACCACCCCTACCTCAACTAGAGGGAAGCTCTTCATTCCCCAAACACTCCTACTTTCATCCAGGATCTGCGGGTCCCGAGGGGCCTTTGGAGTGAAGACCGAGGCAAAGGCGACATTCAGTATTTCCACCTTCTCATCATCACCCATTACCAGGACACCCGCCTCGTTCAGCAAGGGACCTACATTATCCCTGGTCACCCTCTTACTATTCACGTATCTGAAAAAACTCTTTTTATTATCCTTTATGTCCCTTGCTAGCTTCATTTCCAAGCGGGCTTTAGCCTTTCTAGTCGCGTCCCTACAGGCCCTGACAACATCCCTATATTCCTCCCAGGTGCACAGACCCTGTTTCCAGAGTTTATAAACCTTCTGCTTCCCTTTGAGTTTACACATTAGCTCCCTGCTTATCCACACAGGTCTTCTGCCTCTCTTTCCCAATTTTTTACTCAAAGGGATGCACCTATCCTGTGCTTGGAAGAAGTGCTGTTTAAATGCTAGCCAGCTCTCACGGGCTCCCTTGCCTTCTAACAGCGTAGCCCATGGGATAGCTCCTAATAGGTTGCGGAGGAAGCTGGGCTTGTTCAGTCTGGAGAAGAGAAGGCTGTGGGGGACCTCATTGCAGTCTTCCAGTATCTGAAGGGAGCAGAGAAACAGGAGGGTAGATAATGGCAGAATAAGGGGGAATGGATTAAAGCTAAAGGAGGGGAGGTTTAGATTAGATACTAGGGGGAAGTTCTTTACAGAGAGAGTGGTAAAATGCTGGAACAGGCTGCCCAGAGAGGTGGTGGATGCTCCATCCCTGGAAGTGTTCAAGGCCAGGTTGGGTGGGGCCCTGGGCAACCTTGTGTTGATCCAGGCCTGGAGGTTGGTGGCCCTGCCTGTGGCAGGGTGTTTGGAACTCTATGATCCTTGAGGTCCCTTCCCACCCAGACTATTCTATGATTCTATGATTCTATGTCCATGAGGCACTGACTATCTATTTGTGCTCCCAGGAGGAAAAAATAAAGTAAAAATTCTGAGCTGTTCTTCCTTTGTTCTGTGCACACTTTATGTCAAGAGGATAGATAGCTACCAGACAGAATGGAGAGCAAGGTCTCACTTCATTATTATCCGGAGTACTGATCCTGAGTCATACTGCTACTCTCTCCTTTTACTTTCTCATGTCATTTGTGCCTATTTAATTCACAAAGCTGTTTCATTTTGACATTGATAGAAGTTTTTATATGATCAGATTTTAACTGTCTACATGAACGCACATGAAAATAGATAACATATATGACCAAGACAGGTTATTCTTTGATTCATACAATCTTCCTGTTTAAATTACTCACACATATGCATAAATCTAACCATAATTCCGTATTTAGAGCAATCCCACAAAAATCAGTGGAAAAAATGAGACAAAATATATGGTTGGACAGGTAGGAAAAGAACACATCCAGACAGATAAGGTGGATCAATACAGAAATAAACCTCAGCAAATATATTTTAAAAATTAACCCTTTCCCCCAATATATGTCTGTAAGTTATTGAGCTATCTTGTATTTATCATGATGCTATCAAAAACTTGTCATGCAATGTAACTTTATCCTTACTTATGTCTATAGTGCTCTTCTGAACCAAAATATTCTGTTACATAGCTGTGTATTGGCCATCATTGGTTCACCTTTGAGAAGATGACATTGTGAAATCTCCTCTCTTGTTCCTTTTCAGATCAGGCATATTCTGGAAAACAGAGTATAAATCTGTGCAGTCACCAAGAATTTTAGTGTCTCTCACTAAGCAATTAAATCTTTGGCAACTGTTGATCATGTAAGCACAAATGAGACAGGCATATGGGAAAAGGTATATCTTTGAGTGAAGTATCCAGGATTTGTGATCGTTCAATACAAAATCTATGTTCTCACTCATCACACCTGCCAATTAAATGAATTTAAAAGCTACTGAGACAGTAGAGGGAGGAGGGGGTAAAGTAGCACAGAAAATATAATTAATGCAAAGGGAAAGTTTTTTTGTAAGATTTCAGAAAACAATATCACATTTTATTTATTTTCTTATGTAAATCTATTCTAAATTGTATGGCTAAATGAGGAGATAATTGCTTCCCAAAGAAAATGGCATTCCAGATTGGATATTTTACGTATATATATATATATTCACAAACACAATACATTTGCACTTCAAGTTTAATAATTGATACTGAAACATTTTAGGAATGTGAACAATAGAACATCTTTTACAGATTCATTTTATAAACATTGCAGCCATCCTAAACTTTTTGATAGGCAATACTATGTTTATAAACATACGAAGAGGACAGCTGAGGTCATCTAGATGATGTCTTCATTAAAATCTTGTTATGATTTATAGAAAAGACACAAAAATCCTACCATTCACCACCATCAGCAGTAATACATTGCTAAATAAATACAGATAAAATGAAAAAGGCAAGAAGTTTTTAAAAAGTATCTAAGTTTATATCACAGCTCAAGTGCAGACCTGATGTTTGATATATCTTCTGGTAATAGGAACATCATACTTCATCCAAATGTTAGGTGTTGAAATTGGAACTACCTCTCACACCACTTTACCTGCCTGACAGCATTCCAATGAAAATGTGACTTTTCCAGTTTATGATTTTATCTTTCCATGCATATATGACATAATATAACAATAGGTTCTGCATTTTAAACAATTCTGCTTCCTTATTTACAAGACTAAAGGCCTGGACAAAAATTGTAAATTTTCATTATTTTTTTCTCCTTGAGGTTTCTCCTGAAAACTGTCATTGTGGATTATCTTGATCTTGATCTTAAATCTAAATTGAACATGCATACTGCCTCTTCCCCTACTCTGAAAATAATTTTGTCCCTTCTCTCTGTTTCAGTTCATGCCCCAGTGCCAAAATCTGGTTTCTTTGTTCTCCTACTGGAAAGCAACAACCTTAAGTATCAATTACTACTGTTTATCAGGAAAAACTTGTCAAAATAGTTATTTTCATGTAAGATAAATGGTATACAGGAAAACAAAGTAGGGATACTAGAATACAGCAATTCAATAGCAAACCTGTAACTTTGGAGTATGTAGCTGGAATGTAAAATCCCCAAGTCATCAACATCTGACTAAATATAAAGCCATAAATGTTTTGATAAAATAGAAACAAACAGGATATTTTGTTTCAACAAATAGTAGTTTTATTGACTAGGATAGATAAGATAATTCCAGTTGGAAGTGAACTACAATGATCACCTAGTCCTGCTTGACCACTTCAGGGCTCTCCAAAAGTTAAAGCATGTTATTAAGGGGATGTTATTAAGACCAGTATCAAGGTCAGGCTTGATGGGGCTCTGAGCAACCTGATCTAGTAAAGATGTCCCTGCTTACTACAGGGGGTTTGGACTAGATGACGTTTAAAGGTCCCTTCCAACCCAATAGATTCTATGGTTGTCAGAATGCCTCTTAAACACTGACAGGCTTAGAGCAATGGCTATCTTTCAAAGAAGCCTGTTCCAGCATTTGACTACCTTCTCGGTAAAGAAATGTTTTCTAATGTTAAGTCCTCAGACACAGTTTTGAACCACTTCCATGTGTCTTGTCACTGGATACTAGGGAGAAGATATCAACACTGTCCTCTCCACTTCCTCTCCTCAGGAAGCTGTAGAGAGCAATGAGGTTGCCCCTCACACTTGTCTCCAAAGTAGACAAACCAAAAGTCTTTAGCTGTTCCTCAAAGGACATGCCTTCCAGCACTTTTACCATCTTTGTTGCTCTCCTCTGGACACATTCAAGGACCTTTACATCCTTCTTAAATTGTGGGGTCCAAAACTGCACACAGTACTCGAAGTGAGGCCACAGCAACCCTGGATACAGTGGGACAATCCCCTCTTTTGATGGGCTGTTTACACTGTGTTTGATGCACCCTGGGATGCAGTTTGCCCTCTTGGTTGCCAGGGCACACTGCTGACTCATATTGAGCTGCTATTAACCAGCATCCCCGAATCCCTTTCTGCAGGGCCACTTGTCTCCCAGTGTATACTTGTGCCTGGCATTACTCCATCCCAGGTGCAGAAACTGGAATTTCTCTTGTTAAATTTCATCCCATTAATCATAGCTCAATGCTCCAATCTTTCCGGTTTCCTCTACAAGGCCTCTCATCCCTCAAGAGAGTTCACAGCACCTCCCAGTTTGGTATCATCAGCAAACTTGCTAATGGTACATTCAAGACCTGCACTGAGGTCATCAGTAAAAATATAAAACAGAAACGGCTCTAGAATTGAACCCTGAGGAACATCCCTACTGACTGGTCACCAGTGGGGTGCAGCCCCATTCATTACAACCCTTTGAGCCCTGTCCTTTCAGCTAGTTCTTCACCCAGCACACCATAAACCTGCTCATGCCACAGTTGGATAACTTGTCCAGAAGGATGCTGTGCAGGACAGTATCGAAAGCCTTACTAAAATCCAGAAAAAACTACATCCACCGCCCTTCTTTCATCCACTGGACAGGTGACCTTATGATAGAAGGATATCAAATTAGTTAGGCACTGAGTTCTCACGTATACATCCAAGAGCTGGTTTTAAATTTTGAATTAATTTAATTTAAGGAGTATAGAAAATATGCAATCACAGCTATACTAGAATCCTGTTGTTGTAGGACTAGAAACTAAGCTTGAAGGAGAGCAGAAGGCATGGGTAAATACATGTAGTTCACTAGAACAGCAGCTCAGTTTTATGTCTTTTTTTGGCTCCCTTGCCAATAATACTACATCCCTATCACAATGCAAACAGTGTGATTGGACACAGTTCAGTGGCACATCTGATTAGTGCATATCTTACAGACATGTATCCGAACTTCTTGTGAAGACAGAAATTGCAATTCTTCCATTTTTCCTACTGGTTTGATCCACTGGCTAATAAACTACTGTGATAATTCTGTGCCTCATTTCCCACTTTAACTTGTCTGGTTTAAATTTCCAGTCAGTTAAACTAAAGAGTCTTTAGTATCTAATATTTCTTCTCTATGATGGTACTTATCCCCAAGGATCAAGTCACTTCTCATTCATTGCTGCACTAATGGACCCTGGATGGTGATAAAACGCACCTCAGACTGAAGCCAGGTCATCCTCTGTGGGGTTCCAAGGAGGTCTGATGTCCAAACAAAACCAAAAATATCCTTCGGTGAGAGCAGGTGATCTGTGATAAACTTAGAAGCCATTTATCTGACCTGTTGGTCAGCACTGACCCTAAAGAGAAAATGTTATTGTGCACTTTCAAAGAGATTTTGACTCTACCCCTGCCTGTCAGAATAAACCCACCCTTACCTGAATTCAGGAAGATAAGTGCATTTTAGTCAAGAATTGACCCATTCTGATATCCACATGCTCTGTGACATACAAGGACAGATAGGCATCTCCTGTTTTATCCTAGCTGGCAGCAGTACACGTGGCCCAGGAGCAGTTCATGGATGTCCTTCACCCCCTTGTAAATAACCACTTCTGAGAGCACAAAGGATTCATTCTCCATAATTAAGAACTAATTCAATACCCGTTGAAATCAACGGAACATTTTTCCACCGGCTTCAGTGTGCTTCAGCCCAAGCCCTGAAACCGACAATCATCTGGTGACATTTGTGTTATATTAACCCAGCCTTTAGGAACTATATTGAGGTCTCCAACTCATTTCACATAAGCCACCAAACAGTAATAATTTTCAGACAGTGTCAACCTGACCCAGATTTGAACTGGCAATCTGGAGCTAGAAAGCACTATAATCCATTACTAGCCCCGTGAACCATCTGGTCACAATATCTCAAGTAACTTATATGGTACTTAGTAGCTGAGTAGTTTACTGAGACTTGTAGGGTAAAAAGCAGAGTTTGTGTACGTGTGTGCATGTATGCATTTATATAGAATTAAAAATTTTCTGTCGTCAACAGAAATACTTGTAAATGACACAGATTTTCTGTTCACTTATACAGACTACTGTGCAATTAAAGAATTAATTTACAGGTTTTGTACTGGAGTGACAATCAGTACAAAAGCATAAAGACCTAGGGCAAAATCCTAATGAAAGTATTGTAACCAATTACAGTCAGGCGTACGGATATTTTTTGTGAGAATCTCCAGCACTGTATTTGTGTGTTTCTTTCGGGTACATAAACACTTGGCCAGATAAATCCTTTTTTACACCCATATAACAATCCTGTTTAGTTTTTATAAGCTCTTCCCACTAAGAATTGAGCTTGCTGGTTACACACAGAATATACTAATTCCTGCCACCCTCTCATGTTTATATATCACAGAGAAGTCAATGGATGCAGTTTCCACTGTTTTGTACCTTAATCACTCATCTGCTTTAAAGTAAAGCGAGTGGCAAAGGCTACCAGGTTAAATGGTGTTATTCTAAATCCATTTTGCAGATGTGTACATGCTTAAGAGCCAGTGAAAAATAAGATCTAAAAGGAGCTATGTCTTCTTCCTAAAAAAGTATTTAGTCTTGAAATATCAACAGGAAAGATCTTCATGTGATTTGATGTATATACTTTAATATTTTAATAATCTGCCTGGTCTCAAATCCATGCTTCATTTAAGCTGTATTTTACAGTAGTAGTCAGGGTCAATTTATAGAAGAAAACTCATTAACAATGTGATAGACGTATGAATATAAATGCAACACAAGAAACTCAGACTAGAAAAGCACGGTGAAAAAGTCAGTATATTTACTGAAACTCTTGTCTTTAAATGAGCTTTTGCAAACTTCTTTTACTAGCATTATCTGACAGTTTAAAATTAAATACTGATGACCCTTGGGAGTCAAAGGGTTTTGTGTAACAGATGAACATATACCTGCCTTTTTTTACTACAAAAAATTTAAATAAAGCATATGATTTTCCATCTTATATGAAAGAAGCTCCTAACATTTCTCTGAGGTCCTACGTTCTCCGCCTTGAGTTCCTCACAGTAATGCCACAGTACACTGCACACAGGTCACCCATGAGTACATAAGAATAAGCTTTTTGATGTGTCTGACTTACAAAACAGTTCAAGTGCTAATACACTAATTTTTCTATTCATTGTTCCAGGAAACAGAAACAAGAGATAGGAAATAGATCTCTTGATTTAGTCCTTCACCACTTGTAAGTTCTCTTTGTGCCTAATCAAAGGTACTTGATACTCATCTGCTTAATTCTGCAAACACTATCCACAGCAGCTCTCTTTCTCAGTTCGCTTGTCATCCATCTGCTGATGATGAAAAGATCCACTGCATACCAAGCAAGGTGAGATCTGCAGAGAGAAAAGAAATAGCATTGTAACCAGAATAAATGATGGCAGGGGGAAAACATTTTTTTCAGACAAGTCATTCTTCAGGACTTGCTGAAGGAAAGAAGCAACCCCAGACTCAGATGGATTCAGCCTCTGACTCTCAGGTGGCAGAAGGGTAACAACTTTGGGTTACATCTCAAGTACCTGCTCATAAAAAGCAAAAAAATATTTGAGCGTGAGAACAGATTTAAAGATGTCTTGGCCTCAAAACAGGATGCTATTGGAATGTTTACCTGGTTCCTAATCAAAGCTTGTGTTTAACAATATTTGAAAGCAGTATTGGTGAAATTACCAAGGCACCAAATGAAATACCTATACACTGGGAAAACCCAAAATTGTATTAGATAGCTGCTGAAAAGAAAATTCTGTTTGAGTATTCTAAGAGAGCAGTTTATACAGGGAAGCCTCATATTTCATACTCTCATTGATTGCTAATATGCTTCAATTAGCCTTAGTATGGTTGTTTCTGTGATACTAAAAAGAATCCCTTTATATTACAGTTTTAAACCATGTTTCAAAAATGAAGAGAGGGAAAAAAGTAGCATTCTTCTCTTCTTAAGGTTTATCATAGTTTTACAAATTTGTACATACAAATTTCATGTACAGCACTGGGCAAGAACCAATGTATTTTTCACTGTCACTTACTGTAGCATTTTGTTTTATCTCCATTTTTACCATAAAGGCAAGAGTAATGCATTTAATATAATGCGTTTAATATAAGGCAAGGATAAGAATTATTCACCTACAGAATGCCTTCTGCAGATCAGCAAGTGCTTTACAAATATTAATGAATTAAGTTTCACATCCCCAATGAATTATTTTTTTTTCCTATTGTACAGCAGGGAAAAGAGGCAGAACAACCAGAGATGTCTCACTAAAGGTCACCCAGCAAGCCAAGGCTGGAGCTAGAAATAAAGGCCCCAGGTAACCTGGCTCCCAGTTATATATGCTAATCACTAGGAAAACTTCTGACAGGAGATTCAGAGAATCAGTGAGAGCCATGAGTTTAGAAGACACAGTCACTTACTGAGGCCTGACTCCTGTGGCATTGCTGTGTCAATCAGAGTTGCATCCCTGAAGCCATGCCACTTGGATCTGTAGCCTTAAAGAGAGCAGTGAAACTAGACTATTGGTATGTCTGGGTAAAGGAAGTTAGCTTTGCCACCTGGGTATCAAATATGACTAATGTAGCTCTTTACATCCAAAACACCTTTTTGGTTGGCCTTGGCTGGCCTTCGGATACCTACCAAGCCACTCAATCACTCTCCCCTCAACAGGCTCAATGTCACTCATAGCTCTTCTGCCTCCTCCCACCAAATAATGCAGAGGGATGAGGAACTTGATGTTGTACTCAGTTCATAACACTTGTCTCTGATGCTCCTTTCTCCTTTCACTCTTCCCCTGCTCCAGCCTGGGGTCCCTCCCACAGGAGACCATCCTTCATGAACTTCTTCAATGTGGGTCCTTCCCATGTCCTGCAGTTCTTTACAAACTGCTCCATTGTGGGTCATTTCCATTGGGTACAATCCTTCAGGAATGGACTGCTCCAGGCTGGGTCCCCACAGGCCACAAATCCTGCCAGAAAACCTGCTCCTGTGTGGGCTCCTCTCCATGGGCTGCAATTCCTGCCAAGAGTCTGCTCCAGTGTGGGCTCTCCATGGGCTGTAGCTTCCTTCAGGGCATATCCATCTGCTCTGGCATGGGGTCCTCCACAGGCTGCAGGGTGGATATCTCCTCCACCATGCACCTCCATGAGCTGTGTCTGTGAAGACCTGTTTTCATGAATGAGTCCTGAACTTATTTGAGCTCTGTGTGTTTTTCTGATCTTGTCATGGGGAGTAAAACATACTAGCATGCTATCAACAGCTAAGATTTCTCCATCATTCAGTTACCTTGACCAAAAAATAAAAATCAGATATGAAGCATATTCTGTATTTTTTATTTAAGATATAGAGATTCAAGTATACAATAAAGCAGTTCAGCATACATCTACACAAAGGGCTGCCAACAGTCACATTTCTACTCTGTCCAGTTTCAGAATCATCCAGATACAATCCAGTTCCTGTCAAGGAGCCAGCTGTGTGTTAAAAGAACATTGTTCCAGGCCTAACAGCCAAGTTAAGAACAAGGATGGTTTTTGCAGAATGCTTGTGTTCCTGGGAATCCTTTAAACCCATGGCATTGTTCTTCATGGATCTCCTTCTCAAGATTTGTCTTGACACTCTCTGGACGTCTACCACTAGGAAAACCCAGATTCCTCTGAAACATATTTCACTTTTGACACTGACAGTGATATTGCTGTATTGGGAGGGAGAAAAAAGCTGAAAAGGGAAGGCGAGAAAGGACAAGAGCTGTCTGAAAAGCTCAATATGCCAGGTTCTGTAAGTAACCCTGAAGAATTTACACAAATGTCAGTGGTGTTCATTGATTTTAAGTGCTGGTATCCGGATCTCTACAGCCCTTAAGCAGCTGAGTTGTCACATTGGGACCTCTGAGATAGAGCTGAGGTAGTGCTCCATGACAGAGCTCAAAACTGGGATGGACAGCAGAGACCAGTCCTACAAAATCTGCTACAGACACAGCTGAACAAGAAACCAGGTTACCCAAACAAACCCCGAAGACTAAAATATGGTGGAAAATTAAATGGGTCTCACTAAACTGTGTTCTGCATCCACATCTAATGTCAACAAGTGAATGAAAAGGTTGAAAAATTGGAAAAGTTTCTGATTAGAGGTTAGATGATCACAGTGGTCCTTTCTGACTTTAATCTTTGACTCTATGAATAAACAATGAGAGTATTTAGAGTGCAGAGGGAAACAGGGAAACCTTACCAGCAGGTGCTCAGTTGGGTTAGCAATAATATTCACTGCTGGATATCCTTGCTGGTCGGGGTCCACTGTTAATTGGATGGTGCTGAGAACACAAGGATGATCACGTTTCCCTTGGAAGCCTGTGGAGGGCTATCACCCATCGCAACTGGGGCACCAGGAAACTTTTAGCAGAATTGGCAGCCAGGGCTCTCATTTGACATCTTCTCTATTTGAGGGAATTAGTGGAGATGGGCGAGTGCTGGGTATTTTTAGGTCTGAGGGAAAAAAGGTGAATGATACTTTTGGGAACGCTGAGAGAAATGTGGTTTTGCTGTTGATGCTTACTATGTTTATGGCTGCAGTATATGTACCTATTTGTTATGATGCACTTAAAAGATTAAGAAAACAGCACAGTTGTACAGTTATTAAGCAAAGTTCACTGCACTGTAGATGATTTTTAGGATCCCAGAATGCTGAAATGTAAGCCCACTTAAGCATTTCCTTATTTTCACACTTATTTTCACCTTTTGATGATGAACTAAAAAATTTCATTTATATAAAGATGCAGGTCTCTTGTAGGTCCAGTCCTTGCAAAGGAATTGCAGCAATGATGAAAGAAATGTGCAATGAGAGGGAAAGCTCTTTCTTTCAAAACGTTGACTCTACTTGCGTGTATGTATTTATGTCTTTAAGCAGCTGATATTGGTGAGGGATTTCACTATGTAATTTGCTTGTGCAAGGCTAATATTTTATAGGGAAAATAAAGGAAAGGGGTTAAACCAAAAATGCATTACATTCCTTTTTGGCATAAGACTGCAACCAGATTGAGTCTCTGAGCATCTATTTTTCAAAAAGCCTCCTGCAGTATTGGCCTGAGCGTCCTCTGAACTAGGGTATGTGCAACATGTAGAGAAAGAGCAGCATCTGCTTAGTTTTCATATCATCCCTCCTCAAAATAATTTAAAAAGCTATTTCATAGGATTAAATGACTTATTACAAATAACAGTAGTAATGAACAGAATTTACAGTTTTCATTCTGCTATCATCATTTCAACAAACGTAGGTACCCAAATGAGGTGAAAACATTTCCCTTTGATGCCATCAAAGCCTTTTCGTAGTGTCATACTAACCACTTTATCTTGGGTTTTATGTATCACACTAGCTGAGATTTAGCTTTCACAGTTAAGCATTGTAATACCTTTGTGAGTTTGTCTATAAACAAATGATTGGACACCTTCAGTTGTTAAGGTCAACATTGTGATTAATGAGCATGAAAATCCTCCCAGGAAATGTACTATCCAAATTTGGAACTGCACATCAAAGGATCAGGGCATAGAGTGTTAACAGCAAAGGAACAAAACTGACAGTGCCATCATAGTGTTGCTGGCTGCAAAAGTCATAGATTTTTTTTCTTCTTTAGCTCACCTCTAATATGATGCAGGTGGGGGGAGTAACTTTCTGTGAGAAAATATGGTAGATCCAGCACAGCACAAGTTTAAGTAGCTTTAGCCTGAGGATTACCCATAACCTGTTTCCCATAGATGTGTTGAATATCAGGTTTGAGTTTCATTAAGCAATACATCACTTATAAGTTCCAATTTATTAAGAACTAATACATCAAAATATAATAAAATAAATTCTTAGCTAACAACCGTGTGATTGCTCAGCTACTTACTGCACTGGATACTTGATTTTATATATATATATATAATCATGGGTAGCACTAGTCAACTCTGCCAGAAATGCCAATGTATTGAAATGGCAACTTTTGACAGAAGTGTACTAGTTCAGATGAAACTTTCATTGAGAAAGGTTTCTTTGCTCCAGGACAGAATTTCTGATCAAAATGAGACAGAAAGAGAGGAAAGAGAATAGTGTAGTGGTTATAACAGCCATGGAAATCCAAGTCACTTAAAAAGACCCAAGTCAGGAGTCCGGTTCTCTTGCAGTCCAGGCTTCCTGCTGGAGCAGTCCAATCCCATATCCTCCCTCTCATCTTCAGAAAGTTGTGATTTCATCTTGTGGAATAAGAAAAGTTTTGAAGTTTCAGCAGACTTCAAAGCTGTTTCCCACTGTATCCTGTTGCTTCCTTATCATTTTGTAAAGAAAGCTTTGTAAAGTGAAGAGCGCTGAGACCAATGAGGAGTTCAACTAAAAATAGCTACACATATGAAATTAAGCAACTACTTATTAAAATAGCAGTTTCTTTGCCAGAGAATGATGCATCATAGCCTTCAATACATGCCTAGCTGTTGAACCTGTTTTACCATGGAGAGGTATTGTAATTCTTATATTTGTTAGCTGCCCACCATTATTTTAAACACCAATTATTAGTTAATTAAAAAGAAAACTTGTGTTATTAAGATGAATAATTCCTGTGGCAGATATCAGAATTTAAGCTAAATTATTCTTTTTCTCCATTAGGCTATTTCTAGAAAATCCATGACAACTTTCAGAATTCATGTCTTCATACAAATTATGTTACCCATTTACATGTTTGAATTATTATTAAAAATGATTTTTTAAAAGCTTAAATCTATAGTTTGGTACACGGCAAAGAAAACAACACATTATTTTTATTTTTCAGACTTACTGGGAGTTTGCTGCTAGTAGAACAAAAAGAAGCTGGGGGCAGAAGAAACAAGCAGAGACTTGCCATTTCCCATCTGAAGCCTACAATGGAAATTGACCCCCCATGCTGGATAACTGTGAATGTAATATATTACTCAGCAAGTACAGATTCTTAAAATAACAAAACAAAAAAACAAAAAATAAACCACATCATACCGACACAAAAGTAACTTCTCTTTGGTTTACATAATCTTCTGATACATCACTATTGCTGCCCTTCACCACATGATTAGTAAATTATACCAGTGACTAATGTTGTCATTAAAAAATACAGCAAAGGACAAGGAATATCAAAGGAAAGCAGAAATATGATTCGATCAGAAAACTGAGAAAGGTAGGGGGTAGGTCTGGGAACATGGGTGGAACCAATTATGTTTTCTATTGCTATTGCAACTTTGAGTTCAGGCGGTCAATAACAGAGCTCTTAACCACAGAGGTTCGTCTCTACATCGAAGACCAGATGTTCATAACATGTCTCAGGCATGCCTCCAGTTTTTCCCTCTTCACAGCATCAAATTTATGACTGGACTTAAGTCTTACCCTTCTTTATCCAAACACTGTTTCTCTTTTATCCTGTTGACATGTTGAAGGCAGACAATCCTAATTTGTTTCTTTGTCTTGAATAATTAACAGCCCTGGTATAATTTCCAAAAGCATCTTTCAAAACAAAACTGTATTTTCTGTGATGGTGCAATTACTAGCCATCAATGAAGAATCTATAGGAAAACCATATAAAATATTTAAATTGGAATTAAAATTGAAAGAGGAGGCTAGGTATATATTTAGGCTTATGCTTCAATAATTTATTATAATTGCAGTAATGTAACAGGAAAGCTGCTGCTGCAAACATAGCTGTAGAATTACTGCTAGAAAGTAACAAGAGCTTATGTAGTAAATATGTTTCTTAAATACAAATGAAGAAAAAAGAAATTTTAAAGGTTATTTATAGTTTCATGCCCCAGCTCTTACAATGTTTCATTGCAAGCTGCACGGCTGAAGTCAGGTGGCCCAACTGAAAGATGGTGGCAGTGTTTCCTTTCAGAGAAATGTCATTTATCTCATGATCTGGGGCAAGGCCTCTGCTCACAGATCCCAGAGGAGCTGGGTGAAGCCCAGGGAAAGACAGAATCGCAGAATCGTAGGGGTTGGAAGGGACCTCGAGAGATCAAGTCCAACCCCCCTGCCAAAGCAGGCGCCCTAGGAGAGATTGCACAGATAGGCATCCAGATGGGTCTGGAACATCTCCAGAGAAGGAGACTCCACCACCTCCCTGGGCAGCCTATTCCAGTGCTCTGTCACCCTCACTGTGTAAAAGTTCTTCCGCATGTTGGTGCAGAACTTCCTGTGCTCCAGTTTACAGCCATTGCCCCTTGTCCTATCTCCACAGACTACTGAAAAGGGGTTGGCCAATTCCCCCTGCATCCCATACTTAAGATATTTATAAACATACTTAAGATATTTATAAACACAGTTAATATATATGTGTGTGTATATATATATATATATATATATACACATTTAATATATAAATAAATATTTATCAGATCCCTTCTCAGTCTTCTTTTCTCAAGGCTGCACAGCCCCAGTTCTTTCAGCCTTTCCTCATAGGGCAGATGCTCCAGGCCTTTAATCATCTTTGTGGCAGGATGAAGTGGATGCGAGCTCTGGCCTGGAGATTGCAAAACCACACACAGCTGTCCAGCTGTGACACCCTCTGCCCCCTAAAATGTTCCTACTGTCCCCGCACTGCACCTGGCACAGACCTGAACCTTGCAGGAGAGTGGTGGCTGCTGTGGCTGCTGGCCTCCTGCACCAGGGAGCTGCTACTGGAGGAACAGAGAGATCACCCAGCAAGGAGAGCAAGAAGAAGGACATGATGGGATAACAGAGCAGGTGTGAAAGGATAGTCAGTAAAACAAAAGCAAAGGACAGAAAACAGAACTCAGCATTTTTATTTAGCATCAAAGAACAAGAGCAAGGCTAAATCACCTTTCTCTTCTGTCCAGCAGTCACAGACGGGAAGGTAGAAAACATGGCTCTGCTGGGATGACATGGAGTTTCGGGACAAACAGTACGTGAAAGGTCACACAGCTCTGGAAGTGTCTTCACAGAAAAAGCTCTGGTTTTTATCTCATGTAACGATTGTACACTCATTATCCCAAGGTAAATACATGACCATGGTACAGTACTGGAGCTTTAGAAACAAACCGTATCCAGACATGGTAAAACTAGATGGAACCTGAAGTCTTCATCAAATGATATCACTTTGAAGCTAAACACCTACCACAGGGATAAAATTAGTTACTCAAGGAACTGGAGAAAGGCTGTATTTAGGCTGTACTCAGTGTTGAATGCACCAAAATTCACACTGATCTAACTGGGGAAAAAAAGTCCCACAAAATAGCTTTCTTCAAAATAATCCCTTACAGCCAAACATTTTTAAAACAAAGTATTATGAATTGTGGAGCAGAAACCCATCATCAGCTCGTTCTCACTCTGCAGTTGGATGATTGGCAGCTCTAAGTGAAAGCACCACCTAAAGAAACATCTGTAGACCAAATGCAAGGAAAGCAGCAGGGGAAAGAAAGGTGTCTTTGGAGCAGCCTAGTTTCAACTCAGCTTGAAGTGACTGTGAGATGGCACCAGGACAGAGTTTCAGCTGGAAAGAGGAGTTGTCAGTTTTCCTCAGGGAACTCATGCTCAGTCTTAGGAAGCATTACCAATTTCTGTCTGGGACTGAAAATGTAGTTGGTTTCAAGTGGTCTCCTAAAGAAACAAAGTTTACCTGGTTTGTATTTCTGATTTTCACTTCCCCTCAGTAACTTGTGAACCAGTTTGCCTGGTTAAGCTGCCTCTGACACACTGTTAGTGGTATCAAGGATATTAAGTTCCTCTGAACATCACAGAAGTACATGGCCAGGTGGAGGAAAGAGACTCAAGTCTGAGTCCCCAGAACAGGAACTGGTAGGAGCTCAGGTATCATTTGGAAACCAATACATCCAAAAAGACAAAGCTTTAGGAATGGTCCAGCCACAGGAAAGTTCAGCTATTAGCTATCCAAGGCAAAAATGAACACAGCACCGTGGAAAATCACACTGCATATTTATTGCTATTGCTAAAGTGTGGGATTTTTCCCCAGAAAACCCTTGGAAGCCTAAGAGCTGGCAATGCTCCCTGCCATGGAAACCTGATGAAACTCCTTGCAAACTGCCATTAAATGTACACAGTTCAAAATTTCACATTTGGCAAGCCTAGTCTACAGATATTTTTACATAAAACAGAATGAGTTCCACAGCCCCAATGGTTATATACTCTGTAAACCTAGGTGCAGTATTTGTTTATATTAAGACAATATCTTCACAGCCAGAACAACTAGAAAATAGCTCAGATTCCATTCAAAACTTCCTGACCTCTAGAAAACAGCTTCATGACTCTAGGGTCAAAAAGGGTTAAATACATACAAACACATAAATAAAAATCAGTTTACATGACATAAAATTGAAATCAATAACTTCTCCCAGCACTTGGGGTCCCTTCCAACTCATACCATTCTATGATTCTATGATTCTATGATTCTATGATTCAGCAGTGCTTCTCCCAACACGAGAAATAATGATTGTACTATACTTTTCCATAGTATGTCTTACATAAGAAATTCAACAAGAAATTACAAGTTTACAGACATCTTGGATGAGATGACCTTTAAAGGTCCCTTTCAACCTGTGATTCTATGATCTTACCTGGACCTATTTATAGCCTGGAGTCCAGCATCCAAGCTCTGTGGTCCCCAGTACAAAAAAGATACTGAGCTGTTGAAGCAAGTCCAGAGGAGGCTACAAGGATGATCAGGAGGCTGGAGCACCTCTTCTACAAAGACAGGCTGAGAAAATTGAGCTTGTTCATCCTGGAGAAGAGAAGGTTCTGGGGAGACCTTATAGCAGCCTTCCAGTACCTGAAGGGGCCTACAGGAAAGATGGAGAGGGACTATTTGTCAGGGAGTGTAGTGACAGGACAAGGGGTAATGGGTTTAAACTGAAAGAGGGAAGGTTTAGAACAGGAAGAAGGAAGAAATTTTTGACTATGAGGGTGGCGAGGCCCTGGCACAGGCTGCCCAGAGAAGCTGTGGCTGCCCTCTCCCTGGCAGTGTTCAAGGCCAGGTTGGATGGGGCTTTGGGCAACCTGGGCTAGTGGATGGTATCCCTGCCTATGGCAGGGGGGTTAGAATTAGACCTTCAACCTCCAACCCAAACCAGCCTGTAATTCTGCGATTCTATTTGAGGCAAGTAGTAGAACAGCTATTTTTTCTCTTACTACTTTATATGGCATTAAGCAAGGAAAATTTCCCTAGATTATCATAATTAAGCAATACAGATTGTACTTTTGGTTTAGTAATAAATATTTTCACATTTCCATTTGCACCAATAAGTAGCTTAAGCAATATTTACATTCTTTGCACTGTGCCATGTAAAAGCTGTAATGAGAGTAAAACAAATTGTTGGGATCACTTTTTAGAGCAATAAAAGCTGACAACACTGCTTAATAAAAAGTACAATTTTCTAGTAGCACTTACGGAAATCTAGATGAAAATTTTGCAATGCCACTTTGGGTTTTGGGTACCCAGTTTATACAGTTCTAAAGATATGAGAACTGTCAGTCTTTCATTTTGAAAATGCACACTTATTAGATAGGTGCCTCAGCATTGCATATCCAAAACTGGTTATTATAAAACAATGGGAACTGCCAATAATCCTGATCCTATACTGTGCATTACCTATACCTAATATGCCAATGTAGAAAACAACAACAGAAAGTTTTCTAGTGTATTTTATTTTTTTCGTCAATAGGTAAAATTTGTCATACCTCTTGCTTACAACAATTTTCAGCTTTGACTGTTCACTTAAGTGAACAATACTTGATGGTTCCCTGAATCTTTTTAATCACCTATTCTAATTTTTTGGTTGGGATTATTAATATAATGTAAAGATGGGAACAAAGGTATTCCCCTAACCAAATCATGAATTGAACTTGTTTTTCTAAGGCGTGTGGTCTAATAATAATGGTTTTGCTCCTGAAAATAAACTTGTTCACTTAGCAACAGTCTATTATTATTAAACTTCCATCAAAAAGGCAATTGAGTTACTTGTGGATTTTTTATCTTTTCCCTTTTTCCTTTTTTCCTTTTTTCCTCAGGGATCACCTTAGAAAAAAGGTAGAAAGCATTACTTTTTTGACTCAAATGGTCAAGCAAAATATGCAGTCTTCCATGAGAAGCAGTTGATATCAAAAGATGGCACTTTATTTAAAGAAAATGTATCCCTTTTCCACAACAAAATTCATGCCAAAATAGCAGAGAGTCTTTTTCTTGGCTTATAGATTCATGTCTTTTCAGTCAACCCCTTGCCAAAAGGTTTCCTTTATATTTTTTTTTTCTCAAGATGACACTGTAAGAGCTTTCTCTCTGCGTCCCTGTTGTGCTTAGCTGCCTCTCTGTCTCACACAAAGCTGGATTCACATTAGTCCCTTGACTCTGTATTTTTTTACAAAATCCTTGAAGAATAACATCCAACTAAATGGTCTGGCTCATTGTCCAAATTTCTGTATGGGTAATGGTTTTCTGTTGTTTACCAAAACAGCGTTTCATTTTTCCTTTATCTACTCTAAATAAAAGGTGGTTTTCAAAAGGTAGTTCAATGCATCCACATCCTCTATCCTCCTCCTCCAATATTAACTTCATCCTTTGCCTTCATAGTAAAAAAAAAAAAAAATAGCAATTTCCCCTGTGGCATGATGAGAAAGCAAGCCACAATTTCCAGATGATAGAAATTAAATATGGATATAATTGCATGAGTTTTTTTATATCAGGGCAATTTTATCTCAGCCCAAATTGGTTTTGTGGCTGTCCAAGTCTGCCTCACTACTTCCCACCCAATTTGCTTTCAACCACCCAGGATGGGCATCTTTCACCGAGCCCCCGCGGAATGTCTATTGTTGCTGTGAATTCTGCTGACTGAGACAGGTCTTACTCATTTTGTTCTAATGGAAAATTCATCTCTGTCACAGGAGTATCCTGCTATCAGTCTGCACTGAGAACTCACATCAACATCAATGGGAGCTTCGCATGCATTGTGCAGGTAGGTATCATCATCATTATTTATTAAACACTAATGGAGTCCCAGACCCGGATCATTAAAAGTTACAGTTGAGATGCAGTCAGTATAAAATTGGTGATTCAATGGGAGTGGTGGTATTATCCTTTATTCTCTGTTTCTTTTCCGTGTTTCTACTATATTTAACATGAGAAGTGAGAGTTATTTTGCTTCAACGCTAGACTAAATGTGACAGTGAACTGCTGAAGCTATTTGGGCAACCAACTAGAAAAAGCATAGTACAATGAGTCTCCTAAAAGATGACCCGCATTAAAGGCAGAGTTGAGTTAGTCCTGTGTTGATATCTGTAATTGTTCGATAGGGATCAAGACTCGTAACTTACCTTGTATATGTCATATTTACCTGTACTAGGATTATGCAGTGTTCTGATCAAACGACCATAGACAACCAGATTAAATGAGAGAATCGATGTTTATTTTATTAATCTCATAAAATTTATCCACCTCATCACCTTGTACAAATAATGATTTTTTTTTTTCCTCTTGTTTCCCTCCCCATTTAAAAAAAAACCAAATAAACCTGTGAAGCTCCTGACTCAACCTCAGTTTTCTGTGTTTTACTTTACCTGCCTTGGTGATCACAGGACTTGACTAAGGTGAAGATGAGCTCATGATGTGGAATTATTTCAAAGTCTGTTTGGTCCAGAAAATAGTCTCCCGAAGCACCAAGCTGTTGCAGGGTCTTAGCACATTGCTTTGATCCAGGCAGATCTGATTTACTTTTCCTTGTCTTGTTATTAATGAGGAAAACCAGACCTGAAGCCTAATTTTGTGCTATTGATCACATTTTGCACCACAAATCACTCCTTGTGCACAATTCTTCAGCTGCCTCCTGTGAGAAATTCAGCGAGTACAGAGTGAATTTGTAATCAGCTGCGACTGTTCAGTGCTATGGCTGATAATTATGCTACCAGTGCCTGTATCTGCAAGTGCTATACATTTGTATTTGCTTCTTGCTGAGATCACACAGTTGGGAAAGCAATCATGCTCCATTACTCCTGGTTCTGACTCTTGGCCCATATGGCTGCTCACGGACAGTCTTTCAGCGCTTTGCTTCATTTATAGCTAACATGGTTAATGACTCTTTGCTTTCTGCACGTCTCCCGATCTGCTGAAATTTGCAGCTGTTCTTTGTAGCAGAAGCGGTGAAAGCTTTCCCTCTCTTATGCTGCAGATTTCCGTTCCACCTAGTGATAACTGGACTAGCACTCTGTTTCTGGGATGAGAGGAAGGGAAAGATGAAGGAAGTGGTTGCCCTTTTACTACTGGCAATTTTATCTGGGAATGGATTATATGAGAGGTTTCAGTCTGGCTTCAGGGAATACCACAGTCCTGGGATTGCTTTACTTAAGGTCACAAATGATTTATCGCCAGCCGCTGATTCAAGTTAAATTACAGTACTCCTGCTGATGGATCTTTCAGCTGCTTTCGATACAGTAGATCTTGGGACTTTGCTGAATCGTTGGAAGCAATTGCTTAGATTGTGAAGCACCATCCTGGATCGCTATCGTTCACAATTGATGGTGTATTATCAGGTTGTAACTTGGCAATTGTGGATCACGTTCAGCCTCACTGGTCACATTGCTCCTCAGAATACAATATCCTACAATTCTCTCTCTTTTTTATTTGTTACAGATGTGGACCGAATTCTCTAGCAGCATAATATTAATTTTCACTGCAACACAAACAACATATAGATGTATTTATCTTTTACAATTTGGCTTCTTGCTGCAGTTTGGACCACATCTGTCTGTTTTACCAAAGCGTGATCTTCGATAGTCACAAATGGTTTGAAACCAAATTGAGATAAAATATAATTGCTTTTGGCAAATCCTCTCTGTCTACTAGGTGTTTCTTTCTAGGCAACTGAAGCTATCTATGCATATCTAAAGTATGCATCTGGAGCTGGACGGAACATTTCCATTAAATGAAATCCCATCAAAATATGCTGCTTTGTCAGAGCCAAAACATTTTGCAGAAAACATGTCTGTTTAGGTGAAGTTTTGATCAGGGAGGTATTCAAGATTCAAGGTTATTGGTCATGTCTGATGGCAGAGATAGAAAAAGCATGCAGCCCAGTTTGAAAACCCAAGATTTTTTTATCTCAAACCGATAATTTCAGAAAAACATTCAAGAAGTTCTGGTTTTGTTCCCATGCCAACTGAAAACAACATTGACACCACAAAAGCTGACATGAAACAGAATTACTGTCCCCTGAAAGGGATGCTCAGAAAAGCTGTACCTGCATCATCATGTCAGCTGTGCGGTCCTCCTCCACAGAGCACCGTGCATAGGTTATGGTGAGTTCAGAAGCTGAAGGGCTGGAGCAGCGTGGGGCCCTGACGTGGTAATTGGCAGTTTGCTGCTGGTCTTTCACTGTCTGGGAAATTGCAACCAACGGGAACATCTGCTTTGTAATAGGAGGTTCAGGAAAAAACACTTTCCATCCCCGAAAAAAATAATTCCTAGTTAGAGAAAAGAAAAAAATTTTGAAATCTAGTATTTTCCAGAAATTAAGATCTTGAGGAAAATTATATGGTCAATCAGCACATACCAGTGCTTGTAAATTTTAAATTCATTTTTGATCTTCCAGAGGTTTTTAACTGCCTACTTAAAGTTTTAAAACTTCTTGTCACAGACTTTTACGTGAGAGAATTCAGCATATAAAAACACTTAATCTTTTCCAACCTTTACAATTTACCAACTTTTAGAATCTGTTCTTATGGGGTTTTCTGTTTCCTAATCTCAAGGGCAACCCCAGCTGAACTCTGTCGAAGAGAAGTAATAGACACTTGTCTCCAGGAAAAGAATCTAGCCATGACTCATTTCTCCAAGCTCTGGACCAAAGGGACTTTTCAGACACACTTCTATGTATTCTGCTCTTCATGGAGCTTCTCTTCATGAGACTGGTGATTACTTCATGAGGCACAACACCCTCCCCAGGTCCTACAGCCCCAAAATCCCTTGCAAATCCATGTGCTGGAGCTGGGCACTGCAGAGTGCCAGGACTGCGCAGCACTGCAGTGCTTCAGGAGCTGCAGCTCTGTGTCTGGAAAACCAGCACCATCTGTTTCAATAGACCTCTGAGATATTCAGGTCAAGCGC
The DNA here is from genome assembly GCA_020800305.1 of Porphyrio hochstetteri. Taxonomy (NCBI): domain Eukaryota; kingdom Metazoa; phylum Chordata; class Aves; order Gruiformes; family Rallidae; genus Porphyrio; species Porphyrio hochstetteri. Next base: position 106,417,892 of record CM036907.1, read on the forward strand.
TCGCCTTCAAGCAGAGGAACACTTCTGCTTCCCAGTGTTTTAGGTAGATTTATCTCCTTTTGAAATGGCAGGGAGAGCTTTCAGCAAGGCCACTTCAAGATCAGCCAGTGAACAAGAGACCTGTGCAGCAGACAAGAGTGGATGCGATCGCAGTTTGAAAGGCAAAGCTGATTGCTTCCCCAGACCGGTCCATGTTCTTGAGGCACGGACATACCTCTGTCCCTTTTTCCCCCATGCCAGGCCAGTTCCCTGAGGGAAACTGAGGTGCTTTCCTTGTGGAACACAAAGGCATGTTTTAGGAAGGGCAGGAAACCCCCTTAATCTCCGTCTTTCCCCTTCCTCAGCCTGGGTAGAAAGCATGCAGGTGATTTGTTTTGTTGTAAACTTCTCAGTAACAAAAATATCTGTATATCAGATTAAATCACATAAATAATTGCCATTTGGCATGTGTCATGCAACAAGCTGCTTGGGCAAACAGCGTTTTAATTTGGTAAAACAAAGATTTCAGAGAAATGGAAAATATTGTATCTTTACATACATGCCACCCCCACATAGCTGCTGATGGCCACCAAATGAACAGTTCTGCTTTGCATTAGCCACAGCCACGGGGTCAACTGGCTGTTAGACACTGGAAAAACATTACAGATGCCTCATTAGAACTTGGTGCATTAACACTAGCAGTCTACCACTAATCTCCAATTATCCCCATTGCTCAGCACCTGATCTTGAAAGGATTAGGAACATGAAAAACAAAGTAAAACAAATTGCACTAAAATATTTAAATAAAATGACCATGAAATTCTTAAGTTCATTAAAATATCACAGGGGAAATATCTCTAATCCTTTTTTTAAAATTCTTGCAGTGGCTTTATTCTTTATCCTTTTCTCTTTATTCTTTACTTTCTCTCCACTGTTTAGCAGTCCTGAGGACCCTCTGGTTTTTCTCCCTGATTGTATATGAGGTGCTGCAGAATCTGTGCTTGGTTTTAGGTTGCTTGATGTCAATCACTTCCTTATTGTAGATCCAGAAAACACTACCTGCACCAAATGCACTATGAAATGGAACAAGTACCAGTAGTAATGCACTACACTCAAATAACAAGCATTTATATTCTACTTTACAATAATTTAAATAAGCATGGCTTAAACAAACACAAACTCTATAGGGGGACAGCTGCATTAGGTTTGTTCTGAATACTGCGTTATTAGACTAGCTACAGTAATAGTCCAAAGTGTTTTGGAAATTAAAATCTCCCTTCCCCCACAACATTTAAATATCATTCTGTACCAGGTTCAACACGCACTTTCTTCTGGAAAAAACCCAAAGGAGTTAAAATTTACCAAAACAGCAAGGATCTGCTGGATGGGGTTTTTTGCTTCATGTGGGTAGAAATTGATTCTATGAAATTAACAGCGATGTGACCTGAGATGAATCAACAAGAAGAAACATATTTATCGGGGCAATTCCTTACCCACCAAGTACAAACTGGTTATAATATACATATTTTCCTTACATAAAGACTTTACTCTTACTGCATGATGGGAATAAGCCCATTAATATCAGGATTAGTCCTGCCAAAGTGAAATTATTGAAGTGAAAGACTGCACAACTCTCTTGTTGGTAGATAGTATACTGTGATTCAGCAGCAAATCTCACATCTTTTACCCTACGTTGACCCATCTTCCAAAACAGTTAGATTTTTAGTAATGGGTAGATTTGAATGGTTATTTTGACTTCAGACCCTCTGAGTTAGCCACTTTGACGTGCAGAAAACCAAAAGCATTTACTAACACATCTGAAGGGGTAGTAAATTGGTCATGGATCTTGGGAACTTTCAAGCCAGCTTTACTGCCAAAGACAACATATCAAATAGTGACACCCTCACATATCAAACCATAAAAGCATCAGAAGGGCGAAAACCTTACTAAATGTCTCCTCGGTGAGCTCACTGGCAGAAACAGTATGTCACACTTTGGACATTTTCTTCTATTTGCTCCCCCCATTCTAATTCATAGTTTTCCCCTTCAGCCTCTGAGATTACATTCTTTCTAACCTGGCCAAGTCTAGCTTGATAACACATAGTCCAACACTACTATTGAGAGTACTGATTTAACTGCTGCAGCCAAAGAATATATTTTATTTTTACATCTAGTGGTCCTTTCTGCCCTCTGTCTTTGCTGTTTGCTGCCTTGCTCTGGTTTTAAACTATATTGTTCTATTTTTATTATTTCATTGCCTAAAACTACTGCAGAGACAGAGCAATATTCCCTCCTCTAATGCTTCATCTTTACAGTTTCCTACTGGAATAAGGAGGTGGGATTTTAAGAAGCATTTAACTTTGACGGAATCTTTGGCATCACAATTTCAAAAAATATTTTTTATATTTCAAATCTTAGCTGTGTGCTTATGGGCATGAAATGAGCAAATCTGGTATTTTGCCTTTTGTCTTGCATTTTGATACACCGGTTAGGCAGTCTGTTGATAATGACTGGACTTGCTTATTTATACAAATGACTTCTTATACATTTCTCAAAGCCATTTACAAAGGCATCAAGCATTATCACGGTCTCTGCAGACGTGGAAAGGAGCTGCTAAGAGCTAATTTTGTTGCACAGTGCTACTGCCAGTCCAGTACTTTAACAACTTTTGATCTTAATTTGTAAAAGTCCTTCTCAGGATTTGGATATGTCAAGAAAAACAGAAATCAATGACTTTCTCTAGTTTGTGAAGAACATAATCAGTGTATGTATGGGGGCTATGTGAGCAGAGTAATTTTCTGGGGGGAAAAAAATCACTGAAATGTTCAGTGGAAATAAAGTCCACATAGGACATACAAAATTATTAAAAACCTTCATAAAATTATGACTTACATTGTAACCATAGCTGTTCCTCTGAATAAAATACACTTTCAAACATAGGAGTTTAGATATCTCTGAGAAAAATTCTGGATCCAAACTAATTAAAATCCCAAACTACTACTACTAGTCAAGTTCCTCCTCCTCTACACATTGTTTAAACTTATTGTTTTATACATTTTAGGGAGGTGGTCTCCGGGTTTGGAGTTAGAAACTTGTTTTGCCTTGGGGTTTTGTTTGGGGTCATTGTGTAGGGTTTTCTTCTGTTTGGGCCAAGACAGATTCTCATGGAAATCCCATCCACACTGTATCTGGAGAGGTTTCTTAAGCCTCTCACCTAACTGCCCTTCTAAAATTTCCTTTAGGGTACAGAACTACTTGCTATATAAAATGGAGCCTTTTTGCTCCATGTCATTTGTATTCACATCAATTTGCTTCTGGCAGCTGGGTGTTTCGGTGCCACAGCTGCCTGTTTGAGCACAACTTCACCTGCGACATTTTAATTCCAATATTTTGACCACTAATTTATATAATACCAGAAATATCAGTAAGCTGACAATACAGCCTGCTACAAACAGCAGGTGGGGAGGATGGAGAGGTGTGAGAGAACTTTCACAGCAATGGAAAACAGCAGTGAAGAGGCAAATGCGTCTGAAGTTGTTGAGAAGTTGGGGTTCAGTGTAGGAACCAGAAGAGCCCCCAACATAGCTGTATGGATTTATCAACTCTGGATCTGTGAGTGCTCTGGCAGAGACCTAGGACCTGCTGCTATCATCACCCAAAATCACCAAGGGGAAATTCTAATCTGTGACCCAGCTCACCCAAGTTTGCAGCTCGACCTGCCTCACAGGTACCCAGGGCAGAACGGTCTTTTGGGAAGTCATCCTTTTCCTGGCTTGAAATCAGCAGCCCTGAAGCAGTGGCAGAGACAGCATGGCGTTAACAGCTTCCTTCTCAGAGATTAGGGCCAGGGAAGATTGCTTGATCTGAACTCCTGGGACCTCCAGCCTGTAATTAGCCTGATTTGCTGCCTTAACCTTTCTCCCTGCATATTCCCAGCTAGCGGAGACTAATTAAAGATCCTGAACATGGGAAGTTTCAACTGGCCTGCAGTGCTTATACTGCAGGTTCCCTGTATCCATCCAGCCTTACTAACACCGGGGCAAGAAAAGACATGTATGGGAAGACTGTCCTCCTAGCTGGGCAGGGCCAGAGAGGTTTTCTTTCCCATGGCCCATCTAAGCAACACAGAAGGGAGGTAAAAAGCTCAGCAGGAATGAGAACTACGAGCAAGTGACCCTACTGCCAAAAGTACAGCAGCTGTGATTGGAGTGGATCATTTAGTTGCATTTTGCTTGGTATCCTCCACCTACTAAAAATGTGATGTTTTGCCTATGTATCTGTATGGTGACAGGAACAGAAGGGGGCAGAGCCTGTTGCCCCCACCTGCCACTATGGGCCCGAGAGGCTCGCTCACAGGAAGAAGTTAAGCATCACTATGTGGAAGACCTTAAGCATCACTGCCCTACACAGAAAGGATAAGAAAAACGCAACTTACAAGCAGTTTTCTACACTCTCCTCAGTACTCTCAGTAAAAATAATTATGGTAGAAGGGTAAGACCTGAAACTAAGTACACTTCACTCCTTTCCCAGATATTTTCCCCTTTGGGATCTTAACTTAAAGCCCAAAGTTCCACAGGGCAGGCATTGCTTTAGGGGCATTGTATTACTAGCATTGTAATAGTGCTAACAGCTTGGAAATGAGTAGCATATTCCTGGCTGGATCATGCTGGCCAAACTGCTTTGAACATCAAACTACCTGACCCTTGACACTAGACAGGTTGATTTATTATACTGTTAGCCCTCCTGACAACATGCACTGTGGGCTTGGCACTGTCTGGTCATTTTTCAAGCTCTTTGCACATTACTGGCACCTACATCCTGTAACACATTACATCAGACAGCTCAGCTACTGAATGCTAAAAGCCCCTCTCTTCCTCCATCACTCCTCCTTCTCTCTCTCCCTACATCCCTCCCTTCCCCCCTCTCTGTTTTCTCAAGTAGCAAATGAATATGTGAATCTAATGCAAGATAGGAGGTTAATGTGTGTACCAGCAGAAAGAACAAAATGCATGATGTAGGTAAGGTCAAAAGGATGGAGTAAAGGGTGTTATGATACTAATGTACTTGTGATGATGCCTATTAAGTGATGTCCAATTACCCATAGAAGATGTTCCCCGATCCAGGAAACCCGCAGTCACACAAAAAGTTATACTTTTTGTATACCAGGGAATAATCCAAACCAGGGGACTATCCAAGAACAGATTTGTAAGTTAAAGACTCACAATATCCTCTACATTTCAAAGGGTTAAAAACAGCTACTGTTCTGTAGGGGTAAGGAACTACATTTCATCAACGGCCACAGCCAGAAGCACCAAGTTTGCAGACCCCAAGGAGAAAAAGGCTTATCTCTACAGCAATAGCTCATAGATCTTGAACTAAACACAGCTTGTAAATGTCATTTCAGTGTTTATCGTGTGCATCATATTCATGTGGCACAGCACATGCAGGGCCGGCATGGGGACTGCTCAAGAATAACAGTCCATAGCCGTGGGAGGAAATAAGTCAGTTGCAAATCTTAAGACAACCATCACTGGACTATCTTCCAACTCATTTTCACATCACCAGGCCAACTGCACACCACAACAGAGTTGTTCCTTGTGCAACCACGGTTTAGTCATTGAGCCAGTGTAGAGGTCTCTGAAATGGACTTTGCACCAAACACCTGACCAAACACTGACAGCAACTGAAATTCTGGCCCCTACTTGCTACAAAAAAAGATATAAACCTTGGTTTGGTCCTAGGCAAGGCATGCAACTCAGTTGTCCTGCTTTCAGCTGAGAATTTTCTTCATAGTAGCTAGTATGGGGCTGTGTTTTGGACTTGTGGTGAAAACGGTGTTAATGACATAGAGAAGTTTTTGTTAAATAGAGATGTCTGTTGTTATTGAGCCGTGATCACACAGAGCCAAGGCCTTTTCTGCTTCTTACACCACCCCACCACTGGGATGGTGGATTTTGGGAGGGGGAAACAGCCAGGACAGCTGACTTCAACTGACCAAAGGAATATTCCATACCATATGACGTCATGCTCAACTTATAAGGGGCTTGTGGAAGAGGAAGGCTGGGGAGTGGTTGCTGGCATTCAGAGTGATGACATTTGTCTTCCCAAGACACATGATGGAGCCCTGCTTTCCTGGATTCGGCTGAACACCTGCCTGCCCATGGGAAGTGGGAATGAATTCCTTGTCTTGCTTTGCTTGCACAGGTGGCTTTTGCTTTACTTATTAAACTGTCTTCATCTCAACCTATGAGTTTTCTCACTTTCCCTCTTCTGATTCTCTTTCCTACCCCACTGGGGGAGCGTGAGAGGGCAGCTGCATAGTGCTTGTTTGCTAGGTGGGGCTAAACTACGACATCTAGTTTAGGAAGTCATTGCCAAACAGTTTTCGATGATACCAGGGTGAACTTCAGCATCCTTGTAAGACTGAAAAAGAAAAAAGAACCACCCTCTGTCTAACAGCACTTAAATTAGAACTAGGGAATTGCATAGAAATAAAGAACTCTGCCGAAGGGGAAAAAAAAGCAAGAAAAAAAAAAGCAGCTAAAGGATAAAATGCTTATAAACAACAAAGGAGACTGTTTTAAGATATCACAGTGAAAACACACTTTTGTATGTCTTTTTCCCTCAGCTCCACACATGTATGTATTACAGAAGGGTGGTAAGAAGACATCCTGCTGAAAATAGGAGCTTTTTCCAAATAAGGAAAATAGGAAATAGAATAAAATAGAAATGTAAATGTAGAATAGCCATAAGGAAAGTAAAAAAAGATTAAGGATGTAACCTGTTAAAGGCATAAAGAGTATGACTAAACCCCTTTTTCTCATCACATAGGTAGAAAGCTTGCCAATGGTCACCCGGTGATGATCTAAATGTCAAGGTGACATAAAAGAAGACAAGACCATAACAGATTAGTTAAATGAACTGCTTGTATTACTGTTCATTATACAAAAGGTTTCCATTTTGCAGCCCTTCTCTGCAGGGAGAATATGCTAAAGAACTGCTTGAAGGCTGAGGGTCAGCAAAGTGAGTCCCAGAACAGCCCAGCCCAGACTGTATTCATTCACACCTTCTTAAAAATCTGGGTATTGTGAGTTGCAATTTAATATTTACATTAGCCTTGTCACTGAAACATGATGCCAATTTTCTAAGAGATCGCAGAACTGGAAACTGTGTATACCAATTTTTATGTTAGGTGAAGTGGCTGCACTGAGCAGAAAGCACAGAATTAGAACACACGTTCAAATACAATACAACAGGCAAGTGTCTAATTGACTTTTGTACTAGGAGTCATCTCAGAAATCAATTAAAGTTCTTTCAAGGAGCAACACGCAGGTGGAGCAAGGTGACACAAAAGAACCTGAAGACATGCATTTGCAGAGACTCTTAAAGAAACTAAATTGCCACACACTGGAAGAGTAAGTCCTTGCATACAGAAATTATCTTTAAAACTATGGGGGAAAGTGATCATGAATAAAAGGACAGTTATACATTGGAGTAATTTTACTAAGGTTGTCTCCCAGGGAGAAATGATAGAGGCTGCACTGCTCAATATTTGTTTAAATGACCTGTAAAAGACCGTTGATAGTGACAAAGTTTCAGTATGACAACACGTTCACTAACCCTAAAGCAGAGGCTATCTAAAGGTCTCCAGCCTTCAGCCAGTGGGCTGTCAGCTGAACTGCAACACTGACAAGCACAAAATCATCAGCATGGAAAAAATAGCACTAATATATTGATGATCTGTATATTAACTACTGCTGCTTAGGAACATGGTATGAGAATGGCCTTTCTGAGTCAGGTCCATCTAGCCTAATACTCTACCTGACTGAGACTAATAGCAGAAATTTAGAGAAAAGTATGGAAAGGCAGTTAATGGTCCTTTCCCAGCATACTCTCCCATCTCCTGACATTATGTGATGCAGGAATCTCCTGAACCAGCAACATTCCCTCTGCATTATTTAATAGCCATTAATGAATTTTTCTTTAATTTTTATTTCTCTGAAAGATGGAGAGGGACTGTTTACAAGGGCAGGTAGCGACAGGACAAGCGGTAATGAAAGAGGGTAGATTTCAATTAGAGGGTAGATTTAGATCCTTCCCTGTGAGGGTGGTGAGGCACTGGAACAGGCGGCCCAGAGCAGCTGTGTCTGCCCCCTCCCTGGCAGTGTTCAAGGCCAGGTTGGATGGGGCTTTGGGCAACCTGGCCTACTGGGGGGTGCCTCTGTCCATGACATGGGGTTGGAACTGGATGATCTTTTAGGTCAGATAAGAATTAGGACACTTCTCTGAAAATGACGGGTCAGTGGGCAGCAGTCATCACATGAAGAAGCTGCTATTAAAAAGGGAAATTAATTGGAAAGGTGTAGCAAGCAAACATCACAAAGCCACTGTGCTGATGTGTGGTGTGCCCAGATTTTAATTACTCGGCTTAGTACTGGTCATCTGAAGAAAGATAAGGTGGAGCCTGCAAAGGAAGTGTATAGGAAACAGAAACATTTACATATGGGAAGTCTTTCATAGGAGGACTTTTAAAAGAAAATAGAATATTTCAGTTTGTAGGAGAGATGAGGAAAGAATGAAGTGATCGAACAGTTTGAAAAGGGAAGAATTGATATGTAGGGATAAGAAACAGCTCTTTAGCTTCCATAGTTCTTCATTTTTCACTTCTCCCAGATAAACACCCATAGAAATTGTAATTGTGCTGGAATAAGAGGAGCACAAATCTGGGGGTAGTTGCTCTGACACTTCAGGTTTTACTCCAGGACCTGGGAAAAGTGGGAAAAAAAATTCTATCTGTATTTTTTGCTATTCCAGAATGTTCACAGTGTGACAAAATTTTAGTTAATATGGAATTTAAAGATATCTCAATATTCAATATATTTCATTTAACAAAACTCCATGCCTCACTATGGGAATGTGCCTTCTGATTTGAAAGTTCTTGTCCCAGATAGCAACAGCCTCACAGTATTTCTAACCCAGCAGTGTTTACAAAAGTGTTTTGCTTTTTCATTATATTTTTTCATTCCATAGTAGCCAAGAAAAGTGCTCTAACTGGAAAAAAATTACCTGTTTTGCTTGAAACTTCAGTACCGTGATTATATTTGGAGATTCCTAGCATGAATCAAACCAGACAAACCACGGGATACCAGCTTAGGCATGGCAGGGAAGCCAATAATTCCATCATTTATGCAACACAGGAATCACTATATGCCTGAAAGGACTGAGGTGAAAGTATTTGCTGAAATCCTTATGAAAGACACACTTTCTTTGTTTAGAAATGTAGCATTCAGCCTGTTCATGAACTTTTATATAAACATCACTTTGATTCTTCATGAACAAAGTAAATTATTTGGCTAATCTAAACAACTTCTGAGGATTAAGTGCATTTGCACTACCTTACAAATCAAGTTCCAACCCTCCTTCCATGGCCAGGGACACCGCTCACTAGCTCAGGCTGCTCAAGGTCCCATCCAACCTGGCCTCAAACACTTCCAGGGATGGTGAATCCACCACTTCCCTGGGCAACCTGTGCCAGTGCCTCACCAAAGTAGAACCACCATCAAAGTTATACAAACTAAGATACAGAAAGTATTATGAACAGATGTCATGGAAACCATAGATATGTTTTCATAAAAAAATAATATTCCTGCTTTTCTCATTTAGGGACAAAAGCACTGAAGGAGATTCACAGCTGCAGATTTCGGTGTACGTGGGGGAGTATCTAAGTGCCTTATCTGCTTTTAATAAAGAAGATTCTTTACTAGTGGTAAGGACCACAATTTAGAAAGCCATGAAAATCCAATCCTTTCCTGGACTGGGCCCTGTCAAAATGATGTAATGACACTCTGCAAAACCTGTGCTGTAGCACTTGTAAACATGTGCTAGGCCATTAACTCCATTCTACTGAGAGTGGTCCTCACATCCTTGGAGCACTGATTTCTGCTGTCTATTTCATCCCTTCACACCTATTGCTCTGGTCATTCTGTGCTTCTGAGTCACAGTTCACTTCTACTCCCTGTTCCCTGTTTTGCCCTTCAGCTTCTCTCTTTCACAGTTTCCCATGGATACTTGCTAATAGTTTAAACTGAAGCTCATTCCTCTTTCCTGTACATTTCCTCTTTCCTAATTCCCTCTCCCTCATAAGACTTGGATTTTTAGTATAGACTAGAAAAGACTAGAACAGACTAGAACAGACTGGAACGGAACAGAACGGAACGGAACGGAACAGAATAGAATAGAATAGAATAGAATAGAATAGAATAGAATAGAATAGAATAGAATAGAATAGAATAGAATAGAATAGTTCTGTTGGAAGGGACCCAAATTAATTATCCAGGCCAACAGTAACTTTGTTCTTCTTTCTTCAGTATCTGTCATGAGTAAGCAACTTCCAAATCATATATCACTCCTCTTTCTAGTCAGATTCAACCCCAGTCCATGAACGTCATCCCTGAAAGCCCACCTTGAACATTAGCAGTCTTTCCTCCAATAAATACTGATATATTTTCCTTCCCTAAAAGATCACACTCTCCAATTTTTTGTTGCATTCCTTTGTAATTCTTCCCCACCTGACACAACAGACCATCACCTCAGTCCATTTGTACATGTGTACACAAGTCTTTCTGGGCAATGTCACTTTTGAGACCCTACTGCCTGTCTTCACTCTCAACTGCAGTTTTCCATACTGCCCACCTTACTTCCCTCATTTGCTTACTGCTCCTTTCCATCTCAGTAATCTGATTTCTGCCATGATGAACATAAGCAGCAACTTTTGCACTACCTAGAACAGTGACTAATAGTAGTAGTAATAACAACAACAAATACTTATAACTCTACAGCTCAAATAGACACCTTTTGAAAATGTTTTGCTAGTTTTCTCTGGTCTCAGCTCTGTTCAGTATATATTTTAGAGTACCTCATTTGCATTTCTCATTTTTTTAAACAAAACCAAGTTCCTCTGAACGTGTTCTGAAGCTGTGGATCCTGCATTTTCTGTGTGGTAGATTCTTTCCAAGTTTGTACAGAGCTCAGTTCTCCAACAGGGTGTTTGCTGCCCTGGTTTCCCAGAGGGCATCTTCTTGATCCTTTGGGACCAGAAAAAGAGGTTGTAAAATTGAAAAAGAAAATATTTATATACAACTGTTCTATTAATTAATAGCCATCCTCTATACAAACAAATATGCAGAGAAGAATTAGCTAAACTACAGCATTACCATGATGTAATAAAAGGAAATGTTTATGTGTTTAAAGACTTTTTTTAATGTAAATTTAGTATTAAAGAGGTGTGTTTCTGAATCACTGCCATAACTATGAAGCACTGGGGAGGAGTATATAATCAAAAGGGTTTTTACTGTTCTTGCTAATTTAAATTGCAAATGTATTTAGAATCATTCTTTTAAAAGAGTGCAATATAGTCAGGAAAATATGTAAAGAAACATTTGGTTCATGTCAGGTCAGGACGTGACTCTAAGAATATGTGCATAATGTGAATGTTGTGTATCATGTGTGATGTGTATCGTGTGAGGGATGGATGATTCTGACTCTACCAATCTAATGTATCCTATTTTTCTTCCCCAAAGACTACTGGTAACATTAACAAAATGGTGCTCCTTACTCAAGTCCCTTGATACTTTCAAAATGATAAAGATGTGTGTTCACCAAAGAGTTAGACTTTTCATTAACTAACTGCCAATAGGCTGAAGGTCCTTTCCATGTTTGTAAAGGTTAGATGCTCCCCATGTGTTCAATGTAGGTTATAACCTATTTTTTTGTTTCACTTTTATATTTCCTTTCAGCAACATGGGAACTGAAAGAAAGAAAAAAATATCTACTGCAGATGAGCCCCAAATGGCAGCTTTGAACACCAGCTGTCGTTGAGCAAGTTATTCATGTCCTAACATTATAGCAAAGGAAGTAAGAAGACTACAAAGATAATTCATAGTGCCCAACTTCCATTAACTGTCTTTAAACTTTCTATAAATATGGCTCAACCATATCTTAAACTGTGGTGACCCACCATGCTGCTGAACTCATCGACATACTACTTCATCCTGACCATGTGTGTTACAACAGGATGCCACCATCACTCTGCATGCCTGGACAGATTGGAAACAATCTGTGGTCCACCAAGGAAAAGTGTATCCAGCCCACATTTTAGAGAGAGACAGAGATAATCAGGTCCCTGAAGTTATTTCTAAGTAACAATTATGAAAAAAAACTAAAAAAGAGAAACCTGAAAAGTCAGAAGTTCCATCAAACAATGTATGTGTAATGGTGCTTAGCATCAGAATAAACATCGCTGTAAAGTGCACTAAATCATATCAAACATTTAAAGTACTTATCCATAGAGAGATTAGTATTTCCTTCTGAAACATTTGTTAGTGATTTCTCACATTATACAGCAATCTCTATCTCTATCCCCCCACTCCAGCCAATCTTTTGCTTTATAAAGAAATCACTAGCTGTATTTATCCTACTTGTCACATATAAAATACTAGTCAAATTACAATGGTCAAACTGGGTATGAAGACAATATTCCATTAAGTCACCAACAAAGAAATAGATAGAAAAGTAATAATGATCAGAATGGAGTCTACTATTTTTCAAAATAATTACAATGTTCCTGTTTTCAAGCAAAGAAGAGGCAGTCATCTAACATATATAGATTTCAGTATCATGTGGCAAATTGTTTTTCAAATTGAGATATGTATGGATTGCTGTGAAGTCTGTAAAGCTGGTCAACACAGCAATTTCACTTCATCTGGATTTTCTTATAAGTTCATTTGAATGGGATGTTACCAAGCCAAAGAGAGATACACAGAGAGAAAAATAGCAGAATTTTCTAAGGGTAAATTTATTTTAAAGACAGATTCTATTTAATATCTGCATTAATGACTTTTAGAGGGGGAAAAAAGAGGATAGTGGTCACGAAATTTACTGATTAAACAAAGATAATAGTCATAGAATCACAGAATCACAGAATTGCAAAATGTTTTGCTTTGGAAAGGACCTCAAAGATCATCTAGTTCTACCCCCTCTGCTATGGGCAAGGGCACCCTCCACTAGCCCAGGTTGCCCAAAGCCCCAGCCAACCTGGCCTTGAACACTGCCAGGGAGGGGGCAGCCACAACTTCTCTGAGCAACCTGTGCCAGGGCCTCACCAACCTCATAGATCTAAATCTACCCTCGATTATTTCAAAGCCATTACCCTCCTTATCCTATCATTCCATGCCCTTTTAAACAGTCCCTCTCCAGCTTTCTGTAGGCCTTCTTTAGGTGCTGAAAGGCTGCAATAAGGTCTTCCTGGAACCTTCTTGAAGATGAACAAGCCCAATTTTCTGAGCCTGACTTTGTAGAAGAGGTGCTCCAGACCTCTGATCGTTTCTGTGTCCCTCCTGTGAGCTCGCTTCAACAACTCACCATCTTTCTTGTACTGGAGCTGGACACAGCACTGCAGGTGAGGGCTCACCAGGGCAGAGTAGAGGGGCAGAATCACCTCTTTCAACCTACTGGTCACACTGGTTTTGGTGCAGCCCAGGATACGTTTGGCTTTCTGGGTTGCAACCATACACTTCTGGCTCATGTTGAACTCTACATCAATCAACACCCCCAAGTTCTTCTCCTCAGGGCTGTCCTCAATTCATTTTCTACCCAGCCTGCAGTTCTGCTTGGGATTGACTCGACCACTGTGCAGGACCTTGCACCTGGCCTTGCTGAACTTCATGCAGTTTGCATGGGCCCACCTCTCAAGCCTGCCAAGGTCCCTCTGGATGGCATCCCTTCCCTCCAGTGTGTCATCTGCAACACAGCTTAGTGGTGTTGGTAAACTTGCTGAGAGTGCACTCAATCCCACTGTTAAACAGTGTCAGTCTCAGAACTGACACCTGAGGAGCACCACTCCTCACTGGTCACCATTGAAGAGGAAAAGGACAAGGAGAGATGGATGACCCTGGAATAAAATGTTAAATGCTAATGACAATATTTTTTGCCATTAACCAATCAGATGGATGCCATGAAGACAGATCAGGGCAGTGATATATTGACTGATTACAGAAGTATGAACTATCAGACAATGTGTCTCCATCATTTGCATTCTACATGTCCTGGTTTCAGCTAGGATAGTGTTAGTTTTATTTCTAGCAGCTGGTGTAATGGTGTTTGGGAGTCAAGATGAGAGCAGTGTTGATAACACCCTGATATTTTTAGTGGTTGCCAAGCAGTCAAGGACTTTTCAGTTGTTCATATTGCCCTGCTAACAAGAAGGTGAGAAGGCAGGGTGTGCCCAGGAAGCTGAGAGAGGACACAGCCAGGCCAGGTGACTCAAACTGGCCAAAGAGGGCATTCCATGCCAATTACATCATGCTCAGCATAAAGGGGGTCTGGTAGGGGGAGGAGAACATGGCTCCAGGATGTGCAGCTCCAGGACGGCTCTGAGCTGTATGGTGTGAGTTGTGTGGTTCAAAGAGAAACTGCACCAGTTTCATATATTTTTTCTATAAAAATCCTATTACTGTTATTTCTCTTTCTGGTGTCCCAGTAAACTGTCCTTATCCCAACCCACAAGGTTCGTCTTTGGGGTTTTTTTTTTCCTTTTCCCCTTTCCCTTTCCCCTGCGCAGAGCGAGTGGCTGTGTGGTGCTCAGCTTCTGGCTGGGGGCAGAACCACGACACTACAGGCAGATGATGTCTAAGGCCTAACGTCAACATGCCCTCTTGTCCCCCTGCCAGCAGCATAAAAGTCCTGCCTGCTGCAAACAGACTGCAGACTGCCCAGTGGAAGTGCACGGAGAGGCCACACAGGTACTGCACCATGCTACATTTCTGGCACTCTTCAGAGCCAGAAAGAGATACAGGATATAGATTCTCTCACCCAGGTTAAAAATGAAACTACAGTTTCACTCTCCTGGCAAGTGCTGCAACGATAAGGCTACTACTCATAGAGAGTGAGAAGGATGACGTATCTGTAAAGTGTGTTTGTAGGTGTCTGTTCTCAGGTAAGGATTATGACCTGCTGATAGCAGCATGACCTGACCTGGAGATGTGATCAGACCTGTCTATGTTTTCTTGCACTTCACCTTTCCCATTATCTTGCATGTTACATGACATTCTGAAGGGAACCTATAAAAAGCTGGAGAGGGACTGTTTACAGGGGCATGGAGTGCTAGGACAAGGGGTGATGGGTTTAAACTAAGAGAGGGTAGATTTAGAGTAGATATAAGGAAAAAATTCTTCCCGGTGAGGGTGGTGAAGCCCTGGCACAGGCTGCCCAGAGAAGCTGTGGCTGCCCCCTCCCTGGCAGTGTTCAAGGCCAGGTTGGATGGGGCTTTGGGCAACCTGGTCTAGTGGAGGGTGTCCCTGCCCATAGCAGGGAGTTGGAACTGGATGATCTTTAAGGTTCCTTCCAACCCAAGTAATTCTATGATTCTGTGATTCAGTGAACAGGCAGACTCTGATGATCAGTAAATACCTCAGAGGGACTGTGATACGTGCACCCAATTAATCATTAGGAATCATTGAGTTCAGGAAGAGTTATCATCTCTAGCTCGATTCTATCAATGACAGACCTAAGCTGGCAGTATACAGACTTATTTAGAGGTCTCTCTCTCTGCCACATGCTCCACAGTACCTGTGATATCTAATTTATACCATTTTCCAGGATAACCTCCTCAATTACCACAGATAACAAAGATTGATATTATTGTTCCAAGAACATCAAACAGGTTTTAAGTTATTAAGAAGCTGAAAAGAATGAGAATGGCAGAATTTGAGACACTTGATGTTGGGATATTACATGTTTCTACAGTATTGCACAAAGGCTTTCCTTACCAAGTGTGGGAGAGCTTATTTGTTCCTGGTATTATAACATATCAGAAGACAAAACACATCCTTTAGTGTATTTGATAATATTTATTTGACTGATGAACTGATAGCTGGGTCATAGTTTTTAATACCAAAATAATTTTAAAAATCTATAATTTCTAGTTTATCTGAAATGGGAAATATAGAGCTCATTTGTCATTTGCTAATCTAACTTACTGTTGCTGTCACTGTAAAGAAACTGCATATGTTCCAAAAAAAGAACAGTGAGCATCCATTTAAGGTCTTTGCAAAGGACATGCAAGAGGTGTAATTCAAACTGGTGGAAAGCACTGAGATTGTGTTTCAAGAAGAAACTTCTTGTCTGAGGCTTTTTTACCCTGCGTTTTAGCAAAGGGATGGGATTTTTCAGCATCTAAAGAGAATCCTGGCTCTTCTATCCAAAAATGTGTCCTCAGAGGTAGCAGACTTAAGAGACAAAGGTGCATAAACCCCCAGTGACTATATGTGGAACTGTTTTAGAACATACACACGTGCCAGATTAACAGGGACACACCGACCACTATTCACAAGGTCTCACACCTGACACTGTGATTTGATAATAAATAGAGTGAGCCTCTATGACAAGTCTGCAAGATTTCTCATATATATATATTGAATGAGGAGGGTAAAGAGAGCCCCCACCTAAGTAACTGGTTTTGAAATTCCCCTTTTAAGACTCTAGGTTTCATAACCTATAACAGTACTCCAGTACATTTAACACTTACATAAACTAAAGCTCATGGATACTTTTTCCAATTTGGGGGTGAGGGTGTTGTTTGTTTTAATATAGAAGGGTAAAAAAGCAGATTTGTCAAACCTGGATGATTTTTCAGGAATCTTTCATTACAAAAAGAACCCACAGGTTTTGGCCTTGGGATAAACTTTCTGTCCTTGTAGGCCAGAAACATCACTACTCAGTCCCTGTGGCATAAGAACCCCTTTAAAGAAACTTTTTTAACAAAACGTATATATTTATTAATTGAAAATTAAGCAGCATCAACAAGAAAGGTTTGAATGTTCCACCTAGAAGACCCAGAGATACTTCAGAGGTAAGTTCCTCTGTGGAAATACTGCCCTAATTATCTCATAGCAAGGTGCCACTACCCAAAACAATTTTTAAATGTGCATTTTATTCTCTTTCACTACCAGTGATTATTAGATTAGGCTAGATATAAAACCAGATAAATAGTAACCATTTTACTGATGAGATGTCTGTCTTATGTAGGGGGATTTCTACTCAGTTTTGAAATACACTATTTAGATTGACAGTCTGTCTCAGATGTCACTCAAGATCCAAGACTGGGAGTGGCAGTGGAATTTTAATTTATTTTTGAGGTATGCCACAGACACCCTTATCAGAGCAAAAGAAAGTCAGAAACACTGCAACAAGAAAAACAGGAAACTGTAATACACTAATTTGTAACAGAACAAGGAGGTTTCAGAAGAATGTTATTTACGGTTAACTGCTATGTGAGGATGATATTTAATTTTTATTTTCTTAATTAGAGAAGGTCCTAGAAACTCAGTAAACATTATTTTCCTTCTAGATAACTACAGCAAAAATTGTAGTTGACTGTTCACTGATCATAATTTCTCTCTTTCTGATCAAGTGTAAGTCATACATGTAATTTCTCCTTCCTTTGGTTTAGATGCTGAGGTCTCCTGAATTCCTTTAGAAGGAGAATAAGTTCCACTCACACCATTTAGTGTGGTTTTAAACCATAATCGGTATTCACTGAAACCATTATGCCATCATAACCTTACATCGTAATGGCCTGATAATGGCACCACTGAAAATCTCCTTACAGACTTGCTGTGAAATAGTTTTCCCATAGTAACTTCATATCTCTGACTGCATTGTAATGATTTCATCATGAGGTCATGGACTAGCAATGCTCCCCTTTCAGCACTGAACTCTTCCAATTCCTCATTATACCCTCAGTCACCATGGTATCATTGGGGGGCTACACTGGATAACAATGAAACCATTACCTTGTGATACATTAGGGTTAAATAATATCATCACACTAGTGCTATGGTCAGGTGTTAGGAAAGCGTAAGCTGCCCCCTTGCTCTTTTCAGCGTTCCAGTTCAGTATGTGATTCAAGGGACTGAAGGTGAGCAGCTTGGCTACTGAACTACCATCCCTTCTCTCGCAATGACAATGAATGGTGGCTACACACACTGCAGGAACAGGGAATTTTAAAAGAAAAAAAAAACATGGAGGAGCTTCTTTAATGTTTCTGGGCCCAAATTCAGTAGACTCTTAAGTTCGTTCCTCTTCAGCAACAAGTCAAAGTGTGTGTTGAATTTTGAACCTAAATTCAAATCTCCCTTACTCCAGTGAGATCTAAACACATGGGCAAATTCTTTCTTGTATCAAGGAACATTGTCTGCAGCATGGAGCTCATGTTCTCACATTTCAGACATCTTGACTTAGCTGGTGCAAAACAAATCCTGAAAAGTGACACAGGTTCTGAAGTCCCACCAGGTTCAGGGGTGGATTTACAGGCAGTGCTACGCAATAGCCTCAGCCTTCCCATCAAATCCACAGCCCTCCAATGCCACAGCTCTACAGTTCTATAGGATATTGTACCTACTTTGTTTATTCAGCTTTTCTATGGCAGCATTAATAGTCCTGATACAATTTATTTAATTAAGCTGCCCTAATGAAGCAGACTATACCCTCTAGCCTCTCACCACAGGCTATGTTCTGCCAAACTCCTAAAATCTTTGTTGTCCCACTTTCTCTTCCTTGTGGACTTGAAATAGTACATTTTCAGCAGACTTGCACTTTAGGCTACTGAAATCTTGAATTACAATTTCTGCGGTTGTCCCATCACAAATGCCACATATATTGATGTTTTTATGCTGCCACTGCTGTTGCACTAAATACCTTTGTATCACTTTCTAATGGTGACTGCTCTTAAAGAGGAGGAAAACCAATTCCCAACTCTAAACATTAGTTATCTATGTTATCTATTCCCTCAGAGAATAAAAAAGGTACCCCAGGGGTGCTGCTGCATGTGAAAACTCCTTAGAGTTATGGAAAATTGGAACAATATCATGGTCTTCACATTTCCTCAGCTTCTCTAAAACTGATGAGCGGGGAGCTGGGCAATGAGGGAAAGTCTGGATACAGCTACTCCTTCCATTGCCTCTTCCAGGTTGACACAGACTGTATTGTTAATGCAAGTGGTAATGCTATATATCTCTAGCTGTTATTTTTTTTTCTTTTATTGGTGCAGCCATCTCAAATGTAGGGGTAAGGATGCCTATGCAAATATGTCTAGAATGATCTTGCAAACCTGTGGATGCCTTTACAACTAGCATCCACCAAGAAAGTGACAAATGGTGATACACTCTGAATAAGGAACTTTTTAGTTAGTTGCCAAACTGAAAAAGAAAACCCAGACTCAGATCAACTTGAACAGAATATTTTTTCAATTACATAACCTACAAAACTAAAAAAGTAAATGTTGCTTCATCCAAAACAATATGTCCTTTTGAAATCAAAATGACATGTTTTCTTTTCAGGCACCTGATAAAGACTTACAAAATTTATTTGAGGGACAGCTTTAAAGAAACTGCATTCTTAGACTCCATATATTTGCCCAATTGCTCAGCAGCCACTGGATGAGAAAAGCTTGGTTGATTCCTTCCATCATATCCAAAGAAAAAGTTGTCAGTTTCACTCAGGTTTTCCCAACTTCTCTGAAAATTTTATCCCTTTTTATTCTTCAAACTCTTTCCCTACACACTTATAAAAAAGAGATAAAGTGGATATTCTACCAAATACCTTCATTGTTCCTTCTGCAAGCTTCAAACTTCCTGGAAAAAATGTATAAATTCATCTATAAAGGACAGCAAACCACACTTAGGTCTCTTCCACATTAATAGAAGAAAGAAAATTAATATTTTTCCTGTGGTTTAATATGATCTACTGGCCCGCTTATAAAAAGATAATTTTAAAGAAATTGTATGCAAATCCATAAAATAAACAAAGCCTCTTTTCATGAGCTCCAGTCAAATAATCTGAAAATAATCCCATGAAGATTTTATTTAGAGCACTGAGCATTTCCCTGAAAAAACACACACACTGATGCACACAAATGACTTTTAGCTTTAAAGGTGTGTCTACACAGTTTTAATCTTTATATTGACTTTATAGCCAATAACCTTAATTCTGACCTAACAATGGTCAATACTCATTACTGCTATGTGAAAACAACCTTCCTGGGCCAGCCATCTACTTAATATAAGCTCCTGCCAAACCCTGTTACATTTGGTTGCATAGCTTTAAATATATATGCCTTAAATCTTTTCCAATGTAATTTATAGTGCATGGCATATATATTCAAGACAGAATGGCTATTACAGAAGATGGTATCAGCAATCAAAATCCCCCAAAAGTTTGGTAAATGAAGTCTGAAATCCAAAATCCTTCTGACCTGAGTGAAAAAAACACTTTCTCTTTTTAACTGTATGCAGTTGCATTGACTCAGGTACTCTTCACCTCTGTCATTTGTATGATTCAACATATATTTTAAATAGCAACAACGACAAAATTTAGCCCCAGCTGAAAAAGGCCTGGAAATCTGAAAATAATGCAAGATCCCCAAACCAGGAAGAGGTAAAATGGATTAGAAAAAAGGAAATTCTGTAACACTTCCTTCCAAGTGTACAGAGAAGATAAAGCACTGATAGACAACAGCATCACTCCAAGAATAAGGCACAAGTGGCTTCATGGCCAAGGTACCTGCAGTGAGATGTAATACCAGCCTTTCCTACGCAATTAGTTATTAGGCTAATTAAGGCCCGTGGTGGGGGGGAACCCAAGAAAAAAACACAAGACCTGTAGGCCAGGTATGCAAAAAACTAGATAAAGAAAAATTAAGTAAGTAAAATGTGTTGAAGTAAGCTGCATATTTGCTGCAGGGTTAGGAAATTCCAGTGCCTTCCTGGAGTGTCTGCAGGGAGTATTACTTGAGTGTAACTATCTCTGTCCTAAGTGGTCAAGACTTACGAGCATCTCCAGGTCACTAATTTCTCAACCAGCCAAAGCTGCCACTGTGAAATGCCTTTTGATAACACCAAGAAATATTCTGAAAAACACATTCCAGAAATGGAAAATATTTAAGACCATGTTAGTAGCTGACATTTTAGTCCTGGAGGAATGGTATACTAAAGCTCTGCTTCAATTTAACCTAAGCTACCAGTGAATCAAATATAAAGAATTCAATATAAACAGGAATATCAAATATGCTTTAGCAGCCTAGAAGCACAAACTTCTTAGGTTTTCAAGGATACTATATATCTTAAATCATGTAGTGCATTTAAAAATATCAACTAAATACACTTACTAGAGGTTTATTTTGTAGGTTAGATTTTTTTTTTTTTTGAAGCATAGACCAAAGAAATAAAGCCAAAGATATCTTATGCCCTTCCACTCTTCTGTCCAGGTATATGCACTTCTACACACTGGATTTGGGTCCAAACTGCAAAATCAAATGAACTGAGTCTGAAGTCATACCATAATGAATTAGAAGGGGCTTTGTTGACATCAGAACCATATAAAAGTAGCTTGGGGAAAACCTGACACTATTGCAGATATTTTGAGCCCCAGATACACAGCCACCCTTAATTTTACAACTTTACCAAGAAAAGTATCAAAAGTGAGGAACAGACATTGACCACCAGTCCCTCCTTGTGTCTCTCCAAGCTAAAGCAAATACATGACTTTTCTTGTCAAATTTCCATCTAAGCAGGTCCAGGTCTCTCAGGTTCTCCCATTACATGATGCTCAGCTGTTCCCTTTTTCTTCACCTCTCATTCCAGCACCCACTGGGATGAGATGTGGTGGACATGAGCAGAGGTTGAAAAAACAAAGTATACTGTGAATGAGATCAGAAAATAGAGTCTCGTATTTTCCAACCCAATCAATCTTCAACCTCTCTTTTACAGAACTTATTAACAACCTCTACTCTTCTCCAAAAGATGGCTTAATGTGTCCCTGCAAGATGAGCAAACTTGATGCTATCTCATACATCTGAGAAGAAGCAATTTGAGGCATCCATACCCTGCCCCTATTTTAGGAAGCAAAAAAAACTGGAGTGAAAAAAAGGAGGAAATAAAATCTGCCCATGCTGAAGGTGCAGATCGGATTCCTTACTGCTCCAAATGCAAATGGTTGCTAGAAAAGCAGTGATACCCCAAAAGATACCCCACCATAACATCTTGAGAATAAATATAAATATTAGATGCCAAATCTCAAGTGACGTGGTGGCCTTTGCAATTTCTGTGAAGTCATGATGCTTACCTCCTAGAAAGTAAGTGTTAATTACAGTATATGGACAAAAGTTAATGACTTGTTTTGGAGTTAATGTCCCATTCGAAAAGGATTACTGTTGTTACCAACCACATCAAGCAATTAATGGCACCCATAATGCTTAAAAAAATTAACAGTGACAGCATAGTTGAGTGACTATTTTGAAAAACTGGTCATTCCTTGGAGATTAATGAGCAATTTTCTGTCAGTGCAGGATGCACTCTGGTAGAAAGATGACAAAAGAGGCACCATCCTCAGGGGATTATTTTTAACAATCCATTTTGTTGTGCATATTTAAAGGGAAATTTGTAGATATCACTGCCATTCCAGAAGTATATTCTCATTTATTTTTCCCCTTAAACCTTATAAGCCAATATATGACAAGTTACACTGGACTGGATATCTAGAATCTAAAATGACTAATTACAGAGGAATAAACAACAAGGTGTAAAAGACTGCATAAGGATTTTTTTCCCAATTGCTTTCATTTAAAATTTTTAGACAAATAAGTATCAGCAATGCAGGCAATTAGGTTTCACTTAAATCAGTCACAATCGATTAATGTGAACTGTTTCGCTATTTTTGTTTAAGTGTCTATAAGCAGGTATTCTGTTTTAAAGTACAAAGTTTCAGAAAAGACCTGTCTCATTAAAGAAATGTAATTAGAACTATAATGAATGTGATTCTTACTAGAAACTTAAAATGTGTTTTTTAATAGCTTCCATATATTCTTTTTATAAAGAATTGCCCTACTTTAAAACTTATTTTTTAACCCAAACTTAGTCAAGATTCTTATCAAATTGGTCACTGACTTACACCTGCACAGAGTAAGACTGATCGGGTGTATAGCACCCAATATAGACTTAGCACAAAGTACAGAATGGGCCAGCAGCTCCCAGCTACCCCAGCTCACAGTGGTATTTCGTAGGAAAACACTCTCTGTGTCCCACAGCTCATGGGGTTGCAGTTCAGGTCCAGGTGTGAGTCCCTTTTTTTCCTTCAGGGTTGCTACTGCTCCTACCTTTTTTTCTCTTCCAGAACTCAGAGTTCATTAGCCTCAGCTCCCCAGTTCACCTCTAATAAAATTATACATCACCACCAAGGATGTCCTCCATGGGCCTGGAACAGACTGGCATATATAATCAGTTCACGGGTAGGAGGGAAAAAAGTTTCAGCATGAACATATTGCAGGTCGATTTATAAAAGTCTTCACAAACTAAGATCCCCTTCTAGGGGCTGAAGAATAGCTATAGCTGTTCACAATATTCATCTTAGCAGACCCCATCCTGCCATTAAGCCTAGGTCACAGAAGAACAACAGTGAACCTGCTTCTGGAGAAAGAGGAACAAGAGCAGAAAAGCCAAAATAAAGAACACAGAAGACACTGATGCCCTCAGATAAAATTCTACACTGGTCTAGGCTTTTCTGAGAATGGACAGGCAGGTGAAAAAAGGAAAGCATAAGGAAACTAGGCAAGTTTTAACAAGGATGTTCGAGGCCACTTGGGTAAATGACTTTCTTTTCCAAAGAGTTATTTTAGAACAAGTAATTTTTCCTCCCTCCCTCCTTTCCTTCTTTTCTTCCTTCCTTGATTTACACACTGCAGTCCCTAAAAGTAGACCAGTGCAGGGTCCCTGTCAGTGTGTTTCTGAGCAGCCTCTCCCACCCCTCACCCTAGCTGCCATGGCTTTAGCTGCGAGGCTTGGCAGTGGTCCACAGCTTTGTCCCAGTGTTCTGGCGGCTGCTCTCTGGCATATGGTATATTTATTTTCCGCAGCTGTTACTCAGCCAGGGAGACCATGCTCTCTCCTAGCTACAGACCTTTTTTCAGAAATGGAGAACCAATTTTCTCCTTATTAAAGGGGCACAATGGGCAGTGGGAAAAAGTGAGCAGGAATTTGCATCAACCTTACTCATCGAAGTTGAGTGCCGAGATAGAAGCTTGCTTTCTATGAATAGTCAGTCAAACCTTTCAGAGGGTGATTCAGACTCTTTGGTATGCCAACTAACCTCTCCCGCCTGTTTTTCCAACTCATTTATCCTTCACGTTCTCCTTCCTCTGGATCCTTTGTTGTTCTAGAGCCTCCAATGACTCTCCAGGAGCTTAGATTTCTAATTCAGGGACTAAATTGTACAGTGACTACGCTAAAATGTGTATTTATATGAATCTAAAGTAGAGGGATCTTCTGCATCTTTCAACAGTGGGCAAGGCCAAATGACCATAAATAAATAATATTACTCACCTATCTTCAAATTGCAGGGGCATGATTTACTAGACAGTTAAGGTAAAACCCTACAGCAACAGTGCAGGAAGCTTATCAGACACCACCTAAGAACTGCAAATATGGACCAGCTAGTTAAAACATACAAGACCATTGGCCATGAGGATGATTAGATGATTAGGGCCATGAGGATGATTAGAGGGCTGGAACACCTCCCCTATAAAGACAGGCTGAGGGAGCTGGGCTTGTTCAGCCTAGAGAGGAGAAGGCTGTGGGGGGACCTCATTGCAGCCTTCCAGTACCTGAAGGGAGCATACAAACAGGAGGGGAATCAACTTTTTAAAAGGGTAGATAATAGCAGGACAAGGGGGAATGGATTAAAGCTGAAGGAGGGCAGGTTTAGTTTAGATATTAGGGGGAAATTTTTCACAGAGACAGTGGTGAGGTGCTGGAACAGGCTGCCCAGAGAGGTAGTGGATGCCCCGTCCCTGGAGGTGTTCAAGGCCAGGTTGGATGGGGCCCTGGGCAACCTAGTGTAGATCCAGGCCTGGAGGTTGGTGGCCCTGCCTGTGGCAGGGGTGTTGGAACTCTATGACCCTTGAGGTCCCTTCCAACCCATGCCATTCTATGATTCTATGATTGAACAGGTACATTGGAAGTCTGTCACTGGCCTACACTTCAAAAAGACAATGGAATAACAGTCCAAGGTGGAAAAGATTGGGAGAGTGTTGAAAAAGAAGGAGAGAGTTAATGCAGCAGGGAAATTAGATCAGGTCTGGTGTAAGGGTGATTTTTACAAACTCCCGTTAGAAAACTGGTTATCTACATGTGAGAGAGAGAAATTTTATGACTCACTTGCTTGGCAGCTTGCCACCAAATGAGCAAGACTGGTAGTGACTGGAGTTGTAAACTTCTTTCAACCAAGAACCTTGTTGTTTGTTTTCAGTTCCTTCTAAATAAAATAAACCAAAACATTTTCAAGCACCAATAAGCAAATATAAAACCCAGGAAAAATTGCACATAGATGAATAAGGTGCTGAATTAATGAAGAAAAATCACAAGGAATAAGCTCCCTTTCTCAGCCATACAGCCAGAAAACTAAAGGATATGACTCCACCTGGTCTAGTGGAGGCTGTCCTTGCCCATGACAAACGGTTGGAACTAGATGATCTTTAAGGTTCCTTTCGACCTAAATCACTCTGTGATTCTATGAAATATGACAAACATCAAGTGACATTTTCATATAGTACAGTATCTGGGATTTTTGCATTGCCTGGGATGGTGCTGTAATGGTAATGTCAGTGTAACAGCACAAAAGTCTGCCCAAATAATGGGTTTATGAACAGAAAAATGGAAGAGAAATGGATCACAAGCTTCATAATCTGTCCAGATGTAGCTGGAATAAACTTCCACTTTTAAATTTTCATATGTGTAAAACTGTCTAGGATCATACATAGCAGAAGATGAATACAAGTCAGAGGGAAAGCCCCTAGCATCTCCCTGCAACTCCCACAATATAATAGTAGAACAGCTTTTCTTATCAATGGCTATCTGGAAAATGTTCCTATTCTTGCTGCTGTTTCTTCAGTAAAATTCACAAAGATAGTGTCAACCATTTACTGGTCTGTCACTTTGACTCCACTGCTTCTTTCTCCCATAGATTCATCTCCAGAATCTTGCCCAGCACAACTTTGAGGTCATCAGGTGCATTGCCAGGTGTGTGACAAGGTTTTGGTAGCAAGGGACTACAGGGGTGACTTCTGTGAGAATCTACTAGAAGCTTCCTCCATATCTGATAGAGCTAATGCCAGCTGACTCCAAGATGGACCCACTACTGACCACAGCTCAGCCCATCAGTGATGGTAGTTACAGCTCTGGGATAATATATTCAAGAGAGAAAAAAAAAACATGTGCAACACCAAGAACAATCACAACCAGAGAGAGGAATGAGAATACGTGAAAACAACAACTCTGCAGGCACCCAAGTCCGTGCAGAAGGAGGAGGAGAAGGCGCTCCAGGCACTGGAGCAGAGATTCCCCTACAGCCCATGGAGAAGAACATCGTGGAGCAGGCGGAGGCACCCAAACAGGCTGTGACCCTGTGGGGAGCCTGCACTGGAGCAGACTCCTGGTCAGACCTATGGTCCTGTGGGAGATCCACAGTGGAGCAGCTTTGCTAGCAGCATTTGTGAGCCCATGGAGCACCAATGATGGGGCAGTCTATACCTGAAGGCCTGCACTCTGACAAAGGGACCCAGGCTGGGGCAGTTCATGGAGCACTGTCTCCCATGGGTGGGATCCCATGCTGGACCATGGGAAGAGTGCAAGGAGTCCTCCCTCTGAAGAAGAAGGGGTTGCAGATTAACATGTGATAAACTGACCACAATCCCCACGCCCTATTCCCCTGTCCTGCTCTGGGGAAAGAGGTAGAGGAATTGGGAGAGAATGGGATAAAAGGGTCAGGTGGTGGGAAGGTGTTTTATGATTTATTAAACTAATTTTCCCCAAGTGAGTCTGTTTTCCCAGTAATGTTAATTGCTGAATGATCTCTTCCTGTTCTTGTCTTGATCAGTGAACCTTTCTTTGTACCTTCTCTCCTCTGTCCAGCCAAGGAGGGGAGTGATAGAGTGGCTTTGGTGGGCACCTGGTGTCCCACCAAGGTCAACCCACTACATCAGGTCATGCTGGGTTTGTTTCTTCTTCCTTCTTCCCCACCAGTGCTGACCCCAGATCATCTGAAAGAGATTTTGTGTAAGAAGGCATGTGGAACAGTAAGGAAAGTTTGTGCAAACCCTTAGTGGATGGTCATTTGCCCATTGCTGTGGTTTTCACAATTTACACCAACCCCTCTTTGTTTTGTCCTGAAATAAATTGAAGCCCCTTTACCGTTCACATGCAATTGTGTGGTCTCACTAAATATAGGCACTTTGCTCTGGTTTAGGTTAGAAGTGCAGCAGAAGTGAAAAAGGTCAGCAATTTTCAAACAGAACAGAATTTGGGAAAAAAGGTGAGTTTCACTCATAGGCTTACTGCAAAGTAGACAGGTTAGAGCCCTTCCTAATGCATAACACAGACTTTACCCTATAGCTCTGTCTGAGCAAATATGTCAATATTCAACAGACAGGGAAGCAATGATTTAAGGGCATGGGAGTAGCAGTGGGGGGATTTGAGGTAAATCTCAGATAAGAAAGAGGATTTCACCTACTATGAAGGTATATCTATAGGAACCACTGAGAGTTCTTCCCTCCTGTACTTTGTTTTGGCTCCATTCCTTTTCAAACACAATCAAATCTAGCTTCCCAAAGTGGCCCAAGACTGGAGAGGTCTCACCAAAATTAGTCAGCAGTCTCTTAAGTAATTCCACCAGTCTCAGTGAATCTGTCTGCAAGAGCAGGTGTTCATCAGCAAGAGAAGGGATTTCATAATCTGAACTCTACTTATTGAAAATCAATCTTCTGCTGCCAGGATTATTAGAATCCCTGCACTGGGGATACAGCACATCACTGGACCCTAGAAAATCTGCTTCAGTTCTAGAAACAACAAATACACAAGTTCACAGAAGATATGTGAACCAACACAGAGGTTCCTTCCACCTCTTTCAGACTAGCCCATTGCATCTTAGATAATGGCTCAAACCTTTCAAACTTGTGTATCTACAATGTTGGGGCATACTTCCTAATTTTTCCCCTGTAAGATAATCAATAAAATCTATTCTCACATGTCTCTAGCTTTCTCCCTGTGCTATCCAGAATTGTTTATCTCAATAGTAAACACACCAAAATCATCATCATGTAGCTCTATGTCCAGAGGAGTGCAACACTTCTGTGAAGCCAGTAGTTCTACTGGAGCATTAAATGTCTGGATAGGAGTTCACATTCAGCAACATTGTTTGCTTTAATTCTCTACTGACAACTAGAGTTTGCCATGGACAATCTACTTTCTAAGTTTCACAGCTAGAAATATTCTAGATCAGGCATTTCTGACATACATCTTTGTTTCACTGCACACCATAATAACACACTACTAAATCAGTTCATCCCCACCAGTTCTACCATTCTGTCCCCGTCCCTCTGGCTGTAATACTTCTCAATGAAGGCCACCTTGCTCAGGCTTCTCTGGAGAGACTTCAGTTAACAGATTGCTTCTCAGTTTTATCAGAATGAGTATAAATACTATCTTAACCCAGCAGCCTAGCTGTTTCCCAAAGTACTGGATTATCTCTGTTGTTCACTGTGTCAGTAGACTGAGATAGCAGCCCTGAGAAAATGAAGTCCATCTCAGTGTAACTCAGGTTTCCATGAACTCTCAGTTTCTTGTCTTTTGAATTAAATTAAAATACACTGATTGATACTGGCATACTGGAAAAAAAAAAATCAATATTTGACCCAAATCCCTTCAACAGAAGCATGTTCAAGTGTTACAGTGATTTTCTCTGGAGAGTACAGATTAGATTTCATATTTATTTAGTCCAGAAACTACAATATTAATGGAATATAAATGTTATGAGTTGAACCCACAAATGACAGGTGAAACAGAAATAAAGTTGCTTCAGTCCTTGTCCTTGCTTTCTGTCAGATGTTAGGGTCTGAGGGCATGTAACCACAAGCCAGCAAGCATGGGGTTCAGTACAACCAACCAAGCACTAGTAAGTTTACCAAGACAGCCAGGAGAAGATAAAGGAGTAGTTCTTGTGCTAAACATGGAAAACAAGTAAACTAGTATAGAAAGATCACTCTCTAGTTTCTTGTGTGAAAACAAAAGAGGAAACAACCACATCAGAAGGCAGAGTAGGAGGCATAGGGGACCACAGTGGGAGGAAGAGGCAGAAAAGAATTCCGTCCTTCAATCAAAGCTCTAAAATACTCCTTTGCCCCATTGCCTTGCTGTTTGTGTTGTTTTGCTTTGCACAGCACTGAAATTAAAAACTATCTTTCTTTTCCTGGTCCCATACTCCTTTCTATCCTCCCTCCCCTTTTCTTGTCACTGCCACAGCGCACAGCCTAAAAAGTTCCACTCCCTAAGATTTGGAGCATTTGTTTTTCTTCTTTCAGCTTTTTGAATATTCAAAAAAGGGGTTGAGTTTAAGGCTCAAGGAGAAGGCATACACATAGCACGTGACATATCTACAATTTACATCCTTTTGTTGCCTGATTGAGCCTCTCTCCCTGAAGCCTAATATATATTTATTTACACTGAACAGCTTTGATAGATGTGGCAGTTTGGCCCTGGCTGGAGGCCAGAACCCCACCAAAGCAGCTCTATCACTCCCCTTTTCAGCTGGACATGGGAGAAAATACATATTGAGAGGCTTAGGAATCAAGATAAGGACAGGGAGAGATCATTCCGCAGTCAGTGTCACAGGCAAAACAGACTCAACACAGAATAAAGGAAAGAAAACTCTCAATTTATTACACTGCACTGCACACCCAGTGACACCAGAGTCGGGTAATGAGAAGCGCAACCAGATTTTAAAGCACCTCCCCCCACCCCTCCCTTCTTAGCAGACTTCACTTCAGTCATGATTTCACTCCCTTCTTCCCCCCCATTGTGGCACGAGGAGGGGCAGGGACTGGGGGAATGGGGTTCAGTCAGTTTGTCACAAGTTGTTTTCCTTCTTTTTCCTTCTTTGCCAGGGCGATGGGGGTGTGTGTGTGTGTGTGCTGGGGGGGGTGGGTGTGTGCTGGGGGGGGCAGGTGTGTGCTGGGGGGGGCGGCGCATTCCTCACACCCTTCCCCTGCTCCAGAGTGGGTTCCCACCCACGGGAGACAGTCCTCCATGAACTTCTCCAATGTGAGTCCTTTCCCACAGGGCTTCAGCTCTTCACCAGCTGCCCCAGCGTGGGTCATTGCTATGGAGTGCAGTCATAGAATCATGGAATGTCTCTCAGGCCAGGACTGTTCTGGCCTGGTCCCCCATGGGGTCACAAGCCCCACCCCCCAGCAAACCTGCTCCAGCGCCAGTCTTTCTCTCTCTCAACTTTGTGTCTCTGTCTCTCTCCATGAGCTGCAAGTGCTGGCAGACCCTTGCTCCAACGTGGGTCACAGCATCTTCTGTATGTCTCCACCTGCTCCAGTGTGGGGGCTCTCTATAAGCTGCAGGGGCATCTTTCTCAAACTCAATTCACAGAAGGTACAGAATGGTAGATTAACAATTGCTGTTTAGATTCTTGAACATTACAGATATTATTAGTATAGATATTGGAACCACAATGACTGTTTTTTCCTTAAACATCGTCTGACATTGGTTAGTGCGCTGGACAATTAAGAACATCTGTCAATTATAAAGTGTTAAAGCAGTCTTCAAGCAACAGCCTCTCACACTGTTTTTGACATCAGAATTATTTAGATAAATTTAAGTGATTGCTTTGCAAGTCCTTAGTAAACTTTTCTAACACAATTAACTAAAATCAAGTTCCTCAAAAAAAATCAAAGTTCTTCAAATTGAAGGTAGGCACAGACATTTTGTGCTCAAGAGGCTCAAAACTCCTACACAGGCTGCCTCATTGAGGATTTCCAAAGAATCCAAATATGTATATATATGATTGCATATAAGTAACAATATATTTGTTACTATATACATTGTATGGCAATATGTAACCTGTATGTCTTCAAAACATTAAGTTTACCCAGGTACCTATGCTCTGCTCAAGACCCATCTGCAGTATCATTTTACAAAAGTGTTCATTAGTTTGGGTCCCCTATAAAATGCATCACTGAACATCACTGTCACACAACTATTATTCACTTGCTTTTCTTTAGGATTCAAAGCCTGGTTATGCCATGATCTGTTAAGTGAGCTTGGTCAAGCCATCTCAGCTCTCTGTGCCAATGTAAAAGGAGGAGAATGACACTTAGCTTCCTCTGTAAACCACTTGTTCCAGCACAGTAAAGCAGTCTACAATAACAGAAAATTGAAAGCCATTAACATTGAAAAATAAGCAAATTCCACTTAAATATTCATTTTCTCTCACAAGAGCTGTTCCTCATCCTTTCAGATTTTGGACTATATTGTAGTGCAACCTTTGAAACAACTCTCAGATCGTTCAAAAAAAACAACTCTGAAGGTTTCTCTTCCCTACTGCTGGGGTGATCCTGGGCTCTAGCTGTTTCTTCACATTGCCTTATCACCCTGTCAACTGCAGCTCATAATTATAGAAAGCCTATTGCATTGGCATGTAAGTGATATCAGTGAATAGATTTTAGCAATATGCTTGTGTGCATCAGTAGATCAAGGCCAAAATAGCGACACCCCGTAGGATCACATTCAGTAGGCTTTAATAATATAGGTACCCTGGAAGTCTGGGATGTGATTGATAACAGGAATGCCTTTGCTGGCTATCCAAAAGGCGCTTCTGCGCTTGCACAACAGCCTAAATATATTCCAACCTCCAAAGAGAAAGCAAATGGGAAGTTCATTTTATATTTGTATTTATTTATAAAAGGTGAGGTTACTGTTTCTTATAGGGTTTTTTTTGTTTATAGCTTTCCAACAAAACAGGAAATGCTTGGGTGCAAAGGACTTTAAGAAGCAATCAAGTAAGTTCTCTGCTTCAACTGTTGTAGAGAGGCATGATTTAGGAAGGAGAAATTCCCACTGCAATCTCAGAAGAGCATTGTTTTGTTTTTTGCTTTAACTTAGATAAATATATTTGTAGGATTTTTTTTTTTTAATGTGACATATCCATTAGGTTCACTGCCTGACAATGCCAACGACCCCTTGAGACATGACAATTTTCCTTCTTGATCAGAGAATGGTCCCTTCGACTTGAGCTTCTGCTCCTATCAGGAAGATATGCATCACTGAAAGGGGGGCAGACCCAAATTATTAATTTATAGAACAAAAAAAAAAAAGAGTTTATGCCTTTCCCAGCCTTCTCTAACAAAATTTACACCCATCATATTCAAGTCTTTCTGATTATTTAGGATTTTGTACTTTTTGAGTTGGATTTTTTGTTTGTTTTGGGGGGTTTTGGGTTTTTTTTTAATGTAGAAGCAAACAGCAATAAAACTGCAGTTCCAATTTTGTTGTGCCTGAAACTCCCCTCTGAAAAGTGCATTACCCAGCTTTCTTGGTTTTCTGAAAGTCTCCATTCTTTAGGTCACCACTGTTCCTGATGCATGACAAGTAATGAGTCATCAGCAATCTACCATTAGTATATCTGGGTGAGAAACAACATCCTCTGCCCCTTGACAGCTTCAGGATTTCAAGAACTGTTCCATGTTTTAGGGAAGAAATTGACATCATTATTTTTTTCTTTGTTTTTCTATATACTTCTCCATAGCTGATAGGCCAGTGATTTAAGGGGACCACGAGGAACACCAATACTTTTTATCTGCCAGTAGACCTGGAATACCAGCTGTGACTGTAGCTCAGATTTCACACATGTGCAGCTATTTTGCATGGAAGAGAGCACAAAAAAAACAACTTGCATGTTTCAAACCTTGTGGTATCAATAAAGTGTAAAAATCACTGCAGCTCTGATGCAATGATGCTGCAAGTGCCAGTTGTATTATTTTGCTACAATATCTGTCTTTTGATATTCCTGTAGTGCTGCTGTACTTGCAGCGACAGACAATATCACTGCTTCGTTAGGATTTTCTCAGCAAAATCACATACTAACAGCACCAATCTGTCACAAAAGTACAAGGTCATTCAGATCCTTTGCAAATATAT
Source organism: Porphyrio hochstetteri (assembly GCA_020800305.1). NCBI lineage: Eukaryota > Metazoa > Chordata > Aves > Gruiformes > Rallidae > Porphyrio > Porphyrio hochstetteri. The sequence continues at coordinate 106,450,951 of CM036907.1, forward strand.
TCTTCACCAAGGGCAACTGCTTCTAGAAGCAGCCCCCTAGGTTGTTAAAACAGCAGTTCATTCCTTATGGTATGTTACAGGCACAGATATTTGGGGGAAGAAAAAACACATCCTCATGGCATTTACTTGCATGAAAAAGTGTTTCCTTTGTACTTCTATAGAAATGTCTCAATTCCATTAGAGTCTTAATATCTGCATATTTATCAGCTGCTTTCAATTCTCCCAACACATAAGGGTAGAAGATGCAATATGTTTTTATATCCACATCGAGTAACATGAAAGATCTGGAATACCTGTTATGAGCATAGCTCAGTATGAACTTCCAAAAGGACTTAAACTATGTGCAGATCACTTTGAACACCCTGAATAAACATTTGCCAAGACAGAAAAGGTGCAGTTTTTTCACTGCCAAGAAAGGGGTTTTACAAAAAAAAAAAAGTTTGATTTTATAGTCTAACATGATAAGTGTAAAGCAAGGAGAAGACAAGATATTGGAATTTGTTTCAGTTTGTGGATGTTTTCATTTAGGGATTTTCATTAAGAACATTTAAGTGCAAAAATCCAGGAATGATCTGTTTAGTGTATTGTATTTCATATCAGAAACAGGAGCACTTGAAATAAAGGTATTATCAAGGCTGACATCTGATATTTTAGGCAGAGCTGGTGTAGGATAACACCTGGGTTTTCATTTTATTGTTGGGGACAGAGTGGCTAAAGAAAGACAGTGGCACGCTGAAATGACCCAATTAGAAGAGTTACAAGCATTGCCCTATTATTAACAGTTGGCTATGAAGTCCTCTAGTAAGGATGAAGACCATCTCCTACCAGTCCCAGTGATAGGATAGAAGTCTCTTGCTGCCATTGGCATACTGTCTTCTTTCTGTGGTTCCAAGAGCACTGACAGTGCTATGTTGCTTGCTTAGGATAAAACAACTCCACATGAATTATACTTTTTTAAGAGACTTTAAATAAAATCAAAAGTTATTACTTTGTTATAAGACAAAATGGGGATAACAACATCCTTTAACACCGGGACACACTGAAGGTTCATTAACAGACAAGAAGCACTAGGGATCTAGGCAAGAGTACTATAGAAAAGATAATGACAAAGTCAGTATTTCTACATTCAGGATTAGGTTTAGATTTTGTAAAGGAAACAAAGGGAGGGTCACATCTAAAAAAAAGAAAATGAAAGTGAATATCAAATTATTACTTGTTTTGTTGATACCAACCATCCAGGGTGTTAAATTAGGCAGCAAATGAGGAGAAAAAAAAAATCAAAAGGAAAAAAAGATGTATTGTAGTTAATGACACTTTCCATACATTGAAAGGGGTCATATTAAGATTGCAGAGTCTAACCAACTTCTATTGTTTCCCAACATTTGTGTTCTTGATTTTGCAGTCTTAAGGTTCCCAAATGTAATCTTTCATAATGCTATATGATTTTATTCCACATTTATAATTTCATTCAAAGTCAAATGCATTCAACCTTCTTCCACTAATAGGGAATTAAACTCTACGTTATTACATCTCAAAATTAGCTGAGAATTCCTCAATATTCATTATCCTGTGCTCATCATGTTTTGGCCATGGAATTTAAACAGTGTTGAATCGATAGGTATAAATATATTCCACCATCACCTGAATAAAGCCAGCCCAGAGGAAAATTGATAAATTGGGCTTGTATACTCCATTAAATAGGTGAAATATATTAATGCCAATAGAAGTACAATAGTGTAACTTAGTAGAAAATTAAACTCTATAGCCTAGATCCTCAAAAGCACTTTAGTTCCTATTTCTCATTGAAATAATTTTGCAGGGATTTTGCACCTGAATAACTTAAAAGATTTGTGCCTTTAAAATTTTGTTGCTATTTTGCTTTTTTGTTTTTGAATAAAAACAACCTTACTCTTAGACTTTAAGACCACATTCAAGAGGGAACATACTATGTTCTGTATGCAGTGAGATCAACACATTTTGCCAAATATCTTTTCATATTGGTCACTAATTTCCTTTTTGTTTATCATAACCTTTCTGGAAGGGCAGAGAGGAGAGGAAAGCAAATGAAAGATCAAGGAAAATGGCCACCTAGAACACACAGCAGTCTGGTAAATAATTGCAAAATACCTTAATAAGACAGAGGGAATGAATCCTCTCCCATCCGGTGGAAGTCAGATTATTTCCTGAAAGATGGCATTTCACAGATTGTCAAGAAATAAAAATACTATGTGTTGTAAAATTATGTATCCTCATTATTTTTAATCCTTCTTTTCCTGGCTAGACATTTCAACAAAGTAGGTATAATGCATCCACAAAAATATTTTAAAATAAAATTTTCTTCTCTGCCTTTTTACTATTTGTCAGTGTTTGGGTATTTTAGGTATGGCTTATGTCAATAATTGAGTGTCTCTCAATCTTCTATTCCCAACAACCCAAGAGGTAAAACCATTTCTATCTTGTAGACCGGGCAACAAAATACAGTGAGAAGACTAGAGAGACAAAGGTGTTAGGTGCCCTACCACTCATCAGAAGTCATAGGCCAAAGTTTGGCATTAGGCTTTGAAACAATGCATGGAAAGAGCTTGCAGTCCCACACTGGGTCAATGTCCTAGTCAGGAGTCCCTTCAAGGCAGCTGATGCTCCAGAGGTGTGCTAAGCCCCACCTCTCTTGGGATGAAGCAATGCTATTCTTTCTCTCTCTGACTGCATGTCATAGTGCCTTTATCTTCTCCTGGAGTAAAATCAGCCTGTTCTCCAAGATGCAGTTGGAAAACAGTTGCACTGCAGCTTCTGCTTCCTTTTATCCAATGTCACTGGTTAAAGAGCTCAGCTAGCCTGTGGGAACATGCTTTCAGTTCCTTTCTCTAAGTGTGAGAAACCAGCAGTTCCCAGGTGAATTCTTCTACTACGGGACTGCATAATGCCACGCTGTATGATGTTTGCAGTGCTGTCTGTGGGAGCTGCATCATTTTGATTGGCAAAATGGAGAAGGGAATATCAAGAGTGAGCACGGCTGGTTAAGTGCACTCATAGGAGGAAAAGCTATGGAACAGCTTCTGCTCCTCTGAATACTTAATACAAGAGACTTAAACATTCATTGAATTCAGATAATATTTACTCAAGCCATTAGTCAATATTTTCCTCATTAAGGATGGAAGAATTTGACCCATTCTACAATCAATCCAGCGGCACCATGTAAATAACATAGTTTTAAAATCACATTTTTCATAAAGGATTCCTTAAGCAAATGGGATGAAATTTACAGATGCAGCACACACAATATTTAGATGTAATATTAGCTCCACGAGGAAGAAAAAATTCTGGAAGTGAACAAAAATTGATTGATGCTCCCTGAATGAAAGTGTCTGTAATTTTTTGCACAATAGCAATATGGAATGTGTTAACTCTGTGAACACCAATGTTTCCTGCTGTTGCTATTCTAACCACATTATCAACCTCACACATGTTTACCTCAGGGATATTTAGCCAGCCATAATTGACTTTTGCACAAAAAACAAAGCTGCAGGCAAGGTTTAATCCTTTTGGGCTTGCCTTCCCACTAAAATAAATAAGTATCTAAAAGAATTGTAACTAGATCAAATATAAAATCAGAGGATGGGGTGAACCTGTTCAGTCTTTTTCAATTTTATATTTCTTAAAATAATAATAATTAGAATGTCTGGAAGCAAACAACCTCTTTGTGTGTAAGATGTTAGAAATAAACAGAGAACTCAGTGTTTCCACTTCCAATAATAGTATTTTTCTAATTGTCATTTAACTGTGTCAGATTCCTTCACGGAGGTGGAGTTTAAAAATGCCTCATTGCTGTACCAATATCACACTAAACGTCAGCCAATAAGGTTATTGACAGGTACTGTTGATTGCACATATACTCTAAGTGAGAATAATCTTGTTTTATATGGTAGGGGGCTAAGACTGGTTCAGTATATCCTCTAACCTGGTGCTACCAGAGAATGAAAGCGGTCCTGCAAAACTTTTACTCACACTCACTTATTCCCAGTCTTACACAGATTTGCCTCTTGTGCTGATCCCAACATTTGCACAACTGTGTGGAAAATTGTTGCAGGGAGATGATCTGCTTGAAAAATATTTATTTTTCCCCAGGTTGGTTTTAACTCAGATCCACTCAGCACATAGTGTATCTCACACCTTGTGATGAATGCATGAAGGGGGAGGGAGACTCCAGGACTGCTTCTTCTGACAGCTGGGTAAGCTTAAACTGATAATTAATCTTTGCCTTCAGATAGGTGGAATGAAGCATATTCTGGAGTTGCAATTCTTTTCTTCACTGACAATAAAGGAAGTTCAGAAAAAACAGCTTAAGCTTAAATTTCTACTTGTAGATTGTTGAAATGAGAGGGATCTCATCCATGAGCACTTAGATAAAAGTCTAAATCAAAGTCTTATTTTTAGAGTTAATAACTGCCTGGTCAACTGTCTCACTTGCAAGTGCCATGAGTGGCTATGATGTCCAGTAGGTAAGGTAGGAAATGGGATAAAATTGTAGCTCCACAATAATGAACAGCAAACTTTGTGTGGACATAAAAGCACATGAGAATTTTCCCCTAGTGTTCTGAGTTTTATCCTGCTTTTATCCATTGTTTAAGTCTTAAAACAATATTTCTCTTATTTCTCTAGCTGTGAAGTGGTCATGACTGGGATTGTATTTGTAAAATGCTTTCTAATAGTACATATGAAGGAATTATTTAAGTGTTAAGTATATTATTATCTACTGACAACTCATCTCCTGTGCTAGGAGAGCAATTATAGGAAATGTGCTATATATTTGTATGCATATAAATCTAGATTTAAGTGAGAAGATTGGGGGAGGAGGAACTGAGTGATTTCCTTTAGTTTTTTATATGTAAAACTTTGTATAAAAGCTTTTGTAAATTGTTCTCTGACCAATGTTAAGAATTCTATTCCCTGCAGGAAAAAGAAAAAAAAAACAACCCAAACCAAAACCACTTAATTCAGGCCATAAACTTACTAGGATATATGGATAACTTTCATCACTACAATCAGGCACTAACAGGAACTGTGGTCCAACTGAATACTTCTGTGGAAAAAAGCAGCAAGTTAATCAAAGAATGATGCTCTATACTCAGAGATAGGAAGATGATTTCTTTTTCTAAAGCTGGGAATTTCAGGTGTTCCTAGAAGATACAATACTTTTAACAAAGAGAGTGTGTGTGTGTGTGTGTGTGTGTGTGTGTGTGTGTGTGTGTTGTAATGAGTCATAACATTACTGTTTTAACCAAAAAGTAACAATAATGGTGTGGAAGGCTACAAAGACTTCATTGACACTGTGGTCTTTTCCTATTTTGTTTCAACTAATTTATCCATTAAAATCTATGAAGATGTCAATGAGTAAAAGATCTTTGAACTCTATGCCTTAAAGAATTACTGTTGCTTTGCTGAATGAAGAACAATTTTGCTTTATTGTTAGTATATTGCACTCACAGACAGTGTTAGAGCAACCATGTAGTATTGGGAGAGGGAGTAAAACACCAGTCCCATGACAAAATTCTGCCCCCAATCAAGGAATTCAGATATCACTGAAAGTGTGACAAAAAAGAGTGAGAAACATTTGGATATTCAAACAAAACAAAGATAGAAGAGATAAGGAGGGCAACAACAACTGAACAGGGATTCAGAAATAGAAATCTTTTATAAAGGATGAAGTGATGTATGAGAAATCCAAGAAGTCAAGCTGTAGAAAAAGGGGTCAAAAATGGTATCATGTGAGTACAGAAATTCATAAGAATGTCAGCTTTAATAAAATACACACCTTCAATATATAGTTACAGCTGAAAGCCTAGAAAAGTACAAAGCTCCTCCTAGTACAGTATGCATGTTAGAAGAAAATCCATGTTTCTCTTGGTGGTTGTACCCTGCAGTGATAAGAATCTTGAATAACTGTATTTGATAAATGAAAATAAGACAGTGTTCTCAATAAATGTATATCCATATATATCTTAAATTTTTTAATCAAAATAATTATAAGATCATAGATTGATTGAGGTTGGAAGGGACCTCTGGAGGTCATGTAGTCTGATCCCACCACTTGCAAAGGCTCATCTAGAGATAGTTGCCCAGGACCATGTCTAGATGGCTTTTGAATATCTCCAAGGATGGAACAGGGAATTTGATACCACAACTCCAGAACTTGTTCCTTCTCCACCGATGCATTTCCTTATCATTCAATGGAAGGACGAGGAAGACTTCTGAAATGTCTTCAAAATCTTAGAGTCCTCAAAAAATCTAGAGTATGTCAAACCACTATGTCCAATAGTGTTTGGAAAGGTTCTTTGTCTCATTAAGGGTGCAGCAGAACCCCCTGCAGACTATGAATTTGGCAAACGAATGCTGTAGGTCATATAGAAGAAATGTGAATATATCTCAGTCCAAATCCTTGTACAAAACCTAGGCTAGACACAGTGAAACTAGAAGAATTGAAAACACAAGAAGTTAAGCCTACGTTGAACCAAACGCTTCATAGAAAATACGAAGGGCTCATACTACTACAGATACTGCATTGAAGTTAAAGAGAGATTACTATTTGTCACAGAAATTTAATACGTCATTTCTCTCATATATTCATGGCTTGCAGACAACTGGAAATAATTCTTACTCAGATTCTTAAAAGATGTGTTACTCGTATTTTGGGAATATTATATGTGATCACCAGTCTAAAATCATTAAGAGGTGGTTACCTCTTCTATCACAGTGTTTCTATAACAAGCCCAGAGTACTTGAAAAGATGAAATTTGTTTTCTTCTATATGAAAAGATAGCAATATTTTCACTGTATTTTAAATCACCTGTGAAGTGGCATTTAATTTTAGTAATATTAAATCAAGTCACTTACACATTGGTTGCACAAGTCATCATTCTCTGGACTGCTGTTATTTAGGAACGAAAAGGCAGAAGCAGTCATTTAGCAAAGTAATACATAAGATGTTCTTGGTTTGTGAACAATACTGCAGGTTAGTAGGTGAGCAAATTAGGGCAATTTCCAATGTAAATTTCTGAACATCAGAAACGCATGCTGGTTGTAGCATGCAGTGATAAGTGATGTAATGGAGTGGAATACATATTCTACTTGGCATCCTCCAGAAGAGTAAGCCAGGACACAGTAGCACCTAGAACACCTTCTAGAGCAATCCACAACAGTCCTTCAATACTCTTTACTAAAGTAAGTCTGCTGCCATGTCTATCAGTTTATTAATAACACTGAAGCTGAGGACAGGTTGGCATTGTTGGTATTTCATTTGTTATGGAAATACACTTTTTAATGAGCAAATATGTAACATTTATGTTTTGCTCTCACTGAGTCTATTTTTCATGTAGGTTGTAAAACACCTAGTCCATTGGGAACTACTTTATGTATGAATAAATAATCAATTCTCTGTACGCTATAATATGTGTCTGTTAATGGCACCACAAGTCTATTGATCTCAACCATCTACTTATCAACATGGTTTTCTATGTCAACATATGTGTAAAAAATTGCAGTAGACAATGGCTGGCCAACCACTTAAGACAGAGCAAAGAGAAACTTGTAATGAAAGACTGTCCCAGAATTTGCATAACGACAAGCTTCAGAAACCAGTAAGTCTCCTATCTCTGCTTCTCATTTAAATTTCTGCCACATAGTATGATCAAGAGGTTATGCATCCTGATCCTAGTTTTCCCATATGCTAGTCAGAGTTCATCTCTTTGTTTGTGGGGTGGCTGCTGGCCTTCCCTTCTCTATACCCTTTATGCACTTATTTCCAGCTGCCCTGAACAGTGATCAATAAGTTACCAGTCTATGCTGCAATCAGTTTCTTAGCTCATTTCTGCTCCTACCAAAAAAAAAAAAAGAAAAAAAAAATCTTATTCTTTTTAAATTTTTTATTACTCAGATCAATACAATCAGAGTTCTGTGTCTGTCTAGCCTCCACTCACCAAAGCCAGCCAGTGTGGGGACCTGCTGGTCTCTTAGTAATGTTCATGTCAAGAGGGTGATTTTTTTCCCCCACACTAAGTTCATCTTAATTACTTCCTCTGAGATGCTAGGGGTGGCCTTGCTTCCCTTCGCCACGACTCGCTGTCTCTGTCCTGCCGTGTCTACTTTATAAAATGACGCCTTCCAATTTTAGGACCATTTTTTTTCCCCGCCAGTAGTGAATGCTCTGTTAATCTTTAGGAATGATCCTCCCAAGAAGGCTGTAACTTCTATTTTAAGGAAGATTTCAGTCTGGGTGGATGATTTTTATGACCACAGTTAGTACTATTTCTAATCTGCCTTTGTTATCTAAGCTTTGGGAGAAGGTCACGGCAGTTTAAATTCTGGACCACCTTGTCAGAAATCATCTGCCTGAAGAGTTTTAAACTGCCCATCCTGTTACAGAGATGACTCTCTGGTACTCTAGGTGTGTTCTGGGTTTACAGAAACCCTCATATTGATATCAGAATTTTCTGTTGATACTCCATATACTCGTCAGACTCAATATAATTCCTTCCACTCCCCACCTTTGGAAAAGCTACATTTTGCATAATCTTAATACAAGAGTCTGCCTATTGGACAACCACAGTTGAGAAGTTTGCTTCTAGACATTTAACCTGATGTGTACATTGCTTTTATCAGAAAATTTACAAGCTATAAAACCAGCTGAAAATTTCTGCTTACTTTCCCCCAAAGAATCAAAGCATAAAGTTAGTCAAAAATTTTAAGTTGTTCAAGTGTTAAAGGCTTTTCATTTATTTACCATTATTTAAAGAAAAATTTTAAATGAGCATGAATGCTAGAATATTTAAGTAGGGGGGAAAAAGTGTTTTCATTGTTATCCCAACAAACAGAAAACAAATTATCATAGGTAAAACGAGTTTCAGTTTTGTTAAAGACCTGTCAAAATTACTTCCAGTAACATGAAAGACAAATTCTGAATTAGAATTTAAACTGAATTTAAACTGAATTTTGTTGTTTGTGAAAAAAGATGTACATTTTCAGTCTGCATTAGGGAAGGGAGGAAGTAAAGTTAAAATATCCACAAATTTTTTTTTGAGACAATTGTTCTGGGTTTGTATAAGCACTACAGTTTCTTTGGTCTGGTTTGTCCCAGCATCAGTTTATTCAATGAATTATAACTCCATTCTTATATAGTACATTTAAAAGAGATCCAGTTAATCTAAGAAATTCATAAATATACTATTTTGTAAAATTTTGGCGTTAATATGCCAATAACAAACCAAATATATTCTATAAGTTTATGCCTGTTGTATTCTCAGATTAAATATAAGGCTATAAAAAGTAAATAGCCCATTAAATGCTCAGCTATTCTTGTATAAACTTGATGAGATTTGAATCATGCTTTAAGGAAATTAATTGGAAACCCCATAACTTTTCTTGAAAAAATCAGTTCCATTCAATGTCTAATAAAAAGCAGAGTATTATTTCAAATTTAGGAGATTAAATCTACTGGACATCTGAATCTAATCCAGTATTTACATGATTAAAATGGATACTTAGAAAAAACAAGTAATAATTTACGTACATAACTTTAGGTACCAAAGTTAAATAATGACCTAAAAATCCACATAAAAGGATGAAAAAATCCCAAACAGCATGCATAAACCTTGGCTACTTCTGATAGATGACTGTGGTAAAATAAAGGCACTAGGTCAGGAGAATATTTTTGCCCTGAGCTGTCTGCTACCAAACCAAAAGAAAGCCCAGGTGGTAGTTTGAGGACCAGGAAGACAATTTTTTTCCATGTCAAGTGCAATTATGCAGTACAGCTATTCTCATATGCGTTGATCTCAGATTAATAAGTAATTGATTTTGAGATGAAAAGGAGGAAGTAACCTCCAGAGCAGCACAAGATCGTTGTTTACTGCATGTCACGGCGAGCACAGGTAAACACAATTCAAAAAATTACTCTTCCAAAATCAACTAGAATCAATCTTCAAAATGATGTCACAGGAAAAGAATTTCTCATGAGCGGCTAGACAGGATTTCCTCTGAGTTCTATGTAATGAAAAGCAGCAACTGTGCCTAGCTTCACAGAAGTGTATGTCACAATGCAGGAGAAACCCACATCTAATTATTCACCAGAAAATGGCCTCTCTGACATAAACAGGGAAAATTGTTTCATAAATCAATTTTGCACTAACCTTCTAAACAAAAATGCACCACACATTCGAGATGCAATTACTTTGCCTTGTACATCACAGGATAAGGTGACTTGATATTCAAGGGAAGGAGAGGTGAGAGTTGCTCTTTGTTCTCTGCACTGAACATGACAATCTATTATCAGGGAAATTATAAACATTCACAATAAATACATCGTCCTCGACCCTCATGCACAGGCTCGCCTGCAACCCCTCCGTGTAGTATTTCTTCACACCAGGTCTAGTGACAAGCTCAGCACCATCCTACAGCAACAACGGTTGTCTGTGCTGTGCTTATCTCCCTCCCACTGATCACACCACATTAATAATTTAGGCCCAGCCCTTTCTCTTGTGTATACAGTTAATGGACATTTACACCTGCTTTCCGGAAGCTTCTGCAGCAAAGACCACTTAAGTCAGAAGCCACGATTTTTACCATTTTATTATTATTATCTTACAGACTTCAGATAAGAAAATAAGCATAAGGACAAATCAGTGCTTGCTTCTTAAGAAAGAAGAATGATGCAAGCACTAGTATTTATACTGTCTTAATACTGATGAATTATTTTTCCAACCCCCTAAAACTGCGTTAGGCAGTTTACAAAGAGGTACATAAATCAAAGCTCTTGCCTGGATTGCGCAGAGCGGTACGAAAAGGCAAGCAGGGATGGGAGATGGGAAGTCAAGATAACAGCTTACAGCAACCATGCCCAGCAACTTTGAAGGGGTTCAAATGTTCTTACTTATTCACATTCGGTTCAGTTGTATTTGTTTTCTGTGAGCGTGCTCTAGTCATCACTACCACTTTTGCCTCTTTACTACACTTGTTTCTTTACATTGTATGGAAATTTTGTTGACTTGGTCACTCCACATGACAGGAACACTTTGGCTCAGACGTTCATGAAACTGAGGTTATTTAAAATCTGGTTTTCTCTCACAGCACAGAGAGGGTGCAAAAGCAAATCTTTTACTCATGCCAAGAGCCAGCCATGAACCCGAACACAGCAACTCGAAAGCTGCCTCAGGAAGAGGTTGCTTTTTACGAGTAACTTGTAAAAAAGAAATAAGCTCTAAGGAAGTGTTTTCTTGATGAGACAGCTATAAATCAGCAAACAAATCCCATTAGAGGGATATTCAAAATGAAGGGGTCGACATGGGAAAGCATAGACAAGTCAGAGTAGATTAAGGAAGCTGGTGGGCTTACCAAAGGTGCTGCCATTTGCATTTACACTTTACTGAGGAAAACACAAACAGGGAAATAAATCACAGGATGACAGGGGTTGGCAGGAACCTCTGGAGATCATCTAGTCCAACTCCCCTGCTAAAGAAGGATCACCTAGAGCAGTCTGCACAGGATCATATCAGTTGAGTTTTGAGCATCTCCAGACAAGAAGAATCCACAACCTCTCTGGGCAGCCTGTCCCAGTTCTGTGTCACCCTTAAAGTAAAGACATTTTTCCTCATATTCCAGTGGAACTTTCTGTGCTCCAGTTTGTGCCCACTGTCCCTTGCCCTGTCACCAGGCAACACTGCAAACAGTTTGATCCCATCCTCTTGACACTTTAGATATTTATATAAATATCTTAGGAGTAGGGTGTAAATGTTGATTAGGCACCACCACCCCCCCCCCCCCGTCAGTCTTCTCCAGACTAAACAGACCCAGCTCTCTCAGCTTTTCCTCAGATGAAAGATGCTTCAGTCCACTAACCATTCTCATAGACCTCCACTGGACTCTCTCTGGTTCTTCCCTGTCTTTCTTGAACTGGGGAGCCCAGAATTGGACACAGAACGCCAGATGTGATCTCACCAGGGCAGAGTAGAGGGGCTGGATAATCTCCCTTGACATGCTAGCCATGCTTGTGTTAACGCACCCCAGAACACCATTGGCCTTTCTTGGCTACAAGGGCACACTTCTGGCTCATGGGGAGCTTGTTATCCACCAGGACTCCCAGGTCCATCTGCAGTGCTGTTTCCCAGCAGGTCAACCCTATCCTGTACTGGTACCTGGGGCTATTCCTCCCTACGTGCAGGACCATACACTTGCCCTTGCTGTATTTAGTTTGGCTCCTCTCTGCCCAACTCTCTAGCCTGTCCAGATTGCACGGAATGTCAATGCAGCCTTCTGGTGTATCGGCTACTCCTCCTAGTTTTGTATCATCAGCACACTTGCTGAGGATACGCTCTGTCTAGGTCACTGCTAAATATTTGGAACAAGACTGGACCCAGTACTGACCGCTGGGGCACCACTGGCTACAGGCATCCGACTACACTCTGTGATGCTTATCAAAACCCTCTGTGTCCTGCCATTCAGCCAGTTCTCAACCCATTTTACTCTCCACTCATCTAACCCACACTTGCTAGGATTACCTACGAGCATGTTATCAGACACAGGGTCAAAAGCCTTGCTGAAGTCAAGGTAAACAACATCTACTGCTCTCCACTCACCCACCTAACTGCTCATGCCATCATAGAAGGCTATCAGATTGGTCAGGCATGCTTTCCCCTGGCTGAATCCATGTTGACTACTTTCAATAACCTTCTTCTCCTCCACGTGCTTATTTATGACCTCCACATTGAGCTGTTCCATCACCTTTCCAAGGACGGAGGTGAGGCTGACCTGGCCTCTAGTGTCCTGGATCATCCTCCTTTTGAAGACTGGAGTGACCCTGGCTTTCCTCCAGTCCTCTGGCACCTCTCTGTTCATGTCTGTGGGAAGTCTTGTATTTGCCTAAATCCTTTCTTATTAAATAGTAAATGCCAAATTACTAATAGTTAATCTTACTGGGGGACAGGTTAGATTTACAAAAATGCTTAGCTTCCTCCTGACAAATCTAACACCAGCGCACTGACTAACAATTTCTTAACTTCATTGCTGGTTTGCATTTTAAACCTTGAAGTCAGAATGTTTTTAGTGCAGTTTTGTGATAAAACTACTACTGGTTTTGAATATATAATTCTGCATCCAGCTATATTATTTGCAAGTTACAATATTAATATTTTAATGCTGAAGGTAAATTAATAAATACCATTGCTGGCATGAAATAAGTGAATGACAAGAGTTGAAATATATAGATTGTGGACACTTCATCATCTGGTGTCAAAGCAAAAAGCATTGTGCTTTTCTCCATAACGTCATCCTATTCCATTTTTGTCCTTATATATATTATGGCTGCTTTTTTTTTTGGACACGTGATATGCATTCAATTAAGTAATAGCACTCCAGATGTGGTAAGTGCTCTGCTCTAGTTTTACATTGCAGTACAATGTGCCATGTATTAGCAAACTAGACAATGATCTGATTTACCACGTGTATTACTCTAAATGTGAAAACACTGCTCATAAATTCTATTTTTTGAATCTATCACTTAGACTTCCACAGCTATTACCTGACTTTAAAAACTGTAGCAATTACACAGTGAAAACAACTTGAAAGTTCACAGCATCCTGCAGGAGACAGCACATTGCAATGCATATCTTCAGTTCTCTGCAGGATTCAGCAGACTGCAAATCTGTGAGGGCTGAGTCTGCAGGGAAACTGTACTTTTCAGCTGTCTCTGCTGTATATAATCCACATTATATGATACAATAAGATATAAAATTGTCAGAAGAGCCCAGAGTTCTACCCTCTTTACTTAAAATTATATGTGCAAAGACCACGAGACTGAAGTAGAGTCTGTATGTTTTTGGAGCTGAAATCATATTGGCAACACGATGGCTCATAAATTTTAAACCATCAGTTGTCATGGTTGATCCTATGCAGGTGCTGAACAGTAATCATTTGTGCTAACATAACTCCACGTTATATATCAGCCCTGGTAAGTCGGTCCATGCTTTTATCTAGTCACAGAATAAATAAATAAATAAATAAATAAATTCATTAATAAATAAATAAGCACAGAGCGCTGTGAACACTCACAAGTAGATACATCTTTAAATAAATATAAATACTTGAAAAGAAAACCTTAACAATTCTGACTTTAGTAAATCAGTGAAGAACTTTACAGACCCTGGACAGATGGTATTGTCCTACAACATTTCTTCACAAAGTACACTGACACAGCAACATCTACAAATTTTGGCAAATGCTCATCGTGACAGAATAATCAGCTCCAGCTATAACTCAGATTTTGCTCCTTTCCTGACTTCTGTCCACAGTCCCTAGCTTAAGGGGTTTTTTCTTTAATAGGATGATCTCTCACTATGCTTGGAAACCTCTCAGACACACAGTAAAGCCTGCAGAACCATGACAGCTACACTTTGATACCAGGAGAAGAAAGCAGAAAGGAGAAGCAAGGGGTTGGCTGGATAGGAACTGCTTAACCCAGCCCTGCTGCAGCCAGGGTTGTTGTTTGGCCATGCCTTTATGCAAAACATTGAACATATATTAGGTGGGGTGGGCTTGCTGGACCTGTATTAAGCAATGCTTTAGGAGGACAACAGTTTCAACTAAAACAAGCATCAGCTCACCCATGGCTCCACATAGTGCGTACATTGCTCTGACTGCCCAATAAAATGCTGTACAAAAATAGTCCTTCATTTTTCAGACCTGTGTGGGGCATATGGCGCAGTAAAAGTACCTCACTGTTCATAGCTTAACCAGCACCATTATGGGTTTGATGGTCCCTCCATAAGTGCCAACAGCACCTTGGTGCCACCCCAGGCAGCTACCCTCACTTCTGCATCTCTCAACCTGGGCCAGCTGCAGCCCAGCGCTATCATGGAGATGACCAGTAGGAACTATTTCATGTCCACAATACCAGTTAGTGTCAGAGAAACTACATCTTGAAATAATGGGAAGTAGACAACTAAACAGATCACTAGAGGGAACCAGCTTGTAGACAGGTGATCAAACTGAGGGAGAAATGTGTAAAACACACACACACAAACACACACACAACACAGAGTATTTTTCAGTCAGTTGGCTTTAGTGAAGTTAACATATGCTTCTTCTCAAATAATAAGAGACAGAAAAAAAATGAAGGTTAAACTGAGGATTTCATTAAAATAAGAGCATGCTCTTTAAAAATGTATTCTTATGTAATGGTGACCATGCTCCAGTTCAGAGGCTTTTCAAATTCTTTTTAACATGACTGAGTAACAGCCCTGCTTTTCTATGTATTTATAACTTGACAGATGTAAAACTTTTAATTTGAATGGCTTCACATTTTTGGCCATTATTTGAAGGCTAGGAGTGCAGAGGCCAAAAGGTGACAACTATCATTACATGGTTATTATCGGCAGCTCATGCTGAAAAAGTGGCTCAGGGCCAAACCCCATACCTATTCCTCCCTTTCTCACACAGAAATTTAAGCTCATCCCATTGCTACAATAAATGATTTATAGTACAACAGCAGTGCAAAACTACAACCTGAGAAATATTGTTTATACCAAAATAAAATCTCTAGTTCTCTCTCTCCTTTTAAGTATTTAATGGTGAATTACTGGAATCACAGCCCTTTTACACCTTGGTCAGGCATCCTGGCTGCAGGATGGCAACAACCAGGAGTTCCCACACCCCATCCCACTGGCTTTTGATGGGATGCAAGGACCAGCTCCAGGGCTAGCAGTTTACGGGGTGGGTCCAGGACAAGTGATTACATTCCCTGCACAGAGAACTTTTGCATTGTTGTAGATCAAAGAATTACAAACTCTCTCATAATTTAAGAACTAACCTCTGATTTCACAGAAAGCAATGATCATTTGATTGTTCTTGTAACAGGACCAAGGTTAAGCCTAATTGGTTAAGCCACAATCATTAGCTGGCTGGTACGCATAGCAGGAAAATCAAAGGACAATGAGTAAGACCAAATGGGTGATTTCTTACCGTGATTTAGCTCTGGGAATGGGCTTGGAGCTGCCAGAAGATTGAGCAAAGCATATTAGTATGGCAGATCCCCTTCCAGGCACAGCCATTCTGGCTGTACAGGTTACTGATCTCAGCTCCATCTGCCTGTCCTGCTGCCACGGATTACCAGCAATTCCTGCTCATACAGCCACCTCACACTCTTCCCAGGCAAAATCAGCCAGGTTAGCTGGTTATTTCAGCTTCTTAAGGTTATTTAGCTCATTTTGGCTGAGATGGGTTTGGAAGCAGTGACACCAGTGACTGGGCAGCCAGCTTGTGGGAGAAGTAGCCCTTGCTTCAGCAAAGGGATGGCTGCAAGGAACTGGGGGCTGGCTGGAGGCTTCAACCTCTTCAGCTGGCCCCAGCACCCCTGGAAAGGGTGTACGAACTCCAGGTCAGTCTTGCTGGGGGAGACCAGTTTGAACTAATTACTTCACAGGCAATCACACAATGATTAGCTGATAATCACTTTTGGACATTGTGGATCTGACTGATCCAAACAAGAGATCAGAGCTGAAATTTGCTGTATTGGATAGCCAAAGCTCTGAGCCAGCTAATTCCTTTCTGCTAAAGCTGCCTACATGCACACACACACACACACACGTTTTCTCTCTCTTTCTCCTTTGTCTCGCACCCTGAGCTGTAGTTGCAGATCTGAGACCAGGCAGGCTGAGCACTATATTCCCTGCAATTACCCTGACATGTAGTGAAACCTACCTCTAGCTATTAGGGCCCGAAACATCAGCAATGGTAGCAAAATAAAAAGGTTGATGTGGTATTTGTCTAACCCTGGCAAGGCAAAAGCACTTCTACAGTAAAAACCTTACAATATATAGCATCGATGAGCACAATATATACTGTATCAGTAGGGTTATTCTTTTAAGATGCAAGTACAGGGGCACTTCTTGTGTCTGCAAAGCAGAATACTTAGCATAAAAAGATTATGTCCTGCTTGTGCAAGAGGAAATGGGCCATTCTTTATTTTCTTATGGCATTACAATTGCCAGCCCTAATTGTCTATCACTTTCTGTGCAGTAAATTACTGTTTCTTTAACAAAGATTCAGATCCACCAGCCTTAGCAGCTCCCTTTTAAACTTTCAACAGTATAATTAGCCTAAATCATATAATAAAAGTTTACATAGTATGGTAGTGCACAAGTAACAATGGCATTACTTCCACATGGCCAGAAGTTTTAGAAAAGTAATTTTGTTTTAAGAAGGATCCAAAATTCAGTCACAAAAGTGAGTAGCAGCAAATGGTTCCTGTAAGGAACAGAGGGATCCTGGGTGATGAACTCTTGAAAGTCTCAGCTCCAAGACTCTAGGTAACATACACACAGCTTGAGCATCTAGGAAAAATGCTGGCACCTCCCCAAAAGAATTTAACAGGATAATCCACTTCCCAGTGAAATTAAATTTAAACTTGCATGTTTGAGGAATCCTGGTTCAATACTTCACTTGTGGCAAAATCTTTGTTGATTTCTTTCCAGCTTCAGCTGAAGTTAACTAGACAGCACTCAGATATGCATCTCAGGTCTCTGTAGAGATGAGCTGGAATGCCAGAAAAGATTTCAACCATGAAGACAGGAAAATTCAGAGCACCTTTTCAATCATAGTAACAGGGCAAACCCTATCACTAACTTTAACAGAAGAGAAATCATCTCGTAGTATGGGTGTGGTTCTCTGCGCTACAAGGAAACACAGCAAACCACAAGGTGACTCCCAACCCAATGTCATTTCATCTGTGCAAAGTTAGATTTACTTTGTTTGAGTATCTGAGCGACTCACATGAGCATGTGGTTATACTGTAACTGGATGAAGGGCAACAGGTTTGATTCTGCTCTATTAAAAACATCCAGCAGATTTACATAGGCTTGAAGGGTAAGAGAGACCTAAGTTACTAAATCAAGCAGTCATTAATATACTTGATAAAAGGAAACAAACCCACCCCTGTCCATTTTTTCAAGGAAGCAACTAAAATAGCCATAAAAATAGATAAAAAATTACCAGCATCTTTGTTAAATAGAAAATGTTTCTTTGTTTGAATACAGATGCATCAATGTCTAGCAACAGTTTCAAAAGCATTTAAGTGACTCAGGAACCTAAGATGATTACATGCTGTGGTTTTTTTCTTAAATTATTTTAAATCAGATTGCACAAAAATCTGCAAAAGTTTCAAGGGATGGATGGACAGATGGCTGAATGGGTTTCTTTTCCACGTTACTTGCCTGAAGCTTCTCCCTCTGTTAGCTGCCTTTTTCACTCTCATTTTTTTCTGAAATTAAAAAAAAGAAAGTAAAGAAAAAGCAGTACTCAGACATGCAGCCCATTTCAAAGCTCCAGTGGGTAACAGGGAAATACTTTAGAGATCAGGTGAAATGAATTCAAGATGAGTGAAAATGGTCTTTGGTTCTGCTCTGCTACCTTTTACTGAAGAATCACTGCAGAGACGTGAATCATCTCCATCCACACTGTGCTTCACTTCTCCCAGGCATTTTTCACAGATCCCTCCTGCTTCTTTTGTCTCCTAGTGTCAGACACGGTGATTTTCCATTGGTCACTGTGGCATTAAGGGTTTACTACCAGTTAGAGCAAGTGTAAGAGAAAAGGAGCCTGCTGCAAAATAAATAAATAAAGTAATGGCAGGCACCTTGTAATGAGGAATAACAATTAGGTAATAAAGTCAGGAAAAAAAACCTGGGAAGCACAGCTTTTGTTCACCTGACTTACAGCAAAATCCCAACATTCTTCACTTTAGATCAACTAAAACCTTCGCCTAGAGTAAACAGAATACAAATATATTCAGGGAACTAAGTTCTTTGGATTTTAGAGAAAAATCTCCTTCCCAGACAGAATGAACAACAAAATAGAAAAAGGGTAAAATAACCACATTTTTTCTGAAACTGTTAATAATCAAAGAGACATAATTGTACAAGACACCAATAGAAACCATTGCTGAGGGAAGAACATCCCTCATGTTGTACATCAACATGAGAAAACACCAGTTTTATAAAGTATACAAAACTTTAGCTTACTTCTCCTAGTTACCCCCTTACTAAATAAATAAACAAATAAAATCATGTCTTGAATTTAACAACAGTGATTCCATTTAGAAAATCTGCATCACAGTTTTTCAGATAGTTTGAAAAATTGAGTGGTACCTGCATCCTTAAATATAACTCCTTCCTTTGGGAACTGTAGCTAGTTTCTGTGCTTATGATAAAACAGAAGGCAGAAAATACAAGGAATAGATAAGAGAGATATGCATTTTTGGAAGTTACATATTTTGGAAGTTACATATTTTACCTGGAAAGGAGTTTTGTCTTCTTCCTTTCAAAGGAGGTTGTAATGAGGTGGGTGTTGATCTGTCTTCCCAGGTAAGAAGTGATAAGACAAGAGGAAATGGCCTCCAGTTGAGCCAGGGGAGGTTTAGATTAGGTTTTAGGAAAAGAATATTCAATAAAAGGGTTGTCATGCATCGCAACAGGCTGCCCAGAGAAGTGGTTGAGTCACCATCCCTGGAGACATTTAAAAGACCTGTAGAAGTGGTGCTTGGGGTTATGGTTTAGTGGTGGACTTGGCAGTGCTAGGTTAACAGTTGGACTTGATGATCTTAAGGGTGTTTTCCAACCAAAACGATTCTATGGTTCTATGATTCATTTATGTACAATAGCACAGATGATTTCCTATATGATATTAAATTTTAACTCTAATAGTATGCCAAGAAAAGCATGGACCATTAACTGTTAAAGACAGTTTCCAATCTATAGACACTACAGCATGGAAGAGAATCAAATTTATAAAGATCCCACTTTTTCTACACTCCACAGTTAATGTAAGCACAGTGTCTCCGAAGGCCCAAACAGCATTCAGCCAAACAGGGACTTCACAAGGGTTTGAATGCAGCATTGGGTAAAATCTAAAGAAGTCCCCCCAAAAGTAGGCAATTGTTTCAGAGTCTTAAAAAAAAAAAATTGTTGGACAATAAAACTAAAATTACAGATGATACCGGGTTCCATTTTCCAATTTTGTGGGATTTTCTGATAGTGTTTAAAACATTTTCTTATGCTTTAAAGAAGCATAAGGTAAAAAGGGCCAATGCTGTAGTGTCCTCAGTAAGACCACCATTATTTTCAGAGTAATTCATTGTGCCTTTGACAGTTTTAGAGTGCATTTCCTGACACATATTCTATGTATTGCTACCCAAGAAACTATTCCATGGGAAGAAATTTTAGATGTGTGAGAAAAACATTGTTTTTCTAGAGCTTTTATCACCCAGGCTTTAGATTTTTTTATAACCATGAATGACCCAAGGATTTAGTTTATTCTTCCCCTAAATTAGGTGAAAACACCTTTCATTCTAGAATTCCAAGGGAACTCTGAAAAGAGAAGTTGTACTGAAAGTCGGGAACTTTTGTTGTTTTCAGACTGATCCTTCACATACTTTAGGCATAGGCACGATTCAAGACTTAACATCAGCCAGAAGTGATTTCTAAAGACATTTTTGAGGCAGCATCTCTGTTTCAGAGTATAAGAGCTTTATTTTTTATTTTTAAATCATCATGGACATGAGCTGTTATGTGCCAGACGTTCTTATGACCAAAGAATGGTCCTAGGCATGTCTCTTTCACAGCTACAGCTGTGGCCAGAGGTGTGCTCACACACACCACACAGCCAAGCCCTCCCTCGGGTCTATGACATCCCACCTGGGAGGAAGCTGTGCTGTTCCTCCCAATATGCACTTGCTGCTTTTTTCTTAATGTGGGCTACAGGAACCATCGCTGAAGGCTACCACTGTGGGTTCTGCTGTGGAGACATATCTGAGCCTTTTGTTCAGCCAGTGAGTATATTGTTCCTATTTTAGGTAATTTTCAAATTATTTCCTAACAGCAGGAAAAGCAGAAGATGGAGACTGCAACACACGGCACGTGTACATCCACTTTCAGTCCCCAGGACCCCCTTTGCAAATGAGATCTTGTACTTTATAGAGCTTTGTTTTCCCAGTAGTAAACTATTTAAATGAATAACCACATTTAAGCTACTCCTGGGTAAGAGTCAATTTAAGGAAAACCATCCAGGAATTCACTGCAAATGAGATGCTGTCTCTCCAAAGACTTTGTTCCTTACCATCATGATGACAGGCTTGGGAATGGCTTCTAACAGAGAATACCAGAAAGTTGGGAATTTGCCCATTATAACTTAAAATTGAGATGGTTTGAATGACATAGACAACAAGGGTGCTTCCCTCCCCCCCCCCAAAAAAAAAAACAACCCAACAACACACATCCCAAAACCAACAAAAACTACCTAAGTACCTTTCACAGCAAATAAAAAACAGCGACCATGTTATAAATACTGACTATGGCAAAGTATTTAAAGTTTTGGTTTACAGAGCCTTTCCTTAGAAAACGGAACCACGTATTTATTGAGGTGTAATTCTTTGGTGCAGTTAGCCATACGAGGTTCTTATGGATTCTGTACTGCAACCCCAGAGAGGTGGTTGATGTCCCCAGCCTGTCACTGTTGAAGAGGCATTTGGACAATGCACTTAACATGCTTTCACTTTTGGTCAGCCCTGAAGTGGTCAGGCAGTTGGACTAGTTGATTGTTGTATGTCCCTTCTGACTGAAATAGTCTATTCCATATCTGGCTTTCTTTCAGATTTTTATAATTTGCATTAGAACAGTTATTTTAATGCTGTTATTATCATTATGTATTTATATTGCATTTGATGTCAGCAGCAAAAGTGCTATTAATATCCAGAGTTCTGGGTTATCAGCTTTAAGATGGGGTTTGCATCCACAGTGGCATCTATTCACAGGTGTTCCAGGGGCATTGAAACCTACCAATCAACCACTTAACAAAAGCTAAGCCTCGTGTCCTAAATTTTTAAAGGGCACTAACTAGTCATGTCAGGATCTGTCCATTCAGCTACAATGCAAAGCAAACTGCTCCTTAACAGAATCCAGGAAGTATTTCTAAGGAGTAACTTGGCTTTTTATCTTGGGAAAACAAATGTAATGCTCATGGTGCACTATCTAGAAACAATCCATTTGTATTAATGCACAGAAAGCTGTCTCAGTGTCACACACACAGTTGCAAAATGTGTTTAGCCTGGAAAATGAACGGATGCATAAGTATCTCTTAAGAACTTAAGGAAAACTCTGTTAAGTGATGGGTTTCATCACCTCTGCAGGTCTTCTCCATTCACTCCAGCTTCCACTTGCTAAGCGTGTACAGGCATACGTTATGGCAGAAGCGAGCATACTGTCTACTGCAGTAGTGAGATGCCTCAAACTAGCCCTATGGTTTAACTTTCCGTTCTGCTTGTTCTAAATTCAGAAGTCAGCCACAATTAATATGTTTATTTTTGATGGATTCAGTAGTCATTACCATTGCATTCATCAACTGGAGGCACATCAAGGGCACTGAAGTGCATTAATTGCAACAGGTTAAATCAGCAGTCATCTCTGGAATTATTCCTTTTCATTTTCTTTCGTGAACTAGCTGGCCTTGATGCCTTCAATTAAATCACTTGAATAGTATTTTATTGGTATTTTTAATTTATGCCACTATTCTGCTAACATCCATCCATAAATGATCAGGGCTAATTTCCATATGTAGACATTTGAGAAAGACTCATTTATTCTTTACTGTTCACTCTTCAAAGAGTGAAGGTGCTGCTACAGTGGTTGCTACCTCTGGAACCTTGCCAGCCTTACTACAATTTTCAACACCATTCACGTGAAGAATTGGGTATAGTGAATAAATGCATGCCAAAAGGACTACAAGTCTATGCAGGAAGTACACTGAAATAATAATAATAATATTAATAACAATAACAATAATAATAATATTAAAAGTAGGTCAAATGTAATTCAGTCTTTCATTTCTGCACTTTCAAGGTTTTGATTACAGCTCCCTTATCTACTAAACTGAAACCCCACCTGGTACAAGCAGAACTTCAAAAAGTACAGCTCCTACTTGGCATAGGTATATCCTTTTTTCTTTCCTGAGCAACTACTGACCTGCTGGCCCTAGTGCCAGGAAGAAATATTAACTATATTCCCCCTTACAACAGCATCAAAGTAGTGACCAAATCTTGAACAGTACCATAAATATCTTTACATATATCAAAGCCCCCATGTTTTAGAATGTGTTAAAAGTGTAAAATAACACATTAGCAAATTTCTTTGATTATGGTGGGAACTTGGGAATGTTGCTACACCACTGGACATTATTTGAAAACTGAAATAATATAGTTTTACATTTAGAGTGCTTTGTCTACAGGTACACCATTATAATTACCTAAGGATTCACCAGCCTGGCCAAAGTCAAGAGCCATCCTTGAAATTTAAGAACCTTTTTGATGTTGCCATTTGACTGACCTTTCTTGTCGTCTTAATGTCACGCAAGCCAGTGAACTGAAGAGTAAAGTTCAGCTAAACCCAAAAGTGTGCTAAGAGCACTATACACCCAATTTCTTCAATTTGGTTTTCTTCCTGTCAAGCATGATGAATTACTAGAACATTCTGAAGTTTACTGATGCAAAGCAGTCAGATTCTCTTCCAAATTCTAATGAACAACATTCTTCTCTGATCTTGATAACACTTCTATGAAATTATGAAATTATTACCTTTCTGGTTTCTCTGAAATAAAGGTGAAGCCAGTTCATAAATACACCTCAGTAGTCTATACTAAAGCCACTCAGTCTCTCCTGCCAATCACCAAGAAGAAAGCTTATTTCAAGACCTCCCATGTCACATATATTACAATCACAGCTTATTCTTTGTCAGATATGGTAATTGCAGGCAGGGTTCTGCAGATAGATAAGAGACTGGTAGGAGCAACCCTTGCACATGCACCTAACCTGGCTGAATACAAACCAGCACGAGTAGATAAGCTGTCAGGCTAATTGCCTGCACCACATTATGCCCAAGCCAGTAAACCTTGCATAGTAAACCTTGGGTTTTTTCAGTGGTCACATCTCCTGAACTATCCTTTTGAGGAATAGAGCATACTGACTGAGGCTAGAGAAATCAAATACTCAGCTACTATTTTGTCAGGACATGACAGTCAGATATTGGATTAAATTACAGAAAACACTAGAATTGAACTATCACACCGAAATGTCTTCATTGATACTCTTCTGATTCAGGCATTTTAGAAGTTCTGCAGGCTGGTATGTGTGTGCTTTGCTTGGAGGGAATTTGTTTTTCCTTTAACAGACAGGCTCACAGGTTTGATGCATGGACAAACATGATCATACTTGCCATCTATCCCATGGGGATCTGTTCTTTTGACAATTCAGTTTGTGGAACTGCCCATCAGCCCAGGCTAAAGTTTACAGCCCTGCAAAAGGCTTTACTCAAAGCTTGTAAGCCATGTTTGCAAAAATGGCCATGAGCTAGGGCTTTCCTTGCTTGTTTCTCTCACTACAGAACTCTAAGTCCTAAATGCAGCCAGATAGTCAAGTGTGCTAAACATTCACTGGTACAGCAATACCAAGGGAATCAATCCTGCAACTATGCTTTCATTCAAGCTTGTTTAAGCATGTGGACCAGCAAGACCCTCAGATCACTTCACCAGAGCTGTGCCCCAGCCAGACAGTCAGCAGCCTGTGTTATTACAAGACATTCTTCCTTTACAGGTACAAGGTTTCACATTTGTCCTGATGAAACTTCAAAAGGTTCCCATCAATAAAGTCAATGAAAATTCCACTAAAACTGTAATTGGTGAATTATGGTTTATTTTTCCCTTCCTTCTGGTTAAAACTTTTTTAATGCTATCTGCTCACACAGTTTCCATAATAAATTTAAATTATAATTTCTTAATTAAAATAAAAACAGCAAACAAAATACCTCTTTAAAATTAAAATTGAATTGAGATTGTTCAAAAATTGCATTTAAAGTAAAATAAATTTCCTATTTTCAAACTTGTTCGCAGCTATTGTGACCTACTGAGATTTCTGTTCTTTAAGGAGGGAAGACTGAGTGGGACCTAACTGTACACAGAGAAAAGTAATACTAAAACTTTCATGGTCCTTATAATTAAATAATTTAAATAGCTCCAATAAGGAAAACAAACACTCAAAACCTTTCCCCTTCACTTTTGTTAGATGGTAGCATTTTAAATACAGATAACTTAAAACAGGAGATAACCAAACTATCAGCAAAATGTTCCATCAAAAAAAAGTATTTTCAGTGTTTGTGGCTTTAGTAAAATTGTCTAAAATTCCATTGGTTTATTTCCACTTCATGCTGCTTTTATCTGTCCATACTTGGGTACTTGGGCTTGAACTTGAATTCTTCTGTGGGATTGGGGAAGACAAGGCATAGGGGTGGTTCAGTCAAGAATACTGGCCTGATACTTTGTTCCAGTTCAGGACCTTCAGAGGTACACAAGCTATGAGACTTGTCAGGAAATACTACTGTCAGGATATGAATGTTCTGATTCTTAACTGAAAGAATCACATTTCCTCTTCTCTTCCTTCCACTCTCTAATCCAGTGTAAAAAAAAAAAAAAAAAAAAACACAAAAATGCAACCCCCCTGCAAGATAGCACCAAAAATATTTATCCATGAAAACATAACTATTTTAATAGGAGTCAGTAAGATGTTCCACCTCCAACATAATCTGCTGATAGGACAGAGATAATCCCTGAGATATCAGGTAAGATTGCAAACCCTCAGGATGAAGGAAAACAGAATCCCATGTCTCAGTCTAAGTGGGAATTATAACCAATGGCATACTGGATAGAAAAGGACATGTAATTACTCCCCTCTTGTTTGAAAGATGGTATCTGTCACCTTTAGAAAGCATATACTATACTTATATTTCCAGGAGAGAATTTAAAGCTCAGAATTTCAAAGTCCATTTGGGATTTAGGTTTTCCCAGTAATCACAGTTCTGAGCCAATATGAGACATCTCAAGTCCCAGTCAGAGAGCAGACACCTTCTCTTTCTGTGTTTTTGTTGCCGACCCCAGACAACAAGGAGGAGCTGTCCAAAGGAACAGCTCTGCAGAAGTAGTGAGCTTTAGCAGTATTGTAATTGACTCAAATACCAGCTCATATTGGATGCTCAAACATAGCAGACTTCAATGACAACAATTTATCTCCATTCCCCTTACAGAAAGATAACAGTACCAACTTCTCATGTGAAAATACATTAATTCTTACTGGAAAAACACATGAAATACAACAGTGCTAAACAGCACTGAAGAGACCCAATGGAATTAATGTCTCTCTCCATAACAAGATTTGGCTAGCCAGCAATGTGGACTGGGAATGCCTAACAGGGAGAAAAAGAGTTTTGAATGGGTACTTTACATGCATACAGGACTGGTGGTGCTCACTGACTGGGAAAGTGCCCTGTGGGAACAAAAAATGGCTATGACTATGCAATTAAATACTCTTATCAGGATGAACGCACACACGGGAACTGAGTTAAAACAGCACAGGCAACTTTAATTATTTAATTTTTTTCCCGGTTTTGCAATCCTAATCATGTTCTTTTAATCTAATTCTGTATTTGTAACTTTAATGTCATTTGGCAGTGACATTATACAAAACCCCCAAACAAACCAGACACCATACTATGAAATAAACTTGACCTCAGAAGAAAAGAGAAACATAAGACAACATGTTTAGGTCATTACTTTTTATTTTCCATAGCCATATGTCTAGATCAAGCAACAGTAAGTGCAAAATTCAGTAAAAATTGCTATTGTTTATAATAAAAGAACCATCTTCAAAAAACCAGCAGCACCTATATATATGCTTTTTCAAGTAGTCGTTTCTTTTCAAAATACATTTTCATTGTTTACCAATTTCCCTTCAATATAATGTCTCCTGATCTTCTAATCCATCCATTCCTGATTTCTGCATTATGTACCTAGGTTTCTGGTGAAGACCACAGCCAACATACCCAGTTTTTAAAAACCCCACAGAAATAGAAATATCCTGTTTGGTTTATCAAAGGATTTATGTCCCAAACCTGACTTATATCCCAAGTATAACTATCCTTTCAGCTCAATAAAGTCTTAATGAAAGCCTATATATACACATTAGAGAACATGGAGACCTCCTCATGCCATTCTTGCCCTGGAATAGCTAATGATGTATGGGCATTTCTGAAATACCCCTAACCACCCCAAAGTCAGTCAGCAAGAGTACCAGCAATGTGTCACAATAACACTCCCTCAGATTTAAAGACATGTGAAACAATAGAAAGAACAAATCCTCCCATTTAGTTTACAAGAACCTGGAGAGGAACATGAACCTGAACTAATGGTTTCAGGTACAAACAGGCATGGCAAACAGGCATGAGGTCTGAGCAGAAGCTGTGCTATGTGACCATGAAAAGAGTGCAAATGGAGAGCCTGAGATGTTCTTTACATTACAGTAATTTGGGCACAGAAATAAAAAAAACCTGACATGGTGATTGACAAGGAAACATTTGAAAAGAAGAGAAGAAAGCACAAGGCCATGGGACTGGCAGCAAAGCAGACTGGGATAGGAAACTGCTGCCTGTGTTTTTCCTCTGCTCAGGAAACTGCTACATGTTCTTTGTGAAGTAGACTGAAAAGACATAGATAATTTTGTGCACGAGGTAACTCTTAATGGGAACAGGCCAAGGCACCAGTATCATGACATTTCAGACCTATGTTAAGAAAACATCTGAATTCATAGCTTGCAGTTATTTCCTCATTTCAGTATGAATTAGATACATATCTCAATTTTATGAAGGATTGGGAAATCAGTGATTGGGTTCTAGGTGGACAAGAGCTTCTCTAAGAACATGTCTAAAAGTGAAGGGCATTTTTCTTACCTGCTGCAGTTACCTGCTATTGCTAATCCTATAAACACACCTAGAGATTAACTGTCTTTAGGTCAAAAGCTGAACTTCTTTAAAAAAAAAAATCTTGTGGAAAGAATCTATTCTGAGGCATCACCTAAAACACACTGAAATTGTAAGAAAGATTTCCAAAGGCTTTATCAAACAAAGCCAAGTTCCAGTTATTGCTGCCAGCAGGCCCCACAGAGAAAGTGCCGGATGTGCTCAGCATGGTCCTCAGGTGGGGATCCAGTCAAACCAGAATTTGGCCTAGGTCTGTTTTTTAGAGTTGTCATCATCATGGGCAAAACATGTGAGGCACACATAGCCTCTGGGGAGTGGGATGGAAATGTATTACAAGTTGAATGGCTGACTTTATAGAGGAATAAATTATTCAAATTAATTAAGCTTTCTATTTTGTTGTTTTGCTCTCTCTGTGAATTAACCAGGAGCAGCTTACAATTTTTATGTTTTCATATAAATCACAAATGTATTCATTATTTATTGAGCAATTTCTGTAAATCAGACCTGGGCCCAAATAGTCTGATCCTCAGCAAGTTGAAAAAAACTTGTTTACATTCAAAATGTGCACTTTTATTACTTTTCATTGGCTGCAAATAAAAAATTCTATTTTTTTTTCCTGTTGCCTGAATGGTTAAACATAACAGGATAATTTTGTATTTGAGAGAGATAAACCCCCCTGATTTCCACAAATACTTCCTTACACTTATTTAACATTCACTGTTTCTGCCAGTAAAGGCTTCCACAAAAGCATTTTCCAATTAAGTGTCCAAAGTAGGTGGAAGCAGGAAGGGCATACAAAATTCAAATGCAAGTAAATATCTGTAAGGGAAGAAGCCACTGATCACAATCAAGCAGGACTTCTCACAGGTGTCCTGGTAAGTTCTCACAAAATATGAAATCTGCTCTAGTCAAATAATTAGAATAAGGGCTTAGAAAGGCCATATTTCTTAAAAGGTCGATTCACATTTTTTAAGTGTTTCATTTTATTCAAAGAAACATTTGAAAGAAACAAAGAAAGAACAATTGCAGAGTAATTCAGTGTGTCTGAAACAGCACCCCAGGAGCTACATCTAGCTTGCAGGCTGCTTCCATTCAAAAAAGATGTATAAAAGATGTTTTGGAGAGTGACAGGATGCTGCTGTTAAGAAATAACTCCTGTAGATGCAACTTATATACCAAAAACTATGTACATACCAGTTCAAAGTGTTTACCAACAGCATTTTGGGGAGTGGAGTTAGAGGTATCTGCCTGAAGTCCAGCTGAGAGCATCCAACATGGCTTTTAAGGAGGCCCTAAAGCTAGCAAAACTGAGAAAGCTGTGCCAACATCGAGCATACATACACAACCAAAGTATGGTGTGAGCCTTATGATGTGCCTTGTTGGAGTTCAACAAGACAGTCCCTCTGCCACACTTTTATAACAACACTAGTGAAGTGGATCATGATTTCCACATCAAATTCTTTTAATCCATATATTTAGATACTTATTTCAGAATTTCCCTAGTTAAGGCAACTAGTGAATATTAGACATGAAACTGTTTCTACAAAAAATGTGCTGTTTTGATATTTTTTAGCTGTGGTAGCTTTCCTTGCACCTCCTAGAATACAATACTGCCTTCATCCTGGTGAATTAGATCCTTCTTTTTATGTCTCTAAAGTCATGATGCTTTCAGAAACTTTGCCTTTCAACAGTTTAGTTTATTATATTGCATGACAAATGATGCCATTCTGTCCCACACTGAACTTGGTTCTGTATCAGCAAGACTAAACAGATCCATAAACACTTCATTCACAGAATCACAGAACAGCAAGGGTTGGAACCTGGGGATCACCTAGTTCACCTCCCCCTGTGAAAGCAGGATCACCTAAAGCAGGTTGCACAGGATCAGCATACACCAGTGCTCTGGCACCCTCACAAGAAACATTTTACTCATGTTGAGATGGAACTTCCCATCTTCCAGTTTGTGCCTGCTGCCCTTCATCCTGTCACTGGGCACCCCTGAAAAGCAGCCTGGGCCCATCCTCTCAACACTCTTTAGATACTTACAAGTATTGATGAGATCCCTCTCAGTCTTCTCTTTCCAGTCCATTAATAGCCACTCATAGCCCTCTGCTGAACTTTTGCCAGTAGTTCCCTTTCTTGAACAGGGGGATCCCAGAACTGGACACTCCAGATGTGGCCTCACAAGGGCAGAACAGAGCGGGACGAAAACCTTATCAGAACCCTCTGTGTCCTGCCATTCAGCCAGTTCTCAACCCATTTCACTCTCCACTCATCTAACCCACACTTGCTAGGATTACTTATGAGCATGTTATTGGACACAGTGTCAAAAGCCTTGCTGAAGTCAAGGTAAACATCTACTGCTCTCCCCTCACCCACCTGGCTGCTCATGCCATCATAGAAGGCTATCAGTTTGGTCAGGCATGCTTTCCTCTGGGTGAATCCATGCTGACTGCTCTCAATAACCACCTTCTCCTCCAGATGCTTATTTATGACCTCCAGATTGAGCTGTTCCATCACCTTTATGGGGATGGAGGTGAGGCTTACTTGGTCTGTAGTTTCCTGGGTCCTCTTTCTTGCCCTGTTTGAAGACTGGAGTGACATTGGCTTTTCTCTAGTCCTCAGGCCCTCCAGTCCTCAGCACATACTTGAAAAAGCACTTCTTGTTGCCCTTGATATTCCTTACCAGATATAATTCCAAGTGGGCCTTACCCTTTCTTGTTGCATCCCTACATACCCTGAAAATGTTCCCATATTTTACCCACATGTCCAGTCCTTTTTTCCACATTCTGTAAACCTTCTTGTTCTATTTGAGTTTTTCCAGAAGCTCCTTGCTCATCCACACATGTCTCCTATCTCGTTTGCTTGATTTCTTACTCATGGGGATGCACTCATCTTAAGCTTTGAGGAAGCAGTGCTTAAATATTAACCACCTCTCTTGAACCCTACCTTCTACAGCCCTAACCCATAGGATTCTTCCAAGTAGGTCTTTGAAGAGGCCAAACTCAGCTCTCCTGAAGTCTGGGGTTGTAGCCCTACTTACTGCCCTGCTCCTTCCACACAGGATCCTGAACTTCACCATATCACGTTCTCTGTAGCCAAGGCTGTCCCAAACCTTCACATCCCCAACCAGTCTTCCTTTGCTTGTTTCCATAAGGTCCAACAGCACCTCTCTCCTCGTAGGTTCCTCCACCACCCATGTCAAAGTTATCATCAGTCCTCTGCAGGAACCTCCTGGACTGTGTACAGAACTGTGTTATCTTACCAGCAAACTTTGGGGTGGTTGAAGACTCCCATGAGAACGAGGATCTGTGACTGTGACTCGTTCCAGCTGTTTATAGTCGACTTGTAGCTGTCTCATGGATTTCCTGATCAGGTGGCATGTAGTAAACACCTGTAATAGTATCACCCATATTAGCCTGTCCCTTAATTCTTACTCATAAGTTGTCAATTCATTCTTCATCCATCCCTAGGCAGAGCTTGGTACATGCCAATTGCTGTCTCAAAAGAAGAGAAACTCACCACCTCACCTTGCTAGCCTGTCTCTCCTAAAATGTATGTAGCCATCCATGACAGCATTCCAGTCATGTAAGCTGTCCCACAATTATTTAAAGCTCTTTATTATCTTTATTTATTCTTATTTGATTTATGAACTGGAATTACTTCATCTGAGCACTTTGGAGCAGGGTATCTACCTACTTCTAGCCAAGCTTCAAACAGATGTTGGTCACCAGTCTGTTATTGTGGCACACTAAGGTAGAGTCCAAAGACCTGCACTTTTTATTGGCTTCCCATCTCACAAATTAAGCCTTTCACCCAATCTTTTACATCAAATGGCTATCCTTGTTCATTATCGAACCATGTGCATTAACCATCATTTCTTATATGAAATAAAAACCTGTTATTCTGACACTGTGGTTACTGTCTCCTAGCAACAGAACTTCTTAATAAAGCACTTCTTATTTTCAGGGGTCTGTTGTCATGAATACTTTTAAAAGCCTTATTTTTTTGTATAGCTTCCCTAACTTAATCAATCCTTTTCTTTGAAAGTTTGATGACTCATGAAAATGTTTTATTATTACCATAATACCATAATAACTTGATCTCTAAGATACAATATCTTCAAATCTCTTTGTACTAATATTGCATTTCAACATTGCACTTAAGTGGAAAAAAGTTCTTTACTCACATAACCAGCAATTTCTGTTTAGCCAGTTTTATGTCTATGAGTAGAGGTTCTCATAAGCATCTTTGTAAATTATTACAGTAGATCACCAACAAACACAGAAGAGAGATTCATGTTATACTACTGCTTTTCAAATAAAAACAATGATCTTTCTGGCTTTGATCAAAACACAAAAAGTGGATGTTTAAAGGTAAGTGACAGTAGAAGAGAAAGGAAAGCACAAATCTGAGAAAATAACAGGAAAATTCCTACTGAAATTACTTAGTGCTTTTTTCTAAATTCACTAGATATCCAGATAGCAAGCCTGAAGTAATAGAAGAAAATATAATTGATATCTGATGGACTATTTCTTTCTTGTAAAGTTTTTCTTTTCTTGTCTTATAAAATTATATGTTCTTAGGGTAATTTCCAATTCTGGAAATCATGCAGAAATAAGTGCAATTTTACTTCTAAAGGCAAATCATTCATTTGTGAGAAATGAGTTTGGAAAAACTAATGAAGGTATTTATTACTGCAATAATTTTAAAAATTGGTTCGGGTGTTCTAATTTTCATATTGTTGCTGACAACATAAACTGGTAGACAGTATTGCAACTGTAGTCTGCCAAAGACTGAATACCCATCTTAAAATTATGTATTTCATTAAGTACCCAACTTTCAACCTGACTGAAGGTGCATCTTCAGAAAGATACCTAAGGTAAGTCAATATGCTGAATGAGGCATCTGAAGAGAAGGAAAAAGGACCTGGAGGAAAGAACTGAACTACTGTCCAGCTCAAAATGCACAAGATGATGAAAGCCTTCCTGTGGAGGTAACACTCACAGAGCATCTGAATGATCAAGACATTTGACAAGCAGGACAGTTTTATTCCTTCCAGAAGTGAAAGACTAAAGGTGATAAAGAGTGATTCCTCAGACAGTAATCTCATTTGATACCCCTAACTCTTACCAACCTGCATTCCACTGATAATGGAAGACCCTAGGTTGTCAAATGAGGGAAATATCTGGAAAGTTATGTCATGAAGGAATTTGCTAAATCTGTAAGGCTAGCTGTGGGTCAGCTAAAATGTTGGTGGGGGACTGAGAGGTAGGTTTTGATTTGTGAAGTTCTGAAAGGTCTGTCATGATAGGGGGAGTTTTATGCTTCAGTTGGCCCCACCTTTGTAAAATCTCACTCTTCAAAGTAAGAAACATGATTGGGTACCCAGGAAGGTTTTTCATTCAATAGAATAATTATGGCACAAACATTCAGTAAAGTAAGCTAATCTTACAGCAACATAAATCCAATACAACTTTTGTTGTAGTTCTGCGTGGCTGGGTTCTGGTGGAGAAGGAGGGCTGTAGGGGTGGCTTCTGCAAGAAGCAGCTAGAAGCTTTCTGCAGGCCCGACAGAGCAAACACCAGCTGGCTCAACACCAGAGTTGTTGTTGACTAAGGCTGAGCCCATCAGTGATGGTCACAGCACCTCTGGGAATCACATTTAGGAGGAAAAAAATAGCAAGCAGCTGCTTTTTACCACCAGAGAAGGAAGTGAGAAGAGGTAAGAAACTGTGCAGGCACCAAGGTCAGGGAATGGCGGGGAGGAGGCACCCCCGGTGCCAGAGAGAAAGATGCCCCTGCAGCCCATGGAGAAACCCATGGTGGAGCGGGTGTCCCCCTGCAGCCCATGGAGAAGGATGAGGCCCCACCTGCAGCCCGTGGAGAGGCCCCACACTGGAGCAGGTGGAGACATACAGAAGACGCTGTGACCTGAGTTGGAGCAAGCGTCAGCCAGCACTTGCAGCACATGGAGCTCTAGAGACAGAGACACAGAGTCGAGAGAGAGAGATAGACCTGCGCTGGAGCAGGTTTACTGGGGGACGTGGGGGGGTGGGGCTTGTGACCCCATGGGGGACCAGGCTAGAGCAGTCCTGGCCTGAGACACTGAGAGACATTCCATGATTCTATGACTGCACCCCATAGCAGTGACCAACAGTGGGGCAGCTGGTGAAAAGCTGAAGCCCTGTGGGAAAGGACTCACATTGGAGAAGTTCATGGAGGACTGTCTCCCATGGGTGGGAACCCACTCTGGAGCAGGGGAAGGGTGTGAGGAATGCCCCCCACCCCTAGCTAAGAAGGAAAACAACTCATGAGGAACTGACTGAACCCCATTCCCCCATTCCCTGCCGCTCACCGTGCCACAATGGGGGGGAAGAAGGGAGCAAAATCATGACTAAAGTGAAGTCTGCTCAGAAGGGAGGGGTAGGGGGAGGTGCTTTAAAATCTGGTTGCACTTCTCATTTCCCGACTCTGGTACCAGTCACTGGGTGTGCAGTGCAGTGTAATAAAATGAGAGTTTTCTTTCCTTTATTCTGTGTTGAGTCTGTTTTGCCTGTGACACTGACTGTGGAATGATCTCTCCCTGTCTTTATCTCGATTCCTAAGCCTCTCAATACATATTTTCTCCCTTGTCCAGCTGAAATGGGGAGTGATAGAGCAACTTTGGTGGGGTTCTGGCCTCCAGCCAGGGTCAAACCCCCACACCTTTCAAAGAACATACTTTTAGTATTAAAAAAATAAAAGTGCCTATGAATTAATACTATCTGCCTAAGTAACTGGTGGGAGGAATTGAAGATATTTATATACAGAGGAAGAAACAAAGTACTAGAAATATTACTGAAACTAGGGCCATGGATCATAATACTAAGACACTGAAATTCAAGTTTGTCAGCATCATAGAATGTCAATGTGTCTACATCTTCTTTCCAGAATTTAGACTTTGATGATTTTGACTCACAAAACCAAAGACAGGAGGTCATCCACTTTACTCCTTCTAAATAGCAATTATCACTAGAAAACAGGAATTTTTTCCTTTAATAGTTATCCATGATGTGCAAGAGGTGGAAAAAGTATTCTTATATTGAATGTCAATATAACAACATTTGGAAGCTGGAAAATATTTATAAATTTTTAAAGCAGTACAGAATAATTTGGTTTTGAGCATGCTCAGTCCTCAACAGAAGTAACCCAATACTGAGCTTCAGTATATATATAGATTCCAATGTCATCTACCTGGACTTGTGCAAGGCCTTTGACACAGTCCCCCATCAAATCCTTATCTCTAAATTGGAAAGATGTGGATTTGATGGGTGGACCATCCAGCGGATAAGAAACTGGTTAACAGACCACAGCCAAAGGGTGGTGATCAATGGGTCTATGTCCAGGTGGAGGCCGGTGACAAGCGGTGTCCCCCAGGGGTCTGTCTTGGGACCGGTTCTCTTTAACATCTTTATCAATGACATCGATGATGGGATTGAGTGCACCCTCAGCAAGTTTGCAGATGACACCAAGCTGAGTGGTGTGGTCGACACAGGAAGCCATCCAGAGGGATCTTGACAGGCTGGAGAGATGGGCCTGGGTGAACCTAATGAGGTTTAACACTGACAAGTGTCAGGTGTTGCACTTGGGCCAGAAGAATCCGACATAGATACAGACTGGGTGGATGAGAAACTTAACATGAGCCAGGAGTGTGCTCTTGCAGCTCGCAAGGCCAATGGTATCCTGGGCTCCATTAGAAGAGGGGTGGCCAGCAGGGACAGGGAGGTGATTGTCCCTCTCTACTCTGCCCTCATGAGGCCCCATCTGGAGTACTGTGTCCAGATCTGGGGCCCCCAATACAAGAAGGATGTGGAACTGTTGGAGAGGGTTCAAAGGAGGGCCACGAAGATGATTAGAGGGCTGGAGCACCTGCCCTACAAAGAGAGGCTGAGGGAGCTGGACTTGTTCAGTCTGGAGAAGAGAAGGCTGCGGGGGGACCTCATTGCAGCCTTCCAGTCCCTGAAGGGAGCTTATAAGCAGGAGGGGATTCAACTTTTTAAAAGGATAGACAATGACAGGACAAGGGGGAATGGATTAAAACTAAAGGAAGGAAGGTTTAGATTAGATATTAGGGGGAAGTTTTTTACAGAAAGAGTGGTGAGGTGCTGGACCAGGCTGCCCAGAGAGGTGCTGGATGCCCCGTCCCTGGAAGTGTTCAAGGCCAGGTTGGATGGGGCCCTGGGCAACCTTGTGTAGATCCAGGCCTGAGGTTGGTGGCCCTGCCTGTGGCAGGGGGGTTGGAGCTCTATGATCCTTGGGGTCCCTTCCAACCCATGCCATTCTATGATTCTATGATTCAGTGACAGAATTCAAAAATTACTTTAAAAGTTAATGGTTCAAGTGAAAAAACAAATATCATGGTGCAGGCAGGGAAGACAAGGAGGGATGTCACTCTCTATGTCAATGACCAGGTGGAGTGTATGGAGTTCTGCCTGGGGATGGATGAGGAGCTGACTTGTGTGCCCCCTCCA
Source organism: Porphyrio hochstetteri (assembly GCA_020800305.1). Taxonomy (NCBI): domain Eukaryota; kingdom Metazoa; phylum Chordata; class Aves; order Gruiformes; family Rallidae; genus Porphyrio; species Porphyrio hochstetteri. The sequence goes on from CM036907.1 coordinate 106,487,347, forward strand.
AAAGGAAATGGAAATGTGCTACCTGGGATACGGAAAAGGCTGAAGTACTCAACAAATATTTTGCCTCAGTCTTCACTGGCAAGGGCTCTAGCCACACTACCCAGTCACAGAAGGCAAAGGCAGGAACTGGAAGAATGAAGAAATGCCCACTGTAGGAGAAGATCAGGTTTGAGACCATCTACAGAAACAGAAAGTGTGCAAGTCCACAGGACCTAATGAGATGTGTCCATAGGTCCTAAGGTAACTCGCAGATGAAGTTGCTGACACACTCTCCATCATATTTGAGAAGTCATGGCAGGCTGGTGAATTTCCCACTGATTAGAAAAAGGAAAACATAACCCCCATTATTAAAAAAGGAAAAAAAATAAGACCCAGGGAACTACAGGCCAGTCAGTCTCACCTTTGTCTGACAAGATCATGGAGCAGATCCTCCTGGAAACTGTGGTTAGACACACAGAAAACAAGGAGGTGATTGCTTACTGCAGGGGGCTTGGACCAGATGACTTTTAGAGGTCCCTTCCAACCGAACACTTTCTTTGATTGGTGACAGTCAACATGGCTTCACTAAGGGCAAATCATGCCTAGCAAATCTGGAGACCTTCTACAGGGTTACAGCATTGGTGAATAAGGAAAGAGCAACAGACATCATCTACCTGGACTTGTGCAAAGCATTTGACACTGTCCTGCATGATATTCTTGTCTCTAAATTTGAGACACATGGATTTAATGATGAACGACTCAGTGGATAAAGAATAGCTGTATGGTCATACTCAAAAAGACATCTGGTCAACAGGTTGATGTCAAATTGGAGAGACAAGTGGTGTTTTTCAGGGTCAGTATTGGAGCTAGAACTGTTTAACACCTTTGTCAGAGAAACAGACAGTGGGATTGACCCGCAGCATTATCAACATGATTCTCATCCTAAATCCAAACCACAGCACTATACCAGCCACTAGGAAGAAAATTAACCATCCCAGCCAAAACCAGGACAAGAGTCTAAGTAACCTGATATGGCTTCTAAGATATCTAAATAGATCATTCAAAAATAGAGACTATCAACAAAGAAATAGATGCTAAAAAAACCCCACAATTTCAGTCAACAAGTTCCATGGTAACTAGGTCTTGTCATATGAATCACTAACCTTTTTTGACAAGAAACAAGTTTGGATGTTAAGAACATTTCTGTTGATATAGTACTTGGATTTTAAAAAAAAAAAGTCTGCTTTAGTACTATGTAACATCTTGATTTTAAAATCTTACCATTTGAAAAATGGCAGTATATGGAAGTAGCAACACCCACTAGAGGTATTAAAAGCTACTTTACCAGAATATCTGAAAATAAACTGACTGGGAAAATATTAATGAATTAGGGAACTAAACAGTGAGATTCCTCAAAGATAATTTTTGGTCTAATTTTCATCAATATATTTAAATGATGACCTGAGGATATTTTTGATGAATGAGAACAGAACATCTTTGGCAAGTTAAGTGTTTTCGTTGACAAAGATTCATGGAGCAGTGAGTAATGAGGGAGCTGGTTACTGCTACAAACAATCTGAATCACTTGCCTAAATGGTCACAACACGCAAAAATGCTTTAAATAGATCCTAACACATAATACATATGCATAAAAATAAACCTCTGTGAAGAAACTACAGAGGTCACACCCTAGCAGACAGGATTTTCACAGTTTGCTCCTTCTACTGAGCAGAAGAGGGAGAGGATCTGATTTTACTGGGTTCTTTCCTCATTTTTAAAAACAAACTGCCTGTTTAGACAGGCATTTAGACAGGCAAGGGCAAAACAACCTTCAGTGACTTAAATCTGAAGGGAGAGGAAGATAACTTAATAGTCCCTGTTATACAATGCAGTTGCACGAGCTTCCCATTTTCACAAGTCTGGTTATATTCTGGGTACTATGCCTTTTTTTGGGAGGGGAATTCCCTCACTTGGAGCTTTCTGCTAAAACACAGGTTTACCTATTCCTGTACTTCTGGTAACTGCAGGAGAACCAGGAGCTCATGAGCTGAGAACGCAGCTCTGCACAGACTTCCGGTTCAATGACACACGCTCTAACTGGCCAGTCTCCAGTCCCCTCTACTATGAAACCTGGGGCTTCACAGTGATTCATGCATGAGTGCAAAGGAGCCAAGCACCTGTAAAAGCACACAGCACAGTGAGTACAGGATGGGTTACATACAGAGGCCAAACACAAAAGCTCAGTGTCAAAGGCAAAAAAACCCTCACCCAGACCCTTGTGGTACCAACTGTTTGGGAAACAGTATGCTTAAAATATTAATTTTGCTGTATTTTCTAGTTAATTGCAAAGACACAAAATAAACTTGTGTATAATCTGGCATCAGTACAGTTCTTACAATTACATTTGAAAATCAGAGAAGAAATTTAACCATGTTGAGAAACTGGCTTCCTACCTATTTTGGTAAGAAATTCACATTCTAAATCAGTTTGCAAGGTCTGGTTATCTCCCCAGACTTTTCCAGAAAAAAAAAAAAAAGTAGTTTCAACTGCAATAATATTTACCGACTTCTATAAGCTGTCAACAGCTTTGAGACCTTCAAATGAGAAAGAAACAGATAGAAACCATATGGTATAACCAAGACGTTCATCAATAAAATTACTGGAATGCATGTCTACAATGTGGGTGGATAGTACCTAACCAACCTAGCAAGTTCCTGACCACGCTCATTTCCTTAACTCTGTTCAACACAGCATCACGCAGGTGAACTAACCCTAGCCCAAAAGTGTTAGCACAGCACTTTGCTGGAGCTAATAAACCTCCTCTGGCAGAGCTCAGTAGCTCAGGTGCAGACCCACACTGACATGACTATTCTACTGCTGTTTCTGGTACCAGCTTGGTGATTGTTACCCTGGGCATCTCTGCACTGCAAGACATTTATTGACTTCACCAAGAGGTGCTGTGACCTACAGTACTAAGCACCGGCTGTGAAGCAGGAGGATGTCTCAACCTAAAACCTAAATCTGCTTTCCTATCCTTTTTGTAAGCATTATGAGAAAAAGCAGAGCAGCATTACACACATGTAACTAACATAACCCACTGGAGAACAGAACGTGTGTGCAGATGGAAGCAGCCATCATTAGCTAAGCCTGAAACAGTCTCATTTTGATTTAGTGACAATATCCAATCTCATTCCTATTTTTAAGTTTTTCTTCATCTGCCCCAAAACAAAACCAAAACAAAAAACCACTGCAGATGTGAGAAGTGGAAGAAACATGGAAAATTTTACAAATTAGTTCAATAAAACCAGAATTTACCAAATAGATATGCTAGACTACAAATTTCTCTACTTTGGATGGGAATCAGCAGAGAAATACTCATGTCACTGAGCCAGTGGAAGCTTCCTCCCCTGACAACAGTGGGACCGATGTTCAAATCGCAATGTCTGTTCATCACATGGACAGAGCAAGATTTATCACATCTTTAATTTCTCACTTTTTAAGACTTTGGGATTAGTTGTTGAGGAAGACACTCAATTTAGGGAAGACTGTTACTTAGCAACCATAATCGGTTTTAAAACAAAGCTTTAGCCTGTGCTTTTTTTCAGTAAGGAAATAATAGATCCCTGTCCTTAAGTGTTTCTAACCAAATTAATAGCTAGAGCAAACGTTTAGACTGAACATCACTGGAAGGCCGTAAGCAAAATGCTTGTTGAAGCAGCACCCTTATATAGTCTGTTTCCTTGTTTTTCCATTCATGGCAAGGAAAGTTTCAATTCTTAAAAAGAGAATAATAATTTAAAAAAAAAAAATCCTCCTTACATTAGCTGCTGGCTGATACAGAGCAGTGACATAAATGGATATGGGGAAAATGATGCTTTTGTCAACAAATGAGAATAATAAAAACCTGGTGGGTTCCATTCTCTGCAATGAAAGTGTACAAGATAGTAAGAAAAATCGGGGAATGCAGTTCATCCTCAAATATCAGATCAGAATCGTTTTCTTGCTATGCCCATCTAAGACTCAAGCACAGACTCCACAAAGCTTCCTATTACACTGAAGCTGAGCTGGCCCCAGTCGTGTACTCTGAAAGATTTTGGTGATCCTAATCATTGTACATAACATGCTGAGCTACCCAAAGGTTTCAAGAAAAGGACAAGGCAACAACATATCGCCTAAACAGACTGTTCATGTCTTTCCCTAAACAAGGCACAGCTTCACCTTAGACTGACCTTGCAATTACAGGCTACTGGGAGCAGTTATGCACTTGAAAACAGTCAGCACAACAAATAGCAGGGACAGGAAAAGACTCAGAAATACTGAACACAGAGAGCCCTCAATAGGCAAGCAATGTATCCCAGCCACACTGTCTGAGACAATCCTGCTCTGCTCCGGCCATTTGCTACCTGATTCTTAAAAAGCAACATGGAACCGAAAGAATCCTTTATACTATCACTTCCTATACAGATGGACCAATGACAAAAGCTGCTCCAGAGCTGCACTTGCAGTAATTTGAGGCCAAGGCTCTGGAAAAAATCCTCCCCAAAATAATAAATTTAAATAACTGCAAAGTAAGCAGCATGGATTAAGGCTGCTTCCTCCAGCAGCGGGAGCAGACGGATCTGAATAGTTTTTCCTGAGCAGGTATTAAGTAGCTAGGGAAAAACTGCAGTGCTACCTCAAATAACTTACACCTATGTGACTCAGTTGAGGAGTATTAATAAAATCCACATATCCTGATCCTGCACTCATTAGACTTTAGGAGATACTGGATCCTGAGCAATAGTCTACCAAATTTCCTGTAACTATTCCGTACCTAGTGTCATTGTGAACAGCAAAAATAGCTTGTGAAATCTTGACAAACCACTAAACCTTAGAAATTTGCTTATTTTAACTGTTGTTTGGGCATTCTTAACTACCCTTGAGTACAGAAGTTTAAGGATGTCTTTGTGCTCATCCACCAGAAATGGCAGTTGACATAAGATTTCTTTTAAAAACACAAGCATTAACATTGCATATTTGATGTGCGTGAAAGATAAACATAATAAATATTTGCAAATATGCCAAAATCCAGATTGATCTTGTAATTTAACATTGACCAGCTACAACTAGAAACAGGTATTAGAGGTAATTTGCATTTCTTGTCAAACTTATTTTTAATACCCTTCTTTTTCCCCTTCTAAATCAAAAGTGGCTTTATATCAAGTATGCAATCTCAGATCTCAGTGATTTCCTTCTGAGAGGGCTGCAGTAGATGACAACACAAGACAACAGATTTCAGGTTTATTAAAAAAAAAAAAAAAGAAAAAAGGAACTCCACAGCTTAGGAGAGCTAAAATATGTTTCCCTGTTCTATCCCTGCATTTCATTGTGAAACGGTTTTTCTCCTAGTAACACAGTAGTAGCTGCTGGCTGTTTCTCCTCCGTGACTTCACATGACACGTTCCACATTGACGCTCTCAGCAATTTATTCTTAATGCCTTGCTGCTCTGAGTAAATCTTGGACAAGTTTAGTGTTGTATACATAAAAAATAGATATGGTGAGGAACCTCCCCCACCCTCCCCCCAACCTTTAATTCAACAGGTTGCATGAAATGCCTCTATGTCAGAAGATGCTAAAGCCATGGCTAGGTTTTGAGCGCAGGGAGGGCGTTTATTTATTGCGTTTTTAAAGGCACAATACGTGCTGGAGACAGCACTCATGTGGAGACTACTGATTTTAAAGCTGCCGTTCAGTTTCCACCTCCATCAGATCAGGTCAAGAATCTTGGAGAATTTATCTCAATGAGCCAGGAAAGAGGTCACCCCATGGGGGAAAGAAAGCCCTTAAGAAAGATTGCTACACAACTGCACTGCTGTGTCAGAGCAGGCTGCTGCTAACAGAGGCCATTAGACAGGGTTTGCTTCCATTTGTACGCCTAAAAAACAAGGAGATAAAATTCCATCACTGACACAGCACCCTGATTTAACTTTCATGAGTTGCTAACTTTAAAAACACCAAGTGGGTTTTTTACATGCTAAAATTAAAATTACATCAATGAATTACAGCTTCAGCTTGGTGGAGTCTGAGCTGTCGCAGCCAAAGACGAGGAAGGAGCCCCCGGGAGGCCACCTAACCCTTACTTGTTCATTCAGAATGCGAACACTAAGTCTCATTGATCTTCTGATCACTACAAATTATTGGTAAGCTCTGCATTAAACCAGACCGCTGTAAATTGGAGTTGACAGTATTATCACTGAAAGAAATGCATGAGCTCTGTGTTTGCCAAAGTGTGACCTCCTGGACTAGTGGTATAACACTACAGCATTGCAAGAACTGAGATTTCTAATCCAACTGCCATTCTCCAGCAAATGATTCCCATCACACAGAATTAACTTTGCTTAAGAACACTTCTTCACAGTAGACGTGCACTGTCACTTGAACAAAAACACCCAAAAGGAGGTTGGTGCAACATTCCCATCTCCAGGTGCAAGCTCACAAGACTCAGTCAGCCGCATCAGGACACCCTTCCAGACAGCCTTCCTCAGTGAAGCCCTCTTCAAGAGACATTCTGACACTAGCTTACATACAAGCAGGGTAAAGATTCAAAAGAAAATGAAACGTGGGCGTTAAGAGCACAAGAGGAACCCTGCTAATAAGGTTACTCACAAGCAGTTTTATATTATAGGAAGTAAATTAATTACAGAATGTAAAGGGAACTGATTTAGGAATATGGAATGATTGCTAGGTTTGCTAACTGAAGACCTTTCTCTTTTTTTGTCATTTGAGGATGGCATATATATATTGTTTCTTAGCATTCTTTGGCATCACCTCAATGGTAAAGAATTACTGAAGAAACACAAGCAACAAAGGAGACAGAAGGAAAGACCTATTTCATCCTTTGAAGGTTATTTGTTGATGTGGGCCGATGTTGATATTCAATGTGAGGCAAATTATATGATTAAATTGGTAAAAAAGGAAAATTGCTTTGATGACCAAAGCTTTTATGGAAATGTGGGAACTGGCCTACCATGTCTGAAAAGTAGGTAGGTGCCTGGGAAGAAACTGAGGGCACCTAGAGAACTTCCAGCTGTAGATGTTTGCAATTTTTGTGCATTATTTTTCACTTCAAACTTCTAATGTAAATAATATAGCATAGTTACATACAAATGTGTTCACATGATTAGTGACATCTTTATACTGTTATGATCAGAAGAATTGGCACTGCAGTCCCTAGCTATTTTGGTCACCTGTGCTACAGGAGTCAGGAATCCCATTCTGGGCACACCTCTGTCCTTTTCTGGAGGATATCCTCCACAGAGTCTAAAAGTCAACCCAAATGACACCTAATGGTGTCCATGCAAAAATTATTCAACTCTTTGGCCACAAACAGAGCAGACAGACATGACTGCAGACACAGGGTAAGACGTGAGGTCCTATCTTCTGGCTGCTTTGGGTTAGACTAAAAACCCACTTGGGTTTAATAATCTATTTCCTGCTAGGTCTGGTAAGCCGTAATTAGAGGAAAATATAAGAAATGGGATGAGAATAAAGTGAGCCTTCCTGGACATGCAGTGTTGATTGCCCCAAGTTAGCAGGGAAAGGGCTTTCCAAGTCAAAGGGTGCAACTGCAGCAACTTTTAACAGCCAAAGTACTCTTCATGAATTCTTCATGAATCCCATTATTTTGGCTCTCGGATCATATGATGGCACCAATTTCATCTGTGCAAAGTAACATTTTTTAAAAATTTGGTTCCCTCTCAATTTTTCTAGTGTGAGTAGTGGAGAATAACCATTTCCTCCCTTCTGCGTTTTTTGTAGAACCCCCTCAAGTGCAATAGCAGCTCCTTAACTCCCAGTGATCTTTGTTACCCATCTCTAGGTTGTGTGACATTTCTTTTGAAGCAGGGAGACCAAAGCTGCATACACAGCACTCTAGATATGATACAGCACAGATTTATACAGTAGAATAACAAGTTTCTTTGTTTTGCCCTTCGCTCTTAGCCTAATATTTCCTAACATTTAATTTGTCTTTTTAACCTTTTCTGAGCAGTGAGCTGGTGTTTTCAGAGGCAGTAGTGTGGCAAAGCCTAAAGTTTCCTTTTTATTTACTGTGCTCTCTTTTCCACACATATCCTTTACATTCAGAAAACAGTGCTAGAAATAAAAAGAAAAAAACCCACAAAAAACCCAAACCAAAGGTCAATTATACTCTTCATCTTCGAGTTCAGAAACTTACTACTTAATAATTAGCCCCCGTAGGCAGGAAAGCAAACAATTCTGATAATTTCACTTTGTCAAAGTAAGGAGCATTTTACAGGGATGGTCAGATTTTTTCTTATACAGTACTTTTCCAGACTAAAATGAGAATTCAAGTCAATTTTCCTAGCGGGGGGCAGGGGGGGATTAAGGGGGAGATAACCCAGACTCCCACTTCTGCAGCACCTCTGCAGCCTATCCGTCAAAAGGCCTAAGGACAAGGCACAGGTTACACCAAGTTTCCATTGACAGCAGGTCAAAAAAGCTTCAGAAAATAACCAGTTTAGAGTCCTCCCAAGTGATTAAAAAATAATTATTAAAAAAACCCTCAACCAAACAACCCTCATTCCCATTGAAATTTTAGATATTAGTCTTGGGCTTTTGGTTGACAAGGCCAAGCTTTTAGAAACGCCAAGATTACATCAGGCAGCTTGACTGATCCCTTCATGGCGTTACAGGGGAAAGACAAGCCTGCCCTAGACTCAGGGTTGTATCTACAGCCAGGAAACCATTTGGAGCATAACAACAACTTTATTGAGTCGGCACATTTCTAGACAGTGCCACATATATATTCTTCCCTTACACGTCAGTAGATGGCACTCTCTATATTTACTATGTACATATTTTGCATGCTTGCCAAGAAAATGCTTCTCATGGAATTGTAGTAGTAGATCACAGGTCCCTAAACAGCTTCCTTTAGTGGGAAGCTCTGTGCTCTACCTACTCTTTAGTGCTGATTCCCGTTTTCCCTGGGCACAGAAGCTTGGTCAACTAGCTTCATCGGGGCCTGTAAGCCCATGGGAATGTGCACTGTACATATGGTCTGTACTTCATGCAGATACATCCACAGATAACCCACTCTCCTGTCCACAATGTAATAAACATCAACATTGGCCCCTTCTACAAAGGCCAGAAAAGGTTCAATATTAACAAAACATTTGGTTATGATATGTTAAAACAGATCCTTCTTCATTTACCTCATCAGCTCACCCTCCATTTAGGGCTGTACTGACTTCATTTAGCTGTTTCTCCTTTGTGCTGGCATAGCCAGAAGAGCCACGGGACAGTGGACTCTTCTGTGAACATCACGTACCTGAAGTTCTTTCAGCTTCAAATTATTACTTCAAGTTTTATTTGCAAGAAGAACAGTAACTAGTCTGGGGTAAAAGCTAGCAGTTCCACATGACACACTACAACCCAAAATAGTTCAGAAGAGAAAGTGTACCTAGGGCTGACCTAGGGCCTTCGGGGAAGGCAAGCTGGCATGAATTCCTTGCACACCACCGCCCTGCTGTGCAGAGCAATATTCTTACGATGTGGCATGTGGTCAGGACTGCAAGTTTCACACCTTTGAAAGAGCCTCACATGGGGGCACTTGATTTCTATCAAAGCCTGCTTCATATAGCAAGCCAGGAGTTATGAATACTGAGCAAGTCTAAACCCTTGCTTATCCTCACAGATCAGATGAGATCGGAAACAAAGATGAGAAGAAAATAAATGTTTCTTTTTTATCATGCACTATTAAGCAAGCACCAATGCATCCACCAAACAGTATGAACACATAACACTAGTATAGTCCTTTAGTACATCCTTTTTTGAAAACGTTTCTAAACTATAATAATACATTAAATTTTATAAATACAATTACTACCATCATTTAATTGATTCTTGATTACAATCAATTATATTTCTGAAACAATCAAGCATCCTACAATTAAAAATAATTGATTCTTTAGCACACCCCTACTACACAATTACATAAATGCATTATTTATGTAATTAGATACATGTACAGTTCATTATTCCACTTTTTATTCTATTGTTGTAAAGCTACAGAAGTGGCACCTCACTTTTTAATCTTCCTTTGCCTTCTATTGACACAGAGATCGCATTTATTTTATTTACCCAATTTCAGATTAGAAATCAAAACCTGAAAGAAACTGAATTCCTACAAAAACAGTAATTAAGTCTCATTTATTTGTCATACGGGTGAAAAGCAAGGGCAACAAAGTATTTTCCAGGGGCAATCTGCTTATTGACTTGAAAAAAGCAGCTGTAAGCCACAGATTTTTGGATGTTTCAAAAATATAAATTTAAATATCTACATGTCAGGCTCTTCTTTAAATGATAATTTCAAGGTGAGAATGAAAGAGAAGCTAGTGAAAAACTACTGTGTTCAGAGCTGCTGCCAAGCCCCAAAGTAACTAATGGTCACGTACTTCTTATTTTTAAGATGTTCTAGAACTCCACTCATTTTACCAACTCCACTTATGGCTGTGAACATCCAAACCTGCTACAAAAATGTAATAAAACCTACAAGCCAAACACGACCAAAAAACACCCCATCAAAAAAACCAAAACAAACCAACCCACAACAACAAACGAAAAGCGAAGCAAAGCAAAGCAAACAAGCCCCCCTGTTATCCAGCTATTTAATTCAAGCATCCTATGTTGATCTGACTCTATTCTTAATACTACAGAGGAAGATAAAACATACTCGGAACTCTTGTTACAAAGCATAATGCTGTCCCTGAGTGCTAGATTACTAAACTTCATGATAATGTATCTCTACCACATAACTACCTTTGATATTTCAACAGCTTAAGTGTTTGTTATATCACTGTCATCCTTGCATTTGCATTTTCTTTAAAAAAAATATTAGAAGACTGAGTTTATCTATCTGTTGCTGCCTTTACCTTTCCTAGGGAGAACTATGCAATAAAGCTCCAGGAGCTAATGGAGAAAAAGTTACAAAAATTACTTTTTTGGTAGAGTTCCCAGGCAAGGCCCTTCTTTGACCTTCCATGGTGCTGATGCATCTCTAAAAAGAGCTCGCTAAGCTTCCACTCACTTTGCTGAACAACTGAGGACAGAGCAGGAGGATAAGACATTCAGTAATTGCTTGTGCTTGCATTCTTTAAAAATTAGATGGCAGGGGGTGCCAGGAAATAAGTGGTTGTCACTCCATCCACAGATATGGTTCTGTGTCTCCCTTGCAGTTCCTCAGATGCCAGCACAAATGCTCCTTTCTAACTTTTAAGACGCTCTGAAGGTATACCTTCACTCATTCCTGCAAGTCTAGGTGAATGGTCTATACCTTGGGTATCCTGTGTGCTCCTTGCTTTGAGACATAAGCCAGCCACAGTCAGAAATGGAGACTCAGAGAAAAAAACCCAAACCAGTGGGATATCATGGTGGAGAGAAGAAAACTACGATGATAATTTATATCATTGTTCTCCAGCAGCTTTGGTGCTCAAAGATATGCCCCTACTCAGTTTGACAGCCGATTATGAAAAGTATCATGCCAAATAGAATCCTACCATCTGTATTTTTCATAAAAATAAAGGATGCTTTCTCAGATCCCATGAAATGGATAAGCTACATGAAAAAAAATCAAGGACTGGCCAGCTACACACAGCACAGCCTGTCCTTACATTAAGCTCACATCAAGCTCTGCAACTCCAAAATAATTCAGGTCAGAAGGCAATCAAGGAAATCCTCAAGCAACACAAGATTTCTTGGAGAATCAGCTGACTACATTACAAAGCAATCGCCAAACAACAACAACAACAGTAGTTTTAAAAAGATCCTGCATTCAGGCCTGAGTCTTTTAGATTGAATTTAACAGAAATGGACAGATGTTGTATTTGCTTTATGCTTATGTGTCCAGCTTTATCGATCATCTCCTCGCTTTTTGCAAAGCATCTCAGTTCTTATGCTTATATCTCCCTATGCTTATTAAAGACTACAAAGCAAAGGAATCAGAGTTACCTACTTCACTGCAACCATTCTTTAAATCTGGTGTTTAGTTTGGGTAAGAATTTCTAAGCTCTGTTGAGGTTCAGAGTTGCACAGCTCCAAAGAAACCAAAACATGCTGGCCTACCTTACAGTCCAACGTTATTCCTCGTTTCATCTGGGCATCACTTACAAAACACTTCAACTTTCACTGCAAGGAAGCACGGCTGCCTTCAAAGCCATTGCTTCTTAAAAATCAGAGGAAAGTTCTTTCAAGTGTGTTTGTTTAACCCAAAACATTAATGTGCTGACAGCTGTTGAGCTGTTTCATTTAGCTGTCACAACAGACCATAAAGCAGCACAGCGAAATGGACACTCTGTGTATGACATCTGCCACTCTTCTATTAACTGCTGCTTCGCCACAAACATTTTACCGAATAATTAATTTGGCTAGGTGTATGCAATAGACTTGTTTGGGGTTTTTTTATATTAAAACATCTGGGTTTTCACACTGTGAGGGTCTGCCTAATGTAATAAAGTTTAAATAGAAAATTTTAAATGGCCGTTTTTGGCTATGACACACGAAGGATTCCCACAGAGAGAGAACATGCCTTATCTACTCAGGAAAGCATGCCTTCTGTAATGTAAGTTGAAAAGCCTTACTAAAAATGTTAACATTGTAAGCTTTAATAGAAATAAAGATTCTTAGGAAAGCTTCATCTCAACAGGGCTGTTCTTGAATCCAAAGCATCTGCACCTCAGTGGGAAACAGGTTATATGAAAGCAATTTATAATGTGCTGCAGCAGAGGCAGAATAGGGTAGCCTTAGTATCAAGGAAAAAAAAAATCACTGTAGATGCCTTTGCAAAATTTATCCTGAGAAATGTAGAGTACTCAGGACTCTCAGAAGAGGCTGTAAGAATGCCTGAGAATCAGCAGTTCTCAGAACCAGTCTGAAAGTCAGGAATTCTCCTACTACCAAAAAAACCTGAAGTCTGGATTTGAAACTGACTGAAGGTCAGATGACAAAGTCTCCTTGAACCAAAGTTGATGAAATTGCAAGCTAAATCTCAGAATGCTACAAAGATACGTTAATACCTGCAAACCTACAACTACGTAGCAAGAAACAACCTTTCTCTTTCACCTGGAAATGACAAACAACTGATTCCAGAACACCTATTTTCTCAGCTTTATAGGAAGGATACTGTGTGTTTCCCCAGATTTAGTTGAGTATCTGAAACTACAGAGTTCCCTTTTAAGGACTAAAATGAAATAGGTTGAAGGAGTATGTTGAAGATCTAAGTTATCAGTTATTACCATCTGTCTTATCCAGTGGACACACCTGAAGTACTGCTTTTGGCCTTTTCCAAATGCCCATCATTGGACTCCAAGATAACCACCTTGCTTGGAAACAGACACTAAACAGAGAGAACCTACAGCTCTGCTCTGTACTTTCTACAGAAATGTTTAAATCAAAAATGAAATAAAAAATGTAATGGAAAGCATTTTTTTCCTCAAGAAATCAAAGCATGCTTTGCTGGCAATGCTTTTGGAGGGCATCTTTCAAACACTGTTACATAACACCCCAAAGGTGCACCTTATTTGACTACTGGAATTGTAGCCTTTTGGTGTTTGCAATCAGCTTAGAGGGTAATTCCAAACCGGGAACTCAACAGAAACTGGTTTACTGTCATAGGACAGGAATAAAAAAAGAAAAAAAGAAGACAAAGATTGCTGATTTCTACATCCCACAAATGGAAACTTTTCTGGCTCATTTTGGAGCTGTTCATCACAACTGAACCTCAGCAATGTCATCTAAATTTGAAGTCAGTCCTGCTCTGGGCAGGAAGTTTGGTTAGATGACCTCTAGAGCTCCTTTCTGGGGAACATATCAGAACAGGTATGAAAGATGGAAGACTCCAAAGAGGGACGTCGTTCTCATTACAACAATATCTGAGCCTTACGGGGAAAGCAGTACTGGGATCAGTGCAGTCCTGCATTTAGCCAGGTGGGACCAATTGCTAGCAGAAATCCCATCACAGTTACAGGCCAGGGAGGAACCAGTAACTCCACATTGGAATAATGTTCACCATCCCTCCTTTTTACATAGCTTTGAAGGTGGAAGAGAAACATAAACCCCATGCAGGAGCCACACCTAGCCTCTTCGTTATTCAGAGGCAGAAGGAAGAAACGTGGCTGTTGAGGGTTTCATTCCTGAAGTGCTAATAATGAGTACATTATAAGGCCAAACTATTCATAACTACAATAGGCACATCTTCCTTGTGTGACCTGAAAAAAAATACAGTAAAATTCACCAATGATACAAGTAGAGGCAACCCAAAGCACAGCCTTAAAATTTTCCTAAGACTGTCAGTGCTCTTTATTAATTTGAGTTTTTCTTAGCAGAATTACAGCAGGGAATGTTTGGTGTATTATGCTTATCAACTGATAATACCACTGAAATTTTTTATCTTAACAACTTAATGGAAAACTGAATTATAGTGACTTAGATTGTTCCTAAGCAATTTTGAAGGAGAAGCTCCACAAAACCAAAAAAAAACCCCAAAAAAAACCCCAGCAAACCAACCAACCAGAACAAAAACCTTTCAGTTAAGCTTGTTTCTTAGTTTACTTTGCTGCTTTTGCAAACCAACAAAGGTAGTGTGGGTGTTGCACAAATGTCTTCATCTATTAACATAAGTGAAGACCTTCACATTTTGGTGTAGTTATACCCTCTGATTTATTATTGTCTTGTTACACTGGATGCTGCCACTCAGGGACAGACAGAGCCCCAATTCAAAGGGGGTGTGCCAGGCTGTCTGATGCTAATTCGATGGTTTAGCCTTCTTAATCCTTGCCTTCCCCATAAATCCATCCTTGTTTCAATGAACAAAATCACTATTTCACTTGCATTGATGAAAACGGTTCAGTAGTCATCATGGAAATAATTCTAGTCTTACACTGGCACGTGTTTGAGTAGAATCTGTTCCAAAGATTTTCAAAGAAGACCGACTGAACTGAAGCTCTGCATTCATATGTTTGCAAAGCTCTTGCTAGAGTGAGGGTTTTCAGCAGCTGCATGCACAGCACTACAAGTTGGCACAAATTCTTGTTATATCACCACAGGCTAAATTCAAAACCCTAGTTTAACACTAGTAGCAAACTACAATTAGTACTGTTCCTACACTAAAGAAAATAATCCATCATTTTCATAGCCACATAAAAATTTACCATGAAAATGTTCAGCTTTGCCAACTTCTGTTTACTCCTGCTAATTTCCTTCTTTGGATTTCATATGAACACCTATCTTTTATGAGAGAAGAATGAACAGCCAGAAAAAGAAATTTGTGTAAAATTTTAGAGTGGGACAATACTTGTGTAATGTCCAATTCCTCTACACTTTGTGGAAATATCAACCAACATATACAGACTGTTATTCCAGATGACAACTGGGATTCACCTAATTAAGTAACCTGTCTTGGATATCAGATGGCATGAGACATTCAGAGGAGAACAGAAGAAATCTACACATTGTGAATTTATTTTATCTTAAGCCCAGTCAAGAGTTGTGTGCTGACACAAGAAAAGGAATTTATCCAGTGAGAATGTTCCCATTATTCTCACAAGACCCTAACATGCTTTTGACCCCTGCTTCAATACCTTCCTGTAACATTACACTACTAATGTAAACTATAAACAGACTTTTTAAAAACATCACAGCTTTATCTTATTTTTCCAAACTTGCCTCAGAATACCTTGAGTACTTTCTAAATCTTCCCTAACTTACCAAATAACTTTGTTCTTCATGACAGAGAAGCCAAACTGTTTTCAACAAGTGAAAAGTTTGCACAGTAAAACCCTTTTACATCTCACTTGAATGTCTTGTCCTCATCGAGGTGAAGCTCCTTATCACATAACCCAGTTCTCGGTCTATATATGTTCTTCTATGCCTAACAGTTCACTTCCAAGATTATACATGACATTAAGAACACAGCAGTATAATTAGGTGTAATTTTAAATAGGAGTCTTCTTTTCAATGTCCTTCCTCACTGATACAGTCAGATCTTATCTATTGTTCCAGGTTCTTTCTTCTTGAAAAAACAAACAGTAGGGTTCCATACAAAAGGACAGTGTGTTCAGAGGTGGAGAAGATGGGAAATTCACTAGTTGGCAACTAACTTCTTTTTTTCATAGCCTGATACATTTTTTGCAATAACCAGAAGAAATTCCTGAGGGGATATAAAGAACATGCCTTGGCCATAGTCTTGAGCTGTACCCGACAGAAGAGACACCCTTTGTGCTCTAGTGAAGGCTGGGAAGGAGATGCCTGAGTCAATGATACCTGCTGGTATAAAACTTTTATGAAGCAAGAAGGAGAGCTAATGGATATGGTCAGAGATACACCTGTGATCACAAAGATGCCAAAGGATACAAAGGCCAGTCTAACAAACAACATGGACAGCTACACAGAACACAAGCCAAGTAAAGAATAACCTTTTAGAATCATAGAATACAATTTTAGTTTAGCAAAGGTCAGTAAAGAATAATCACACCTCGTTGCTAGTATCATCTGAAGGTGTCCTGGTTTTTCAGCTGGGATAGAACTAATTTTCACGGGAAGCTAGGAGGGAAAACAGCCAGGATAGCTGACCCAAACTAGCCAAAGGGGTGTTTGATACCATATGATGTCATGCTCAGTATAGAAGGGTGGAGCTGGCTGGGGAGGAGGAATCACTGCTCAGGTGCACTGGGTTCCAGGGGTGAGCAAATTCCATTGTGTATCACCCATTTTGTGCATTCCTCTACTAGTATTGTTTTTATTTTCCTCTTCACTGGCTGTTCTACGAAACCCATGGGTTTTACCTTTTCCTTTTGATTCTCCTCCCCATCCCACTGGGGGTGGGGAGCGATGGAATAGCTGCACAGTGCTCAGCTGTTGACTGGGGCTTGGTGCCCAATGCGTGGCACAAAGGGCCGAGATAATAACAGAGCTGAACAGAGTGTGCTAAACCAAATTTGTTATACACACTCATTGTATTAAATAGGTGCTGGTTCACAATGGTGTTTTGTTTGTTCCCACAGCTGTTAGGTAAATCCTTACTTGTATGTATTCCCTGCAGCGCTGTTCGTCACCTCTGGGAGATGGTTCAGGATTCTGCTGCACTGTGTAATACTGACTTAGTACGTGATAGCATCACTGGTCACGGGGTTAAGCCTGCATTTGTACTTGGCATTGCTGCCATGCCCATACCTCATCGACATCCCTCTGTGTTTATTAATAAATGCACCTAATGTAGGGGGAAGATATGGGGGGGATACTTTATCCTGTTCTTTCACCTCCTCTTTTCCCTCAGGCAAGTTACAACGGCTTTTGAGAATTCTGAATAGGCCCAGGATGTTCAAGCCAGCATGCTCTTAGTGCTGCGTCTCCCAAAAATGATTCATGTCTTGGTTAGAGTTACAAAACATTATTTTAAGAATACCACCCAGAGATCTGCCTGAAGGCTGGCTAGTCAGGGGTGGCACAGTGTGTGGGAGAGCATAAGCAGGTATCCAGAGAACTTCTCACCTCTAACCTTCCTTCATTCCTGAATAGCTACAGGACCCTGATGAAGTGACAGAATATTTGAAAGGAAAACATTGTGGTTATTCTGAAGAGTCACAACTTATGGCACTGTGCTGGGCCCTGGCCAGGATCTACCAAACACTGCCCAATATAAGGCAGGACCCTCAGGGGGAAGAAAAGGAAACCAGACAGACACTACTCCAACTCCAGTGACAGACACTGCAGCTGAACTGAAAAAACAACCTGTGCCAGCACTAGTCACCCCTACACCCAAAATACACAAAAAAAATCAATTCACTTCATAAGGATTGGCAATAGATCAGGACCATCACGAGGACAGGAGGAAGAGGCAGAACAGGAGGCTCTCACCCAATCCCTATCTTTGAGTGGGCTTCCTCAAAATCAACGTCTTCAACCTGCAGTTGTGACAGTAAAATAGAGTTGGCACCATGGGAGAAAACTGAGGACAGAAATTCTGCCCATTTCCATGTAAAAGGACAGAAGTGTTGTACGAGACCACCCTTGCTAAATTATGGCTTCCTCATTGACCTCGAAAGCAAGAAAGAAGCTTACCAACTAGGTCAGATCACTTAAGAGGAGCATAAAAGAATGGCACAAGCAGCTGGAGCACAAGCAAAAAGGTCAAGACACAAACCATGACCATAAGAAACAAAGGAACCCTATGATCACAGCTGAATGGAGACCAGGTCAGGCACACTTCTGAAGTGGATGGATCTGATCACAACCTGCCTATAAAGTAGATGCTCCAAAACATCAAAGTCCTTGCAATCTCTAAACATGAAGTGGTATCATGTAATTCTTTAAATGACAAAAAGTCTCAGACTGGTCAAATAAGATGTAAAAGCTCTGAAAATGAAGCTTCTTTCTCCTTACCATGACCTTACAGACTAGTTTTCCCTTTTGTGTTGTCCTAATCCAGCAGCCACTATACCCCTTCTGGGTATATACACACTCCAGCCTCCTCCTGGCCCTTTTCTGCTACCTGCCTGTCTCACAAGTCCTTCATTCTCTTAACTTGCTGTTTTTTAAACCCAGCTGTCAGTCTACCTTCCAGAAATGTGTTGCTCCTGAGCATGCTCTTGGGAAAGGAGCAGTCTCACTCTCCAGAGATTTTCATATGATTCCAAAAACAAGCAGCCATGACAAGGGAACCATGTGAGCTATTAAACACCACAAAGCATCTACACATTAAGCTGTAAAAAAATAAATAAAGCAGGTATCAGCCTTTACAACAAGAAAGACTTCAGCCAACTATTTAGAGAGACTGCAGAGACGATGCAGAGAGCCAGAAGGTTTAATGACTTTTTGCATTAGTCTTCATGAAGGAGATCTATTGGTGTCAAGCAGAATTAAGAGTAACAACAGTCAAAGCTCAACTGAGAACAGAGATTATTAAGATTAATTACATTTTTCAAAGTTAGTTGGCTTGACAAACACCAGCTAAGATATATAAAAAAAAAAATAGTTTAATAGATACAAGAGCTGATAGCAGCTCTGAGATGTCTCACGGAAGATGGGTGAAAGGGCAAGTGTATTGCTCGTGTTTCGAATGGGAAGAAAGAGAAGCTGGGAAGCCACAGGCAACTCAAACCAAACTTTAGATTCAAGAACATTTCTGGGTAAAGCAAACCATTGCATGAAGCTATACAATAACACAGACATAACCAGCAATCAATACTGTCTCCCATGACATCCTGATAGAAAAGCTGAGAGATCATGGGATAGATGAGTGGACGGTGAGGTGGGTTGAGAACTGGCTGTCGGACCGGGATCAGAGGGTTGTGATCAGTGGAGCAAAATCTGAATGGAGGCCTGAGACTAGCAGTGTTCCCCAGGGCTCGGTGTTGGGTCCAGTCCTGTTTAATATCTTCATCGACGACCTTGATGAGGGAATAGCATCCACCCTCAGCAAGTACGCTGGTGATACAAAGCTTGGAGGGGTGGCTGACACGCAGGAACACTGCGCTGCCATCCAGCGAGACCTGGACAGGCTGGAGAGCTGGGCAGGGAGAAACCAGATGAGGTTTAATAAAAGCAAGTGTAAAGTCTTGCACCTGGGGAGGAATAACCGTCTGTATCAGTACAGGCTGGGGGATGACCTGCTGGAGAAGAGCTCTGTGGAGAAGGACCTGGGGGTCCTGGTTGATGACAGGTTGGCTATGAGCCAGCAGTGTGCCCTGGTGGCTAAGAGGGCCAATGGGATCCTGGGATGCATCAGGAAGAGTGTGGCCAGCAGGTCGAAGGAGGTGATCCTCCCCCTCTACTCTGCCCTGGTCAGGCCCCACCTGGAGTATTGTGTCCAGTTCTGGGCTCCCTGGTATAAAAGAGACAGGGATCTCCTGGAGAGAGTCCAGAGAAGGGCTACAAAGATGATTAAGGGCCTGGAACATCTCCCGTATGAGGAAAGGCTGAGTGAGTTGGGACTGTTCAGCCTGGAGAAAAGAAGACTGAGGGGGGACCTAATTAATATTTATAAATATCTTAAGTATGGGATACAGGGAGAAATGGCCAGCCCTTTTTCAGTAGTCTGTGGAGATAGGACAAGGGGCAATGGCCAGAGCACTGGAATAGGCTGCCCAGGGAGGTGGTGGAGTCTCCTTCTCTGGAGATATTCAAGACCCGCCTGGACGCCTATCTGTGCAATATGAGCTAGGGAGCCTGCTTTGGCAGGGGGGTTGGACCCGATGATCTCTCAAGGTCCCTTCCAACCCCTATTCTATGATGATTCTATGATTGAGAACTGTCAGAAGAACCCAATTTCTTCCTGTGTGTGGCTAATAGACCTTCTTAGCAGAAAAGAAGTAATTATCATACATCTTGACTCTAGTGAGTTGTGATGAAATTTGAAATCAGAAATTCGCTCATTGTAACCATGGAGTACCAATATTTGACTGTCATACAACAAAGTATTGAGTGGTGCTTCAAAGGGTCTGTCCAGAGTCCAGTCCTTCAGTGTTTCTCCTAACAACCTAGATGATAGATAAAAGATTTATGACAGTAAGAGGCATTGCGGGCCTAGGACTAGAGAAAGATTCAAATAGGTTTTGAAAAGCAAAATAAATTATGATTATCACAAGTAAGGAAAAACTAGCAGGTAACAGTTATGCTAAAAACAAAAGAAAAATCCCACCCCAAAAACCCAGGGGGTGTATTCCCTAGAGGTATTTCCAATTTATGAATCACAAGCATGACACTGCACAATGGGTTTGGATATTCAAGGAGGATGTTAGGAAACAGGAGAAATTAAGAAAGGAGCAAGAAAAACCAAGAGAGCTTGAACCCCTGAGCCACAAAGTAGGAAAGAAAGGAAGAAAATAATCTGTTCTCCATACCAATGATGGACAGAACACATACCAATGTGTTCAAACACCAACCAGGAAACTCCAGACTAGACTTTAGGAAAAACAGTACATTAAGAATAACAACGAAGCACTAGAAGAGTTGTCAAGGGAAGCTGTGGGTTTTCCAAACCAATGTTCTACAGAATAGAAATGCCAATCTGATCCTATTTGGGGCATAAGGATGGCTTCTTCAATTCTCTTCCATGGCAGTTTTCCAAGACAATAAAATACTGTCTCCTCCTGTAGAGGCATCCTGTCACACACATGTATTTCCTCTGTATAAACACAATCTGTTTTCTAATGAACACTTGTCCTGGTTTCAGCAGGGATAGAGTTAATTTTCTTTCTAGTAGCTGGTGTGGCACTGTTTTTGGGATGAGAAAGACGTTTGTAGCACAGGGATGGTTTTAGTTGTTGCCTAGCAGTCAGGGACTTTCAGCTTCTCATGGTGCCCTGCTAACGAGAAGGCGGGGGACACCCAGGAAGCTGGGAAAGGACACAGCCAGGACAGGTTGCCCAAACTGGCCAAAGGTCTCTTCCATACCATACAATGTCATGTTCTGTTTATAACTGGAGGTGAGGGCCTGGTGTGGCAGCTGAGGATCTTCCGCAGCATCAACTTCAGGGTGATGGCTGAACACCTGCCTGCCGATGGGAAGTGGTGAATGAACTCCTTGGTTTGCTTTGCTTGCAGATGTGGGCTGAGAGGCTGGACCGTTTGGGGAAGCCTTGCACGGCAGCTGGGAGTCTTGGGCAGCATCAGCTTTGGGCAGAGGGAAATTTTGCTGTTCATTGCTTGTTTTGTGCACGTATTATTTAAACATATTACTATATTCTTTTGTGTGTGTATCATATTGAACTGGTTTTTTATCTCGAAACACAAGCTCTTTCACTTTCACCCTTCTGACTCCCTCCCCTACCCCACTGGAAGAGGAGTCAGCGAGTGGCTGCCCAGTACTTAACTGCTGGCCAGGGCCAACAACATTGATTCAACATTTTTTGTTCTAAAGGAGTAACTTTATGGATGCCATAGTCCCAAATAATGGCACTGTTCCCATCTCTGAAAGTAAAATTTGTGAAAAAAACCCCGCTACCCCAGAAGACAAATGCAGAGAAGACAGACACATTTCAGTTTTGCTCTCTTAGCAGAATGAACCTTATGCCCCATCCATTTTTCCCTTTCTAATAACGTGCAAAGGTAAGGGTTTGGTCCTAACTGCTAAGTGTGACTCTCCAATACAGTTCAGAGTTTCCAGCCTTAAGATGGGAATCATTAATAGACTTTACCCCATAATTTTCCCTGATGAGAACCTGTTGCTATGGAAGTGAACCTCCAGAGCAAAACCGGAAGGTACAAGTACTGCACCATTTATCACATCGTTATTACAGCCCTAATAAGTGAAGGTTCATAACCCCTGGATGCTGATGAATTGGAGTCTGATAAACCTCCTCTGCACAATGTTTTAATCAACTACAATGTTTGCTGAAGGCCAGGGTAGCTTAGCTTACAAGAATATAGATGCGTTATTCATTTTACAAGTAAAAACACAAACTGAGAACTGAACAGACTCAACAGAGAAACTGTTAATTTCAATCCTTGGAATGTATCAAAGCCAAAGGAGTTTGCAGACGAAGATAAGATGCTCCAGCAAAGCTTCCTTGTATTTCATTACAATTGTTATGAAATAATTTACAAGTATCTGGAAGATAGAACACCATTCCTTGTTAATCCTCAAGACTTCTCTCCCCAAAAAATTGTTGTAGATGTCAAATTAAATTAATTTGGTTGAGGTTTGGCACACCATTCTATACTGTGGCATCCATACTGAGTACATCACAAGCAAGCAATACCACGGCAGCTCAAAATAACATGAGGTAAGAATAGAGAGGAAGGGAAAAATGAGTTACAGAGAAGACATGACAGAAGATATCTAACCTCCAGACATATTCCCAAAATAATTACACTCAATTATTCACCCATCACCAAAAGTGCCTGCTGAAGAGCATGAGTGTCCTAAGGTAAAAGGATTGCTACTCAACATTCTCCTTCCTTATCAGACCGGAATGTGTTCTGTCACAAACACACAGATACTCTCATACTAGTTTTTCCTCCCACCACTGGTCTGAGTAGCAAGCTGCCTTCTAAAACTAGGGACCTAGATTTTTGATTTATGTTTTTCCTATGACAAGTGAACTGTCTGTAGTTACTCTCCATTTTAGTTTTAAACAAGGGACAACTGTGGTTTTGTAACATAGTCAAAGACATAATTTTAAAAACTCTCTTACTCAACTTGTTAAATAGAGAAGTGGTTATGACACACTTATGATCCCACAAAAAATTTCATTGACAGTAACTGTCAACTTCAATGAATGTTATGTATTATTATCAACAAAAATAACCCCAAAAAACTTGTCCAACAGTCTCTTTGCAAGGTTTCCCTCTCAGTTATCCACAGTGCCAAAAAATAATCTGGAAATCAGCCTTTGATATAGTAATGAAGACAATGCAATCATAGAGTGGTTTATAAACAGTTAATAAATGACCAGGAAATTTTCTCCTAGTTATTTTCTAGAGTAAAACTGCTGTTCAACTATCTGAATTGTAATGAAACAAAAACATATGCTAGAACAGCCAAGCTCTTTCCCACAACTTCGTAAATGTGGCACAAGTGAAAATGGCAAAAGAATTCCAACCCAAACAATTACTGATCTAAACAAGTGGAAGTCTAAATACACCACAAGTCTAGGAATGCTGCTGTATGAGGCCTCTTTGAACAAGTATAATGTGAAACATTGAATAATTCCAAAATGCAGCTATACAGGCTTTCCATTATTTTATTCAGCATGGCTGTTCACAGAATTAGAGATTTCCTTTTAAGTTCCTGTCTCCTATTTAGAACTACTTTGGGACTTAGACATTGTTAAATCAATGGAGGTCTTCTCTAAACTTCCCTCTGAGACCAAGGAATGGATGTCTTTTAAGTTCAGTTGTTTTACTGGATTCTGAACATAGGACAGAGGTAACCTCAGTTCCTTAACCATCCTATGTCTGGTGAGAAACAGGGCAAGAGGGGAACATTCACATTAGGATAACAGGAAAGGAACCAGCTTGCAGATCTCCCCAAGCTCACTCCTCCTAATATCCTGGCTGCCTTTATGGCCAGAAGGAAGAAGCAAACTAAAGATGTCAAGTATGCAGCTCTCGCTCCCAAGGACCTGAGGAGAATTTTGCTGGGCTGAATATGCTCTCTCCAGGTCTCACACAGCAATATTAAACTGACCAGACAGCACAAGCTGCCTAACCAACTTATTTTGTATTCAGTGTGTACTGTCCTAATTGTTTCCAATTACTGTGCTTTTTTTTTCCTTTCTGGAAAGAGAGTGCTTGTCTGTGTCTGGAGCGTATTAACATCGCTGTCTCTGTCACTGGGAAGAGAGCAGCTACGCTTCTGTGCATGCATCTGGGTCCAAGACTTGATTGCACTGAAAATGCTCTTGACTTGCCTGAAACTCGCAGTTTCCTCACTAAAGAGGCCTGGGTCTTTCTTCCAAACAATAAAGAATCACCCTCCCTCATTTTCCAACACCATCACGGAGCTTCTCTCAAAAGAAGCTGGTCGATGCTTCGAGTTTACTATTCAGGCCTTTTATGTCTAGCCAGCTCTTTTTATTCCAGTTTCCAGATGTTAGCTACAAATTCATCATTCCCCTAATCTGTATGTTAAAACGTAACTGTGAAATATGCAAAGTAACTTAAACCAACTCAATATCAGAAGAATACTGATTCAGTCTTCAAACAGCTGTCTAATATGTCACTCAAGATCACTAAATAACATTTAGAGATATGATTAAGAAATATGATGTTTATAATATTTATATCATAGTTATATGGTATTCCAACTTCTTAGTTGGATGTGTTTGAATGAACTCTTGAGTAATTGTGTGTGGCTCAGATTTTCTTCTTCAGTTTAGCAGATAATCTGACTGATGCCTTAAAATGGATATTACAGAGACATGGTTATAAAACGTCTCACTCTCATTTTGTTCATTTTCTCATATTCCAGTCAAGATCCGCTTGGGACTTCTTAAGAAACCTTTACTTTCCATGTATGGAATTGATTCACTGAAGCTCATCCTTATAAACAATGTAAATCTGTTGAGCAA
Organism: Porphyrio hochstetteri; assembly: GCA_020800305.1. NCBI lineage: Eukaryota > Metazoa > Chordata > Aves > Gruiformes > Rallidae > Porphyrio > Porphyrio hochstetteri. The sequence continues at coordinate 106,512,391 of CM036907.1, forward strand.
AAAAGCCTGTGCCACTTCGACAGCAGATAATGGGTTTATTTTTTGTCTACACTTAAATTCTCACTAAGTAGTATCTTCTTGAAAGAACTGTATTCCAGGTTAGGATGACCGTTTCCTCACTGGCAATTTTTTATGTATTTGCATGTCCTGGTTTCAGCTATGATGGAGTTAAACTTTTTTTTAGCAGTGAATGGAATGCCATGTTTGGGTGTTAGCATGAGAATAGTGCTGATAGCACCCTGATGTCTCCGATTTGTTGCCGGGCAATCAAGTACCTTTCTCAGCTCTGCATACTTCCTTACTAGTGAGAAAGGAGGGGACGAAGCCAGGACAGGTGACTCGAATTGGCCAAAGAGCATATTCCATGCCAGTTACGTCATGCTCAGTTTAAGGGGGGACTGGGGGGGAAGAGGGGGAGACAACGCCAGGACGTGCGGTTTCTGGGGCGGTCGGGTTGTCCGGGACGGGCTCTAAGCTGTGCGGCCTGAGTTCTGTGGTTTGGTGAGAAATTGCATTGTGTATCACCAGTTTCATCTATTTTGTGCTTTAAACTTCTGTTATTGTTATATCTAGCTTTCTGTTATTGTTTAGTAAACTATCCTTATCCCAACCTGCGTGGTTCTGGTTTCTAGGTTGTGGTTTCTTTTCCTCCTTTCTTCCTTCCCTTTTCCCCCTCCCCCAACTCTCCTTCCCCCTTCCTTTTAAAAGTACAAGCGACTGTGTGGGGTGCGGCCCTCGGCCGGAGCAAAACCACGACAGTTATTTTGGCGCCCAACGTGGGGCCACGAACGGTTGGGATAACGGTAGATCTGACCCTAACTATCGCAATTAAGATAAGCACTGTTGTTTAAGCAATCTCTGGTCACGATGTTGTGGTATTTATTTACAAGGCTGTGGCAGCAAAACCACCGCATGCTGTATACAATCCTGGCAGGATTCTTTACTCTCTCAGGTCTGTGGCTCCCGTATTTGTTCCCATACTTCATTATAGTGTATTTTATGATATCGGTCTATGATACAATAATATCGATGATCATGAGCTTAAGCTGGTACCTGTATGAGGTTTTGCTGTCCTGTCCATTCTTTGGACAGGGAGGGGTTAATAACAGCAGCCGGTATGGTGGGGGCACTGCTTTCTTTTCCTTTGGGCTAAATACAACAGCTCTTAGGGCAGTTTTTGAAAATCTTCAATATCTCTGGGATATTCAAACTAGCATTTTGCTATTGGTAGGTTTGGTGCAGATGGTTCAGTTTTTGTTATATATCAAGCATAGGTTTATGAATACCACTGAAGAGCTTTCTCCGAGACAGAATAATCACAAGTGGCAGGGCATGTGGCAAAGTATGGGCGAGTACCTAGGTACTTTCTCACGCCCGATGGTTTGGAATTTCACTCCTGAACAGCTACAAGACCCCGATCAAGTGACTGCATACCTAAGGAAAAATTGCTGTAGGTTTCCCAGAGATGGACACCTTACTGCACTGTGCTGGGCTCTGGCCACTATTTATCAAACACTGCTTGATAGCAGGCAGCACTGTCAGCACTGTCAGCACTGTCAGGGAGAAGGGAAAGGAAACAGACTGGCAGATACTATAGCTGCTGCAACCACTGGGGCTGACACTGCAGCTACTGCAACCCCTGTGACCGACACTGCAGCTACTGTAATCTCTACAGCAGACACTGCAGATGATCCGAAAAACCAACCCACGCCAGTGTCTGTTGCTCCCGTACAAAAGAGGAAAGGCACAAAGAAATCAGTTCGCATAGTGACGGATAAGGATGATGATCAACCGGGATCATCTCAAGGATATCAGGATGAGGCAGAACCAGAGATTGTTACCCGATCCCTGACTCTGAGTGAGCTGCGTGAGGTTCGAAAAGATTTCACTCGCCACCCAAGTGAGCACATTATCACTTGGTTGCTCCGATGTTGGGATCACGGGGCCAGTAGTTTGGAATTAGAAGGCAGAGAGGCCAAGCAGTTGGGATCCCTAGCTAGAGAAGGAGGAATTGACAAAGCAATTGGGAGGAGGCCGGAAATCCTCAGCCTCTGGAGGCGACTACTGTCAAGTGTGAAGGAAAGATATCCCATAAAGGAATATATTACATGTCAGACACCTAAGTGTAACAGCATAGAGACATCTGTCCAGCACCTGAGAGAATTAGCTGTACGGGAGATAATTTATTATGATCTGGACAATTCACGGCTTCCCTCTGATCCCGATGAAGTCCTATGCACTCCAGATATGTGGCGTAAGGTTGTACGAAGTGCACCAGCAGGGTATACCAATTCACTGGCAGCAATTGACTGGAATGATACGAATCCGCCAACCGTAAATGAGGTGGCCTGCCGACTCCGGAAATACCAAGACAATGTTTCCCTCTCCGTCATTGCAGCAGTAGAGAAACTGGTTCAACGACTTGACAACAATGTGTCCAACTCCCAACCCGTATGGAGCAATGTTGCAGCTACTGGGAGAAAGCGTCCATCGTTCCAAGAGGGAGAATACACACCACGACGTACATTGTGGTTTTACCTGCTTGATCATGGAGAGGACATGAGGAAATGGGATATGCAGCCCACCTCAGCCCTTCGAGCACGAGTAAATGAGCTGCGGGGTAAAACATTCCCACAACGAGATTTTGCCAGGAAGAAGGCTGCACCAGTTTCTACTGGGCAGTTCCCTAGACCAACTGGAAGGCCTACCTATATGTCTGATGTGCCTGATCCTTTTGAAGGGACCTCTAAGTCCTTTATGCAACCAGTGGAAAACAAATATGATCAGCAGCAATAGAGGGGCCCTGCCTCCAGCCAGGTGGAGGAGAGGGATAATCGGGTTTATTGGACTGTGTGGATCCGATGGCCTGGCACATCAGACCCACAAGAGTACAAAGCTCTGGTGGATACTGGTGCCCAGTGTACTCTAATGCCATCGAATCATGAAGGGGTAGAACCTGTTTGTATTTCTGGAGTGACAGGGGGATCCCAACAACTAACTGTGCTAGAGGCTGAGGTGAGCCTAACTGGGAATGACTGGGAAAAACACCCCATTGTGACTGGTCCAGAAGCTCCGTGCATTTTAGGTATAGATTATCTACGTAGAGGGTATTTTAAAGACCCAAAAGGGTACCGATGGGCTTTTGGAATAGCTGCTTTGGAAACAGAAGGAATTGAACAATTGTGTGCCTTGCCTGGACTCTCGGAGGATTCTGCTGTTGTGGGGTTGTTGAAGGGTGAAGAACAGCAAGTGCCAGTTGCTACGACGACGGTGCACAGACGACAATACCGTACTAACCGAGATTCCCTGATTCCCATCCATAAGCTGATTCGTCAACTGGAGGATCAGGGAGTGATCAGCCGAACCCACTCACCCTTTAATAGTCCCATATGGCCAGTGAGGAAGTCCAATGGAGAGTGGAGGCTGACAGTAGATTATCGTGGCCTAAATGAAGTCACTCCAGGTATGAGTGCTGCTGTGCCAGACATGTTAGAGCTCCAGTATGAATTGGAATCGAAGGCAGCCAAGTGGTACGCCACAATCGACATTGCGAATGCTTTCTTCTCGATCCCACTGGCGCCAGAGTGCAGGCCACAGTTTGCTTTCACTTGGAGAGGCATCCAATACACGTGGAATCGTCTGCCCCAGGGGTGGAAACATAGCCCCACCATCTGCCATGGACTAATCCAGAATACACTGGAAAAGGGTGAAGCACCAGAGCACCTGCAGTATATTGATGACATCATTGTATGGGGCAACACAGCAGAGGAAGTTTTTGAAAAAGGAAACAGGGTAATTAAAATCCTTTTAGAAGCCGGTTTTGCTATAAAACAAAGTAAAGTCAAGGGGCCTACGCGAGAAATTCAGTTTTTAGGAATAAAATGGCAGGATGGGCGTCGTCACATCCCAATGGACATTATTAATAAAATAGCAGCTATGTCTCCACCAAGCAACAAAAAGGAAACACAAGCTTTCTTAGGTGTTATAGGTTTTTGGCGACTGCATGTCCCAAACTACAGTCTCATTGTGAGCCCACTCTACCATGTAACTCGAAAGAAGAATGATTTCCAATGGGGCCCTGAGCAACAGCAAGCCTTTGAGCAGATCAAACGCGAGATAGTCCATGCAGTGGCCCTTGGGCCTGTCCGGACAGGGACAGATATTAAAAATGTGCTCTACACTGCAGCTGGGGAGAACGGCCCGACCTGGAGTCTCTGGCAGAAAGCACAAGGGGAGACTCGAGGTCGACCGTTGGGGTTTTGGAGTCGGGCCTACAAAGGATCTGAGGCCAATTATACTCCAACAGAAAAGGAAATACTGGCCGCCTATGAAGGGGTTCGAGCCGCCTCAGAAGTGATTGGAACTGAAGCCCAGCTCCTCCTGGCACCCCGACTGCCGGTGCTGGGCTGGATGTTCAAAGGGAAGGTTCCTTCTACACACCATGCCACTGATGCTACGTGGAGCAAGTGGGTTGCACTAATTACACAGCGGGCTCGAATAGGAAACCCCAATCGCCCAGGAATCTTGGAGGTGATCACAGACTGGCCAGAAGGCAAAGATTTTGGGATGTCACCAGAGGATGAGGAGGTAACACGCGCTGAAGAAGCCCCACCCTACAACGAACTGCCAGAGAATGAGAAGCGATATGCCCTGTTCACTGATGGGTCTTGTCGCATTGTGGGTAAGCATCGGAGATGGAAAGCCGCTGTATGGAATCCTATAAGAAGAGTAGCAGAAGCCACTGAAGGAAAAGGTGAATCAAGCCAGTTCGCTGAGGTGAAGGCCATCCAGTTAGCCCTGGACATTGCTGAGAGAGAAAAGTGGCCAAGGCTCTACCTTTATACTGATTCATGGATGGTGGCGAATGCCCTGTGGGGGTGGTTGCAGCAGTGGAAAAAGAACAGCTGGCAGCGTAGAGGCAAACCTATATGGGCTGGTGACTTATGGCAAGATATCTCTGCTCGGTTAGAGAAACTTGTTGTAAAGGTACGTCATGTTGACGCCCATGTACCTAAGAGTCGGGCCATGGAGGAACATGAAAACAACCATCAGGTAGATAAGGCTGCTAGGATTAAAGTGGCTCAGGTAGATCTAGACTGGCAACGTAAGGGTGAATTATTCATGGCTCGATGGGCTCATGATACCTCGGGTCATCAAGGGAGAGATGCAACATATAGATGGGCTCGGGATCGAGGGGTGGACTTGACCATGGACGCCATCGCACAAGTTGTCCACGAATGTGAGACATGTGCTGCAATCAAGCAAGCTAAGCGGTTAAAGCCCCTTTGGTATGGAGGACGGTGGATGAAATATAAATATGGGGAGGCTTGGCAGATTGATTACATCACCCTCCCACAAACCCGCCATGGCAAACGTTATGTGCTTACAATGGTGGAGGCAACTACCGGCTGGCTAGAAACATATCCCGTACCCCATGCCACTGCTCGAAATACAATTCTGGGCCTTGAAAGGCAAGTCCTCTGGCGACATGGTACTCCAGAAAGAATCGAGTCAGACAATGGGACTCATTTCCGAAACACTCTTATAGACACCTGGGCCAAAGAGCATGGCATTGAGTGGGTGTACCACATTCCTTACCATGCACCGGCCTCTGGGAAAATTGAACGATATAATGGACTTTTAAAAACTACACTGAAAGCAATGTGTGGTGGGACATTCAAGCATTGGGATACACATTTGGCCCAAGCCACGTGGTTAGTTAACTCTAGGGGATCTACCAATCGGGCTGGCCCTGCCCAGTCAAAATTTCCACGTACTGTAGAGGGAGACAGAGTGCCAGTAGTGCATATGAAGAGTGTATTGGGAAAGAGAGTTTGGGTCATTCCTGCTTCAGGCAAAGGTAAACCCATGTCTGGAATTGTTTTTGCTCAAGGACCTGGCTGTACTTGGTGGGTAATGCAGAGGGATGGAGAAGTTCGATGTGTACCTCAAGGGGATTTAATTTTGGGTGAGAATAGCCAATATAATTAATGAAGTAGAAATTGTAATAATTGCCAAATAACCCATTATTGTATATTTCATTATTGTTATGATTGCTGTATGTTGTACCATAGCATTATAGCTGGAGTCATACAAGTTAATGAAGAAGGAGTGCCATGATGATGGAACTAAAGCCTGGACTCTCAAGAACTTTTTTCTCCCTTTGAAAATAAACTCTGACCCACAGACTATGAGCATGGACCATGCCAGGTGTATCAGTCAAGAGCCTGAGATGCAGCATGCAACGAGCCAATGGAACATACAACTATCCTGAGAAACTGTTACGACAAATGGAACCTGAAAATCATGAACTAAATGAACTCAACAACTTCAGAGGGATGATTCACAGACTGAGGGAATAAGATCTGTATGCACGTATGTGTGCATACATGTGTACATACATATATGGGTGTGTGAAACACGAAACTGGTTGTACCCAAAGAAAATTGTTGGATCTGGTCATGACGTAAATGGTATGGAATAAGGGGTGGATAATGTCCTGGTTTCAGCTATGATGGAGTTAAACTTTTTTTTAGCAGTGAATGGAATGCCATGTTTGGGTGTTAGCATGAGAATAGTGCTGATAGCACCCTGATGTCTCCGATTTGTTGCCGGGCAATCAAGTACCTTTCTCAGCTCTGCATACTTCCTTACTAGTGAGAAAGGAGGGGACGAAGCCAGGACAGGTGACTCGAATTGGCCAAAGAGCATATTCCATGCCAGTTACGTCATGCTCAGTTTAAGGGGGGACTGGGGGGGAAGAGGGGGAGACAACGCCAGGACGTGCGGTTTCTGGGGCGGTCGGGTTGTCCGGGACGGGCTCTAAGCTGTGCGGCCTGAGTTGTGTGGTTTGGTGAGAAATTGCATTGTGTATCACCAGTTTCATATATTTTGTGCTTTAAACTTCTGTTATTGTTATATCTAGCTTTCTGTTATTGTTTAGTAAACTATCCTTATCCCAACCTGCGTGGTTCTGGTTTCTAGGTTGTGGTTTCTTTTCCTCCTTTCTTCCTTCCCTTTTCCCCCTCCCCCAACTCTCCTTCCCCCTTCCTTTTAAAAGTACAAGCGACTGTGTGGGGTGCGGCCCTCGGCCGGAGCAAAACCACGACATTGCATAAACAGGGAAGCACCAATAATAGATGTTCCTTACGGATGGGATTAAATTATTTTACAGACTATTAAGAACACCTATGAGGAAGAGCATCACTTACATTAAGACAGCTAGTAAGTTAAATGCATATTTAATTTTGTACAGAAGTACATTTATCAAAACCTTTCCTCTGACGTAAAAAGAGGACTCGCCCAAATTCTTTCCCGACAGATTTCCAAAGGCTAATGTAACACTTCGCAGCTAAACTGAGACATTTTAAACTGCTGACCACCTTCAAAATAGGAGGCCAGTACTTCAATTATACTGTTTTAACATTGTTAGTTTTGAATACCACAGATATCTGTAAAACATCATCCTAGAACCTCCTGTGTACAAGCAACTAAAATCCCTTTTCTACAGGAAAGGAAATCACATTCAGAGGGCTGTGTTATAACTTGAGTCAGGCAAACGAATTTGACTTTTGGTTACTACTCACAGTTAGTACCAAACGGTGAGCTCTATTATTTTGTTCCACATTCTCTGATTAGTCTATTTTAAGAAACAAAAAGTTCTCTTTTTCAATATCTTCTGACGAGCCATTAAAAAATGCCACCTGTGAAAACCACAAGACCTTTGGCTCACCCTGTACTGCCAGGCAGCTTTCACACACATACCCAGCAGTAACACTGAAAACCAGGTTAGGGTGGCAGAGCAGTACAAATCACCATAGAGCAGCACAACGGCCAGGGCAGTAACAAACATGCAATTGCTTTTGCTGTAACTGTGATGGCCAAGAGAACAGAGGTTGGGGAAGGAAGAGGAGAAAAGTCTCTGTTATCTAGCTGAAGTCAGTCCCAGCTTGCTAAACCAGCAAATGCTATTTCTTTGCCTTGCTTTGCCCCGCGTGGTACCTCAATATATTATTACAGGTTCACTAAAAAACCCCCAAAGAAGCTGGAGTGCCTGCTTAGACCATTAGCACCAAGGGATGTCATCCGCAGTTCCCCCACGTTCTAATGTAAATTCAGTGTCTACTCATCTACTATTGAGAATTACTTGTGGAGAAATAAGCAACTGGTGCTCTGAAGCCCAAGTGCTGCCTGACAGGCAGGGAGCTCAGTGCTGCTCAGTAGCACAGCACATGCCAATACAACATATGATCCACTCCTTAGTACCAGCGTTATTTTTCATCATCCATGGCAAATAGTTGCACTTGAGCAGGAGCTACTGCCTCATACAGAGACAAGATGTAGCTACTCAGCAGATTTAAAAAAACCAAACCCAGCAGCTCCCTCCTCTCACCCCTGCACCAGAGAAGCAGCTACCTCATATAGGAGAGAGCTGCAACATTGCTTTTGGATGAGAAAGGAACTCCTAGACGTGACATCCTAACTCCAAGCTTTTGGCACTGGTTCCATCTTTATCATGTACACGATCCCACATACTGGCTTTTAAGAGGAAAAAATCCCCATGATTCTGAGCAGAATACTGAAGTTCTTATTCTTATTCCAGTGAGCTTCTGGTTATAAACTTTTATTACTTAAAATGCATGGTTTCATATTCACCTGGCCCCAGTTCACAAAGGAAACCTCTACAGCCATCCATGGGCTGCTACACCTTCTTTGGAAGACAAGGTATTCTCCTGATTGTTCTGAGAATTTCTTCTTTATTCCTTTCCTCCCACTTTCACTGCTGGGCTGTCCATATCCCAGGCAAGATCTCAGAAAGGTTCCTTGCCTAGGTATCCTAGTTCCCCAATACTACATATTAAATACTTCTTCAGACACAGTGGTCTACTTTTACTGGGGCTGCCAGTTTAAGTGAGGCAGTTTTATTTCCAAGACACGTCCAACTGCTTCTATACTCCAAAGGAGTGCACATCCAATTTAGGTAATATTCTGTTTCTCCTGTGTTAACTGTTAGTTTTTTAATTGTTTTGTATACACAACTAAAATAAAGCAACAGCTATTCCTCACAGCAGGAGAATTCACTGAGCTGCACATAACACTGCTGCTGTTCCATGGCTGCTCATGTAACTTTCTGTTCCTGAAGGAATGTCAGCAGGGGCAAAAAAACCAGACTATGAAAATAAACTGATTAGATAAATAGTTACCAAAGTCATAAATTTTTTAAGGGCACGTGAAGAAGGGTTTCTACTGGTGCAGATATATTTTACCATGCAAGCTGGATTCCAACTGTTAAAAATACGTATATCCTCCTTAAACACATGCCTGTTCTCTACAGCAAAAGTACCCTGATGATTCTCCCTCTGTCCACAAAGACAGATGTTTTTGTGCATTCCAAACAAACAAGAAAAAACCATGATATCCCCCAGAATCAGGAATATCTAAGGAGAAATGCTAACAGAAATTCAACCCACTGAAATGTGGAACATGCATTTAAGACAACATATAGAAAGATATATACCAGATTGGTTTTATATACTGGATGATAGAAATTGTCCTGTGGTGTTTTAACAAATTTAATTTTGAGGTCTGATTTCCACTCTGTTGTTCAATTTTTAAGTTCTAAGTTTTGGGTTTTCTGTAAAACCCTAAAAATCAAAGCTGCTTTCATTTACTTTTTTTTTTTTTAGTTCAGCATGGGACTAACGGAAAAAATATCAGAATGGGTCAGAAGTTTCTGACACATTTTTGCAAAGACAAGATTGAAACACTCTTACCAAGAAATCAAATTTAAGCAGCCTTTTTTTAAACAAAAAATTTCCCTATACAGGGTCTCATAAGCAAATTCACAACTGGTAAGCAAACCTCTCCTTTAAGACTGACGGCTGTTGGCTTGGTATATCACAGATATATCTGGATTATTTGGACTTCAGCTTGTTTTCCAGGTACTGGAACCAAAGTTTGCTCACATCATTAGAAGTTCAGGCATGCCTCTTTCTCAACAGCTATAGCATTAACTCCTGCATAAAGCAGGACGTGTCAGCTGGTCTTGTGATTCCATCCCTGGCTGGTGTCCTTTTGAACCAGTTAGGGAATCGGCACTCCCTGCTGTAGGCTTGGCTCTGCTTCCCAGAGCAACACCTTTGGAGCTGGAGTAGATGAAGCTGGGGTGGGAGCAAACTGGTACCACAAATGCAGCACAGTGACCACGCGGATCAGGGTAAACCAGGAATCTGCAGAGCTCAGCAGTGTAGCCAGGAAGAACTGAGTTTTGCCTCAGAAGCCTGAGGTGCTGGTTACTGACTGCTCCTGCTGTGAGAAGAGAAGGAGGGGAGAATGAAATGCTAATTAAAAAGAGGACTAGAAGCCCTAATGGGTCAAGCTTGTCACCCTCCTCCTCACTGGAAGCATGAGGAACCGCAGGTCAATGACTGATCTGGGTAACATGTGCCTCCCTCCTCTTAGTGATAACCGCCTCCCCTCAACTGAGTTTCTGCTGCTGAGAAGAGATGCAGCCAGCCCGGCTTTTTGGGGCACTGGAAGACACAGAGCTATCAGCCCTCCTAAGGTGTTTTGCCACCCTTGGCAAACCCCTGCCCCAGACATTGTCACAACACCTAGAGGGATTTCAGCAGCCACATGCCCGAAGAGCAAACAAAATAGTTAGATCCAAAAGGATGACATCGCTGAACAGTCGGCTACAGCCAGAAGAAAGTCTAACATGAGCTAGTGTGAATCCTTCATCCCAGCTAGGGTATAACTATATCATTCTGCTTGACAATGTGACATAGAGGGGGCAATAAAATATCCATTTCACAGTGAGGCTGGTATGACATGGCTACTATGGATGGTTAGGCTACTTAATTTATGTTTCAGAACTCATCTGAATTCATTAATTCCCTACTATACTCAGCCTTGCAAAGATAGCTGCTTATAAAGGTTATAAGAAATAAACACTTTAGGCACGGGCAATTTATTTCTTCCTTCAACCTGACTATCTTTTGTGAAATTGCATGCTGTAAGAGCAATAACTACAGTGGCTATAGAAAGCATGAAAACCAAAGCCTTCAAACTGCTGCAGAATGGTAGAGTTGCAAATACACTAGAGGAAGAATGAAAACAAACAAACAAACAAAAAGAAAACACTTAAGGCACTGAAGGTGTGCCAAACAGGGAGGATTAATATTTTACATTGTTTATATATTTTTGAATAATGCTTTCAAGAAAGCCACTTACCACTTTGTGCCTTTTTACATTTGAAAAATAATTAACCATGGGGTGAGATTTTTAAATAAGACAACAAGGCAAACATTTCCTGAATTCTTACAAAGTGAGAAGGTAAGTATGTGAGGACTTGACTGAAACAAAACAGAATCACTCAACTCTGAGCACATTGTTTGCTGTCCTTTAAAAACAGGCTAACCCAGTGTGCAGTTCATTAGCATTCTAATTATCAAGTAGTGCTCAGTGGTTGTCTCATGCTGTCTGATTAAAAATTAAACAAAATTAATTTTTTTCCTTTGCCAGATGCACTGACATCTTTTTTTTTTTTTTTTTAATTAAACTCCCTTCCCAACACTTAAGATCACATGCCATCGTAGCAGACCAGTAACTGACCATACTTTGCAAGAGAACATCATGAAGGACTATTTGATTTTGAATTGCAGTGCAGAGGTTTTACAGTGCATTGCTGCTGCTCTGTTCACTTCAGCTGATCTTTGCATTCTCTGAGTGTGAAAGAAAAACTGATGAAACTGTGATGGTAGAGCATGGCACGACCCACAAGCAGCTATGGAATGCATGAGACAGCTCGTTTCCAACTCCAAACAGACACTGTGCTTTGGTAAGGATGTTCCTGTGCACATGATCTTGGCCGCTGAACTGATTCAGACATTCAAAAGTAACATCTGGGCACTAACCATCTAACTACTCTCTTCCAATTAGACATTTATCTATCATAAAACTGTGACAACAGGCATTCCCCTAAATCATGATGCTGTTAATAATTATCAACCAAATATAATGTTTATATAATGCTAAAAAGAATGACCTAAAAACTGAGTTTCTGGACCTCAAGACTCTGGTGTATGTTTTCAAGCTCATCCACAGACACCTTCTGTTCGATTTACCCAATTAAAGCACTCAAACCACCTTGTGCCTTTGGTTCCTGTTATTACAATGGGGATTCTTTCTCTGTTACAGTTGTATATTATGCAAATAAAATTAATCATATTATGTGTATAGACACCGTAGCTGTAGAGGACAAAACAGATTCTATGTTCAGAATACCAAGATTAACAGGACCCAGAACATTCCCAAGTCACAAGAAAAATAGACAGTGACGTTTTAAGCTACAATAACATGCCAATCAGTCTGATCAAGAACAAGAGAAGAGTCATGTTAGACTCAGGGTTTGCTGAAGATTAGACCATGCCCTCTTGTTTTATTCATGTTAAGTATGCTGTCAGTGACACTAACTACGGCATTTGTAAAACCATCTTAAAAGAGAGCAGCAAAAAAGCAAAAGTAGTGAACATGCTAAAAAGCTGTAGTGAACATGCTAAGGCTGCGTTAACAAATGTATCAAAAACTTGAGGAAAAAAAACCCTGAATAAACCAGTCTCTAGCCAGTCTCCAGCGAGACAGAGCTACTTTTCCTTCTGTGACCAGGCCCTCTTATGCACAAAGGCAGATACAGGCTATGCCCATAACACAATCCAGTTCGGGGGTTTTTTACATTTTGGAATGGCCATGGTTAAAAATAATTGGTGGCAACAAACCAGATCTGAAGAATCACAGAAATTTTAAAAATAAAAATAAATTTGTTGATTTTTCAACTCTCCTCCAGAAAAATTCAACTTTCTTGCAGTATTTCTATGTGACTTCACTCTCTCAATCAGTTGCATCTACACAGCCAGAGACACTACAGTTGGGTTCACTAGAATTTTTTGGGTAAGAAACAACTGAAATGTTGGTCTCATTTGCAAAATTATACATTAAACCAAATAAAGATTAGAGAATTAAATTAAACCTGAAATCTGTTCCCTTGTAACGGGGGCCATATTCTTATGAGAAGTAAAAACGCTCTCTACAGTGGTGGACTGGAATAGATGGAGGCGGGGAGCAAGAAAAAGAATTAAAAGAAACAAGGCAAATAATTCCAAGTCACTGAATACAGATTTACATCAGATGAGGCCATGAGTCTGGGTTAGCATGTATTTTCTTAAAATCAATTTATTATCCTTTTAAAGTTGATCTGAAAACTGTCAGACCTTTCTTATTTTATACTTGACTGTCAGAGTCCTTCCTGTTTGAACGTGGAAAGCTTTCAATGGCCAGAACTTTCATTGATAGCCCACACAATCTAAAAAAGAACAGAATCAATACTATCATGTAGTAATAAATTTTTCTCCTACTTCAAACTGGAAAAGAATAACACTAATAATGCTGTGGCTACTCAGTAAAAAAAGTTTCTTCCTTCTTCCCACCCCAAGTTGTTTGAACTGGATTTTAATTCAGAGTAATGTAATCTCGCAGCTCTGCACCAAAGGGAGACTTCCTATCCCCCATGGTGTAGATGCTTTTTCTTTATATTAAAAAAAAAAATCTTAAACCAAGTTCAGATTTTATTTTTAACTGAAGTTAAAGAAGTTGAATACTGAGAAGGATTGACTTTTGGTGCACAGGATAGTTAAGAATAATTTTCTTAATTTGGGCAAGGCACAACGTTAACATTTTTGTTACAAAAGATGCAGGCATACAGGAAAAAATTAAGTACTCTCTCACTATCAATATTTGGTTACGTATTCTTTTCTGTTTAAACAGACCATATTAATGATGATTCTCCAAAGACTTACAGATAATCCTACCTAGCTTCATGGATTCATCAATTCTGCACATGTAAACCTCAGCTTGCTAGAAGAAATGTAACTATTTTACAACTACTACAACTAACCTAAACAACTCCTGCAGCCAGAGCAAAGGCTTTGTCATCATCAATGACCTTTGCCTGAGGCTCACCTTCCCCTGGTTGTACTTATATGGTGATGGTAGTTTTCACACGTGCCCTGGATATGGTTATATTAGTTTCATGATCAAAACGCACACGTGCAAACATGCATTTAACAAGCGTCTCAAAATTACTATTTAAAACGTGGAGAAGAGCATAGCTTGAAGTAAGGAAATGGTTGTTTATGGAGGTCTGATGGTACTCCTAGGGAACACAGAGAATCATTGCACTGCATCATATCACAGACATCTAACCCATACCCTACATCCACAACAGGCCAGTAGAAGTGCTTCAAGAGTATGAAAGAACACGGCCAGTTTTCACTCACCACCAGTTCAGAGTAAAGACTTTGAGTTGTGTGGGAACTAGGTACTGTGACAGCCACCCTTGAAACTACTGCCCACTAACATGCCTAAGCCTTTTAACATTCCTTTCTTCTCTTGGTTTTCATCCCATGAGTGGCGAGTTCCACCATGAAAATTATCTGCTATGAGAAAAAGTATTCTTGTTTTAAACTTGCTACCCTGTATTTTCAGTGGATGCATGTGAGAAACAGAGAAAGACTCCTCATTGTTCTTTACACCTCAGCATTTATTTCTCTTAAAATAATTCTATTTTATGAGCTGCATCTCATAGTTGCAGAGGTAATCAATATACATCCTGGGATACTGCTAAGGTTGAAAAGGCTTTCTGTACCTGTGTAGAGAGGATTAAAGTTCTTCCATTTATTCGACCTTCTCCCAAACTTTTCAGATCAAACTATTCTCAAAATTTACAGTAATTCGGAAGCAAAATTTTACAAACATGGTTCTGAAACCTAAATTAAGGTTTTTAGCAATTAAAAAAAGCTGACTTAAATGCTCTACTGGTGTGGAAGCGTGGCTGCCTCAGCTGAGGAGCCGTGATAGGGAGATAAACCCTGAAGAGCTCAGCAGAGCAGCTGTGGGTTTCGGAAGCGATCCGGTGACCATGGACGCTTGCGGATCAGGTGCTTAAAAAGCCTGACTGTAAGCATCCACACATTTTTAAAGACTGCTGCCTGAGATCCTTTAGGAGAGTTTAAATAGGTGATATATCAGGCTCAAAGTCAATAGAGTATTGAAAGGTAATTGAAAGGGATTTTATTGTGGAACTATTAACAGCAATTCACACAGGATATGTAGCAGCAGTTATACTCTTACAAAATGCCTGAAGTCTGAATAGCTGTACTAAAATAAATATTTCTTAGTGTTTGGAGTGAAAGATATGAGCTCTTGTGTCTAAATGTAAAGTATCTACTATAACCAAAATATTCCAAGGTTTAAACTAAAAGCAGTCTTTTCTGCAACGAAACACTCTTGACACCTAAAAAAAAAAAAAAAAAAAAAAAAATCAGCATTAAAGTTTCCCAATGTTATTTACTATGTGTAAACATTGTATAACCAACAGCTGAATAATCCAAAAAAAGCAGAATCCAACCATGCCAAAACTTATATTCCCCAGGCTGTGACTTTGCGAATTCTTTTTTGGGAGGTGAACACTACAGTGAATGGTGCTGGATTTGTAGTAAAGGGCACCTCTCCAGCATCACCATTTTTCACCAGAAACACCTACAGCTTCCCATTCCACCTATAAAGGAAACTGCCTACACTGCGGAGGAAGAACCAAGAAATATTGGCCTGCCCTGATGTTAAATCATTATGTCTATGACAGGCATTCCTACACATGATGCATGTGCAGCTGCAAATAAGGTCACCGTGTTGTTCTCCTTGGCAGTTAACATTATGTGCTGAACATCTCGGCTTCCATTTTAAATTTACACTAGCTTCACTCCCTTAAAAATTAGATGAAAAATTTGCAATGTAATTAGATTTCTATGTCTAATTAGCGAAGACTTAATTCACTACTGATATATTTCACCTTTCTGTGAGCTACTTTAGCAATGACTTTCACATATTCAGAGCTTTCCATACCACTGAGCTCCAAAGTAATTTACAAACTTTGGATATTATTATTATGTACTGTGACAGTAAATAATGGATTCCCCAGATTTAGAGGTGCGTTAGATCCAGGCTTCCTTTAAAACACCCACATTTTCAGATAAAAATCAGAGCTGCTGGGCCTGCTGCCGCCACAGTGTACACACAAACCAGGTCAGCACCGCATGTGCAGCCAGTCCTATGTTTCTAACAGCACACGGGCTTCATCAGCAGCCTGGCACAGATAACGTCCAAGTGCCTCCTAACCATTAAAACACCATGAAAGCACAGAACACCTGGCAGCACATACACAAACATTTCTGTCATCAGTTAGAGGAAATCAGCATGGCACCGATAAAAGTCAACAGCAATGAGCTCATTTAAGACAGACAGGGACCTACCTGGTCTTGAAGAACCTACCTCTGCCAATTGCATGAATTCATTTTAGCAAAGTGGTGCTGTACCTTTGAAAAGAATCTTGTTGGTATCAGCTTAGCATTAGCTTGGCTGAATTTGGAAAATTAGGATTCAATTCACTTGCTTAGTGCAGTAGCATGGCCTAGCAAAGACAGGATTCACAAAGAACTGCGGTTGAAGACAGCTTAGTGAGAGTGTGCTGATAAAAAAATATTATTTAAATAATCTCACTACAAGACAGCATCTCTCATCATGGATGCTGGCCAAGTGCTTCCAATATTTTGTGAGTTAGTGCAGCCAGAGGCAAAAACAAACCCAACGGTCACCAGGAGGATTTGTGGGGCTTCCCCTGGTAGCTTCCCATCCAAGCACGCTGCATGCTTTGTGAGATCTGATACTACATGTGGCAGGGCTGCTGCTAAGAGGGTCACCACGGGATTATTTTAATGTTCACTGAAATGGAAGCAATTTATTACATACTGCAGCAGCATTGCTTTCATTCAAATTATAAGAGGTTGCAAGTAGCCTTTTAAATCTGCTTTGCCTTTCCCTCCGGTACCAGCCTACCTTCAAGCTTCCTGGAACGACGATGCCCTGTGAAGCACGCTTCAGAGGTAATACTAACAACAGAGCATTCAGCAAGTACCCCGTTGACCTCCCAGAGCACGCAGGGTTACAAACATACATCTGCATGAGTAAATTGGGTTTCCCCAATGGTCCAAGAATGGGATGCATCTGCAGAACAAGTTTTGCACTTACTTGAATATTATCATAAAACATTTACATGATTTAATTAGATTATGTAAATGCTTTGCTCCAATTTGAAGCTTTGAAAATCATAATGTCATGCTCTAAATTATGCAAGTATTGAAAATGCTTTTCACAGCAGCAGAAGCAAAAATACGAGTGAGACCATCCTGCCACATGCCCTTCTGCTGTTCCCCACTCACCAAAGACCACACAGAATGCATTACCGTAATCCTGACTCTTTTTATTAACATTTTCTGCACAGAATGTAGTTATTCTGTACCCTGATTTTATGCTAAGCCCCAAATCCAAATGTGAGTCCAAAAACGTTCTGTGGTTTGTATCCACATACTGACTAAGCAGCAGATTTTTCACAACATCCTCCCCACCACTCTGACATACAGCATGTACTTCATGGCAAGGAGACCCCGCAGCAAGGAGATTCAGTGCGAGTTATTCATGGAACCATCTTCCTAACTGCCGAGCAGGGAAAAAGGGAAGGAGGTAAAACCTTAGCAAATGTTTTTCTCTTAAGCTGACTAACTTCTGCTGCACTCCTGGATAGGATAGTGCTGTCACAGTACTGAACACATGTCGCAAAGAGATCCTGTGCCCCACATGACGGTCTTTAAACTATACTAAACAGGCATTTATGCAATCTACAGAGGGAAGTTACAGCAGGCAGAGATAGTATCAAATCATCTGGAGACAAAACAAGCCACCACTAGAGACAAAAGAACCATCATGAATTCCAGGAATAAGCATGTACTCACAAAAAAGTCACAAACTTAGGTGGCTGAATTTTAGCAGGACTACTTCTCCAATATAAACTAAGTGCACCAGCTGCTTCTTCAATGCAGCTGCTCGATGCATCTGAAACATCTAAGTCTGATCTACCCCACCACACTGTTTGCCTTAACGGGCTCTAAAACATTGTCGTGGTTTTGCCCCGGCCGAGGGCCGCACCCCACACAGTCGCTTGTACTTTTAAAAGGAAGGGGGAGGGAAAGTTGGGGGAGGGGGAAAAGGGAAGGAAGAAAGGAGGGAAAGAAACCACAACCTAGAAACCAGAACCACGCAGGTTGGGATAAGGATAGTTTACTAAACAATAACAGAAAACTAGATATAACAATAACAGAAGTTTAAAGTACAAAATAGATGAAACTGGTGATACACAATGCAGTTTCTCACCAAACCACAGAACCCAGGCCGCACAGCTTAGAGCCGTCCCCGAACCCAGAAAACTGCCCGTCCTGGCGTTGTCTCCTCCTCTTCCCCCCAGTCCCCCTTTATACTGAGCATGACGTAACTGGCATGGAATATCCTCTTTGGCCAATTCGGGTCACCTGTCCTGGCTGTGTCCCCTCCTTTCTCGTTAGTAAGGAAGTATGAAGAACTGAGAAAGGTCCTTGATGTCCCGGCAACAACTAGAAACATCAGGGTGCTATCAGCACTGTTCTCATCCTAACACCCAAACATGGCATTCCATCCACTGCTAAAAATAATTAACTCCATCATAGCTGAAACCAGGACATTATCCACCCCTTATTCCATACCATTTACGTCATGACCAGATCCAACAATTTTCTTTGGGTACAACCAGTTTCGTGTTTCACACACCCATATATGTATGTACACATGTATGCACACATACGTGCATACAGATCTTATTCCCTCAGTCTGTGAATCATCCCTCTGAAGTTGTTGAGTTCATTTAGTCCATGATTTTCAGGCTCCATTTGTCGTAACAGTTTCTCAGAATAATTGTATGTTCCATTGGCTCGTTGCATGCTGCATCTCAGGCTCTTGACTGATACACCTGGCATGGTCCATGCTCATAGTCTGTGGGTCAGAGTTTATTTTCAAAGGGAAAAAAGAAAAAAAAGTTCTTGAGAGGCCTGGCTTTAGTTCCATCATCATGGCACTCATTCTTCATTAACTTGTATGACTCCGGCTATAATGCTATGGTACAACATACAGCAATCATAACAATAATGAATATACAATAATGGGTTATTTGGCAATTATTATAATTTCTACTTTATTAATTATATTGGCTATTCTCACCCAAAATCAAATCCCCTTGAGGTACGCATTCCTGCCATTTTATTCCTAAAAACTGGATTTCTCGCGTAGGCCCCTTGACTTTACTTCGTTTTATAGCAAAACCGGCTTCTAAAAGGATTTTAATTACCCTGTTTCCTTTTTCAAAAACTTCCTCTGCTGTGTTGCCCCATACAATGATGTCATCAATGTACTGCAGGTGCTCTGGTGCTTCACCCTTTTCCAGTGTATTCTGGATTAGTCCATGGCAGATGGTGGGGCTATGTTTCCACCCCTGGGGCAGACGATTCCACGTGTATTGGATGCCTCTCCAAGTGAAAGCAAACTGTGGCCTGCACTCTGGCGCCAGTGGGATCGAGAAGAAAGCATTCGCAATGTCAATTGTGGCGTACCACTTGGCTGCCTTCGATTCCAATTCATACTGGAGCTCTAACATGTCTGGCACAGCAGCACTCATACCTGGAGTGACTTCATTTAGGCCACGATAATCTACTGTCAGCCTCCACTCTCCATTGGACTTCCTCACTGGCCATATGGGACTATTAAAGGGTGAGTGGGTTCGGCTGATCACTCCCTGATCCTCCAGTTGACGAATCAACTTATGGATGGGAATCAGGGAATCTCGGTTAGTACGGTATTGTCGTCTGTGCACCGTCGTCGTAGCAACTGGCACTTGCTGTTCTTCAACCTTCAACAACCCCACAACAGCAGAATCCTCCGAGAGTCCAGGCAAGGCACACAATTGTTCAATTCCTTCTGTTTCCAAAGCAGCTATTCCAAAAGCCCATCGGTACCCTTTTGGGTCTTTAAAATACCCTCTACGTAGATAATCTATACCTAAAATGCACGGAGCTTCTGGACCAGTCACAATGGGGTGTTTTTCCCAGTCCTTCCCAGTTAGGCTCACCTCAGCCTCTAGCACAGTTAGTTGTTGGGATCCCCCTGTCACTCCAGAAATACAAACGGGTTCTACCCCTTCATGATTCGATGGCATTAGAGTACACTGGGCACCAGTATCCACCAGAGCTTTGTACTCTTGTGGATCTGACGTGCCAGGCCATCGGATCCACACAGTCCAATAAACCCGATTATCCCTCTCCTCCACCTGGCTGGAGGCAGGGCCCCTCTATTGCTGCTGATCATATTTGTTTTCCACTGGTTGCATAAAGGACTTAGAGGTCCCTTCAAAAGGATCAGGCACATCAGACATATAGGTCGGCCTTCCAGTTGGTCTAGGGAACTGCCCAGTAGAAACTGGTGCAGCCTTCTTCCTGGCAGAATCTCGTTGTGCGAATGTTTTACCCCGCAGCTCATTTACTCGTGCTCGAAGGGCTGAGGTGGGCTGCATATCCCATTTCCTCATGTCCTCTCCATGATCAAGCAGGTAAAACCACAATGTACGTCGTGGTGTGTATTCTCCCTCTTGGAACGATGGACGCTTTCTCCCAGTAGCTGCAACATTGCTCCATACGGGTTGGGAGTTGGACACATTGTTGTCAAGTCGTTGAACCAGTTTCTCTACTGCTGCAATGACGGAGAGGGAAACATTGTCTTGGTATTTCCGGAGTCGGCAGGCCACCTCATTTACGGTTGGTGGATCCATATCATTCCAGTCAATTGCTGCCAGTGAATTGGTGTACCCTGACGGTGCACTTCGTACAACCTTACGCCACATATCTGGAGTGCATAGGACTTCATCGGGATCAGCGGGAAGCCATGAATTGTCCAGATCATAATAAACTATCTCCCGTACAGCTAAGTCTCTCAGGTGCTGGATAGCTGTCTCTATGCTGTTACACTTGGGTGTCTGACATGTAATATATTCCTTTATGGGATATCTTTCCTGCACACTTGACAGTAGTCGCCTCCAGAGGCTGAGGATTTCCGGCCTCCTCCCAATTGCTTTGTCAATTCCTCCTTCTCTAGCTAGGGATCCCAACTGCTTGGCCTCTCTGCCTTCTAACTCCAAACTATTGGCCCCGTGATCCCAACATCGGAGCAACCAAGTGATAATGTGCTCACTTGGGTGGCGGGTGAAATCTTTTCGAACCTCACGCAGCTCACTCAGAGTCAGGGATCGGGTAACAATCTCTGGTTCTGCCTCATCCTGATATCCTCGAGATGGCCCTGGTTGATCATCATCATCATCCGTCACTGTGCGAACTGATTTCTTTGTGCATTTCCTCTTTTGTACGGGAGCAACAGACACTGGTGTGGGTTGGTTTTTCTGATCATCTGCAGTGTCTGCTGTAGAGATTACAGTAGCTGCAGTGTCTGTCACAGGGGTTGCAGTAGCTGCAGTGTCAGCCCCAGTGGTTGCAGCAGCTATAGTATCTGCCAGTCTGTTTCCTTTCCCTTCTCCCTGACTGCTGACAGTGCTGCCTGCTATCAAGCAGTGTTTGATAAATAGTGGCCAGAGCCCAGCACAGTGCAGTAAGGTGTCCATCTCTGGGAAACCTACAGCAATTTTTCTTTAGGTATGCAGTCACTTGATCGGGGTCTTGTAGCTGTTCAGGAGTGAAGTTCCAAACCATCGGGCGTGAGAAAGTACCTAGGTACTCGCCCATACTTTGCCACATGCCCTGCCACTCGTGATTATTCTGTCTCGGAGAAAGCTCTTCAGTGGTATTCATAAACCTATGCTTGATATATAACAAAAACTGAACCATCTGCCCCAAACCTACCAATAGCAAAATGCTAGTTTGAATATCCCAGAGATATTGAAGATTTTCAAAAACTGCCCTAAGAGCTGTTGCATTTAGCCCAAAGGAAAAGAAAGCAGTGCCCCCACCATACTGGCTGCTGTTATTAACCCCTCCCTGTCCAAAGAATGGACAGGACAGCAAAACCTCATACAAGTACCAGCTTAAACTCATGATCATCGATATTATTGTATCATAGACCGATATCATAAAATACATTATAATGAAGTATGGGAACAAATACGGGAGCCGCAGACCTGAGAGAGTAAAGAATCCTGCCAGGATTGTATACAGCATGCGGTGGTTTTGCTGCCACAGCCTTGTGAATAAATACCACAACATCGTGACCAGAGATTGCTTAAACAACAGTGCTTATCTTAATTGCGATAGTTAGGGTCAGATCTACCGTTATCCCAACCGTTCGTCGTGCCCCACGTTGGGCGCCAAAATGACTGTCGTGGTTTTGCCCCGGCCGAGGGCCGCACCCCACACAGTCGCTTGTACTTTTAAAAGGAAGGGGGAGGGAAAGTTGGGGGAGGGGGAAAAGGGAAGGAAGAAAGGAGGGAAAGAAACCACAACCTAGAAACCAGAACCACGCAGGTTGGGATAAGGATAGTTTACTAAACAATAACAGAAAACTAGATATAACAATAACAGAAGTTTAAAGTACAAAATAGATGAAACTGGTGATACACAATGCAGTTTCTCACCAAACCACAGAACCCAGGCCGCACAGCTTAGAGCCGTCCCCGAACCCAGAAAACTGCCCGTCCTGGCGTTGTCTCCTCCTCTTCCCCCCAGTCCCCCTTTATACTGAGCATGACGTAACTGGCATGGAATATCCTCTTTGGCCAATTCGGGTCACCTGTCCTGGCTGTGTCCCCTCCTTTCTCGTTAGTAAGGAAGTATGAAGAACTGAGAAAGGTCCTTGATTGCCCGGCAACAACTAGAAACATCAGGGTGCTATCAGCACTGTTCTCATCCTAACACCCAAACATGGCATTCCATCCACTGCTAAAAATAATTAACTCCATCATAGCTGAAACCAGGACAAACATGTACCACTTTACACTGGGGTCACAAATCTTTCTATGCAGTCAGAATATCTCACCCTTATCTCACCACTTAAGATTGGATGTTAGGAAAAAATTTTTTACTGAAAGAGTTGTCAGGGCCTGGAACAGGCTGCCCAGGGAGGTGGTCGAGTCACCTTCCCTGGATGTGTTCAAAAAAAGGGTAGATGAAGTACTTAGGGATATGGTTTAGTTTAGGATGTGAATGGTTGGACTTGATGATCTTAAAGGTCTTTTCCAACCTTGTGATTCTGTGATTAACCTACTGGGTCCCCCATATTCTGACACCCTAGCCCATACCAAACAGAAGATTATGGCCAGAACATAAAAAATGAAAATAAACCTTAGGTTTATTAAAAATCCTAAAACGTTTGAGTTACCAGGCAAGGGAACTTTGAGAATAACAGCTCACAGACAGATTTATTTCTTCCTGTGCAAGGACAGGGCTGTTCTTTACCAGATGAAGAAAGGACCTGCTGCACAGGTCTTCAGCCACAGGTGACCAGAGAACAGCTCATATGTAGGCCAGATTATGTCATAGGATTGCTGGTATATCCATGCTGATGCAACCATCTGGGGTTACACACATGGCTAGTGGCAGCCCACAGTCCTGGCTCACCACGGAATAAACCTGTCTATTTTTACCATGCACAGGTTAGGACTCCTGGGAAAACTGCTCTCTCAGCAAACCTTTGTCATCTATGGCATGCTGCCCAGCTTTGGTTACGGCTTCTGAGAAAGCTGACGAGTTGTGAGAAAAGGCAGCATGGAAGTCTATGGGGAAAAGCCACACGTGATGAACATAAAATTGCAGGCAGTGGTAATACTGTTGCAGTGGGAAACATTAGCAGCTCAAGGATTCAATAGAGAAATGACAGCAAAACACAGAGGTATAAAATCCTAATGCGATAAATGAGTGGTGTGGTTGACAACAGAAGGAAAGGAAGCCATCCAGAGGGGTCCTGACAGGCTGGAGAGATGGGCCCGGATGAACCTAATGAGGTTCAACACTGCCAAGTGTCAGGTGTTGCACTTGGGCCGGAAGAATCCCAGACATAGATACAGACTGGGAGAAGAGCTTCTTGAGAGTAGCCCTGCTGAGAAGGGGATTCTGGTGGATGTGAAACTTAACATGAGCCAGCAGTGTGCTCTTGCAGCTCACAAGGCCAATGGTATCCTGGGCTCCATTAGAAGAAGAGTGGCCAGCAGGGACAGGGAGGGGATTGTCCCTCTCTACTCTGCCCTTGTGAGGCCCCATCTGGAGTCCTGTGTCCAGATCTGGGGCCCCCAATACAAGAAGGGTGTGGAACTGTTGGAGAGGGTTCAGAGGAGGGCCACGAAGATGATTAGAGGGCTGGAGCACCTGCCCTATGAAGAGAGGCTGAGGGAGCTGGGCTTGTTCAGCCTGGAGAAGAGAAGGCTGCGGGACCTCATTGCAGCCTTCCAGTACCTGAAGGGACCTTATAAGCAGGAGGGGATTCAACTTTTTAAAAGGGTAGACAATGGCAGGATGAGGAGGAATGGATTGAAGCTAAAGGAGAGAAGGTTTAAATTAGATATTAAGGGGAAGTTCTTTACAGAGAGGGTGGTAAAGTGCTAGAATGGGCTGCCCAGAGAGGTGGTGGATGCCCCATCCCTGGAGGTGTTCAAGGCCAGGTTGGATGGAGCCCTGGGCAAACTGAGGTTGGTGGCCCTGCCTGTGGCAGGGTGGTTAGAACTCTATGATCCTTGGGGTCCCTTCCAACCCAGACTATTCTATGATTTTATGAAATGGAATTGGAAGATGGCAACTCTACAACTCTGTTCCAAGGAGCACAGAGGAAAACCCTTCCCCAGTCTACTGACACCTTCCTGGCTCAGCAAAATCCACTTTGGGTGTCTTACCAGACATGGGGAACACACTAGTGCTAGACCCTGTAGCCTGCTAAATTTTTGTCTGTATCTTCCTCGCTGAGTGTCTTTGCATATTTCAAAAGATGCCTGAACTAACAGAGAGATAGACACAAGCCACTGCCTTTTCCCACACACCGCCCCCCTCTTACAAACCTCAGATTATACCACCTTGATTGCAACAAAAGGAAGATATTTGTCTGCAACACACTTGCTCCCTAGGCCTGCTTGCTAGGCTTTCCCATTCTCTAACTGACCTCAGCTAGTCATTACAACACTGCGACCTGCACCCTTTACACTCAGTACTCTTTCCAGGACCATCCACTCAAAAATTCATTCTTTTTTCAGCTACGTGGGAAAGTTACAGCAGACAAATGATAAACTTACAGGGACAAATTTATTTTTAAGAGTTTTTATAGCACTCTTAAAGGATGCATGGGCTCTCCCCGTTGCTGTAAGGACAGAACTCAATGTTGATCACCACTCAGAAAAATTCACAAAACCCGCAAGTGAAATATTCATAAAACTTGTCATCTGAAAATAATTTGCTACAAACAAGTGTAAAGAACAACACCCTCCCAACTGAACAGTAAAGCGGTTTTCAAACACTAACTAGTAAAACTCTCATTCTCCTTCCCAGCAGACGAATCCCACAATGCATAAACCAGAACTGACTCAGTCCCTGTCATGGGTAACACCAGAAGAGCTCAAGGTACTTACTCTCCGGTTGTGATGGGTCTTAAGTCAGCTCATAAGGCTGTCATACAGGCCTGGCAGCAAAATTAAGTTGCTCTTATTCCAGGTTCCCGAATGTATTTCCTGTTATAGGAAACCTTGAGATGAAGCTCTCAATCCAAAACTGCACCCTCCTGTGGTTATTGGAGAAAATAAATTGAGCACAGCTGACTGAAATTATTCTGATTCAATTATTTCATGAACACTTCAACTAACCACATTTATCAGCCTCCTAAACTCATAAATCATAGCAATCTCTGTTGGGAAATTCGAAATTGATGTGGCCCCGCCTGAATCAGAGAAGGCAGTAGGTATCTGACAGCCTTGAGGTGCAGCCTTGTGCGAGTTGATTGGAATTTCTAGCAGTATTAATCTTAATAACCTCAGGTAGCTTCCTCCCTGCAGCCTCTGTCTTTCTGCGCAAGCAGTGAGGGAGGGAGCACTGCAACAATTACTCCCTCTTTCTCTCCAGCTGACTCTGTTTTCTGATGAATATGAACACATCAGTCATGCTCAGCCTTCATCCACAGCTCTTCTCAGCCCTCAGCAATGACCAGTCCAAAACCTGTAGAATTTAAATTGTGACTTGAGCCTTGAGGTATAGGACACAGGAACAGAAACCAGAATACCTCCCAATACAGCAGCATGAAGGGACTCAAAAACAAACCAGCTTTTCCCTCTGCCTTAACAAGATGTGCCTATGAACTGCAACAGAAAATCATATGCCGTTTATGAAAGTCATTCAAACAATAGACTGAGGATACTGAAACAGCATTAACACTGAAATAGATGATTAAAACACAGAGCAGAAATATGCATCTATCTAGGAAACCGAATCCAAGTAACTGTCACTCACATCTAACAGGATGGTCAGAACAGTTGTTGAAGCCCTCTGGTATTTGCTTTGCAAAGGATTAAACAGCTCCCATTGTGATGAAGGTTCTAACAGACTTTCCAATAATAATGCAGCAACCAGATTTCTCCCACTTTACCCAGATTGACTTAAAGCAAAAAGCAACAACATCAAAGTATCTATGGCTCCATCTACCTACCAGCTGCTATCAGCAGGCATGCATGCACACAAGCTTGTAGGTGAAAATAAATGTGTTTCACAGCCACTCCCCTAAGGATAAGGAAACATTCTTAATTTGAAGAAGATGCTTTCCTGTTTGTGCTCATATATCACTATCCTGAGTAGCATAATCCTTTTTTGGAATCAGTTTTAGATAGGCAACTTCTGCCTAAAATACCGATACGTGTATACTGAGACACAGCTGAAAGTACCTGAGTGTTTTATCCCACTAGCTGCATGATGGAAAACATATTGCTGTTCTTCACAACCTCTGCAAAGTCAAGTTCTAGGCATTCTCTCTATCCCCTGCTCTGTCTCCCCACCCCAATATCCAGGCACAGAACAAAAGGACGGTTCATTACTTCACAGAATCATAGAACTCATCCTTAGTCGGAAAGGACCTGTAAGGATCATAGAGTCCAACTCCTGGCTCCACACAGGGCCAGACAAGTCAGACCATGGGACTGAGCGCATCGTCCAGACACTTCTTCAATTCAGTCGAGCTCAGTGCTGGGACCACTTCCTTGGGGAGCCTGTTCCAGTGCCTGACCACCCTCTCAGTAAAGAACCTCTTCCTAACACCCAACCGAAACCTCTCCTGTCACAGCTTCACACTGTTCCTGGGTTCTATCACTGGCTGCCAAAGAGAGGAGATCAGCGCCTGAGGCTGTTCTCTGTAGCACAATGCGTAATCCACTTAGTTGCGTGGATGCAATCACACTATTTCTGATATTTGCTAGTATTTTGACGGGTTTTTATTTTAATAAAATGTAAGTAAAAAAGCCCCGAAATAAAATATTAATAATTTGGCTAAAATTTTCTCACTGAGGAATAGGGTCCTGTGTCCCACGTAGCTCCAAATACCAATACCACTTCTGTAATTTTCCAGTCTGCCCTGTCTTCTCAGTCCTGTGTAGATTTTTTAGAAACTGGCAGTGGTTCAGGGAATTTGTCTGCCAAGTCTACTACCACCCCAGGACTCAGCTCATCTAGACTTGCTGATTAGTATGTGGTATCTTTGGGTTTTCCAAGGTTTCCCATACTCTTTCTAAACTCATTCTGCTTAAAAGCTTTTCCATAGGTTCTCCTGCCAAAATCCTGAACTTGGGGCAGTGTCAGAATAAATGGACAATTTGCTGAGAAGGTACATTAGAGGTTCTCCCTGCTCAGCCCAGCTGCTTGGCAGCTGTTACTATAGCTTCAGGGCAACAGCAACCCACATATTTGCCATGCGTCTCCACATGGGGAGCTCGGCTCCTGGATTTAGTAAGATTCATTCATCTCTTTCTCCCTCAAGCTATCTTCTGTGGTGGAGCACTAAAACCCCTTTATGAAGTTGGGGCTGTTGCAGCACCAAAAGCTGTGGAATCAAAACGGGACATTTTCTCAACAGCAGCTCAATTCTTTTGCTGTGAGTCAGTGTGGAAGGAAGGATGTGTCTCAAATAGTTTATTAATCACATCTAATATCTCGAGTTATTCTCATTAGGACACTCCCCTGAAGTCACACATAGGGGGATAAACAGTGTCTGTCACAAACAGATCCTTCTGCAAATTTAACTAGTGCAACTCACAAAATAGCCTAAGTGAAACCTTCTTCCTGCCTCCCAGGGTACAGCTCCCTTTTCATTACCCAATCTGACAGCTTTGCACTGAAAGGGCCTACAACGGCTCACACGTGCAGTTGGAACCTGATCTCTAAAAAGAACAATGACCAGCTAAAAATCTTATCCCTTAAAACCCACAAGTTCAAGCTAATAACTTAGGGATCAATTAAGAACCTGACAGCAGCTATCCTGCATGAAACACCTCCTGATACCAGAACTAAAATGCTGCAACATAAAATGGCAATTCTCTAGCACAAATCAGTTAATGGAGAGATTAACATGGAAAAAATAAGGGCCTTTAATATTATAGCCAAAAAAGGAAACCTTTTTCCCCCCCCACTCCTTACCCCTTTTATCTTTCTCTTCACTTCATCTACTGCCAATTTCTTCCATCTTTCCTATTTCTGTTTTCCAGACTGATCTTTCCCTGATCTTGTCTTTTTCAATTCACTTTTCACTCTGTATTTGTCAGTCTTCCTTTTACTTTTTCTTTTCCTTGGTCTTTTTCTTCAAGCGTTGGTGTCATTTTCTTCCCACTTCGCTAGCTCCTCACTGACCAGTGTGGCAGGCGGAATGAGCAGGAGCAACGTGCAAATTGTTCTGCAGAGTATCTGCGGCTTCACACCCAGCAGCTCCTTTTATGTGAAGGCGAGGCTTCTCTAAAAACTGATTTGCCCTTTTCGCTCAGTCACTTCACTTGCTGTTCCAGGAATCACAGGCTTCCCGCAGCCTCAGAACGGCGCTCATACCTCAGGCTCCGCAACAAACATACAAGCACTTTCTTTATTTCCCCTAGAAAAAGAAAAAAAAAAAGGAAGAAAAAAGACAAAACAAAATCCAAACCCTCGATATCCTCTGTGAAACCAAACAGCAGCTCTATAGCACTGGGAACTTGTGCCCAGATACTGATCTTAACGGTTATCATAACTGAAGCAACAAAGGGTAAGCAATGCCAAAGGCCTATCTACCTCACAGTATCTCACCATGTCAGACTATACATAGCCAGACGATACTGTTGAAGGCCATCTTCAACACACTGCAGGATTCCAGTCTCAAATACTGCATGAGGTTCCAGGCTGTAAGCTTTGGGAATTCCAAATTAAACACAGAACTAATGGTTTCTTCCCATCAGTTGGAAAGTGCAGTAGTCGGGCAGCTTAATTCTTTACAGAGCACAGTTTTAAACCAATTTTAGTGTTGGACATAATACAGGTCATACGGCTTCTTATTTCCACTCACCTCTGTGAAATGACAAGGTACGCAGCAAGAAGAATCAGTCTAGAGCAAACATCAAGTCTACCTATGCCACCTACTATGTGTTCTTCATTAATTCTAATGTTGACAAGCAGTTCATTAACTTCATGGGCTTCACTACAGCTAACTTTAGTGCTGACACCACAGGCAAAGTCCAGGTCAGCATGGAGGGGTTTTGCTTTTTGGCATTTGATGTTGTTTTTTGGGGTTTGGGTTTTTTTAAAAATTTGAAGTTAGCATTATTTTTAGTTCAAGTTTCTCATTAAATGGCCAAGACTTGTATTGACTTTGGTCACCTTCACTTAGATCATGTTCAAAACCTTTTAAAAATATTATCAATTCACTCCTCCTTCAATATTCACTTTCTGTGGAATAAAGCTACTGTATCACAAGCATTTCTGTAATACCATATCAGACACATATACTAGATTAGTGACAAATAAAAGATTTTCCAGCATAAAATCTGGAATAAAACAAGTTTTTAGATGGTAACATTGACAACCTGACATTTTTAAGGAACACCATAAGTCACTTTTTAAAAAAACTATTTAAGCGTCTTACCTGCACACAGTCTGCAAAGAAAGAAAAATCATTTAGGAGGTATTTGTTTGAAAACAACAATTACGCGCTGACACGTGACTGTATAAACAGCATTCCCTGAGACACTGAAACAACCCAGTGCTGTGAGATGAGCGAGACCGTGATTTGAATTTCCGAAGGAGTGATGAACTCCTTGCTGTACAGACATCAGCTTGCTTCCACAGCCTGGCTACCTTTGCAACTAGGTAGTTTCCAGAAATAATGCTGGGATTCTGTAAGAAACTCAGATGAGACCTTACTGAAATCCCCTAAAACACAGCTTACAACCAAAGTAAATGGTTGCGAGAGAGAAACCTGCAGAAGCAACGTGCTGTCTCAGCACTAGAGACAAAGCTTTAGAGAGTAAGTTTTTATTTTTAACTCCTATTTTCTACCTTCACTGGCAAATAGCACATGTCCAGGGAGGTAAGTAAAGACCAGCCAAGCACACAGGGATTCTCTGCCAGTACTCTTTGTAGTGTCCAGCAATTCATGGTTCAAACGCGTTTTCTAAGCCAGAAACGCTGCCTTTATATTTAGCTGCCTTTGCTGAATTCATCTTTCAAGTACTGGTTCAGTCGTGCAAGCTTTAACATTAATGAGGGGTTTGTTTGTTTCTTTGGGGTTTTGGGGGTTCTTTTGTTGTGGGTATGGGGTTTTTTTTGGTGTTTTTTTGTGGGTATGGGTTTTTTTTCAGGGGGAGGGGGTTGTTAAAGAGGAGTGCCATAGCTCACCTGAATACCTGGGGAGACCATCTCATTTTGTATGCTTTGAGCCACCACCTGCAGATTCCATTTAATAACCTCCAGTTCTGGTATCAGGAGAGCACGAACAATCACTTCCTATTCATCCTCTCCTCCTGCCACTTGTGATTTTATGGACTTTTATCATTCCCTCTCAACCATCTGCCTTTCAGTCTATTTAGTTATCCTCATACAGGTGTTGCATGCTATTCGTCATTCCTGTCACCCTCCTCTCAAATCATTCCCAGTTTTACTACACTGGGTTTGAGATGGAAGAAACCAGAACTACGCACAGTATTCAAGATGCACATACCCCGCAGATTTATAAATATGCACTGCTTAATAGATTAACAATGCTTTTTATTCTCTATTTGCTTTTAAGTAATTCCAAACATTTAAATTAAAATTTTAACCTCTATTAAGCTGATGTGTTTAAAAATCCATGAAATCCCTAAGATCTTACCTCCCAGTAATACCCATACATTGGTGGTCCCCAGCAGTTTTCCAAAATGACTGTTTTCAACCATGTTCACTCCTTCACATTTCCTGCACTGAATTTCTTCCACTACTCTATCATCCAGCTACTGTGAAGTAAGGCCCTTCCACAATTCTTCAGTCACTGTTACTACTCTGATCAGGATCTGCAAACTTTGCCCTATTTCTAGGCAGCCCTTTTTCCAAAAAGGCCAGGAGAGTGCTGTGAAGCACAGGACGAGGCATAGATCCTTGCAGACTTCATTAGTCATTATTTTTGCCACGAAATGCGAGGATTTATTCCTGCTCCCTATTTCCTATCTTTAAAACCAGTTATTGAACCATCTTTGAACCTTTCCTCTTATCCTACAGCAGCTTACTTTCTCTAACAGCCCGGGATGAAATCTTGTCAAAAGCCTTCACTTTCTGAAGGTCATTTCCATATTGCTGCCAGTGCTGTAGATGTAGCTCAGATCCCACTTTACAGGCAGCTGAGAATGATTAAAACTTGACCCTTCCTGCTCTCTCAATTCTACTGCAACGTGTTTCATCCAAAATCGACCTGCTACTCCCTTCCTTCCCAGTGATACACCTATTTAACAAAGCTAAAACAAAAGAAAACATTTGTTGATGTTATTTACAGAGGTAATTGTATACACTTAAAATATTAAAGGAAATACAGGCACATAAAAATTAGTCTGAAATCTGTCCTGCATTTATTACGTGTTAAAAATGAAATCCCACATACTGTTACGTAATTTCCCCATCACCTTCACATTGCAAGCCACATACATTAACAGATAATAAAGTTCCATTAGACCTTTATAGCTACGGTGAAAAATGTTTTAAAGAGTTCTGCTGCATACTAAAGATGCACTGCAGAGCAGTGGGTTTGCTGGTTGGGTTTTTTTGTTTGGTTTGGGGTAGGTGGGGTATTTTTGGGGGGTGGGGAAGGAGGCACAACCCAACAGGGTTTTGTGTCTGAAGACTGAAAGCTCCACATAAAAAGCTTCAGTCCCACCAAGGATTTCAGTATTCAGACAACTGAAGCTCTACTGATTTGGAAGTGTTAACTTTGCTTACGGTATACAGGTGAATAGCTCATGCCTAGTTACAGACTAAGACAATTTGAAATAGCACAAGTCTAAAATCCTAACACAGAAAATCAGACCATCAGAATTCCCAGCAAAGCACTCATTCCGGAGCAGACAGGCAGCACTGTAACACAAATACAAACAATAGTACAGATGATTTAATTGGATTACTTCACTCCTATGAATTCTTTCAAACAAGCTCTTTAAGAAAGGCAGAAACAGAGTTCAACTTTCATCTTTCCTGGATGTTTTGGCGTACAGCAGTCAGTCGTGCTCTCAAAGTGCTCTTCCACAGAAGCAGCTGTGTATACACAACAAATCACGTTGGACATGTTTTGATCCAAGAGTGGGTAAGGACAAGCAGAGGTGAGCAGCAGGCTGTCCCTCAACACTAACACCAGCGGTTGCCATAGCAACATGAGGAATCACGGGAAGAAGCCAGTATTGATCTTTGCATCCTGTGTTCTTGCATTTCTTCAGAGCGGTCTCACACAATGCTACCACAACCAACACCATCACACGTATCCAGGCTGTGTGAAGTTAATGGGAAATAATAGTGATGACAAGACAACAGGGAATAATTACTACTGTGGTTAGTCTGAGCACACAAAGACCAGGCAGCAGAATTTTCCTCTTAATACAAGCTATGCAAAGGGAAAGGGGGGTGTCAGTATGCACAGGCACGTTTCACCATTCCGCCCATCTGTATTTCAAGTTTTCTGTGCATTCTCCTGCAGGGCAGCATCTACCTGTTCTCAGCATTTGTAACGAGACAGTCGCCAGTGCCTAGGTCAGGAGTTACAAAGAGCAGGATATAGCAAAGGATGTTTTGTGCTTAGTTGAAAGCCTGCTACATCATGTCAGCATATTGCGGAATGGCACAGAGCCAGAAGGATAAGAAAGAGATACTACTTACAAATATTAAAGAGATTTTTCAGGTCAACAATGGCATAGCTCCAGAGTCCCTCAAAATATACTACAGCACAACTGAGTTCTATCAACATGGGCTAATATATTACATGAGAATATAAGAGATTTTGGTAAAGACTTGTATTGTTTCCAGTAACAACACATAACTCAAAATTGCACTTAATTTGAAAATTAGAAGATGGTACTTTCTTGATACTTCCATAAGGCTTAAATGAAAAAAATGTATTTTGAAGGTTTCACCTTCACAATTAACATTTCTTCTTAGGATACGCAAAATGGGGAAAAAAGTGTATAAAATAGACTGAATTAAGAAAGCCTTTTAAGAGCATTTCTCAACTGTATCTATAAACACTGAGAAATGACCAGAATAGTTAGCAGGCTGTGGTCGTAGCTAAGAGCAGAAGGCTGCCTACATCAAAAAGATAAACTACTATTCTTGTAAATGAGTACATCGCTTCTGCTACATGCACCCTACATTGTCCCAGTTTCATATCAGCATAAGACCTCTGTAATCCGCTGTATTTGCATAAAGCTGAAGTAATGAAGCAACAGTATGGAAAGTACTCAATATCTCTAGATTTGTAAATTATAAAGTGATTAGACCCTTAAAAATAGGAAAAAAAATCTCCAACTAGCACAGCTTTCATAAAGTGTAACATAGTGTTCCAAGGCAAATACAAAAGACAAATTAAAAGTGTCTATATTAGTACAGGTATCCTTAACAAAATTTTAACGTTTATACTTAATAAAAATAATCAAAAAACCCCTTAAACGATACCTACCAATTGCATACATCAAGATAACAACTTGACCATAATCCAAACAAATTACAACAGTATGTGATATTTAAGAGCTCTGGGAACCCTGTTAATAACAAGTCTCCCATCATAACTCAAAGAGGCAAATAGCCATGGGTCTGCTGAGGACCATTCAACTGCATATACACTATCTTCATGTTCTTCATAGGTAGCTATTACACTGTCTTGAAGGGGCTCTTTAATCCTAAAATTGAAGGGAGAAAAAAAGGACTAAGGATCTGTGAACACACTTGAATTAAAAGCAATATTAAGTATCACTAACATCTAGATACACAATCTTCCATTTAACATATAAGAATGCAGTAGCAGGCTCTAAAGAAATATTATATACCAGGTATATTCATGAAGCTATGTTTCAGATAACAAAGCAGAGTCAAGCCAACGTTAAAGACCCCATTTGCAGGGACAAAATACTTCATATTCCCAACTTCAGTGGATATCCGAGTGTCTCATAACCTATACTACGCATCTCTGTAAAGGAAGTTAAACTATAGGCTATGATCTAAATACACTTAAACATGTAAATTTAGCAACACCTTTTCTCTCACCATGCTCCATTCCTTCCTCTCTCCCTTTATTATTAACTGAAATCTTAAAATAATATATAATCTTAGTAGGAATGTGTAGGTAGGTAAGAAGTTGCAGTCTTTAACATCAATTAAAGTCTCTCCTGTGCTGCCATCCTGGACTGATTCTCCCTGGAGTAATGGGAAACAGAGGCACCACTCTGAACAACTGAGTTTTTACTTCCCATTCCTAGTTATACCAACACTGGATTCTCATCTATTATTGTATACCTCACCTCTCACTGCAACACCCAAGCTCCTGGTCACTTACATCGTGAGACACAGATGCTCTTTTGCACTGCAAGTAACATAAGAACAGATTCAGGCTATTCTCTGACTCAAACGTCATCGATTGTGCTCTGCTAGCTGAGAACAGCCTTTCTTCCCTCCATCCACAGGGCCAGTCCCTCTTCTCTGAGCAACACCACAGCACATTATTCTGTAGCTACAGGGTAGGTGAGTTTTCAGAGGATGACCTTAAGAGCTCCTTCACCCACAGAGGATCATCTCTGCCTGACAGGAATCAGCCTTTCAGGAGCAACCCCCTGCCTCCCAGAAAAAGTCCTGCATTACAGCTGCAATCCTCCCAACAGAAAGCAAAGCCAAAGAGCCTTGTGAATGCCACTCAATCATTTAAACAGATGCTGCTACTACAGAAATGAAGTGTTGTTATCGGACGTCTTTGCCCTTTACCGCCACTCTCTGAGAGCACGTGTCGCTTCGATCACAAAGCATATAGGGTACCACATTTGAATCACTTGCAGTGTAGCGCTGCTCCACCTAGCCAGCCTAACCAGCTGTGAATCTAACATCACAATTAAAATTCGGTTGAATTTAATGAATAAACCAAAAGCAGTCTGATACTGCAGAACAACTTCAGATACTCAGTTTCAAGGACTTTTATCTTATGCACTACGTTTAAGGTCAGCTAACAAAAAAAGGTCACAGCACAAACAACATGCAGCCCCTGGTTAATTCCAAAGAGCAGGCTTGCCTTGCAGTTCCTCCTGAATAGGTACTTTGATACAAACCAAGAGCAGAGAGCTAATAAATACACACACACACACACACACAGAGATTACACCTCCTGCAATGTGTTTTGCGAACTTTCTACTAACTGACATGCCTGGTTAAGTGAAAGTTGGTCATGTCCCCAGACAGCAATGTGCTTCACGCAGTGCTCACCCATTTACCCGCAACTCCATTATTCTGAAGGTTTCAAATGTCTCTCTGGATAAGCAAGGGAGTAATGCACGGTGCACATGGCTGTCAGGGGACACGACCGACTTTCAGTTAACCAGGAGTTTCAGTTAACCAAAGGCTGGATAAACAAGGACAAATAAGCTTCTAGATTATACCATTTTTGGTATGCTCAAAATTGTTTCAGTGTTTCATTTAAATAACACAGTTCATCTAATTTCATTTACAGAAGTCATAGGGGAATGAGCGTTCAAGAGAGAAGCTCGTAGATGAACTTCTGTTTGGCATTTCCATTTATAACTACATTTTTAAACTGTCTTTTATTATTGTCTACCCACTGAATTTTTCTGGGCATGAAAGTAATGTTGTGCATTCCCAGAAAAAGACAGCATCGTATTCCATGAGGTTCTTGCAGCCACATGAGCTGAGCTTTCGGTGGGTTTTTTGTTTGTTTTAAATAGCATAGATCTAGGCTAACATTATGTATAGACTAGTTGTGTATAAGAATGGCATACCTTAGACTGTTATTATCTGAGAAAATCCTT
Source organism: Porphyrio hochstetteri (assembly GCA_020800305.1). Lineage (NCBI taxonomy): Eukaryota > Metazoa > Chordata > Aves > Gruiformes > Rallidae > Porphyrio > Porphyrio hochstetteri. The sequence continues at coordinate 106,548,863 of CM036907.1, forward strand.
ATGTAAGTGTTCATTTGGTGTAAAAGATCTAAACACCATGCAAGATAATCAGGATTGGGAAAAAAACCCCAAAACACTCAGAGTGACATATGTCTCAGGAACAATACAGAAGATCCAAAAGAAACTGTCCATGATCATCCTTTACAAACACAATGAATGCCAAGAGACCAGCCTTTAGATTCCTCACTGGATAGTGAGCCCAGAAGGATTCTCTAGCAGAATTAAGATCAGAATTTATTTTCTGTATGCAAAAGGTTCTTCAAAAATAAGCAATACAACAGGAGGAGTGAGGTTGTTTGTATTGGGTGTTTTTCCTCACAACAGGAATCTCTTGGAGCCATATCACTTTACCCCATACTAAGAAACTTCCATGAAAACACCTGATTTGTCTGCATTTTGGCTATGTGCATGCTTTCTTTGGTAAACCGAGAATAGGTCGAGGATACTATTTTTTAAACTATATAAATCCAGTTTACTTATATTTAATCAGTTTGAGTCCCACAGCAAACTATTAACTCTCAGTGAAATTTTACATAGCTTTTACACATTTTTTATTCATTAAGACTCAGCTCAGTCTCTTCTAACTTCCCAGATATTAAATATAATTTAATTAATGCAAGAAGCTACAGACTAAACACCTATGGCACTGACATTTATTTAAGCAAGGTAACAAATACCTTGTAAATACATGCATAAGCAGAAGCTAAAGAAGAGATTATTTTGGTCACAGCACATACTAGTGGATCACATATGTAACTTGTTTTGAGATGGTTTTGTCTATTCAGATATTTTAATTATACTCTGTTTTTACAGAGTTGCTACAATTTGAGTTCTTAACATACAGTAGGTGATTTCAGAGCCTACAATGTCGTAGCACTGATAAGTATATTCTTTCTAATACTCTATTCACACATAGCAATGATTAAGAGAATACCGCTATACTTCCACATTCATTATTTTTATGTCAGAAACTTTCCATTTCATAGTTATCAGCTTCTGATGACAATACCCAGGCTATCTGCCTTCTTAGATACGTAACACCGGACACAGATGAGGAGAGCATGCAACATGGACTTGATACTGGGATAACCAGCAGATCTTTGGCAGGATTTGGAACAGGAAGGAGAGTTCAGGACCTTAAATTTCTTCCCAGTCAAAGAAGTTCATAAAAAATAAGAGTACCTGTATAGATGTGGATATGAAGTAAACCTTCTTCTATGCTACTGTAATATGTATAATTCAGGTTGCTGCAAAACCAGAAGGATTTCTGGTTTTACAGAAAAGCTGCAGGTTATGAGTGTAAAAATGTTGTTGCTATGTTATAGCTAGCTTAGAGTACCACAAGTGTTAGGTGCTTAGTCTACTGATCCCTCGATAGAGCAGTCTGACTAGATTATATTTGATAAGCATATTTGGTAATCACTTGTTATGCCTGGCAAGTATAGTAAGCTATTTTTTTCCTTGTTCTACATCTCACTGCCCCTTAAAAAGTTCCTTTAGTGTCTCGTTTTCTTGTACTATTTTAAAGACTTTTTCTGGCCAGACACACATTTTTCTCTCCTTATATTCTTGATTTGCATCAACTGACAAAGCATCAAACTCTCATGTCGCCAAGAACTCCTAGTAGGAAAGGTGTAATCTCTACCTACATCGTGCATAAATTTAGGTCCTGTGCCACACCAGAGCTGAAACTGGGCTGCTTTCTCTTTGTACTCTTACGCACATAGCACCACCTCTGCCAGCTTCTCCTATGAAAGGAGAAGAGCTTTCATTTTACTAGATAACTGGGAGGTTAATTGTGTTACCGACTTGAGAGAAGCCTGTTAAACCTTGGATAATTGTTTTCATGTAGAGAGCTGTTATTTCCAATTACTTCCCATGCTAACAACCACTTAAGTTTGCAGAGCTTGCAATTCTGTTTTGTCACCACAATGTTCAATAAAATGTTTTTCAGAATCACCAAAAATCATTAATTCCATATCACAGTCGAATTTAAATCCTCTCTAATCTAAAAATTATTATGAAATACATGTCATTCAATAGAGAAGAAACACGTACTGCAGTGTCCAAAATCAATCCTGAAAAGCATGTCAGTGGATTCCAGAATAAGTCCCGTGGATGCCCTTTCCCATTAACTGCCCGAGAAAACTTAGCAAAATTTAGGTTTTGTTTCTGGTAAACTTAGACAACACACTGCTTCCTTTTTCACTCTCTTAAGGAAAACAGAATTCAACCAGCTTTCTCAACTGCTTCTACAGGAAAATGCTACCTTAAAATCTGTATTTCCTGTCTTTAAATAGAACAGATTTCCTAGTTGTCCTAATACACACAATAAATTAAGGAGGGTATATCAGCTGACGTGGGTTAAAGAAAATAGTCTAGGAATTGGAAAGTGCTGCTGGACTAGATTTGGCTCAACTTCTCACATAACCTGTGAGATATATCAAGTGAAGTCCTGAATACTGCCGTTCCCTGAAACAAACTAAGCTGTTGTAATTAATTGAGTCTCTTGGTTGATGCATAACAACATAATCCTATAATATCTAGATTTCTGAGACACATAAATACCATAAGCTCTATATCATCAAAATTAACACTACTAGTAGCTGTGGGAAAATACTTTGAAAGTCTGATTTACCAGAAATGTTTGGCAAATACTTCTCAAAATATCAACACAGACAATTCACTCTCCTGAAGTCACAGGTGTGCATACAAAGGCATTATGTTAGATCACACAGTGCATATGCAGTACATGATTTACTATTAAAAAAGATTCATTTCTATCACAAAAAGTAGGAACCACTCACTACCCCCATGGATTCTCTGGTCCGTTCCAATTGCTGAAGATGTTCTTACAGTTAAAATCTCATTAAAAACTTCACTATGCCAGTAAAATACTCTGTACTGGGAGGAATAATGTTTTGCATGTCAGCTTTAAATACAAAACGGTGAGAAGTGCTTCTGGTAGATCTTGTTCCATGTGAATCAGTGGTCAGCGTGGTTAACATCTACCATGAAAGGTGGAAACATAAAAATCAGGAAAAACACTAAAAAAATTTATTTCCTAGTGTGAGCTAATGATACAATCTTCAATAGATAACAAAGATAAGGATAAGCTTAGAACACACAGTCAAAAAATTTAGCAATCAGTTCTGCCAGTGAAAACACAGCAGACATCTTAAGCCTGTAAACCCCAGAGAGAGCTAAGGAAGCTGGTAGCTCACTCTGCAAAATTAAAGTTAAAGGACTGATGTATAACCTCAAAATGGTACTGATCATATAAATCTCTTCATTGGTATGGACACAAAAAAAGGCTTTTTCTCTTAAAAGCAAGTCCTCAATTATCAATTGAGCCTTCTCATGAAGTTCTGGCTATGGAAGTCATGAAGAATGAAAACACTGCTGCTGATGCAGCACGTACCTTGCTGTTGGGCTCCTAAAGCAGCAAATGGTCTTCCCATGCTGCATATCATCAGGATACCAAACAGAGACCTACAGAGTTTAAAATTCAAAACTAAAAGGCAAACAAATATATTGCAATAACTAAAGTAAAGGAATCCTGATTAGTGAGTAAAGGTGATCACACTAAACTGCAAGAACCTGACAGTTTTTGTTTATTTTTTGAAATAGCAAAGTAGAACTAAAATGACCATGAGACTGGTTTAATATAATCAAATACAGACTCACTAACATGAGGATTTTGGATGACCAAGGAACACAGAAAGAATATAAGATGTCACCACATCCTTTTGGAGAAAGTTCTCAGTGCGCTGCAGATGTCTAAAAGGGAACTCATAGACACCTTCAGGAACTTTGGAATTAAGGCAAGTTCAGGGCTGCAGTCTTTCCAACACCAGAGTGCAAAACCACATTACAGAGAGGACAAGGGGAAGGCTGCCTTAACTGGTTGCATCCATAGATGTGGAATGGCCCCATGTTTTAAATGTTTTGCTTGAACTGAGGCATTAAAATGTTGTTACCCAGTCATGCCAGCTCTGTTTTGGTGATGAAAGGTAAAATACTTGATGTTATTTACTTATCTTCTATTTTATTCTGTTTTCTACACTTTTTTCTATCTCTGGATCAAGGTGCCAGAAATTAAGCTAAGCGTATGCCTTTGCATTCTCCATTTTGCAGCTGATTTTTTGCCATATTTGAATTGTGCATTAAACTATCCAGATCAGGGACTTGACCAGAATAGAGCACAGCTCTCCTCTGGCCACATGGCTATACTTCCTCTTTGGAGACAGCTTGATTCTTTTTTCAGACTACCTACTTTTGGCAGAGCTTTGGGTCTCCCAAGCAGAAAGCACTGAAGCCTTTCCTTACTCAGTGCAAGAAAAATGCAGTTAGCATATTTCTCCTAGACACAAAGGCACTGCATGCACAGCTATCATGTTTTGGAACAAACAAAACCACAGTTAGCAGGAAGAAATAAACTCAAGAATAAGGCTGTTGGCAAAAGAAAATCCTAAAGGGAAGAATCAGAAGAATCCAAAGATGATTCAGAAGGCAGTAAAGGTCCCTGAGCTGCAAATAGGCAGGGGCTGGAAGCATACCCAAGGGAAGTATCATCTCCTTTTCCTGTTTTTATAATCTTTCCTCTTGGCCACTATTAGAGACATGATACAGCCTAGGGAGACCTCCGATATGGTACAGGGAGGCTGCTCTTACATTTTTATGATTGATGAGAGAAAACAATAACAACAGCAGTTAAAAAGTAGAGAAGATACAGCAAACTAGTTTGCTCTGAATCAGCAGTCAAGAGGAACTGAAGATCACTCAATTGCGACAGGTGCAATAGCCCTAGTTATATTGTTTTTGCAAGCGTCTTCTGGTCTCCAAGAGGGGACAGTATATAAGCCCCAGATGTCAGCACATATGTGAACAAACATTCAAAGGAGAAACCTCAAAGACTAATTCCATGGTAAGAATAGAGAACAGCACGTTTTGTTTTCTTGTCTATTAATTACTCAATGTAACTGTTCTTTTATTTAAAAAACCCAAACCCTAAATCTCCAAGTAATTTTTTTTTTCAGTTGTGAGCCTTCAATAAAGGAAGCAGTTACGACAGAAAATCTGGCAAGAAAAACTGAGTGGGTACACTCATGCATAGCTCTACAATGATGAGCAACGCAAGGTTAACGTGACATATAACGTGCTTTTGTCTCCAGTCCAGAAATGCAATAAAAAATCAACATTTACTTCAAAATAAATTAAAAATTAGCATGTGTATTAACAACTTCAGCAGTTTAGCGGTGTAGAACGGTATTAGAACTCAACATTTTTTAAGTATGGTGATTTCTGCTAAGTAAAAAAAAAAACCCCAACTTTGAAGAAAAAGCTGGTACATATTCATTTTTATATGTAAACCACAGAGCAATTTCACAAGTTATTTTATCTAGAATATGATAAACAGGTGGCTCATGAAGAAAGAGCCTTTTTCCTTCTCTCCACTTGCTATTTCAACCTTCTTTTGAAAGAGAAGGTGACCAACTGGAGAAACTGCTTCTACAGACACCTGCTCTTCCTGGTGTCTGATACAATGCGAAAGAGACAGTTTCTTTTTCAAGAAGTATGTGCTATTTCATAGCAAGCCACATGACCTCCAAAACAGGATAAAAATAAACCCCATGTGAATACAATACTTTCTTGACAGTATAGAACATACCTAAGATAAAACACACGCACTCCCCCACACACATCATGCAACAAACCCCTGTGTTTTACAGAAGAGGCAGCGCACACAAAATGGTGCAACCAACTCTTTGAAGAGGTCTCCAAGAGGGAAACAGGTACTAAAGCCTAAATACCTGGCACCAGTGGTTGACTAGCAAGAATTCCCAACAGATGTTATGCCCTGCTTTATTAGTGTGCTCAGAGCTAAACAGACATTCATGACAGTCATCTGGCAACAGTTCAAGGCTAGTGAGCACCCTGCAAACATCTTTCCAGCTCACCTCCTAACAAGTGGGGAGAAAACCACAAGAAGACTTTGACAGTACCAAGCAAGTGTTAGAACAGCTGATGTATTTTCCCAGGTTTTACAGAGAACAGATTAGTGGCTGAAAAACATATATTCAAAAAGCAAAAGGCTCTATTGATACTCTGGTTGCCTCTGGGAACAGTCAAGGACTCTACATCATTACTATACAAGTAATTCATGATGTGGTTTACATCCATCACACAGCCAAAGATGCATTATTATACTTGTTGTATTGCTTTGCATATTCTTGGTTTCAAAAATTCCTATTCTAGAAATAATTATCTGTGTTTTAATGAGGCAACATACACCATCTACAATCAAGAAAAATTCAGAACTCCAGATAACCTACTATATGTCATCTCTCAGGACACTATTTACTTGCAATGTTACTTATATTCACACACTCCCAACATATACAGACAAGAAACTGTAGGCTCTCTCACATCCATTAATGCTTTATGGCTTCCATCCAGAACAGAATAAATTGCAGTGCCCAGCCACAGGTAAGGAACCAAAATGTACATCATATTTAAAATGCTGTAGATTAGTTACAGTCTAAAAAGTAAGTATGCACTGTTGATGTGAGCAACTTTCTAGGTGTTTAATTTTATACCTTTATTTTCCAGGTACTTACACCGCCTATTATTTCTAGATACGTTTTGTCTGTTTAAAATTAATAATTCCTATATATGGGGCAGCTTCCTTATTCAATATATTAAATGGTTTCCATGTCCTTTATGTAAAGCCAAAAATGTCAAAAGTATTTGGAGCAAAACAAAATCTTTATTGATAAAATAAAGTGAAAGAGCAACATTAAAAATGCAGCTAGAGAAGGAATCTAAACTTTATTTGGAATTTTAACTGAAATACCTAGCAAACACAGCTGAATAACTGGGGGATCTCTTTTTGTAATTTCCTTGTTCCTCTCACATCTGACTATTCTTCATTTTAAAAACATAATACAGGAGATAATCTGCCTATTTCATTGCAGACTGTTTTGCGTATTAAAACAAACTAACATAACCATGGTGGTTTGACCCTGGCTGGAAACCAGTTGAAAAGAATGGAAAAAATAAGGGCTAAAGCTTTTTTGTCTCAAAATATTTTACATAAGTTTCAGTATCATTATCTCCCTTTTTAAAGGAAGAGTTTGCTGAAGATTACCATGTTATCTTAGATTAGAACTCCTCAGCTCACATTAGAGAGATATATATAGGGAGTTCTGTATATATTCATAGAGAGGTTCAGAAAGGAAAACCAGCATCCCATATTGCATAACACAAAAGTTAAAAGCAGACAAAAATGGAAGATGAAAAACTCTTATTTTGACATTTCACTTAACTCTTCAGTAAAAACCCCATCCCTCCAAAAATCACATGCAAAATATGTGATTCTTCACACCCCCAAGTGGAATGGTGCTTACAAATGCTTCCAATAACACGCACTTATTCTCTACCAAGAGAGTCAAATCCAAATTTCTGTTTTGCTTGGAAGTTCTAATGAGTTATTGGCTACTAGAGCAGTAAGCAATATTAAAAGACAAATTTACCAAAATTAATGTATTTATACTTCCTCCCACCTGTGCAGAAGCTTACCATTACACTGGTAACATTTCCCAGAGCTTAAAGCGTATAAACAGAAAACATATGAAACAGATTTTCAACTCTCATTTAACCCAGATTATTGTATGTGCTTGACTTGATCCACAGTTCCCTTAAAGTGAAGCTTTTCACTGATCCAGTGGACTTGAGGACTGGCCTTCAGTATCACCATCCCCTTCCTACCAGTGAACACCCAGTGACAATCAGATTTAAAGAGCATATTCCACCATCAGGTAAATTCCACCCAAGGCCGAGTAAAGAAGAATGAAATAGGAATTAGAGCTACTTACGTGAAAGGTCTGTATACAAATATCCTAGTCAGCAAAAAATAGCACGTTAACTACCACAATGAAAAGACAAACTATACCTCTGTGCAGTTTGTACAACATATAGCCTTATAATACATTTTATATACTATAAAACTCAAGAAACTTCATACTTCTCTTCTTGATGTTGGTCCTCTTGGTCACTTAGTTCATCATCATCTACCATATGTCCAAATGGTTCAGAAGATATTGATACCATATTAGACAGGATAACTCTGCTATCACTGCTTCCTGTAAGGATCAACTGATCATGAGAATGATTGTATCTGACATTCCAGACCCTAAAAAAAAAGAATAAAAAATTCAAACCAGAAAGAAAAAGTAGATATTCTTGGGAGGAAGTGCATCACTGTTAAATTATTTGTGCTCTTAAATTTTATTTTATTTAAACAGCACTAAAAATTGATCTTTGACTTAAACGTTGTAAGTCGTATAGAAAGGACATGCCTCTTCCTTTGGCCTTTATGCTTTAAAATTCAACAGGTAAGTTTTGAAAAAAAAAAAACCAACCTAAGAACAAATCATACCATTCAGTGGTATCATTCCTTGAGGGCACTTGCCAATTCATCGTTTAGTAAGTCAGATAAATATTTAAGTTCTAAATATAAAAATTACCCCAAAGCAAAATACAGATTAGAAATAACCTGTTAAACAAAAATCTCACAACATTCATACAGGACAGTTTAAAATAGACCCTAAGACAGAGGTACGATTATATTTCTCTTCAATTTTTATATTTTGCACATCAAGTTAATACCAAAAGTCTTAGGTTGTTGGGTTGGGTCTTTTTTTTCCTTTCTTTTAATCTTCCAGAGTGTAAAAAAAAAAAACCCAAACAAAAAAACGCTGCTTCTGTTAATTCACATCTTCATTCCCCTCAAAGTAGCTTCAGGGTCCAGATTTGTTTTGCAAGAATTACTCCAACCCATACTTAATAAAATATGAACCACTCATGTTTTCTTAACCACTGAAGTCTGCAAACATCAGACAAGATTCTCTCCTTGCTCCAGCCACAGGCCAGAGCAGTAGATACAGGCTCTAAGGAGTCTCTCAGAGAAGAAAATGACTCACTTGCATATTCTGGCTTAAGGGCTGCAAAGAGCTTGGAAAAAAGCAGGGCTGAATTATTGAGCATTTCCATCACTGGACAACAGAACGATAGATGGCAGCTGCTGTAACCAAAAGAGCTCAAGGGCTTTTCTGCACATCAGGTGCAGCAGATCTGGCTCCCTTTGGGAAGGCACACCTGTGTCCCAGCTGGCCCCTACAAGCCAACGTCTGTGATAGCTACACCTTTGAGGAGCCAATCTCCCAACAATGTTAAGACAGTTTCTTAGGAATTAGACTAACATTGTCTAAACTCTTTAATTTACAATCACACAAGGAACATTCACATGTTGAAACCTTTCCTTCGTGCAGGAAAATGATTATTCGCAGTAGCACAAACATAGTTAGCTTGCATTGTTCCTAAACAGTAAAATAATTAGCTGAATAAATTACATAAGCCATCCACCCACAAAACAGCATGCAGATAATTTGTTCTACCAGTGGGAATGCTCCTCTAGCGTCTTCACTGGTTCAGTGACATTTCTTGTGTCCCAGAATTTCACCTTGCAGTCATCTCCACAGCTAGCCAGGTAGTACTGTTTATTGGGATTAAAGTCTAGGTCTCGTACTAGCTGTCCGTGTGCATTTTCTATACAATATATCTGCCTGTAAAACACATGAAAAAAATTAAATGGTCTATAAAAAGCTAACTGCACTCCACTGACAGGAATCTGTTTCCCTGGAAACTTGCATAATCCCCTTAACACTCACAGACCCAGAGTTCCCATTACTAGTGCATAGTTTAGGGAAATCCCAGCTGTGAACAACAGTGACTCGTACAGATTTCTCAGCTTGCTCTGAAGCTTTGCTCTTTCCTTGTTTCATTAGGATCCCCTGGAACTAAAAGGAAATAGTAGGTCCAGACCATTCTAATGAAGTGTCTACTACTAAATGACATGATTTTCAGAGAAAACCTTCTCCACCCAAAAGTAGTTATACCAATTCTGTATTTCTGGTATCTAGTTATCCCTATATGAAGAGCTGAAATGAGGGAGTCAACAGTTAATAAGAACAGGTTTTTTATTATCACTTCATTTTGAACTTATCTTACTGAGCTCTGGCATTTATCAGTTTACCTGTGATCCTTAAAGTACTCTGCCATGCACATACTCATCCATGTGAGCCAATTAAGAAAACATTTGTAATACTGGTAGCAACCTAGCACCCTTATTCAAAATATCATGTTCCATCAGTTTGTCTGATGCTTAAATCCTTAGCCCTGTTTTTTGGTTGGTTTTTTTTTTTCCATTTCCAGTATTGCATTACCAGTTTTCTGAAAAGGCTGTAACTGTCTCCATGTCCATTCTCAAAGCCACCACCTACCAAAGTTCTGCTTTGATCTAACAGTCTCCTACAATCTTCACTTGACCTTGTCAACACTTTGGGAGCTTTTTTCTTTTTTTTAAATGGAAAGTGTTTCTCTTCAGAAAACACAGACCGAACAAAACTTTGTATTTCCCGCGCTCTATGTATGTTCTCCTGTTAAGACGAGACAGAGAGAAGTCTCTTGCTGCTAATACCTAACTACTAATACAATGCAAAGTAACTCCATAAGGAAAGTTCAAAGTATACCAGGCCTATACTAAGCCCTATTCTGACAGCTATGGCAGTCACTTGGGATAAAGGATATTACTTAGATATCCAATGTCAACACTCAGAGCTTGAGAGATTAAGAATATCACTCAAATATGCCTTTTTATCAGGTATTTCAGGATCTGAATTCAACATTTCCTCTTAATTTCTTGAAACAACTTTATGGGAAGATTTTTAAAATCACAAGCATGCTTGCAGTAATCTAACACTCCTTTACTGCACCTTTAACCTCCTTCCGGCAGCTATTGCATTGCTCATGGAGATGTGTATGAGTTTAAAAAGAAATACCACTTTCTACTCAGTAGTGCTTACCATGAAAGCCTTTATTCCAACTTAACTATTGTTCAGACAACTTGATCCCTTTCTTCCCAAACACAAACATTCCTTTCTTTCACTCTATCATCCTACCTGCAGCAGTATCACCTACATTAAACTTCCCACTTACATAACAGACTTAGGACAGACCATATGAATATTTTCTTAAGCTACTGGCTCCAACTTCTTATATTCTTTTTAGAATTGACTTTTGGAGTCTAAATTTTCCTGATACAATTTTCTCTCTAAATCCATTCAGCCTAATGTCTGCCGCCTCTGCATAAGCTCTACTCTGATTAAGACTGCTTCCTAGTCTAGTCTAGTAACCTTCCCAACAACTTCTTCAACCCCTCTTACTTGTTTGCTGTGCCTAAAATCATTCACTCCCTCTCTCTTACAGCCTTCATAATTGCACTCTGTGGAACTAGCTATTCTCGCTACTTCTTTACTATCTCTCTCATTCTTGGCTGGCACAGCAGTTTTCTGTCCTTGACTTCCCTCACTACCCCCCACCCCCATTCCAATTTTTTTCTACATATATTGCCAAAGGGTAGTTAATACTACCCTGACTTTAAACTCCTATCTGTAGCCTAATTATGAAATATTCACATCATTCTAGATGTATTACAGTGTAATTACAGATGAGACACATTCTTGCATACATTTTTCAAGTACATTGCAAAAACAGCTCTTTGGCACATCCTGGTACTTGTAAATTGGTTCAAGGACCATATAATCTGAGCTTCACACAAAGTCATCAGAATTGTGGGGTTTGCTCTTGTAACCGAGCTACCCTTTCACTGAGGATCTTGTGAATATCTGGACAATCCCCCTTTCATAAATGTTACTCAGAGTATTTATTTAATGCAACACAGAGATGCTTTTTCTAATGAAACAGAGCATGAAGAGGACTTCATAATATATAACATTTTCTACTTAGAACCAGACTTTCATCTTAAGATCCACACAGTATATGCTAAAAATAGGATGTTTTTGTAAACATTACAAAAAAACTATTAAAAAAAATCCCTTTCCCCTTTGACCTTCCTTTCCTCTATCATGTGCTTCATTTAAACAAGTCTTCATAAATTAAAAGTATACACATATATATGAAGTTAGATTTTTAAATATATCCTCTTACAGGGCAAAACCCAGGACTTTCAAATCTGCTGACAAATGAACAGGAAGTAACTTTTAATTATTATATTCGTATTTTTAGCTTTTATTAAATTAAATAAACCTTTTCAGAAAAAAAAAAACAACACAAGACTGGCAAACACGGGGATTTATTGCTACACCCCTGAGCTGGCAGGAACCATAGAACTAAATTTAAAGTCAACCCCCTTTAAGGCAACAAAAGTTATTACAAGACATCAGTCTTCTTGGTTTAGTGATAAATTACTATGTGCTAAGGGGATAAAGCGTATCTTTAAAAAGCTTGCACAGGCTTTAGTAGTCATGGCAACAGATGTGCACAACATCACTCCTTTGCTTATCAAAATCACAACTGAGCAGGGGCAAAAACACCTTATTAGGTATATTCAAAGCCTTAATTGATTTGGAAGTGATTTTGATAGATTCAGTAGGTTTATACAACCGGCATACTACACTCTTTAATATAGTATGGTATATTATTCGTTAAAAACAGAAATGTGAAGAGTGAACTTAACTTACCCTATGAATTACCTTCAGAGACTGAAGTTACCTTTAAATAGCATGCTTTGAAGACAGTTCACAGCATAGTCTGGACTGATGTTAAATAATTTTCGGGTTTATGTACAGAACAGCTTCATTCAGGTACTGCTTAATACTGTTCAATACTACATGTATCTAACAAAGTATTGTGAGACTAGTACACAATTCAGTAAAACTTCAGTAAGTTTGATGGAGGGGAAAAACAGAGAAAACCCTTTACTAAACTGTGAATACATTAGCTATGCAAGCCAAATAATTCCTTTTGTAAGTGATAGCTTTGTCATATTTCTAATCTTTTAAATAATTAAATAATTACGTTGGAGCAATGAAAAAGCCATCTCCAAAGGAGATTGTATTCTTTTAGAAAAGACGACCACAATTTCTCATTACCTCATGCTGCGGGTATCCCATCCTCGGACCGTGGTATCGTTGGCTGTTGCAATCTGTGTACAGTTGTGGTGAGGACTCCACCTTCCAGAAGTAAATTTTAATTGTCCTTTCCCTTCCAAGGCTGCAGAACTAGAGACCTAAAAATAATGAAACAAAGCTGGCAATGTTTCTAAATGTAAAGCTCAAATGAAATTAGTTCCACTGAAGACAAAAACTACACAATAGTCTGCTATTCCAAGTGTTACAGAATACCAAATCCTAGGATAAAAAAAATGAAAAGAATTAAAAACTAGGGCTGATGTTGTATCTCACAAAGTATTTTTTAGACAGACTCATGCAGTGTAATGTATTCAGAACTATTAGAAATACCGTACTACTTTATAAAATTATACAAACATAGTTTCAGATCGTTTATTGAAACAGTAGACAGGTAACACGGGCATACTGGATAAATAAACAGACAAATAAACGCAACCATTTAAAGAACTGCCTTACAAGACTGGTTTTCCATGTCAAGAAGCCAAATTTTATCTGCAGAAACAGAATTAGAGAGTGAAAGGCTCTTCAATAAGCATATAGCAGCTTTTAAATATACAAAAATAAATCATGTCCCAGGTGCTCCATATACGTGCCTATTAAAATAACAGCAGGTACTAGATCACTAATCTACAATCTGGGAAAATTAAGAGGTTTGGATCCAAAACCAGGCTTGTACGTCATTTAGCAGACAGCTCTGCATCTCCATAGTTAATGAAAAGAAGGCACAAAGTAATCAAGATTCTCTTTGAAGTTGTAGTTATCCTCAATTCCACATAAACATGGGGAAAAAATAGCTGCAGACACTGTAAATTAGTTTTACTTCTAATCACTTACTGAAACTGATTAGTATCCAAAGAAGGGTAGAAGGAAGGGGGGGGGGGGGAAGACACTAAAATACTTGTATTTTAATTGGATATACAATTTATAAAATTTATATATATTTCAAGTGGCTAGGCAGACGTATTTGTTCATCTTGCATATCATACTTTTAAATCTTTCATTAAGAGGGATTTCACAAAAGCAGATTACTGCACTGGATCTTGTTGGATCACTTCTCTCCTTTGCCTAAATCTTAACACGTCATAAAATATTCTATTAAACAGAAGATTTCTCAGCAGAAATATTACACTTTGATAAAAAAAGACTAAAACATACATACTGTGTACACAAACTGGCATCAATGGAAAAAAAAAATGTTAACACAAAATAGCTTAAATCTGTTTGTATATGATACCAATAACCATTTCTCTATTTTGCTTTTTACTATTACAATTCTACCAAGAATATCGTATCTACTTGGTGTTCAGATTAACAAACTAGAAATCACAACTCTTCCATCACTGAAGTATATGCTATCCAAGATGTGTTGTCTTCCAGAAACTTTTTCAGATTTTTTTTTTTAATGTAGGATTCCTAGCTTGCAAAGTCATATATTGCTCGTGTTACTGAGCGAAACATCACTGCTAGTACTATTCTTCCTCAAGCACAAATAATGTCTGAAAGCCCTTTCTACAGCCTGAAGATTATTAATAAAGAAAAGTACCACACAGGACACTGGACGCAAGGTTTATTTTTTGACAGATACTACATTCCAGGCAGAAGAGAATATGCAGAGCTTGAGCGTTTCATTAAAAAAATTAAACAAAGCTGCTTTAGTAAGTAGTCTTGGCCAAAGCTCAGACTAAGCTTACAGGAAAGAGGCAAACGTTAACACTGATGGTAAGAGAGTATCAGCAAAGAGTCTCTCATCAAGAATTTACAAAATCTGTTCTTGAAACAGAACATGTCACATATCCAAAATATGACTGAGGGTAGGTCTTTGTCAGCAGTGGTTAGTTAATACTTTCACCAGGATTTGAGTCATTCATTTCAACTTTTATCTTTCAAACTTTTTATAAAAAGACCAACATTTCTTTTCAGCCAAACTTTAGAGATGAGGCGAGCGTGCACATCCTAGAGTATTCCTTAATAACACATACAAAAAACCCCAAACACATACATGTAAGATTGGCCAAGTCATCTTTGCCTTCTCAAGCAATCCATAAGTATTTTGGGGAATTAAATGACATATTTCCTTGTATGGATGTCCAACTATGTATAAAGTCAAAGCTCCCAATCAAATTCTGTATGAATAATAATAAAATGAATAATAATAAAATTAAGTTCCGGAAATTACTGAATTACTTTGTTCATTGTTCTTTTGCATGCGTTCTATGAGCCAGAAAGGAACTGCATGGGTTTAAAGGACAGTTGAAAAATAAGGGAGGGAAACATTCATAAGATAAAAAGGAATCCTGATGTAACAGAATAAAGCCTGCAAGTTTTCTTCCCGGAAACCCAAGAAATGAGCATAAAGGAAACAAAGCTGGTAGTTTGGAATCACCAGAAACTTTTACCTTTATTTGATACCTAAATATGTGAACAGGCAAACAAGTTTTTTGGTTTGGGTTGTTTGGTTTTTTTAAATCTTGAACTCTTCCTTCCACTTCTTTAAAGGCAAAAATGCTTACTGCAGAAGGAAAGGAAGATAGGGTGAAGGCATATTTTAGGGACTAACCTCACATAAGGATTGGGATTTGTGCTGCCTAGAAGATGAAGACAAAGCAGCTCTGAGGGGCTCACTGGATACTGAAGGAAGACAATTCATGGCAGTATTTTATAAACACAAAGCATGACTTACAGTAAGGATTTTTAAAAAAGGAGGATGCAATGTCTACTTTTAGACAACAGAACTAGCTATTGTTCTGCCTTTGTGCAAGAATCACACACTGACTTTTAAAAAATAGTATGGACAAATTGAAATCTGGAATAGAAAAAAATGGTTATCAGAACATGGATGGATTTAACACTGTTCACAAGTGATTAAGTGGATCAGTGCCTAAAGTAACACAAGAACAATAATAAAAGGGCAGTACAATAGCATATTAGAATTGCATGAGAGCAATGATTTGAAGACAAAATAAAATGTTCTGAAAAAAAAAAAGCTATGTAATATGAACAGATATGCTGTTATCCTCAGCGAAGGAATGGGCTTTACAGAAGTAAAGTATCTGAAATACAAAAAAGTCTATCCTAGCTTTGAAGTACTGGTTTCTTTATATTCATATGAAAACACCCATTAGTCCAATGTATTTCTGTCACATCAATTAAGGACTGAAATGCTTCTTTCTGCTTCAAATTTTGATCTCATAAGGACTGACTTAGAAAGAAAAAAAGGTGAGCAGTATTCCCTAAAGATCAAAACCCCAACATGCATTAACTTCCAGGTAGGTATGGAAATTATCTAGAGAAATCACAAGCAGCATGGAGAAATTAAACAATTATTCATGCTCTTCTCTAAAACAAGAGCTATAGGCCATCAAATAGAGCCCGTAGAAGTCAGATTCAACAGTAAGGAAGAAAGCGGTTCTCCACCCAATGGACAACTTGAATACACAAAGCTTACTTGTGTCCAAGGACAGAACAGGAAAGGACTTGGGAGAAAGATCTATTGAAAAAAAGATCTAAGTAGGCAAACCTAACAAGACTGAGAAAAAACCCTTGGACAGAGAAATGCAGAATACTGAGTGTTACCAGGGCAAAGTATCCCACTGAAATATTCCTTCAGTCTGCTATGGCCACTGTTTCAAGCAGAACACTGGGGCCGGATGGCCTCCAGTACAGACCAGAGTAACCACTCTCAGAACTGAGCTGCATGAAGCAAACAAATGGCAGAACTTTCCTGCTGAGCGGGCTGCACTTTTCTTCTCTCACAATATATTCTGAAAAACAATGTGAGGATCAGTTCTCAAGTTCTATACACTCCTGAATTAAATGGTACTTGGAAACATGTAATTCTGTTCACTGACTATACTATCTTCACCTAATACCTAAATTTTTATATGCACAACTGAGAACTGGTTAGCTTTTTGCTAATGTGTGAACTAAGGTAGAATGAGTAAAAATTAATAAATATATCATACATTTGGAACATCACATTTTTTTCCTCTCACACAGACTTTGACACAAATCATTAGAAAACATCTCCTAAGAGAATATTCCAATGCTCTAATATGATTTAGAAATACATAAGTTTCTGTTTAATGAAAAAAGCACCAAGTTAAAGTAAATGCTACATTTCTTAGTATACAGAAATGGTTACCAGTAAGACTCAAGTAACATTCTTATAAGAAAATAAAGGCTAGTATTAGAATGTTAAAATAGGAAGGTTTCTGAATGAATCCACTTGATAGTGTGTAATATTGACACATAGCTTAGTATCTATTAGTTTCAGAATCTTTTAATTTGAAAAAACAGGATTATCAGTCATTATATAGGGAGAGGGAAAGATGCGATTTCTATGCAAAGTCTTAATTGCAGCAATCTACTAAATAATTATCAATACATCGATATCCTGCACTTTCTTTAAGAAAATGACTTTGTTTTCCCTTCTTGACAAAAATAGCCTTTTGAATTTGAAGTATGTAAAATATATACTAAGTTGTGAGGTTTGATTTTTTTTTAAATGCATAAAAATTACATGGAAGATAAAAAACCAAATCTTTTACTTGATAAATGAGAAAACATGCCTTTTGACTTCCGAGTGCTTTTTAAAAAATAAATGTTTATTTAATAACTTTAGTTTTCTTACCTCTACAGCAGCAGCTGTACTTTAAACAGAATCACACACACAAAAATTTTACAAAAAAATGACAAAAAAGTGAACACTAAGGAACTCTAACATCTTACTCAAGAGGTTGTAAAACTAGAAATCTGATGGATCTTCAAGTGCATTCTAGATAAAACCACTAGAGAAGCCATCATTCCATTTATGAATTATTCATAGGCTTATGCTGCACATGCTTATTTGATCTTGACTGCCTCCCCAGTGTAGTGAAGACATTTTAAACAATTAAGTCCAGAAATATTTAGAATTTCTAAAAAGTATCGACTGAAAGAACTTATGGTAGTGATTATTAAACTCACTGAGATAAATCACACATAACATAATTCTGCTTTTTAGCCATGCCCTCTTCAACTGAAAATGAGCAATAATTCTGTGCATGATCAAGGTTGTGTGGAGATCTCAAGACAATAGCCACAGCATCAAATCCATTGAAATACTATTTTGAGATGCACATTAAAAGAGGGAGGAGTGTAGTTCTGGCTTGTTATTGACAGAAACAAATACTGATGAGGACTCTAATTCCTCCAGTTGCAGGCAACCACACCCTAAACTCCTTTCGTAACTCTTCTCCTGAACCATCTTACAATCATTTACCATTCAAAAAAGCCTCATCATACTGTCAGCTCAGAGATTCTCAGAATAGCTAAGTAACAGAATCTATATATTTTCATGTGGTTAGTTTTTACCTCACAGTAAGAGAATATTTTTATTTCCTAAATACAAGGATTCTGCTTTATGCTACAATAATTAAACTAAACATCAAGAGCAGCTAGTTCATCATCTGAAATATGTCACTCCTACATACTGGTTATGTGTTCCAAGTTTCCATCATCAGCAACTTTCATTATTTGACTCCTACTTCTAAATTGTTAAGGAGACCATTAAGCAAAATTGATCCCACCGCCAATTCTTTAAGAACTGGTCTTCTATAGTCTTTCTGATCCAGTAATTTCTCTTTCATTTTTTCTTCAGACAGTTTTTTTTGTCCTCCTTTAAATAATTTATGTTTATTCTAGTTGCAATAAATATAGGGCATACAACAAAGTTCTCCAATGAAGTCCACAATGCATTTCTTGCCTTGAGGAACAGCAGCCATCTTGGCAGGAAAGCGTCTCTCACTTATTTCTAATATCCTCCTATATCTGGACACATTTTAACAGTTAATCTGGATTAATCTTCCCCACAAGATCTTGTCTGGAATGGCACTCCTAGATATTTCTACTGTTCCAAATTAAAAGGACCTATACGTTAAATACTACTATAAAATCCAGAAGGGTCAAGAAGTCTAAAAGGTATCTAATTAAAGGTTTTGATAAAAATGATTAAGACTCCTCTACTCCTCCCCCTTGTGAAAACATCAGGCAAACACAAAAATATTGACACTTTTAACATTTCCAATTTTTTGCACTCATCTGCCATTACAAACATACAGCATTTACCCAAGAAAGAGTTTGTGATTTGGTGACATCTGACCCAAAGTCTGTATACAGTAGAATCTACCCAGACCTTATGGATTGTTTGGGCTTCTCTTGGGTTCAGCTAATGATTACAAATGGCAAAGAATAGCTAATTTAATTGCAAAAGGTAATGATGCAGTGAACATAAGATTAGTTTCACCCCAGAAGGTGATGTCCTCAAAACAATAATAAAAAGGAGCGATCAAAAGGACAGGAGAAGCTTGTCTTAATGCAAAGACTGGCAAATATTCCTGTATTAAATACTGTAACAAAAAAACAATTTAGCAAAAAAGTGTTGAAAGGGAAAAAAAAAAAAAACAACTCCACACAACTGTACAGTAAGTTATGTTTAAATGTTAAAATTAAATGTTTTCTATGACAGGTTAAGCAGATAATTCAGAGAATGAACATAAAAGCCATTTTATTACAAAGACACTCTGAAGGTCTCAGGAACTCTACAATTCTTCAGGCTAATTCTGAATAGACAATGCGACTTGTATCTAACTCCCAGACAGACAGAGGAGATGCACCCAGCAAGAGACAGAAGTTTTCATCAGTGTAGGCAAGCAGAAATTTTGGTCTACTCAAAATTTTAAGCGACATGCATTTTCAGGTGTTCACCAATACTACACCTGAGTTTTAGATAAACTTCTTCAAATATGAAGAGTACATCAAGAGTAGCACTGGGTTTTCCTTCTGACAATAAGTTTAATATTATCTATAATGCATACCTATCTAGAAAGGAAACAGCTGTTCTTATATTCTTAAAACAGGAAGACCAGTGCGGCACCAGTGTAATGACTATCGCCTTGCTTCTAATACCCGATATAGATACCGCGGACCAGATTCAACTTTTAGTTAATTACAATGATATCATTCAACTTTAACACCATCATACTTTTGAAAAAAAAGGGAAAAAACATAAAACACAGTGACATTTTTATTATCTTAATCCTAAACTATTCAGTTAAAATATTGTATGCACACTCATATACAGTTATGTCACCCATAAGTCAATATAACAGGAATATTTTACAAACACTTGCCTTCAACGTTTCCTACTGAACATGTAAGTTTACTTGATACTTACTGCTTTAATGCTGCCTGCTAGAACCAAACAGCATGTTAGATGACAAAAATGGACAACCTTTTATCATAATGAACAATAAACACATATTCCTTATTTAAATAATCTCCCCATGTATCTGCATATAAATAAACGTGGCCTTCCTGGCAACATTGCTTCAAGTGACTCATCTTATAATCAGCTATAACCTCCAAAGGAGTTATGAATGGTCTCCATGGTCTTTCTTCAGAAACAGGTCCACTTTTTTTTTTAAATACATGCACCCTTTTTAACACTAGGAAGAGTTGATTTTTTTGCTATAGGCTGTTCTGTACCTGTTTTCAAGGCCAAAAAAGCTCTTTTTATCAATATCCCAGAAAATCATGTTTTTTCACTCTGACAAAAAGCTTTAACAAACAACTCGTGCTTTTTAGGGTTACAGTATATTCTGCATTCAATCCCTTTTAAGCAGGATATACACAGAAAGAAATCACTATTTCACCCAGAGGTTATTGACCTACATGCATTCCTTGTACATGGTGATAACCAAATGGAAAAACATATTTTTTACCACTACCAATGCCATCTCTCTTCTAATCAACTTGTCACAGATTTCTATATATAACAGCAGCAAAAGATGGGGTGGAATGTTGATTTTTTTGTTTGGTTTTGCTTGATTTTTTAACAGAAAGCCATCTCAGTAATGAAGCTTTTCTTATTTTTCCTCCCTGTAACTGTCAGTCCTACAAAATTTTTTGTAAATATAAAATTACTACAAAATAACAGTGATTATTTTTCAGCCTTCTACAGTTTCTAATAAGGCATTATCTCCTGGGAAAGAGGTAATCTTCAAAAATTTTGGAGATACACAGCAGTTGATTCCAGGCCTAGACTCTAGTCATTAAAATGATGACCTAAAAGGTCTATGATAGGCATTTTGAAGAGATGCTCATTTTTTCTTTCCTCAGAATCTTTCAGCTGGACTCCGGTTAGACCAACTCAGGAACCCACTAGCATGCTTGAGACAAATTTGTTGCAGATAAAAATTCAATATGAATGCAACAATACCAGTCATCTTAGAAGATAGGCACCTGGCTTAAGATTTAGAGGTCTGGAGTTACGTTTTCTTAGAGTCAAGTTTCCATGGACTTTCACTAATACACTTTAAAAGTAAAGTGGTCATTGACTTGGTGATGAAGCAATTATCATCTAAGAGTAACTCAAAATTGATAGGGGAGAAAACTGATAATGGTAAACAGTTATTTACAGGTAAGTTTTTAATCACAGGCAATTCTAAGTGACAGTGAACTCAGGTGAGATATTCGATTATTTTAAACAGAAAAGAAGAGGATTGGTCAAATTCTGTATTAGGTCTTCTGGGAGCCTGAGTGGAAAATCTAGACACCACTCCTAACTTCTGCAAACTACAGACATTTCAAAATGCTCCTATCTGAAGATGTCAGTCAGGGGTCAATGCCCACGTTCATAGTCTTAGCTTCGTTAGATAAAGCAAGATTTTTGATGAAGAATTTCATTTTTGGTTTTTCTTGTTTCCTTTTGTCAAATGTAAGGATATAAGAATTGTCACAGGTTAAATCCCTTTATCACTTTGCCTTCTGGAGCCTTCATTTTGCCATCAATATTTGATGTAGTATAGGCATATTTTAAAAGTAACAGAATAAAGGAACACAGGTAAGGAACACTAATTGAAATTATGAAATTGAAACATGCTTTAGGTGATCCTGCTTTAGCAGGGGGTTGGAATAGATCTTCAAGTCCCTTCCAACCCCTACTGTTCTGAAAGTATTAGCAACTGAATATTGCTTGGAGAACAGAAATTTTCTTTCCAAAATCATGTTGAAATTGCATAGCTTGAACAGTCTAGTTTCCTCCAAAATTATGCTGATCCCAATTTTAGAATGAAAATGTAGCACTGACGGAAGTTTCAGGTGGAAAAAAAAGCTGAAGTCTCCTGATCTAGTGAAGGAATACAAAGGGCTTACTTATGAACAAAAATAATTAAGCTATATTATGTTGATATTACACAAAATTTAGTAAAATAACGATGTAATACCTCATTTATTTGCACACAGTCATTTGGTACAATAGGGAAGTGTTTATAGACACAATGTTTTGACTCTAAACAACTGCCAAATGAGAAATCTGATTCTATACCATCCAAGAAAGGAAACTAATCCTGAAAAAGCAAACCCATGAGTTAATTGAAGAACTGACAAAAGATCAACTGAATAATAATATCCTTGACATAATCAGTTTCTATTTTTAAGGATAGACCTAAATGACTATACAGAAAGATGCAAACATTTTTTGTACTCAATTTATGAAATTCTACAGAACTCTACTTTTTTGTTTGTCTATAAGAGGTGGCATTCTCAGACAGAAATCTATGCCAACGACACCTTATTACGTACTGTCCTGAATAAGATAAGTTTTAATAATGAGTTAAATAATCTGGACAATATGGTACTAGATTAAATTAATACTGAGAAATCAAAGCAGTGCACAGTTAATAGAGATATTTATATACACAACAAAGGGTGTAAATTAAGTAGAAGGTTGTGTGGTATTAACCAGCAAAAGTTAATATATTATTAGCCGAATTCAATAACCTTTGGCTTTAATGATCACCAATCAATAAACTTACACATAATTATCAAATTAGCATTGTTTTATTTTATATTATACACTGTAAAACCAGTAGGAAAATAAGGGCAACTCTAGCAAAAGGAAAGTATTTAACCACTAGTAACAGACAAAAAAACACCAAGTTGCCTACTCTTAAAATGCTCATATTCAAGACAACTGATAGAGTCTTCTCTATGAATGGGTAGTTCTGAGCAGTTCTGAGATTAGCAAATTGTAGGCAAGGGAATACTCTTGTTGGTGATATGTTCAAGTATATCATGATTTGTTAAAAGAAAATTCTTACCACAGCTTTGGCTGAACTTTCCTGCAAATCCCACAATAATATGTTATTATCAGCCAGTGAAATAATCTTTTTACCGTCTCCCATTGGTTCCCACATAACACTGTAAAACAAGAAGAAAATGAAAACAACCTAACATTAAAACCAATCAGAATTTGCACTAGAAAGCCATTTGAAACCTATGGATCTCACCCATACCAAATCATATTAAACCATATTCCTTATGGTTTCTTTCAGCTGCAATCCATCCTGTATTTTAAGTGCAAAATCTGCCACAAACTGGCAATCCAGCAATTTTTACTCATACTAGATGAACATTATGGCAGCATCAGTTACTTAAAAACTATGTGATACCAAAAACTTAGGCTTGCTTATAGAATCTTTTAGTCAGTGCTAATATACACATCCGTTTCTTTTCTTTTTGAATGCCCTTTGGCATCCAGTCCAAATCTGTGAAAAAAAGGAAAGCCAAGCAAGCTTCCCTAGGTGCTAGCATAACTGCAAAAAGAGACCTTCTTGAAATCTTTACTCCATTTATCATTCATTCTGAATATTGAATCATACAGTGATTGTGAAAAAACAGTGGCTATGTCACTGTAGCAGTCATTCAGCATACATACCCAGAACCTCCCCCAGCAACAAAACCTTAACATACACTCACTTTCAGTGCTTCAGCTTGAAATGGCATTTTTAATATATAATGTTGTGCATCCTTTCTGAAGATGCAAAAATCATAAGCCTTAGAGCTTTGATGCAAACCTCTTCCAGTTCAGCAGCTGTCATTGCTGGAGATAAGAATAAGGTTAAAAGAATAATATTTATCATTTGAAGAGAAAGGGTGTCCATATCCAACACTTTCAAAAGAAAGTCGTGCAGCCTCCTAATTATCTTATCCTGAGACAATATAGCTGAAGGCAGAGATCACAACTTTAGTATCAACAGCTACGTGGAGAAACTTCTTCCCAGCTCTAGACAAAAACTTAAGTTATTCAAAGGAGTTGGCTGTGCTGTTCATCATTAGTGCACGTACAAAGAAGTTAACTTTTGAGGTTTTTCAAGAGTCCATCACTAGACTTAAGTTTTCTAGTCTGTTTAGCTTTTTGCATGAATCAATTCAGTATCTGAATTGAAGAGAGAAAATAAAGTTTTAAGAGTAGATGTAACCTTGGGCAAGTGAAACAACAGGCAGCCCCCAGGTACCCTCCTAACTCAGTGCTGCGCACTAACCATACTCCTATTATATCCACAGTTCTGCATTACTCCTACCTTCCTAAGACAGTGGGTGTGACTAGGCTGGCCCCATCTAACCACAGAACTCCATCTACTTTTATGGTATAAAACACAAGGGAAAAAATATAGGAAGTTGTAGGTAACAATGTGACACAATCATTTTTTCATACAGAAGTGAAACACATCCTCAGTTATTCTCAGAAGATACCTTCCTCTTAAAATCCTCTTGCTTCTTCCGTGAAGACTTTCACAGCTTTTTACTTTACCCATTTAGTAAAGCAAGCATTAGATATATAGGCAAATGACTGCACCTGTTTGCTTACAGAGAAGCCAGACTATGCAGAGAACATAGAACTAAGCCCAAAAAAAGGAAATTAACAATGGGTAGATGACAAGTCTGGAACTATAACTAAAAGGGTGTGTTGGCTGACTCCTTAACCACTGAACTTTTCCCTAAGGCAACCAAGTAGATCAAAGAAAGGACAAGCTTCTGCTAGAACCATGACCCACATCCTAATTATATTGTCAATCCATGGAAACGAACTACTTTAAAAAGTTTATTTGTACTGAGTTCTCTTGTATTAGGACAAAAATAATTTCATTCAGCATATTCAGCTATCACCATGTTTTTAAATGTGTTTTAACAGGGACACAGACCTATAATGATTCCATGACTTGCTTTAAATGAGCTTGTTTTGTCTGTAGTGTGGTCAATTTTATTTTCAAAAGTGTTTCTTAAAGTTGAATAGTGAAACCTGGAAAACCTTATAAACAACTGAAAATGAGAGTTGATAATAAAAATTATGAAGCCATTTCCATTACACACTTGACAGTCATTTTGCCCACAACAATGAGAAGTAACTCGCATTGGCATTTCAGAATTTCATACAGTTCTGCTGCACATATATCAATTGGATACTTCAAAGATACTAAAATATTTTATGAAGACATAATAGTATTAAAAAAAATAATCACTATAACCCACACATGATCACAGCCAGCCTTCTACAACCCAATTTTCCAAGGTGAAATTAAGACAACAGTATCATCACATAACTGAACGGGTAGCTAAAAAAAAAAAATATCTTTGGACCGATTTCTGATCACATTTATTTTAAATCCAGCATGATTCTTATAAATTGTTGAAAGTATAACTGTTTTTTGGTATTGTTACCTGTAGATATATTCTTAATTCTAGACAATGAAATATGGTTTGACTAATGGACTCTTTAGGAGTTCGTCCACGCAGAGATCAGTATTCTTTATGCCTGATGAGGTATTTACCCTTTTTCTGCACCGATCACTGAACTTGCAGCTGTAAAAGCTGGACTGGAAGCATTTTATTTGATAGTTTCCAAAGGTAGGAAGAAATTGCACATCTCTGAGTGTCACTGAGCTTCAAGGTAAAGAATTTTAATAGTTGAATATAGTGTGTTAATTAGAGCCAAATATAACCCAGCTGACATCCCTAGGAATGAAAAGGTCTCTCCACATTCACTCTGTCCTTGTGAGATGTCCATTTTCCTTCTACTTAACTCATCTTTTACGAAAGTTCATTGTTTAATGGGTGTGGTTGCAGTGGTCATTCAGATTTTATAATCTAAGTGAAGGTTACCCAAATTGCTTTGTAACATATTCAGTTGCATTCTGTAGTCCTGACAATGTCAAACATGTAATACCATAGAGAAGGGGTAAATAAAATATTCCTGAGGGAAAAATAAAATGGCTTTCAAAGATATAAATTTTAGAAAAACTGAAGTTTTCATTTAGAACAATTTTCAGGCACAGCAGAGGTGGCGATAATCTTCAGAAAGGAAAACAGATAAACCCGGCAGTACTGTTTTCCTGAGTGTGCCAACAGTTGCTGATGCTTACAGATTCGGAAACAGACAAGATAATTGTCAAACTCGCAGCTGCCACTCAGAAACTGAGTGTCAGCTTGAGGGCTGCTCTTTAGATAAACTATAAACAGCAGACAAGCAATTATATTTGTTGCCTTTTACCCTATTTTGTTATCATCTGACTCCTGATGCTTCAAATTAGCTTCTAGCTAGCAGTTTTTAGTTAAAAAATATAAATAAATTAAATCAAATCCTACAGACAACAATTTCCTCATAAAGAAAAAGAAGAGAATTTAAAGTATTCACTCAAATGCACATGAAAGGACTCTATTATCTGTGGTTTATGCTGAAAAGATAGTTAACACCATAATTTATTAACACACTGAGCATCTACAAATGAACAATTCAAAGTTCTCCGTGACAGACTAAATAAGAATAAAGCAACACGCAAACACTTCCATAGATGTGAACTGCAGTCAGCCACAATGTGTTGGACAAAGCAAGCATTAACTACTGCTTCCCCATAATTATAGAAGTGACAACCATTTATTTCTTTAAGTGGAAAATTTTTGCTAGACTGAAAATGCTCATGCGCAGCAAAATAGAAAATATACCCAAACATCTGGTAACTCAGCAGAACATCCTGCAACCATAACCTAGCCCATCAGAAAATATCATGTGTTATAAACCCAAATGTCCTGTCTTCTTTACAGTAGAGTGATTCAAATTTCAAGAGAACTCTGCTAACACAGCGACTGGGACATCATTCTAAGAGTAAGCAGATCAGAGTGAGGACAGCCTGAAACCCACAGTTCTTCCTCCTTACCCAGTGCTCTACAGAGAATCCATATTTCTGAATGAAAACAGTTCTGGCTATCTCACAGTGTATTAAAGTCCATGCTGCTGGAAGCATGTGGAAGTTAAACTGTGTCTCAAAATTCTCAGCCATTGAAATATATTTTGGTGTCCAAATCCTCAAGACACAGTAGAACAACCACAGCTTCCTAAAAACTCTGAAAGTTAAGAAACGATCAATTTATTTTAGGTACCTTTTTGGGCTGAGAGGCTACTGAGAAGAATGAGAAATGAAGTTAAAGATTATTTTGGACAAGAACCCCAGAGACACCTGGGCTTTATTGTTGCTCTGAATTTAATTTTACATTCAGAAAAAGAACAGTTGTACAAATGACTACAAGAGTACCCCAATAAAGAGGTGACAAAGAAAAAAACGCTTGCCTGAAATTTTTTTTTTTCATTAAATTATCATACTCCAGTGTTGGGAACCTCAAAGCCTTTTTGAAAAATCATAACGCAGAGTGCAAAATAATAAAGGGTCATCCTCAATATTTGTTTTTACTTCACTGCATCTCCTTGTCTACTGAAGATGCAATTAAATTTATAGTGAGAAAAATAATTTTGATTCTTGCTTTAGAGACATAATCAATTTCATGACTGAAAAGGTATGTATATACTTGTAAATATAAAGCCAGTCTGAATCCTGGGAGTTCACAATCGAACAAAAAGCATGCTAGTGAATTTGTTACATGAAAGTGAGACATAGGACACATTGATTTTCGGTAGGTGCTCCTAAATATCCATTTTGTAGGAACAACTATTAAATTCCCATGCAGCTATTCATGATTTAAAGTAATGACCAAGAGAACACCACATGGTTCACTAACTATCTCAGACTTCCGACTGGTTGGCCATGGCTTTACATATTAATAATACGTAAGACAGCAAAGTAAAATCATGCAAATTGATTATTCAGAATCTATATATAAACTAAACTGATAAAAGTAGTTTTGTAGCATGGTTTTATCAAGGTCATGGGGGCTGTGCAAGTTCATTTGATATTGGAGACAAGTCCCTACAGCTGATTAATGATAGTATGAGTCTAATTTTGCCTGTTTGTTATCACATGTATTTACTCTAGACAGATGCGGAATGTTAATTCACCTTTCCAGAAAGTGTATTACTTTAAAATATAAAAGGTATACTAGATTGTTTTAGGACACTGCCTTCTCTTCTAAGGTGGGCCTCTTACTAGCATATCCAGGATATTATCAGATATCCTGGATTTTTGCTCAACTTCATGATTTTTGGAATAGATTGTTCTTGAGCCTTGAGAAGGGGATCCTTGAATATTAAAGAGCTTTCCAGAAGTTCTCTTCCCTCTAGGGCCCTACCACATAGGACTTATTCAAGCAGACCCCTGAAGATGTCAAAGTCAAGGGTTATGAGCATGGTTTTTGCTCTGCTCCCTCCTCTCAGCATCCTGAGCTCAACCATCTCATGGTGACTGTAGCCAAGGCTGCCTTTGACCTTCCCATCCACAACGTGCTCTTCCCTCTTTCTAAGTATGAGGTCCAAGCAGAGCAGCTCTATTCATTGGCTCCTGTCATTCCGGTCAGGAAGCTGTTATTGATGCTCTCCAGGAACTACCTGGATTGCTTATGTCCTTCCAGCAGAGAGCAGTGTGATTCAAGCCCCACATGAGGACAAGAACCTGCAAATATAAGACTACTTGTAGCTGTCTGTAGAAGGCCTTATGTGACAAGGAGTCACATGGAAAAGGAGGGATAATGGGTAAAAGTTACTTCCAAAGAGATTTTGATTAGACACAGGAGGAAAAAATTTTCATAATGAGAAAAATCAGGCATTAGAATGATCTTTCCAAGGAAGTGGTGGATTCCCAAACATTGGACAATTCTAAGATTCAGCTGGACAGGGTGCTGGGACATCTTTAGCAGACCGTGTTTTCCAGGAAAGGGTGGACCTTTCCTGGATACCTGAGGTCCCTTCCAACCTTATACTCTATGGATTCGATGATACAATTGTTCTTCCTAGAGCAGACACCCATTACTGTGTCACCTGTAGTGGTCTGATCTTTAATCCTTACTCACAAGCTCTCATTTGGCTCATCATTTATCCCCAGCAGAGTCCCATGAACTCTCCTTGTCATCATCATCCCAGCCTGGCCTCCCTAAAAGCCTCAGGACTCATTTTGTCTTCAGCCTGAGTAACTGACAAACGAATTAGCACATAAAGACAGCTTACTAACAGCTCTCTTAGTAAGTTTTTGCTTGTTTCTGAGTGTTCTTTGTTTGCCTTGTTTTGGGTTTGCTTTTTAAATGAAAGCTGGGAGGCTGTTCTATTCCTTATTTGTTTTTGGAGGACAAAGAAGAGCTTTTCTACCGGTGGGTTTAATTAAAATAGTTACGCATGATTTCTGACATTCTATAAAACATGAAATGCAGTCTAAAGAATACAACAGATTAAGTTAGTATTTCCTCAACTTAATTAATATTAGTTTATTTATAACAAGAATACTTAAATATTGTATCAGAACACTCACAAATAATAATCCAAGGCAAATATGCAAACTCCTTTTAACTTCACTGTGGTTCATCTGTGCCTTCCTACGCTACTCAAGTGCTAAATACATGTCTACATACAGGACAGTTTTTCCATTTCCATTATGTTGCTTGAATAAGACTTAGGAAAAAACCCAAATGAATATTATGGATAAGTAACATGTAACAAAAGCTTGTCTGTTGAAGATTGGTACGCTGGTCAAGGTAGGAAAAACTTTTTAGTAGTACGACTGCCTGGCAGGAAAGCACATGGGGACCCGTCAGACAGAAGAGCCTCTGGAGGCCACACAATGCAAATACTTTTTCTATGTACTAATGTAAAGACTAAGGGCTGAAACAAGCTCATTTCTGAAACAGCTGGAATGGGCAAAAGCAATCTCTGCAGACTCATTTGAGAGAAAATACATATCTACTTTTGGGGGAGGGACAGAATTTGAGTATTTTCATATGGGATTTTTCAAAAGATGGCAACACGGATATAGCATCTCCTTGCTAATTTACTGCTGTTTGTAGCAAACACAGGCCATCTGCAAGGTTGGATGGGGGCAAAAAAATCCAACAAAACAATATTCATTCAAGTACACTTCTCCAGTGATTGGAAACACGTGCTTAAGAAAACTGGTTGCCTAGGATCTGCACTGATAGTAGAGGAAATTCACTTTTCATGTTCAAAAGAACAACCACCCCAAGGATGATGAAGGCACAGACCTGATGTAGGTCTCTAACACCCCTAATCCAGTGACTGTGGATACTGGGGGAATTTGAGGTGAACAAACTGCAGGAAGTGGTGGGACCCTAGCTAGTGCATTCTCACTAAATAACCTCTCCATCAACATTGCCTGAGACCGAGCACTAGGCTGGATGGACTGTTTGAGGCTCCAGGGCACCCCTTAAGTTCTCACACATATTTTACCAAATAGATGCACTTAATTACAAATGTACAAGGATTCATTTTTTATCCAATAGATATTAAAGACATTTCAAAGCCCTGAATTTTTAACTACCGTGTATGCATGTGTCAGCACAATCCATCATCCCAAAATACTGCACTAGGAAGGAATTTACTCTGAGAAACAAATAATCTAAATAGTAAATGCTTAATGGGCTTTGGAGAGCAAACGAGTCTGAGACCAAAACAACAGAGACACCTGTTCAAAGCTAGTTCCCCGTGAACATTTAGAGTTCCCTGCATAACCACTTTTTTCCATTTCTGCAATGTCTCTTTTTTTTTTTAAACATACCCCACCAACATTTTAAGCAATTTAATAAAAACTGAAAATAAACCCCATCTGGTATCTATTTAACCTGCAAATTAAGATGGGGCAGACTGCAACCTATTTTTTTTTAGTACTAAGAATACCTAAAATGGTATTGTAAATAAGAAGTGTCCCCCCCCCCAAAAAAAAAAAACAAAACACAAATTTTTCACTATGGAATTAATTCACTCAGGAATTTTGCACTTGAAATCTTTGCATTTTGGCTCACATGAAGAACAGTAAGCAGGGGATGAAAAAATAGTCTTCAGCTTAGACCAAACAAGCAATTAATAGATCTATTTGTTTGCCTAATTTAAGCACCTGCTTAATCTTCTGAACTCTATGCCATACAAGAGTTTCAGTAAAAATTCTGATGGGTCCAGATTCAAAGCTTAAGGGCAGTAAACCATCTCAGTAACTGAAAACAAATAGTTATGCTTAATTTTTAAACACAGTAACTCATACAATCCAGACAAAATACACATTTCTCTTTCACTTGTCTGTAATGTCCTGGAGATCAGATTTTTGCCCAAGTTTTTGACAAGACTAGCAAATTATTTCAGATGATCTTGAGCAGGACAGGCACGGTGTTCAGACACACATGAGGAAAGTTTAGGATTTTAGTCACAATGGATTGGAAATACTCTTTTGGTCTTGGTTCACAGAAGAGAACTAGTATTAAATATGTCCCTGATAGGTTTTAAGAAGAAATTTCAGAGACATTTGAGAACAGAATTCAAAGGAGATAAGAACTAATCCTGTGCTTCCTTAGCTTAATCTTAACACCAGCAAACAATTGAGCAAAACGAATACCTGACAAACCAAACCTATAAAAAAATGCCTCCTTGTATTCCCTAGTGCACAATACTAGAAACAAAAATCTGTGAGGTAAATATTCAGCTGTAAGTCTGCCTTAATGGAAAAGAAAAACAATGCAGGAAGATGAACCTTTGTGAAAAAAAGTTAAGAAATGAAGTAGAGCAGGGAAAATACAAACAAAAGTCCAAGCAAGTAAGGCCCTGATGCAGGAAGCGATGACAGAGTACATAACAAGTTCCACTTTCAAGACAGCAAAAAGGGAATTATTTAATACAATCAAACAGCTAGAAAGAAAAGTATTAATATGAAAATGAGTAGCAAAGAATTAAAGGATACTACCATGAGAAATTTAACATTCAGGAAGCCGAGATTTTAGAAAAAAAATAGTACAGACAACACACTTTTGAATACACTGGTATGTGCAAGAACCACTTAATACTTATTACCTTCAATTTTTATTTTCTGTAGTTGAAACTTCATCTACAAGGTTCTAAATAGAAATAGTGGCTACAAATAGATGCTTAAAGCTTACAGTGCAACGTATGACAATTAAAAATCAACTGAATGAACTGTATCTTCTAAAGTCTACTTTTTTCTTATTACCTAAATAACATAATTTTTTATGCAGCTAGATTTTGAAAATGAACTGAGACTGATTTTAAGTATTGTTGCATTTTATATAGTTTAAAATTACTCCTACTAGAATATATTTAAGTATAATGAGATTATAATGGATACCTTACCTAGCAGGTGTCTGAATACAGAAACCAAAGAGGCCCTTTTCCACTCTCATTTAAGGCACTTACAGCAATATCTGACATTGATCTTGCATTATCCTTGTTCAGAGTTGTCACATTTCATTTACAAAAGTTTGCTGTGTTATTCCACAATTTTTTCTTAAAACTCCCTGATAATTGTGAAAAGGACTGGATAAATTGCACAATCACCTCCTACTCTGTATCCTTTCTGACAGACAGACACACACTCCTGGGACTACAGCAGGCCACACTCTTATGGTTTCAACTTTTCCTGTCAGTGGAGAATGGTCAGGTGGTTCCAAAATTTGGTCAAACAACATTGTATTTGGTAAAGTACAGACTGAGGTATGAACAATTCTTTGCCCTGTATCTGTTTAGAAGCAATGGGAACATGTCATATACATACTCACAAAGCAAAGAACTAGAAAACACGCAATAGACAAATTTAACTTTCTTTTAAATAAGAGAAGGGAAGGTGAAAAAACCCCTCTGTCGTACCCTCTGCAGTACTGCAGTTCTCTTTGTCTTTTCTTAGGCAACACAAGAATACCTAAACAGGCATCATATAACGTAACAAATTCCTATCCTTAACAACTATAAATGACTTGCACTTATGCCAAATCAGTTGAGTGACAAAGACTGAAGTGCAAGATCAAATTTATATTCAATACAAAGATTGAAATGCTAAGCATTATACCTTTGCACAACAAAGCAGGTAAGAGAAACACATTAAAACAGTACACAGGCTGCTACTCCATATGTATTTGCAGGACTATAATAAATGTTTTTAATCTTTGAAACATCTGGGACTAAAAATCCAATTTGTATCTTTTTTTTTAAAGATGGAATAGTTTTAAACTATATAGCATGGCTTCTACAATACAAATCTGCACAAAACTAACAGCACAAGTCTATCCTTTAGGCTTTTGCTAGGAGTATAAAATATGCAGAATCCTACCAGGCCATATTGCCATGGGCTGTGTTGTCAAGGTGACAGAGTAGCTCCAGGGTTTGAGTGTTGCTTGATGAATCATCAGGGGATTCATGACTGCCTGATTCCAATTCCTTCGGCATCCTCCAAACAGCAGCACATGTCATGACTTTACTGTCTGAAGCTAAGCAACAGAGAATAATGTCAACAGATCATTGTATTGGAGACACATTTTGTATACAGTGCATCAACATTTATACAAATCTATAAGCAATGCACATCTGCTGTTTAAAATATTTAAAAATATAATACCAAGATGAATTGAAAGGATGCAGAGAGTGGATAGAGTGAGCAGGGACCTCAAGTTAGCAGTCAAGTTGCTGCAAAACTTGTCATTAGCACACAATGCGCTTCTCCCTGTGTAAAGGCGAAACTCGGCGCTTGCGAAAGCCTAACTCTTCGGGAGGCGAGTTTTCCCAGCTTCATTCCCCATCCGGATGTTAATGAAGACAACCCATAAGTTTCACTGCTCAACTCCTTAACAATAGGAATTGAGACATCATTTTAACGTTTTCCTTTTCAGGACTATCATCAGTTGAATCTCTAGCGTTATGTCACATCCTCCACTACCCATGGCTGTTTACTGCAAATTTGAGTTTTCCATGTAAGGGCATACATCTAATTCTAATAAAAACAGCTTCCAAAAGACAAACTGAATTTCGACACAGGTAACAAATATTACGATGCGCGATGAACAAGCCAACTGAAGACAGAGGAGAAAATACCAAGTGGTCTATGCACACATGCCTAATACTGCATTTCACAGCAGTGCAAAATGGGAGGAAAGCAAAGCAGTACTGCACATGTTCAAGTTGTTCCAGACACTGGTTCACAGGAGATGACCAGGTCAGTATGATCCACTACAGCAGGAACAAACAAGCCACAGCAATATCAGGCAAAACCAGGGTAGTGACTACCTGCTGGAGGATGTGTTAAATGAGCAGTCCAGACGACAAGCAGTAATGAATAATGCTTTCTGTTCTGAGGTCATTTTGCATGCCTCTCTCACAGGTCTGATTCCAAGTACGTTTTAGCTAATTTTAATGCAGATTGCCTGATTACAGAGCCGTGACCAACTTGGATCAGTGGAAAGGAAAACAGGAACAATTCTAATGAGAGTGTTTTCAAGAGGAAGGCTGGTATAACAATGAGGGAAAAATGTCTCTATTATAAAGTTCACCAATCTGGATATTCTATATGCAAAAAAGACATCCAAAAATCAGAAAGACAAAAGGTACTTAATATGTAGTGATATATAGCAAATAAATCCAAAATGCAAGAACCCATATGCATTTAGGAAGTCGTCATAAGAAATAAAACCCCTGGGTAGTTAAGTCAAACCGAAGAGAAAAGGGTTATTTTTGTGAGGAGAGAGGTAGGAGGGGGGCTTAAGATTCAAGCACAGTATTCAGAACACAGAAACACTGAGTATTCAAAAGACTGTACTAAATTTAAAATATGAGGTACATCACTGTATATGCCAAATTACTATAAACAAGCGGAATACAGTCTAAGACAACCATATATCTAAAGATGATGGATAATCCCTTATTTATTAACACTTAACTGAACTTTTACTAATTGCAATGCACACTAACGCAACAGCTATTTCCAAATCATTTGAGCCAAATCCTTTACTCCAAATCCACATGCCACTGAACGAAGAGAAGGAAGCAGCAGCAGATGGCTACCTTTCAACAAAGGGCAAATCAACAGCAGGCATTGTACACCATACAAACAATAAATAACTTAAACTGAAAGTGCAATATAATTCAAGAAGGTGAGATTTATTGAATGTTTTGCCTCAATACTCAATATGTGACAGAAAATTAAAGAACACCACAGAGAAGTTTCTGTTCAGTGGTAACTTCTGAAACGTCTGTACCACACATGTAAAAGGGCAGGTTCTTCCTCTGTCACCAACATTAAGAGAAAAACAAAAGCAAATCATGGAAAACAAACTACACATTTCTCAAACCATCCTTCCTCTCAGTAGTCTTAAGACAGCCTTGAAATTTTTAACTTCTTACAACTGGAACATTCTGAAATTCTGATGGTATGTTCCTACAGTTAACTTTAAAAAAAATATTTAGGTTCTTGCACAATCATATTTCCAGACTGAAAATCCTGAAATGAGATTGAGGGAGGCTGAAAGAAACCAGTATATGAGTGGGGGGGGGGGGGGGAAGGGTGCACACATATATAAATATATGCATGCATACATGTCCACTTTTTTTATATATATACACACACACCCCAAAAAAAAAAAATCACCCTGAAACTCGATGTGACCCAGGTTCCTCTAACACTTTTGAAAATTGTCAGAAGCCACCAATGAAACAAATCCGCTTGCTTGAATGTTTAATGTGTGCAGCAATCCTACACAGCTTTGATATTTGTTTTCAAATTACCACAACTAATGCTGCTAGGGAGCAAGACTGAAATGCACACTGACACTTCAGGAAGAAAAGATTCGCTTGAGGAGTGAAAACAAGTTTATCAGATTTCCAGATTCTGCAGATCTATTGATGCCATTCCTTGTACCATTGAAGCATATAGTGTCCTCTCTGGAAAGCTGTTCAGCTGCTCTGATGATGTGCCATTTGCTCTTCCAGAATGCAAGAGAAGCTTATCTTCTTGAAATATAATTTGGCCATATTAGATTTTTGTATTAATGGCTGTTATTATTATGCTACACAATTATTTGTAATATTAAATTCTTATAATTTAAAAAGTTGTTCGAAGTCTTCTATATTAACACATAACTTTAAAATATGATTCTAAACTTAAAGATATCTTCCAAACTTATTAAGGATCCCAACAGCAGAGTAATCATTCATACTTTCTCAAATAGTAGAAGTAGCTATTTTCTTCTGACCATGTTCACAGAAATAGAAATACAAAAGTATCTATCTACCTTTCATTAACATTAAGAAAGCCTCTTTAACTATAAACAGAAGAAATCTATTTCCTTCTCATTATTATATTAATTACATTTTGGCATTTATTAAAAATTTCTTCTCACATTACAATCATACATGTAAAAAAATCAGCTTATTACATCTGTCTCCTCCTTGTAACAGAAAATCCTGTAAACAACTAGTAACAATAAAGGGGTCCAGAGTGCAGCCTGTCACAGAAATACACAGGTAGGATTCACTCCCACTCCGTGCCTCCTTCACTTCACTGGGACTAGCAGTGTAGATAAAATCCACTATGTCAGAAAGGGAAAGAGAAAAAGCCAACACACACAAAACCACTCAACAATCCTTGACTTTCAGCTGGGTTTGGAGGTGTTCATGGAAAACAACAGACTGCTTTCCAGCCTATGAGTGACCATCCATCATGAGGAACTGCACATGCACTGCAAATCTTGATTCTAACTTTAAACTTTGGACAAATAATGGAATTAGATATATGGGTGAATCCTGGACTTGAACTCGAGCACTATTCATTTCTCTTTGCACTTTTTACGTGCTTATCTACAATTCTGACTTTATTAATTCCCAGATGTGTGAAACCAAAATGGAATTGCCATGGCCTCGACAGAGAAGAAATTTAGATATGGGTGGCCTTAAGCAAGGCTTAATTTCCCTTTATATAAGGAACTTCTTAAAAAATACCACTTTCTCCCTGGTAAAAGAGCTGGTGAATGCTAGTGCTGAGTGAAAGTGTCACTTTGTCACAACAGATGATTGAAGTGGACCTTTTATGTGGGTCACGATTTCTCTTAATCAAATAACTGCTAGCAACAAACCTAGAAGAACCCATGGTCAGGTAACTCTCACAGAATCACAGAATAATAAGGTTGGAAAAGACCTTTAAGATCATCAAGTCCAACCATTCACATACTAAACTAAACCATATCCCTAAGTACTTCATCTACCCTTTTTTTTGAACACATCCAGGGAAGGTGACTCAACCACCTCCCTGGGCAGCCTGTTCCAGGCACTGACAACTCTTTCAGTAAAAAATTTTTTCCTAACATCCAATCTAAACCTGCCCTGGCACAGCTTCATGCCATTCCCCCTTGTCCTATCACCTGTCACCTGGCTGAAGAGACCATCACCTACCTCTCTATAACCTCCCTTCAGGTAATTGTAGGCAGTGATAAGGTCTCCCCTCAGCCTCCTCTTCTCTAAGCTAAACAGCCCCAGCTCCCTCAGCCGCTCCTCAGAGGATTTGCCCTCCAGCCCCTTCACCAGCCTGGTTGCCCTTCTCTGGACTCGCTCCAGGACCTCCATGTCCTTCTTGTGGTGAGGAGCCCAGAACTGGACACAGTACTCGAGGTGTGGCCTCACCAATGCCGAGTACAGGGGCACAATCACTTCCCTAGACCTACTGGCCACACTGTTTTTGATACAAGCCAAGATGCCATTGGCCTTCTTGGCCGCCTGGGCACACTGCTGACTCATATTCAGTCTGCAGTCAACCAACACCCCCAGGTCCTTCTCTGCCTGACAGCTCTCCAGCCAGTCTCCCCCAAGCCTGTAGCGCTGCATGGGGTTATTATGTCCTATGTGCAGCACTCTACACTTGGCCTTGTTAAACTTCATCCCATTGGTCTCAGCCCATCATTCCAGTCTGTTCAGATCCCTCTGAAGAGCCTCCCTACTCTCAGGCAGATCAACACTTCCTCCTAGTTTAGTGTCATCTGCAAAGTTAGTGAGGGAGCATTCAATCCCTTCGTCGAGATCATTGATAAAGATGTTGAACAAGACTGGACCCAGGACTGAGCCCTGGGGGACGCCACTCGTGACCGGCCTCCAGCTGGATTTTCTTCCATTCACCACCACCCTCTGGGTTCGGCCATCCAGCCAGTTTTTAACCCAGCTGAGGGTCCACCTGTCCAGGCCAGTGGCAGCCAGTTTCTCAGTCAGAATTCTGTGAGAAACCGTGTCAAAGGCTTTACCAAAGTCCAGGTAGATCACATCCACAGCCTTCCCCTCGTCCATTAAGCGGGTCACCTTGTCATAGAAGGTGATCAGGTTAGTTTGACAGGATCTACCTTTTGCAAACCCATGTTGACTAGGCCTGATCCCCCGGCCATCGTGCATGTGCTGCATGATAGCTCCCAAGATGACCCTCTCCATGGTCTTCCCTGGGACTGAGGTCAGACTGACAGGCCTGTAGTTCCCTGGATCCTCCTTCTGACCCTTCTTGTATATGGGTGTAACATCTGCCAGCCTCTCACTGCATAGAAATCTAAGTAGCACACAGGATTTGTGGAATTACCCGTGTAGCCTTATTTCCCAAGTGATCATGTCAAAATTTAAAAAGCCAATATTACTAAGTGTTTCTACCACCTCTGCAGTGTCATTGCTTACCTAGAATACCTACAGGTAAAGAGAAATTCCAGATTTTCCCTTATTTTACTATCTTCACATCACCCTACCAGATATAAAAATGTAAAATGGCTACATTTAAATCTACTATCTCTGGTGTTATTTCTTTAAAATGTTAAACAACCGATATTAATGTGATATTTAAATGATAATGCCAGTTGTTCTACAAAAGAAAGAAAAACGAGCAAAACACATTGTGTCTAAGTTATGCTTCTGTGCCTTCCTTAAAGCTATTTACATAATTGGAAAGCACTTTTCCTTTCCTACCTCATAGTGAAACCAGAATTTTTATTTATATCACAGCACAATGCGGAAGAGAATGGATAAGGTTAAGCTACTCTCTGTTGTAGCCACACCACTGAGCTTACTAAGAAAAATGTTAGTGGGTTTAACTAAGCACTACTGAACCTGTCTTGTGAACCTGAAAGTTACAGTTTCATAGAGAACAAGTGAAAGGCTTACAGAAGGGAGGCCTCACTGTATTCCTAAATCATCATTCACATAAAACGATCCAGGAATGAGACAATGAACTGTTTAATCTTTGTCACAGTTGTTCCTCTTCATTCAAGAGAAATCCCTTGCCTAATTCATGGTGCATTTTCTGTATACCTTTGCTAGGGATAGAGCTTGATGTACTATTTCAACTGCCACAAATTCTTGTTAAGCACTGTTTTCCCAAGTTCAGTACTATTTTGTGGCAGAGGACACCATCTCTTAGAGAGACTGTACCTAGATTCATCTGCGTGGTTCTGATTAAATGTTCCAGGCTTAGAAACAAACAAACCAGAATTCAAGGAGTAGGCAAATAATCCCATGTTTTGATAACACAAAGTTAGGAAGCAGCTACACACCATGCTCGCACTTATGAAGGTGCAGTAACCATCTGCAGGAAATAAACTTTGTCAAGTTCAACCAAAGCCTAAGAGAGATAATCATGGCTACAGAGCATGAGGCTGCCTTTAGATGCCCACTTTACAAGTCGAGCAAGTGAGAAAACTCTGCATGCAGAGCATGCAATTTGCAAAGGGTCACAACTTGGTCAAATCAATACCAATTTTCACTGCAGCACTCAAAAGGACTTCTCAATGAGGGCTCTTTCCATGACAATTTTCAGCTTTCCACTACTAGCTGTTTCAACACACACACACACACACACACACACACACACAAAGTAAAAGTTGTAGACGAGGGAAGCATCCTGTTTGTCTTCCTCCAAACGCTGATCCCCTTGGAGTGTTGCTCCAGCTTACAGCAGTAGCCTCTGAGAAAGAAAAAAAGAAAACTGGAAAAAACCCCACAAAACAAAAACCAATGAACAATGTGCCTGAAAAGTAAATATAACAGGAAGTTATTAATGAGAGTTTGAAAAGAAACACATATGTAACATTAACTACAAGTTCTTGTTACTCCTTTATAGAGTAATGTCACACCAAGAGATCAATTCAGCAGCAGCCAGCAGACATCCCTTAACAACTACACAATCACAAGTTTGGAAAAGACCTTTAAGATCACCGAGTCCAACCATTCCCATCCTATGCTAAACCATACCCCAAGTACCTCATCTATCCTTTTTTTAAACACATCCAGGGATGGTGACTCAACCACCTCCCTGGGCAGCCTGTTCCAGGCCCCAACAACTCTTTCAATGAAGAGTCATTTCAGGACTAGATGCAAAAAGTATGGATACAAGAACAGAGACTGCTGATTTCAGTTGCAATACATTTGCTCAGGACACTGAAAGTCATTCCCACCCTTACAGAAAAGTAAGTTTTAATGAATTTGCAGATTTTGAAGCTAGAAGGGTTTTGCCTGTGCACTCACACAACCCTTGAATCTGCCTCAGCAATTCTTACAGTCGAAGACTTACATAATGAAAGAAGTGAGCTCTGTCACATCTCCAGATTTAGAGAAAAGAACCTAAACATTTTAAGTCATTCGGAATTATTATAAAGATTTTTTCAGAAAATGCCACAGACTGAACAACTACAAGGAATTCATCAGAACATCAAGTGTCATAAAAATCTGTTTACATAGACTTCTTGAAAGATAGTTTATTCTCTTTAATAGATAACAGCTTTTAAAAGGACATAACATGTAAACCCAGTAAATGTACTAAGAAACCAACTGATATCTGGATGACTGATGCAATAAATCAGAATATACTTACGTGAAAGATACAGTCTAGTTTGTCACTGTAGAGTGTAAAGGTTCTCACTGAGAACTATATTTGGTTTTATGTTATGGAGACCAAAAAGCTATACTTGCTATGCTGGAGCTGTAAGTTATTTTCCAATTGAAAACAACCCAGTCCATTGTTTTCTCACACAAATCCCTATACTGAAGTTCTCCCTCCTCAAATATGTGGGTTTTTTAAGTTTCTCTAAAGGAAACTCTTGCTACTCAAAAACCTAGTGGTTTACAAAAACCAACCAAAAAAACCCCTGAAACTTTGAAGACACTTCTACCAGTCAAATATTACTAAACCAAATATGAAATAAAAAATCAAAGTGAATATATGGAATATAAATCAAATCCTCACCAGAACCATGGATGCTAATCAATATGCTGCAGTTTCAGCAAAGAGGAGATACATGCAGGGAGCTATGAATTTTGTTTGCCTTCCTCTTTCAGGTGTGGATTGAGTCACACCCAGAACTTGATAAAGTCAGTAAGTATTATCACTTATCCACGTTCTGTCAGCCACAAGTTCATACACTGGAGTCCTTTCTCCAAAAATGAAGCTAGTATTTTTTGCAGACAGTAAATAGAAACATTAAAAAGAATAAAGGGGAATCTTATTTTAAGAGGAGTTGAAAACAATATCCATCTTTATTTATTTGATAAAGCCTAAAACAGGATTTTAAGAAGTTACTCCCCCCCAAAGTGTTAATTAGGTGTTGTCATAATACAAAGGGAAAAGTCTAAGTGTCATGTTGAATGGACACAGAAGAAATACTACCACCTGCCCTCTCACCCCTACACCCCCCACCCAACATACTAAGTGGATTTTGATCCCAGTTGCATGGGTCCACATCAGCCAGTTTTATAATTCACTGCTGTTCAGTCATTTACCTTTCTTTCATCTGGTACCGCTTGCTGAATAAAACCTCCCATGTCACTGAAGTATGTTCGGACATATTTAACAACTGCAGTCCTGACCTGCCAGAGGCTTACAGCGATCACCCTCAGCAGACCCGACTCAGCTCTGCTCCATCCTGCCTAACTACATCATTTTACAGAGCATTTTAATATTTGTCTCCAATCATTCTTTCCAGTCTTTCTTAACACATATGATGAATCCCCCTCAATTGTTTTTCCTTCTCCCAAAAGAAGATATTCAAGACAGTTATTGCTAGTTTCCTGTTCTCTTTTTGAATAATTTCAAAACATATTTTGTATGTACATTAGTAATTCAATATTTTTAAACTAATTGTTTATAATCAATAGGTATATACATCAGATGGTAGAATCTACAGAAACGATGTTTTCATGTTACTTTCTGCTGTCATTCTGCTTCATTTCCCTGTGCTTAACCTTGAAACCCGAATGACAATGCCCCCTACATCACTGCCTGCAGACATTCACAGTGAAGCTGGAGCAGCTGAAGTATCAGTCCCTGACAGGGTTTGCTCTTTGATCAGCTCAGGTGGTGCAAAGCCAGCTGGCTGCAGTTACTCTGTTGCCCAGGGAACAACAACTGAAGTGTATACTTCCTAAATCTGCACAGGAGGCCCTTCTGCAGCATTGCCACAGCAGCTCTGGCTGTGCAAGGCTGAAGTGGTGAAGCTGCTACAGCTCCAGCCCAGCTGGTGCCCATTAATGCTCTCGGTATGACAGGAACAAGCAGCTAGGGTTCAGAAGCCTCCTTCTTACTATTGACAAACAGAGTTATCACTCTTCCTTATTAATGAATGTAAACATCCTTCCGCTAGTTTAATAAAGAAAAAAACCCCAAATGAATCAAGGCTGCATCTTTTTTCAGAGAATAACCCTGTAACCTTTTCAGTCAGTTTAGAGAGATAAACAGTATTCCATGTATTTGACAACACATCCTTCACAAGGGGACACACACACACAATATACCACCACACCATTATTTTTCTGGGTTAAAAATTTAATCTTTTGTGCCTGTGTAGTCTTTCATTTTATATTTTTCTGAAATACATGGGGTGAGATATATGTAGAAATAGAGTTGTGGGCAATTTAATCTTTCTTTCCATCACTTAAACGCACTTCTTACCTACACAAAGAAAGTCTTTGATTTTTTTGAAAAAACCATAAACATTAAAACAGGGCAGAAATGTAACACAGCACCTCACTCAGTATCCTAATAGGAGTATGTTTTCAAGTGGAACCAAAAGTAGGAAAAAAATCAGTAGAAAAAAGTGACATGCAACAGTCCAGAGATTCGTACACAGGACATCTTCCATACTTAGCAGTTGCGTCATTACTCCAGCTATGTGGAAAGCAGTGCATAAAGAGCAGCCTTCTTGTAAGCATACAGCTCACAGGTGACTATAAATTCACATTTATTGCACACCAATACAACACACATATGGCTTATGTCTCTAAACAACAGGCTCCTATGATTGCCTTGTATGTACAGTGTCTAAGGAGGTTTTAAAAACCTCACATGTGATTGAAATATTGATCTAAGAGCGTGGGAAGGGCGGGGTATGACATGGAGAGACAGGTTAACCCATCATGTTGTACAGAAAAGGGAGACAGAACCCGTAGAAAGCAGGCAATCAGCAGGCTGAAAAATTGGAGGCGGCATAAATTGCACTTTTTTATAGTCTGATGTTTCTCATACTATCCAGAGATGATTTGAGACTGTTCCAGCACATACTTTTTGGGGGGATATACTCTGCAGATATATATCTATTTGAGGGAGCTCAAAATTTACTGACTGTGTGTCTGGAACTCTGCCATATGGGGCCAGCCCAAGTGAAGAACTGCAGCCATCGCTGTATTGATGAGCTGAACTTTGCTCTTCAGGTAGGATTTGGCTGCCATGCTGTAAAAGCTGCTCAGCAGCACAAACAGGCATGCTTTCTTTCTGACACCTCATGCGACTAGATCTCATAAGTCACAACAATGACTTATGGCTTGTTTGATACCTCAGATATATCTCTCTAGGTA
This sequence comes from Porphyrio hochstetteri, assembly GCA_020800305.1. Lineage (NCBI taxonomy): Eukaryota > Metazoa > Chordata > Aves > Gruiformes > Rallidae > Porphyrio > Porphyrio hochstetteri. The sequence continues at coordinate 106,592,810 of CM036907.1, forward strand.
TTTTAACAGAGTAGAAAAGAACACAGAAACTAGCACTAACTACGCAGTTTTGTTTGTGATTATCTTGCTGCTGTTGTTACTACCAGAAGAGTGTAACTGAAACAGTGGGAGCCACACAAAAAAACAAGGTATTAGCTGGCCACATAAAAAAGCATTGTGAGATTTAACCCTGTGCTGAGGAGAATGGCACAATACACTAATAAAAGCCAACGAACCATATTTACATGTTAGCTTCCATCATCACCAAGGCTAGTGAAGCTGAACACCATTATCAACACTGATAATACCCACACAAAAATAGGCAAAGAGAAAGTGAGAGTCTCCTAGAGGCACTTAATTCCATCACAAACAAAGCCATGGCAGCTGTCACAAGCAGGAATCAATGACAGAAATGCACTAAAGGTCCTCACTTCGTGTTTCATCAAGTATTAAAACACTATACTCCTTAAGAAGTTAATGGGAGCTGCACATTCAATATTCTATTTAAATAACTTCTAACATTCCCATTCTATTCCATAGAGGTTCCAAAGACAAATATAATGACTTGACAGATCATGGAAATGTACTTCAAACAGGACAAATGTCACTATACCCAGCTTTAGCAGTTTATGTGGCTGCCCCAAGATTACCAGATCAAGTTCCAACCACTAGTTTGATTTGATAAGATGGGTTCACTTCCCCATACCAGCCTTCTGCAGCCTTCACTTCATACTTTACCCCAAGAGATACACTGACATGCAGCCACTCTATTTACACACACAAACTTTCTTCCAGCAGTGATTTGTAATTCAGAGCTTAGATCTGAGTCATAAAGTGCTTAAATCTTTACATTATCTGGTCAACTTGGGTCACTAACTTTCAAATGTGCTCACATGTCAAGCATAAATACTTAATGGAAGAATGTAATACCTTTAAACAATTACTAGCTAGCTACAGCATCGTTTGATGTTCTGTTAATGAAGTCAGTTACAAACGCTACAATAAGAAAGCTGGTTTTACTAATGCAAAAAAAAAAGTTACTTATTTTTTTAAGTTGAATTCCACTTACCTGAAACCCCAAGACATCAACAGCTGGTATATCCAGAAAGCCCAGAGAGAGAAAAGAGTAAACACTGCCCTGTGCTAGGCACCAGTTTTCTCAATTTGGGGCATTCAAACAATACCTGTTGTTTTCAGTCTGCAGCTAATGACTAACTCAGCTCTCATTTGTTTACAGCTAAGAAGTGGTCACAGGGCAGAAAGCCCATCATACATTTTTTATTGATTAAGAGAAAAGCATACAGATCTTCCCTAAAAGCTTATAATCTAAAAAGAAAAAGAAAATCATTAAGACATTAAGCATTAAATGCTTTAATTAAGCATTAAAGCCCTAAGCCATCCCGTAGTGAAATTTTCTGTTCAGATATAGGATAGAGCCTCTTCGCTAATATTGACCAAATATGCCTTGTTTATTCCAAATCCACAGTCTTATTGGGATGTACAGTCTCACTAGGATCAGAAGTATGGATGAATCCATGATTTTTTACAAAGGACAGATCAGGAAGGTGAAAGGGAAGAACTGTCTTTATGAATTACTCCAAGCAAAATGTATGGAGCTCTATGGAGGGATGGATAAAAGCCAAGTGAGATTTTATGGTTTAGGATTAGAAGGTAGACCAATGTGGCAACATTGCAGTGGGTGTCTGCTACAGGAATGAAGAAGTAAAAGATAACCTTCAGACAACAAAAAGGAGATTTATATTCATAGGTCCTGCTCCTTATGTGGGACTTCAGTAAGTACTGAAAGGAAATGCAGCAGAATACAGTGGGTTTCTACAATGCATTGGTAGTAACTGACGCTGGGGATCATGGAGACAACAGGGAAGTGTTCCACTGGACCTCACAGTTACAAATACCAAAGAAGCAATCAGACATGTGAAGATTGGGGGAATCCTTAGCTACAAAGGTCATGATACAGGTGAGTTTGTCTTAGCCCCTAACATTGAGTGAACAAGGAAAACAGAATGACAGAGCACCCTGGTTTCAGGGGAGCAGAGTTTGGCCTCATCAGGGACCAGCTTTCAAGAATCCCACAGAAGACAGTCCTGAAGAGAAAATAGACGCAGGGAAGTGGGCTGATTTTCAAGACTTACTTCCTCCAAGCTCAAGAATAGTACATCCAAGAGTAAGAAGTGAAACAGAAATGGTAGGAGGCTTTTCTCAGGTGAACAAGGAGTTCTTGACTAAGTTCAAACATAATAAGAAAGCATACAAGAGGCAAAAGTGGCAGCACATTACCTGGGAGGTGCGTAGAAACCGTATCTCCACACAAGAATGCTGTCAGGAAGCCAAAGCTCATCTGGAGTCAAAAGAGGCAAAAGTCAACAAGAGCTACTACAGATGTATCAGCAGCAAAGGAAAGCCCAGATAAAACGTGGTCCCACTACTTAATGGAGACAGAGACCTTGATGACAGAGAATACAGAAAGCCAAAGTACTGAATGTTTTCTTCCCTGTTTTTTTACTAGCCATGGGATACAGGGATCCCAGGTTCTCAAAACTAGTGGAAAAGTCTGGAGCAATAAAGACTTGACCATAGAGAAGTTCAGGTGTATTTAAATAAATGGGACCGGAGTGGAGGCAGCCACAAGGGCCGAGGAAGCTGGCCAATGAAGTTATGAGGCCACTTTCAACTATCTTTGAAAGATCACAGTGATGGGAAGAGGTTACTAAAGACTTTAAGAAAGGAAATATCATCCCTATCTTTAAGATGGACAAGAAGGACGATCTATAGTCTACCCTCAGTCCTAGGAAGGTCACAGAATGTTAGAGGTTGGAAGGGACCTCAAAAGATCATCTAGTCCAACCCCCCTGCCAGAGCAGGATCACTTAGATCAGGAACATGTGTGGGTTGAGTGTCTCCAGAGAAAGAGACTCCACAACCTCTCTGGGCAGCCTGTTCCAGTGCTCTGTCACCCTCACAGTGAAAAAGTTTTAACGTTCACATGGAAGCTCCTATACTCCAGCTTGTGCCCATTAAGGTGACAGATGGCATGACCCTGGAAAAATATTTCCAAACATAAGGTGACTGAGTACTCAGCACAGGGACATCATGCCTGATCAATATGACCACATTTTGCAATGAAAAGTAAATTGAAAATACAGGCTCAGTAAACAATGGGAGTTGATGTTGTTTATCTGCACTCTAACACGTCTTTGGTACGGTCTCCCATAACATCTTCAGAGACAAGCTGATGAAGTACAGGCTACATATAAGCTAACAACACGGTGGGTTGAAGAGTGGCTAAACCACCATTCTCAAAGGGTGGCATGAAGTGTATCCCAGGGACTGACAGTGGGGCCAACACTGTTTGGCATCTTCGTTAATAACCTCAGTGAACCTTAGAACAGCAGCAGCAGGCTGAAGAAAATGACCAACTTCACCAATTGACCTGGTGAAGTTCAACCTGAAATGCCCCAGGGGAGGAATAACCTCATGCTCCAGTACACACTGTGGGCTGCAGCTGAAGAACACTTTCCCTCTAAACACATACACTACAAGAATTAAGGTATTTAAAACTATCACCTAAAAATTAGGAAAAAAACCCTCTTAAATCTTAAGATTTAAAAGCATTTCAACATTTTCACATAAGCACTGCAGAAAGAATACACAACAGATTTACTGTTAGTTGACTAGAATGAACTCTAGATCCCTTTATCAAAAAAAAATCCATTGACTCAAGATTTAAGACATGGTTAGGACTTTAATTGTGGTGTTTATATAAGTCAGTACAAGAAGAAAAAAAAAAATTAAAAAGCCTTCAATGTTCTCTTAAGACTCTATCAAGCAAACTACTCTCCTTTACCCTCCCCAGCTTTCCAAGAAAGGTGGGATACAGTGAAGCTAGAGCAGGCTATACTTCCATAGTAGAAAAATGGTCGCAGAAAATGGATAGCAAAAAGGTGAAGTTTCAAAAAGTCTTAATGTTTACTGGAAGGAGCTTGCACAGTATACTTGGTTTCACTTACATGATTAATGAATAACTCTGAAGTCTAATACAAACCAGAGAAATCCAAGCTTCTAAATTTCACTATTTAATAAGCTAGTTGGACAAGAATGCCTACACATGTACTGCAAGGCCTTATGTGTATCTTCAGAACATTATTTACTGCAGCAGTAGCGTTGACTGGAGATGGAAAAAGAACACATTTTCTTTCAGTTTATTATACTAATTCAGTTCAGCATTTGAAAATTTTGACTTAGAAAGCTATTTCAAACGGAGAAGAAAAGAAACCTTTTTCTTGTTCTAATCGCCCCCAAAAAAGAAGGGGGGGGGAGAATGCAACCTTTTAATGCTGAAGGATAGAGCAGCCTGATAATTCAATAGATTCTCTCCCAGTGATAGTTCTAATTCAGAAGCATTTTATCTACTTTCTGCATTTTAGAACCCTTCTTTTCAGTATCATGACCATCCTGTAATATTTCAATTTCAGTCATTCTCTCTCCTCCCTCTTTTTTTCTGACATTAGCTGTATTTTGCTTCACAGGACAAACGTTACAATTATCCTGATAACAGTTGTCAAATAAAGATGAAATCCTAAATCAAGGGATAACAAGCATCTGTGCTTCAAGTTAATTACATTATATACGCTCCCCCAATTCTTACACTTCTCCCTATGCATCTGCTCCTACACATTGGCTGAGATACTTCTGGGCTTGACTCCTACAGCAGTCTTACGTATGGATAAGATTGGAGCACACATTAAAGCTAACACAGCTATGTTGCTTGTCATTTGGACCAAACTCAACATACATCTATGCCCAGAGGCATTTAAACTTGAACAGCAATTAACATGGAACAATTTCTCAAGCACTTCATCATTTCTGTAGTGATTTTCCATCATATAGTCAATCATTTCACTTAATACTTTATTGAAGAGCACTTGGGAAGGAACGCTACAAGTTACATATAGCAGCTAGAATTCCTGAAAAAAACAACAGGTACAACCTATAAAGAACACTAGGAGAAAACCAAGCACATTTACTTCTTCTCTCAAACTATGGGAATAAAGTTTCTTCTGTGCATCCTGCCAGAACTGCTGAAAAGAGCACTTGGGAATACTTAGAGACATGCATTCAACTTCTCTCCCCCCATTTTCATGGCTGCAGCATATACATAGCTGTGCCAATAATTGGAGGGGCTTTGGGCAGCCTGGTCTAGTGGAGTGTGTCCCTGCCATAGCAGAAGGGTCTAACTAAATTATCTTTAAGGTCCCTTCTGACCCAAACTGTTCTATGATATATGATTACCCTACACATGGAGCGTTTTCACGAAAAAAAAGGAGAGTGAAACCAATGAAGTTAATGTCACCTTTATATTATAATGCAATCTTAATTTTCCTTTTCAGAGTTAAACAACAGTTTTACATTTCTCTGTTTCTATGCTCTGGATCTACAAGCCCAAAGTACTTATATAGAGTCTTCATAACCACTGCATAGAGGCACCAATCTTGTTTGGAGAAAGAAAGCAGAAAACCAAGAGATATGTTTGCCCAGGTACCTGCCCGCATGTGCAAAGCTGCAGGTAACAGCTTTCTCCACTTGCAATTTCTTTTGCCCTCTGTCCTTACAGCTCATGGAAGTGCAGAATGTTTTCTGCAGCAGTTGAAAGCCACGGTTGCATCAGGACAATAAATTGGTTTCCATATACATTTCAATAGATCTGAATAAGAAATGGAGTTCTTAAGAGAAGCTGTGGCAATCACAAGCGCAGGAGGCGATGGCAACATAGAAAACTATTTTTCAAGTATTAAATTTCAAAATGGTCTCGGAAAGGCTTTTTAACCAACTGTAAGATGCCATTTTCATTAGTCACCCACTTCACACAGAAAACCTGTTTTTGTTACGGTGGTAACAACCTGACTTAAAGGGAAAACAAAAAAAATCAACATTATTACACTTGAAAGATATTTTGCTTTTAAATTTCATTTTTACTGTTCCTAGTGAGAGGAATTAATTTGGCTTTATCCCATGGATTTAAACTAAGAATTTATCTGAAAGCCTTTAGTGAAAAACAGAAGGGGCCTTCTACTGTGAGTTCCCCAAATACCGTTATTAGCGTTATAGTGTCAACTCCTGTAAGACCAAGAGCTGACGTTTTCAGGTAATTCCATGCCATGCCAAAGGTGAGAACAACTGAAGGACCCCAGAAAATTTGGTGGTCAAAAAAAGTGACTGGTGAACCTCTGCGTATACCAAGTTTAGTTAATGCATGCAGAGAAAAATCATTTAAGCCACCCCAATGTGATGCTGCAGGCAGAACCAGTGATAATAACTAGGAAAAAAGTTCTTTGTGTCAAGATGAACAATTCTCTTTACCTAATGTGCATCAGTAGCTATGGAAGCCAAGCAAGACATTAGGTATCCTTACAAAGGGCAGTGATAATAAAACAGAAAGGATTGTTCCATAGCCCCATAAAAACTTTATATGTCCTTATCTCAAATGGACAGTGCAATTCTGGTGTTTACATCTAAAGGAGGGCATGGCAGAGTTGGAGGAGGGCAACATAAATGAAGACAATGGAACAACTGGTCTTATTAGATATTCAACCACTCGAGACTATTTCATTTGGAAGCAAAAACAACTTGGGAAGAACATGACCTAAATTTACAGAAACAAAAAAGCAGTGGCAAGGTGAAAGAGCTGCTACTACAGGTCAAATCTTGCAAACTTATTTCTAAGTGTCACTCACTGAAATAGTATAAAATAAATTTAAAAAGAAAGGACAAGGAGTTTGGATAGCAAGTAGCAGACTGAAAACTGATGTTACAAAAGCTTGTGGCAGAAGGTATCTCAACTACTTCAAAAAGGGATTAGAGACCTGTCTATACTGCTCTACAGAGGAACTCCTGCTGCTGCTGCAGGAGTCACAATACCGGTACAGATGAACCAATCACTTGTCTGATCAACAGGCTGGCACCATTTCATTTGTAAGGAAAAGGTAAAGGTAGTTCTTACATAGATGAGGTTAACTTTCACAGAAATGGCAGTATGAAGGTAAAATGCCTTGCTACATCTCACTGATCCACTCTACACCAAAACCGGTTCACACTAACAAACAAGAGATGGTTGCAGTGTTGTTTTTAACTGACCTCTGTAGATTTTCCACTAGAACTGATAGTTATTTCCAAGAAAAAAATTCTATACAGGCAAAGGTTATCCTTAAAAAAATTTAAAAATCAGGATAACTAGGTTCCCTTTCCTCCTGATCTGTTTGGGAGATAAGTAGGAATGGTATCTCTGGAGTTCTTCATCTGTTCCTTGCAACCCCCAAAGTACTAGGTTTCTAAACTGAGCCATATTTCAAAACAGAAGGAAGGCACAGACAGAGGAATAAACACACTTACTTTTCCCAACAGTTCAGGTAACCTTATTACCACATTCAAATGAACTACCAATAACTCCATTATTATGGAGGGGCATGAGATAGGGAACACTGCTCGTGCACTGCAAAATTTTATGGAAAACTGCACTTCATTTAAAATTCCTCCACCTTTTTCTTAGTCGTTAAAGCTAAATAGCTGCTCAATAAAAATGGAAGTCTGAAAACAGACTGATCAATAGCCCTACCTTCATCAGAACACAAATCCTGGGATGCCAGTTTCACCAGTTATCTAGTCTTCCGGACAAGAAGATCTGACATCGGGGGGAAATGTTGAAAAGATAAGAGCAAAAAAATAGATTGTGCTTGCTTGTTTTGATGAAGGTTGGTTTTTTGGTTGTTTAAAACTGCTAAAATTGATAATTTTTGTTAAAGTTTGACTAATAAATTTCCATGGGAATAAACTGACCTTATGCAAATTCTGAAATAATAATGTTTCACAGGATATTACTTTTTTTAAGCAAAGGGTAACAAACACAGCTAGAACAAATACTACAAATGCAAGACAAGGAAAGCTATGAATAAAAGTCCCAAGTCAAATCCTTGGTAAAACATGTCAGTATTGAGAAATATTTTGTCTCAAGACATGTCAGTGCTTTTTTTTAAAACAAACAAACAAAAAACCCAACCCCCCAAAAACAACCACCACACCAAAACCCCCAATTTCTCTTGATGTTCTGCTGAAGATCATTCAATTGTGAAAAAATGTGTAGAAGAGAATCACAAGCAGCTCCTAAAACAATTATTCAGTATTTCCTATATAATTTATTTAAATTTATATTAGTTCAAATTATTCACTATTAATTAGTCAATACATGAGCATTTCTTAAACCTCATACTACTGAGAACTCTTCTATAAACTCAAAGCTCTGGTCCACCACCTAATTCAGAATTTGGCATCTAAAAACAGCTAGAAAAAAAAAGTACCCTTTTCAGAAGCAAGACCTTCAAGATAAATTAGACAACTGTCATTGTTAAATATCTTGCCTCAATGAATTCGTACAACTAATAACCAGTAATTAAACATTCACTTCAAATTGGGAAGTATGAAACCTTTAATTCATCAGCATTCTTTAAGACATACCTGCAAAATGCCCAGCAATCCTAATCACAATCACCTCACAGCACTTCAATGCTGAATAAGTGATACACAGAAAGGAAAACTGTTTCAAAATATCCTGTTCTCTAGAAGGACTAAAATTATTTCTCTCGATTTTTTGATTAAGCCGCACAAAAGAACCACCAAGCCATCAAGACCAGCAGAGCAGAAATTCTTACCCACATCTCCATACAAAAAATTTCTTTATATCTATCTCTTATGACTTTTTATCTAATTTCTGAACTATATGTGTTTCCCTGGAACATACTCTCTACGACAATTTGCACTTTTCGTGGCAATCTGCATGGAGAACCATGACAAGTATTTTACTTCTGGCAACTTTTTTTTTTCCCCCCCAGAGTAAGCTGAAAGGAGGCGGCTATGCTCAAACTGCTCATGATGTTCTTGGACTACCCATGGGCATCATTGTCTGAAAGTGCTAGAAGGCCCACACCAAAACTGACAGGGAGCATCCTAACATCTTAACAGCACGCATCAGTGCAAGCCAATCGTCAGGTTAATGCTACGGATCTCTTCAAATTACTGGAATACCTACATAACCTTAAAATCTCAGTCTAATATCAGTCTAATACCCTGAGACTATTTATTTTATTCTACAAGTTATAGTTTCCAGAAAAAAGTATCATTATACCAATACTGATGGAAATCAGTAAAACCAAGAGCTGTCCCAGCTGTCTGATAACAAAACCTGATTATTCAATGTCAAGATTCTTGCACTCAGCAGGTTTTATCCCTGAAAAGCTAGCAGGTAAGGGTTGTTTTGCTCTTAAATCATTTTCAGTGTTGATATAGCTCACACACAAACACTTTCCACACCTGCTCCCACCCTGCTTAACATCATTAAAGCAATTCATTCTAAACATCAGGCTTTAATGCTGGGGAGGGTGTGGGGTGTATGGGTTGTGGCCTATTGTGTCACATTCTAATTTTCATATTTTCAATTACATAAAGGTATTCTTGCAGCTGAGAAAATACTCTTGCAACCTAATTCACACTTGCATAAACAATCAGTATAAACATCTTGCTTAGTTTGCCACCACGGTTTGGAACAATAGAAGGAGAAGTCGAAATCTCCAGACCACTGGTCTCCTTATAGCAGCAAAACCAAGCTCAACAACTTGAATATAAGTATAAGCTATTGACCTAAGAGTTCCCTTTATATTTATCAAAATCATTATTTCAGAATTATAGTTTTCCCTAAACACATCATGACCATTCATCCCCTTTAAAAATACTCTGCCATGCAGAGATGACACCCAGGCCATTCAGGAAGGAGCCTCCCATTGCTGGTAGAACTGGCATAGCTACAAAGCTTTTAAAACAGACTACTGAAAAACCCCTCTGCATTTCCTTTTCCTTAAATGACGAAGCAGAAAATGCTGTAGAAAGTCAATTTGAAAGACCTTAGGAAATTGTCCACCTCCATTTTAAGAGCATTCAAAAGTGGCAAATGAGAGAAGAGGGAGGGTGTATTTATAAACCAGACAGCAGATTAAGATGATTCTGTATGAAACAAAGCATACACAAGACACACATACAGCCTGTACCCACTCCTGCCATCCACCTAATCAGTAAGTTTTTCAAATATCCAGTGACAGTTTATCAAACTGGACTGATGAAGAGGGCATCATCCAGGAATCAACATATTTCCTGGTGAATGCTTTCCGAGGCATCGTTCCAAGGATTAAGACTTTAACCCAGGGATCCCACTTTTTTCAGCCAACCCTAGATCTGAGGCTTCCATCACCTACTTTACATACAAAAATGAAACTAAACATGCTCCTGCTATTTCACCCTGCCTCAGAAGCCCATTCAAATGGCTTTTGTATTTCCCTTCCTGTAGTCTGCCACTTAAAAAATAGCAAGATGGCATATAGAACATACTCCAGAGGCTTTGTCAGGTTTCCATTGTTCTAGTTCCTAAGAGCCTCTGCTCTAGTGTGACCTACAGGGCTTTGGCATTTCACCTCAGCACAACAAAACACTTACGCTAGTGTAGGCTAGGATGCTCTTTTGAACAGTGGAGCAAGGCTTCTTTCAAACTTTAACCAGTGATACGCATGTGAAATAACTTTCCCCTTAGGAGGTGAATAGAGCTCTTGGATGGATACCAATTTCTTGCACATCTGAAGACTAATTTATCTTCATTTTTAAACTTCTTATTATATTTAAAGTACCATTATTCTCACTGGTTTATATCTTTATTTGGAGCATACATTGTTGACCCTCACCCCACCCCATCATTATTCTTTTCTGATATTTAAGAGTGCATTTCTACTAAGATGCTATAATCTCCTTAATTACTTTGTCACCTTTCCTATTCACATTTTTAAGTGTCACTCCTGTCACATTTTAATGAAAGTAAGAAATGAATACTCATTTGACTACAGCTAGTCAGAACAGCACAAAGCAGGCAGAATTGTTCTGACAGGGATATTCTGCTAAATACAGCATTCTCCTTTTCATTTCTGGATTACTGTGAAGGAAGTTATTTGTTTTGTGCTTTGCTGAACATAACTAAGTTATTAGTAAGTATCTGAAGCAAATAAGTCTGTGCAACTTTCAGAAATTAAGCATTAACCAATTAAAATGCAATAGCACACTCAGCTTATTGGCACCTTTATTATCATCACCCCAAATCCTCTGTACATTGTCACCTTCTCTCAACAATACATCCTTCTAGCTTTTTTATTTTAAAAAACTAATCAGTACTATACTGAACTTTAACAATCTAATTTAACTTCTAAAGCTAGAAAACTAACAAACACATTTTCCCCCTTCATTCTTTCTTACTTTAAAGCTGTCAGTAGCAACCTCAGCCTGTTGAAGAAAAAACCCCACACCCTACTTTAATTCAGTTGACTTGTCTTAATAGAGGGAAAAAATTATGCAGCAATGTCACAAAACTGATTAACAACATACAAATTCATCTGACTATCTTTGTAATTTTACAACGGCTTCTTCCCCCATCCCCAAGATACTTCTATTTTAATCTTTGTTTCCCCCTCTCATACCTACCTTCTATTACATATTCATGTACTTTTCTCCCAACAGTTAGGGAGGCTGCCCAAAGTAGGTAGCTCATGTGTAGGGAGTTTTATTTATTTATTTGTTTTAAATCATGGATCCGAGGGATCCAATTATATTTCTAAAGCATGGGAAAGATAAGAAAGCCACCAGGCTCACAGGTTGCTATACTAGTATTTCCCCTTCCACTACTGTAAAGTTTAAAAACTCCAGGAAATCTGACCTATTCATTAAAACAGAGGTGCAAAATTAAACTTAGAAAACATTAGCTGTTACTAAATTGGTTTTAATGTTTTATAAAATAATTTAATGATTCATCATGCTTTGGCTATATCCAGATTACCACCTGAATATGAAACAAGCCATTTTTAATGGCAAAGGTGGCAAATATGACGGAAAAGCAGCAAAACATTATCATCTCTGATCCATTAATAGAGCTACCAACTACCCATCTTGTAGCAACATGAGTTATGCAAGAACAGTCTCAATACATTTCTATCATGCAGTCTCACAGGGTAGTATTAGAAAAGTGTAGTATAGGCAAGTACTATGCCTCCAGCATAGTAAATTTCTGATCTTAGCTGAAAGTCAGACAAGATTATGTATAGCTAGTAAGTCGATCACTTAATAATAAAAATCTTATACTATTACTACTGATGCTATAAGAAAATTCACCTATGAGATACAGCCATCATTGGTGGGAGGGGGGGACACTATAATCGAGACTGCAACTGAGAAGAGTAAGTTTTCCCCCTGCAATTTCTCAAAAATCAGTATTTTTAAAGAGTGAGCATAGGGAGGGGTGGAGAGACAGCTACACAGTTTTATCTTTTTATGAAGACACAATGGCCTAGAAAATGAAATTTCTGGTTAATATCTCAAGATGTATTTGTTCCAATGCTACTGGAACCAGTATTATTCTAGTTAACAACACCATCCAGAATGAAAAGATACAAGGCTTTATTAAAAATGCAACGGCAAAATTAGAAATCAAAGTAGTAAATACTGACGCTAACAAGAAATGAGTTTTCCTGGGTCTTGCTTTGAAAGGAATGTTTTTTCTTTTACAACCTACTTATGTAACTATAGCCCAGTAAAACATCTTGAACCAAAGCATATGGAGTAGCATTTAAATTAACTTTATGCATTGATTAGAGAACATAGTTCCCAAAATGCATATTCAGCATGGACTTAAATTTCTCTGCAACTTCTTAAGAACAAGAAGGTCATCTAAGCCACCTTATTTTACTTTTTTGGGAAGTTGCTTTTCTTGAAAGCATAGGTATTTAAAGAGGTTGCAGAATCATTACAAGTTATGCGGGAACAGTCTCAATACATTTCTATCATACAGTATCACAGGGTATTATTAGAAATGTGTAGTATTTAGTAAAGAGCAAATATTCCAACAGGCTTTATGTAAAAGAAGAGTAAGTCTTATTTGAGCTGTTTGCCAAAAATAAGAAGGAAAATTCTGTCTCCAAATGTTGAAATATGCTGTATTTGGCATTTTTGACACATCTTCCCTAGAAAAGGCAAAAATAAAAGCTCATCTCAAAATGACAGCTGAATGGTGGTCACTTGCAAGTTTAGCCATTTATGGAAGAAAAAAACCTTCAAATTTATCAGAAGTCAGGACTTAAAAAAAAATCTGGTGGAAATTAATTTTTAATGACATGTAAATCTAGCTATTATGTTAAGGTCTTTTACATGACTTTGCTGCCTCTCCAATATTTCTTCCATGTCTCAGCAGTAGGTGGGCAAGATGGAGCAGAGCCAGGGCAGTTGATCCAAAGTGACCAAGGTGAAATTCTACACCATATGATGTCTGCTCAGCTAGAAGAAGTTGAGATAAGGGGAGGAACTTGAGGGTATTTTAATTTTTTTTTTTTATTGTTGCTTGTTTTGGGTTCTTGTGAGTTTTTGGTGATGGTGGTTTCTTGGTTGGTTGGTTGATCTTTCGGTTGGGGCTTGTTTGTGGGGTTTCTGTGTGTTTAGTTGGGGAGGTTTGCTTTGGTTTAGGAGATTTTGTTGGTTTTGTTTGGGGTGGGGGGGTTTTGCTTTGTTTGTGTTTTTTTTTGTTTTGGTTTGGAGGGTTTGTTTTGTTTTTTGTGGGTTGTTTTTTGTTTGTTTTACACAATATTTGTATTCCAGAGCAACCACTACACACAGAGTAGCCCTGCTTCCCAAGCAGTGGCTGGACATCACCTGCTGATGGAAAGCAGAGAATAATCTTTTGCTTTTGCTTTGCTTCCACCTGTGGCCTTTTGTTTTTGCTGTATTAAACTATCTTAATCTTGACCCATGATTTTGGGGTTGTTTTTCCTCCCCTCCCTGTTCTGCTGAGGAAAGCAGTGATAGAGCAGCTTGACAGGCACCTGACATCCAACCAAGGTTAAACCACCACAATCCTTCTTCTTACACATGTCAAAGAGAAGTAAAAAGATTTCACATAGCCATGAAGCAGGGAAAAGAAATTGTAAATCCCCCCGAGTGTGACTGGGACAGATTGTTTCTACTTTAGTATCATTCCTTTTGGAAGATGATTCAAGGAAAAAAGAAAAAAAAAGCCTCAAACTATGACTTTATATCACAGGAAAAAACAAAACTACCGAACCCATACATATATACATATCTACACACATGAAAAAAGCTTCAGAGCTATAAAATCCCATACCATCATGCTTAGAGGTAGCTAAAATACCACATTGTGGGGGGAGAAGAAAAACAAAACAAAACAGAAAAAACCCAAACATAGGAACATCTCCATCCAAGAGGATCATTCAACTTTTGATTAGGAGCTCTGTTGCATCAATTCAAGGCCTCTTTCAACCAGAAAAATAAAAACTTCTTAGTTCATAATAAGAACATTATTATACCAGCATCCTCCTCAAACACACACAGAGGACTTCCAACTGTCCACTTCATTCTTGACCCCACAATATAACCTACCATTACCAGCTAAATACAAGCACGGGTTTCCCTCATGCAATTCTTAGCACTCAGAAATTAATTTTTTTGTGTAATGCATTATTTTTCTAAGTTTTATCCCCAAAAGAGAAGAGAGAAACAAATAATATCAAAACATATAGTGAGACTTCTACCATCATCTTTGACTTTTTAAGCAGTACTATTAATTGTTAGGAAGTAAAAAAAAAAAAAAAAAAGCTTTAATTTCTCAATGGCATTACAGATAACTGGATACTGCAGAAAGATTTTCATTACATTTTAAAGATACAGTATGATTTTAAAAAACTAAGAAGAGTAGCTAAAATCTAGGGTAAGTATATTTGAAAAGAAATCTTGTATCTTGCATAAGTGGGTTCTAGAAAATTAATCAATCTGCAGTCTGAAGAACAGCAAATCCACATGACAAACACTAGAACAAACACATTATTCAGGAATCAATGTTTTTCTGTATCACTAGCTACAAAATGTTTAGAAAAAGTTAATCAGCCCTCAAAATTCTCTCTTCAACGTAAGGACACAGCATTAGTCTTTCAGTTCAACCACTATTATACTCACCAAGCTTCCTGTATGATAGGCCTATTTCTCTCAGGCAAAAAGACAAAGGGCATGAGAGCAGTGAAAAAAGTCCTCCCCTGTTTGCACCTACTACATCTTTTTTTCCATGAAGTAATATGTCCCTATTCTTATCTTGGTTATATGCTAACATGCCTCTCTAAGTGACAGAAAGTAGCAGAAAACTAACTCAGTATCTCTCCCAATATAAAAGAAGAAATATCATGAGTGCTTCACCCGCTTCAATCAGTTTAATTCAGTGAGCTATGCAAAAAAACTTACATGATTCCACTTTTCTTCCATGCCACATTTCAGCACTTATTTAAGCAACTTCAAAAAATAGCAATTAATGATGGACACGCAGCCACATTCCTTCCATCTTCCAGTTCAACAACAGTCAAGACTTGCCAGAAATCCTGGGCTCACACAGCAGAGATGGTCACAATACCCATGACTGTTCCCAACAACATCATCTCATTTGTCTGATGCTTCAATGGGGAAAATAGAGTGTGGTGGTTTGCTGGGGGTTTTTTTAATAACAAAACAAATGCAGTACATAAAAGTGTTTTAAAGGTTGATTGCTTAATTTGGTTGCACTACTACTTGAAGCAAGCTGTCTGCTAAACTCAGTATTCCTTATTATTAGAACCCCATGCTGTGTACTTTCTGTTCTATACATTTAGAATCGTCAATAATCATTTAAGAATCAGATCTTGTTTTCTGCAGGAAGTTTATGGCTGATGATTCTCAATGAAGATGCATGAAGTACAAGCAATAAAGTTTAATGTTCAGAAACTGGATAAACTAAATCTAGAACACAAAGAAGCTAGACTAGAAAACACACATCTGCATTAATAGGTCCAATAATGAACATCACAGACCTCACAGAAACAGTGACAGACGAGAGTTTATCTAAAAAATCTCAGTAAACTTTAGGCTAAAAAGGATATTCAATTTATATGCATTTTGCTATAAGTAATTGCTATAAGTTGCTATACAGAACATAAACCAATTTTCAGAAAAGATTATAAAAAGGCCTGTATTTATTTGTTTTTGCCATACTTCCTAGAACAATATTTTGAGCTTAAAAATAGATACAAATTGAAGAAAATAACACTGTTTAACATTAAATGGTACATTACATACATGAAATACTGGACTTGGTAGTATAACATTATCAGCTCGATGTGCTCTTACATAGGGAAAAAGAGATAAATTCTTAAAGATGTTTCACACTTTCATGCAGCATAATACTTCAGAAAATAAAAATGCAATCAACTCAGAAAGGCTAGAGAAAGAAAATTAAAATCATGTTCTGATTTTCTTTAAAAGAGACTTCAGACAACTTTCTTGGATCCTCCTCTGAAACTAGCCACAGAATTACTCAGATGTATTTCAGGCTGATTACTACTTTCATATTTTCTCCTTGGATTACTGACAAGGTGAGGAAGTTACATCCCATAAGTCACCTAGGGAGTAAAAAGTAGTCAAAGAACAGGCCAGTATCATTCCAGTATTCTTCTTTAGTCAAAATACAATCATTTTCAGTTTAGAAAACAGAAGATGATCTTACTCAAAGAATTGGTTTTAAAAGATTCGCGTAAGATCTATGAAAGAAATTTTCACACTTTCATTTCAATCCAAAAGAACTATGAGATCCAAGCAACTCTGGAACCTTCTCTCTAACAGAGCCACAAGCTTGAGCAGAAGGAATTCACATCTCTACAGCTGTCCACACATGCACCAAGTCTGAAACTCACGACCGTATTTTTATATTCTTGGACTGTATTTTCAGGAAAGAATGGACTAATACTTGAGAGGAGAAATAATATTTGTTCCAACTAACAGCACAAATGTCTTGCTTGTCAGAAAGGAAGGAAAAAAGCACTCCTTCCCCAAGTAATACAAGTGGACTTTTCAAACCTTGCAACAGAACCTTCACACCTGTCTCAACTAGGATATGCACACAGATCCTTCATTTCAACAGCTGTGCCCTTCCTGTTAGGTTACACAAGGAGCATTCCTACTGTTTCTGATGAGGTATTTCAATAAGAACGTATAGTTCTCTGTGGGCATATCTGCATTAAATATACAACATTATATACAAACCTCACCTGCTTTTAAAGGGAGCTTGACACTGGCATGATGCGGTTTTAAAAGATATTTACCTCCACTGTCAAAAGCAAACATATAAAACAAAAAGAATGAAGCATAAATAACAGGAATGTGTTACTTGCCATGTTCTGCATTAATCATGCAAGCAATACTTTTACTTGGCTGCTTTCCTTGACATGAATGCAAAAGTAGACTTCTAAACAAGATGACTTAAGAATATGAGGCAAATGAGGCATAGGTAAAGGTATAGCAGTTGTTTTTTTTAAAATGCCTGTGTTGATAACTCCAATTTGAAGTGTTTACACATATGTAGATGTTTAGTCCTCACACGTTCAAAAATTGCAAAACACTTAAAAGTTTACCAGGGTTAGAAAGGACTTACTTTTATTGTAGCAGGTTGCTAGCACACCTTTATCTGCAGGACTGGTACTAATGTGCCAAATTTCACCCACTTGATGAAGGAGAACATTTTTGTTTATAATGTTATTTTCATCATCAAAATCTATGATGTGAATCTGCAAATACAATAAAAGAGAACATTAGGGTTTCAAATGTTTTCCTGTGGGTCTTAATTATACACGATGACTGCACAGAACAATTTAATGAGAATTTTACAACCAATATCTACTTTAATTAATTGTTATACTAACAATTTAGTATATCATTGATTTCATGCAGGATATAATTTTCTAGAAAAACACAGGCAATTTCCCTGTTTTGAGGAAATACCATGTTTATTCTTCTCAATTTTGCAACCTAAAGCGTGAAGGTGATTTTTCATTTTATGACTAATAGTAAATAAGCTACTTGTAGTGCAATTCAACACTTCTTATAGCAATAAACAGAAACAACATTACGAGCCTTAGTATAAATGTCTGCACCAATTCTGTATCCAAACCATCAAATTCAAACATCCTATGAAAAAAGAAGGGAAGACAGGGAAAGGATTCATTTGAAACAAAGGCTGTAAACTCAGTAAGAAATTCACCTGTACCGATATATAAATCTATAATACTTACTATACTACACGGAAAAATAAAACACTGAACTTAGAGGAAGAACAACAGTATTTTTAACACATATGTAAGACTTTTAAAAACACATACAGTTAGATCTGCTTTTTGTGATCTTGATTTTTGTCTGTGGCAAGGTTTTTGGTTTTGTTTGATTCTGTTAGCGTGTTGGTTTGGATTTTTGTTTGGTTGTGTTTGTTTTGTTTTGTTTTTTTTAATAGATCTACACTACTCTCATTTTTCTTCCCTTTTTTAAAATTAGGTGCTTATCTATAATTGCCTTAGAAATACAAGACATTGAGAAAGATTCTGTCCCAGTACAACATACACAAGTAACTTTACACATGGGACTAATTCTACTAAACTCAACAGCAAACAAGTAAATAGTAGAGGACCCACAATTTTTAGAGAACTGTATTCTCATTAAAAATTCATTGGTAAAGTTGGGTGAGCAACTGAGAAAAAACAAACAAGAGACAACCGTTCACGACTGCATTTAGTCTACTGAATAACTGAAAGAACTCTTAGCTACACACATTACAAAACTTTTCTTAAAATATAGAAGCTGGTAAATAGGTCTCAACTTAGTCCAAACTGGAAATATTACACAGTTTTGTGGGTTTTTCTATGGGCTGAGTTCACATGTCACCTTTTTCCTTCTCTTCCAAACACTGTCATCAGAAAATCCTCCTTCAAATATATAATGCTGGACTGTCATCACCGGCACTGTTATTCCACTCTGTCATCCAAGGCAAGTAAGCTCCTCCACAGCCGATTAGCAAGTTGCTTTTTCAGATTTCATTTGGGCCCTGAACCTAGAAATCTACCCAGGAATCAGGACACTATCTATCTACCCCACCAACCACATAACCATCTTTGTCCAACCTATAGATTGACCCTCCTGCCTATCAAAACCCCCCAGAGCAACATCTCTTAGACTTACCTATCATTTCACTTTACTTTGTCTTTCTGCACATCCCCTCTCTGATCCTCTCCCTGTGTCTCAATTCAAAAATTTCTGTCTATATAGAAAGTTCTTGCTCATTTCATCGTTAAAGATAAGTTTAACCACATCCTTCATTTTTTCACTGCTTAGTTTTAAATAAAAATTGAAAGGCATTGTCTATTCAGCCTTCTATGTTACTCTAATCAGATAAGTTTATTCAGAAAAATCAAAATCTAACACAAACTACCAACAAGTTGAACACTTACTTTACATGCACAGAACTGGAAGGTGAAGAATAACAACATACTCACAACTCTAAGGTAAACCATCTTCGGTCTCATGGCAAGGAGTTGTTATTTTCACACAGCAAAAACATTGGTCATTTGCTTTAGCATAACAGAGAAGAGGATCTCTGAAGTTTAGTGAATTGAGTTTTTAAACAGAGAAAGAGTATGAAACATGAAGATCTGTCATAGTTGAAAAATTGAAAGATATTTCAGTTTATTAGCAGTTATTTCAGTTTCCCATGTGAGGTACAATCAGACCTGCTAAGTGTACTTTTCTTCAGCTGTCTAAAAAAAAGGTAATAATAATAGTGGAGAAAAGCAACCTTTTTAACCATGTTGATTTGGATATACATATTAAGTTGCATTTATCATATGGAATGTTGCTTTTGCTAAATACTAAGAAAAAAGACTTTTCATAAAACATGTATTAGTACCAAATACTGTACCAGTGTGATGCTGCAAAGACAAGTATTTGTAGAAATATTCACCTATAATAACCATCAGGCAGAACTGGACAAGCTTCAGTTCTGTGGGATTCATTTCTTGAACCTTGACCTTCCTTACTTTTCTTGATGGAGTGTTGAATTGAGCTTTACCATGGATGAGTTCATGCAGCATATGGACACCGTAGATGAGGATACAGAAACAGTAAGCGTAGCTGAGTCCACGCAGAGAACTTTCCCAACATGACTGTAGTGTAATATTAAATATGCCTAATCATAGCTCTACTGGAACGTGACCTTTGTGGGAAACACCTCTTAGAGCAGTGACTGATTCTATTACCAGTAGCTACACAAATTAGTTACTAATCTATTGTAAACTGGGAAAAATACCCATTGCACACAAGCCTAAGTAGTGAGGAAAAAACACAGTGAGATTTGAATGAGAACAAATATTTAGTTCTCCTCAAAATCTGGAGGGATTGCTGATTTCTAAAGGAATTACTAAGGAAGGGAGACTAACAAATTTCAACACAAATATATTTTTTCTTTAATTATGCAATCTCCACAATTGATTTTCTTTCATCGGACACTCATGGGCCTGAGAGACTGGGGACCTGGTATAGTTTGACCAGAGCCCTGCTTTGTAACTATATAATGGCCCACATTAAAGTAACCCATGAAAATAAGTATTTTACATTCAAAACGCAAGACTGAAAGATCTTGGAGAGTTCTGAGAATAAGAGAGATTAGAAAAGACTAAGTGATGTATACTTCCTTCTCATGCTTCCAAAGCATACAGGAAATGCATTGAACAGAGAACAGTATAAAAAGCCAGTTTAGTGTACCGAGGGCAAAGGTTCTCGAACTACACTGTGCAGAGTACAAATCTTACATCAAAAATAAACTACGTAAACAATATCCACCAAGTTATGAGTACCAAGTGCCAAGTACTACACACTGCTAGTATCTCAAATGTTGACAGAATATAAACATGTCTTATAAACACTTCCTTTGCTTTGAAATAGCAGTACTAACAGCAAAACATTTTCACCAGGTCTCCTCTGAATACCTAAATTGCTTCATACCGCAATAAACCTCAATGAGGCAGAAGTTACCATTCCAGGTGTACAACTACTGCTCTTTTAGTTGCACTAGGCCTGCCCAGGACCAGAAAGGAATAAATATTCTGCACAAGATGGTACTGCATAAGAAACCTCCCACTGTGCAGTGCTTGGTCAAGAACTAGAGGTTGCAATCCAGCTCATAAGTTAGGTAACTAAAAAGTTTTTAAGCAAATCTACAGAACCTAGTGCTGAATTAAGCAATAATGACTTGAGGCCTAGGGCAATTCTTGGGGATTAGCAACTAGCTGAAAGGAGCTGATGGCCTGAGGCACAGCTAAAGGCCACTAACCCCCAAACATTTGTTAATACCCTAGGAAGCGTCCTGCATCTCCATTATTAATGTTACTCATTGGAAAAAGAAAAGTATACTCAATAAAGTTGAAATAGAGAGATATTTCTAAAGTACAGAGTATATGACCAATGAATTTACCTGAATCTGAAGATTTAAATTATTGAAGATCTACTGGATACCAACTAATATATGAGAGTTATTCTCCAACTACAGTTTTGTATCAGGGTTTAATTAGTTGAGCCAAAAAATTAAAATATAACATACAAACCCCATTATAACTAAATGTCTGAAGACCACTTGAGATGGCACAATCAAAAATACAATTTTGTGCATTCTTTTAACTAAGTTTGTCCTGGCACTATTTTGATTAATCTCACAAGTACTGCCCTAAAATTAAAGAAACTGAATACTCCATCCCCCTCACAGCTTTGAATATTTTTTCCTTGAACCCCATCTAGTACTGAGTATAAAACTCAAAGCCTCACTAACAGCTCACATCTTCCAGAGCTATGGTTCCAAGTTCATTTTGTACAGTGCATTACAGACCAGCTTCAGAAGAGCTGGTGGCTGTCTCCATTCTAAGAGCTCCTGTGGTGGGTGTCAGCCTTAGCTAACAGCCAGATTCCCACCCACCACTTGCTCTCCCAAACAGGACAGGGGGAAGAACAGGAATGGGAAAGCTCATGGGCCAAGCTTAAGACAGGGAGATCACTCACCAAATATTGCTGCGGGCAAAACAAATTTCACTTGAGTAAATTATTTTATTGCCAATGAAAATAAAAATGTAATTGCTAATTTGAGTAGTGGGAAAGAAAAAGACAAACAAACTGGTGCATTCTATCCCCCCTTTCCCAGGCTTAACTTCACTTCAGACTCTTTTAACTCCCTTCAAAT
Organism: Porphyrio hochstetteri; assembly: GCA_020800305.1. Lineage (NCBI taxonomy): Eukaryota > Metazoa > Chordata > Aves > Gruiformes > Rallidae > Porphyrio > Porphyrio hochstetteri. Next base: position 106,615,011 of record CM036907.1, read on the forward strand.
AGCATAGGGAAGTGTTGAACAGTGGTGGTTATGGTCAGTACACCACATTTTCTCTCTGATACTCTTTTCATCTCACTTTTTTCCTCTGCTCCAGCACAGGGTCCTCATGGACCACAGTTTCTGGTTTAAAGATATTATTCTGTGATATCTTAAAAGAATATACAGATTTAAATTAACAAAAATGCAGACGTTCTTTTACTAAGCCATTCTTAGTCATACAGTTCAGAAGATTAACTTGATTTTCAGAAAATACACACAGCTCATCCACCTACATTTCTACACATTCTACTCACAGAAGTCTTCAGCTTGACTGTTGCTTAACGTTCAAATTCAACAAGGCGGTAAAGGAGAGGGAATGATACTGGAACAATGTTTAAAAAAAAGGAGAAAGAATTACAACTGATATTTGACAGAAAAATTACCTGATTATCATATCTAAGAGACTGTGTTCCAACCAAGAATCTTATGGCATCTGTTTCTGCTGTCTGAGGGGTTAAAGCTCGTGCCTAGGGAAGAGGAAAGCCATTAGGAAAGTCCAGTTAATACAGCACGTTAGCTTAATGAAAAACCTTGAAGCTTACATATCAATTAGCATTGTAAACATTACATTCTTACACTTTACAAACTATCCTGCCTTTTATGTCTATTTTGGTAAATACATTTTTTGTGCAGTTTCTCAGGTTTTAGAGAGAAGTTGAACATACAAGTGCTAAATACGTTACAGCAATGATAATGTTAATTTTTCCAAACTAATTCTCTGATATCTACCGAAAAAAGCTCCATAGAACAGTTCTGGACAATCCTTATATACATTAGCCACAATATCCAAGAAAGAGGTGATTCTCACAGAAGCTTTCAAACCCTTCAGACTGAGGATGCCTGCATAAAAACAAATTCTTTTTCTTACCATTAACCACCAAATTTAAAATAAAGTGAAAAAAAAAAAGTCCATCTTTTCTAATCCAGACCACTACAGATAACAAATTATTTCTTCTATTGTTCAGACAATTTTTCTTTACCTACTGAAATGTCACAATTTCATGATTTTGCTATATTATTGGTACAGGAGAATGCTAGGCTCTGCTTTACTTCAACTTGCACCAACCACAGTCTTGGAAGAAGCAAAACAAAACAGGTAAAGGCTACAGAAGACATTGAGAAAAAAAGTATAGCTTGAACTAAACCCACAATTACTAGTTTGCATTTGTCATTAGCAGAGTCTCTCTCAGATAAATTTTGAGGAAATGGAAAGTAAACTAATAGTCAAAGGAAATTTCAGCAACCATGAGTAAACTGAGGAACATCTACTACTTCCCATGCAAGATTTTTTTTGTTGAAGCAGAGAACCAAACCTTTACAATCCATATCCTATTTGTCATAAAGTAGTTCAAATCTCTTTGGACACCAAAGCCTGTATTACTTACGAATTCTTCAGAAGGACTCAGGTAACTGCTAAATGGCCATTCCTTCTGCCATCCCCTGGTGCAACTAGCTGACAGTTATAGTCTACATTCAGGAACATCTAGCATCAATATAGTCCTGTTTAAATCTTATTTTTATATTAATATCAGAAAGATGCCTAGAATCTTGGAAGGAAATATTTGAAATGCATTACACCACAATACATAAACTTAGAACAACTTAATTCTAGAATAAAAACTTCAAGAGATTTTTTTTCTTAAACAAGGCAAGGCAATCCAAGCTCTTGCCTGGCAGTAACAGTAAGAACCAACTCATTTTTCAGAATAAGGTCTGAACACCTACAGAGCAGATACTTCTTATCTTACATTGCCTAAATCACACACTTCATATGCAACATTTTGCTTACTATTCAGCATAAAAAGTTAAAAAATGCAATGAACTTAATAAGTATAGTCTAGTAGTGTAACTTTTTTGTATATTAAGTACTGGAGAACATGACACAGTGAGTAGTTTGTGTTCAAAACATACTCAAATACAGATCAAAGATCAGTGTGAATCCATACTGATTTGTTTATACTCTCCTATTTATGCAGCACTTAACTACAACAAGCCTAGACGGCATTTCTGATTGACAGAAAAAACCTAAAGTTCACCAAGACGACTGCAGAAAAGCTTTTCTTTTGTCTTGAACAGAATTTACATTTGCAGATCTTTGGCAAGAGCTCCTTTTCATTTCAGATCTATTTTCAATTATTATAGGGGGGGCGGGGGAGGAGAAAGAAAAAACCCCAGCCAACAGTTATTTATCTCTCTCAAGCAAGCAAGCTTCTGTTCTCTAAGAAAAACAGAGGATACCTCCAGGATCTTCAATAAAATAAAGAAACGAAGGGGAGTTTCAGCCCTTCTAAAGCCTTTTGATTATGTCTTATGCTGCTGTCAAAAATGCATCGTGTTAGACACAAAGTGACCAAAATAAAATTATATCAATGCACGCTAACATTCATGTCATCAGCTTCTCTATCCCTCCTTCAAAATTTATGTAAATTATTTCCCATTTTGTACCCCAAAAAAGAAAAGATCTGAGAGAAATATTTAAACACATTTCACAGCAAGAAACACACTACTGTTTATTCTGTCGTATGACTACAACACTCACAGAAGACAAGGCTCAAACTCATCAAGCGTTCATAAATCAGGACGAACCGACCCACAATAGAAATAACAGTAAAATGGAGTTTCAGTTGTGTCCTGCACAGAGACATGCCTAATTGGGTCTACTCTGAGCTACTTTTAGAGAAACAGATGTTGTTTCAACAGATGATAAAGATTAACTCTTGTGATGAACACCACAAGTGAATTTTGGAGTGCTGTCAAGATTAAGAAGAATACCTTGAGTTTGTCATCTTGTCCAGTGACCTGTCAGAGCAGGTTGCAAATCACATCTTTCACACAAGCATCCTGCCTCACAACTGCAGCTAACAGACAGAAAATAAACAAAAAACCAGAGTATAATTAATACCAATTAATCTAAACCAAGGGAGCTTATTATTTTTATAAAGTCAGTATCCACAGAGCATAAAACTGTATATGTTTCCAAAGAGTTTACTGCCTAAGATACTGAAGTGTTGTTTACCAAGAAAATTGCCACACTGCACAGAAAATAACCTACACCACACAACTGAAAGACACTGTGAGAAAACAAGTTATCCTTACACAGACTGTCACAGCAAAATCACACCTAACTGATGCTTCTGGACAGAGCAACAACATATATAATAGATAATTTTATTTTTAAAGAAGGTCTAACTAGGAAAAAATTACCATCAAGAAAAGATTAAACCATCATGAACCAGAAAAAACCTTTTAGTTATGTCCACATTGCATATTCACCAACAGCTCTGCGAAGAAATGTACATGGTTTAAAGCAGATAAAGACTTATAAATATGGGTGATTTGGAGACAACTTGACTGCGATTGATGCTCTAACCAAATTATTTTAGCCATCTAGAAGTTTATAAATATGAAGTCAAAATTCAACTCCACTAACACAAAGGAAATCCTGCCTTGGAAAGCAAACTCCAAAGACTTCTCAATGTCACACAAGCCTCCCAAGGAACCTGAATGAACCAACCCTCCTTAGAGGCTTTTCAAAGTTTATGTATTTGTTCTACATAGCAGTCTGTAGCTTCCTCAATTCTCTGTTATTCCACTAAATTAAGGGTTGCACACAATCACAAAACAGAAAACCAAAGGAATGTAGTAATTATAAATTTATCCCTGTGTTTTCAGAGAAAAAAGGAAAAAACCCACACTTGATGGGTGACTGATTGTTGCAGAGACAGAGGAAACTGCATCACCACACTCCAAAGGCATTCCTGAATAGTGCTCTGTGTGTCACAGGACTAGACACTCCCACCCACTGGCCAGGGTTTAGCCCCTGCCAGCAGTGAAGTGAGCACCAGGCAGCCTCTTGCTCACATTCCCCCCTCCATGGCAGAGGAAAGAATCAGAAGAGTGAAAGCAAGGGAAATCACAGGCTGAGATAAAAGCAGGAATAATAATATATATTAATGATACATGCACAAAACAAGTGATGAACAGCATGATTTCTATCCACCAAAAGTCAGTGCTGCCCAAGACCCCCAGCTGCTCTCTAAGATTCCCAAACTGCCCAGCCTCTCAGCCCACATCCACAAGCAAAGCAAAGCAAGCAATTAATTCACCACTTCCCAGGGTGATGGCTGAACCAACCTGTCCCTAATGTCAATGCTGTGCAAGACCCCCACATCTGCTACACCAGGCTCCTATCCCACCTCCAGTTATAAAGAGAACATGACATTGTACGGTATGGAACAGCCCTTTGGCCAGTTTGGGTCACTTGTTCTGGCTCTGTCCCCTCCCAGCTTCTTGTGCAACCCCATCTTCTCATTAGCAGGGCAATGTGAGAAGCTAAAGAGTCCCTGACTGCTTGGCAACAACTAAAATGTCTCTGTGTTGTGTTATTCTCATCCTAAATCCCAAACACAGCACTATACCAGCTGCTAGAAAAAAAAATAACTCTATCCCTACTGAAACCAAGGCAGCCACCAGGAATCTTTCAAGGTGACAAAGCCAGTTTAGAGAAAAATAAAGGCTGAATTAGAAGACTGAATTCAAAAGACTTATTTTCCTTTTAGAAAGCATTGTAGTCTGCTATAATGCAGTTAAATACTTTTTTTTAAAGTTTTCTAAAACAAGGTGTGAATTCATACTTAAATAGACAAACAAAATTGAACAGCCTATTGCAATAGCCACACTGAAGGTCAATATGGGTTAGGGAGACAGAATCTAGTCCAGCAAACATAAAAAATCCCCTGACATTTTCATTTACTGCATCGTGAAGAATCTCGGAGCCATAAATTACATACCTGGAGCAGAATAACCATATGCACACATTGAAAAATAAAAATTAAAAAAGCGTTCATAACGCATCATCTGTTTCCAAGGTAGTGCAGCTGCCAGGCTTTTAGTGGTGGAACCACAAATTCCACAAGAACTTTGAACATGCTACACAGCAGAAAGTAATTAAAACTAGTGAAGACCACCACCACCCTGTAGGGACAGAGATCAAAGAGAGAGGAGTGGGGGTAGTAATGAGTCACTTAAAGCTGAGTGTAGGAGGTTTTACCAGAGAAGAAAACAAAACCATAAATTACTTTAGTTTTATACATGATTGAAATTCTGTGTTAGCATTTCCCACTGGAAATGGAGCATCTCAGATTTAAGATTTCACACAATCTCCCCATATGCAAATATATAAGTAATGAATCATACAGAAGACTTTTTAACCTGCTCCTACTCCTATTGTGGAAACTGTAGGTAGTGCCATGTAACTGGAAAGCCAAATGGCTTGTCCCATTGCCAGAAGACAAGTCCTTCCTTTAATATAAGCACTGAGGGATTAGATATGGGAACACGAGTGTACACTGCTGCATACTTGTCCATGCTCAGTCAGGCACACATGCTTAACAGATCCTACTGCATACACCGTAATTGTTGTCAATAGACTAGCAGGCTCACGCTGAATTAAGACACAGCTATGCCACCATGTCAGCTAGCTGCTTCCTTGTCTTAGGAACAGATCACAAAATGCATTAAATGTAAAGGAAAACAAAAAATTAACTGCAAATCTGCTGCAAAAAGATATTTACTCATGCAATGCAAAGGGCAGAATACAAGTGACAAACAGCAGCTTAAAGATAAAGCAGAAGAAAGAGCAACTGTTGTGCCAGAATGCAGGAAACACTAGCAGGAGACTGGGCATCACGTCCATGCCTACACCAAGCTCAGTGAGATGTTGGGCAAAGACCACTTTCTACCTTGCAGTGGTAATTTAGAGCACCTGCATAATAAAAGCCTCCAAGAGAAATAAGTGGAACAGGGCCTGCAGAGAGAAGGACCATGGCAACAGCAAGAGTTGATCTAGAAGAACAAAGTGACAAGCCTCAAAAAGATAAAGGTCAGTTTAAACTAACTGCTTTGTGGAACCACAACACACTAAATCTCTATGGTGTGTTCATAAATTCTTGTGAGACTAGCACTTAAGAGGTTAAAACCGCTGGTGACTACTTATCTCTCCTGCAAACATTCTAGATGGAGACCCACAACATTGGCATGAGAAGCAGCAGAAAGAGGGAGTCTTATGGTGGCAAGATGGCCCCGTTTTGGCTAGAGAATGAAGAGTAAAGAGAGATGGTTTCTACACAGAATCTTGAAAGCCACAGAGCCCAGAGTGAGATGTTTTGCTTAATCATCTGTGAAATTAATACTGACAGTCCTAAATATGATAGTGAGCCAAAAAGAGTACATGCTAAACATACATGACTATTGTCATGGAAGGGACAGCTATGGTTCAGATAATAAAGAATACTGAGGAAAATACTTCCAGGGGAGAGAAGATATGGAAGACCCTGAAGAAGCAATTGACTGGCTGTGCTCCTTTTCCTCTACCCAAGTCAGGGATGCCTTCTTGGTAAGCACTGCACCTTCACATTTGGCAAAGAATACCCAGGATAGCATTTTGCTAACATTATCATTATGTATCAGCACTACTGCAGTAAGTGTACATACCAGTAGTAATTCTGAATTTTTATATCTGTTGGCTTAATAAAGTACTACTTCAACTTGGCAAAACTGTCTCCGTGAAAGTCCTCTAGGGGAGTCTGACAGGCAAATGTTGCCTCTGATATGTGGCTACATATGTGGTCCTTTAGACATAAACCAGTGACCAAGTCAGAGATTAAGACTGGACCCAGCCACACCTAGGCTCTTCTCTGCGAATGAGTTTAGAAAGCAGGGGGATCCTTTTTGAACCTTGTGATTTAACAGGACGGCCTCCCTCAGACACACATCTGACTCACACCCCTCATGTGACAGGTCTCCTGAAACTTTCTCTTTTCTATGTCTTTTGAAGTACTGGCCAAATATACAATTTTTTTTTTTTAAATTTGGCTGTTACTATTTAGGACATAAATTATGTATTAAAGAAATATTGATTCTTTTCTTCTTTTCTATTTATCTTGTTGATGTACCACACTGGTTTGGTATGAGCAAACCCGACACTGGAGTATTTGCATTACGTGTAATACAATCAAAAGACCAGCTACAACCCATGTATCATTTGAAAATCATACAATCAATCTGTACCAACAAGCAGTGAATTTGCAATACAAAATAGAGAGGACAGTATTTGGCCATCTGCTTTATGCTCAAAACCAGAAATACTTTACTGCTACTTGGGAGGGTGGGAGCAGAGAGGGGAAGAGGATAATGCTAGCTTTACTGATGCTTCATTCTGGAAGTAAAATATGAGGGGTTGTCATTCCCCCTTTCCCTACATTGCTGACACAAGAGTAGCAATCATCTTCTAATTGTTCCTTCAAGTTCACATAACTATGTTCATATTGTCATACTGTATTGTACTATACCTAATATTATCAAGGTCCTGCTAATTGCTTGAGGGTCCTAGAAAGAAAGTTTCCACCTGATCCACTTCATGCACTGTGAAGATCTTTGTAGTATTAGACAAGAGAGTTTTGCCACTTACCTACATTTTCCTGTACCGAAACTGTAAACCTAACTATGTTAGATTGAAGTTCCATGAAAAGTCCTCACAACTGAAATGCTGCCTTTAAGAAGGGTCCTGAAGCAAGATGCAGATAGGAAAACAAGTGAGAATACACACTCAACCTGGATTAAAACACACAGGATTAGCACTCATGATGAAAGCAATTTAAGAAAGAGGCCTGAGAAAACCTAGGCTATTACCATGCTGTTTCTTGAACTTAGTCAATTTTCAAAATAAATCCTCCAAAAACATCTCTATAGCTGTATCAGAATTATTATCTACTTTCTGTTTAGGCCATTCTCTCTCATCACACAAGATAGTCCAAAAGCTCTCCCACGGAAGAGACCTCCACTGCCAACAGGAGCGACAGTCTCCACATCTGCTCCACTCCCATACTGGGAACACAGCAGGGTCTGAGAGGCAGCACAAACTTCCCTCGGTGCTGCATAAGTGACACACATCTTCCTCAAAAGTACCCTTTCCTCTCATAATAAATCTACACCTGCCTTCTACTCCATCAAAGGTAGGTGAGCTATCGAGCTACTCTGAATGAAACGTGTGTTTGTAAGTGACCTGTGACTAGTCTGTTTCCATTGGTATTTTGCATTGCTTTAAAATTCTTATTCTTCTAAGTAGTCACATGTGGCTTTAGGGAAATTAAATTTCACCTTACCCTTGCAGACAGGAAAGAAAGTTCTAAAAATCAATAGTCTCTGTTCAGATTCATAAAATCTGTTAGCAATTAACTGACTATACAATATGGGCAAAATACTGCTTGTGCAAGAAGCATGACAGGACACAGTGCAGTAACCAAACTATGAAAAAGCTTTTTTAACCCTGCCTCAACCAGACCCCATCCCAGGGTACAGCTGGAGTTGCCCTTGCGTAGTACAGCCCTGCAGTCAGCCAGCAAGCTTTCTACCGTTCGTCCCTCTTGCTAGTTATGCTTCTCCCTCGCAAGTCTACGTACTTTTGACATGTAACAGAGTAGCTGTATACAGCATGTCAAAATTCAGCTCAGTACTATGGTATCCCGAAAATCTATTAAATGTTCCAAACACGTGCTCCGTAATTATCACTCTCTGGCACAAAGCAATGTTCCTCCTTCCTCCACCCACAATGCTGGCTAGCTTCTGCATGCTTTAAAACAAGGAAGATGCAGACTGTCCACCCAAGAATCACAGCTGGCATTACAACTGAGCCAAATACCTGTCCTGGAAAGCACCTGTCCACACAGTTCATTTCCAGGGGTATAAGCATCATCAAGACAACCTTAAACTAAGGCAAATACAGTATTTTGAGACATTCAGTAGTGCTTATGAACCTACTCAAAACATTGCTGCTTAAACATGGGAAACTGAATCCCTGAAAGTGAAGCCTATTCAACACAGTAAACATACCAGGTACTACCAGTTTAGCTAGTTGTGGTGGTTTGACCCTGGCTGGAGGCCAGATGCCCACCAAAGTCACTCTATCACTCCCTTTTTCAGCTGGACAGGGGAGAAAATATATATTTACAGGCTTAGGAGTCGAGATAAGGACAGGGAGAGATCATTCCGCAGTCAGTGTCACAGGCAAAACAGACTCAACAGAGAGTGAAGGAAAAAAACCTCTAATTTATTACACAGCACTGCACACCCAGTGACACCAGAGTCAGATAATAAGAAGCACAACCAGATCTTAAAGCACCTCCCCCCACCCCTCCCTTCTTAGGACTTAATTTTATTAATGATTTTCCTCCCATTGTCCCCCACATTGTGGCAGAGAATGGGGGTTTCGGTCAGTTTCCTTCTTAGCTGGGGCGGGGCGCATTCCTCACACTCTTCCTCTGCTGCACCTTGACAGTCCTCCATGAACTTCTCCTACATGAGTCTTTTCCCACGGGGCTTCAGCTCTTCACCAGCTGCCCTGACATGGGTCACAGTCATAAATCATAGGACGTCTCAGTCTCTCAGGCCCAGACTGCTCCAGCCTGGTCCCCCCCCAGAGTCACAACCCTCACGCCTCCCCAGCAAACCTGCTCCGGCGCAAATCTCTCCCTTGCTCATCTCTGTGTCTGTCTCTCTCCATGGGCTGCAAGTGCTGGCTGACCCTTGCTCCAACACGGGTCAGAGCATGTCTCCACCTGCTCCAGTGTGGGGCCTCTCCATGGGCTGCAGGTGGGGGTCTTGGCAGGGGGACACCCACTCCACCATGGGTTTCCCCACGGGCTGCAGGGGCATCTTTCTCTCTGGCACCTGAGGCACCTCCTCCCCCCCTTCACCAGCCTTGGTGTCTGCACAGTTTCTTACATCTTCTCACTCCCTTCTCTGGTAGCAAAAAGTGGCTGCTTGCATTTTTTTTTTCCCCTAAATGTGATTCCAGCACAGAGGTGCTGTGACCATCGCTGATGGGGTCGGCCTTGGTCAACAACAACTCTGGCCTTGAGCCTCTGTCGGGCCTGCATGAGAGAGGCAGAGGCTCATGTCGGGCCATCATCCAGACAGCTTCTGGATGATTCTTGCAGAAGCCACCCCTTCTCCACCAGAACCCAGCTACACAAAACTACAACACTTGTAAATATAGATCAACTCTACACTGGACAAGTAAGAAGCATATAATTCACAAAATGGCACTTAGCAATACTCTTGAGACCCCATTTACCACATCCTCATAATTCAGGATATTGGTGAAGTCTAACAAGGTTGCTTTTTGAGGAACAACCTTTTCATATTGAAATGTTCTGCAGCTACTGCTGTTGCCCTGTATTCATCATCATGATCCACAGCCACATATCACTCAGTCCTCAATTCAAACAACATCTCACATTTTCACTCACCATCCATTCCTCTAATTTTTTCATTTTCATTACAGTTGGCTGACCAAGGCAACTACAGTAAGATACTGTCTCTAAGAAAAAAAAAGGTCAAAGAATCACACACCCTAAAACTCACACATTTTGTGTGACTGCACAATGTTCATTTAGCTCAGACACACTGAAGTGAGCAAAATACCACTCTGGGAAATGGCACTTTTTTTGGTTATATGTACACCATGAACAGAACAAAAATTAAGAATCTAGTAAGCTGGGGGGGAAATAATCTGGTCAGAAATTTAACTCATCATGCAGCAAAAAAAAATTCCTCTCTGGTTTTAATCTTGTTTTGCTGCCAGATGCTTAGCTTCCCCCCTCCACCCCAGAAGAACAGCAAACTACTATTTCTCACTGTGACTTTGTAAATCTTGTTGCAGTTATTACACATGCTTAGTACATAAGAGTTTTATAAAGGCTCAGGATTTGTAACATATCTTTAGTGTCCATGCTTATGTGTCAGAACTTTGAGTGATGTGGTGGGTCCAAGTAGGCCTTTCCTGTTCCACCATGCCTTTTTTTGATGGAAAGTAGATTCAAAAGAGAGAAATATGCATTTGTCCGTTACCCTACTCACACCTATACATCAGGACACATTCTGTACATAAAAATGAATATAAATTGTGCAGAAATAATTTTAAGTTCGTAGATGACTAGCACCCCAGGAAGAATCAGATTTTCTTCTGAACTTGAACACACTGGATCAGATGAAAGGCACATCTGCACAGCTACATTTTCTCTGGCAGTGGCCAAAGACAGATTTAGTGGTTGCTGGAGCCATATGTAGCTTCTTAGTGTGCAACCCCTCGTGTAGCTTCTAGATGTCATGCGTTTGTGACATACAATTTTGGTTTAAAACAAGAATTAAAAAGATCCCTCCCTCTTTTTAATACTTTATAATTTCAAAGCTCAACTTCCAATAAGCTTCTCATAAAGATGAAGTAAAAATTGGAAATAACAAAAAAACCCAACAAACCAACCTGACACTCAAATGTAACAACAAAATTCTTTAAACCAGGATGAAAAAATTGTCTGAAGAGCTACTTTGTGCTTGTGACACACATTGGAAAGAAGGTGTAGTTGTGATGGTGCAACTAGCCATTATTATCTGGCAGCACAGAAGAAAGCAGGCTTAAAAAGAGTAATCATCTTTCTTATTAGACCTGGAGATGCAACTTGGAAAAAACATACCAGTTTAAGTGTCTCCATCAGAGGGTTTTTTTTTTTTCCACAAAGCATTTTGTTTTAAAGCCCCACTGGCAATTAACGGAGATGAGAAACTGGAGCTTTACCGCTACACTCATTTTCTTACTTAGCCATAAACCATCTTTTCTTTCCCCGCTTTCTATCTAAATAATCTGCATTTAATTGCAATTCCTTCTGGTTACAGCCACCGTCTTGCCCTTTTACTTTAGCCTCCCAGCAGACAGCCGTGTTACATACTTTGTGGAAGAAGAGGTCCACAGGAGACGTATGACTTGGGGAGGTGGGAGACATAGGTCAGTGGGAGTCCCAGACACCACACAGTCAAACTTTCAAAATTTCTGTAAGACTTACTTATTACACATGACCTACTAGAAAGAAGCTATTAATTCTGTTAAGTGCAGGGCATAGATCTCTTTTGCAGAATTGAATATAAGCGTACATTTTATTAATTTTGAAGTAAATGTTACAGCCTCCCCTAGCCAATCACAAAATGACAGCATACTACCAGACTTCTGCAGATCTAACATTTAGTACAGGTGAGTATTATACACAAGGTCATATAGAAGAGGGAAACCAAACACATGTACAACTTGCAAAGGAGATCTGTTGGTATAGTCAGGATGACAGAGCACAAAACTCAGTAGCCAGACCACCCAAATGTGTTTCAGAGAACTTTCATATACTACTTTCCATAAGCACTTCAGTAAAGGTGCCTAAACCAAGGTGCATATGCACATATTTATTTTACTGCACCCATTGTAGAATAAAAACGTTCTGTGGGCTGCAGAAGAAACACAGCACCTCCTGTTACTGCTATAATGGACATGACGATAAGCCAGCTGTTGCCAATATGAACACATAGCAGCTGAGTAAAACCCTTACTATGGAATCATAAGTTACAGTCTCTTTCACCCACCCAGCTACCTAGCTGTTTGTTTTCCCAGAACTTGTAGAAACTTAATTAAATGTGAGACCTATGAAGATGACCAATGAACTCTTGAACAACAGTCCCATTTCCTTACGGCCACGAACACAAACATGAAGGAGAAGAGTCCTATGGGACAAATGCAGTCATGGAACCCACACCAAGAGATCCCAGAAACACCAAGTCGCTTTATGGTTGGACATAACCATCTGCAATCACAAACTTGTCAGCAGCAGCTTCATGCCCTACCCTCACATTGGCACCATTAAAAAAAATATTAAAAACCCAAAATAAAATCTGGAAACGAAGGAGCAACTAGAGGAATCTCTTTGAGATGGCCGGTACCTCCCTGCTGGCCCCGAGCGAGACAAAGGCTCCCTCGGAGGTGGGCCCAGGGACGGGCACCAAAGCAGGAGCCCCACCAGCCAGACTGCCAGGAGGGGAACACCCTCGGCCCCTGCTCCTACACTGCCGCACCTGCCCTGGAAACAGCAAGTTTTGGAGCAGGAACCAACTCCTGCCCCACACTCGCCCACCTTTAAAAACCCCAAGGCGACAGGCACATGCCAGGAGCCACCAAAGGCTAGTGGGGGTACCGGCCCAGAAGGAGGAGGGAGCGCCGGTCGCCCCACGAGCGGGCCCTGCAGCCCGCCCCAGTACTCCCCTGCCCCACCGCATGCACCCAGCCCGCAACCACCGCCTTCCTGGATGCAGGACCGACACCTGCCAACTCCCCTTCAGTCTCCCTCAGCACCCACCTGGAACTCCAGCCCGTAAATCACCGGCGCATCGTCCTCCATCGCGACCCCGCAGCAGAACGCAGCAGAACGCAGCACAGCTCACTGCCCGCTTGCCTGCCTTTCTGGCCCTCGGTGCTGCCCGTCGCTTGAGGCTTCCGGGAGGTGATTTGCGCATGCGCGCTCCGGTTCGCGGCGCAAGCGCGGTGGGGCGCGGCGCTTAGTGCGGCGGCGGAGAGGGGGCGTTGGTGTCGTGGCGCGGAGGTGAGCTGAGCTGAGGGGCGGTGGGCGGCTGCCTCTTCGGTTCTCGTGTCGGCCGAGGGGCGTCCGGCTGGACGGGCGCTGAGGCAGTCCCCGGCCCTGAGGGAGAGCGGCAGAGTCTCCCGCCTTGGTCTGTGCCAGGCGAAGGCTGTGCGGGAGGCCGCGCCCAGCCCCTCTGTGGGCTGGTTGGGGCTGGGGGGGAACCCCGCGGTGGCGCCGGAGGCAGGGCCGATCTCCGTAAGCCCGGGGCGGCGGCTGCGGGGCGGGCAGCGGCTGAGGCTGGGAGGGGGCGGAAGCAGCGGCGCCGCCTTGCATCCTGCGCGGCCGTTACCGGCTCGGCAGCCAGCGGTGGTGGTGGCGGCGTGACTCCGTGGAGCAGACCCCCTCCCTTTCCCTTTCTCAGAGGGGGACCGAGGTAGTCTTTGGGAGTGGGAGAGCAAGTACCGGCCTGTCAGTGTTTAGGGGGAGGCAGTTGCTCCTTAATCCCGATAGTTTGTGGCTTGTAAAAAAGCTCTTCCTCAGGATTAATTTATTTTGTGGGTAGACGTTAAATGAAAGATGTCAAGTATTGAAATGACTATGTGTTTAAAGCAAGAATTTTAGTATTTGCATGGTAGCTTGGAGTTTCAGAGTGGCACCCGAGCAATACCTGAGTAATAAAACTAACACTTGTTTTGGTGGGGATTTTTCGCTCCTCAGCTACCATGGAGAATAATGCAAGTAATGCTAAGGATGCAAAGAGTGCCTCAGATGAAGAGGACAGAGGAGACATAGTTCAACAAAAAGCTCAGGAAGAAATTCTCTTTCATGAGGAAACCATTGATCTCGGTGGAGATGAATTTGAATCTGAAGGGAATGAAACTGTTTCAGAAGATTCAAACAATTTTGTAGATAAACTTAATGAGCAAATGATGGAGAGTGTCATTATTTCAGATTCTCCAAACAACAGTGAAGATGACACAGGTGAACTTGGTTGTCTACAAGAGATTGTAGAACAAATGGAAGCTAAAGATAGTCAAAAAGCACAAGCAGAAGAGTTTTTAAGTAATGAGAGTGAAACTGAACATGAAGAAACACCCAAAGACATTTCTGAGATTGGAACAGATGATCAGGCATCTTTAAAGGAAGAATCTATGCAGGAAGCAGTGAAGGAGGAACAAAAGTTGGGAAACAATATGCCTGTTGAAACAAAACCAGATAATACTGATGAAAGCAAACATCAGGACCAGATATCGTCACCTACTACTAGCAAACCATCTTCTGAAGCTGAGCCGATTCCTGTGTGTACCATTTTCAGCCAAGCAAACAATGTTAATAACCAGCCACAGTTGTTCCTACCTGACGGTTTTGAGCCTCAGATGGTAAAATCTCCCAGTTTTAGTAGCATAATTGAGACTCCTGTGAAGTCTAATCCACAGGTGGTTCAACCGAGTCCTAGTCTAAGCAAGTTCTTTGGTGATACTGTTAACACTAATACTTTAGCTTCTGATTTTTTTGATTCATTTACCACATCCAATTTCATTTCTGTTAGCAATCCCAATGCAAGCTCTTCAGTTCCAGAACAAATGTCCTCCCTTTCTAATGGTGGGGACGGTTCTTGTGCTTCATCTAATTCTACTTTCTCTGTGAGCAATGGGAGACCTGAAGCAGGTGGTCCACCATCCTCTCTAGAAATGTCTCAGTCTCCCAAGCCGTTCTCACAAATACAAGCTGTTTTTGCTGGGAGCGATGACCCTTTTGCTACAGCCTTAAATATGAGTGAACTAGATAGAAGAAATGATGCTTGGCTTCCTAGCGAGGAAACCAGAAATGTTCTCATTTCAGTTGCCACACAGCAATACAGCACCGTGTTCATAGATAAAGAGAATCTCACAATGCCTGGATTAAAATTTGATAATATCCAGGTAAGAGTCTGTTATTGCATCTTAGTGTATGATTATATTCTACAAATATTGTATAAAAGTTGTTCAATAATCTGTATTTCATGCTGCTTCATATAGCTGCTGATGGTCACTTTGTACATATTGCTTCAAACCTTATTAGAAAATTTAATGTCCCTGCTTACTCACATGTGAAGGGGCTAAAACCAGATCTGCTTCATTCATAGTGAAATTTATTGGGTACATTGAAACCAGTGTTGACAGTTTTCATAGAGTCTAAAGCTGGTAGTTTTAAGTAGTTTCAGTGAGTTTCTGGTCCTTCTAGTTAGTATAATAGTGGTCACATTTTGGAATATATATACACAAAAATCACTATTCTGTGCTACGAAGTCTGAAGTGGACAGTTTTGGTTGTAGGAGTCACTTTTTGCAAGCAAGTGGTAAATAACATCTTTCACTGATGTTCACAGTGCTCTTAATGTTGATAGTGACAGAAGTGACATCATTTGTATCTTCCCTAAGCAGTTGAAAAATACAACCTGTAGGAAAGATCAGCAAAATCAGTAGTCAAATTCAAGCATACAGTAGTCTGCAGGAACTTTCAGAAAAGTTTCTGGAGTTAATCAGGTCCAGATTTGTAAATAAAATATCTCACAAATCTTAGATTTCTGTCACAAGCAAATTGTCACAATTTTTGACATGTACTGCAGTGCTGCTGCTTCTTTAAGCATTTGTTGTCACAGAGCCCAATACTTGGTGTGCAAAAAATACTGTAATAGGAAGCTACTCATTTTCCACTCTTTAGAAAAAAAACAAACCTGGAAGGCTTTTTCCTGCTTTCCCCCAAATTTCCCTTAGACCTTGATGAGTAATTCAAGAGTGTGTAGTATTTCCCTCCAGTTGACTCATGGGATGGGCAGAAGAAATGATTGCTTCCCCAGGCCCCAAAAATAACGTCCTCCTTACTGGAAACCTCCTTTTTTACAATAGTTCTCTCACACCTTCCTCAGTCCAGTCAAGGATAAAAGTCTTGTTCATGTTCATGATTCCCTGAAGCTGGGCACATGCGTGTATGCAGATCTGCCATTTAATATGTAATTGAAAACAAGATGTTATGACAATGTCCATGTGATGTATTTCTACAGTAAGACCTGATGTACAGTCATCAGTGGAATTAAAGGGGGTTCCTGCTGCTTGCTTCATTGATTGTAATTTATAAGCAGCCACCTAGGCTTGTCAGCAGGGACAAGTTTTGAAGTGCTTTGTATTTATACAACTTTCCTCCCTTCCAGTTGCTGCTTTTCAGTGGCCTGAGTGCGCACCCTGACTGACCTGACATCCCCTAGTTTGGTATCATTGTTCCATTCACCTCTAGTACTGCAAATTGTGTATTTAACTGAAAATATAATTATAGAGTACTTGAAATGTCAACTGAAATATTGTGGGAGGCATGTTTTCAATGTTAAATCAGCTTCCAACAATGTTCATTAAAGCTTTTGATATGAACAGTTTGCTAATGCTAAATGTTAATGTAAGGTGTTAAACCAGGCTGCACAGAGTTGACAAAGTTACGTGAAAAGTGCATTTGCAGTGAACTGTAAGCGTGCTTCAGGGAAGGACTGAAACTGTGTGGGACCTGTGTTGGAGAGCTTGGTGCTTGTTTTTTCCCTGTGCACTCAGAGAATGTTTGTTTGAATTACAAGTGTGTTGTCTTACAAGTTAAGTGGGTAGTTACAAAGAAACGGTAATTTTTTTAATTATCTTGGATTGCATATGGTACAGATTATTTGTACCTGTGTCAAGTGTGGAACAAGTTAGGGCTATGAAGATGATTAAAGACCTGGAGCATCTACCCTACGAGGAAAGGCTGAAAGAACTGGGGCTGTTCAGCCTTGAGAAAGGAAGGTTAAGAGGGGATCTTATTAATGTTTTTAAATATCTTAAGTGTGGGAAACAGAGGGGGTAAAAGCCAGCCTCTTCAGTGGTATGTGGAGATAGGACATGGGGCAATGGCCACAAGTTGGAGCACAGGAAGTTCCGCACCAACATGCGGAAGAACTTTTACACCGTGAGGGTGACAGAGCACTGGGACAGGCTGCCCAGGGAGGTGGTGGAGTCTCCTTCTCTGGAGATATTGAAGACTCATCTGGACGCCTCTCTGTGCAATATGTGCTAGGGAGCTGCTTTGGCAGGGGAGTTGGACTCGATTATCTCTCGAGGTCCCTTCCAACCCCTACGATTCTGTGAATACTGCTCTTTACTCTCTTTCCATTATGCCCTTCTTCATCAGTTACTGTTTGCTGTCATGACGTCCTTTATTTCATTACATTTGTATGTAATATTTCCTCCTCCAAACTACTGTTTTTGAGGATTAAAAATTCTTTAGTATTTATGTAATTTTTGCACACAGCCCCTTTCCTTAATCCTTAAGAGTCTTCTGTCTGAGAGATGGAAGTCTTGTTTATTCATAGGATAGATGACCGCGTTAGAAGTAAAAATTTTCCTTTCAGTGTATCAGTAGTTGAGTCTCATTTCTCAAGAAACTAGGAAGAAAACACATACATATTTCCCATCAGTGTCTATAGGGAAAGTGAAAACATTTAATAACAATTATCTTTATCACAGCTGAGATTTACAATATTTTATGCAGCTCACCCCCTTTTATTTTAGGCAAAAGGCTTTGTGGTTAGCTTTCTGCTCTCAGATCTAACAGCTTCCTACCACAGTTCTTCAAGTGAATGTTTCCTTTAGAGGGATTTTTTGTGAATATTGCTTTGTATGCTTAGACTTTTGCATAGTCACTTTCTGCTTTAATTTCTTAAGTATTACATGCCATTCTAATTACCACAGATCTGGAAAGATGTAATGGATTCAAAATAGATTGCAGAGAAAGGGTTGGCGAGTAGTGCAGGGGTGAGGGGTTGCTTAAAGGAAGAGGACCTTATGACTTGCAAGAAAAATAATGATCTAAAATTCATAAAATATTTAAGGTAAATAGAGCATTGTGATTTGCTGGGGTTTATGGCAAAGGAACTGCTGAGTACTAAGCAAAACAGAAAGAGTTACTGGTCTTATAGAATTCATTGCCCTCATGCTATTTTTTTTTTTTTGTGAGAAAAACGGACCGAAAAATGAACAAGACAGACATAAGGGGCGGGGCAGGGAGGTATGTCTGTTAGTGGGTATTTAGAAATGGTAGGCAGATATCCCCTGGCACAGATGGACCATAAAGTTCTGGCCGCTTTGAGTTGGGAAAGACCAGTATGAGTTCATTCTGCTTCTTATGCTGTTTATGGAAACATTTGCTTTTTGCGAGTTGGATGGTGAACCAGACAGATCTTTGCTCTGGCTGAATGTGGGTTATAAATTGCTCTCTCTTTAAAAACAAAAATATGAGTACGTTGTTAATATGTTGCTGATAATTTTCCTTCTCTTCAGATATTTCCTTTTCTAGATTACAAACACACAACTTAAGGTTGGCAGAGATCTTACAGAAATAATTTCCATACCTGCTTTTGATACATGGTGACTTCTGACACTGTGAGGGCTTCTCCAGTATGCAGTAATGTGCACAGGCCCAACAACTAGGACCACCCCCCTGCACCTTGCCCTGCACTCTGTATTGGCAGATACGATACCTGAAGTGTGTGCACACAGTTAATAGCAGAGTTTTCAACATCTGCCAGTGTCCACAGTTTTTCAGCAGCTGCTTGATGTTAAGCTTGAATTTCTTGATTAGTTGTTGAAGATCTCTACTACACAGAACCACGTGGATGTCAGCCAACTGACGGGAAGGCACAGAAATCAATGCCTGAACAAAGATTAAACAGGGAAACTGAGGCAGGGAGGGTGCCATGTACAGTTAGTTTATTACTAGCAAAGCTGGAAATAGAACCTGGATTTAGATACTCTTCCCCTTAGCTGCTCCATGTCATAAAATGCAGAGTCTAACTGTAGAAATCTACAGAAATCAGTCCCTCAACTAGTACTCATGTTACCTAGCTCAGATAATTCAATTTCTCCCACTGATTCCTGCAGTTAATTCTTTTGAAATTAAGAATACTTGTTGAAGGGTTGCTGTTTATTTGGTTTTATATCTCTCAGTTTATTTTTCAGTGGATACTTAAGTCTAGTTGATCATGTTCACCTTTGTCTTCAGTAAGTAGACTGCAGGTTTTCATAATGGATATTAAGACTTACTATGCTTTGTGACGTTGAAGAGTGTTTTGAAGGATAATAAGAAGACAGGCATATAAGCCTGAATGTTTCTATGCTGACACCTAAACATTGGAAAAAAATAATATAGCAAATAATGTAGACCAAATCTAGAAATTTTCATTAAAATGCTGTAAATATGTATGCATTTATATTCATTTCACACAAGAAGTACTGGAAAATAGGCATTTCTCAAGGGAAAAAGCTATGTTTCTCAGCTTTAATTCAACATTTTATTTTGATAAAATGTTTAAAAGTGTCTTGTTAAGTTTTTTTCTTCTTTTGTTCCATGAACACGAAGGGAGATGCAGTAAAAGACTTAATGCTTCGCTTCTTGGGGGAGCAAGCTGCAGTGAAGCGACAAGTTTTAAACGCCAACTCCGTAGAACAATCATTTGTAGGCTTGAAACAGCTAATTGTAAGTAACAATCTTTGTAATTCGATATATATTAAATAGCATGCTTCCCTCAAGATAACTGGGAGCTACTGACAGGAGGGGAAAAAAAAGTGTACGTATCAATCTGTTCCTGGTCCTGCAGAAGTACTAGCAAAAAAACGAGTACGCTGGTTTTGAGTGGGAGTGACACTGGGTTTCAAACACTGGCTTTTAAACAACATAGAAAACATTTTTTCATATGCAAAAAGTAATTTTGAAGTACTGTGAATTTTATCAGCCATTAATTTTGTTATGTAATATAAATGGTTGCAAAACAGATTTTAATGGCTATTTTTTAATTTATGTATGTTTTGTTAATCTGTGTGTGAACTGTTTGTTTTCACCTTGGTGTTTTACAAAAGGTAAGACATACCAGTTGTTTTAAGTGGTAAGCAAAGCTGATGTTCTAATTTCAGCCGCTTTCATTCTTTTAATTTCAGTGCAGTAGTACTAAACTAAATTACTTCCAAATGAAAGTTGGGTTTTTTTCGTAATAATTTAAGGTAAAATCCTTTGCTTAGTGTAAATATTTTGTACCTGGAAATAGTTGTATCTAGTAGCCTTATGAATTTTGCCTTGTTCTTTCAGCCATTGTGTTCCCGAGTGAAACTCGTCACTATTACATGACTGAGCTGTATTTAATCTGTTGAAATGTCAAAGCATTTTAGGCTTATTTTGTTTTTGAAAGAATGAATAAAAAATTGCTGAAGAAAATCAGTGAGGAATTGTAAGTGTTAGGAACAGTCTGTATTTAACATTGTTTAACTGTGCTACATTACATATAAAACCCCAAAACAGGTGTTCCCTCATGTTAGGAAACCTCTAGGTGGTCTCCTTGAGTGTTGTTGAAAGAATTGAGAGGTAATTTTTGAAACTGAACCTGAAAAAAAACATATTGTGATCTGCTTCCTGAATACAGATATTTTTTTCTGTTCATCTCAATGTTTTGCTTAACCTGAGAGTTTGGAGGGAAAGAAAAAAAGTCTTATTAAAAAATCTTGTCCCCCTGAGTGTCTAAATAGAAAAGGCCTTTTCCACGCTTCTTTCTCTTCCAGAAGAGGAGCTTTGACATACAGGAAATCGTTTTCTGTTTGGCCTGGTAGCTGTGCCCATGCAAAATGTTCTTTTGTGCTACAGACTGACTTGTACCTTAAATACAGTGCTGCCACTGATACTTGTCACATTAGAAGGTGGGGATTTCTTTTGGTAAAATTGCAGCCGTTCATCCAGAAGTTAGGGTGTTCTTCAGTTCCCAAGGCTTCTAATCATGAGTATGCAAAATAACATCTTCTTCGTATTGTTTGCAGAACTCTATGGGGCTTTTTTTTATTATAAGTATTAATTTGGTTATTTCCTTGCAAACATTGCTATGTTTTCTGAAATTCTTAATGTGGAGAATTTATTTCTGATTGTCAGCAGTCTTAAAAATAAATGCTATTTCAGGCTTAGAAACATGAAAAACCCATGCTCAATGATAGTAACTAAATTAATTAAAAAGATATGTGCCACAATGACATACAATAAGTGTTCAGTTACCATTTCTACCTTCTTTATGAGTGACCAAATATTTTTAGTGAATGTATTTTTTTCACGCAAAGAAGCATTTACAGGGAATATTTCCATTAATATCAGGATAAAAAAACGGGTGAAAGTTGGTAGTATTGCTATTCAGTTTCCATAAAGTTAAAGATTTTTTTCCTTAGCTATTTGGGAGCTAGATGTGGACATGAGAAGTAATGAGATCACATGAGTCACCCAATTCAATCCCTCGCAGCAATGGACAGCCACTCAGAGTCTATTTCAACGCAGTCCACAGTAGAGCAGAGAAGGCATAGAATTAGGGTAGACTTCAGCTTCAGAATGAAACCTGTTTATTTACGTGGGCTGATGTCTGAATTCTTAAGTCGAAAGAGATCTAATCAGTAGTTACTGATGACATCTAAATTTAGATGTATAAATCTGGAATCCCATCTGAAAGTCTCAAGAGCTATCACATGCTGTAGGGAGGCACCAGTGGCAGCTGAAAGCAAAAGTGAATGTTAAGTCCTATTATGAAAGTTAGTTAGATTAACATTCTCAGATGGTCCTGGGTGAACTCCATCTTATTACGGGAAGGAAAGAAGAAAAGTGGTAAAAAACCCTAAACAAATACCACCACATCAGCCCCACCCCCAGCTCCCCTCACCCCCCACCCCCCCAAAAAAAAGTCATTCCAAGCCTGACTGCTCCAGAAGAAAATGCTTCTTTTTTATCTGATTGCTGTTTTAATCCTGAGTGCTAAAAAAAAAGCATGCTAAAGATTTGGTTTCCCGAATCTTCGTACCACAGGTCTTCAGCTGCAACTCTGGAGCTGAAGAACCTCTATTCTACTGTGCAATTGCTTTTCTTAGCTTATTTGGGTGTTTTAAAAAATGCAGATATATTGCTGCTACTTTCAAAGGCTGTTTAAGAACTTCATACCTTTGGTGGCTGATCAAGGAATTCTAATCAGTCCTCTTTCAAAATCTTTTTTCTAATCAAAGATAAAGTTGTTTACAACAATTTAAGTGTTTTGATCTTATGTTGCTTTTTTAATCATTTTTTCTCAATATTTGCTTCCTCTCCCCAGCTACTTTCATGGGGAGACAGCAGTGATATTTCCATTTCCCAGATTTTCTTTTCACAGGCAAAAATAACTCTTTTAGTCATCTCATCGTGGATATCTTGATCCTAGTAGCTCTTTTCAAAATCTCTTCCAAGTTAAGCTAACATCTTTTATTAGCACTGTCTAGAACTCAGCACATTATATTGCAGGTTGCGTAACTTCCCATATTAGCAATTGCGGTTTACTTTTTCTATTATTCTTACATTGTAAATCATCTGATCCTTGTTGTTTTTATATATATGTTGATATTTTCTAGGTTGCAACTGCAAATGCAGTTACTAGCTCTGTTCACCAGAGTCACAAAAGAGTATCTTTAATTGGATTGAATCCAGTGTATATCCTTAGGTAGTAACTTCTCACCCTCCTTATAAAAGTTCCAGGAAAAATTGTTTACTTGCACAAGTTAGAAACAATTCTTTGAATTAGATAAAGTTAATGCTCACAACAGAGAATGTTTGAGACTGAAGTCCTTTTGGGGGGGATTATAGGGCAGTTTGTTAAAGTTTTCTCAAGTACAATTAGTTGTCAGAAAATAACTGTTAAGCTTAACTTCCAGAGGTGCACCGACAGCACTATCACTGCTAAGACAAACAGTTTTTGACTAGGAACTGAACTCAGATTGTTAAACTCGCTAACAAAAATTTTTGTTTAGCATGAATTTGGTCTCTAGTTGATCTGAGTGAGATCTGTACCAGTAACCCGAAGAGGGATAGTTAGTTTATTGAACTGCACTTTCATAATTTAGATTTCTGCTATGGAATGGATAACAGTGAGTTGGAAATGCTTTAGTGGTAAGGTAATGATGGGGGGAGGATGTGCAGTTGAGCTAGTTTTACAGCTTTGAGGCAAGTGATGGAGTGGTCAGCAAAGTAATGCTATAAATCTGTGCTTATCATTGAGGTGATGACTTGTAAATAGAGTTACATGTCTAGAGGCTATCAGTTTGCATGTTTTAATTGAAAACAGAAAATCTTGAATTTTCAGTTTCTGAAAAGTTCTATTATTCTGGTGTAGGGACATGCATTTACCTCTAGAGCAAACACATGTAAGCAAGAGCTTGTCTTCACAGCGTTGCCTTGCTCTACAGCAGCAAATAAAAATTGTAAACTCAAGGTGCAATTATGTTAGTTCCTGATATTCTATATTTTAAATTAATTGTTTACCCTCATTTGGGCAAATAGCACAGTATTTCTTACTAGAGACCTTTCTGCTATTTTGAGTTGTACGGTTTGCAGCCATAGGAGACTTCTGTCTTTTATAGTTGTCATACCTAAAAAAGGCTACTGTATCTTGCCACTATAAATACACAATGTTTGTTCTAAGCATGCAATCATTTTTTCAAGTTAGTAGACCAGGAAAGGGTTACTAATTACATTTTCTTAACTGATGTGAAAGTGTTCTACCAATGTAATTTACAGGGGAGAAGAATGTCATAGCTAGTGGAGGAGGACATTTTAATCACTTTAATGGTGTTACATGTAGAGTTAATGACTCCCTTTGAGTCTATTTAAAAAAAAAAGCACAAACTGTTACTCTTACGCATGATTAATGTTGTTCTCTTATATATAATTTCAAATATAAGAAACTCGTATACAGTGATATGGAATACATACTCACTTTAATAAATCAAAAATTAGACTTTAAAATATGTGAGGGGTTGTGTTCCTTTATATCTAAATCAGTGAGCAATTTCCAACATTTTTGTAGCTGATTTGAGAGAAGGTGGGAAACACAAGTAGCACAAACAGTAACTGGGGGCTTGTGGTGGAGGTTGCATTTCTATACTAAAAAGCAATTTATTTGATAAAAATTCAGTGTCTTACCTCTGAGCTAAAATTGTTTTCCTGAGAGACTGAATAATGTTATAAATTCATTTCATGTATCAGGTGAGTTCCCCCTTCATTGAATATGTTTTCTGTAGACGTCCAGTCTGCGTGATTCTCTTTGTTTGACAGAGAATTCCACCTGGGTATTAGCTGTATTTGTTGCATAACCTGAGCTTCACTGCTTCATTCAGAAAAAAAATGTACTCAGTTTTATTCAGAGGAGAAATATGAACACTTCTGCAGTAGTATGGCTAGATTTTTGTTCAACCATATTAAAAAAATAAGGGAAATTGACCTGCACGAGATTTCAAAGGAACAGTTATTTATAAGAGACCATGGTATTCAGTTATTTGGTAGTACTTTTTCAGTCAAGATCAGTGAATATCTTAATAGAATGAAAATACAGTCTCTCAGATGTGAAAACTCTGATAATTGAAGTTCTTAGGACACTTTTTTTTATTAAAGGAAAAAATGTAAAATATGTTTTTTCCAGACAGACTACAGCTTTGTTGGAAATTTTCTTCATTTCTGAATCTAAAAAATACATGATCTGCAGCACTGTTCTTGTATTTGAAGTAATAACGTTCTCACTTTAGTTGCCGGAATTCTTTTCTACCTTAGATCCCACTCCTTCATCCCTCTGTGCTGAGAATATGTATATTGAAGACTTTGGGATGTACAGAATATCTCAGTTCCTTTTAACTTTGACCAAATGGTCAATTACCAGATCTTTTGATATGGATTTATCAGAGTTTATAACTCATATTGTTGACTCAGTTTCAGATGTTTTTTAGGCTGCTTCCTTTTCTTGGTTTTATTAAAGGGGTCATGGTAGCTTTCTTTGGGTTATTGTTCTGAAAATGGTAGAATGTAAGTCAGTAAAACGAGGAGTTGAGAGTTGATCACCTTAAACTGTCATTTTTATCCCTTAAAGCTGCAGATACAGTACCTAAGTTGGAGATGCAATCAAAAGATGAACCCTGTATTTTTTTCAAAAAAAGGCATGTTAGATTTGTGTGCAAGGTATGCTCATGTGGAAGAGAAGGGGGAAGGAAAATAAAAAAGGTGGGCGGGGGAATGCTGTATACAAACAAGTTTTATCACCTCAAGCTACGTAAACCCCTTAAGTTCCTTCTTCTCTGTGTAATACCTGACAAAATCCTGTCTACTTTTGTTGCTTTAAACCTAGAGTCATTGTAATCAAATCTTGGGCATCTTCAGAAGTTCAGTGAAAAGATTAAAAAACATGAGACTGGTTCTGACTTCATAAATTAAATAATACATCCTTTTTATTTTAAATCTGTTCTACTATGTGGTTTCCCCATCTGTATTTAAACCTCCCCGGGGACCTCTTCTGATTTTGCAAAGAACAGAGGAGCTCTTCAAGGAATAACGCAATCGCGTTGTCTGTTGAGTGGCTAATCTGCTTGTTCTGCTTCAGAGTTGTATAGCAGTCAGTACTTAATAGTTTTATATTTTTTTTTAATTTTTTGGTTATGTTATGTGGACCAAAAAAATCTCTTCAGAAGTTAAACATCCAGACTAGTAGTGTGTAAAAAGCACCAAAATCATATGAACTGGTGGGGTTTATTAAAAGAACAGCAATTCCATATTAATTTGTTGGAAAAAGAATCGCTAATGTCATGTGTGGAGAGGGGTTGGAAGGGACCCCAAAGACCATGTAATTCCAGCCCCCTGCCATGGGCAGGGACACCCTCCACTAGGCCAGGGTGCCCAAAGCCCCATTCAACCTGGCCTTGAACACTGCCAGGGAGGGGGCAGCCACAGCTTCTCTGAGCAACCTGTGCTGGGACCTCACCTACTCTCACGGGGAAGAATTTCTTCCTTACTAAATCTAATCTAAATTTACCCTCATTCAGCTAGGAGAAGGAGGTTCTCCTCCTCTAGGAGAGAATAATACTTTCACACAATTGCTGCTGGAGGACAATGTTCTGATCATCATAGAATAATTATTTTAATCTTTGAGAATATTCTGCAGTATTTTTAATGCTCTTTCTGAAGCTGTAGTATCCATATTTGCTTTAAGCCTCTATGTATGACTTACAAACAAAATTCATGCTTATTACTTTCAGGAACAAGGGACCTGGGTCATGAGCTCTGCATGGCTATAGACCACAGAAAGTGTGAAAGTGACCTGCAAGGTTTTGAGGGGTGTTTTAAATAACTGGATAAAATCTCTGACGGACTGGCAACTCTGGCAACTGTAAGTCTGCTACAATTTGCCAGAGACAATAATGTCCTGCTAATTTCAAATTGAGTTATAGTGCCTGCAGCCTTCTATTAAGCTTCCAGAGAATTATGCTCCATGGCCAGCAGGCATCTTGGATTTTGAAATCGTGATGAATATCGCTTCATTTTTCTGCAAAGACTGTTTTTACAACAGTGATCAGACTTGTTTCTCCTGGCTGTCGTGTTCTATAAAATATTTCTTGCCCATGCCTGAAATAGAATTTTTTTAAATTGTCACACCTAAGTTTGTCATAAATGTTCCATTATTATTTTTGGATCCTAACTCACCTGGGAAGGAAAGTTGAGTGGTTTCAGAGTCTCTGTCTGCTTCTCTTCTAAGGATAAGAAATTAATTTGTCTGTGCAGAACAGGAATACATTTCAGGTAATCCATTTCAGTGCCTTTCTGTTTTTTTTCTAAGTTGATACAGATATATGTTGAAGAGTGTTATAAATGCATTATCAATTCTGCTCTTTCATAAGAGCCTGGACATCTCAGAAGCTGCTTCATGTTCTTGCTGTCAGCCAACTTCTGTATTTCTAGTGGATCCCAGACTTTTACCTGGGATTTTACAATGCAGGGCAGAGGGATGATGTGCACAGTGATCTCTGTACTGGCTCTTGGAACTGCAAAACGGGGACTAAAGGGTCCCCATTTTTTTTGTTGGCAAAATAGGGATCATAGAGTGTGAAAAGTCTTCAGTTGTTACTACTGTTTTTTCAATGTAACCATTTGCGGTCTTGCTGATTTCTAAGGCCTAAACATTGGAGAGAATTTAATAAAATACCAGTTGAGGGTGAGTACCTGAGCTCTTCAAGTACCAATACAGATATTTTCTATTCCTTTACGTTTCATCAGAGATCATGCCAATTTATTGCATTTAGTATTATATTTTAATGTATTTAAGAAACTATTGAAGATTTTCAGGAACATGTATTTGATTTGTAATGACCTGGTGGATATGTCTCTTGAAAAACTTTTCCTTGTGATAGAAAAGTATAATAGCTTAAATCCTGTGAAGTATTAGTCTGTGTTTTAAGTTTTTGGTAGGTTAGCTGTTTACATGGCTGCTTTAGCATATACAGGGCAGAAGTATTAATAGGATGACAGTGTGACAAGACAGTTTGACTTATCTAACTAGAAATTATTTTGGTTTATGAATAAAAAAGTACATGTAAGAATACTTTTAAGTTAGCCATACAATGGAAATTCAGATGTTTAAATTTCATAGGTGAAACAGTTCTGAGTTGATCATTTTATGCATTGTATTCTTTCTTGTCCTTTGTTCTTAATTGATAGGAATTCTGTGTTCTGGACAGCCTTAAAGTCTATTTTCATTAAATTAATTGTACTAGGGACTATAATCTGAAATGCTGAAGTCAGTGAGGTAGGAATAGGTGTTCATTTTATAACAGTGGAGCAGCTTGGACTGTGATTGTTGAAATATGGCTGGCAATTTTTTTTCTCCTTCTGAGAAAACAAAATTGTGAATATTATAATATTTTGAAGTATATTAGCAAACATTCTACAACTTTAAGTTTAGAATCCAATATGGTGATGTATATTTTATTTTACTCATCTGATAATGCCTGATTTCATTTTTTCCTTCTAATTAGACATGCAACTCTGACAAATGACATTCTGCTTCTCACCGGCCAGCTGTCCTGACCTTGTCATTGTTACTGATGGGTACATGTAGCTGCTTCAGGCAAAATAAGCAGTTGTACATTTTAGGGATTTTATGATTTTGCTACTTACTCTTTTCTTCTTCCCAGAGCAGTAAAAACTGGAGGGCAGCAGTTGACTTGTGTGGGCGGCTTCTAACTGCACATGGTCAAGGCTATAAAAAAAGTGGACTACCTACTAACCATACAACAGATTCTTTACAAGTATGTTTAAAGATACATCCTTGTCACTTTTTTCCAGTAATACTCACTGTGTTTTTTTTAACATGATCAAACTTCTTTTCCCAATTGTTACCTAAAAGCTAAGCTTATTAAAGCATTGTAGCAAGTCATGTTATCTTTTTGCTCATTTAAAATCGGTCTTCATTTAAAAAAACAATCTTTTAAAACATAAAATTCTATTTTGCTTGTATGTTATTAAAGGTAATTGCTCTAGTAAAAAGGAATATGTTTGCTATCTTGGAAGACTCAACTCCACTATAGTTCATGGACACTAGATTGTGAACTTTGTAGTAAATATTTCAAATGTTAGATGTCTGTTTCACGATGATAAGAAAATAAGAATCCAAATTAATGAGGTTTATGAAAGATTACAAGTGATAATTGATAATCGTTACAGGCTAGGTTTCAGACTTGATGTTCAAAATCTCAGTGCCTTTACAAACAATTAAAACATTTATGAAAAGTATTCTGTATTATTGTCTGGAAGTAACGTAGAAACTGTTTACTCAACTTTATCAGAAAAAACTTAAAGTTATATTTGAATGTGTCTTGTGATTCAGGTTAATAACAGATCTTGTCTTTTCCTTTTTTATATATGTATTAATTTTCAGCTCTGGTTTGTGAGACTAGCACTGCTGGTAAAACTGAATCTATTTCAAAATGCAGAAATGGAATTTGAACCATTTGGGAATTTGGACCAGCCTGATCTTTATTATGAATATTATCCTCATGTATACCCTGGGCGAAAAGGTAAGGTACTTGATTTATCAAATGCTTTTTGTTTTGCCACTTTCACCAGTCACTAAAAATAATGGATTCATTTGTTTATATTCTAAAGCACTGCTGAACTTTGGATTATTTATCTTCCCACCCACCCCCCACCCCCTGCAGAAGATTATGATTAGTTATGGATGAAGCATTTACTATGGTTAAAGTATTTTTTACGTTATAGAGGTAGTGATAAGGGGTAACAATAAGGCATAAAGCTAGTCCATCACATAGGTAGGCAATGTATTTCACAATGCTGATACAGCATTGGTTTGAAAGAGGAAAATTTTTAACAAGTAAATAAAATAATTTAGTTCTACGGTATTGAAATTAAAATAAACCCAAACTTAATAGATCATTTTAGTCAGAAACAGCCTGTGAAAGATGATAGACTCAGAATGATTTGGGTTGGAAAGGCCCTTAGAGATCATCTTGTTCCAACCCCCTGCCATGGGCAAGGACACCTCCCACTAGACCAGGTTGCCCAAAGCCCCAGCCAGCCTGGCCTTCAATGCTTCCAGGGAGGGGGTGTCAAGAAAAATCAAGATCTTTTGTGGAAGATCATTTCATCAGTTACAGTGATGCAGAGGATCAGTTTTAGACCCTGCAAGACCAAAGTAGACTGCCTAGGACAAATCCCTCGGACCTTCTAATCTTTCAGCCAATCGCAGAAGAAAGTTCCTGGTTTGCCTTGAATAAATACAATACATTGAGAAGGAACTGTGCTGTTTTTAAGGCTAAGAGAAGTTTTGGTCATCAGGTTGGACAGCGCTTTGGAACTGCTTATATTTTGGCAGCTTTGCCCTTGGTGCAGTGCTGCACAGGAGTAGTCTTTCCCAGGCCATATTTATGTTCCCACACCTGTTTTCAGTACTAAAATTATGTTATTCTGCATAAGAAAAGAATCCTTGCAGGTCATGTCAGTATTTGAGGCATATCAGTCCTCGTGCTGCAGAGCACACAAGCAGCAACAGTTCTGGACAGTCTGGCCAGCTGTTGCAGGCACCAGTCCTGTGACTGAACTTTGAATCCAAACTGTCTTTGCAGTGACCAGTCAACTGCTGCAGCTATTTCGTACAAATTATGAAGGTATCTATGATAAAAAAGTTGAGCCTAGGGTAAATACTCCATTTCATGATTATATGCTTCAGTTCCATTTTTCACAGCTGAACGTACCAACTGGGACCATAATCTGATTATCTGTAAGGAAAGTAAGATCAAAGTTGGGTGGAGCTGACCTGACGATTATAGGTATCTCCTATAAATACAATGTGATAAAGATGTGGGAACAGCAATCAAATCTTTCTTAATGTGGTTTTGGGGAGGGAGGGATGTAGGAGAGAGAAAGCAATTCTCTTCTGGCTAGCATTAAACTACGCAGTGCTGGATTATGGATAAAGAAATTTAGTATACATGCATCGTTAACTGACTAAATAATAAAATACTTATGAATCATTCAGATATTTTGCTTGAAATGTATTAGGATGAATCCACAATCTGCTGCTGTTTGGTAATTTTACATATCGTTTTGTGGTGTAACAAGCATAAAAGGAAGAGTTTTGTTTCAACATTTTAATTTTGATAGATGGTATATAAATGGAGTAAGCACTTAAAAATCAATTTAAGAAATAAAAGTGTAGATATTAATAAAGTACACATTAAGTGTAATACATAATACTTTGCATCATTTCTTTGTATTCAAAATATTTATAAGAAATGTAACAAAGTTTTCTGTTTTCTATGCTTGAAGTAAGGAAAGTTTCTATACCTGAATTTTTTACTCTGAGAAATATACTTCAAAGAATTTAAGTTCCATGTGACTGCATGAGGAGTAAAAGATGGTATTTTCCACTAATTTAACTTAACAGGGCCAATATGGTCATCTTAATATTCCTCTGAAACTCTCACAAGGCTTTTTCCCTTTAGGCAATGCTACTAATCTCTGTTTCATCCTGAGATTTTGTATAGCATTTGCAGCCATGCTGTGCATGGATCCCACTAGAGTTGTCTTCATCATGGCTCTGATCTTTCTGAAGTCTTCCTTTCTTCCTTTCTACTGTCCCTTTCATTGGTCATCTCCACTGCCTGTAGATGTGCACCATCTGGGGAGTGGAATCTGCTAGGGTCCTTGTCTCAGCCAATGAAATTAGTGATGTCACTCTTTGATCATTCCTGTTTGATACGGGACAGAGCAGAAACAATCTCATTTTCTGGTAAAATCTTAAAATTATTCTGTTATGGCTTTATTTCTTTTAAATTTGTCTGTGGAGAGAAGCTGAAAAGTCCAATTTTATATATCTAATGTTCTTTGTAATAGGCAGATACCTTAGATCAGGACCTCTGTTCCAGATTGCTTCCTGTCCATTCTATTGTGTATATTCCTTGGGATGTTTCATAAACTCTCTTATGATAAATCAGCTAACCAGCAATAGACATTGATAATGTCTGTGTGCTTCTGAAAAAGGGAGAGCCAACAGTTAAAATGGAACATTAAAATGCTATTTCAGTCTTTTATGAATCAATTTGGTCTTGTTTCTGGTTAGTAGACCCGTAAGTTACAGAAAAGTTAATGCTACCAACATTGGTGTTCTAAAGCTACAATAATTGAGAATAATTTATTTTTGAAATACGAAGGGAGGAAAAAAAAAAAAAAACCTTTGCCCACGTAAAAATAGGACTTTTATTTCCCTGATGAGAGGTTTATGTATATAGAGAAGAGTTCTTCCTTTCCCCTTTTCATTCTTATTTTGATGACACAGCTGACATGAGAGCAGTCTTCTCTTGTCTGGTGGAAAGTGCTTAAATGATTACAAAACTGGGAGGAATGGCTGATACACAAGAAGTCTGGGCTGCCATTCAGCGAGGCCAGGACAGGCTAGAGAACTGGGTGAAGAGAAACCAGGTGAGATTCAGTAAGTGCAAGGGCAAGGCTCTAGGTGATCTTGCTTTACCAGGGCATTGGACTAGATGATCTCCAGAAGTCCCTTCCAACCCCTACAGTTCTGTGAATTTGTAAATAAGGAGCATGTTGTTGAACAAAGTGTGCCTTTGCTGCAACCATGGGAATACTCTCCTGTGTGCTGAAATAGGATGGCACTTTCAGATGTATAGTGACAGTTTTAAAAAATATTTCTCTCAAAGTATTGTGAATCTAGACATGCTGACTATTGTTTTAGCATGTTTCACTAGGTCTGTATTCTGCTGCAACTTTACTAATGCCCACTGTATCTTGAATTTTTAGCAGAAATACATGGAAAACTGATACAAAAAAGTAGTTGGCTGTCAGGCTTTTTTTTTTTCTTTTTTTTTGTCTTTATTTACTCAAGCAGTGCTCTTAAATCGTTTCTTTTGCTTTTAAATTGTTTCTTTTACTCAGTTTTGAAATTCAGGTCTCCCTAAGGGAATCCTATCATATGTGATATAGAACTGTCATTTAAACTCATATTGTAAATAACTTTTCAGTGCACATGTCTAAGGTGACATGTAATAAATTCTTACTGTTGTGTTTAGAATCATAGATAGTTTTAGTTGGAAAAGGCCTTTAAGGTCATCAAGCCCAACCATTAACCTAGCACTGCCAAGTCCAACCACTAAGCCATGTCTCTAAGCACCACATCTACAAATCTTATAAATACCTCCAGGGATGGTGACTCAACCACTTCACTGGGCAGCCTGTTCCAATGCTTGACAACCCTTTTGGTGAAGAACTGTTTCCTGATATCCAATATAAACCTCCCCTGGCACAACTTGAGGCCATTTTCTCTTGCCCTATTGCTCATTACTTGGGAGAGGAGACCAACACCCACCTGGCTACAGCCTCCTTTCAGGTAGTTCTAGAGAGACATATAAATTCTAATAGGAAACTTGTTACATGTCCTATGTCTGTTATACAGAGACACTATACTTACTGTGGAAACATCCAGAATTTTTCTCTAATAGGCACAGAAGGCATTTTGCAGGTAAGTGGACCTTGTGTAGTGCAGAGGACTGTGTACCGCTCCAAAGTCTACCTGCTATCTCAAGCTTGGCCCTGCTTCTGGATGTCAGCCTATGCCATAAGGAGGGACAGGCATGGATCTTGGAAATTATCTCCTAGAAGCCTTTACAGTGACATTTGGCCAGTTTGTTTACTGTCTGTCTTTCCTCTTCTTTCCTATTTGTCTGCGCTAGTAAGAGGCAGCCTTGCTGAAACTTCCTTTCCTTTTTTCTCAGTATGGTTTTGCATGATGCAATAAATGAAATGCCGCCTTGTTTTTCTCTTTTTTCACCCCCTTCAACTTTTGGCTGGTGGGAGAACTGTAGCAGAGTGGGGAGTGGTGTGGGGGGGAAAAAAACCAGTTGTGATGGGTGAGGAGACAAAAGGGAGAGATCAGGGTAAAAGCATAGATAAGAAATGTACAGACTAAAAAAACTGTAGCATGTAGATTGCTCCTCTCTTAAAAATTTTTGCAGGAAAACAGAATAAAAAACAATTCACTTGTTGTTCTATGGGGTTTTGTTTTTTTTAATATATTCATATGTTACCCCAGATACTGCTGTGCCTGAACATACACTCCCATGTCAGACTGCTTCAGTCTTGGCAGTTCCTCAAAAGCATTCTTCATTCACGTTCATACTGACAGTAAAATACATATTAAAGCCTGTAGAGGAACTGGTTGGCCAGTTGTTTATTTACAGCACTGTTTTCTCCTTAAATTCATTACCTGTTCTTTGGCTTCAGAGCTACCTCCCACCTATGAAATCAGCTAATACAACCTGAATAAATACGATTCAAGTGTGATGGTTCCAGTTGGATGTTCAGAGTAGTCAGACTTGCAAATACAATTTTGTTCTAAAATAGAATAGATACTTTCATAAGAGATGTGCGTATCATTTTACGGAATCCTGCTAAAATGTTTTGCGCTGTTTTCTTTCCTAAGGTGACACAGTCTCATTGTAGACAGTACCAGTTTTATATAGTATTTCTTAAAAGTAAGAAATAAAGTCTGCTTTCCTAAAGTTATCAGTAGGTAAGATTTATAGTAATCTCTCTGTGGTAGGGAAATTGTTGCAGAGCTTTTCTGCATTCTTTCTCTTATGTTTTCCTTGCTTCCATACAAATAACTCCAGATTGCTGAAAGTCTTTTTGAAACCTTTCAAAGCCTGATCTTAATTCATACTGTGTCTGTGTTCGTAGGTCATGTGCAGTTAAATTGTGAAGTATATGGAAACACGCAATTTCAGATTAAAATTTCAAAACCTTTTCTTTTAGTGGTTACAAACATTTAGGCTCCTATCTCTTTCTCAGTTTCTTTGGAATGAAAGTTAAAACCAAAAACCTGGGAACTAGCTTGCTGAATCTGGATTTTTAAGTGTACCTTTAGTAGTGAGCCTAGGATTTAAAGTTACTACAAGGTCACTCTTATAAATCTTATAAATTATACAGATAGGATGTTGTAGAAGTGTGTGTGTGTATAAGTGCAGGGATATATTTCTGTATCTGTACATATAACCAAATACCTTTCTGAAAGTGGATTTTCTGTATGTCTCTCACCTGGTGAAGGAAGCATTTGTTTCTTTGGTTTTGATTGTGGGATGTTTTTACTGTCATAAGATCCCACTTTATACTTTCAGTAATTGATAATTTGCCTTACTGCTGATTTTTGGTATTTAAGTTTTGTTGAATAAGCTGTAGAAGGCAGATTAGAAAGCAATTTTGCTTGCTGATTTTGCAACAAGAAAATATGGAGATAAAATGTTTAGCCATTGGAATCCTCTTTTTTCTGCTCTAAAAGGGCTGCAGAGGAGGGGTGCAGTTTGAATTTGATTGACATGAGGTGATGTTTATGTTATGACAGTTATGAAAATGTGCAGCTGCTCATAAAGAAATAGAAATTGAAATCCATGGTCTTAGAAAATTTTACCTGATCTTACTATTTATTCCATCTGTTCTCATGCTTTTGGAGTATCCGTTTTCCTTTCAACAGACCTTATTTTGCTTTTGCTTTTTTCTTTTTTTTATGATGCTAATATAATATATATATGAATGAGACTATTTCATGCCAAAGTGGCAATCAGAAACCATACTCTGAAAAAAATTCTCCACTGTATTTAAAAGCAATAGCTAAGAAAAGCATTGTTTTAAGATTAAGCCATTTTCCATTAGGTATTTTTAATAGATAAAAATATTATGAAACCTTTAAAGAGGGGCAACAGAAGTCAATGGTAAAACATCAACCTAGAGTAAGACTTATTTAATTTAAAAACAAAGTTCTGATCTATAGCAGTAGTTGTGGGGTATTGCCTTTTGTTGAAATCATCTAAGCTTAGTTGATACGGTTTTGCTGTGTAAGATGGCAATACTTCTGTAGAAATCTGAAGCATCAAGTAGAGAGCAAAATCCATTCTGTGCTCTTAAGTAAACATTTTAATTACAGGATATGCCACTGTTTTAAGTATTTCCTTGACATGTTGCCTCGTTAAATTCAGTACTGAGTAAAATACAATAGAGAACATGGGTTTGATTCAAAATAGTTTTGGAAAAGGCACCACATGCCAAGATCCAGTGTTTATAACGTAATATTCTCTTATCCCTAGTGTGAGGTATCACAGGAATATATATGCCCACTTGTATAGGAACCTGTTACAAAGAAATATGTGTTACGCTGTGTGCCTTAAATATGTGGCCTAACAGGGAACAAGTTGATGAAGCCTTTCAGATGATACAATATCGTTCTTAATCTAACAACCACCTGTATTTCTTTTGCAGCTTTGTGTTAATGTAGTCAATGCTACTTTCTTGGTTTGTTTTTTTTTTCTCCCAATGTAACTGTTTATTGAGGCAAGTACATTTTTTTTCCCTGCTGTTAATCTGCTTTTTAATTAAATTTTATACTGTGAATTCTGCAACCTGCCTTTCAGACCTTCATAACACTATTATTATTGATCTGCTAGAGTCACCAACAGATGTCATAGAATCATAGAATGGTATGAGTTGGAAGGGACCCCAAGGATCACAGAGCTCCAACCCCCCTGCCACAGGCAGGGCCATCTACCTCCTCCCAATTGTTTTCTTGTTAACTTAGACAATGTGAAATGAAAATTACAGTGTTTTCTAAAATCTCAGACACTCCTTTTTTAGGTCTCAACTCTTTTGCATTTATCACCATCTGTACATTAAAATGTTAGGGAATATTTATCATAAGGCTCAACTTCCGTGTCTTGCAAGACAGAGTGGAAGTTACGTTATTTTGTATTTGTGTGCAGTTTCCTTTTCTATCATAAATTTTTTAACAATATGAATGGGCCCCCCACACCCCTATTCTTTCAGCAGAAAAAGCCTTTGATGCAACATGAAACAGTGATCACAGAACAGGAAGGGACCCCGAAAATGGGATGAAGTTTAACAAGGCCAAGTGTAGAGTGCTGCACATGGGACATAATAACCCCATGCAGCGCTACAGGCTTGGGGGAGACTGGCTGGAGAGCTGTCAGGCAGAGAAGGACCTGGGGGTGTTGGTTGACTGCAGGCTGAATATGAGTCAGCAGTGTGCCCAGGCAGCCAAGAAGGCCAATGGCATCTTGGCTTGTATCAAAAACAGTGTGGCCAGTAGGTCTAGGGAAGTGATTGTGCCCCTGTACTCGGCATTGGTGAGGCCACACCTCGAGTACTGTGTCCAGTTCTGGGCTCCTCACCACAAGAAGGACATGGAGGTCCTGGAGCGAGTCCAGAGAAGGGCAACCAGGCTGGTGAAGGGGCTGGAGGGCAAATCCTCTGAGGAGCGGCTGAGGGAGCTGGGGCTGTTTAGCCTAGAGAAGAGGAGGCTGAGGGGAGACCTTATCACCGCCTACAATTACCTGAAGGGAGGTTATAGGGAGGTAGGTGATGGTCTCTTCAGCCAGGTGACAGGTGATAGGACAAGGGGGAATGGCATGAAGCTGCGCCAGGGCAGGTTTAGATTGGATGTTAGGAAAAAATTTTTTACTGAAAGAGTTGTCAGGGCCTGGAACAGGCTGCCCAGGGAGGGGGTTGAGTCACCTTCCCTGGATGTGTTCAAAAAAAGGGTAGATGAAGTACTTAGGGATATGGTTTAGTTTAGTATGTGAATGGTTGGACTCGATGATCTTAAAGGTCTTTTCCAACCTTGTTATTCTGTGATTCTGTGAAAGATCATCTAGTCCAACCCCCCTGCCAGAGCAGGGTTACCTAGGCTAAATGATGTAAGGGAACAGCAAATCCATGTCATGTTGTGTCCACCAAAATTGTTGGTGAGCTCAGAGTTAAGTGTTCTAAGCCAGCACTTTCTGTGATTATTTTTTACTTTTTACCTTGTTACCAGTGAATTATGTAAGCCTTTTAATAACTTGTTCCTTCTTTCTGTCTCATTCTTGATACTTTTGTTTTAGACAAGTTCAGATATGATTGTTCCATTTTCTTAGATTGCGAAAATTACAGATTCAGATTTTGGATGCTGGAGACAATCCAGTAATAGCGAAATGAGGGGTGGGGTGTGTCAGATTTTACACACCTGTTAACCAGGAGGTACTGAACTATTTTGGTGAACAGATCTCTTCACATACATTTTCTATCACTGCCACGTGTTTCTTCCTGAAAAGTGTATATAAATTGTATTAGCACTTTTATAAGTAGCACTCATTGAAAGCTTTACCAGATTTACCAAAGTGAATTTATGGTCTGGTTTTTTTTCTATTTTTTTTTTTAACTGGAAAATCAATTTGTTTATGTAGGAACTGAATTAGATATATTATTCATTCCTCACATCATTTAACTAAAAAGAAGCTTACTTGGAGACAGGAACATGTACTTAACCAAAACTCACAGAATTTCTTTTTTTATAAACAGAGTATTTAAGGAGTGTGCTTGCTTGAGTGGCTTGGATAAGTGCTGCAGGGTTTTTGTATGAGCAATTTGCTCATCTGATTTGACTCGAAGTTACAAAATACTGTTTACATGGAATGGTAAGAGAGTTCTGCCAGTGGTAAAAGCTCTTTTCTGTTTTCCCCAGTTGCCACACTTGGGTGAGAGCACATGTATGGTTTTGTGCTTTCTTCAAAAAAAAAAAAAAATACTATTCAGAAGGATTACAAGGAACTGAGGAAGGGGGAAGAAACAGTTGCTGTAAAGTTAGCAGTTTGTTCAATAAGCAGTAAGTAACAGAAAAATCACTGGGTGGATTTGCTGGACATTTCCAGTAAAATTTCTTGCAGGTTACTAGTTATGTCAAGTGTTTAAGAAAAAGAAGAAACAGATGCTACAGTTTGATTGTCCTGCAGGAAGTAGTAATAAAAATTCTGGTTTGAAAAGTCGTTATGCTGACTACCCTTACACTGTGAACCAGCTTCCTTATGGTTTTGTTTGAGAGATCTGTCACCGTGCTTGTACCTACTGAGGATTGCACTGGATTGCTTTTTGGTTACATGCTATGTAAGAAATACTAGGTGGTTGAGAAATAGGACGTTAATAAAGTACAATTTGAAGTAATATAGTTCTGAGTGCCCATTACAACTGAAGTCTTAGTTGTGATAGGAAATAAATCAGATTCTTATTGAGTCTAAGTTGGCCTGGAGTCACATTCGTCATTCTGACATCTTCTGACTCCACTTCTGATTGTGTAGATTAGTAATGGGTTATTCCTTTCCCTTGCATGGATCATAATAGTGCAGCTTCACTCAGCAATATAGAAGATACAAAAATATGCAATCCCCAAAAGTGTTTTACAACACATATAAATTTTATAGAAAAGGATAATGTGAGACATTTCATCTGTTCTCCATTAAATACCTGCCTATCTGTAAATTGAGCTGCTGTTCTATTACCAATTCAGATTTTCTGTCTGAGTATTTATTAAGTTCCTTTTCATTGTTGTTCACTCTATCTTTACTTGTGTCATGCTAGATACTGGTCAGGATACATACATGAAATATTTCACATCTTCTGTACTGTTAAAATAATCTTTTATACTGCTTCTAATAGAATTTCAAAGGCAGTTTTGTTTTCTTAATTGTTATTCCACATATGATGATGCACGAAACTCATGTCTATATCCGTTACATGAACGCAGCAGTCATGGAAGCCATGGGGAATAGTTAGCATTGGCAAAAGAGAATTTATGTAGAAGTAAGTGGCTTAGTCTGAAGGTCATAATTAGTGAGTGTTGTGATTAAAATTTTGTCAACCTTTAAAAAAATGTCTGGAGGCAGTGACTCATTGTATATAGCATTTACCTCTTTCACAAATGCGCCTCTTAAGAGTAGGTGCAAAAATCTTTCTAAAAAGCTCCTGCGTCCTAATTTTTAGAAGAGCTGAGGCAATAGGTGACTTGAGAGGGAAATCCGTTTAGAGTATGTCTAAAGTAAGCAAATGTGTTCTATTAAAATATTACAACTGTTGCACAGTATTTTGCAAGGCCTGTTTCCCCCTTATGCCAGCTCTGATTTGCCTTTAATAGCATGTATTTTATGTTCAGTATTATTGTCTGTATATCAGGATATGAAGTTACCCGAAAGCAAGGTGTTGCACACACTGGGACTCCCTACAGCTTCTGAAACTGCCCTTGAAGTCAGCAGGGATGCTCATAAAGTTAGAGGATTGGGTCTTTTCTGTATATTATGATTACAATATTTACTAAAGTAAACTAATACTAAGAGAAGACATTTATTTTTCTCCCCAGCTATTGCTTAAAATTCTTCCCCTATTTTTTGATATTCTAAATAAACCAGAAGATATACACAAAACACACAAAATCTTTATGGAGAGCCAGTCTCAGTATAGAGTCATTTAGTAAGTCTTTCTGTAAGAGCTAACATTAATGAAGGATCTTTGAACTAAAAGTCATCTTTAGAGCAATGGAATGGTCACTGCTCAGCATAGTGGACTCGGACCTTTACACAGACCTATGGGTGTGTTGTGTTAAAGGTTAAAGTAACTTGGAGCGATGCCCAGTTTATCATTTTAAGTCTGGTGTGCTGAACTATCACAGTTTCAGATGCACAAATAACAAGATACACCTTTGGTCTAGTTGTGTTCCATGAACTACCTCAAGCCACACTTCAAGAGCTTGGTTGCATTCAATGAGAACTATAATGGCTGGCTTAATGAAAGAGCAGTTTATTACAGCAGCAGACACACAGATTCTTTTGGAAGGCCAGTGATACATTCACTGTCTGCAAAGCATGTGCAAATACCAAGAGTGCGAGTAACACAGGTTAACTACAAACATGATACAAGATACAAAGCGACTCTGTAGAGATTTTTACTTTCTCGAGGAGGCGCTTGGCATAAACAAGTGTTCAAATCTTACCCAGAGGCATCACGATGTGGGAGGGGAAGAGAGGCTCAGCCCACTGACTGATCCCAGAAGTCAAAATAGTACATGATGGTATCTTCCCTAACATGCCTTTGGTTTTGGGCTACTTACATACTATTTTTTTACCTTTGGGGTAGAGCTTGGGTGACTCTAGTCAGACATACCTCTGTTGTGATCAGTGTCAAATTTTCTTGCTTTGTGATTAAAGGTACAAACTAGCAAAATTTCAGAGCACAGGCTCAGTTGAGGGGTGGTCACATCCTGGAGGCAGTTAGCTTTCGGGATGGAGGGGTCTTCTTGTGTTATAATCACAGAATCGTAGGGGTTGGAAGGGACCTCGAGAGATCATCGGGTCCAACCCCCCTGCCAAAGCAGCTCCCTAGCACATATTGCACAGATAGGTGTCCAGACGAGTCTTGAATATCTCCAGAGAAGGAGACTCCACCACCTCCCTGGGCAGCCTATTCCAGTGCTCTGTCACCCTCACTGTGTAAAAGTTCTTCCGCATGTTGGTGCGGAACTTCCTGTGCTCCAGTTTACAGCCATTGCCCCTTGTCCTATCTTCACAGACGACTGAAAAGGGGTTGGCCAATTCTCCCTGCATCCCATACTTAAGATATTTATAAACATTAATTAGGTCCCTGTCGTGGTTTTGCCCCAGCCGGGGGCCGCACCCCACACAGTCGCTTGTACTTTTAAAAGGAAGGGGGAAGGAAAGTTGGGGGAAGGGGAAAAGGGAAGGAAGAAAGGAGGAAAATAAACCACAACCTAGAAACCAGAACCACGCAGGTTGGGATAAGGATAGTTTACTAAACAATAACAGAAAACTAGATATAACAATAACATAAGTTTAAAGCACAAAATAGATGAAACTGGTGATACACAATGCAATTTCTCACCAAACCACACAACTCAGGCCACACAGCTTAGAGCCCGTCCCGGACAACCCAACCGTCCCCAGAAACTGCACGTCCTGGCGTTGTCTCCCCCTCTTCCCCCCAGTCCCCCCTTAAACCGAGCATGACGTAACTGGCATGGAATATCCTCTTTGGCCAATTCGGGTCACCTGTCCTGGCTGCGTCCCCTCCTTTCTCATTAGTAAGGAAGTATGCAGAGCTGAGAAAGGTACTTGATTGCCCGGCAACAAATCGGAGACATCAGGGTGCTATCAGCACTATTCTCATGCTAACACCCAAACATGGCATTCCATTCACTGCTAAAAAAAAGTTTAGCTCCATCATAGCCGAAACCAGGACAGTCCCCCCTCAGTCTTCTTTTCTCCAGGCTGAACAGCCCCAGCTCACTCAGCCTTTCCTCATAGGGGAGATGTTCCAGGCCCTTAATCATCTTTGTAGCCCTTCTCTGGACTCTCTCCAGGAGATCCCTGCCTTTTTCATACCAGGGAGCCCAGAACTGGACACAATACTCCAGGTGGGGCCTGACCAGGGCAGAGTAGAGGGGGAGGATCACCTCCTTAGACCTGCTGGCCACACTCTTCCTGATGCATCCCAGGATCCCATTGGCCCTCTTAGCCACCAGGGCACACTGCTGGCTCATAGCCAACCTGTCATCAACCAGGACCCCCAGGTCCTTCTCCACAGAGCTCTTCTCCAGCAGGTCATCCCCCAGCCTGTACTGATACAAGTGGTTATTCCTCCCCAGGTGCAAGACTCTACACTTGCTTTTATTAAACCTCATCTGGTTTCTCCCTGCCCAGCTCTCCAGCCTGTCCAGGTCTCGCTGGATGGCAGCGCACTGTTCCTGCTTGTCAGCCACCCCTCCCAGCTTTGTATCATCGGCGTACTTGCTGAGGGTGGATGCTATTCCCTCATCAAGGTCGTCGATGAAGATATTAAACAGGACTGGACCCAACACCGAGCCCTGGGGAACACCGCTAGTCACAGGTCTCCATTCAGATTCTGCTCCACTGATCACGACCCTCTGAGCCCGGTCCGACAGCCAGTTCTCAACCCACCTCACTGTCCACTCATCTATCCCATGATCTCTCAGCTTTTCTCTCAGGATGTCGTGGGAGACAGTATCGAAAGCCTTGCTGAAGTCAAGGTAGATGACATCCACTGCTCTCCCTCC
Source organism: Porphyrio hochstetteri (assembly GCA_020800305.1). Classification (NCBI taxonomy): domain Eukaryota; kingdom Metazoa; phylum Chordata; class Aves; order Gruiformes; family Rallidae; genus Porphyrio; species Porphyrio hochstetteri. Next base: position 106,657,841 of record CM036907.1, read on the forward strand.
ATCCACCCAGCCGGTGATGAGATCATAGAAGGCTATGAGATTGGTCGAGCATGATCTCCCCTTGGTGAATCCATGCTGACTACTCCTCATGACCTTCTTCTCTTCCAGTTGCTTGGTAATGGCATCCAGAACAAGCTGTTCCATCACCTTTCCAGGGACAGAAGTGAGGCTGACTGGCCTATAATTGTTAGAGTCCTCCTTCTTGCCCTTTTTGAAGACTGGAGTGATATTGGCTATCCTCCAATCCTCAGGTACTTCTCCTGTTCTCCAAGAGCTGTCGAAGATGATAGCAAGCGGCTCCGCAATCACTTCCGCCAGCTCCCTCAGCACACCTGGATGTATCCCATCTGGGCCCATGGATTTGTGTGCATTAATCCCTTTGAGCCGCCCCTGGACCACCCCTACCTTACCTAGAGGGAAGCTCTTCATTCCCCAAACACTCCTACTTTCATCCAGGATCTGCGGGTCCCGAGGGGCCTTTGGAGTGAAGACCGAGGCAAAGAAGGCATTCAGTATTTCCACCTTCTCATCATCACCCGATACTAGGACACCCGCCTCATTCATCAAGGGACCTACATTATGCCTGGTCATCCTCTTACTATTCACGTATCTGAAAAAAACCTTTTTATTATCCTTTATATCCCTTGCCAGTTTCAACTCCAAGCGGGCTTTAGCCTTCTAGTCGCGTCCCTACAGGCCCTGACAACATCCCTGTATTCCTCCCAGGTGCACAGACCCAGTTTCCACAGTTCATAAACCCTCTGCTTCCCTTTGAGTTTACTCATTAGCTCCCTGCCCATCCACGCAGGTCTTCTGCCTCTCTTTCCCGATTTCTTACTCAAAGGGATGCACCTATCCTGTGCTTGGAAGAAGTGCTGTTTAAATGCTAGCCAGCTCTCACAGGCTCCCTTGCCTTCTAACAGCGTAGCCCACGGGATAGTTCCTAAAAGGCTGTGGAAGAGGTCAAAGTTAGCTCTTCCAAAATTCAGGGTAGCTATCCTGCTTTTTGGCTTGCTTCTTCCACTCAGGATCTTGAACTGGATCATTTCGTGGTCGCTTTGTCCTAATAATGCACCAAAAGGACAGCAGTTTGTGAAAAAAACGACAGACCGTCGACTCAGAGTAGCAATACGCAGCGTATGAGTTCTGTTAACCTTCAAGTTCCCATATCACAGAGCCTGGCCACAGGTTCTCCACTCCGCTCCACCTTCCATGCAGCTCTCTCAGTGTTAGTACATCAAGCTCCCTTGACGTAACCAGTCTCCAAGTTTGCCTTGGATCTTACTTTGAAAAGGATGTTTGGCATATTAGCTGCTTTTCACCCTGAAAGTTTCTTGAATGCTAAAACTTTCCTTAAAGCGTGACCATAAATTTAATTTCTAAGTTACCTCTGGTAATTACTTCACAGTATATTGATAAAAAAAACAAATATGTTTTAATTTCTCAGAGGAGTTAACTTAGTTTTAGATTTAATGTGTCTGCTATAGCATTATTATTTTTGTTCTCCATTATACTGTTTTTAATTTTTTTAACTCATGTTGGTTATCTGTTAATACCTTTTTTTTTTTTCTCTAGCATAGGGGCCCTTCATATCAACTTTCTGTTTGTTTGGAAAAGGATTACATAGAAGTGGTTTTGCATGCCCTGGTTATATATAAATTTTTGCAAGCATGCTTTTACAGCCAATAATATTATCTCTTCTGTATTGATTGTAAATTATGCATAATTATTTAGTATTAGGAACAATGTAGCTGCAACTTCCTTTTTTTAATCCTTCATTTTAACTGCTTTGTAAGAATCTTTAATGGAATGTTGTCCTTCCTTTCACAACTCTACTTTTGAATATTTGAATTAGACAAGCTTTTTTCTTACCTTCTTGATCATGGTTATGTATGTGTTTACCTGTTTAAAATGCCATCCAACACATTGCACATTATAGCAGAGAAAAATTTACTATTTTCTCATCTTTCACATCTTTCATCAGGAGGAGAGAAAAATCAGAGGGTAAAATGGACTTTTGTGTTATATAGCATACATAGGCAAATCACAAACTGGTCATCACAGCAAATGAATTTAATAAAATTCATTCTGTTTCTAGGTTCCATGGTCCCTTTCTCCATGCGGATTTTACATGCTGAACTTCCTCAGTACCTAGGCAATCCTCAGGAATCACTTGACAGACTGCATAGTATGAAGATAATCTGTGCCAAGGTAACAGCTTCTCTATACACTAACATTTCTTAATGTTTAAGAAATATATTTCACTTTCCTTATAAAGAAATCTGAGTTTCCATCTTGATACATATACGCGGAACTCACTAAAAGAAGTAATTAAGTACCTCTTCCATTTTAGGATCTATCCTGCTCTCCTTTGTGGTAGCTTTGGGCAAATGATTAGAACAGTGGACAACACAGGCTTTTTGCTTTCATGCTTTTGCCAGGCAAGACACAGAGGACAGTAAGCAGATGTGTTTAAGGGCAAGTAGGAGAGCTGTCTTCCTTCTCTCAGCTGTGCCCAGCTAGATCAAAACAATGGTCTTGATCCTTCAAAAATAGTCTTGAACCTTCAGAAATAGTCTGAATAGCTGGTTTTGGAAACAACAGTTGTTTTGGAATATAAATGCAACCTGCTAAGTTTATTTTGAAATTTTGATTTGTCAATACAAAATCATGGTCTAAATTATGGTATGGGATGTGTCAGTGCTGAAATTGGAGCAATGGAGTTGTGAGTATTAACCTTATCCATTAAATGCAACACCCTGATTGTCAAGCTTTCATCTTTGCACAGAAATCTTGCACAAGTAGCCTAATGGAACAGTGACTTTGAATGTTACGATGCTGTAAACTCTAGAAGAAATGCAGCATTATCATTTTATCTGTGATGCTTGAAAGTACAGAAAACTGTATACAAGATACATGTGATCATTTTTTATTTTCAGTATTCTGTGAATGTTTCTTGTATTTACTCCTGATAACAGAAGTCAAAAGAACTGATAATTGCCAATTGTATGTCTAGAATGGCCTTATGTATATAAAATCAACTTGCTTTTAGCAGAGTAGTAACTGGGATAACCAGATGTTTACAGTAAAGCAACCGAACTGTTCTTGATGTAATGTTCAGGTTATAAGAGGGGAATGTGGCATTTGTTACAGAGTTGGAAAGAATTTATTTTGAAATACATATATTCATTTGTGTATGCGTACATACTTTATATATAAACCTAACTTGGCCAAGAAGTGCTACTTTTTAGCACTTCACAAATGCTCTTACCTGTTAATAACCATCTCGTCTAATATTATTACTGGCAGCATGTTCTCTCCAGCCCTGTCTTTCATAAACAGTCCTCCTCATTTGAAGTAATTTTTTTTCCTTCTACGAAATATTGTGCTCCTCTGTTGCAGGATTTCACAGTGCTGGTACTGACACTTGCATACTCTGGTCTGCAGCTGATCAGCCGTTTCACATCTTGTTTTTATGCGATGTGGTATTAAGTGCTGTGATATCTCCCCTCAGTCATGATGATGCAACTAGATTCCAAAAACGTTACTGGTTTTTAAGTTATCTTCATCAGCCATCTGGCTAACTTTACTGAAATGACCATACCTCAGTTACAGTGTGATCAACCATGATTGTCCACAGATTAAAGACTATCGGTCAGTAGAGGAATGAAAAAAAGGAAATTAAATCTCCCCCCACCCCAACCCCTTTACAAGACCTTGTAAGTTATCTACAAGCTTGAGGTAGCTCTGTCTGTTCTTTTCCTTGACATGCATATCTATAGCATACTCAGTTTACCGAGGGAGATTTTAAAATCTTATGCAAGATTTTGTTTGAGCATGAACTAGGCTGATTATTTCTTTTAAAAAGGGGAACTTCTGCTGGAGAAGATAAAATAGAAATAAAGGAGATTGACAAATTAAAATACATATATTTCCCTGCCTGTAAAGTTCTTGAAGAATAGGTCTGAGTACTCATGTTCTCACTCCTTCACCCTCCAGTGGCTTAGGTCACTTCAAATCCTGTGTGATCCCTAGTGCCCTTGGGGAAAGCTTCTTTGAGTCTGGCAGTGCATCCGTTCCTGGTTCTTCTGAGGAGTCCCTCATCCTCTGGACTTGCTGTTGGCTCATAGAGTACTGTCTTTTTCACTCTGCCTTTCTGTGTCAAATTGGCAGAGGTTCTTCTGAGTTAGTAAGTTCAGTTGAGGTCAGAAAGAGAACCATCTCCCTTTGCTTCTGACAGCATCCACCAGGTCCAGGAAACAGTAGCCAGGACAAGCCGCTTGTCTGTGCTGATGAATGTTCCTTTTCAAAGTAGAGTACTCAGAAAACTACAAATGAACAAATTAAACATCCTTCTTAAGGGGATATTTCTGATTAGTTATTCTAGACACCTCATTGCAGATTACCTCATTTGTTTGCATTCAGTTAAATACCTTGTCTTTTGGAGCAATTCAGAGACAGCTGTAGAAACAAGAATGTGAAAAAGGATAGCTTGTAAAGATAAATATGTTTTTAAAAGCCAGTTGTAAATTGGTGATGATTTAACCATTTGAAGTCATGTTGTCTGATTGTTAGATATATGTTTAGATACATGGTTTTGGTGGGGGGGTTTGTATAGAATGCTACTGGTCTAATAATCTTGATCTCACCTGGAATGTTCAAGAATAAAGCATGTAATACTTCTGAAAACCTGTGGCATGACCAAGAAAATAACGTAAAAGATGTGCTCTCGTTAGTCTTAATATTTGTATATGACACGTGGGAACCATTTCGGTTATAACAGAATTAATTGGGGAGCTTTCAGCCAAAAGCCTCTAGTGTTTTACTTCCCTATTTTAAAAAGTGGAAAAATAATCTTTGGTCATCTGTATTTACAGAAGGGCATACGAATAGTCATTATGTAAATGAGATGGTCTTGGAATCATAAAAGCTAGAAGAGAGGAAAGACCTATTAGCTCACCTAGTCTGTCTCTACAATGCAAGGTTGTTTTCTAGTTTTTAATGAGCCATCCTATGGAGCTGAGGCCACATCCCCTGGGAGGCTATTCCAGGCTAATGCTAATGCATTCTTATCATAAGAAAATTTGTCTTCCTATTTTGTTTCTCTTCCTTAATGTAATTGTGTTGTTTTCCTATCTGATACCTCCCTTTAACCTGCTGAATTCCCTCTTGCTTTTTGTTGTATGCATTCTATAGGCACTTGTCAACTTTGAATTGACCATTCTGCTTAAAGATCTAACCATGTTTACTGTGTCACTGTTTCGGTAGCTCAGTCTTTTCATCCCCCATCTACTTACATGTTTCTGGTACCTGAAGTAGGATTGGATGTTGAGGGCAAAAACATAATTTTCATTTTCCTTGTAGAGGCAATATTGTTTTTCCAGTATTCCTGAAATTGGTAATCAAGGTCTAGTCGGATATTTTACATCTCTGTCTATAGGTGCAACATTTGGGGAAGAAATAATCTGTAGTGCTAAATGCCTATTACAGGTTGGTGGAGAAATCCAGTCAAATTGTTACTGTCTCTCTGTTATTGCTGCTCTTCCTGACATGAATTGCCTCAGTGAGTTGTGGCCCTCGTAAGTCTGCCTTAAAATAGACAGTCTACAAACAGGCACACAGTTGAGAGTAACAACAGTAATTTAAATCACCAAAGGGTTTGTCTTTTCAGGTATTTAGATAAAACATAGGCAGGATCCCTTTAATGCTAATAATGCTAAGGACATGCTAATAAATGCTTACCTGGAGATCAAAATGAACACATCTCAGAAGATGATATTTCACTCATTTTATTTTTCTTTTTAACCCTGAACCTTCAGGTGGCAGAGCTGTACTGGGCTTCTGCCAGGTGGGTGGAGCAGTGCCAAGTGGGTTAATGGTCTTGCTTCCTAAAAAAGCCTCTGCAAAACTTTTCAAAACTACTTTGTCCATTTGTGCATCAGCCACTTCTCCTATAGTTCCACCACTCTCCTTCATGAGTTCCTCCCCAGCGCTTCCATACAAGGTCTTCTTATCTCCTTGTCTTCTGTTTTACTTCTAAATTGATGAACTTTTCAGTCTCTAAATGACTGATTATTTTGATTTTTGTTTTCTATTGAATTTCCAGTTCTGACTCAGTTACTAAGGTGACTGAAGTCTTTTGTTTCTCACACATTGCTTCAGTCTAAGGCGGTATTTGTCTTGGCACCTTGTTTGATGAGTCTGTAGAAATGAGGAGGATCCTGTGAGTGGTGGTTCAGCCCCAAGCAGTGGCTGAGCACCACAGGCCACTCACAACCCAGCCTCTCTGGGTTTGGATAAGGACAGTTTACAGATAAAAGCACCCTGAAAGTAGAACAATAACAACCAATTATACTCACAACCAGTGATAACACAGAGTACCTTACCGACCCAATTACAGAGTGCTGTACAGTGCAAGGACCACCCTAGATGCACTCAGACAACCCTGGAGGCACCCAGGAGTTACCTCCCTGACCAGCCTCTTTTATGAGGAAGTGGTGTTAGGTGGTGTGGAAACAGCCTGGGCTAACTCAGCTCACCTGGGCTGGCTGCTTGGGGAGGTAACTCTGGCCTGCCCAGAACCAGGACACTGCGCCAGTCTGAGTACCCAAAAAGCCACAATTTCAGAAGCACCAAAAAAAGGTAATTTTGAATGAGAAGGTAATGCTGCTGAAAATTGTGGAAGAAATAAAGTAGTAAAAAGAGATATGTAAGGAAAGGAAACTAGGAATGCAAATGGTGGTGTGCATAGGTTGGTAATTACAGTATATAGGTGATTGATAGGGAATGAAACAGAAGACTTAGTGAAGTAACACTAGTCAAGGAAGCTCACAAGTGTGTATAAATATTCAAAGCATGAAAAAGCATAGGTAGTACGTAAAACATGTTTAAGCAAATGATAGAAGTGTTCAATCATACTTCTCTTTATAATAGAAAGAAGGATGTTTAGAGATAATCCATGTGATACTACTAAAATAAACAGTTTGCCATCTGTAGAAAAGTGGGATGAGGGGATTTTCTAAAATTAAACATTTCATGTCAACTAATTCAGCTTATACTGAGGGACTACCTCAATCATTAATGTTGCTATTTAAAAAAATTTGGAAAATTGAGGGAATGCCCAAATACTGAAAAACTGTTCCTATACTTAAGTAGAGCAAAAGGAGATAAGCCTGGGGAATAAAACAATTAGCCTCAAATCAGCACCAAGTTCTGTTTTAATTATGTTGAACTTGAGGGGATGGCAAGATATCCTCAAGTAATGTCACAGAATGGTTAATGTAATACTCTCAGTATATGCTAATAACTCATTCTTTCTTTTTTGATGATGTTAGTGAACATATTTTCAGAGAACGGCTTTATCAAACAAACATGTTGTTTTTAAACAAGACAGTGTGTCTCATCAATGAAGGCACCTTGTGTTTAGACCATTTCAAAATAACTCAGCCTTATTAAGAATGAGAAGTGATCACTAGATGTTTTCCAGGAGAAGAGAAAGAATCATGGGTTTCAGACTGGTCAGAAAATAGATGAAAAGGTGTTTTTTGGAGAGAAGAGTTTGGTTTGCCTTCTGACAAGGTGCCTCATTATGCACTGGGCATGTAACATTTCAGTGTGATGCTTTGGTTTCTAAGGGAGTGCTAAGTGGCAGCACTGCTTTTGAAAGTGGGACTGAGATTCAGTCTTGCAGGCACACCACTGCGATCCCATAAATTGCCACCTATCAACTAAGCCGCAGTGTACTGCTCTGTGCTCATAACCTCTCAGAATCTGAAGTAAAGCAACTTAGCCTAGCCCTCTGTGAACAAGGTTTACACTAAATCATATTACTTTGTATTTGTCATGGGTAACAATTCTTATCAGGAAAATTACCCAGGCTCAGCTGGCATGTGGTAACTGCAGTCATTTCATCATACGTCTCTCCTTGCTCTTAAGTTCTTTGTAGCAAAATTTATGACACCTAAATTCAGGCTTTCACTGTAGTCTGTGAGAAGAGATTGGTATCTCTTAGGGCAATTCCTTCCACCTCAGGATGTCTGAAATAGGTGGCATGAACTTCCTTCCTGGGGGTACCGACTGCTCTTCACTGCCTGTAGAAGGCACCAGCACGCTGTTTGAGGCCAGATTAATTCTCCTGCCTTTGCTTTGGAGGATTTCCCGTGTTGTTTTTAAGTGTTTGTGGGCATAGCACTGGGCACAGTTGGAATGCTTTGCTGCTGCAGGAAGAAAAATAAAATAGTTTGTCTTACGCTGACAGAAGCTGTGAGCTGTGTTCAGCAGTGCACTCAGTCCCTGGAAGAGGAAGGGCCCCGTGTCTCCTAATTAGCTAACCATAGTGGCTGATTGAAGAGCAAGTGGCCTTAATGGTTTTTTGAGGGAAATCTCAAGCAGTGTTCTATAACCAAAGTTTTAAATCTGTTACAGGAAAAATAATGGGATGGGAGGGAATCAGAAAACAAATCTGGAGAAACTGAAATGACATTGGAAAAAGAAAAGTTGACTTCTGTGTCAGATGGAACCTTACATACAGTTTTTAAAAGTGGTTCATTAAGTAAATGTTTTCATTCTTCCAATGATACAATAAATGGTTCATTTACTCAAAAATTTGCATGATTTAAAATCTATAATAAATAAAAAGAAGCAATAAACCCCAAACTTTGAGAGGGAAATAGCAGTAAGAACTAAGAAGAGTATTTCATTAAGGACAAAAGGATGAAAACAGAGCCCATACTTAAGGTGGGGGAGTCAAGAGGCAGTGGCTTTCTGTGAAAACATCAGTTTGACATTCTTTGTGTTCATTCTCTGGTGAAGCATATTTCATGTTTTGCTTAACAAAATGTGTATGTCCCTAGAGTGTGCTGACATTTAATGTTCTGTAAGTATCATAAACTTGAACTCTTTAACATCCTTCTACCCTGCAGTGGCTCTCTTACTTTGTGTAATTCATTTAGCTATGGTGATAACAAGTAATTTTCAACTGTACCTAGGTGAATCATTCCTGCCTGAATCGGCTTTTGTATAGGCTGTCAATTGTAAATAATTTGCATTTAATATATAGTGCTGTTTAAGCTCACATTGGTTACTTTAAAAAATTTACTGCAGATATTAGAAAATTTGGAACAAGGCTTGGCTGAAGATGGAAGTATGACTAACATTACACAGGAGAACAGACAAGGTAGGTATTCTTTAAACATTTTTTCACAGGCAGTGTGTTTTTATTGCTTGTCTGAGTGTGTCAGAAGTTTTCACAAGACTGCCCCAGAGTTGTTAAAACAGTATTTTTTGTAATCTCATAGCCTACTCAGCCTCCAAAATGATACACCTTGTACTTTTATTTGCTGGAATTAATTTCACAGTTTTGCCCTTCTTCAAACCTGATCCACTAAATAATTTCTTTTTTTTCCTACTTAGAAGAAACAAAGAACGTGGCTGCTATCCTGTAGTGATGAATATATGTGTATTGCTGTTGCAGCTAGATGGATGTTTCATTCTAAGCCTTGGCTGACTGGCTCCTCTCGGTCCTCATGTGTAAAATCCACTAAATTTCTTTAGATTGAACTGCCATTATTACACAGGGGCTACACTGGCCTAGGATCCTGCTGCATTGGATGGCTAAGTCTTGCTGTAGCTGCATTGTACTTAGACTCCTGAAATACCTAAGTCATTTTTTAGAATAAGATTTAGATTATATTAATCAACATCATCATTTTCATGATTTCATATGCAATTCTGGGTTTTTTTCCCTGTTCCTTCTACCATGGTTGGTTAACTTCAATAGTCTAAGATACATTACTGCATGAAGAAGGGTCATCAGGACAAAATGGTTGTCCAAGCATCTTTTTTTTTTTATATTATTATTAATGGAATTTATACTAATGAGGTCGATACTAAGAGTTTACTTTAGAACTGGACAGGAGGTGATATTCTGGACATCGTTCTGGATTATATGAACTTCTCACAATGCCTAGCAAGTTAAGAACATCATAGCAAGAAAACAAAAATCTGCTTCAGCTGGCATTCTAAGGAAATATTGCCAACTTCTTTCTAGGATAGCATTCACCTAGAGCCTGTGGGAAGTAAAAGTCTGCCTCTGAGATAGGAGAAGGCTGAGCAGAGTTTTTAGCAAAGTTTAAAAATTGCTATAAACAATTCCATAAGACTGTGTCTGTAGGGAAGGGTGCAGACCTGTCTGCGCTCTTCTGCCCAGTCTTTTGACTGGACGTAAAGCAGCTTTAATGTGTTACTGTATTTGACTTAATGCACCATCTAGATAGGCCGTAAAAAAGGAACGCACATGTGAGCAGCATATACCATAAAGGCATTTGCAAATGTAGTGGAATGAATACATTTACTGCTGTTCTCAAAAGGGTTGGAAAAATAATGTTGAAGATCTGTCTGCAGCAATCTGGGAGTTTCTGTTCTTCTCTCCTTCTATCAACTATTCATTTTGCCTTGCACTGCCTGCTTTCCCTGTTACCCCTTTCTACCCTCATTTTTGTCCTCATTATCCCCACATTCTTTTTCTTTTTACCCCTTTAAAACAAGGCACTGGTTCCCCTTTAAGGTAGAAGCACTTTTTTGTAGCTGTCATAATCCTGCATCCTGCAGTCTGCCTCACTCCAGAGTTTCTGGCTCCTTGCTTTTCCTCCCTGCTGCTGCTTTAGAGCCGAGATGAGCTCAGGAGGAGGCATAGTTAGGAAAGCAGCAGCTAGTAGTTACCAAGGAACAAGGCTGCTGAAAATTTGGAGAGATCTCCCTATGTCTACTATGCAGCTGCCTGTGGGTTTAAGACTGCCAGAAAGCCTGTGGGATTTTTGCAGAGACTGTTGACTGCTATTGACTGTGGAGGTCAGCCAGGTCTGCTCCCTGTCTGCTGCTTTGCTGCATTTGGAGCTCCAGGAGGCTGATAATGGGTTTGTTGGGTGTTTGGGGTTTTTTTCATGTGAGACTAGCTGAAGCAAACCTTATTAACTTTATGTGAAGACAGCCTTAATTCGTTATGGGGATTATGCTTAGCATGTAATTTCCTTATTGCTGCTGTAAGAAGGGGCCACACTGATTGACTTACCATGTATATCATCTCTATTCTGCAACAGAAATCCTGATTTGCCATATTTTCCACAAGCAGAGAGGTTTAGCATTGCACCACTTGCCTGGTAATGCATTCTATAAGATGCCAAATTTGCACCTTCTCAGTGCACAAAACTTCTATTGAAATGAAAGCCAGTGTGGAGTAGGGACAGAAGGAGGCTCCAGGGAACTACAAGCCTGTTGGTATGACCTCGTTGCTGAGGAAGGTTATGAGCCGATCAACATGAGTGCCATCACATGGCATGTACAGGACAACCAGGGGACCAGGCCCAGTCAGCATGGGTTTATGAAAGGCAGGTCCTGCTTGACCAACCCAGTGTCTTTTGATGACAAGTTGACCCACTTGGTGGATGAGGGAAAGGCTGTGGATGCTCTCTGCCTGGACTTTAGTAAAGCCTTTGACACCATTTTCCGCAGCATTTTCCTGGAGAAAATGGCTGCTTATGGCTTGGATGGGCGTATACTCAGCTGGGTAAAGAAGTGGCTGGATGTCTGGGCCCAAAGAGTGTTGGTGAATGGATTTAAATCCTGTTGGTGGCTGGTCTCAAGTGGTGTTCCCCAGGGCTCAGTACTGGGTCCAGTTCTCTAGTATCTTTATCAGTGACCTGGACAGGGGGATCAAGTGCACTCTTAAGAAGTTTTAAGTGACACCAGGTTGGGCAGGAGTGTTGATCTGCTGGAGGGTAGAAAGGTTCTATAGAGGGATCTGGACAGGCTGGATCCATGGGCTGAGCTTCAAAAAGGATCAGTGCCCTTACACACCTGGGTTACAACAACCCCAGGCAATGCTACAGCCTTGGAGCAGAGCGGCCGGAAAGCTGCCTGGCAGAAAATGCCCTGAGGGTGTTGCTCAACAGCCAGCTGAGTGTTCCAGAAGTGTGGCCAGGAAAGCCAACAGCATCCTGACCTGTGTCAGAAACAGTGTGGTCAGCAGGTCTAGGGCAGTGATTGTGCCCCTGTACTCTGCACTGGTGAATCTGTACCTATAGTACTGTGTTCAGTTTTGTATTTCTTGCTACAAGAAAGACACTGAGGTGCTGGAATGTGTCCAGAGAAGAACAATAAAGCTGATGAAGGGTCTAGAGCTTAAGTCTGATGAGGAGAGGCTGAGGGAACTGGGTTTGTTCAGCCTGGAGAAAAGGAGGCTGAGGGGAGACCTTACCACTTTCTGCAACTACCTGAAAGGAGGTTGTAGCCAGGTGGGTGTGGGTCGCTTCTGTGAAGTACCAAGTGTTTGGAGGAGAGGAAATGGCCTCAAATTGCACCAGGGCAGGTTTAGATTGGGTATTAGGAAAAAGTTCTTCACCGAAAGGGTTGTCAGGCACTGGAACAGGCTGTGTGGAAGTGGTGCTTAGGGACATGGGTTAGTGGTGGACTGGCAGTGCTAGATTAACAGTTGGACTTGATGATGTTAATGGTCTTTTCCAACCTAAACAATTCTATGATTTTATGATTCTGATTAATTATGTTCAGGTTTTACAGACACCCACAAAGTAAACCAGAAAAGTATATTTGCTCATGGTTTACATAATCCTCCCTACTAATAGCAGTAGGGGTGTGTCGTCAGGGAAGAATTTTTAAAACAAAAGCTAGGAGTAATGAATGATTTTAAGGTACAGTGTGTGAAATACTGGGTTCAGTATTGATCCCCACATTATGCCCTCGTTTTGACAAAGATAATTTTGGGATATTCACGGGGGAGTTTTTTTGTTTGTTTTGTTGTTGGAGAGGATTGAAGGAATTTTTTTCTTTTCAGGAAGGGGAGTAGACATTTCGCTGAGCTCTTTTCTTATTTGTAATGGCATTTATGTGTGCTGAAAGAATTATCTATGTGACCTGCCATGCTTTCATCAGAGACCACATTATTGATACAAATAAGTGGTCTCAGTTGTCACAATCTCACTGAAATAGCCTCTTCTTCCTTTTCTCCCCCCTTCTCAAATCATTACAGTGACCTTGACATCTGATTGACTGTGATATATTTATTTTCCAAATGCACTAAATTAATACTCCTAATGTTTACTTTTGAGGATTAGAGGGATATTTCTAGTATTGATCTGTGGTACTGTAACACAAGAGAAAATAAGGATCTGTGTGAACCACTCTCTCACAGCATCAGGAGTCTGTCTGCAAAGCAAGAGAGAAATCTGCTGCTGCAGCTTTTAATGCCTGCAAGCTCCAGGAGCATGGGGAAAGCAGACAGGCTTGGCAGATTTTTCCAGCATATCTAAGCCAGAGGCAAGCACAAACAGTCCTGGGCTCAGACAGTTCTCGCCCTGCTTGTTTTGGCTCCAAAATGACGTTTTAGCTATGTTTGATCTTTGAGTTTATCACATTTAATGCTGTAGATTACATGTTTTTAAACTGATGCTCATTATCACTTGAATCTTTTTATGCACCTTTTGTTCTGATATTGGAAAATATGTGGCTTCTTTTCGTGCTTAATATTTGGCCTGAGCTGCAAGCTGGGCGGCTGTCTCTCTCTCTCTCTCTCTCTCTCTCTCTCTCTGCGCTACCGTGTCTGGTCCCTAGAGCTGTAGGAGCTGTTCCCTCAGAGAGATGCAGAATTTTCTGTCTGACAGTGCAGCGTGGCTGAGAATTAAAAATTCTAGGCTAAAACCTGGGGCTGTTAACGAGGGGATCTTTCAAAATCGTAATTCATAGGACCAATAATTGATGGCAAGAAAGAACCTCTAATTTATTTGTGCAAATTCACAAGCTGCTCTTATTTTGCAGCCTCTGTTCAGCTGTGGAGGTCACGTCTGGGCCGGGTGATGTACTCCATGGCAAACTGTCTGCTAATGATGAAGGTACGTGGGTGGCAGCAACTGCAGAGGTACCGTATATTTCAGAATAGAATGTCAGAGAAAGTGCAAGAGAATTACTGGTGCATAGATAAGGGAAGACTACCTGACTGTACATGGAGGTTTTGCTTAGTGAAGAATTAATTAGACTTAATAATGTCTTATTTAATAGATAACCGTTTGCAGTAATGTTCTTTGGGAACATATCTGTACTTATTTCTCTCCAAATCATCCTGGAGAACATGCAATAACAATACAGAATTTGCATTTTTAAATTGAATTTTTCAAACACTTAACTAAATGCTGTAATTAAAAGCAATTATGTGCTCTGTCTCTTTTAAACTGTGCACTAGGAATGTTGCTCTGTTTCTGAGGATTAATAATACTGTAGCCTTTGTATATGATGAAGATCCAGAACATCTAAATACATCCTTCCTTGTCAACTTACCTCAGCTGTAAGATACTGTCTTTGAAGCTTAAATCCTCACTGGTGGGTAGGGGTGGAAGAGAAAGGAATAAAAGCAAAAATAACTAGCTTTGGTTTGGGGTTTTGGGGGTTTTTCTCCCTTGTTTCCTCCTTAGTGTTTTAAGCAATCCTGCTCCATTTGGTGCAGTGCTCACTTAGCTTCTTGGGTTCAGGGAGTAGAAATAAAACTTCTGCCACTCACCTCATGGTCAGGGAAATAGGGATATCGTGGTTCTGGCTTGCAACAAATTGCTGTTAGCCTGAGCTTAACTGTATTTCACAAATCAATTAGCAGCAGCAGCCTCAGAGCAGAGCTGCCAGCAGTATAATCTTCACAGGCCAGTGCAGATTTGCACTCCCTGCTCTCTGCCCAAGGTCATGACAAACCTGACCCTCTCATGTGTCCTAAGCTACTTCCCAGACAGGACTCCATTCTTTACGTTAAAATACCTCAAAGAAAAGGCATGAGTTTTTTAGATAAGATCCACTTATCCAAATACTGGAATGTCATTTTCATAAGAATTAGGGAAAACAGAAATTTGTAGTCATAATGATACTGCAATCAGAACATTTCTGTCTTGAATAGAAATAATTGTCCGTTAAATTAGGAGGTATATTTAAGATTCTTTGTTTTGAAGTAGGTACTTGACATAGGTCCAATTTTTAAGGAACTTTCTTTCTGAGAAAGCAAGTGGTGAAAAGCATGATTAGCCACCCCCCACAAAGTAGAATATATAAATTAAAAAATGCTGGTAAGACATATTTTTTTCAGGAAGTTCACTTTTCTCGCTTTTGGTGGTTTTCTTCACATGTACACACAGGTCCACATGCACAGTTCTCACCTTTCTTCTGGTCTGGTCCTCTTAGTGGTATTTTTTTCCAGTAATAGAAATAGGTTTGTGTGTAGCAATTGTCACCTCCTTGGAAATGGTACTTCATAAGAACTGCAGTGCAGGTCCTTCTTCAGACCAACTGTGTCTGGGGCCTGTCGCAGAGCTAGAAACTCAGGGTTCCACGGTAGCTCCCAGGTTACCCAGGGCTGCGTCTTAATGCAGAATCACTTCTGTCTAAGATCTGCATTTCAGTGCAGTGGCTGTGGAGTAGCTGCGAGTCTCAGTTTTCAGAAATATTCTTGTATGGAGGATTAGAGTTTTAAGGAAGATTTTTCAAACATAGTTATGTTGCAGTTAAAATCAGAGTAGTCCATTAAGTTAATGTTTTTGCTTATGTGGCAGATCGTCTGAGAGAATTATATTGTTTATTTATAAATTTAATAAATTTTAAGATTGTTCTAACGTGCAGCAATGCTATAATCATCTTCTCCACCTTCTAGAGTATTCAGTATGAAACTGATTTTGAAACACCCTTTTGTTAATTCACCCATGACCGGTTGTATTAATTGAACACAATTCCACATATTTATATTTTTTTCTGTTGTGTAATGCACTTTAAACCGGGATTTGTTTTTATTCAAGTATTTCAAGTGTATGTAATTTTAAAAAAATACAATTTTTCATTGTCCAAGTCAGTGCCATCTATTGCCATCTAGTGAGCATTTACAATATTGCAGTAAGGTCGGGTTTGGTCCCCAAGTACTGCCACGTGAATGGAATGATAGCTTGTGCTTTTACTGTATTAACAATAATCATTTATTAAGTATAACTGTGTAACATCGGTATAAGAAAACGAAAAACTGATAATCTTATTTTTACTAAACTCTTTCTTTGGCCACAAAGCTTCAGTAGTGTTTAATAGAGGGCAATCTTGTCAGGATTGACTCTTGAAAATAAACCAAAAAAAAAAGACTTTGATTAGGTGTTGGGCCTGTAACTATTTAAATCTACTTCAGTTATCCTCAGCTCTAATTAGGTTTATTTCATGTCCTCTCTCTTCTGCATTATTTATCAGACTCAAGGAATTCTGTTTATGTAGCACAATGATTTTTGTCTTTTTAAATATGGCCTCATTACTTTCATAGCTAAACATCTCATTACATTATTGAGGTGGAAGGGTATATAATTTTGGAGGTAGTGAGTGAGGTGCAGAGGAATGATTGACCCAGGCTTACCCGGGAAACCTACAGTGAAGCAGGAAATTAATCACACGTCTCATTTAGCCAGGGACTATTTTTCCTGGGCAGACAGTGCTGCCTGCTGTGCCCCGTTATCTGCGTGACCGATGACACAGCTCGGTAGCAGTTTAAGGCAGTCTTACTACACGGGCTTCTCTTTGTACAGCCTTTCTCAAATGTATTCTGGCTTCCTTCCCTGTACCACTGTTGGATGTAACCAAGTGACAGAAACAAAGAGATGGTGGATCTCGGTCATAGCAAGTGTATCAGCTTCTCCCATTTCATGTGAACAAGGGCAACCCAAGGGAGGAGAAATACAGCGCAAGGGAAGAGTGCACCACGTAACAAGTGTCACTGTAGACTTCCATTTGCAGGAACTGTGGGCTTAAGTCACTGTGGAAGCATACCCTGAATATAGCAGCATGAGGAAATGCTCATTTAAAATGCAGCTGATGATGTGCATTGCTTCATTCCAGCAATCTAATTGCAAAATATCTGTCATTTTACTAAATCACCATGGAAGTGTCTTGAAAACTTTTTAAGTTCTTTTCATCTGAGCTAAAATCGCTTCTGACATTATCTTACCAGACTTCTACCTCTCTGAGGAATAAACACTTAAGTACTTCCCATATATATTATAAATGCACTCTAATTAAAGGCACTTTTCAGATATTTTTTTTCAGTGTTGTCCTCACTTTTGTAGAACTTGTCCTTTGTAAAAACAAAAGCATTACAATTGATTTTAATTTGGGTCTAATACAATTAAAACTGTACAAAGAAGGAGGTAACAGCTTGTACTAATGACGCAAGGGACTGATGCCTAAGGACTTTGGTTCCTCTATGGTTTAAAGGGGAAAGACTGCATGAATCATCGTATCTTTTTGCCTAACTGTGCTGCAGTACCATTCTTATGGATTCATAGTGTCCTGAATCTGCTTTCGTAACCCTTCCACAAGTGCACTTGTGATAGAGAGGTAGGGTAAGTTATCCCTCTCTTCTCTTCCCAAAACATTGTATTTATGAACTATGTACTTCGCATAACTAAAACCGAGTTTTAGTTTAGGACTTACTGAGCCTCCTTTCAGCATTCTACACATTATGGTCATTTATATCCCATAATTAATATTTTAAGTATTTGTAGTGGTTAGGGAAGCATGAAAATATATAATGCAGCGATCATGAAGGGAAATACAGTTATACTGCAGTGCAGCAAAGGAAACAAACCCATTGTCGTGTAAGTAGATCCAGTGGCTTACTATTACAATTTTGGATGAATATATTTAATGTTACCTTCGAATTTTCCTAGTAAAGGAGATACTGAATTATAAAACAGTAGACCAGCTGTGATTTGTATCCCTAATTGTGTCATTTCAGTTCTGCTTTGGGGATTTATGAAGGTGTGGAAAATCTGAAGGTTCACAATCCCTGGAGATTAAAGACTGATACAATACATCAGCCCCATCTCTAAGTCTTAGGATCACAAGGCTCATTGGAGTTTTCACTGGTAGTACCTCACAACCACAACTTGTATCAACAGAGACTTCGCTCCTCTGGGAGACTGTCTATTTATCATTCTCTCAGACAGTTTCTCATTACCATGTCACATTAGCAAAGCTGGGAATGAAAACAGTAAATGAGAGCAAATCCCATCTACTTTATGCTACTCTCCTTTGGAAGAACTTAGCATGGAATAGTATCATTCTGTATCACATGTAGGATACTCTAGACATCTACTGGATCCATGATAATGTAGGGGAAAGAAAATGCATATAAAACTCACTAGGATCCTAGAGAAACTAAAAAATGAGGTTGTATTTAGAAATGAGCCTGGATATTGTGACAGTGTTTTATTACAGTTTCACTGTGGGTCCATCCTTGACTATGCTTAGGGTGGCTTTGGACATATGTAACTTACTCTGCTGTCATTTCCTCAAAGAAAGGAGCTGCAAGATCTGGGGTAGATAAGCACAGATGCTATGTACTGTGCCATCATATGGAATCAGGGTGCCATATCCATGAATACAGCACATACTCTCAACACTTTACCTCTACTCACACATTTTAGGAGGTGTGAATGTTTATGTACTCCTATAACGGATATGGTGATGTACAGTCACTTGATAAGCAGTGCAGAAAGGGAAAGGGGAGGAGAGTTTGTTTGCCTGACTAGGCGTGAAGCCCCCACGGAGCAGACCTCCAAGACATTATTTGGCAGCTTGTTCCTACCAGTGCTGGCTACTACCTGCACTAGGGAGCCTTCGCGTTATAATTGTGCAGACACTGCCCCCTCGTGCAGCTGCTTCTGGCCGAGACTGTTCTGCAGTCAAATCGTGCTAAGCTGTAAGCCAAGCTGACAGAAGCACTTTTCTATCAGCTTAACTGCATGATCTCGTGGGAGTTGTTTCTGCATCAGTCTGGGGATGTGACTAAAGCCTCCATCCCTCGTGGTTGTGCTACACATCTTTGCTGTGTAGTGTGAGACCAAGAGCTGGGTAAGGGGCAGCTTTAGACCACAGAACAGAAGATACTGAGCACAAAAGCTCAATTTAATGCAATAAAATTATATCTCCGGTGAGCACATTTTATGCTTAAAGGGATAATGATTCACAGTCATAGACAATCCTTCAGATTTTATAAATGACACTCTTGCAGGTATTACTAGTTAATAGAAGCATGGCTGGGGTTCCTCTAAGGAGCCAGTTCAGAGGGTCCCTCTTCCAAGATTTTTATCCCTACCTAACACAGCGGGACTCCATGATGAAGTCCTTTAGTGACAGTGGGTACAGTGAAAATTGATTTTTTCCTAAGTCATAAATTTATGAAAAAAAATTGCTAGCATAAATTTCATCAGAGTTCTGAGTGCTAAATAGATCAGTATTTCCATAAATATATTTTTGCATATATGGCCTGTTGTCTTTGCTCTGAACTCTTTCCATTACTGATAATAAGCACGAACATGGAATGACACAATAGAATAAATTCTTAAATGTTAATAATTATCTCAGAATTCATCATTAAAACCACATTATACACATTGTTTGCAAAAGAAAGGTGCTGCAGAGTGTCCTGGGCTGTTTAAGTCAGTCTCTACTGTTACAGGACTTGTAATTCTCTCATATAGAGATCAGACTCCATGGGCATCTCTTGATTATTTTTCTGCATGTATGAGACAATAGGTATGTTCCAAATGGTGGCCTGGTGCAGGGGTCAAGTAGGGTTCAGTCATCTTAAGTGTGACCTGAGAAAAAGGAATTCATTACACTTGGGGCATATTGCCTCCTCAGACTAAGCAGGAGATGAAGAAAAAGCACCCTTACCAGTAGCTGTGATCACATTAGTGACAAATTAGATAAGTACTGTAATTTGACCAAGAAAAATGGTAGGGTAGAGAGTATCCCAAGGTGTCTGCACAGTTTTGAAAGATTATTCTTCGATGTCTTTTGCTTCCTAACACCCACCACACACCTCTACTAAGCCAAAGGGCAGGACTCTCAGGAATCACCACATTAGTACAGCACAGAGTCTTCTGTCTTTGCATATACCTGGCTGTTAGAAGCCAGTGCAAGCTTGCCTGTGCCCTGGGTTGCTCCAAGACATCACAGTCGAGCACAGTGCCGCTTAGAGCACGCACAGAGTGCCCCCACTGCATGGCTGCCAAACAGCATGTCGCCAGGCGCTCATTGAATTATGTGGTGACTTAGTTTTAGCCCAGATCAGTTTTCTGTTTAGATCAGTTAGTTTTACTTTTACACTGTATAGTGGAAGGGAGCAAGTGTTCAGGTGGAAGGGTAGAAAAGGTCTCGTTTCCCTTGGCAGTGGTGCTATTTGTCATCTGAAAACGTGCTTGAATTCTAGCTTCTGACACACTGTATTTTTCAGAAATTAAGAACATGTGCACAGAGTTCTCAAAGCTTCAGAACATAGTTTGGTAAACAATGTAAATGATACATATATTTGAAACATGAAGCTTTTGTAACGTATGTATACCCCAGTCACACAGAAGACCCTTGACTTTAATAGAATCAGAGGTTCACAGAACAACAGGGGTTGGAAGGGAGATCACCTAGTCTGACCCCCTGCTAAAAGAGGATCACCTAGAGCAGGTTGCACAGGATCACATCCAGACAGGTTTTGAACGTCTCCAGAGAAGGAGACTCCACAACCTCTCTGGGCAGCCCCAGTGCTCTGTCACTCTCATAGGAAAGTTCTTCCTCATATTCAGGTGGAACTTCCTGTGTTCCAGTTTGTGCCTGTTGCCCCTTGTCCTGTCACTGGGCACCACTGAAAAGAGGCTGGCCCCTTCCTCTCAACATCCACCATTTGGACATTTATGAGCATTAATCAAATCTTTTCACAGTCTTCTCCAGACTAAACAGCCCCAGCTCTCTCAGCCTTTCCTCATACAAGAGATGTTGAAGTCCCCTCATCATCCTACATTAGAATTAAACTAAAGAGTGAATGTTCATATATTTTGTTCTTGGATTTTAGCTACAAACAGAATATTATCCAGCTGGGAAAAAAAACCCACCAGTCCCTGTGCATGCAGTTCCAGTATAACTGAGAAAAGACTAATATAGTCAGCTACTAGTACCTACAGTGATAGGTAGAAATTCTGTCCCACTGACAAGTTGCAATTACTGCAGTTCTGTTTGAACATGTCTTTAAAAGGAAGGTTATCTAAAGGCAGAAGAATGCTGAGCTTAAATATCTGGACATGTGCTTTTCACCCCTTAGGACTATGTGCTTGCTGTAGATGCTTATCACACCGTCATCAAATACTACCCACAGCAAGAACCTCAGCTGTTGAGTGGGATTGGAAGGATTTTCCTTCAGGTATGCATTTTATTCTAAACCTGCTAGGTAATATTGACAGCTATGTGGTGAATAATTGTTGCATTTAAAATTAGAACTGTTTTATAGGGCATGCGTCAGATTGTAGAAACACCGGTCCAAAAAAAACCCCAACAACAAACCCTTTTACTACGTGAAATTGGATAAAGTTAGACAATCTAAAGCACCTATAATCCTAAAAGTACATGCATTTACACTGGTGAACAAAAAACAGGTTGTAGAAAATTACGTTAATGATTTAATCAGAGCAACACTCTAAAACTAATGCTAAAGCTCCCATTGACTTCAGTGAGCGAGCAGCTCACTAACCCTCTCATTTCCCACGGCCTAGAACTGCATGCAGCTCTCAGTCACACGGTATGGCCGCCACGTCACATGGTATGATGGTCACGTCACGCGGCATGACTGCCATGTCACACAGCATGGCCGCCATGTCACACAGCATGGCCGCCATGTCACACGGTATGGCTGCCATGTCACATGGTATGATGGCCATGTCACACGGTATGACCACCATGTCACACGGTATGACTGCTGTGGCACACAGTATGACCACCATGTCACACGGTATGGCTGCCATGTCACACGGTATGGCCGCCATGTCACACGGTATGGCTACCATGTCACATGGTATGACGGCCATGTCACACAGTATGGCCGCCATGTCACACGGTGTGACTGCCGTGTCACACGGTGTGACTGCCATGTCACACAACATGACCGCCACGTCACACAGTATGACGGCTGTGTCACACGGTGTGACCGCCATGTCACACGGCATGACAGCTATGTCACACAGCGTGATCGCCATGTCACACGGTATGACGGCCATGTCACATGGCGTGACTGCCATGTCACACTGTGTGACCGCCATGTCACACGGCATGACCGCCATCTTTGTTGAGGAAAAAATTGAGAATTCCCTTCCTTTGGCCAGGTTACACCCCTGAGGAGACAGGGGAGGGCACATTGAAAGGAGAAATAGAACTGCATGGGTATAATACATTTCTGTGTAGCAATGTGATTACCATAGCAGGTAACAAAAATAAAAGTATATTAGTATTACTTGTTTTTAATCAGGAAATTATGTATCTGAATAATTAGTATCTGATTGTTCTGATTTTTCATATTTCACAAGGTATTTGCTGTTCTTTCGTATTTCTGATGCTGATACTTCAAACTTTTGGGGGTTTATCTACTTCCTTTTATTTATTAAAAACCTAATTTTGAGTTGTCAAGTATTTACAAACAATCTTCTTTGTTGCATTCATGTTATAAAATTATATTGAAATGGAATAATTGACTCTTGATAGATAATTAAATCATCAGTATTGTTTGCTTGAAATCAGGGAATGTCATTCAAACTCAGTTATGGATTTTTGGTTCTCAGCAGGAACATGTTTTCATGGTGTGGTAGACACGTTTGTCCTTGAAATTCTCTGATGTAAAGTGGATTTCCATCACTATAGAGCAGTTTTATGATATTGGTTGTATGCGTTAATTAATTCCTGAACAGACAACCTAGTAATTATGGATATTAAAGAATGGTACTGTAAATATGTGTAATACTATTGGAAATACTAGTTATTAATAGTTCTGATCTTCCTGGGAAAATAACTGGGTGCATTACTGCTGCTGCCTTGTTGCCAAGAGTGTCTGCCCTAGTGTCACACTCCCCAGTCTGTTGTTAGCTCAGTTTGCTACAGAGAAATTCTGTCTCTCAGGAGGAAAGCATCTCCTAACTTTGGAAAGAGCTACGTCCACCCAGTTTCAGCAGTAGTATTTGCAGGCTCCATTTGAGAGACATTTGCAGGAGACATTTGAAGTTATGGACCTCCACGATGTTGGCAGTGACAACAGGCCTTAGTGGTTTTACTGTCAGACCCAGACAGCAAGAGAGAGTTAGAGGAGCCCTTGATGTGTTCATGTCATGCTAGGTAGTAGTTAATAGAAAGCAACACTGCTAAATTCACATGTTTTCCTTTCTTGTTGCACCTTCACGAGATAAGTTTTATTGTTTGGCACATTGTCTTTGTACTGTGGCAAAATCTCCAGCTCTGTCTGGAGGGTGCTGTTGCAATAGATGCAGAATTTTGATGTATTAAGAGAAATAAACAATATGGATGTAGAGAGAACCAAGAAGTGCAGATCTGAGAAAGAGAAATGTGTTGCAGGGCTGGGCACCGTCATTTTGGTAGGACCCCTGTGCAGCATGGGTGTGCTGTGGATGAGGCACACTGAGAACACTGAACCTCGTGCAGGTAAAATGAGAAAGCCATTTTCTCCTATTCAAATATCACAGCTTCCTAAATAGAGGCAGCAATTCCCAAATAACCACAGACTGTTCTCTTAACTTTGAACATTACCCAAGAGAGGCACGAGGGAGCCAGAATTTATCAGCTTACCAGTCACAGATACTGTTTGACAGTAAGACGTCACACGTATGAAACAGAACAGTAATGTAGAATGATCTGTAAGGTCAGGAGCTGAATAGAAAAAAAGGTAACCTTTTCCAACATAGAAATCCTTACTTTGTGTGTCATTATTTTCTTAAATAAACTGAGTTTATTATTTTTAAGACACATGTAGTGGGGCATAAGGAGGCCTAGGTCTGATGTATGGCCTTTAGCTGTTGCCTTAACATAAGTGGGAAATGAGGATGAGAGAAATGGAGAATGCAGGAAAAGACAGTTTAATCGTAGAGGTATTTTCAGAAGCCCTGTATTTCTGTCAGCAATCACCTCACCTGTAAAACAGAAATTCACATGGAATGGGAAAACACTGAATACATTTTAGTCTCTAGGATATTACTGTGTGTTGCTAATAGTCTCTGCTTGCTGACTGACCTATCCAGAATTGCCATTTAAATAACTACATTAAAGAATTTAGAAAGTGGAAAGCTTCCTGACCTTACCCTCTGCAATAGATTGCTGCAAAACAGAGTTAAAAGCAATAAATAAATCCTAGGAGTACTTAAGAGAAATAATCTTGGTTTCCAGACGAACAACAAAATTAAGCACGTGGTATATTGGAGGCTTCTTGTTAGAGGATATGATTATTGAGGTTAACGGAGGAATTCTCTTTTTTGTTTGAAGTGCTAATTATTATTAGATACTGAAGTCATATTTTCTGAACTAAGTTAAATAAAATTAAGTGGTGAAGACCACTTTAAATATTTAATACTTTAATGACTAATTAAAACTAATTATTTCTTTCAAATGTTCTTAAAAAAAAAAAACATAAATTGTTTCCCCTCAGTGGGAAAAATGAGAATGGGAAGTTTGGCATCTTTGCTGAGGAGATACAAGCCACTGCTAAGAAATGAGAACTCTTCATGGTCACAAATGCAGTGGGATTAATCAAAGCATACTAGAGTTGGACTCATTAAGCTCCCAGTGGAGCAAACTGGTAGTTTGCTTTAGAAACAGATTACTCTCATGGTTAGGGGCTTCCTTCTAATTTCCAGGCTAAAAATATTCAAGGTCAGATTTATTTACACTTGTGCTAGCATTATCCTCTAGTTAAAAGGAACTATTTTATTGGTGGTTTACACCTTTATGTATGGAAATAAATTGTAACTTTTGTAGTTATAACTGAATGGGCAAGTTTTTAAAGTGAATAGTCTGCTCTGTTTGAACGTAGCTCTGTAACATCTGGGAGAAATGCATCTCTCTAATTAGCTGGAATATCAGTGGGTATAACATAAATGCGGTGGTAGATGGACAGGTGCATCTTTGAGTGTAATTGGATCATCCCTAAATGTAAATAACTGTTTCTTTATGCTATCAAGGGAGAGGTCTTGTGGTTAGAGGTGAAGCAGTGCGAGTCACACAACTGATGGCAGTAGGGCTTTGGGTACTGCCGCTGTGATATGCCATAAGCAAACTGGGAAGAAATCAAGATGGAACCTTAGAACAGACATTTGCTGTGTCCGAGAAGTGCTCTGGGAAAGTCACTCGCTGGAAGGCGAGAAGGATTTGCTAGATGATCTTTTCCACAAGGAACCCTCTAGGGTTTGCAGTGTTTTTATTTTTCAGTTAGGTGCTTGTATGATGAAATTAGAAACGTGTTTGTAAAATGTGCCAAGCTGGGAGTGGTACAGACACTATGAAGGGCAGGATCAGAATGCAAAATAATCTTGACAAGTTGAGAAACTGAAATGTTAAATTGGCTGTGATTCAAACAGCAAAGGCAAAATACTACCACGGACTGGGAGTGATACACCAATACAGCATAGGAAATGACTAGTGAGATTCTGTAGAAAGGAATTACAGGAAGGGTAAGAAAACTACACATGGGTAAACGAATTTGACTTCCAAAACACTGCGGCATAAAAGCAAACGTCCTGTGTGCGTGTGAAACACAGAGTAATCCCTCTGATCTCACGGCTGGTGAGAGATCGGTAGGCACTCGGAGAGGATGTAAAGTGACAGCAGAGAGTTCAGAGAACAACAGCAAGAATGATCAGAGTCTAGAAAGCAGTAGCTATGAGAAGGGGGTGAACTCTGATTAGCTTGATTGATTCTCAGTCTAGAAGGAGAAACACAGGAGACAGTGCAGTAAAACTTTTCAAGTATGTAAGAAGCTGTTAAAAAAGAGGAGTTGTAGTCTTCTCCCTGATCACTGTGGATAGGACAAAAAGCAAGAATAAAAAGTGCAGCAAGATTGTCTTAGTGTGTTTTGTAATAACTGTGGGTGTGTAAGAATTCTGGAGTAAATTTTCTAGGGAGGCTGTGTAATACTGAGAGCTTCAGAGAGAATTAAACACACTTGTCACAAACATTTTTCATCATGTTGGTCCTGTTCTTGAACAAAGAGTTGATCTCTTGAGGGTCCCCTGAATCTCCACACCTGAGGGCTGCCTGGTTTCCATGGCTTTATGCTCCTGAAATAGTTTTAGGTTTACTCCTTCTGATAGATTTATTTTACCCAGTAATAAGTTTTCTTCTCCATCTGTCTCTCCAGCCCCTAATTATTGTGAAACCTTACCAAAAGTAGGAGTGTCACCTCCTATGAACCGTACATTGCTGACTTACATACCAAAGGGGCCTTCTTCAAAAATTTTTTTTTCATCTCAAATCGCAAAGGCTGTGACATACCATTAGGTGACATACCCCTTCCTTCCTAGGAATGCCCTTCCCCATCGCCCCCCGATCAGCACGTCCCTCACTCCTCAGCCTGCACGATCCACTCACCAGTTTTTCCGGTCTGGTAATGGACAGTCACCGCGATACCCTCAGTGACCTGTTGATAGGTTTTGGTCCCATGCACTGAAGTCATCCTGGCTATGACCATATGCTGTGGGTTAACCAGGTACAGGTCCCACGCTTGCTACTGGGCTGACGTGATCCAGTTCTGCCTGTGGACGGCATCTCTCCTCACTTCCTGCAGCCCAGCCCTGCTGGAAGTAATTCTGACCTTTTCTCATTTTATAAACAAAATTGCAACAAAAGGAGGTGGGGCACCCCTGCTCTCCAGTTCATGACTGCTGTGCAACCCCCAGCTGAGAAACACCACCTTCGATAAAGCTGCACCTGCTTTTGGGCTTCTTTTTGGGACCTTAAAGTGGCTCCTCAAACCTTGTTTAATACCAGATGTTACCCAGTCAGCTTGGTGCCGAACTATTAGATAATGGACTTTGATATGTGTTCACGTTCTCACCCTCTGTAACAGATATAATTAGGCTGGATCTCTTCTCTTCTTGTTGTGGTAACTTTCTTATGCTTTTACTGTCTAGATTGGAGACATAAAAACTGCAGAAAAATATTTCCAAGACGTTGAGAAAGTGGCGCACAAATTGGATGGACTGCAGACCCAAATTATGGTTTTAATGAACAGGTAGATAATTTAATAGCTAAATGAAACTTTAAAATGCAGTTTTGCAAAGTATGCATTGTGAGCATTAAACTACCCTTGAGACAATCCTGTTCTCTTTCTCTCTTTTATGTAACTACATCTGTCATAAGTGAGACTGAATGGCGTACAGACCCAGGAGATCTGTGTTACTCGCTATAGTCATATTATCCTGCATTGAAATTGTGATCCTTCAGTTGATTTTACAAAGCTTTTTCTCATTCTTCCAGGCATTGCATATTTCCCCTCTGCTTTTTCAATACACATTTGCATAAATAACTCTTAGGAGAGGAGAAGCTATTTTGGGCCCTTACCCTACAATCAGATCTGCTAGTGAAGTTACCACCTGGTAGTTACAAAGAAGGCTGGAATACATTGTAGTAAATGGAGCTGCATGATGGGGGGACTGGGTTTGTAACGGTTAGCACATTGGCGTAATATGTTGAGAAAATACTATTCAAAAGTGCTCTGAAAATTACACAGCATGGCTAATTTCTTGAAGAGAAATAATTCCAGGAAGAGAGTATCTGCATTTAAATTAATCACAGAATCACAGAATCACAGAATTATCAAGGTTGGAAAAGACCTAGAAGATCATCCAGTCCAACCATTCACCTATTACTACTAGCTCCCACTAAACCATATCCCTCAATACAACATCCAGTCTTTCCTTGAACACCCCCAGGGTTGGTGACTCCACCACCTCCCTGGGCAGTGCATTCCAGTGCCTGACTACCCTTTCTGAGAAGTAGTGCTTCCTAATGTCGAGCCTGAATCTCCCCTGGCGCAGCTTGCTACCATTCCCTCTAGTTCTGTCACTGCCTACACGGGAGAAGAGGCCGACCCCCAGCTCACTACAACCTCCCTTCAGGAAGTTATAGAGAGCTATAAGGTCTCCCCTAAGCCTCCTCTTCTCCAGGCTGAACAATCCCAGCTTCCTCAGACGCTCCTCGTAAGGCCTGTGTTCCAGACCCCTCACCAGCTTAGTAGCCCTCCTCTGAACGCGTTCCAGAGCCTCAATGTCTTTCCTGTAGTGAGGGGCCCAAAACTGAACACAGTACTCGAGATGCGGCCTCACAAGTGCTGAGTACAGGGGGACAATTACCTCCCTGCTCCTACTAGTAACACTATTTTTGATGCAAGCCAGGATGCCGTTGGCCTTCTTGGCCACCCGCGCACACTGTCGGCTCATGTTCAGCCGTGCATCAATCAGTACCCCCAGGTCCATTTCCTCCACACAGTCCTCCAGCCACTCCGCCCCAAGCCTATAGCGCTGCCTGGGGTTGTTGTGGCCAAAGTGCAGGACTCGGCATTTGCTCTTGTTGAACCTCATGCCATTGGCTTCAGCCCAGCTCTCCAGCCTGTCCAGATCCCTCTGATAAAACACAGTGAAGACTCTTGCTTTGGTAGGCAGAATATGTAATAGCCAAATGATCCAAGTTGTCATTCCATTTGTCTGTAAATCAGTGTCTCCTTGCTGGTTGTAATTACACCGTGAAGAGCAAATGTCAGAAACTCTCACATCTATAACAGGAAAAATAAAAAATGGTGTCCATTCTTTTTAAAATATATTATCACCTTGGGTTTTTGAGGAGATCTCATTCATATGTCACTTACTTTCTAGAGCATTTCTCCACCTCGGTCAGAATAATTTTGCAGAAGCTCATCGATTTTTCACAGAAATTTTAAGGATCGACTCATCAAATGCTGTGGTAAATCTCCAAATTGCTACATTTATAATGAACACCTAAATTATTCTCGTAATGCTTCATGCGTGGATTTAATTAGTACCCAGAGTACGCTTAGGGTTTTATAGAAAAATTGGATGTGGCATGTGTGCCACAGGGTTTTTAGTAAGGGTACGATACATAATGGGATGGGAAATGAGGAACCAGTCTGTCCGAGTACTTAGGCGTGTGTGTAGGAATTCCAAAACATGATGTGGGACAGGATGTTCACAACAGCACTTTCTCTCCTTGCTTTCGCTGTTCTTAGCGCAGCCACGCGTGTCAGAAAGAGAAGTGGCAGCTGCCAGTGTATATAAGATTAACTTGATTTCACACAACATTCAAGGGATGTTGTAATTTTAAAGATGACATTTTTAACATGCTGCATATCCGAGCCTCGGGTTTCCACCACAAGAAGAGCTCAGGGAAGAGCTTGTGATCTGTGTTTGGGGTCTCTGCGCCCGGCAGCGTTCAGTGCGTGGTCATGGGGGAGCGTTCCTGAGAACAAAGACCACTCACCCTCAGCAGCCTGGTCTGGGGCCATTTGAAGACCGAGGGTTCAGGAAGCTGGCTGACTGTAGGCAGCACGTGAATTGCATCGTTTTGCAGGCTGTAAAACAGCACATATTACAAATCACACCAGATCAGTAAGGTTGCCAGAGAAAAAGATTTATATTGGTTTTAAAAGGCCACGTTCTTCTTTTATCTGCAGCTCTCAGAAAGCGTGGAGGTTTCTGCTGCTAACCATGTGACATGACTTTGTACTGGTGGTAACTCTTAAAATGTGTTTTGTGTGGAAAGAAAATGGAACCTGCCTCGATCATTTACGACATATTTAGACTGAGTTTACTTGAAGTCAGTTGTTGATGCCTTTGTAGCAAGATAATTTCTTCCTGTTGCTTATATGGACCTTCTGTATGTAAGCCAGAGAGAAAAACACTTCCAAGTTACAGTGAAGTCATTAAAAAAACCCTGGAAAATGACAGCATGCAGAGGCTTGGGTAGTTTCTACAATCTACCTCAATTGACTTTCAGAACTGACTGAAATCCTGTACAGTTTATATTTTGGGTTAGAATCTTTTAGCTCCTAGAAGACAGCAGGTCCTAGTGGCATGGGATAGATCTTGAGAGTAGCAAGAAGAGTACCGGATTGTATCATTTTAGCAGTGTGAGGTAATGTGTTTTAGTTACTTGCTCACACACACACACAGTGGTAGTTTGTAGTGTAGTAAATCTCTTGTAACTCCAGATGCCAGGATTGTTTTTATTGTCTCTCATCGCTTGTAAATGCATACATATCTACATACATACATACACACATTTACTTATTTACAATCTGGTTTTCTCTAGGCCAATAACAACGCTGCTGTTTGTCTTCTTTATCTGGGAAAACTGAAGGACTCTCTGCGGCAGCTGGAAGGAATGGTGCAACAGGACCCCAAGCACTACCTACACGAGAGCGTCCTCTTCAACTTGACAACTATGTACGAACTGGAGTCATCTCGCAGCATGCAGAAGAAGCAGGCACTCTTAGAGGCTGTAGCTATCAAAGAAGGCGACAGCTTTAATACTCAGTGTCTCAAGTTGGGATAGATCACTTCCAACTGATCGGTTTCCGGCAAGGCTGATTTTTTAAATTGTATATACTCCTGCTCATCTGTAAATGTGAAATAAAGTCTATGCGATTCTGAATGTACAGTGGCATTACTACAGAATCTGTTGTCTCTGACAGTCTTATTGTGAAGACTTTGTGCTGACCTAGAGCCAGCTTCATCCCTACAAGTGCACTGCTATTCAGTTATTCTTCATCACAGTGCACTGCATGTCTGTATATGGGCAATTACTCAGATTTTTTTAAAGAAAAAATTAATTTGACCATGTATGTTTTTGATGATTGTTACAGTTTTTCAGTAATTACTGAGCAAACCACATGAGCTGATTTCCTCAGCTAAGAGTTACTGACAGAGTATCAGTTTGTGTATTACAGAAATGAAACTCAGAACGCACTTCACTTGTTCCTACAGCATGTGTCTCATTTTGCCCCCATATGATGATGATACCTTTGTATGTCCACTGCTCTCAAAGGAGGCTGCTGCATAACCACCATACAACATGCCAGCACGGCTGAGGTTGGAAGGAACTGCACAGCAGAAGGACATCTGCTCCAACCATGCAGTCAAGCAGGGCCAGCTAAAGCAGGTTGTGCAGGACCATGTCCAGACAGCACGTGAGGGAGTCATATAGCTCCCCCCAGCTTGAATTTCCCACAGTATGAGGGACTGGATCATCTGAACGATACCAAATGGTCTCCACATACTTTCTTTAATGCCATTAAATCTTTCAGATTAAAACATTTGGATCCTGGAAAGCTGTGGGTGGAGGTTTTCTCTATTCCCAATGTAATGCTGCTTCAGTACTTTTTCCTCCTCTCTCCCACACTGGCCAGCACCTTTACTTGGGTATCACCAACAGATACCACAAGGTGGTTGTTCTAGGAGCCCTTTATCTTAAGAATATGTATTTCAGCTCTTAGACTCCAGTTGTCTTTTTCGTGCCTACCCAAGGGCCTGTGGATTCCCCTTGGCAGTACAGACAGGCATAGCTGCTCCACTCTGGCATTCTGGGCAGAGGAAGGAGCACTGCCACTCAGGCAGAGCAGAAACACAGCCCGTTTCAGCTCAGTTCCTCTCCTGTTACCAAGTGAGAACACAATGCAGAAAGTATTTCCCAAGAGAAAAGGTGGAGAGACTGAGGCAGGGGCAGCTGAGGGTTAGGCCAGACGGTGTGGAAGCAAAGGGGATGATGCAGAGGAAGACGCAGGGCAGTTACTGATGTGACAGTACAAGCACAGAGTGATTTTGGTATCCCTTGAGATTAGCACCACTGTGCTATCAATGTGTTTCACATCTCTGCCCACATTTCTCCCTTCACCTTTGTTGAAAAGATTCAGCTTTACATTTGTTTTCAATATCGGTATGATTTTAGGTGAGGTTTAACAGTAATTGGGCAAATTCTCAGTTTATGTTGTCATAACTTGAGTTGAAACCAATGTGGTTTTCAGTTTGTCACAACTATTGATCCGATCCGGTGTACTCACTGTACTCCTTGTACTGCATTTTATCCAGCTGCAGTCACTTTCCCTGCACATGGCATTTCTTGGGAGATAGGAATCCTAGTATGTAGCCACCATGGTTCTCAGGGACTTTGAGAGAACTGAACAATTTACCTGGGTGTGGGGTGACAGGACAAGGGGTAATGGCTTTAAGCTGAAGGAGGGCAGATTTAGATAAGATGTAAGGGAGAAATCTTTCCCTGTGAGGGTGGTGAGGCACTGGAACAGGCTGCCCCGAGAAGCTGTGGCTGCCCCCTCCCTGGCAGTGTTCAAGGCCAGGTTGGATGGGGCTTTGGGCAACCTGGGCTAATGGAGGATGTCCCTGCCCATGGCAGGGGGTGGGAATTGGATTGTCTTTGGGAACCCTTCCAACCCAAACCAGTTTGGGATTCTATGATTCTAGTTTAAAAAAAAATTACAATGATGTGTAAATTAACATACAGAGATCCCTGTGCCTTTAGCGAAAGGTCAGGTGTCACATTGTTACTCTGTTGTCTGTGCTCTGGGAAGCTTGATTTGTCTTTCACAACTCTTAAGTGGAAGTAGCATGATCCATCATCATCCAGCATGCTGAAGCCACTTCCCTCTTCAAACTGAGGAGCCAAATGTATCTTTTTTTTATTCAGTGCTGCCTCAGACTCACTGCACATGTACATGCCAGCCTGCACCCTGAGAATAAAAATTTATGATCCCAGTCAGAGTCAAATAACCATTAAAAAAATCCACTCTGAAAACATAATCCCCTGTTCTCCAAGTTTCTCTAAATTCTAATTCATATGTATTCCTGCACAGGGCTCACTTCAGTATGTTTGCTGTGTTCTTATTAGTAGCAGCTTTCACTCGGATAAAAACGCCAGTAGAGGAGAGACCTGGACTGGGTGACCTCTAAGCTCAGTGAGCCATTAAACAGGTGACATCCTGGTAGACTTGCAGAATAATTAAAATTTAAATGCAAAGGGGTATTATCACTGCTGGATATATGCAAATTGTTAACTGTTTATAAAATGCCAGGAAGGGTGTCTGTGTCACTTTATGCTTTGGATGTAACAGACACACAAGCTGAGTGTTTGAAATTCCTGTATGTGGCCGGTGAGGTACCCAAATGCTGCATGTGGCATTAGAGCATTAAAGCTTAGGACAAAATTTGTCCTCAAAACATTAATTACACCAGGCAATCCTGTTAAATTCAATGAGTTCAGCTGAATTTAATGAGGGTTCCTGGTGTAAATGAGGGCAGAGCTCAGCGCTAAAACACAGCATGCATGTGTCATCTGGCTAAGTGAGAAAAGCTGTGGAAAGTATAGCCTGGATGAGCTGATTATTGTATTCAAGTCTTAAAGCTTAATGTGCCTTAACAGAAGTTTTGCATTTAAATTTCCTCTTTTATTAAAAGAGGAGCAAAGAAGCTGTACTTCAGACAGTCAGATAATTATGCTGCGCAGAGACCCTAATCCTCAGAAGGGCTCCAGCACCTATCTGCCATCTCTAGTACCCAACTGCAGTTCAGGTGATGACAGCATCCCCTAACCAGCTGGTCATTTATACTTTCCCGGTGCCTCAGTTTTGGACTGGACCCATTCAATGTTCCCCAAAAGGCTTGTGCAGGCATGTCTGAGAGTCCGCAGTGGACTTCAGCCAGTGCACTGGAAAAGATGATCATTCCTCTGCCTACCCCATCCTTCATGTCAGCAAGAGCACTTGTGCAGCCATGCACAAGCTGGATGAGCTCACTGACCC
This sequence comes from Porphyrio hochstetteri, assembly GCA_020800305.1. Classification (NCBI taxonomy): domain Eukaryota; kingdom Metazoa; phylum Chordata; class Aves; order Gruiformes; family Rallidae; genus Porphyrio; species Porphyrio hochstetteri. The sequence goes on from CM036907.1 coordinate 106,691,553, forward strand.
GCCAGAAAACTCACTGAGCCAGCAAACACCCTCTTCAGATTCACCTTCCTCCCAAGGCTTTCAACACCAGGATGTGCTGGGAATAACCACCCTGCCGGGGTAGGCTGCCAGCTGTTCGGCACCGCAGGGGTCTAAGAAGTGGCAGTCAAACCTCTTCTGAAGCCTCTGCTGCAAGTGTCTCGCAAATCAAATTGGAGAGAGGAGTAAGCGGGGTATCGTCTGCACAGCGAAGTCCTGTCTGTCTGTCTGTCTGTCTTGTATAGCAGCTGATGCACTTCAGCAACTGCATGCATTGTAGGCGTCCAACAGAAGATGGGAAGATACATGGTATCTCTGGTTGTGTAGGGAGAAGCATACATTCCTTCTCCATGTCAACCTGCAGTCAAGTAACATGAACACAAGAGCTGAGGCATCAAATATGGATTCAAATTTATTCCAGGGAGGCAGAACCACAGCAGCCAGAAACCTCTCAGGTTGCTCAGGCAGCAACCCAGAGTGCTGCTGCCCAGCAAACCAAAGATGCCAGAACAAGGTGGATTTCATCCATTAGTTCATACCTGTCATGTGAGCTCGAAGGAAGATGTCCTGAGCCGCTCCCACCCTGCTTCCTACCCGCTTAACAGAAGACACTGTTTTACCAGTGAGGTAACACTACACTGCAGGAACTTACACAGAGCGTTTAGCATATGAACAGCAGCTCAGTAGCGCTGAATGTAAACTAGTCCCAGCACTAACCTCTGGGAAACACTAGTGGAAAGCTGCTTTCCTGCTTAGTTGGCCTAGTCAGCTTGGGAGTTAGAGATGCAGAGATTCACACCCTCAAGGGGTGTGTGAGATGGCCACAATCCTGGTGGGAGCAAGGAACTGAAACCTGGGGGTGGGGAGGAGGGTGCAGCTGCTGCCTTATCCAAGTTGTTCTGGATCCAAATCCGATCCTGTCCTAGCACTGGGTAGTCATTAGCAGATGTTTATTATGCATGGGAGTCATTAAAACGAATCAATCAAAAGCCAGCAGAAAGGGCTTATAATTTACCCACAAAGGCGAAGCGGGGGGGGGGAAGGATGTTACTTGCCTGAGGCAGGGAAGGAAGGAGAGAGAAGGTTCCTCTCTGGCTTTGAAAAATTGCCAAAACTCAGTCCTAAGCTGCAACTATGGAGTCAAAGACTGCAGAATAAACTTACTAGAGCTGCTCATAAAACAATCCCCTACTTGCAGTGCAGGGCGGGAGCCAGTGCTTCGGATGCCAGCACACAGGGCAGTGGCAGGCAGCAGGACTGAGCCCCAGCCCAGACACTGGCTTTGCCTCCCCTTGCTCGAGTGTCACCAAGAGCAGCTTCCCTCTTTCCCACCAGCTCCCGGCCAGCTTTAAGGTGCCCGAATCATTTGAAAATGAGAAGGAAAAGAAAAAAAAGAAAAAGAAAAACCTGAGGGTTGGCCCAAATCAAACTCTCCAGATCAGATGCCTGTGATCAACAGGGAAACCAGAGCCCAGAGCCCAGCTTGGCTGCTGAGGGATGCGTCCACAAACAAAGGCAACCCCGGAGCACCACAGAGGCACTGAGCACACCCCAGCCCAATTTTCTGCCAGCTGATGCAGCTCATTCACAGGCACACCAGTTATTAATTGGCACCCTGAGAAGCAGCACAGAAGGCAGTGAAATGGAGGAGCACTCCTCAGAATTACTGCAGGTGTCCCAGAGAGAGCTGCAGCAGGGGGAACCAGCACCGAGAGTGCTCCCCAGTCCTTTAACTGTGGAACCTTTCCCCAAGTGCTTTGGGGGTTGAAACTTTGCCTCTTCTCTTACCTAAGTGTTTATACAGTCAATAAAAAATGAGAGTTGGTGACTCCTTCACGTAAAAAACAGGGTGTTTTTTCAAATTGCAGGTACAGCAGCGTGCCTTTTGCAAACATACACGATGTTTTGGGAATCAAGCTGTAAAGTCTCAGTAAGTGCACCAAATCAGATCAATTCTGGACCTTTGCACCGGGAACACTTTAATTTGTACCATTAATTCATGCCCCAATGAGACGGTATGTTTATTTGGCTTCAGGAAACAGAGGACAACTGGTAATGACCCGATTTCAGGGAGCCTGAGAATTTCCATCACTTTCACAGGGAAGGATCCCAAACAGATGATGTAATTTCCAGCCCCTTTTCAGTGGTCTGTGGGGATAGGACAAGGGGCAATGGCTGCAAGTTGGAGCACAGGAAGTTCCGCACCAACATGCGGAAGAACTTTTTCACAGTGAGGGTGACTGAGCACTGGAATAGGCTGCCCAGGGGGGTGGTGGAGTCTCCTTCACTGGAGATATTCAAGACCTGCCTGGACGCCTATCTGAGCAATATGAGCTAGGGAGCTGCTTTGGCAGGGGGGTTGGACCCGATGATCTCTCGAGGTCCCTTCCAACCCCTACAATTCTGAAAAAAAAAAAAAAAAAAAAAAAAAATAAATTTTTGAGCACAGCATGGGTCAGGTCCAAAGCCTCTGCCTGGCCAAGTGTCTGAATCCAGTGTTTGGTGACTAGGGATATCCTTCAAAGTGGAGCTCAGCTGCCACCGCAGTCTTCTCCAGCTGACACAGAACAATTGCCTTTGCCAGGAAACTGTCCCTTCCCATAAGCTCCTAGATCAAGCTAAATCCTGGAGCTGGGGAGTGCCTGTTCTGCCACTAGGACATGATGCTCTGAGTGCACAAAAATGTTAGTATTTGACAAGTCCAGCAACCAGGATGGGCAGCCACCGGCTCCTGCAGCTGCAGGGAAGCAGCACAGCCCCCTGCTCTCCACAGCCCAGGGTGAGACACCCCTCGTGGTTCCCCTTCACCCATCTGTAGCACCTGGTGTGGATGCTACTAGTTAACTGCTAACTGGCTGTGAAACGTCTCTGCATTGAGATATCCAGCCAAAGACACTCATCCCAGGACACCCAACCAGGGAGGACAGCATCACACATTTGGCAGCCACCCAGTTGCCCACCTAATTTATTAGAAAGCTCGCTGGCCATCCACAGTCTGTGCTGAGCCTACTTCCAAAAGTCAAGGCCACTGCTCCCTTAAGCTGGTGGTGAGAAACTGAGAAATGCACCACATGGAAAATGTGGGGTTTAAAGTGGAAAATAGTAATACATAGGTATCAAAAAAGCGATCTTCAAAGTCCTCAATTCAGTACTGCTTCTCCTACCTTTCTGGTTTGTTTTTTTTTAAACTCTAATCCTGGAGGAGGTGGAATATACCCCCTGCCTGAGTCAATGCTGCCAACGTGATGCTGCTGGAACCACTTACATAGATTTTCATACTACATCAATGCACCATGATTTTCCACCAGCTGCAGTAAGACAGACTCACGTTTTTGGACCAAAAATCAATCTCACTTTGCACTTTTTGATGTGTGTGTGTTGGGGAAAAATACCCCAAAAACCAAACCGAAAGAACCACACAAAAAAAATCACCACAAAAACAAAGCCTTTTTCATCTGAAGGAATAGTATGTCCTCCTTCCCTCCCTCCTCTTCACACTCTGGAGTGTTTTCTATCAATATTAACAGGTTTTCCTGCCCAGTTGTTTCCTCCCAGTGTAATCTCCCATGTAATCTCTTCACACATTTAGAACCTTTACACCAGCTCCAAATTGCTTTTCCCTGGCTGACAAAAACCATTTTTCGGGGAGCAAAGCTCTCACCCTTTCAAAGACACCTAAAGGGCACGGACTCAAAAGCACTGACAGTGAGACCCCCGCAGCCCCCACCGCCTCTCAGCAGCAGAATGCAGTGTGCTATGAAAATGATGAATGATCTTCAGCAGGGAGACCGTGTGTTATTCCTGACAGCCGGGAGATGGGAGCTGTACCAGGTGTATATATTCCTCCAGAGAGGCAACAAAACAAGGTGGCTCCGTCCTGCTTCCCAGGTCACATCCTACATCAGCGAGCTGCTGAAAGCAATCGCTGCAGGCAGCTGCTTTACAGTCCACCCCTCATCACTTGTCTCCAAACTGTAAATCTCCCCCCAGGAGAGAGCATTACTGCCTCTCCCCAGTTGCTCCCCCAGTCTGTTATGGGATGGCTGCGCTGTGAATGGGGGTTCCTGAGAGCCCACGCTGCCGCCTCCGCTTCTCCTTTGTCACAGAGAGAGCGAGCTGGGAAGGCCCATAGGAGAAATGCAGAGTCTCGTGCTGACTCCTGCTTAAAAATTAAAGAAAGAGATGAGGCACAGGAGGAGGGTGAATCAGACTGGATACCAGGGAGCGGTGCCAGCACCAGGACAAAGCATTTTACATTTGGAAACGCAATTTTCTGTGGCACACAAGTCAAAGGAGTGGAACTTGCCACAGGCAGCAGCTGCCATTAGTTCCCATAGCTGTACCTTGAAAAATCCCCAAAGTTCACTCTGGGCCCAGGATGCCCCAGTGTGCTGTACAAGAGAATGGACACTCCAGTGCCCCTCCCAGACACGTGCCACACAAATCCCTGAACGGGCGAGGCACAGGACACTGCGCAGCCGCTGCGCGAGCCTGCCCGACGTGTGCCTGGCTGCAGCTCAGCTTGCACTTGCTAGCAGCAACGGGTTTTCAGCCAGGATTACAGAACTGCTGCACAAAAGCCAGCACACGCTGAACAGAGCCCTAGCTGGGCCTGCAAAATGCAAGCAGGTTGTGCCTGCACCCCCTCCCACCAGCTGAGCCCCCCCAGCGAAACAAAGGGTCAGCTCTGTTCCTGCATCTCATCCAGGCTGCAATCCAAGACCCTACAGCAGGAAACACATGCCTTTTTTATTCACCCTTCCTGAAGTTTAAGATGAAGGCTAGCAGACTCCACTTCAAAACTGCAGCTGTGTTTTCAGGAACACTTAGAGATAACGAAGCACCTAGCGATGGTTGAAAGGAATGATGCTCTGAAGCGAGGGAAAGGCAGCTGCCTGCTGAAGAAGGGCTGCGTGCCCACCCATAGGGATACACAGAGGGAAAGTCCAGTTACCCACCCTCTGCTACGCCGGGAAAAGTCATGTAAGGCCCCTTTCAGCTTCTGTCTAGAGTCACGTTTATTTGGGAAGCTGCAAGGCAGGAGCTTGCACCGTATCTGGCTGAAATCAGCACAGAGCCCAGGCTCTCATCATCCAGTGAGCAAGCAGGACACCAGCCCAGCTGACATTGTTCTTTGAGCAAATTCACCCCAGAACACTTCGGTGCAGAGCTGCATGTCCTGCGTTAACTGCAAGGCACTTGCTGTCAGCTGGACCAGGGAGTCTAAGTCTGCTCCTCTCCATCCAACAGATGAAGAAGCAGAGGCACAGAGTTACCACCTTGTCCCATCCAACAGAGCAAGTCAGCAGCAGCACGAGGAATCAAAGCTGATGAGCAATTACAGGAACACTATTGTTCAATGTGTCCTTAATGTCAGCACAAGGGAAAAAAGAAAAGGAAAAAAAAAAAAAGCCTCCCCCCCCCAAAGTCAAAGTAATTTTATTAATAACTCACAAGAGCAAATTGCTGCATTTTACTGAGAGAAACCTGCAGCTTTATGTACCAGGGCAGAACCAGGGAAGCTGCATACTAAAACGCCGATTATGCAAATTTACCTCATGAACACTTTTAGACAAGAATGAAGCAAGGTTTATTTTCTTTAATTAAAAGCAGAATCCTACGTAGTTCATTAGCATGGATTCAGAGGAGAATGAATATTAATGTAGCCCACCTCTCCCAATTCTACCTGCCAGAAATATCAAGGAAAAAAAGGTTAGAAGACGGATTCCTGAGCAACAGTGAATGCAAGTGGCTGAAGGCACCACAAGGCTGACGGCATCGTCGGAAGGTCACAGTGATCAGGGAAATCGTTCTGACCAGAGAAGGCAAAAGATACTGTCACCTCCAAAAAGGCAAGACAGACGATCCTGGGAAGCTATGGGCTGGCCAGCCTCACCTCAGCCCCCTGGAAGATTATGGAATAAGCCATTCCAGGCACATGAAACACCAGGTGATGGGGAACAACAGGTCAACACCAGTTTGCCAAGGGCACATTCTGCCTGACCATCCCAAGTGCCAGCTAAGAGGCAATGACGGGCCCTGTGGCTGAGGGGAAACAGCAGCTGTCATTCACCCTGAGCACAGCCCTGCTCCTAGTCCCCCACAAGCCTTGGATCTGGAGTGAGATGAACCACAAGGTGTGTGGAAAACTTCTGAATCACAGTCTCAAAGCGGTCAGTGGTTCAGGTGTACCATCAGGCGGTCACAAGTGACATTCCTCAGTAGTCAAAACTAGGGCACATCATGCTGAACATGTTCCTTAACAAATCGGGGTGCAGAGAGCCCAAAGACGTTGGTTTGTCTATTCTGGAGCAGAGAATGCTGAGAGGAGACCTAACTGCAGTTTCTGCTGTGGAGAAGACAGAGCCAGACTCTTCTCAGGCATTCAATGAAAGGACAAGAGACAACTGCATATTGTAACCTGGGATTTGGCCATGAAGAACAAATGCTTGGCCATGGGAGAGCTAAGTGCAGGAACAGTTGCCCAGACAGGCTGTGGAACCTCACCAGATGTTTCCAAGCCTCATCATCTTGAGCAAATTGGTCTGGCTTTGAAGTGGGTCTGCTACCTTGCAGGGGTTCAATTAGGTGACCTCCAAATGACCCTTCAAACTAATTCTTTTATATGATTTTGCAATTCTAAGCATGTACGTAAATATAGAAAATTAGTGAAAAGCCACCAGTCACATTTATTGTGACAGGACTTCAGGTTGTTCCTCCTGTCAGGTCTTGGACACAGTTACTGCACTTCTTCAGCCAGAAACTTCACATACTGTTTGCGAGCAGGAAAATCATCGGCCGGCCTGTTGTACGCTGTCCAGACGGGCTCTCCAACAAACAGCCTCATCGCCTTCACGTAATTCTGTCAAAGGAGAAGAAGTCACAAGTAATCTATGAGTTCCTTTCCATCAGAGCTTATTTCTGATGTTAACAGCTCCATGTGCACTTCTGCAGCAGTTTGTGAAACCATTTCAAGATGGGCTGACAGCTTCCTACATTCCACAAAACTGTACCACTCCGCTGCTGCTCCCACTCCAGGCTACTGCAGTGGGAGATTTTGCACCTCTGCAGTGATAGTTGTCACAACCAGCACCTCCAGGTCAGGCAGAGTCACCACTTCCCACTCCCTCCCCCTCAAAGAAACCAACAAAATCCCATCTCATGCAAATCATCTTGCAATGGATTCACAATGCTGAGCAATGCAGCATCTAATTCCTACTCGCTTAGTTAAACAAGAGCCATCAGACCTACTTGCTTAGAGCAATGAGAGCACCCGAGATGGCTACAAAGCACTTTTGAGCAGTATCAGAGGCTTCAAAGTGAGAGCCTAACAGCTGAATAGGGAGTGCATAAATGAGCCAAAGAATAATGCTGTGGCAAGTGAAAAGCCCCCACATCACAACAGAAAAAGGCCCAGACCCTGCCAGACCCCAGCCAGAAGGAAGCCAGGTACGAAGGTCCTGCTGTGGCTGCAGAGAATGGGATTCTACACCCTGCAGAAGGGCTCCAACCACTGAGCTGTGGGGAACTCCCCTCTCCTGTCAACTATGCCACAGGTTGAGACCTTACCTTTTCTGTAAACACTGCCAAGTGCTTACCTTGCACCCAGGTGCTCTGCAATGTCAAGAGCCAAGTTAGGTACCTAAAGAACTTAACTGTAAATGTAAGGGTCTAGAAGAACCCTCAAGATGTTATTTTGAAGACTGAGCTTCCATACTGAAGTTCCTGAAGTAGCCAAACATTTAAGACTTCTTGTGGATTAAACCCATAGCACCTGATGGTTTGCCTATGAAAAGGAAAAGCCTTAAACTAGCAGTTTAAGGACCTCAAAACAGACACGAAAAGCCGTGTTTTTCACTAGAGCAGCATATCCCTTTTTTACAGATCCAGTAACTGCCATCCAGACAGACGACTCCAAATTGTACCACCCTCAAGCCTACACCAGAGCTGGGATTTTGCCACACAGGAGACAGCATGTGTCTCTCCACTGCCCGGGGCAACACTGAGGTTACAAACCTATTTACAAAAGCCCGAGCGGACACACAGATCAGGACTCCCTGAGTCAGTCTCGCAATCCCACTGCCAAAAACACCCTCCAAAAGCAGGTCACCTCCTGCAAAGCCAGCATGCAGTCCAGCACATGCTACCTGCAAGTAGTGTCTCTGGACCCTTGAATCACAGAACGTTAGGAGTTGGAAGGGTCCTCAAAAGATCATCTAGTCCAACCCCCCCTACCAGAGCAGGGTCATCTAGACTAAATCACACAGGAACGCATCCAGGTGGGTTTGAATGTCTCCAGAGGAGACTCCAAAACCTCTCTGGGCAGCCTGTCCCAGGCCTCTGCCAACCTCACAGTGAAAAAGTTCCTCCTTATATTCACATGAAACTATGCTCCAGCTTGCACCCATTGCCCCTTGTCCTGTCGCTGGCCATCACTGAGAAGACCCTGGCTCTGTCATCCTGACACTCACCCTTTACATATTTATAAACATTAATAAGGTCCCCCCTCAGCCTCCTCCAAGCTAAAAGGGCCCAGCTCCCTCAGCCTTTCCTCATAAGGAAGATGTTCCACTCCCTTAGTCATCTCGGTGTCCCTGCACTGGACTCTTTCAAGGAGTTCTATGTCCTTCTTTAACTGAGGGGCCCAGAACTCGACACAATATTCCAGGTACAGTCTCACCAGGGCAGAGTAGAGGGGGAGAAGGACCTCTCTTGACCTGCTAACCACACCCCTTCTAATGCACCCAAGGATGCCATTGGCCTTCTTGGCCACACAGGCACATTGCTGGCTCATGGCCACCCTGCTTTCCCTCAAGGTGAATTAAGCACCTGGATACAGACATGCTCTGCCTACCCACACGAAGATGCACAACAAGACAAGAAAGAAGGATCCATCTCCACCTCAACTGGCAGTGGGGGCAACTGTGTGAGGAACAGCCAGAGGGTTCGGCTCTCACGTGGCTGTCGCATAAGAGACACTACGGGAATCATGTGGCAATGACTTGCAGTTACAGCTGATGAGAGGAAGCTGGATTTGTGACCTGGAGATGAAAGGTTCAGATGCTGTGAATTATTTAGTATTTTTCATATCCCTACTTCATATTTAATATGTTTTCCTAATGAACTGCAAGTCTCAGGGCATGTAGTTACTAATGTGATATACAGTCACATGGATTTGCCATCAAAACATACAGTAATCTATAGCAACATACGTTCTCATCCAGGGTAAATCGGTGATATATGCCAGCAGGAAGGGTTATCATGTCTCCTTTCTCCATGGAAATCCGGATCCATTTGTCATCCTTGTCTCGAACATCAAAATATCCAGATCCATCCAAGATGTAGCGAATTTCATCGTCTAGGTGTAAGTGTTCTTCATAAAATGTTTTTATCTAGAAACAGTAAGTATCTCTTGAACACTGAAAAACTGCAAAGAAATCCGGTAGAAACATGTGGCAAAGCAGACAAAGGCTTCCAAAGGGCATATGTAGAGTGACTTAACTAACAGATGAGACGAAAGCAGTTAAAATGGCCAATACAATGAGCCAGACCCTGTCTCAGGGCACTTCTGAGAGAGCTGCTATATTTCCTTTGGAAGACAGGAATTTCTCTGACAAAAAACAGCAGCTACAGCTGCCAGTAACCAGTCTCTGAACAACAGCAATGCTTCCCACTGCAGGATTTAGTCCTCGTGGTTGTTAACTTTAATCATTTTGTGCCTTTTTTTCTGCCATGCAAAATTAAAATAGAGCTACAGATTATCACCCCTTTTACACTGGTGTAGGGCTGAATTAGCCCCCCAGGTTACTACAGCTCTATGTGAGAATGCAGTTATTGCCAAACATCAGATTGCTGTAGGTGGGCCATGTAAGCAGCATGTCATGCCTGGCCCCACATAGTGAGCCCCAGCTCCAGGCTCTCTCTTCCCGAGCAGCGACGTTCTCATTTTTTCCAGAACAGTGAATTCTTTGTGCATTTCACAGCACAGAGCAAAACATGCTTTGAAAGGTTCCATTAACAGAGAACTGAGCACAGTGCAGTGCCAGGTGCTATCACCTGCTCAGGTCTGGATGTTGTTTAGCCACACTAGCACACGTTTTCCTCTGCCAGCGCTGACCCAGCATGGCAAGATCAGCAAAAGTCTGCACACCCTGTCAATAACAGCCCGTCTTTCTGTCAGGTAAAGCCCACACAGGCAACCTCAGTTACTACCTACTTCACCTTCTCACCAGTTTAAAACCAGTGTAATACCATGGGCTTAAAACAAACCAGTAAAAGGAAATGTAGTGAAAACATGAAAGTGCCACTGGGTTGCAGTCCTTGGGTCAGAGCAGCATGCCAGCACCTGGAGGCTAGGAGAAAACTTCTAACCGGTTCATCTGAGCACCTGGCACCATCTGCATTCAGCTGTTACAAAACAGCCCAGGTGCAAGCTTCCCAAGGTAAAAAAAAAACAAACCTCCTTGCACAGGGAACATATCTCTCTGGTTCCATGAGGTTAACAATCACTTTGAAAAGATAAATTCTGCAAGCAGCCATTAGGATGTTCCAGACTTCAAAGCCCATGCCCAGCTGGCAACCTCCTGCCTTCGTCCCAGGGAGGCTCTCTGAGGCCAGGTCAGCATCAGCAGGGCTCTGCTGGGAGGCATCTTAGATTTGAAGTGACACAGTAATGGGAACTATCCTTAAAACCTTTGAAGACAAGCTAAATAAGCAAAGAGGCTTCTGCTATTTTTAAAATATTATGAAAACTGCTTTTTTAACGTCAAGGGCTTTGGAACAGGATGTATTTTACACAGGGAAATGGCATCTCAGGCACTCAGGTGTCGGGAAGCCGGCTGCACACTCTAGCGGCAGACGTCGGCCTGCGGCCCCCTCGTTCAAAGCAAAGCCTCCCATACCTTCTCCTCGTAATTCGGAAGCTGGTCTCTGCATATAGTTATTATATCCATCCAAGAATAATTTTCTGCTCTCCGAATCTCTTTGAGGCATGGATCGGTCTCGTAGTTATCAGCATCCAACTAAAAGTCAGGCAGGAATAAAAGGACAGAACGCGTTACGGGGCGATGCGGGGCGCTAACGTGGAAAAGCCCAAGTTGGCCGGCCACCGGCGGGGCGCCAGCTTCCTTCCATCTACCCGCGCAGACACCGTCCGGGCCCCTCCTGTGGCATGGGCACGGCCGACACCGCTCCGGGGCTGCCCACGCCCCGCAGCTCCCCCACCCTCGTCCCGGCTGGCACGGCGGCAGGCCCGCGCCACCGCCGCCTCCAGGCCCGCAGAGCGCCGGGCCCCACCGAGCGGCAAGGCCTGCCGCAGCGCCGGGCCGCCCGTGGCTGCTCCCCAGCCGCTTACTTTGCGGTAGGCGACGCCGAGGCGGCGCAGCTGCTCCAGACTGACGGCGCGGTTGGGCCGCAGGCGGTGGGGCGCCCGCTGGTCCTCCTGGGACTCGTCCATGTACCAGGCCTCCACCATGCTGCCGCCGGGCCGGGAGGGAGGGGCCACCCCAGCCGGGGCAGCGACCCGCACGGGCAGCCCGTGGCGAGAGCCTGAAAGGCGCACGGCTTGCAACCCCGGTGCTGAACCCGCACGGCGTAGCGGGGAAAGGTTTCACTTCAGCATCCGCGTCAGGCGGCGGTGAGAGGAGCACAGCCTCAGCACGGGCAAGAGAGGCGCTGGCGAAGGGCGTTCGCGTTCGCGCCGGCCCTCCCGGTAAGGCACGGGTACAGCCTCCTCACACCGAGCTTCGCAGCAGTCGTGTTTACACCCAGCCTGCCCTGGCGCTACCCGCCCAGTCTCGGCCCCGGAGGCCGGCGCGGCAGCACTGCAACATGGAGAAACAAAAAATAAAACGGGAAAAAAAAAAGCGGCACAAGGAGCTGCCCAGAAAGCCTGTGCCGTCTCCAGCCATGGAGAGCGCTCACCGCCTGCACGCACACGCCCAGTGACCTGCTCGGGGTGACAGCTCAGCTGGGGCGCACAGCACACTCCAGCACTGCCATCCTGCGCCCACAGTTCTGGATTCTGTATGGTAAACACACCAACAGCCAGCTGCACGCAATGCAACAGTGGAGAAACAAAAAACAACCACTCCTTAAGCATTTTCTTCCTAAAAGGTGTTTTATACTTACCAAATGTCATAACCACTGTTTCTCAGATTCTCAGCAACACTGCCAGATCCCTTTAACACATGCTGGTTCCATCTATAAGCACAATTGGTCATGGATTCTAGACAAAATTTAATTGCAACTCCCATAACTTTACAGGTAAGCCAATCTAATGCTGCTGTTGTCTGCATTTTTGGAAGCACATAAAAATCCAGCCAGGAGTTCCACTGAATGTTGTGGATGCTCAATGCCAACACCCTCCTGAAGTTTCAGTTCCCTGAAAAGAATGAGTCTGATGGCAAACACCCTCCATGGGTATTTGACCCACTGTTAACAGCCTTGTTGAGAAGCATTATTTGCTTTCCATCCTTTAATCAGCCTTAATCTTCCAACTGTCCCCAGCTTTCTTTTGTCCTGAATTTCAACAGTAAAAATGATAAACACATTAAATTCACATAAGATTCCTTCCTATTAGATTTCTTATTATAACCTATTAGATTCAGGTAGTACAGTTGCTTAAATTCAGTATTACACTGATGTTATGATTTACCCACCATCACCTACACTTCCCCCCACAACCTACTGCTTATAAAAAACCCAACACAAAACAACCAATAAAAAAATAACAGGTTCCCATACAGTAAGTTGGATCTACGTGTTTAACTGGAAAGAGAGAATAGGTACATTATCAGATGCCATCTCTTCTGTATGTTGGCTGTCAGACTGTTCTGCTTCAATTAGAGGCCCAGTCAGGGATGATGGGCTGCTCTCCTTCAAGCCAAACTTGGAAACCAAGCAGACAAGACACTTGTGTGCGTATGTACAAAAGCAGCAGAGAGGAAAATCTGACCAGCGCTCTGCCTTACCCCTAGATGAACTGACTGTTCAGGTTTGGATGACAGAAAACAAATAAAAACCCTCACTCGTTGTTTACTACTAGCTAGCCAGTTTCCTCAATCTATCACAATTCATGTACCTCAATACATATGAGCTCATACTTTGCCTCAATAAAGATATTATAATGCATAATAACTATTAAATAATTGAGCTTCAGCAGCTCTACCATTCTGTACAGCAATTAAGAAACAAAAAAATCAGTGACTTCTAGCTTAATCCCTACTATTCAATGGTATGAAGGTACCTTACACGGAAGTTGAGAAAGATAGCATACCAAATCTGTTTGCTCTCCCCATATAGATGCATAGAAAATAAAACTATGTTGATTACTGCTAATTACTCTCCAATTCAAGTGCACATTAGCCATTCCATTAATCTCATCATTGACTGGAAAAAAAGAATTCAAACACTTGACATCCGGAAGAACTGGAGAAGCTGATCATCATCTAGTTCCATTTCAGACAAAATGGCCAATTATTACCTTTGGGACAACCCTGGAGAGGAACTAACGATGCTAATGAGAACCAGTATGCATAAAAAATTAATGGAAACAGGAAGCCAGAAACAAAGAGCTTGGACATTAAGCAGCTAGAGAGAAGAAAACAGTAAAAGTTAATTGTTCAAGTTTTCTTGTGACCTGGCTTTTTACTTAGTTTGTGCTCTCTTGAAAAGTAACATTGTAAAATCTCCAGATGCACAGTCCAGTGTCACAGGCACATCTGTACAGTGGTCATGCTGGTACCAGAACGCCAAAGCACAGGAATGGACATGGCGTTAGGTCACTGATCTCTTGCCAAACCAACCAAACCTCAAGTCCCTCCACCCCAACTGTTCTGGGCTGTTAATATGTACTTCTGTACAAAAATTTAATTTATTTCACCAAAAGGAATATACAGATCACTTAAAACAGATAATGTTCCTTCTTCAGAAGTCTGTCTTTTACAGTGAATTCAGAAGTCTACAAGACTAAAACCACTGATCATGGCCCTTCAGTAAGATGAAGAAAAAGCAAGCGCTCTCTATCATCAACTAAATATTGACTTGATTGTAAAAGAAATGCTATAGAGAAAAACATGGGTTTTTTTCTCCCCAGAAGTTGGTGTATGTTCAACACTTCAGGCCAGAAAGAAATACAGTTTGAAGTTCAACTCTGAAACAATTAACAGCAGTTCAAGTGGTTGCTGTGATGTCAGTCCTTTTCCTCCCACTGCAACAGTCTCTAGTCTTAGTACGTCAGGACATTTGTTTGGTAGCTCCTTCTCTTGCTAGTCTATCAGCTTCTTCATTGCCTTGGAAACCAGCATGGCCAGGAACATGCATCTGTTAGGACAAAAGCGTACCAGTGTCAGATATGCAAGAAATCAAGAAAAAAAGTACATACATAAAATCTGATCATGCAACGCTTTTACTCATAGTACAACAGCCCCTCCTTGGAGGCATCCTCTTCACATTTAGTGTTCTTCCTGGGAACATTCATGGCCTCCCTTCCTCTAAGAAAGTCTTGCCAAATTGTGAAAATCGTCTTTAAGAGAAGTAGTGAACTGGCTAAGTACCATGGAACCTGGCCTTTAAGACATGCAGAGAACAGCTCCAATTCAAAATTCCCAGTTTCAGAGGGCAGAGAAAAAAATGTCTCTGCATTCAGTGCTTAAACCAAGTTCTTACTTTCCCAGAAAGCCAGAGAGCTCCCTGCCATTAACAGCCTTGGCGGTTACAGCACTCACATTGGATACAGGAGCAGGGTACAAGAGGAATCTCTTGATTTTCAGATGTCTTAACTATCCATCCTTCAAGAATTACTTTCAACCCTAAGCCCATCCTTGTCAGAAGCAAGGGTAGAGGAGTGTGTGGGCAGAAGGAGAGGAAGAAAATCAAGACTGCTATTTGACAAGATCTGACAGAGAGGGGAGAAGCATGAAATGTGTGAGACAGGATTAGGCATACATGGCAAGGTCTTGGTATGAGGTCACGAGCTGCAGGGGAAGGGGCCTTTGTGAGAAGACACCAATGGCTACCCCCACATCAGAAAGAACCAATTCCAGCCAGCTCCAAAACAGACCCACTGCAGGACACAGCTGAGCCTGTCAGCAATGCTGGTGGCCCCTCTGTGGTAAGAAGGGGTCAAAAATGCTGCACAGCAGCTGTGAGAGAGAAAGAAGTGAGAATATGTGCAAGAAGCAGTCCCACAGACACCAAGGTCAGTGAAGGAAGAGGCGGAGCAGGTACTCCAGGCACCAGAGCAGATATTCCCCTGCAGCCTGTGGAGAAGCCCATGGTGAGGCACGCTGACCCTCTGCAGTCCAGGGAGGTCCACAGTGGCAGAGATATCCACACTGAAGCCCATGGAGGACCATACACGTCAGCAGGCAGATTACCATAATAAAGTATCTGCATGCATGGCTCCTGCTGGACTACATCTTCCCATGCTTAAGAGATTTGGACGTACTAAGTGTGCATAGAGCAACTTATTTTTAGATTATGTAAAATACTTTAAGGACAAATGAACTTTGCTTTTAATTTTTCACTTTCTCCCTCTCAATAGACAACAAGAGTAGTAGTTATAGAAAATCTAGTCAGCCTTTAAATTGGAGCTGCCAACTCTGGAACACAGAACAACATAAATGGAAGAACATCTGCAATAGATTTCCCCATAGAAAAAGTACACACTGAAAGACCTATGCCACCACCAATTTGGCAGAGTGAAGACAGAAGCCAAATAAATGCACTATTAGCAGCCATGAAGTCAATGGTACAGAAATTTGTTTTGAGAACCAGTAGTCTTACACCACCATTAGAGTAAAATTTAGAAGGTGGTAGGAAAGATATCCTCTACAACGTTTAGCATTGATGTTGAACGTTACAGAAAAAGATATTTTACCAGGAATACCTAAATATTTCTTTATTGGAGAGCTGAACAATTTAAAAATGGGTGCCTAGTGTTCTTCTAAGAAACATAGTTACAGTACGGAAAACTAGTTTATTTAAGGTTATACTCTCTTAAAAGACACTCATATGATTTACACCAAAAGACCTTTAAGAGGTCTGAAAAGCAAATACAGAAATTGAGCTACAACTTAAAAAGACATAGTTATGCTTAAGTGTCCAGGAGCAGAAATTTAATCTACTAACTGTGAACAAACAAAAAATAATTATTGCAGTTATTTTTAAAGTAGTAACAAGAGACAGCAAACAAATATAAGCATGCATTTTAGTAAATGAAACACTGGTTACAAGGGCCTAAGTTTTGTATTGCTTATTGTTTCAAATAAAAAAAACCGCTTAGCTACATTTATAGTTTTATTTATGGATGTAAGATAATATTATGCTCTATGAAAGTCTTACTTAAGGTCATAATTGTCAGTTTTTACAAGAAGCATGTTTAAGATGCCATTAAGAATAAGAAACAAGGTGCTCACCCACTGAATTTCTATCCCTCTTGTTAGATTATCAAGTCTTTCAAAATCATCTTTATTTATTACGCTTCCTCCTGAACTTGTTCTCCAGCCATTTGTTTTCCAGTTGTCAACCCAGCTTGTAATACCTATGCAAAGGAAACATTACCATAAAAATACCATTAGAGAAGCCAGCCAGGATCAAGATGGAGTAAATAACCTTTTAACAAGACATTAACTCCATATAGTCTCAGGCAAATAAACGTAGATAGAAAATATTCTTGTTTGGTTCTCTACTGCTGTCTTTCAGGGTTGCATTACCTGACCATGTTTTCCTGAGCAGGTATTTAATTTAAAGACAACAATCTTATATACTCATAACACACAATTGCGACATGAACTTCAATAACCTAAAGATAAGGACTTGCCTGATGGTGCTGCAAGCTAGAACAAATCTATGGCTTGCTTTATTCTGAGAAACTGAGGAGACACCTGTTCACAGAAGGAAACCCAATGGACATCTTTCTTATGACTTCTGCACACTGAACAGAATCCTTCACAGAAGAACCACATAAGCAGATTTCTACAGAACAAGATTTAACATTCTGGCCACAAAATTTACTATACTACTCCTTAAATAGGGATTTTTAATTTTTTTTTTTTTTTAATATCTTTGCTGATCTCAACAGTGTAAGACATTCTTACTGTTTTCATGACAGAGACCTGAACTGAATACAGAATTGCTTGTCTTGCACACAAAACCTTCTAGAAACAAACCAAACCACATCCATTTGTACTTAACCACAACTATGCTTCTCCAGTGTTTAAACCTCCTACCCTCCAAAAAAAAAAAAACCCACACCAAACAACCCCTAAGCACATTTTCATAATAATTTAAATTAAAAAAAAGAGTAAAACCAAAATGCAAACACAAACTGCAAGCAAAGCCGTGGTAAGACATTGCACCTAAAGATTCTTGTTTTCCTCCCTCACATTTAAGTCTCATACCTAAGTTTAACAGAAATTTTATTCAACACAGCAACTTTTCCTCCTTCACACCACCAGTTTCACAGAAAAGCCACCATGACTTTTTTCCTAGAACATGAAGAATTGTGAAGGTGCTTCCTTGCTTCTCAATGGTTCAAACAACTTGCTTCTCACAACAAATTATGAACTTGGATTCTATTAATCAGCATGCAATACTTAGCCCTGAAGAGTATCTCTTCCAATTACTCTTCCCTTTGTCAGAATGTATCTAGCATAGACTAAAAAAAAAAAAAAAAACACAAGAAAAGAACCCCCAAGACACACATGTTCCATTCCAATAGGAAATACTATACCTAAATCTTTTTGGGAAAACAAGCTACTCAAACCAGAGATTTACAAGATCTTCCTTAGGGAGCAGCCATGAAAAATTCCTTTGTTTCCTATGATTTACCATTCCTTCCTTGGCTTACAAAGTAAAATCAGGAGGACAGAGTAGAAGTCCTTCACACTTTTCACTCCTGGACAGAACCTCTTTCACACACATGCAAGCTAACAGAATGTGGAACAACCAGTAAGTGGACAGCTCCAGCTTCCTGGCCTAGCAGTCACCTGTTCCTCTCTGTAGCTTTCTGTTCTTTACAGGGTATTGCTACTGAAGGTGACATCAGAGCTTTTCAAGGTAATTTTTGTTTTACTTTTAATCACAAGCCACCTGAGAAAAAAACCCAAAACTAAATATGCCATTCCTCCATATTCCTCCATTTTCAGAAATCAGGAAGGGTTATCTAGAAAACAGAATGACTTATTTGGATGAAAAGATGCAGATTCTTTACATACAAACTGTTTAGTTACTTTACTAATAACAAACCATGAAAAAAATACTTTCAGTGTTAGCACTGAAGTATAGGAAGCTATCCTAAGAAAAAGATACTCGCATCTCACCACCATCACCACCACCTCCTCACACCTCCCACTTCCAAAGTAATTGCTGAAGTGTGAAAGAACATTTAATTCTGAAAAGTTTCAGTAAGCTTTTATTTAATGTTATTAAAAAACAAAAACAGACCAAGCAAACAACAAAAAAACCCAAAACTTCAAGGTGATGTGGAAATACCTAATATCTGCCCTCTTTGTAAAAGTGTGAAGTGCAAAGAAATCCTTAGCAGTTCAAAATTATCACAGGAATAAGATACAAAGCTCTGGGGAAAAGAAGTATTCAGAAATTAAGATTTAATGGTTGCTTCAACATCGTATTTCAAGGAAATAAAATTAATTTTTTATTTGGATGAAGATGAAAAGTTAAATACACACTCTGAGCATATATCATCTATGGCTAGCCTTCCAGTTCACCCTGAAAGTTTGGAAGCTTAGTCTACATGTAAAAAGTAAGGAAACTTGAATATGTAATTCAACTTTGTGTATTAAGACAGCCCCTCCAGTCAAAAAAAAAAACCCTACAGGGTCACTACACCAACTCCCGAGCACGTTCTTGAGCACATCCTCAGCAGACTATACACAAACAACATTTTTTTCTAGACTTTGTGTCATACTGAATGCCTTAAGACAAAAATGCTTTAGTTGCTTCTGTCATTCTTTACCGTAATAAGCACTTTGTCTCTCCCTGTATTTTATCAATTAGCAAGTAAACCTTGTAATGTTCTGGAGTTCTTCCTCAAGAAGTCATGAGTACTAAAAGTTACATATGCTCCTCCTTATAACCTTCTACCCAGGCCTCAGTATGTTTTTTGGGCCTTATGTAATGAAAAGCACGCAGTGTGTCTTTAAGAATCAGAAAAACTAAAATCATTAACTTACCATTAATAGTGAACTTGCTATCAGTGTAGATAATTAGTTTCTTGATGTTTTGGCTCTTTGCTTGCTCTATTGCTTTGCAGGCTGCCTTAGGAACATTTCAATAGAATCACAGTTCAGAACAGGAATTTGAATACACACAATTAAAATACCAAAGTACCTGATGCTAATACAGAACTGCAAAGAATATTACTGTCATCTCTCCATCCGTGAGCATCAACATGCTTTAGAGCAGAGGTTCCCAGAACACACGTGCAGACAACACCTCATGAATCAGGCAAACAGGAAGCCACTCAAGTTTCACTGGCAACAAAACATACATTCTGACACTCAATTCTCTGTTGCGGAGAGAAGCAGCAGTACCAGAGTTAAGATGAGGTGAGAAGGGAAGACTAGATCAGCTGTTACCAAGGTAAATTTACTTCAACAGTAACAGATACCCTGAGCTCCTAGAACTGTTTGTTACATTTATGTAACTAATAGGACACTCTAATGCTTGCTATCATAGTAAGAAGCTGTGTCTCTTAAAATTCACTGGCTCTCATCCTAAGGTCTGAGACATACACATTAAAAATGCAAAGGATGACATACAGATTCAGACTTTCCTAATGCAGAGCTGTTTTAAATAGCTCTGCTTAGCCTGATGATATGTGGGGATTCTCAAGGTGAATTACTCCTTGTTCAAAACCAATCAAGATCAGTAGAACTCAAAGAGAACAATTTATTTCAAGTCATAAGTCTTGGTATTTTATGTAGTTTCCTCACAGCTCCATAACTGCTTTCTGAAAGCCAGAGCTGACATAACCATTAGTGTGCTACTACGGTCTAACATGCAGAAGTAGTTTTAGATGTTTATTACTTACATGTATTTCAGCTCTTTGATTAGTCTGCCGTCCAGGAAGTCTTTCACTGGTATTTCTGCGTCCAGAAACAAATAGTAGATTAGTTACCCAAAAACATTCAGAGTGGTATATACTGAATACATATTAGAAAGATAAAAACAAAAATACTAATTTTGTTTTTATAGAGGAGAATGAATGGAGATTCCATCTGTAACTTCCACCTGCACAGTGCAGCCTGTATATATGGACCTGCCAACAACACGCAGATTCTTTTCTTGCCTTCTGTGCACAGCTATAATAAACATAGTTTCAGCATCTAGAAATAATTATTCCATTCGATTTTCCCCATATTCCCAGCTGCCAGAGGTGGTGATTTCTTTTTTCCCCTCAGTAACACACTGATCATTAAGAGCAGGGTTTCATATTCAAAAGGAGGCTGACATTATAAATCACACATTAAACAAACATTAGCATTTATTAAAAAAAGAATCCACCCAGCTACTTACAAAGGGTGACCTGGTCCCCAGTAGACACCTATTCCAGCACGTGCCCTGTTACGTCCGTTACTTGAGCAACAACCATCTGTATAAACCACCGCAAAGTCACCTGAAACGGAATTCACAGAAGTTCAAGCACTCATTTCCAGGACATAACCTTTACAAGCAGAAAGAAATGTCTGATAGCAGATTAACCTCACCAAACATGCCCAAGAGCCCTTCAAGATGTTAACTACAGAAACCCTGTAAATTAGTAATGCAGAATACCAGAAGTCCCACTCTACACCCTCAATGGTCCCAGATCAGTCAGCCTCAAGATGTACCTCTGTCCCACGTTCCATATTTTCACCATAGTTCCTGCCTTCTTCAGTCAACTTTAAAACTTTCCAGCTAGTCTGCAATCTAGACAAACATGAAATCACACCTCTAATGACCAGATTAAGCTATATGTTCACACCAGTTAAAGCCAATTAATACTACACTGAAAGACAATGTGAACAAGTGTATCATGGCTCATGCTTCCAGTTTGAAAAAAAAATGTTACACTGGGCCTGGTACTGCCCTACAGAAATGTCCCAATAAGCTTTCTAATAATTACACCTGTTATTTATTAAAGACTACAAAGAACTAAAAAAACCAAAAAAAACTAAACAAAAGAAATGAGCTTACCCATATATGAAAATTTATCTTGACTAACTGTTGGCGCTGAGTGTACTTCATCATGTTTAATACGCTTTGCAACATGTTCTTCACTTGTAAACTGGTCATATGGCCTTTTGCATGCATTGCAACACAAGATGTTTGTTTCTGGTTCCTCTCTCTGGCTACTATTTTCCTGTGTAACAGCTGGAGGAGCATGCACCTCTTCCCAAAAAAAAAAAAAAAAAAAGTTTCAGCTATATACAAGTTCAAATCTTATTTGAAACGACTGCTTCTAAAAATAACAGACTAGCGATACTAGTGGCACCTCTCAAGCTACTTTGCCAAGAAAAAAATAAAAGTGTAGCATACACCAGCCCAAGATCAAACCAGTGAGGAGACACACACAGAGCGGCCCCCACAAGCAACGCTACAGAAATGCTTTCATCGCAGAGACGCGTCTCTGGCTGTGTCCGGAGGGAAGGGCCACCGCCGCACTTACCGCCGCGACACTCCGCCAGTTACAGGACAGACACCGGAGGATGAGCAGAAGCGGCTACCCACGTTTGACCAGCAGCCGCACTGCTTACGCAAACAACCCACGGAAGCCGGGCGGGCTGTGCCAGTGCACGGAGGCCTCTCCCCTTCTCCCCTCCCCGCCCCAGCGGGCCGCTCTCCTCTTCTCTCCACTCCCTGACCCGGCGGGCCACTCTCCCCTCCCTGCCCTGCCCCGCCCCGGCGGAGAGGAAGTGGGAGAGAAGGACGAGCTACCTTCCGGCTCGGGCTGCTGCTGCTGCGCCGGAAGACCGCCGCGCACGAAGGCCCAGGCGTCCTTCTCGGTGACGAACTTCTTGAAGCTGGCGGAGGGGAACTTGTTCACCTGCTCCTGACACTCCGTCCTGCAACACAGGGGCGGGGGGTGAGGCTGGCTCGGGGCTGGCCCGGCGGCAGCTCCCCGCGCTGCCCCGGTCGCGGCCCTTACCAGGTGCGGTAGACGCCGGTCCGCCGGCCCTTGCGCACGGCATAGAACATGCTGCTGCCCTTAGAGATAAGACAGGAGTTACTGAGCACTGCCACTAACCACCGCAACATGGCGCGGCCCCGCCGCCATCCGACCGGCCGCCCCACGGCCCCCTCCCTCTCCCCAGCCACCACACCCCGCTGCCGCTGCCGCTGCCGCCGCCGCGCACGCGCCCCGCCCACTCTCTGAGACACTGACACCCCCCTCCTCCTGCGCATGCGCGGCGGCCAGCGGGGTAACGGAGCGGGGGCGTGCTGAGGGCATCGCTACGGGGCGCGAGAAAGGCCAAGCATTTGGGCAGCGCCTGGGGCGCTGCTGCTGCGCGGCCCTCTTGCTTTGCCTGGTTCTCCCCGCGGTAACCGCACCCCAAAAGCCATCAGAACCAAGCTTTGCCCCGGAGGGGCACGGGCTGTGTGCGGTCACCGCAGCTTCCACAAGCTCCTGGCTGCGGAAAAGCGAATGAAATCGCCCTCTAGCTGCAGCCACCCCCAGCCCCGGCCTTGCGGCTGGCTCCGGCGGCCTCCGGCTCCCTAACGCGTCCTCACACCGCTCAGAGCGCCAGCCGGGAGCGAACTACTCAGGAGCCTCCGGCCCCGCCTGCCCTCCTCGGCTGCATGGGCACCCCAGGAAGGACTGCCAACGGAAGATGCCGCAAGCGTCGGCATTCTGCGTGTGCCCAAAAGCCTGGAGCCGCCGAAGGTCATTAAACTGATGCTGATCCTCCAACTTAAATCAAGGGCTGCTGGTAAAAGCGTGTCAGCTGAGCACCCTGCCGTGACGGCCTCTGGAGTAATGGGGACCACGCAGCCCAAGCAGATACAAGTCCACATTGTTGCCAGCCGCAACCCACTGTCACATACCTTCATATCAGGAGTATCCCATACTCGAGACCAAAGCCAGGAGGTCTAGGTATGGCCCAATTCAGTGCCTCAAATGAGCTTCTCATACAACGGAAGTACAGAGGTGCAAGCACAGGTACAACTGCCTCCAGAAACAGGCCAATGTATATATCCAGCTGCATTTTCACCTGCTCTATTTCCCTTGTAACTCTAATACAGATATATGTATAGATGTATAATGACAAATCCAGCCTCGAGGCCAGCGCCACAGAGCATGGTAGTTGGATTTACAAGGGTGGCCTAGCAAAACACCGAGAATATGAAACACTGGCAATTTTGCCTTCAGTAGCAAAACAGCGATAGGTGCAACATCACTGTGTTTATCAGTTAGATGACACCTCTCTTTAACAAGGAAAAAAAAAAAGAGCTTATGCATTTGACAGGCCTTGGTGGAAAACAGAAACAATTTGGTCAGGGCTGTATCAGAATATAATTACTGCATTTTTCTTGCTTCTTCCAACATATTCATCAGACCACATAGTACTCTTACTTACAAAATGCTTACGTCTTATTTCCTCAGAGCAAGGTTATTTACATTAATTATCTCACTAAATGTTTCCACTGAGACTTTCAGACTTTTCACTTCTTTCTGCCTGTGATATTTATATTTTACTGCTCTTGGTTAGATTTTCTTTTAATTGTGGTTTTCTGTAGCAGCAAACGATGGGGAAAGAAAAGATCTTCTATTACGCTCCTTAATTCTCTGTTTGAACAGATTCATACATCCAATTTACATGCAAGGACTGAACAATGTAACTCTCCTCCTGTCATGACCAACATAGAGCACTCAGGAAAAAAACCTACTTTTTAAGTCCACTGAGTACATTACCCTCATTGCTGCTTCTCCCACTTGGTAAAACAGAGACTGCATATGATCAGCCAGCCCTACCTTTACTGCTACTTCTCTGTTACTGAGTTTTTCCATGCTGTTATGCTGCAGTGGCAACATGGGTGTATCCCTTTCCTCATGTGCCAGCTAGCATTTTTACTGCTATTGCGTTTAGCACGGTGGGGCTAAGCAGTACCTGTGCTTGCTTTGTGGTACTTGCCCTCTGGTGCTGTAGCGCTGGAGGATTTGTGGGATTTTTCAGTCAGCCCAGGGCAGAGAGGATGTGTTGGGCTCTGTAATACAGTTTTGTGGAGTGCAAAGACACTGCATGAAGCTAGCCACTTAGTCTCCACACACAAAACTGAAGGGTTCAATCACAAAAGCTCTCTTCATCTGAATACAAAATAATGTAAAATGTACCTATGGATAGAGCTTTAAGTGAGTTTCAGAAGTGATTTCATGCTTGCAATCAATGCCACAGTTACACACAGTTACCCTGTGTAGCCACTGTGGAATAAGCTGATCAGATACACAAATCTAGCTGCTTTTTGCTAAAACAAAACTTGCACGAGCACTTGTACTACCACAGCTACCACAGCTGAGGTCTTGGTAATGAGTGGCTAGGCGGAAAGAAGAGGAGAGCAAGCCCTCCTGTTTTGGTGGAAGCATGGTGGCACCATGTTGTTTGAGGGGGCTAGAAGGATGATTAGGGGACTTGAACATCCCTTATATGAGAATAGGCTGAGAAAGCTGGATCTGTTTTGCCTGAAGGAGAGAAGACTGAGAGAGGATCTGATCAATGCTCATAAATATCTAAAGGGTGAGAGTCGAGAGGATGGGGCCAGACTCTTTTCAGTGGTGCCCCATGACAGGACAAGGGGCAACAGGCACAAACCAGAACACAGGAAGTTCCACCTGAGTATGATGAAAAACTTCACTCTGAGTGTGACAGCACTGGAACAGGCTGCCCAGAGAGGCTGTGGAGTCTCCTTCTCTGTAGATATTCAAAACCCACCTGGATGCAATCCTGTGCAGCCTGCTCTAAGTGATCCTGCTTTAGCAGGGGGTCAGACTGGGTGAGCTCCAGAGGTCCCTTCCAACCCCGACTGTTCCGTGCATCTGTGATTCTGTGAAACTGTTCATTGAGCCATGGCCTGATAGAGAACATTCCTCTCAACACATTGTGTTATAAATTCAGCTGTGTTTTACTGCTGTCCTTATTCAGTTTATAAGGGGTCTTATGTTTCCACCTCACTAGAACAAAAACTTGTTTATTAATTTATTAACATATTTTCTTGGCAGCCATTTCTTTATTTTTAACTGATAGTCTGCAGAAAAAGATCCAGGACTTAATATATGTATATGTCCTGGTTTCAGCTAGGATAGAGTTAATTTCTTCTAGTAGTGGATGGAATGCCATGTTTGGGAGTCAGGATGAGAGCAGTGCTGATAACACACTGATGTTTCTAGTTGTTGCCAAGCAAGCAAGGACTTTTCAGTTGTTCATTTTTCCCCACTAATGAGAAAGGAGGGGAAACAGCCAGGACAGGTGACCTGAACTGGCCAAAGGGGTTATTCCATGCCAATTATGTCGTGCTCGGCATAAGGTGGGGGGAGCTGGTGGGGGAAGGAGCAGGCAGCTGCAGGATGCCAGTTTTGGGGACGGTCCAGTTTCCAGGGGGCTCTGAGCTGTATAGCCTGAGTTGTGCGGTTCAGGGAGGAACTGCAGTTTCATATATTTTGTTGTAAACTCCTGTTATTATTATTATATCTATCTTTCTGCTATCCCGGTAAATTATCCTTATCCTAACCCACGAGCTTTTGGTTCCTTGGATTTTCTTCTCCCTCCCTTTCCCCCTCCCTCAGACACCCCCCACCCTCGCCCCCCTCCCCAAAGAAGAAGCGGCTGCATGGTGCCCAGCTCTCATCTGAGGCAAAACGACAACAATATAGAAAAAATACATTCATCACTTAAGTAAGGGCATGTGCCTGTAGGACATTTTTACTTAAATTCACTCTAAATCTTAGCTGATTACTTTGTCATGTACATACACTTTGTGTATGTATAATATACACACTACCTAAGCATTTTAATCTTTGATAAACATTTTAGCTTGAAACATGCTTACCCATAATGTGGTTCCCCACAAAAGCAAAATTTGATGTGACTTGAATCCAGCATTTCTCACTTAAAACTGGGCTTTTAGATAGGTAGGTCACTTGGCAGACACTTTATCTAGCGTACGCTGCAAGTGTGAGTTATTGCCATCTCATTACCCTGATTTTAAGACAGGAGAAGGAGGTGTTTTATCTTTCTTCTCAGAACTGAGATCTTGCAGAAGCAAAAGCTTACCTGTACTTCAGCGTAAAACTGTGTGTCAGAGAAGCTGCAAAGCAGTAATCCCCTAGCAATCTTCAGTTGACCTTAGAGGAACAGCCTACCCATGAACTCGGAAACACTGGTGTTGTTACACAAGCCTCTTTCAGGGAAGTGAACTAGTAACAGACTCAGTTTTGCTTAGCCATTCTAGAGTTAGCTATGACCCTGACAAGCCTTGTCATCTGTCTGTTTCTTCCACTTCTTGTATTAAATCATGTTATTCACAGTATCATGAGACTTTGCTGTTGGGATACTTTTGTAACACAACTAATTTATTCCTTCCACTTCACCCTGCTTATTCTGAGTCTGCATGGCATAAGTTTATTCCTTATATTCCTTTTTAATGTTGTAAATTCTTTTAAAGATCACATGTCCACAGTGATTCTTGAAAATTTGTCAGCCACATCAGACACCAGGCATTGCTCACTGGGTGAAGCCTCCATAGACCTCGACACTCTGCATCCTTCCCCTAAGGCACAGTCAGGTTCAGAAAGGACCTTCTTCCCTCATTGCTCTTACATAGCATCCTGGTTGATTCAGTAGCTCTGATAGCACAGAGATGGGAAGCTGTAGATGGTCACATTGCATCTTTATTTCTTCATTAGTGCTCTGAACAATCCAATTTTGATCCATCTGCACACCACCTATTCTTCATCACTCTCGTCAAAGATTTCACAGTATAAACTGGACTGCTGTGGTGATTGTTATATTTCTTTTTTTTTCTTCAATTAGATCCCCTTCAGTGTTTAAATAATTTCAAATCTCTACAAATAATAGTTCCGGCTATCAGTCTGAGCTGGGCAGTTTCTCCCATTTGTTGAATACATGCAAGGAATGAAGAGAGACACAAGGAAAAATGGAAACCAATCTGCTTTTCTGGCTGTCATAAATTTAGCAAAGAGCCCACAGATGTTAGAAAACAGGACAGGCTGCCTTCTACAGATGCTAAGGTTGTTTAGGTACTGCTGTGCTGTCCTTGGCTGTTTTAACTTTATAACAAGAGCTTATTCCCTTATTCAGGGAATCTGAGCACAGAACCAGTGCTCTGAACCACATTCCTGTGTCTAACCTCTCTGGCCAGTGTGTGCCAAGAGCTGCACACCTGACTCTGAGCGGGACTGTCCCTTGGAGAGGAGTGACAGCAGCTTCGGTAGACACCTGGCCTCTGTCCAGGGTCAACCCACCAGAGTTACTTCTAGTCTAACCATGGTTTAGTAACTCTGATCGCTACGACATTGCCTCAGCAGGAGCAGCTGAGGTGCCGTGTTTGTAGACGTACACGTACACAAAACAAAGCCCCGGCACAGGATTGCTCGTCCCCTCTGGTTGTCAGCACGCTGCTGCCTGGCGCGGTTTTGGGCGCACCTCTGGCACAACGCCATCCCACAGGTTGAGTGACTGTGTGCCTAGACCCCTCTGGCAGGTCTCTCCTACCTTGAAAGGGCTGAACTCTCCGCCCACTATATTAACGTGGAGAGACAAGACACAGGGGGAGGAAAAGGACCACCCGCTGTCCCGCTCTGCGTTTAACGCTGTCGGCTTGCTGCTGCTTTGCGTCGCGGGCGAGGGAGCTCTGCCGGAGAGCTTGCTGCAGCAAGCCGAGCCGCGCCACGCCGCCCGGGCCTCGGTGGCTGTTGACAGAAGCAGCGTTTTGGCACCGGAGGCCCCGAGCTTCCTCCCGCCAGGGAAGCAGCCGGGAGTCCCTGAGGTGAGCGCGGCGGCAGGGGCCGTCTCACGCACCCGGGCACGCAGAGAAGGAAGCGGTGGCAAACACTCGGAGTAACAGCGAGGGCCAGAGCGGAGCAGCCCCTTCTTTCTCTTCCTTCCCTCGGTGCCACAGGGAGAGCGCCCGACAGAGAGGCGGAGCCGGGAAGGGGACCCGCACCCCGCGGGTGAGGCAGCTCCAGCCACCCCGCTGCCACTGGCCCCGCGCACGTTGCTGCTGCCCCTCCCCGCGAGGCGGGGCCTGCTGCTGGCGATGATTCCATCCGCGTGCGCCGCGCCAGGACTCTCAGCGCCCGGTCGGGCTTCGCTGGGGCGGAACTCGCTGTCCGCCTGGGGCGCGCGCGGGCATTCTCTCTGCCCTTCTTCCGGGTCTGGCTTCACCGCCGGGTGGGCGGGGCGAGCGCCTTCCCGGGCCGCGATCCGAGCCGCCCTCGCGAGAGCTCTCCCTTTTCCTAGGCCGGCGCTGAGAGAGGTGGGTGCCCGGGCGCTGTGCGGGCCTCGCTCCCGCCGCCGTGTTTTCCCCCGCTGCCGCCGCAATACGCAGCCGAGCCCCGAGCGGCGCTTCCCGCGGCACCCCTGGGGTGGGGATGCCCCCGATTACCGCCCGCCCGAGGCCCGATGGTCGTCGGGGAGCCCGGCGCTGGGGGAGGGGAGCTGGCGGGTTTTTCCTCCGCCCTCCCCTGGCGGCGCCCGGAGCGAGGCCGTTGCGGCGGGGCAGTAGGCCGCCGGGCGGGAGGAGAGGGCCGGGGCTGGGCGCCGAGCCCCGCGCGCTGGGAAGGACCGTCCGGCGACACGTGGGACTCGGAGCGGCCGGGCCGCCTCCCCGGTTCTCCTGGGGCCCGGCCGTTGCCGGGGGCAGGCCCCTCGGGCCCTGGGACGCACACGCGGGGCGCCGCAGTGGGCAGGCCTCTCGTTCCCCGGGACAGGTTTCCCTTGTTGGCCAGCATCCCTCTGGAGCGACGTGGTGGGGCTTGCGTGGACCGTGGGCCTCTCCCTGCTTTCGCTTTGAAGCGTGTGGCGGAGCGGCCGGATTGCAGTTTCGCTGTGTCTGTAGCAGAAGACGTGCTCCTGGTGGCAACTGAGATGTTCTTTTGCCTTGCAGAAAGGCCATGTTCAGCTCTAGCGCAAAGATTGTAAAGCCTAATGGCGAGAAGCCAGATGAGTTCGAGTCTGGTATATCCCAGGTACGTGTCTTTTCCTTTCCAACGATTGTTGGTAATCGCGAGTTATGGAGACAGCGTTGTGGCACTTGTCTGGTGCTTAAACTTCGAGGTTGTTGCTGTGTAAATGTGTACTCTTTCCTAGTTTACTTGTGGACTGTCTGTGTTCCCACCAGTTGAATTTAGGTCGGTCAACATAACTTACAGGAAGTTAAATCTTTGGTACTGATTGTGGTTAGTGTATTATTGCTCTCTGGGACTGTGGGCAGGCTTTGGTCTCAAGCATTCACATGAATTGACCTGTATGTGTGATGTATTATTCCTCAACTTTTATAGGCTCTGCTGGAGTTGGAAATGAACTCTGACTTAAAGGCTCAGCTTCGGGAGTTGAACATCACAGCAGCTAAGGTAGGCTAGACATTCCCCACAAAGAACTGCTTGGTGGCTTGCTCTGTGTGTGTTTAAGTTTTGGGATTGTTACTGTACAGGGGAATGGTGGCTTTAGCTGTTTTTTATGGTGTGTGATTGTTTAACTTACGCTGTTGTGGTTTATCTTTTTTGTATTTGCTGTTACGGATTAGGATTTTTTGGGGGGTGGTTTTTTTTGTGGGAACTTGACTGAAAAATTGTAAAAATTCAAATGGTGGTTTGGTGTTTTAAATAAACATTTTTAAAAATGGTAGCTCTACTTTCTGTCTTTGCAAACTGGGCTTGAGGTCTGAAACTGACTCTTGCACGTGGATATTGGCTTGCATGGATATTGGCATTGCAGAATCTTTGTCAGGAACATAAACTGGAATGCTGTTTGCAAAATTGAGTGGTTGTAAATTCTTTATGTACCAATAGGAGGTGGATCAAGGTAATAGCCTGGCTTGATTACATAAGTTTGCCTGTTTGTAAATTTTAGTTTATAAAGGTGACTGAAGACTTAAAAGTAAGAAGAAAATTAGTGTTGGCCTAGGAGACTGGATGGAACTTCTGAAGCTGGTTTCGGCAACTGAAAACTGAAGTTGCCTTTTGGTTCTTGCCCAGGCCCACCAATACAGACAGGAGCATGACTGCTTAGAGTTAAAGTATCTGTAAATGCAGGAGTCTGCTTACTGTAGGAGTGAGGAACCTTCAGAGGACCGATTTGCTGCTGAAGTACAATGCATGCTGTCCTCAATGAGGAGTTTTTAAGAGTGTCTTTTTTGTTTACTTGTTTTTATTTGTGAGAAATTTCCTCTGGGCATCTGAGTTAGCTCATGTGGGAATGCGAATGAAAAAAAATTCAGTTTTCCATCCTGTTGGAGAAGGAGGATATCTCTTCAGCTAGGTTCATGGGAGAAGTGCCTTGTGAGCCTGTACAAACTCTGTGTTGATCAGCTGTTGGAGAACAAACCAGGTGAAAAGTAATCCATGCTGGTGTACTGTAAACCTGCTGGTGTTAGGATGAGAGAGACTTATTTTGTTTGACTAGTGATGCTGACATTTGTGAGTATTGAACAGAAGATATTCCCATGTTGTAGCTTGGAGATAGAATAATTATTGTAAACTTTGTCCAGAGTCTGCATTGGAGGCAAATATTTCTTGAAACTTTCTATCAACATGTAAGTACCACTGCAGATGTGGTGATGAGCAGTCAGTATAGGTAGCGTTCTAGCATCTGAGTTCTGTCCTGCAGAAAGAATGAGCTTTGTTAGTCAGAGGGTGAGACACCAAAAGGAGTGGTGGGTTTTACTCCGCAGTCACTGCATTACAGCAAAACAAATACTCAGACAGAGGTTTTTATGTTTAATGCTTGCTCTTAGATGCATTAAAACAGGTACTACTCTCTGCTCTTTCCTCCTCCTCTCACTCCCAAAATCGTAAGCAAGACTTTTTAAAAGGGTAGACAATGATAGGACAAGGGGGAGTGGACTAAAGCTAAAGGAAGGAAGGTTTAGATTAGATATTAGGGGGAAGTTCTTTACAGAGAGAGTGGTGAGGTGCTGGAACAGGGTGCCTAGAATGGTGGTGGATGCACCATCCCCTGGAGGTGTTAAAGGCCAGGTTGGATGGGGCCCTGGGCAACCTTGTGTAGATCCATTCCTGGAGGTTGGTGGCCCTGCCTGTAGCAGGCGTGTTGGAACTCTACGATCCTTGGGGTCCCTTCCAACCCAGACCATTCTGTGACTATGAAATATCTGTGTTCAGAGGATTTCATGATCGAACCAAACCTTGTTTCTCAATCCCTAGCTAATGTTTACCTTTTGTTTCCTTTATCAGGAAATTGAAGTGGGTGGTGGCAGAAAAGCCATCATTATCTTCGTACCAGTTCCTCAGCTGAAATCCTTCCAGAAGATTCAGGTGCGGCTAGTTCGTGAACTGGAGAAGAAATTCAGTGGAAAACATGTGGTGTTCATTGCTCAGGTAAAACACTTAGAATCATAAAAAAGTTGATTTGAAGGGATTCCTGGAGGTCGTCTAGCCTAGCCTCGCACATGAAGCGGGACAATTGCCAACATTAGATCAGGTCAGCTATGATTTTGTCGAGCTGAGTCTTGAAAACATCCAAGGATGGAGATTCCACAGCCAGCCTCTCTGGAGAACCTGTTCCAGAGCTGCACCCTTGCTCCACCAAGACCCTTCTTGTCTTGTCCATTCAAGGTAACAATGATATAATGCATGTTTCTGTACCAGCAGGAAATGTAATGAATGTCCTTCTGCAGATGTAAGCTAAAATGATGTCAGCAGCTAAGGCTATGTGAACTTGGTGAGATGTGAAGCTTTTTCTAGAAGGATATGACTTTCTTGATCTGGCTTCTCTTAATCCTTTCAGAAGTTTGAGGAGCAAATCTTTAAAGTAAAAGAGAGCAAACTTTTAGTAGGAGCTTTACTACCCTTACATACCTATAGTACTTAAAACTCAAGTTCATAAAGGTGGAAGAAAAAACCTGGCTCAAATTCTGAATTTATGGAAAGAGCGAAGCCATGAAAAGGTGATAGAGGGTCTGTGGGCAGTACTAAGGGGCAGACAAGCTCTGGAGGTCTGTGCAGAGTGGACAATTGTTAGACTGAAGCGCTCTTTAGTGAAAATTCTTTGTAATGTCATTTTAAGAGCCAGAGCACCTTACCAAGTGCCTCTGATTTGCTTAGTTTAAGTGCTTGAGAATTCGTTGTCAGTGTAGTAATCCATGTTTTAAAAGGGAATGCATGCAGTTCTGCTGTAGGTGAATTGTTGTTGCTTTTGAATGACATGACTCACTTTGCATTACTGTAACCCCATGATGTGTACAGCCATGGAGTAGCTGTCATGTGTTGGTAGAAAATACTGCACCTCACTGCAACTGCATCTAAAACTCAATGTTTTAAAGCATCCACACTTCTATACAGGGTAGTAGAAAGTGTGACTGATCCAAGCTGGTGTAGATATCTTTAGATGCCACTTTTTGGAACAGACTACGCTTAAGACAGGGTTTGACCTGGATTGTTTAATACATCTCATTGAAATGCTAGTCTGAATAATCTCAGATGTCATCTAGCTGTCTGTGGGACTGAGCTTATTACTCTCTGGTTCACACCAGAGGTTCAATCTAAAGGAAATTGGAAAATTCTTTGAGATAACTGTTCCCAAAGAATTGTGTTCAAATTGCTAACACAGTAAACTACCCTTGTATTCATGGGGGAGGCAGGATGGAATGCAAATCTTTAAATTCAGTGCACTGAATTCTCATCAGTAGATGAAAGTAATACTGGGTTCTAATACTGGTGTAGCTTTGGGCATACTTAAGTCTTCCTTTTTGGTGTTTCGTGCATCTATTTCTGTGGGAGGGGCAGGGAGTGTCTAAGTTCTATATATTGGGTTCTTTTTTGTTTGAGTTGATTGTAAACACTAGATACTGAGTAGTGGGTTGTTTTTTTTTTTCACCTTAACAGAGAAGGATTCTGCCCAAGCCAACAAGAAAAAGCCGCACAAAAAACAAGCAAAAGCGTCCCAGGAGGTAAGTTAATAGTATGATTCAGTATGACAGCTGCCTTTTGTAACTTGGTAGTCTGGTCAAGTAGTGTTCAGTTGAGTTTTGAAGTCATTCAAGTGATGTGGTGGTCTTGTCCTCTCCCTGCTTGAAATAATACTTGGTATTTGACTGCTAAAGGTTGCAGTAAAGGGCTTGGTTTTGGGCACTGTGTTGCATTTCATAGAACTCCATCTTTATTTGCAGCTGTAGCAAATTTCTAGCCAGCCCTACTGCCTTAAACCCCAGCCTGCTGTCTCTGTTACCACAGTGTGCTGACAAGAATTATTTTCTTAAAGCTGTAGGAAGAGCCACATCACATGTTAGGCTGTACAGGAGGCAGCACTGGCACACTGAAAGCTTGTGATGAGAGTGGCTGAGGAGGGGTGTGGGTATGGGTGGGCCCTCTGGGTATGAATTTAATAGCAGTGGTATAGTCATTTGTGTTGAATGGCCTCCCTGCTCTTGTCCTGTCTCTTTATTGGTAGACATGCAGCACTACTATGCATGTGTGGATGTTGGTACTTCTGTCTTCTATATCTTTCTGCAGTGGGTATCTTAAATGTTTGTCCTCTTGGTGATACGTAGCATGTTACTGTAACGTCTCCCAGCTCCAGTATTCTAGCTATGTCACATCTGTTACTGTATTTCAAGATCTTCAGTGGATTTTAAAAGTGCAGCTTCATGGAGCTCTCCTAGCTGCAGCCCTGCCTTTGGGGGACTGTGTTACATTAAAAGCAGTGTTGCGCAGTGGCTGGGCAGGTTGGCATCTGTGTGTGTGATTAGCATGCTGCTGCTTCCAGTGCATGAGGGAATGAGAGAGCAATGCTGTCCCCCTTTCAGCCTGAGACTAATCAGGCAGGTGGTGTTACAAAACTGATACCTATATATCCAGTTGATGTTTGTCTCCCTTAGATATTCCAGTGTTTGTCTTTGTTACTAGGGATACTTCCTTAAAACGGCAGATAGGGAAGCTGGAAGTCTTACTGGTCATCTGGACTCATACACAAAATAACATAGATTAATTTTTCTCACTTTGGCTCACTTCCAGGCAGTTTGAGAACACAAATGTAGACATCAGTCTTTTAAGCATGGACTAAAACTTACCAGCTAGACTTTTCCTGTAATACATTGCTGTTTTAGGCAGATGAAAAAAACCCCAGTGCTTTCAATTCTGGGTCTTCTGTGAACATACGCTGTAGCTGAAAATGCTTGCACATTTAAACTCTTCCAGTGAGTTTTGCTGGCAGTTACAGATGGGACAACTTTGTTTCAATTAAGCAGTCTTCCTTAAATGTGTAGAAATGAAAGAATGTCTCTGGGCTGTTGCTGCAAAGCAGCATGATATTAAAGGTCAGAAACTTGGCTAATGACTTTTTGCCCTCATCTAGTCATCTAGTTTCTGCACTGTAAAATTTAGCTATTATTCATGACCTGTGAAAAAAGTGTGGTATTGTCATGGTGCAGCATTAAAAAAAAAAAGCACAAAACACCACTGAATTTTCAGCTAAAACATGCTGTGGAAGGTTTAAGCCTTGGCAAACAGGAAAACGTGGCAAGAGGATGTGTTCTAATGATACAAATGTGGCATTTCAGCCGTACGCTTACTGCAGTGCACGACGCCATTCTTGAAGACCTGGTCTTCCCAAGTGAAATTGTGGGCAAGAGAATCCGTGTAAAACTGGACGGCAGCAGGCTCATAAAAGTCCACTTGGATAAAGCACAACAGAACAATGTTGAACACAAGGTAAATGGAAAAACTTCTACTTTATCCTGCAGGGTGGGGTGGTGTTTTGACATAGCTAAGAGGCTGCTTATGTCATACAGTAGAAGACTGCCTTTTGGCTTGTGGCTATGGAGGTGCTTCTGTCTGTGCTTGCAGTAAGATGCTGAAGGTGAAGCAAGGTTGTTTTGAACTACAATTCTAGTTCAACTTGACAAAATTCCTTTATTGTAAAGTAGCTGTATTGGTTACCTCATGGGAACACACAGTATTTTGTTGGGATTTTTTTTCTTGGGGGTTGAATGTTGGGTTGGTTTTTTGTTGTTGTTGGTTGTTTGGCTGTTTTGTTTTGTTTTTTTATTAAATGAAACAGTTTTAATCTTAAACAGATGTGCTTGGTGCAGCCTGACATTCCCCATCACCTTGGTTAAGTTTTTTTTCTATGGGGACATGTTTAGGGCCACTTAGTTCACTGGGTCTCCTATAATAACTCAAGGAGGTTCCAGAAACTTTCCAGAAAATTATTTCTGTGCAAATGTTCAATTACCTTGACCCAGAAGAAAATAATCAGCCTTGGAGTTCACTTCATAGTGAAGACACAGTGGAAAATAGTGTTGTACCTGAAGCATGTTAACGTAAATTTCACTTTCCTCCACAGCATGTATAAACAAGATTGTTTGTCTCCACAGGTGGAAACATTTTCTGGTGTCTACAAGAAGCTCACAGGCAAAGATGTGGTGTTTGAATTTCCAGAATTCCAGCTGTAAAGTGCAAAAAAATGGCTGAATAAACAACTGTTCATATAATAGAGTAATTTCATTTAAATTTTTAATTCCATAAACCTAAGTAGGGATTAAGTGGCTCATGGTACTTACCTTCTGTTTGAATGAGTGATGTTTGTGTATCAAAGCATTAAGTCATGAGCATCTTAACAGTAGCTCTTTTAAGTTGTTGCAACACAACTCTGGGCAAGAGAGTCCAGAGTCTTCAAAAAGAATTGGTGTTGAAAAATAAGCCGAAGTGCAGTGGGACTCACCTTTTGGGGAGAATGTGGAGAGTTACTGTAGAGCAGTGGAATGCCAAGTTCTGCACACAAGAATACCAATCGGAAACCTACATATTCCTGACACTGGAAGAAGTCTACATGGCAGTTGGTGTGACCTCTGAAACATGTTTCAGTGACACCTGAAACAGTGGTTTGATTTTTGGGGGAAGTATAGCTTGAAGTTGAGGCAACTTTCTTGCTCTTGAAGTGGCAAAATTACATACTGGTTCTTACCTAAAGGCATGTCCTGCTGTGACTCACCTCTATCAGAATGAAATGGGGAGTTGTTTTAGCTTCTGAGTGCCTAACTACATTGTTGCTGGACAAAAACTTGGTTTTTAGGTATTGATCTTGCTTTCAGAAATAATGAATTTTTGCATCTCTGTATTAGTAGTATATATGTCTATAAGCGTTGGGGTAACCTTCATGGCCAATAACTGAAGGCAGGGTGAAGCAATGACTGCTGGAATGTTTGGGGTCTTTTAGGTGCTTTAACACAGTTCCGTTCACACTTGGTGATACAGAGAGGGGTGGGGAAGGACTAGCAGCATTACAGCAGCCAAGGCTGCATGATCATGCCCTGCAAACACTATGTTTTTGACTTTTTTTATCTATGATTAGAAGCACTTTTAGAAAGTAACATCTTTTCCAGCTTGGGAGAAGCATGGGATTGGGCATGTGAACATTCTGAGCAATTTTAATGAATTTAGTACTTCACTGGACTGAAAAAATCTACTCTACTACTGAGGAGTAAGTGCTTAATACAGTAAAAGGCACCTAATTATGGAGACAGCCTATTAGGTGGAGAGCTAAGTAGGTAACAGCCTGTGTTTCAGGAGCATTCTGTACCTTGCATCTTCCTCCCTGAGAGCAGATGAAGGCCAAGTGCACCTTACTGAAGGTCTTTGTACCTTTACTTCCTTTTCCTGTTTAGGGTGGATTTAGCTGCTCTCAGTTGTTAAAAGCTAAAAAAAAACCCCAAATTCTGTGTTGCTTTTACTCGGCAAGAGTGAAGGTTTTAAGTCATGCCATAACTTTCGTTCAGTAGGGCAGGGCAGGCGTATGCTGTTAATTTTGGTGTAGGCAGTGCAAAGAGAACAAGGAAAACACATGCCCTGTTGCAGTTAGTAGTTAACTTCTAATTTCCTGCTACACTGCCATGCCTCAGATGTTTGCACAAAAAAGCAGCCTGCGTCTTTGAAGAAGTTGGCTTACCTTAAGGCCTTTTCCCTCTCCCTTTTCAAACTTTTGACTCTGAAGTGAACTTCTTTCTTTATTTCTCAACTAATTACTGTTCATTTTTGATTCAGCAGAAGTGAATTCATCACCTTGCCTCAGAATTGGATGAGGGGAGTTGTAGATACATAATAATCCCGAATCCTGGCTGCTTGCATGGAGAGTAGTCAAAAAAGATCTCGCAGCAGGAGTATCAGTACTTGGAATTCAGGTTTTCACTGTTAAAATGGGTATTGCTCATGCTGGATATGCACACCTATGTCCCCCTGCCCAGTCCCCCAAAATAGCTCTAGTCTGAAGTCACAGATGTTACTGAGCTTCCTGCTACAGCAATCACAGATGGTAGCCTGTGCAAATAGATATTTGCTGGTGTGGGTTGGAAGAAGCAGTCTGGGGAGTGTTTGGAGATGTACCACATGGTAACTACCTTTAGTTAGAGGTTGGTGTGTCTGCTGGGGCCGTGTAACATCTGCACAAAGAGGTGAGGCTCAGCAGGATTCACTAGACAGCATTTCCTGTTTCATGGTAAAAGGTAACTCAGGTTTGATTTCATAGTAATAAAAATGTCAGTAGCATTTCTAGTTTGGAAGCGCTGGGAGGGGGGGAGGCGGGGGAGGAGAAGTCTAGTAAGCTGAATGTAAGGGCTGAAAATGTTCCCAGGCATTGCCAGCTGGCTATAGCTTTTTCTTGGCTCTTGTTGCAAGCCCTTTGAACTATATGAAATGCAAAGGCCCATGATGGCCCCATAAGCAAATTCCTTGAGTGAAAGGATAATGCTGTCAAAAGCCATTTATGGTTCTTCTGTCAATTAAGCTGCAAGTAAAGGTGGATTTTTGTGGCATAAAAGCACCAGGCTATGTGCTCTGCAAAAGGCTTTAGTCCTAGTTTACCTTTATTCATGGCCTCCCTTGTGTGTTAGTGTCAGTGATACAGGCAGACAACTCCCTCTGTCCCTTGACAAGCATACCAAGTGACTGCCTGCAATCTGGAAAGTCAGTTGATGCCATCTGGTCAAGTGCTAATGAGGCTGCAGGAATACTGGTGTCAAAAGTTACCTTAACCTAAACAGGCTCCATACGAGATGATGCTAGACTTCTCCTATGCCTTTCATGTGCTGGCACAGTTGAACTCTGCTCTATCCCCACTTGTGGGAGGAGGGGCTCAGAGCAGGACAGGATAACCCACGAGTTGAATGTGTGGTTAAAAGGCTGGTGCCGGAGCAAGAACTTTGGATTCTTTAACCAAGGGATGGTGTACTCTGCTCCTGGCATGAGTACTGCTAATGGGGCTCACCTGTCCTATAAAGGAAAGCGGATCCTCGCCCAGGAGATAGCAGGGCTCATCGATCGTGCTTTAAACTAGTTAGGAAGGGGGAAGGGGATATTAAGGCGGCTGCCAGGGTTAGGCTTCGGGAGACACAACGGGAGTTGACGGTGGGAAGAGGTAAATACCAACAGCACAGTCGTGGACTTGGGGACGTTTTTCCACGTGAGAGTAGGGAAAATTCTGTGGACTGCCCTGAGTACTCCTCCGTGGAGCCACTTTTGCCAGTCCCCTGTCAGAAATCTCGCTGTGGGCCGTTGAGGATACCTACATCTGCTTCACCACTGAACTGTCTTTACACAAATGCACGTAGCATGGGGAAGAAACAAGAAGAACTAGAGATCTTTGTGCGGTCGCAGGGCCATGATCTCATCGCAATCACAGAGACGTGGTGGGACAACCTGGACGACTGGCACACTGTCATGGATGGCTATGTGCTTTTTAGGAAAGACAGGCTAGGGAAGCGAGGTGGAGGAGTTGCTCTTTATGTGAGAGAGCACCTAGAATGTGTTGAGCTCCACCTGGGGAAGGATGAACCTTCTGTCGAGTGCTTGTGGGTTAAAATCAAGGGGCAAACCGGTATGGGGGACATTGTTGTGGGAGTGTGCTATAGGCCCCCTGATCAAGAGGAGCAGGTAGATAACGCATTCCATAAACAGTTAGAAGTAGCCTCAAGTTCCCGGGCACTGATCCTTATAGGGGACTTCAACTACCCAGATATTTGCTGGGCAAGCAATACGGCCAGTCGTATGCAGTCCAGACAATTTCTGCAGTGTGTTGAAGACAATTTCCTGCTACAGATGGTGCAGGAGCCCACAAGGGGAGGGCGGCTGCTGGACCTTGTTTTCACTAACAAGGATGGACTTGTTAGGGAAGTGAAGGTCGGGGGCAGCTTAGGGCAAAGCGACCATGAAATGGTTCAGTTCATGATCCTGGGTGGAAGAAGCAAGCCAAAAAGTAGGATAGCTACCCTGAATTTTGGTAGAGCTAACTTTGATCTCCTCCGCCACTTAATGGGGGCTATCCCGTGGGCTACGCTGTTTGAAGGAATGGGAGCCTGCGAGAGCTGGCTAGCATTCAAACAGCACTTCTTCCAAGCACAGGAACGATGCATCCCTTTGAGGAGGAAATGGGGAAAGAGAGGCAGAAGACCTGCATGGATGAACAGGGAGCTATTGAGCAAACTCAAAGAGAAGCAGAAGATCTATGACTCGTGGAAAAAGGGTCTGAGCACCTGGGAAGAATACAGGAATGTGGTCAGGGCCTGTAGGGATGCAACTAGGAAGGCTAAAGCCCTCTTGGAAATTAAGCTGGCAAGGGACATAAAGGATAATAAAAAGGGGTTTTTTAGACACGTGAACAGTAAGAGGATGTCCAGGGATAATGTAGGTCCCTTGCTGAATAAGGAGGGTGTCCTGGTTACGGGGGATGCTGAGAAAGTGGAGATATTGAATGCCGCCTTTGCTTCGGTCTTCACTTCAAAGGCCCCCCGGGACCCACAGACACTGGATGAGAGTAGGACTGATTGGGAAATGAAGAATTTCCCTCTGGTTCAAGTAGGGGAGGTCCAGGAGTGGCTCAAAGGGATTAATGCACACAAATCCATGGGCCCAGATGGGTTACATCCACGTGTGCTGAGGGAGCTGGCGGAGGTGATTGCTGAGTCGCTCTCTATCATCTTCGACAGCTCTTGGAGGACAGGAGAAGTGCCTGAAGACTGGAGGATAGCCAATGTCACTCCAGTCTTTAAAAAGGGCAAGAAGGAGGAACCTAGTAACTATAGGCCAGTCAGCCTCACCTCTGCCCCTGGAAAGGTAATGGAACAGCTTGTTCTGGATGCCATCTCCAAGCAATTGGAAGAGAAGAAGGTCATGAGGAGTAGTCAGCATGGATTCACTAAGGGGAAATCGTGCTCGACCAACCTCATAGCCTTCTACGATCTCATGACAGGCTGGGTAGATGGAGGGAGAGCAGTGGATGTCATCTACCTTGACTTCAGCAAGGCCTTTGATACTGTCTCCCATGACATCCTGATAGCAAAGCTGAGAAAGCATGGGATAGATGAGTGGACAGTGAGGTGGGTTGAGAATTGGCTGTCGGACCGAACCCAGAGGGTTGTGATTCGTGGAGTAGAATCTGACTGGAGGCCTGTTACCAGCGGTGTTCCCCAGGGCTCAGTGTTGGGTCCAGTCCTGTTTAATATCTTCATTGACGATCTTGATGAGGGAATAACATCCACCCTCAGCAAGTACGCCGATGATACAAAGCTGGGAGGAGTGGCTGACACGCAGGAGCACTGCGCTGCCATCCAGAGAGACCTGGACAGGCTGGAGAGCTGGGCAGTGAGAAACCAGATGAAGTTCAACAAAAGCAAGTGTAAAGTCTTGCACCTGGGAAGGAACAACTGTTTGTATCAGTACAGGCTGGGGGATGACCTGCTGGAGAAGAGCTCAGTGGAGAAGGACCTGGGGGTCCTGGTAGATGACAGGTTGGCCATGAGCCAGCAGTGTGCCTCGGTGGCCAAGAGAGCCAATGGGATCCTGGGATGCATCAGGAGGAGTGTAGCCAGCAGGTCAAAGGAGGTGATCCTCCCTCTCTACTCTGCCCTGGTCAGGCCCCACCTGGAGTATTGTGTCCAGTTCTGGGCTCCTTGGTATAAAAAGGACAGGGATCTCCTGGAAAGAGTCCAAAGAAGGGCTACGAAGATGATTAAGGGCCTAGAGCATCTCCCCTATGAGGAAAGGCTGAGTAAGCTGGGACTGTTCAGCCTTGAGAAGAGAAGACTAAGGGGGGACCTAATCAAAGTTTATAATTATCTGAAGCAGGGGATGCAGGGGGAATCAGCCAGCCCCTTTTCAGTGGTCTGTGGGGATAGGACAAGGGGCAATGGCTGCAAGTTGGAGCATAGGAAGTTCCGCACCAACATGCGGAAGAACTTTTACACAGTGAGGGTGACAGAGCCCTGGGACAGGCTGCCCAGGGAGGTGGTGGAGTCTCCTTCTCTGGAGATATTCAAGACCCGCCTGGACGCCTATCTGAGCAATATGAGCTAGGGAGCCTGCTTTGGCAGGGGGGTTGGACCCGATGATCTCTCGAGGTCCCTTCCAACCCCTACGATTCTGTGATTCTGTAGTTCCTCAGGAGTTCATCAGCTGGTCTGTGGAAAAGCAGAGGGGCATTCTGTACCAAGGCCCTGTGCAGCACTAGTACATAGGAGTGGCAATGTGAAGAGATGGCCCTCTACTGAAGGGTATAAAAAGAGACTGATGATTGTAGTAGCCCACAGTGAGCAGCATGGTCTCTACATCTGTTAGGTGCTCTTGAGACTTCCACCTAATATTAGAGCTTTCATTGTTTATTCTATATGAACCCTTTTGCAAATGTCTTCAATTTTATTTTTTTTTTCCTTGGGTGAGGAAAGCTGCTCCCTGTTGATTTCCCTTTGAAAAGGCATATGGATATTTTACAATTCTCGTGTGGCAGAACTTGTTTGAAGTCTTGGGTGGTATGTGCTTGACCTGTCTTGCATCAAGTCATCGTATATTAATGCATGATAGCTTCAGGTCTGATCAGCCCTGCTTGAGTGCAAGCATCTGGCCAGTTTGAATGTAGTGATCCTCACACCCACCAGTGTTAAAAAGAAATTACTCCAGCGTTACACACTGAAGGAATCTATTTCCATGCCTTCATATTGTTTTTTTTTTTTTTAAATTTCCTAAGTGGGAGGCCTGAGTTTGATTCTCTGTTAAATCAAAAAGCTGTGGTAGTGCCAAAAAGCTAGACCTTTTCCTCTTTGTGGGATGTGCTTTCTAGGTCTCTAGAGGTGTATCACAATGACAGAAAAAAGATACTGATTACAGAAAGTCATGAAGTCTTTGTGGATAGGCTGAGGGAGTGTGAGTTTTCCTGTCCTCCGTATGGGCCCGGCTGCAGCATTGATCAGTGTGAATGGGTGACCCCTTTCTAATGAAGTGGCTTTGCTGTGCCTCTTGCTGCCTGCCTCAAGCGTCCTCCTGTGAAAACCCTGTGTTCTGCTGAGAGCAAGAGAAAGAAGCGACAGGAACATCTCTTTGTACTAGTGCTCTGTTCCCTACAGAGAGTGACATGTAAAGGTTCTTATTTATGCCGTGTGATCAAGGGGAGAAAGTTTGTTGGATTTGTTACAATGTGCAGGTATCCCCTCCTCCACCCTCCAGTTACCGTGACTCTTTTTGGGGAAAATGATTGTTAGCCATGAGCAGTTCCTGCTTGGTGTTGCTAAATGATTAGCAGCTAATGTTTTTCATTATTGGCTGTTGTGCTGACATGTCTGGCTCGGTTTTGATCTGCCCCTGGAGCAGCAAAGATCGAATTAAAGCCAGGCACTGAAGAGTTTCTGCTGATTTTGGAGACAGGAAGTCACAGAAAAAGCAGTTTCTGTACTACTGCTGCAGTGAAGGCTGCTCAGAAACTTTATGCAAAAAATGTTAGTGCAACACCACTAATGAAAGTTGAAGACCATGTTTTATACAGCTGCAAACACAGTTAAACTCATGGTGCCATTTCTGCACTTGACACTTCCCACTGTATGTCTTGTGCTTTGCACAGAGAAGGTGGTAAGGATATCATCTGGTGTCTCCCTGCCCATACAGGCACTGAGGTGCTGCCTGCCCTTGGGGCTGTGCTAAGGGAATGAGGTTTGGATGGGTGACATCACAGGGACAGCTATACAGTGTTCTTTCCCAGGTGCATTTTAATCTCTAATGAAGTTACTTCTTCTTTTCTTTGCTAAACAAATAATGTTGGGTGAAACCAAAGGAAGTGGGACACATCATTGCATTGTTTCTGGAGCAGAGGAGGGAAAGCATGTCTCTTTCAGGAGTTTGCCCTGTGAGGCTTACTAAGGGCTGGTAGCAAGGCCACCATTGCTTTCGGGAGCTGGAACAGCTTTTGGGATGGCCTGTGATAAGTTGAACTCCAGCAACTAAGCTCGGATAATTTATTAAGGTGTTTGGGTATTGGCAATCCTTTGGGGAATGTTGCTGATACCACTGGGTGTTTTGTCAAATGAAGGAGAGAACTGGGGCCTTGTCATCTTCTCACAACATTTTTAAATAGCCATGGTGTTTTTAAGTAGGTGTTATGTTTCATCCTCTTAGAGGCACAAAGAGAATGCCAAATGACTATGTATAAACATTTTCCCCCGTTTTCTAACAGAAGACTTGTCCTTTTACAGCCAGTTTGCTTTTGTCTGCCTGGCTTTGGTTGATTCCTTATATATGTAGTTGTGTCAACACGGTGCTTAACCTGAACTTAGAGGCTGTGGGTGGTGAGGTAGCTGGTCTGTCTGGTGTGTCTTGCTGTGTACCCAAGCCTCTGAAGGCTGTCCCTCTCCATTGGGCAGGGGTGGCTGAAAAACTTGTGGACCAGCCCCAGAAGTGCTACGGTTCCTCAGACAGGCTTGTTAACATAAAGAAAAACTTCAGCTTACTAGCTAACAGCTGTTGTGACCTGGTGATGGCTTAAGTAACTCCCGTGTAGTATCCATGCATCACTACCATGTTTGTGCATACCAGCCCACTTTAGATGATGCCCTGATGTGGCTACACAGCTTTCTACTCACCTGTGTTTACAGGGAGAGTAGATACGTATGTAAATGGATGTTGCCTTTGCCATCGTAATATGATCTTCAAAGGCTTGGGCTGTAGTCACTCTGCTGCATTCTCTACATCAAACATTTCTCTTGGCATGCTGCAAGGGCCCAGTCCTGCTAATTGCCCTCTGCTCCCATTGAACTATAAGGGCTTGTGTGCATAAAACTGAACTTTCAAATTGGAGTTTGTCATCCTTAAGCAGTTAACGCTCATGGTCTACCATTTTGCCCTTTCTTTGCTGATGTAATCTGGAAGAGATCATCAGTTCTTAATTTTCATGACCATTTGGTGCATGTTAAAATACAGGAGTGTTTTTTAGCGTTTTTTTAGCTGGGTTCCAGCTCAACATGTTTCAGGACAGGTCTGCCTTTCTGAAGGTAGCCCACACTGAACACTGACTATGAAGCAGCACTACCTCTGCAGTGCTGTGGTGCCTGTTTTTGTAGTCGTTGCCAGCAAAGCTGCTCAGCATGTGTGGTGCTGTAGGCTGGAGAAGTGGGAGCTGTGGTGGGGAAGGAGGTTGCATGCCCCAGGGCTGGGGAGAGATTTCTGGGAAGGAGTATACAACATGTCAGGGAAGCTGGAAAAGAGCCCATCAGTACTGTGTGTCATCAACTTGTATCTCAGCCCCCACCACAGCATTGAATCCTCAAAGGAGTGGACCTACACCTCCCATGA
The DNA here is from genome assembly GCA_020800305.1 of Porphyrio hochstetteri. Classification (NCBI taxonomy): domain Eukaryota; kingdom Metazoa; phylum Chordata; class Aves; order Gruiformes; family Rallidae; genus Porphyrio; species Porphyrio hochstetteri. The sequence goes on from CM036907.1 coordinate 106,736,368, forward strand.
GAGGGGCTCAGAAGGGTGGTAAAGTGAACATACACACATGCAATCCTTTCACATCTTTCTCTAGCCCCTCTGTGTAAAACTTTTTTGGTATTCTGTTAGCTTTCTCATGGACTGTGGAAGATGGAAAGGGAACCTTCTGCTACTGCCCTGGTCTTCCTGTAAGTGGCCATGTACCAGAAGTTATGCGGGCTCTCATCCTGCTGGGTGCTTGCTTATGGCATGCCCCTCAAACCGGAGCTGGAGGAGCTGAGCGGAGGGTGGGGCAGATGGTTTGTGAACCTTTTTTGTTGAAGAAGCTTATCAAAGCAACAACCTTACAAATACAACAGCTACTTGTTAGAGGTTATTAATTGGTATAGTTGTAAGCAGTACTCTATTTGCCCTGGAAGTTGAGATTGAAGTCAGTAGTATCTGTGAAGTATAAACTGTTGTAACAACGAGTGGGAGGTGTTCTGCAAATCCTAATTCCCACAGTCAGCTGGCCCCAGGTTCTTCCTGCCTGAATGTATGTGGAGTACTGCAGTTTACCTGGGGCTCAGACTAGTCTAAATGTCTAAGATGAAAACCAGAGTTGTGTAAATAATTGAAGTTACAGTGGAGGATTTGTTTCCTTTTTTCCCTTCTCAGCGACAGAGAAGGCAATATCAAAAGGTATTTCAAAAAGAAAACCCAAAAACCAAGCCCCAGCATTTTCTGAAGCAGCCTGCCTTGTGGATAACTTAACGTTTACATTACTCTGGAGCATTGAGACCCAGCTCTGAAATAGTTGCATGTTTTACTCGAGTCAAGAATGCTACAGCCAATTGCAAGAATGGAGAGAATCTCAGTAAGGGGGGAGAGTGTGTTCAATTGTCTGCTGAAGGTGTTCGTGTTGGGTGCTGTGTTTCATGTGGTTTTTATCTGCTGAAGCAAAGCAAGGGAAGTGCCGTGCTGGGGCAGTGTGCGTGCATGGCTTAGAGCTGAGGAGATGTAAATGGTTAAAAAGGGGTTCTCTGCTAGAGAGGAGGAGGGGAGAGTAAGAGTGCATTCCCAAAAAAGTACATTCCCAAAATAAAAAGCTTACATCATGGGCCTCTTCAGCTTTCCCACACTTCTTCCCTAATTATTGTCCTGCAGGACAGCTGATCTATCTCAAACAGGAAGCTGTTTACAGATAACACTTGCAACTGTTTTGTCTGATTTGTTGAACTGTCGAAAAGCAAAAGACAACCTCTTTTCAAATTAAAAACTGTCAGACTTCTGTAAACAGCAGCAATGAGGTTCATCTGTGCAGTGTCCCTGCAGGCACAGAGCGCTCGGCAGTTCCCATTCTCTCAGCAGCCATAAGGTAAGAGACTTGGATATTTTCACTCTGCGGAAGCGTGTAGGAGAAAAGCCCTGGGTGTGTGTTAGGGGGGAAACTCATAAGTGGCCCAGCATGAGTGATGATACCCAGGTAGCAGGGGAAGGTAAGGGAAATAGATTTGAGTGAGCTCTTACCAGAGATTGTTGGACGGTTCTGCTGAGAAGCACCCGTGTGGGTTCAGTCACTGAATTCCTGTTCAGTGTGGGGTTTGTATTTAAAATGTGCAAATGCAGTTGGAGGAGCTGCTTTTCCTTTGAGCAGGGAAGGACAAAACAATATATGAATTTCAGTTTTTCCCGCAGTTGGAACTCATTGCAGTTTGTTAACGGGCTGTGATTCCTAGTTATAGATAACTGATATCTCAGTTTAATTTTGGAAATGCTGCGTGCTTTTATCCGTCCTTTTATTCCAAAGTGGCTGGCTCTCTTCTACCTTAAAATCGAGCTTTTAATACAGCTGCTAAGCAAGGGATGAAGACTGGCATTGCAGAAATGAATCAGATGACAGAAGATCCAGAAAGGGCCAGAATTACACCACTGGGTATTCGAGAGTAAACTCGGTGAAAGCCAAATCAAGTTGGAAGTAATGGTATGGAGGAATGCTTAAAGAAATTAAGGATGTGTAAAGTTAAAAATCATGACCTAAATGAGATGGAATACGAGCGTAAGCAATGCTTTAGTAGCGAGAAGGCCACGTGCCAGCTTTTCAGTCATGAGGTATGAGAAGCAGGATTCATGAAGGGACTTTTGAGTTTCTATTCGGACCTCTATGCTCAATACAGGCAGTGAAATTTAGTGGGGCGGGTGTTGCTAGCAAGATCAACTCACTGGGGAGAACTGAAATACCTAACTTTACTTGCTGTACAGTGAAACAGAAGGGGCCTCTGCACAGGAAATACTACTACAGCTTTGATCCTTGGGTATCAAAAGATTTGAAAACCGTAGTGGGAAACTCGCCCTAAGCTTCCTTCTGTGTGGCTGAGATCTTTTGTATTTTATATGTACATAATCATTTATACAATCATGATCATTTAAGGCAGTATAATAATCAGAGAATAGACAACCAACACTGATTTTAAAGTCGTCACAACAATAGCATTAAGGCCTCTGAATTTGTGACAATTTCGTAGACGTATGCCTAAAACTTTATTAGTGCTTTTACTGATGCAGCATAAGTAAGGTGTGCAGATGCTGTAGACAAGAAACAATTCCAAGCTAAGTATTCCTTTTAAAAATGTTTGGGCCATCTTGCAGAAAATTCTTAGATGTAAATGTTAAGATTAAATTGATGTTTTAATACATGAAAGAGAACTTGTAGCTTAAATTCATAGTAAAAATGGCATTTTAAGCATAGTATAGTCTTACTGTCAGCAGAGAATTGCAGTACAGAAGCAGCAGGAATCTACTGTGTGATTGATAAGTTGTACATTGTTGAAGGGTATTTTTTCTGATTACTCTTGAGTGATTTTACACTGTTTCTAAAGCTCTGTTTAGTTGGCTTTAGGGCTATCCAAAAGCTCTTGAACCAGAATCCTTTGGAAGTAGGAAAGTTTTTAGCAAAGTAGCTTTTTTAAGGAAAGCGTAAGCTTTTCCACAGTAGATTAGTTCTTTTTTTCAAAGTATTTTGGCTGAAAACCAGAAGAATTTACCCAAAAATATTCTCATGGTGTCTCCTGGGAAGTGTAGTTTGTGCTTTGCATTGTGTTTCACTACTGGCTGGGCTTCATAGCTGAACCATGTTTCCTGTCAGACTGTGTAGTCATGGTCTCACGTTTTGATTTCCCTTCATGAGGGTTAGGGTGTATTTTGGGAAATGTAGTCCAGTAAAGATTCACAGGCTGGGCTGGTAAGTCATCAACCATAGGAAAAGCCTGTTGATAACTAGCTAGCAGCTTAAAATTTGAACGCTTCCTTCTGGCTTGCAGATGAGCCACGGACTCTCCAGTTTGTGGGCCTTGAGAGTAGGAACCTTCAAGAAAGTTTGATGTGTCAGTAGAAGGCTTAAAGCTATTTGAGGTTTTCAGCCATGCAAACACTCGTATGTGGGGGAGAACTTTTAAAAATGTTCCTAAGGCCTTGTTAGTGTGTGAGCCAACTTCCAAGCTAAAAGTGCTCCGTTTTTATGTATTTGGAACTGGAAGCTGCAAGAGTATGGCTGGATTTTAGAGCTAGGTAAACTCTTACAAGAAAAACAGCCTACTAAGATCCTGAAGCTTTCGAAATAGGTGGTTTTGAAAATCCAAGGTCTCATCTCACCCATGTTAGTACCTTTTCAAAAAAACCCAGACAACTAGTCCTGGGTTGTGTGAAGTGTCTGTAGGCAAGAAGAGAATTGAAGCTGGTCTGCTCAAGCTCTTCATCACTGGACCAGTCTCTTCTTTAGATCCAAGGATCCTTAGCTGCTATGACTGTTTGGATGCTGCTCCTTAAAACTCTATCAGAAGATTGGTTACGAGGTCCATATGGAGTTCCAGACACCAGAACAGAGCAATAAGACAGAGGGTGAGGAGTTTTAAGGTTTACATTGGTTTCCTTCTACACTGGATCATAGAATGGTTTGGGTTGAAAGGGACCTTTAAAGATCATCTAGTCCAACAAGAAAGCACCTGAATGAAACATAGACATGAATAAATTGTTTCACAATGCTGCAATTTAGATACCTGGCTCCAGATCAAGAATCTGCAATGTTTATGTGCTGTATGGAGTGAATGGAGGAGAGAGAAGTGCTGAAGAAAGTGACTTGTCATAGCCAGCAAAGTGTGCGATGGCCACAGCAGCTAGCTGGAAAATGCTTATGTGGGAGATGCTCTAGGATTCCTTTTGCTTGATGTAGGAGTGGTAAATGCACCACTTCTAGTGCCAAGGGCTTCCAGGAAGTTGAGTTCCAGAAGTTGGAACCTCACCTTAAGTGGAGTGCCCAATTATTATTCAGGCATGGAGTCTTTGAAAACTGGCTCTGGAAAAAAAAATTTCTACAGTTCTTCTTGAAAAATGGACTCTCAGTGCCCCCAGCCACTGGGTTATTATTACATGACACTCACCTGTCATGTAATAATAACCCAGTGGCTGGGGGCACTGACCTAGGAAACAGGAGATCTGCATCCAGCTCAGTGCTTCAACCCCCCCACCTCCCATCTGCTGGAAAGGCGTCCTTGTCACTGACACAGTAATTTGGAAATGGCACCACTCAACACCCAAGACTGTCTCTGCAGCTCCCAAGACAGTTTCTGATGTTGATACTGCTTTTACTTTAGAAAAGAAAAAAAAGTGCCTAAGTAAGTCTATTCCTTTGGCATGAGCACCCCATAAGAAGGGGGTCTGCAGCAGAGGCATCTCCCCACTGTGATTTGGGAGGGAATGTGAGTGTTTTCTGTGAACCTTCTTGCTCACAGTGTGCTTAGAGGAAACTGAAGGAGTTTGGGTGTGTTTTCTTAATGAGCATAGGAAGTGTCTTGTTGCTCTCTTCAGGCAAGATGTTGGCTCTCTGGTCTGTGCAGTAAGGAAAGCTCAGCCACCCAAGTCATTTTTCCAACAGAACTCCAGGCACCTCCTGCCCCTTAAGGCGGTTGGGTTGTTAGGAGAGAGTTTTGAATGCTTTGTTTGGACCTGGGAGGAGACCACAGGTACAGATGCAGTAGCAGTGTTGCAGGTGTTGACTTAAGTGGCATTCAGCTGGCTGTTTAGGGCTGAAGAATGGGGGCAAAGGATGGAGAGTGAAAAGAGAAACTGCTTCAACTCTGGGTGGTTTTGAACCTTGAACAATGCAGCTGTGTTTATAGCTTTTCTTCAGGTTCATGATGCCCATCTTTGCCTGGTGTTAAGCATGGCTTACTCTGTGGTTGTTTGTTTATTTTTGTCCAATTAATATAGTTTTGTTGTGTAGTAAGCATAAATAAAGTATGCTAAAGATAGGACTCCGAAGTTTTCAGTTTGAGTGATATTTCAGGCTTAGTTGTAGAACCCATCAAAGTCTCCTGTGATGATGCAGATGACTTTTAGCAGATTCTGAAACTTGCTGGTAACAGGTGTGCATTTATTCATCTTTAATGGACTCCTTAGAAATAGGGCAGGAGACCAGGGATCAGGAGTTGATTTGCTCTCTCTCTGGTCTGAATGCTGGGGTGAGTCTGCTCACTTCCATGCTGTGAGGGCTGGACAATGACGCTTACACAAAGTAGTTCTTGGCTGGCTAAGGAATGCACTGCATAGACTGAAGGGTTCATAAATCATTCACCTTTGTTAAAGAAGGCACCAGGAAAACTGAGATCTGTTTGAAAAAGCTTCACAAAAACTTCTTTCTTTAAACCTTGTACACGAAAGGATGCTGATTATATCAGAGTTGGGGTGGAGACAGGAAAGCATGGAAGTCTTTGTAAGGACCTTGTTATTAATGCAAGTAGAAGTTTGTGATTATCCTCAGAGAAGGATTTGTTAGAGATCGTCTAATGTCTGGGAATTAAAGAGCTTTAAAAAGAAATATATGTAAAGGAACTGGCAATTTTAGATGGCATGGTAATTATGGCCAATCAAAATAAAAAACATCAGACAAGAGTGTAATGAAGGCCTAGCATGGGAAGCAGCAACAAATGTTGGCTTGCATAGGGAAAGAAAAATGTCTCTGTGAGCTGTCCCGTCAGAAGGGAGTTAACGAGAAAACCCACCTCTGGTGGCTGACTGGCTAGTGGAGTTACGTACAAGGAATGTTATGGAAACAGGCACCAAGAACAGCACTTCTCTTCCTCTGCCAGATGCTTATGTGTGCTGCGGAGAATCTGGGCTGGTGGATTTGTCACCAGCACCCACAGATGCGTTTCCAATGTTTCTCTCTGCTGCCACAATGAACTTGTAGTTTAAAAGCAGTTCAGCGATGAGGAGAGGTGATGTAACAAGAGCCATGTTACGAGCTGCAGATGAAAAACATCTTTATTGGAGGTTTTATTCCTTTGCTGTTTAATGCCTTCATGTCAGAATGACCTTTCATGCAATTGTGGGGTGCCAAAAATTCTGCAGTCACTCTCTACTTCCTTTTTTATGAATCTTATATATAACTGTCCTGAATGCATGAACTTACAAGGGTCATTTATAATTAAATCTGTCAAGATTAGTTTATAATGCTTAGACAACATGCATAGCGATTTCCTTATGTCTACTCCATTTAAATAATTCTGAATGTAATCTCAAATCTGAAATCTTTGAGGGAGAATTTTAGATTTTTTTTCAGTCCCATCTTTCTTTTGCATTTTCAAGGGCAGTCTTTGAAAGGACAAGATATAGGTTTTCTCAGAGCGCTCATAGCTAATCTGTGCTTGTTTTGGTGAGGAAATAGCAAAGAGGAACCTGTTTTGTTTAAAGAAATCCTTGTGACGTTGTTCTCAATGTGAGAATTTCTATTGGTTTCAGAAAATCTTCATGTCTTAATTATCATGTCTCCAGAATTATTCAGGTTGGACCATTTAGGTTTAAACTACATGGCTTGCCTCCACGTATGACACGTGAGTTTTGTGGAGATAGGTACATACTTTATGTACCAGAAGTACTTTAAATGACCACTGACTCTTATGCAGACCGTGCCCACTGCCACTTGTATTTCCACAGAACTATGAGTCTAATGGGAATTAGTACACTGTTGGAAAAAAGGGCTCTTTAAAAACTGCTGGAGCAGTTTTACTGTCAACTTGAAACCTTCCCATCTGAAAAGAGACCATTACGGCATTCTGTGTCTTGCAAATCCTGAGTTTAGTTTCTGGATGGCATGTGTCAGGCTTGTGTAAGCAACACCAATTTGATATGCCCAGGGAAGTTGCTGTATCAGCTACTACAAGGTGTGTGTGTGAAACAAATCTGTTGGCACTTGATGCCAGGGTTGTCAGGTACCTTGTTAGATGGTTCTGATCATAATAGTTTTTACTCTGTCTTCTAAGCATGTATCTTTAAACATGAATTTGCCCACTGTCCTGGTTTCAGCTATGATGGAGTTAATTATTTTTAGCAGTGGATGGAATGCCATGTTTGGGTGTTAGGATGAGAACAGTGCTGATAGCACCCTGATGTTTCTAGTTGTTGCCGGGCAATCAAGGACCTTTCTCAGCTCTGCATACTTCCTTACTAGTGAGAAAGGAGGGGACACAGCCAGGACAGGTGACCCGAACTGGCCAAAGAGGATATTCCATGCCAGTTACGTCATGCTCAGTATAAAGGGGACTGGGGGGAAGAGGAGGAGACAACGCCGGGACGTGCAGCTTCTTGGGACGGTTGGGTTGTCCGGGACGGGCTCTAAGCTGTGCGGCCTGAGTTGTGTGGTTTGGTGAGAAATTGCATTGTGTATCACCAGTTTCATCTATTTTGTGCTTTAAACTTATGTTATTGTTATATCTAGTTTTCTGTTATTGTTTAGTAAACTATCCTTATCCCAACCTGCGTGGTTCTGGTTTCTAGGTTGTGGTTTCGTTCCCTCTTTTCTTCCTTCCCTTTTCCCCCTCCCCCAACTTTCCTTCCCCCTTCCTTTTAAAAGTACAAGCGACTGTGTGGGGTGCGGCCCTCGGCCGGGGCAAAACCACGACACCCACTTAGACTTAATTTGCACGTGATTGCATTCACATTGTACCTTGATTTAAGGAAGGTAATGTTAAGTGTTGCAGCTACATTGTTGGATGTGTAGAGTTTCTGATATTTTCAGAGCTGATCCCTCCACACCTTTTTGGCAGCACTTAGTAACTGTGGCAACTCTTGGTGATGATGTTGGTCATTCTTCCTTTGCCTAAGTGAACAGGCAGATTTTGAGATTTCAGTGAGGGTGAGATCAGTGTAGTCTTTTAACACCTCCGAAGCCTTTTAGTTCTTTTTTTTACTGCTTAATCAGAGCAGTAGCATTAGAGTTTGTTCCTGTAAGTGCCCTGTAAATGCTGAACTCACTGAGGTTCAAGCGATCACTGCATAGCTGGTGTGGAGCTTCTCAATTTGTGCACAACTGGTCTTTAGTCATGTTCTAGCTGTGAAAAAAATGCATCTGCAGCTATTGTTAGAGAATTTGCAGAGTACCAAAGCAGGTGGAGATGCCAGCAGTTACCATTTACCTAACATAGCTGCTTATGTTCTTCCTTCGACATGTACATTATTGAAATAACGTACAGGGCAGTTGATGAGATGGAAGAACTTTAAAGGTAAACTCCCCAAAGGAGTTGTCATACTCCAGAATCTTTTGGTAGCAGAAACATTGTGGTGTATGGATAAGGGAAGTAACACCTTCAGTTTATACGACTTCAGAGAAGTGACCTTGTTTGCAAATTTTATTACACACATTCCATCAATTTCTTTCTGAATTCACATTTCTCTTTCAAAATGAGGTGAGATTGTCAACAGCATCTCAATCCTGCATGCATTCACTAGTATTCATTCTCAAATTTAAGAAAAATATTTGTAGGCCAATCTGTTGTACATGGCAAATTTCAAATGCGTGTGTCAATAAATATATATATATGAGCTGCTCTGGGAAATATTTTGCCACTGAATGATATTCTTTCAGCTGGCTTCCTTGTGGCATACCATATTAGTTGGGTCATGACTATTGCCAAAGATACAGGCTGAATAGTGAGAGTCAGGTGTGTGAGAATACTTGACTTCTGAGGATTTCATTGATGTCTAATTCTGTAATCCTGTATCTTTGCCTGTGCTTTTAGTAAGTCAGACCCACACAAACCTATTTGGTTTTTTCAACTGTTTTACTTCTACAACCATGTCTGTGTACCAGCCATCTATTTTCTATTAATCTAGAGGGGCTGCCTTTGGTAGGTTCACCTTTCTTTTGAATTCTTTCCCTTATCTGGACTCTGAAAGGTGTTTCAGGGCTATAGGAATAAAAGGATATTGAACAGCACTGTTGCTATCAAGTTCACCCTTCACTTGTCCAGTGAAAATACATGAATACATGGCAATATTTCATAGAGTCACGGAATGGTTTGGGTTGGAAGAGACCTCAAAGATCATTTAGTTCTAGTCCCCCTGCCATGGGCAGGGACACCCTCTGCTAGACCAGGTTGCCCAAAGCCCCATCCAGCCTGGCCTTGAACACTGCCAGGGAGGGGACAGCCACAGCTTCTATGGGCAACCTGTGCTGGGGCCTCACCATCCTCATAGTTAACTTCTTCCTCATGTCTCATTCAAACCCACCCTCTCTCAGCTTGAAGCCATTACCCTTTGCTCTATCACTACACTCCCTGGTGAACAGTCCCTCTCCCACTTTGCTGTAGGACCCCTTTAGGTAGACCGCAATTAGGTCTACCCAGAGCCTTCTCTTCTACAGGCTGAACAAGCCCAACTCTCTCAGCCTGTCCTCATAGGAGAAGTGCTTCAGCCCTCTGATCTTCGTGGCCTCTTCTGGACTCAATCCAACATCTGTGTACTACCTGTGCTGGGGACCCTAGGGCTGAACAAAGTACTCCAGTTTTGGTCTCATGAGAGCAGAGGGGCAGAATCACCTCCCCCAACCTGCTGGCCATGCTGTTCTTCATGCAGCCCAGGGCACAGTTGGCTTTCTGAGCTTCTAGTGCACACTGCTGGCTCATGTTGAGAGTGTCATCGATCAGCAGCCCCAAGTCCTTCTCCTTGGGGTGGTCTTCCCCTATTCTCTGCCCAGCCTCTAGTTGTGCTGGGGATTGTGCCAGCCCACACGCAGAACATTGCACTTGGCCTTGTTGAACTGTGAGGCTTGCTTTTTGCTCTGATGCTTTCAAGTTCTGTCTTGTGTTGAGGCTTGGCTGTCTTACTGAAGGTATTGTTGGTCTTTGTGTCACCAAATTTGTTTCCTGGCTTTGCCAAGGCTCCTGGGAGCTGATATGAAAGATTCAGCCCAAGATCCTATGGAGAGTGTTATTTGGACTCTGCAGATCCCCAGCTGAGTCTAAAAATAACTTTTTTGTTGAAATTGCATTGATGCTGCCTCAGTTCAAACACAAGATTTTGATCATGTGTGCTTATGCACCGTGGTGTTTTGTTAAATTGAAGTTATCATTCCAAGAAGTATGTCCCTGTCATTTGAGGATAATACTCTTGGATCATTTCCATGACTCTTGGTGGCTTGCATGCTATTGCAAAATCATAGAATGCTTTGGGTTGGAAGGGACCTCAAATATGATGCCACAGGCAGGGACACCCTTCACTAACCCAGCTTGCCAAAAGCCCTATCCAACCTGAGCTTGAACACTGCCAGGGATGGGGCTTCCACAGCCTCTCTGGGCAGCCTGTGCTAGGGCCTCACCATCCTCAGAGTAAAGAATTTCCTCCTAACATCTCATGTCATTGTATCTCCTATGTTCTGTACCTTTTGCTAGAAATTATTTTTCATTGCAGCCTGGTGTTTTGCTATACCTTTCCTTCTTTTAAAATGTTCCCACTCTTCCTATGTTCTGGATGTTGGTTTTGTTTTTGTCTTGGTTGTGTGGGGTGGTTTTTTTGTGAGTTTAGTCCCTTTAATTCTTTCACTTAATGTATTCTCCGTTTCCTGCATGCTGCTGCCGTGCAAGGACGCAGCTTTATAACACACTGAAGGCCATCTCAGCTGCCTCCAAGGGCATTTCTTTCCCTGGCTGGCAACTCTTTTTGCAGGAATGGATGCCAATTTTATTCTCACCAGGACCCAGTGAACTAAATTAACTGAAAAATAGCATTACAAAAAGAGGAATAGCTTTCTGCTGGCGTAGCAGCTGTTGGTAGCTCACGGTGGGATCAGCTAGTGGTCAGTGGCAGTACAGAGAAGCAGAGGGGAACGTGTGACTGCAATGGGGGAACCTGGCTGCCATTAGCTGTCCCATAGATTGGCGTAGCTAATTAGTGATGGTAGGACTTCCCTCACCTAACTTTGCATACATACGAGGCTGAGTACTAGGCAGTGAATGGGTACCTCCAGAGTCAATTATCTGTCCTGTTTCAGGATGCGATGAGTCCCCACACTGAGGTGTTAGGATCTCTGATGTGATTGTACAGGGGGCTCAGGGTGATTTTATTTTTTTTTTTTTTTTTTTCCCCCCAGGTTGAGCACCTAAACCAGTGTGGCTGAATCCCAGCCAAGGGGCTGCTTGTAACTTCTGCTAGCTCAGATCTGGATGTAGGTGATATTGTCCTAATAAACAGGCATCTCCTACTGCTAGCTGTGCTCCATCTTGTGGCTCACTTTTTGAGGTGTGATACTTGCAGCATTGGGAAGGACTAGGCAGCAGCCAAGTGGCCTCCCTTTATTCTTAGAACCTCCTTTAAATGTAGCTGTCACGTATCCAGTATGTGAGGAAATGGGGGAAGAGCTGTTTTTGTTGTGCTTGTTCTCCTCAGTGAGGAGTAGGATGCTGGGGCAACTGAAACCAAACCTTTCTCCCATGCATTTGCACTCTGAGACAGTATCACCTCTTCCTCTGTCCTTTCTCTGCCACTCTCCCCTGGTCAGGCCTCTCTGGGTTTTAATTTTTGGTTTGTGTTTCTCCCAGGAGTAGTGGACACCCTACATCTCTTCCCTTGTCTTTACTCTTCCCCTAGCCTTACAAACTGCTTTGCTTAGATTTTTGTCTGTCTCAGTATTCCTGACCTGTCCATGTGTTCATACATGACTCAATTGTAGTACATGAAACCAGAGAAAGGAAGAACATTCATTTTGCCCCCTTTTAGCTTAGTGTCCCACCACTAGGCTTGAGCTGGCTTCTTCACTGGGCTTCTTCCCTGCCTGCCTTGTGCCCTTCAGTGTGGAGTGCCTGAGTATAGCCTGATATTGCCTGCTGCATCCATCCAGTGGGAGCAATTACTCTCCCAGGGAGCCGGAGCTGTGGGTTCACATCTTTTAAGATGTTCCATAGCTGGTACTTTGAATCTTTCAGGTCAATGCTTGAGTGGCATTTCTGTGTGGGCAAGTCATGCCACTGTTCATGTGTCTGAGGTAATTGGGTGGGGCCTCAATAGACCTTTCTACCTCTTCTCTGTATCTTCAAGAGTGTAGCTGGGGGACTGGGACCACCCTCCCAGGTTAGGTTTGCCTTTTGAGACTATCCAGTGCCATCAAGAAGACAACTGTCAGGCACTCCTGGAAAACATCTAAGTACCTGTAGGGTGAGAACATGTTGGAAAGCATAACTTGGTTGAACAAGCATTGAGCACTTAAATATTGCACAAGTATATCAGCTTCTGCAGCCAGTCCTAAGCCTCTGTGGATGTGGAGGGCTGAAAAGCAATGCCTTAAAGCTTCAGAAATGACAAATGGATATGTAAACAACATGCATTTATTTATGTAAAGAAACGTACCCTGCAGTATTCTCCACAGCATTCTCCACATCATTCACCGATTCTTTGTGAATGCTTGGTCTTTTAGTTCCTACAGATAGGTGTGTGGGGATAGCATCAGGTTCTCATGTGGATGCTTTATGGGAATGGGGCTGACCAGAGACAATACACATTGTAGAAGAACTGACACTTATATTTGAACCCCATAATTTTTTTTTGAGGTGGTGAAGAATACTGAATACTTGATCTGACTTAGGCCATGGAAAGCACCAGAAATCACAAACTATTTCTGTAAATTACAGCTGCAAAGCAATCGATGTCAGGTCTTGTCACCTAATAGGGACTTCGATTAGAACATCACAGGAGAAATTCTGTTCAGCATTTCTAGCTCTCTCTGACAGATACACAGACAAAAGGAAAAATCTGTTTCATTGCGCTCTAACGTTCAAAAAACCACACAGACCTATTGTGAGAGGTTTGGCACGTGGGGCAAGAATACACGTGTGTCCCATCTCCCTCTAGTTACAGGTTTTGAAAACATACCCCCTTCTAGCACTATTTTCATCTCCCCCTTGTTGAAGCTCTGATTTTGTATTTTCAGTGCAGATGACAGTAAGTTAATTCTGACAAACTCATTGACTTCAGCAGAACTACATCAGGAAGAAATTCGTCTCAATTTTTGAAAACATTCTTCTTGATGAAAAGTGGGGCTGCTGTTACTATGTATGACAAGGGCACCTACATTGTATAGTCAGAAGTAATAGTCCCTTACACCTCACAGCCATCAGCTGAAGAAATAGCTCTGTTGAGCCAGAATTAAGTGTACTTTGGGGAGTAGTAACCCACGGCTTCCTATCACTTAGGCTTTTAGGTAATGTTAGCTTCACATCAGCTTAGACTCACTCTTTTGTCCTCTGCAGCAAAGCCTCACTGTTCTTCAGCATCATCAGGACCTGAAATGTGTTATGTCTCTGCTTTATGTTGCTCCATGCTCCATAGATTTCACAGAGACTTTGTAGTTGTGGCAGTTATGGTCCTCATTTTTGCAATTCTACACTATTAATGTTTTGGGATTTTTTTTTTTATCTTTCAAGCCAGTTGCTTTAACCTTTAAATCAACACATAGAATTTAACTTCAGTGTTGCAGTGTTATGAAAATGGTCACCCATTGTTTAAGCAAGCAGCTTTCTCATTGATTCTTATTTTTACATTCCAGCTAAATGACAAACTCTTGATTACCCAAGGTAATTCACAAGAGAGCTGGGAGGACAAATGAGGAAATGCTTGGATAAAGGGAAAGCAGAGCTGCACAAAACCTCTGTAGGTTAGGATGTTCAGTAAGGTTGTAATGGAGAAATAAGTTATCAGTGACATAGGTTTCATCTCCAGTCTGAAAGACATCTTCTCCAGGGAAAGATCTGCAGCCCTTGGGGCAGGGTCTGAAGAGCAGCTTTGCATGCACCGTGTTGGAGGCTTGTTCTTTCTGCCTCTCCCTGCTTCCCCCAGAAGTGCATCCCAGATCTGCACTGGGCCCTGGTGTTACCCTTGTAGCCCTGGGACTTAATTACCATTTTTTCTTTTAAAAAAAAAAATTCTGCTCAAAATACTTGAGCTCATGAGGTCTGTGGTACAGCCTGGTGTTTGCTGGCATGGTGTTGTGGGCATGTGTTTTATCTGTTAGGATGCAGCTTAGGGCTTGCCGGGGCGTTTGAGGATACACAGGCTGCCAGATAGTTCTGGGAGGTGTCAGGATGCGGGTGAGGAGGACTTGAAAAGTCAGGGGAGTGAGAACTGTTGAAAGCTGTTGATGTGTCTGTGGTGCTGACTCAAACCTGCTTGGGAAAATCACCCACCAAATGTGTCTGTGGCTCTGCAGATTGGTGTGCCTGCCTGTACCAGGAACGTGCACAGCTCAGAATGCAGATAATTCAACTCAGATCCCTGGGAATGAAGTATAGTTTAAAAAAAAATAACAGAAAAATCATAAAAAAGAGTGAAAACAACTCCGTAACAGTGAAATAAAAACAGCTCAAAGAGCAGCCCATAGCATTATAGAGAGGATTACAGCGGCTCTGTGTCTGTTAGCTGGCTAAGCATTAGTGCCAGTGAGCACCATTTTCCTTCCACATTCCTCAGCCGTTTGGATTCAGCTAGGCAGAGCATTTGTGCTGTTGCTTCTAGATCTAAAATAGCACCATGTGATAGGCCACCAGCCTTTGCAGAGCAGCCACTGGCAGATACAGGCTCTACATGCATGAGGCGGTTGCTGGCTGAAGGGATCTCCGAGCTTTCCATCTACAGCTAGGGGGAAGAGGGGTAGCAGGAGGAGTGCTGGGTGCCAGCTGGACTGGCCGGTTCCCCAGGGGGTTGGGGCCAGCCTGTGGTGTCTTGGGGATTCTCCCATGACCTCTCAGGGACTTGTTTATTAAGCCGGGCTTCAAATGACCTTTTCTCACTTTGAAACTGAGGGAGATGTCTTAAAGCTGGCAGGTCACAGAATCACAGAATTATCAAGGTTGGAAAAGACCTAGAAGATCATCCAGTCCAACCATTCACCTATTACTACTAGCTCCCACTAAACCATATCCCTCAATACAACATCCAGTCTCGGAAGTTGTTTTGAAATTGCTGTGCTGGTTGCATTGGTATGCTTCCATTACTAATGGGATTAGAGGTGTTTTTAATTTTTTTTTAAGGAAAGGCCATGTAGATGCTGCCTTTTCCTCTCTTTTTTTTTTTTTTTTTTCCCCAGAGCTTTAATTGCCACTGTTTTAATTGCTACTATTATAAGTGCTGCAAATTAACTCCTGAGCCCTGCATATACAGTGAGACAATGTTAATGCTTTTACAAGTGCTGAACATCTCTACGTTTCTCTCTGACATTGGTTTTACCAATGCTGAAGGTACTCCCAATACCAGGCAGTATGGATGAGTTTGGTAAGATAGTTTAAAAAAAAATAGGCTGGCTCCTTTTTCTGAGGTCCAGTTTCAGTGGGATTTAGTTTTCTCAATACCTTTATCAATCTGAGCTGGGAAGGACTTGAAGGCAGGTCAGAAAGCCAAGGAATTTTCCAAGATTTTAAAATGAAAGGTACTGCTGTAGCACGTACCTGGAGATCAAACTCTCTTTTTTTCAATCGTATAAGGCAATTTTAGCTGCAGTAGAGATGGGTTTTTTTTAAAGCAGGATAAGGTAGAGAAAGTGATATCCAAAGTGCTTTTGGTTTGATTTCTACTACTAACGTGTCCTTTTACTGCTGCTGCAGACTCTGTAAAGTATTTAATCTGCAACCTCTTCAGAGATTTTCTCCTTTAGTGGCTCTTCTCAGACCAAGGTAACTTCCTGAGTATTCACGTGGGTCCAGGTGTGGAGCCCCTGGCTGACACTAAGGAGCTGTTTTCTACAATGATTCCATTTTCTCTGAGAGTCAAGCTATCATGAGATAGTGAAGTGTATCCCCCTGTGTCTCTGAGGCTTGTAAGCCCTTCAGCAGCAGCAGGCAGTGGGGGATGTGATGAAGCTTCGTTGGAGGTTTTGTTTTTCCCAGAGAATCCTTCGTATCTGGCTGCTGAGTGGAGCCACCAAGCAGCCCTGACAGTTCTCTTCTGTTCGATGTCTGTCTCATTTCTGAGCCATGTAGGAGTTTGCAAAGGCAGATTAATATTTAATGTACCTGGAGGCTTTGATCTTTCAGTTGAAGCCTGCGTACATCTAAAACCTCATAAAATGCAACCAGAGGAAGTGATACTGCCTTTTTATTCACTAATGCAGAGTCTAGAGCACCCTCCTTATTTCAGTTCCTCCTTCTGTCTCGGGCCATTTCATTCACCTCTCCAACTCATCTGTCGAGAATCCTTATCGCCAGTCTGCTGGGTGTTCATGCTCAAACTGCCCAACTTCCAGGTGTTCAGTTGTGTATCTGAATCACTTGCCTTCAAAGCCTCTTTGATCTTCTTCTGGATTCTGAATTGCCCCTGCTACAAAGAAAAGGTGGAATGCCCTGCCCGTGGTGTCCTACAGGCTGATGGCCAGGTGCTTTCCTGTGCTTTTGGGGTGAGAGCTTCAGGTTGAGGCAGGCAGGACTGATGCCCTCGGCTCAGCCCACAGAGCAGCAGTGTGGCTGTTGTCCAGGATCTTCCCACTCCCTGTCTCTCAAAGGTGGCCACTACTGAGGATTAAACACCTCTGTTCAGGTTCAGACTTCCAGGCACAAGTCTCTGCCATGTTCTCCTGGCTGGCCAAGGCACCAACAACCACTCACTGCTTTCCCGTGTGGCAAGCATTGCTCCCTAACTTGGCATGACACAGCCTGTTCTTAACCATGGCCCCCCTCACTTTCTAGTCTACCAGCATTGACTATTCAAGTGCCAAGCCTGGCCCTTAGAAGCCTTTGAAGGGAAGACCTGGAGCAACAGAGGAACACCCTTTGCCTTAACTTCCTGGCTTTGTGTTGTTGCTCCTTCTTGTTGTCTATTGTAAATCATGAACTTTGTAAAAAGAGGCAGAAGTGTCCACCATGGATACTATGAGATCTTCTAGGCCACAAAGTACACCAGGTCTGGCCTGGTTTCTAGTAGTCCACGAGGTCTCTATGCATAGGCAAAGGAAGCAGTAGCTCAAGACAGAAGAGGTCAACAAATGTTTTCCTGTTGGTTTTGTCTGTTAGAGCCCTAGGTTACTTCATGGCAGTAAGAGCTTTACATCCAAATTCCTTCACTACTGTCTCTTTCAACTATTGCCGTTCTCTATGTCCACCTTTATGCTGTGTCTTTCATTCTGGCTCTGGTTCCTCACCCTTGCGTGGCAAAAATGAATTTCACCTGCACTCTTGAGAAGCCTTGAGTGATGCTGCTGCAATTGTGGAAAAACGTAATATGGCCTAACTATTAGAGCAGCCAAGGTTTGTACTTCTGTGGGTTTCTGTACTCCTAGCAATACCTGAGCTTGGTATTATAAAGCTGATTCAGATGTATATATGAGCTGCAGCTGTTTGAGTTGTGGTAACATGAGGAAAATGTGGGGAACTGAGCGTTCTTGAAGGGGGAAAAAATAATTGTAAGCATCTGTATGTCAGTGAATGGTGTCCCTCTTGGACCTGCACCTAAGCTATGAGGGAAGGCTTTGTAAATGGTGCTAGTCCTTAGAAGGCTGACTGGGGTGTTGGTGAGAGTACAAGATGTATCTCTTGTAAG
This sequence comes from Porphyrio hochstetteri, assembly GCA_020800305.1. Taxonomy (NCBI): domain Eukaryota; kingdom Metazoa; phylum Chordata; class Aves; order Gruiformes; family Rallidae; genus Porphyrio; species Porphyrio hochstetteri. The sequence continues at coordinate 106,754,161 of CM036907.1, forward strand.
ATCGTCTATATCGTCATCTGGTAGACTAAAAGGTAATAGGAAATTGAAGCAGAGACCTTGGAAAGAAAATTGTTACACTGCAGCTTAGTGGAAGCTCCCTTTTCTTATTCCACACTCTCCTGGCTTTTCTTCCTTGTTGGCAAAGTTTGCCTGTGATGTAATTCATGCCTGTCCTGTTACAGGAGCAGGGCATGATGTGGCTGTGAAAATCCCCAGGTAGTCCCTGTTCCTCCCTTGCTCCATGGGAGGATTACCCAGCACCAGTGGTTTTTCCCTCGGGTTTCCTGCCCCATTGTAGCCTGTTACTATGACTGTATCCACATCCCTTCACCCAAGAGATCTTCCCAGGTCCAAGCATTTTTCAGGCAAGGTCCTCCTGCCGCACCTCCTTCTCCTTTGGAAGAAAAGCTGGGGAAGAGGTTTGGGTCAGAGTGGGCTCACAGCATAACCTGTCTGTGCCCCAAATCTGGATGATCAGTGAGAACTTGGTGGGGTGTGTTGTGGAGCACCCCTGCGTAACAGTGTGGAAGTAGCATCAGATGGTGTGGTGAGGGCATTTTGAGAGAGATCAGCCTGTCCTGTAACTCATGCCATACCCTCACCACATGAGAAGGGAGACAAAATCTGCTCCCATCTGACCCCCACGCTGCAGTCTATTCATTTTATCTTGTCGAGGATAATGGAAGCACAGACTGGACAGCAATTCAGAGGGATAATTTATTCCCCCAATTCCAATGTCATCTACTTAATCTTGCAGCTAAGTCATCTATTAAACATACCAGAGTTGATGGTGGAATTTAAAATCAGCGCAAGGCTTTCTAACAGCATAGACAAACACGAATTTTGCTGCTGGTGAAGGGCAGCCTGCCATCCTCGTCTGCCATTCTCTTCCTCCATCCTTTAAGTTTTGGTATCTGCTTCACCAGCTCATTTTTACCCTGAAGTTCATTATTATCCTGTCCCTGCTGAAGGGCAGTTATCCTTTCAGGTTATCCCCAAAATAACAGGTCCACCCCCAGCGTGTTGAGACACACAGTCCCATATACTGTCCCCACACCTGCCCCTCATTGTACTTGGCTTATTTTTGAAGGGAATCAGGGAGTGGAGAGTAATATAGCCCAATCTTCTTGCTTTGTTTGTAAAATGCACATCTGTGTTGTGGCAACAAAAGATGATATACAGGTACTTTCTCTTGAAGCCCTAATATGACTTCCAGCTTCTTTGTGTAGTACAGAACCTTGGTGAAAGGACTAGAAAAACATATCAGAAGTACATAAATAACACTTTTGTCAAAGGGTATTTCTACAGACCCCCTAAATAGTGGCTTTTGATGGTCCATTCACACAAACTCCATCTCTGTACTGCTTTTTTCTGAAAGACCTCTTCACAGCCTCATATCAGGCAAGCCATTTCACTTGTAGGCTTAAACAAGGGTATGTTTCAGAGATGGATCTTCTCAGGATTTATTGAAGACTCTGATGTAACTTCATTGCACGATATGGTGAAATATTATCTGCCTTCCACCCTCAATGAGTTACGTGAGGGCTATTGTATTGGACAATTTGCTGGGTACAATTTCAGTGCTCAGGTGGATGGGAAGTGAAATTTCAGGCCTTTAGGTCAGTCTCATCTCTACCAAATTGCCTCTTTAGAGCAGCATGCACTCTCACTAAGGGGCAACTGAGTACTAACATCTTTCTGTGCAAGCCCCTGTACTATATTTGCTCCTTTGACTTTTCCAGATCCTCCAATGAGAAATCATCAACCCAGAATTGCTTATTGTTAGCATTGCTTAATCTGCTACTCCTTAACTAAATTTCTTCTGAACTTTATCTAAAAGCAAAACAAGCTGCTGAATGCGCTGCTGCTGCATGTTTCATGTGTGTCTGTGGAATTTACAACCTGCTCAGAGGACCTGCATGTGTTCTTCTCATACTGTGTGGGTTATGGCATGCAAAAATATATTGTATTTGTAGTAGGATGCTGCATATGTTCAGAAACTGTTGAGAGTCCTTGGAATTCTTATAACTGTTTATTCATTCTTTTGTTTAGGAGTCAGTGACCTGTAAGTGCTCATTATGAAGAGAGATCTGGTTTTCTTGGTGACTCTAATTAGCCTTGCCTTCCTGTCACTGCTAAGGTCTGGATATCCTCAACATATTGCAGAGGAGTCCTGCTCTGTTCAAATTCTTGTTCCTGGCCTCAAAGGTAATGTGGAAGTCTACTCCATCGTTCAAACACTAATCCTTTCTTTCTAACAGGCTCATTTGCACCACTGACTGTTCCTAACAGAGACAAGAAAGGTGCCTTTCGTTTGTCCTCTTATTTGTCCAATTTGTAGCCTCCTTAAAAATGGAGTTTTAAGGTTTGTAAGATGAACTTAAGTCTGTTAAAATGCATACGGTTCAGAGAAGGCATGACAGAGTTTCCCAGACTTGTTCCTGACCACTAATGTTATCAAGTACAAACCTGGGCTTTATCCAGTTGCCCGAAGACTGAGGTATGGATTTCAGGTGCTGACTGACTGATTCAAGAGGGGAAGGTTTGTTCTGTTGTTCTTGTGGTTAAATTATGAGCACAGCCTGGCCACAGGTTTGTCCATGGTATAAACTGCCCTCTCTGGATGTTGCCCAGTTTGGATATGGTTGCCCTGTGCTGGAAGCAAGAGAATTGGGCTGTAGGGATGTGGGTAGTGCTTGGCCAGTTGGCTTCAGCACCAAAAACGCTCTTCTGTTTTGTTCATTATTATTATTATAGATGCAGCTTGGGATGCCTGTACTGAACCAAAATCCGTATGCTTTTATTTTACTTCAACTAGTGGCCTTTTTAGTCTTAATGCTGTTTATACCTACAGATAGTTAGAAAGAACAACACTATATCCAGGTCTTCTGAGCTTTGACTAAGCCTTAATATTGTTTGAGTTGTTTGATATATTTGCTGTGAAACTTGCATAGGATAGTGTTAATGATGTGATTCACAGAGAGGATATAAATATAATTTATATTATAAATTAAATATATGTTGACTAAAGTTACCCAGAAGAGCAGTCAGAGGGTCATACTCCATGGAACTGGGGAACAAAGCTTTGAAATGTTTTTTCATTGTAAAGAAGTTGTCAGGCTTTGACAAGTTTTGTAGCTTCTTTGCCTTAGTTTCCTTATTTGTGTAATCAGTCAAAATTAACATCTGTGATTACCATTTTTATGAAAGGACTGTTATTATATGCAACATAGTTTTTTTAGAAGGTATAAACAGAGCAGGACCCTGGCCCTCTGTCAGAAGGTGATCCTGAGCCAGGAAGCAACAGAGAGGCCTGAAAACCATCATGTTTTAATGATTTCAGTCCGATTCATGAGATGCAAGCCTTGAAAAGTGAGAGAGATTGATGTACAAATTCAGTGAAGCACAAAATGGCCTGATACAGCCCTAGTTAATGTGAAATCCCTAAAAAGCTATCAGTGCTCCAGCTACGCTGCCAGGGGGACTGGCTCAGAGAATTGGTAATGAGATACTGCTGTCCCTCACTGGCACAACTCCAACCCATTTCGGTGGCCAAGGCTTCTTTTAAACCGAGCATATATGTGGCCGTGTGCCCAAATTTCAGCTCCCACGCAGTGGGACTTGCTCACTGCTGCTTTTAGATCTGCCCCATCTTCTCCTCTGCTGAGCTGCTGGCAACATCTCCAGTGCTGGAGGAACAGAGCCCCACAGTGCTGCTGGGCACAAGCCTGTTGGGATTTGGGGAAAGTGGAAGAACTGAGAGAGACCATAGGATGTGTGGAAGAGAAAAAATAGCAGGAGAGAGTTAAGCCTAAGAGGTGGTGCAGAAAGTGAAGCCCAAATGGAATGGTGAAGGAGAGATACACCAGGGAAAAGTACCCAGAAGTGGGGGAGTGTAGTGGGGAAATTGTAGAAGAACAGGAAGAGATAAAGGGAAAAGGGCACAAAGAATGAGACTGAGTGGAGACGCTGGAAACTGAAAAAAAGAAAAGCAATAAGAAAATGACACAAAGCCAATTAGGACCCTGCAGAATAAAAGGAGGAATCGGAAGGGGGATGAGATGAGAATGGAGGTAGAAATGGAAGATGAAGAAAGCCAGCAAAGACACCAAGAATAGAAAAAGGCACAAATGAGTTTAAGGTCAGCAGCGTAGGTCTTAGGGACTGATTTCTATATTTTTTTTTTTATAACCTTAACAGTATAAAGGAGTAAGATGAAATGTGAAAGGGAAAAATATCGCATCTCTGAGAATCCAGACAGCAGACTGATTCATGGTTTAGAAAGCTGACAATATTAGTAATGGGAAAAGTGTGTTGTGTGTGAAGAAGGGATGGATGATAAAGCCCGACTACATCGCTCGCTCATATTCTGCCTAAATTCCCTTCCCTTTTGATAGGCATGTGAGATTGAAGCTGCTAATATTGTGGAGAAAAAAAAAAATAACATGGATCAATCCTTCAAAGCTTAAATTCTCAGTTTGCCACTTTGCTTTGTCTTCCTTCTAGAATCAAAAGCAGGAATTGTCTTAATAGTCTCAGTGGTATACAATACATAAAAAGTTGATGCTACATAAATAAAATAAAACCAATTTTTTTTTCTCCCACACTTGATGTGTCTACTCACACAGGGAATATGAGTAATGGAAGAAAGTTATCACCAGCCAAGGAATGCTTAATAGTTCACATAGTTAATATTTGGTATGCTATTTTTGTTATAGTAGAGGGTACAGCTCAGGGTAGGCAGGATGCAAACATCATCAGAGACAAATTCTGTCTTAAAGAATTCACAAAAGGAGGTGAGTCAACAGCAATTAAGATGTATCATCTGAATTATGAAAGATCTCTCAGACCTGACAGAAGAGGAAGCTTGTAGTAGTGTCCGGGTTGTGCCTGACACCTGTGATACTGCTGCAGCTCAGTTTGGTACCACGGCTAAATGTCTTTTGGGGGTGTGGGTCATTGCAACACTGTGGAGCACTGCTAGGCAAGGTCTGTCCCCGTCCCACTGGTGTGTTCAAGAGCTGCATTGTGCTGTGGAGAAATGTAGGAATGTGGTAGGGCTGGAGCAAAGAGCTAGGGAGGGATGGAGAGGAGACTGAGCAGGAGCAAAGGGACTGTGGCTGGTAGAGGAGGCCATGCCAGAGTCACCAGGTAGGGACTATGATGTGCTGATCCCAGCCTCCTTCCAAAGGGACTGGGTGTAAATGTGTGGCAGAGGGGCTGGAAGCCAGGAGCTGACACAGAGTTGTCTTACTCTAAGTTAATTTGTTTGGGTTTTTCCTAATTCAGGAAGCAGAAGTTAAAAGCTAGTGTTAATTTCATAGAATCACAGAATGGTTTGGGTTGGAAGGGACCTCGAAGATCGCCTAGTTCCAACCGCCTTGCCATGGGCAGGGATGACCTTCACTAGATCAGGTTGCCCGAAGCCTCATCCAACGTGGCCTTGCACACATCCAGGGATGGGGCTTCTACAACGTCTCTGGGTAATGTGTTCCAGTGTCTCACCGCCCTCATAGTAGAGAATTTCTTCCTAACATCTAATCTAAACCTACCCTCTTTCAGCTTGAGGCCAGTCCCCCTTACCCTATCACTCCCTGGTGAACCTCTCCCACTTTCCTGGAGGACCCCAGACAACAAGCCCAACTCTTGCAGCCTGTCTTCATAGGAGCAGTGCTCCAACCCCCTGATAATCTTCATGGCCCTCCTCTGGACTCACTCCAACAGATCTGTGTCCTTCCTGTACTGGGGACCCCAGAACTGGATGCAGCACTCCAGGTGGGGTCTCACAGGACCAGAATAGAGGGGCAGAATAACCTCTCTTGACCTGCTGGCCATGCTGTTCTTGATGCAGCTCAGGACACAGTTTGTCTTCTGAGCTGCTAGTGCATCATCAACCCGGAGTCCTTTTCTTCAGGGCTGCTCTCAATTCATTCTCTGCCCAGCCTATAGTTGTGCTTGGGATTGCCCTGACCCAGATGCAGGAACTTGCACTTGGCCTTGTTGAACTTCATGCAGTTCGCATGGGCCCATCTCTCCATTCTGTCAAGGTCATTCTGGATGGCATCCCTTCCCTCCAGCATGTCGATCTCACTACACAGCTTGGTGTCATCGTCAAACTTGCTGAGAGTGCACTCGATCCCCCTATCCATGTCATCAACAAAGATACTGAACAGAAAACTGCTTTGTTGCCCATGAGGCCTGCCCAGGCTTTGCTTTCTCAGCTTGCACAGTGCTCAGGATATACGCAACAAAAATAAGGACATAAACACAGCAAAGCTGAACTGGACCACTGATCAGTCCCTCTTGGTCAAGGTCCGGCTGCTTAAAAACAGCTGATGACAAAAAATGCAGAGTGGTCTGTAGCTGGGCCTGTAATGGGATAATCTCCTCCCAGGGAAAGTTTCTTAAACACCCACACTAAGGAATGCAGTGTCATCTTATTATAGGAATAAATGCAGGCAAGTGTAATGGCCTGAAGCAAGAGTGATCTATTTTATTGATCCCTAATGCACAGCTTTCACTCTGAAGAACGTCTAAAGCAATAGGCTGTAATAGCCTGCTCTCAGCCTCCAGAGAGCAGGGAAAAGTCATTGTCAGGATTTATCTTTGGGAAGCAAAGAACTCATAACCAGCCCTGAGGGGGGAAAGGCAATCATACAAAGCCTATTGGTTACCCGATAATAAAAAAAGCGACGTTCCCAAATGTGCCAAATAATAGCCTGTTTCATACTAACAGTATTATTCACCGGGGATTATGTGAAGTTTGTCCTCATTAAGGTCAGAGAATGGCCTATTTTTGCATGTCTGAAGGCAGGAAAGATGGTCTGAAGCCTGCTGGCAGCCTGAAGAAGGAAAATATAACAGATGGAGGGCCAAGTTCAGCTCAGAACCACCTATGTCTACATTAAGGAGAGAGAGAGAAAGCTGGAGGCTGCATGTTTGAAACATGCCATGTAGTGGCTTGTTTTTAAGTGTCATCTCTACCTTTCCTCTCTGAACCATAGCTGCCAGCTACGCCAGAGAGCAGAGCTTGAGGGGTGCATGATAACCATTGACTTCCCTGCTGTGGTGCTCCCCTCATCTTCCTGGAGAGCAGCTGATATTCACTGTCCTCTGCAGAAATACAGCATTGGTGCATCAGGTGTGTTGTGGTAGCTGTGGCTTTAGTTCCTGGCATTTTATTTTCTGTGGAAGACATAGAACTTTATTCTCCTCCATATAAGCTTCTTCTGTAAAGGTGGCTATGTAAAGATTATTTAAACTTCTATTTGTTTAAGAGATTTTAATTGTGTGTCAATGGCAAACTACAGTAGTATTACAATAGTAGGGGATGAAATAAGCTAACCACACCCTAATTTCTAATGAAAGACACCAGAGAGGCAAACATTTACAGAAACCATTGTTTAATTAAGCTGAATATCATAATGCCCCATGTGTATGTAAGTACAGTGCACAGTGGTTCATGCCACAGAGAGGAAAAGGCATAGTATATAACTGAGAATATGGATTAGGAGATACTCTTTCTTTTTTAAGAATGATCCTATAAATGACAGATGTGTCAGTGCTTTTCTGTAGTCTTCCTGTAAGCCTGACCCATCCTTACTCCATAAATAGCATAACCCTTTTTCTTTTTTTTAAATTTGAGTTTATAGTTAAACCATTCTTACTTGAGACTTATGCACATCCTTTGCAAATGCTCAAGAAGTATTTGGTGAACACAGGCCCAGATGTTATGTACCAAGTTGGGGCTTAATTCTGAAGCTTCTACTGAAATGAATTGCGTTGTTGGGCTTTTTGGAGGTTGATGATATGAGTAACATCCACAAAACTAGATCCACTCTGTGAGACTTCAGTAATGCATTGATTCTGGTTTAGTCTGTGTCTAGGCTGATTGCAGAAAACCATTCTCTATGCATAAAGCAAAGCTGTTAAGTCAGATCATATCTGTTACAGTAGGGTGTTATTTTCACTGGGAAGAATGGCACTCTTTTCACTGCCACCAACAGAAAATAGCCCTGGTTTAATATGATTTTGTCTTTTTGTTTCCTTTTGTATCAACAGGGGAGGCTGGAGAAAAGGGGGAGAAAGGTGCTCCAGGTCGTCCTGGCAGAGTTGGGCCTCCAGGAGAGAAAGGTAACTTTGTTAAAGAAGGTGTTTTGAAAGTCATTCCTGACCAAATGCTGCCTTTTCTTGTGAGGTGATGATGATGAAGATCCTCTCTTGCTTTTCTGGGTGACCAAACTGTCCCTGGTCATTTTTGTGTACTATCGTGTTTTAACCCTGGGAGGCAGCACAGCCCTACACAGCCACATGCTCACTCCTGCCCCAGTGGGATGGGGAGAGAATCAGAAAGGTAAAAGTGAGAAAACTTGTGGAATGAGACTAAGTCAGTTTAATAGGTAAAGTTTAGATAGGTAAAGGTCAGTTTAATAGGTGAAGCCAAAGCTACACAGGCAAGCAAAGCAAACCAAGGAATTGAGGTACTTAGAGATACGGTTTAGCAGAGAACAGGTTGGACTTGATGATCTTAAAGGTTTTAACCTAGTGGTTCTGTGAATTCCATCACCACTTCCCATGGGCAGGCAAGTGTTCAGCTATCTCCAGGAAAGCAGGGCTCCATCACATTTAATGGTTAATTGGGAAGACAAATGCCGTCACTTTGGAACACCACCACCCTCTTCCTTCCTCTTTCCCCAGCTCCTTGTATGCTGAGCATGATGCCATATGGTATGGGATACCCTTTGTATGCTGGGGGTCAGCTGCCCTGGTTGTGTCTCCTCCCAACTCCTTGTGCACCCCCAGCCATCCCGCTGGTGGGGTGATGTGAGAAGAAGAAAAGGCCTTGGCCCTGTGGCTCAGCAGTGACTGAAACATCCCTGTGTTAGCAACATGGATTTCACCACAAATCCAAAATATAGCACCCTACCAGGAACTATGAAGAAAATTAACTCTATCCTAGCCAAAACCAGTACAACCATATGCATTAATTTGTAGACCAGCTTTTGCTGATTCATTTTTGGGGAAAAAAATATTTACTGATTTTTCTAGAAAGGTTTCTGTGAAGAAAGTCATCGTAATGTCTTCTTTGTGATTGCCTTCTGCAAGTGAAAATCTCATATTGGATCAAAGGTAAAAAATCACGAGGCTCAATTTTCTTCTTTTCTTTTGTTTTTAAATATGAACATTTGCAATATCTTAACTAAAAACATTGATGGAAAGCAGTAAATTATAATAAGCAGAGATGGCCATGAGTAATTCCACATTTTTTGGATTACAGTTCAGTAATACTTATGGAAAATGGTGGTAACACTGTTTGTTTTGTAGTTCAAAAATATTTGGAGCTCTTAAGAGGAATGGTGCTCAATAATGTTTAGTTCTGCAGCTGAGAGAAACATGGCACTTCTGTCTTGCAAGAAACTGTCTTTTCACCTTTGTTTTTCTCCTGAAATGAGGAGGAAATTTGACCTTCCAGGTGATGCACATCAGGAGTAGCCAAAACCTTTTATTTCAATATTGAAATTAAATATTTGACATTCCTACAATCAGAATGGAGAAATGAGTTTTTACTGAACTGAATTTACAAGCTTCCTTTCAAAGCAATTGCAGTGGTAATTTATACTTCCTTATGATGATGCATGATCCATTATGTAGTTCTTTTGGGCAATTACAAGGGTCTGATACCTGCAGTTTTCCCTGGGACCAAAATCCATAGCTAGAACTCTTTCCCCTACAGGGCACTGAAAAATTTATAGCTCTCATGAGGGCGGTGTGTGTTCAGTCAATATATCTCCCTTATGGAGATGTAACCTTCAAGGATGACTCTTACAAAAAATACTGGAAACTAAAATTTCAACTCTTGCAAGGTAATGCAGCATGAAGAGAAGTTAAAGTACCACAGAATAATTTGGGTTAAAAGGTCATAAAGAGCTCATCTAGTCCAATCTCCTGCTTAAAACTGGGCAGACTTCAAATTCACATCAGGTAGCTCAGGGTCTTGTCCAGCAGACTTTTGAAAATCTCTAAGAATGGAGATTCCATGATCTGTCTGTCTCCACTGTCATCATGAAAGACCTTTTCCTTAGGGACAACAAAAGTTTTTCTTGTAACTTGTGATTGTTGTCTCTTGTCCTTTCACTGTGTGTCTCTGTGAAGAGAAGGCTGGATCTTCTCTACAAAAAGCTTGTAGGTAGTGGCAGACTGCAGTTAGGTCCCCCCCCATTACCATTCTCTGCTCTAGGATAAATAAAACCATCTTCCTCAGCTGCCCCATCTTTGAAAGTGTTCATGGCCAGGTTGTATGGGACTTTGGGCAACCTGGTCCAGTGAAGGGTGTCCCTGCCCATGGCAGGGGGGTTGGAACTTGATGATCTTTGAGGTCCCTTCCAGCCCTAACCATTCTATGAATCTATGACTCCAATTTACTTCTCTTGTGTGAGGGCAGAAAAATCACTGGGTCCTGTTATACATGCAAAGGTATTTTTTTAGCCAGCCATTGGCCAGTCTTCATCAGTGTATCACAGGTGAGGAATTAGCATCTGGCTGAACTCATGATATTCCTGTCAACACATTCCTGCAGCTTGTCAAGCTCCTTCTGAGTGGCACTGCTGCCCTCCAGTGCACCAGCTATTCCTGCCAGCATGATACTTCAGACACAGAGGATCCTTCCACTTCTTCCTTCCTGTCACTGATGAAAGACTGGTTCCTGAGGAATGGCACTCATTATCAGCTGCTGCTGAGACCTCAGCAGCTTTACAACAAAATCAGCTACCCCTCTGAGCACCCTTGAATGCCTTCAAGCCAGTGCCATGGACCTGTGTATATCCAGGTTAAATAGTCCCTAACTCAGTTGTCTTCTACCAAGAATAGCATGTCCTTCACAACCTTTCAGTCTCCTGACCTTTTGATCTCTCATTAACCTCCACAGACAGTGTGTAGTGCCCAGACCTGAAGTCAAGCTCATGTATAAATACTTTTCTGGGCTCTCAAGCTGAATGAGACTCAACTATATATTCTCTTCCAGTAGTCCAAGTGTTTTCCTGTTTGTTATCCAGAAGCTGGAACTTTGAGGCAAAAATAAAATACAAAAATATTCCTCAGAAAAATCTTGTGAGCCACTAACACTGAAATAGTCAACTTCTTTTCTTCATATTTGTTTGTTCGTCTTGTCTATGGAGGGGTAAGAACTTAATTGTTAATCTTATTTGAAGGTTGATAATTTGCTCCTGATGTTCTCAGAAATAGCCAGTACATCACCTTTTTCCTGGACAGATCATCAAATATCCACTCGTGACCTCCTATTGGCCTTGCTTTTTTGCTGGTGTTGATCTCTTGATGAGCATAAACCACTCATGTCCTTTAAAGTGTTTGCCAAGTATCTTAAGTTCTCATTTGGTGTAAAGCTTAGACCTGTGAGCCAGGTACATAACACTTGGCTTAGTGGATAATGAGACGTGGATAAAATGGTTGCCTTGCTTTGCATTTGCCTCTTTCTAAGAGCAGGTGTGGATGATCACAGCGGCCCAGGTTCTGTGCCGTTGTCTGTTAAACTGCAGTCACTGTGTTATCACGTGTCTGACCCTCTGTATTTCTGTTGAAGCCTGATAATTGTTGTCTTGTTGGGCCAATATTTGGTTCCTTCTTGATGTAAGCTGCTAAATTTCATTGTATTTTTCTGCTATGTAACTGATCGTTTACATGAGGGAGAAATTGTAATTCCTCTGCAAAATTTGTACAGTTTTCTACTCTTGCTGTTAATTCTCATTATCAGAATCGCAATAATCTTTATTTTCTTTCCCCTTTGTTTGTTTCATTTCTCAAGCAAGTTCATTCTAAGAAAATGTGCTTTGACCTCCTTAGGAATGTAATAATTAGTGAATAAATAATTTACAAAAAGAAATTGTTTTCTTATGGTATATTTGACCTGAAATGAAGACCTCAGTGCTGCAAATGTTTTTATCATAACCTTTCCTCATGATATTTTCAGATTTTAGTAGTTCAGAAACTGATAATCATTAAAACTTTCTGGACCTTACCTGAAATAAATCTGTTTCTGAGTGTCCTGATGTTTCAGGGTGACATCAGACAACCTGATGCCTTTGGGCACTGATTAAGGTTAAATTCCACTTACTTTTCCTCATTGCTTTTAATTAATTGTATAGGTCAATTATGATGCATAGCATGTCAGCAGAATATAAAACTGCATTGGCCTTATGTAAAGCACAGAACGCTGAATCAAGTACAATAGCTGATTCAGATGAAAGTAGCAGGTACAGCAGTGCACGTTTTGGGGGGTGAAGGTAATAGATGTAACTTTCCCTGCTTGCACCGATTGCTGTACTCTATGCTCCCCTGTCAGGAGTGAACTCAGTTATTTAACTGAATCATGATCCAATCTGTGAGGCCACAACTTCCACATACACAACTTCCACACAGGTATTTCAGTAGCAGAACAATGCTGTGAATATTCCCAGAGTAACATGGATTTTTCTTATGGCAATCAAAATAAGGAGGAGAGGGTGAATTTAATATTGGAATGCATAATCAAAGGAACAGTACATTGAAAATGTCTCCTTCAAGACATTTTATTTTTCTTAAAGCCATAACCATTTGAAAATATATTATTTTAATATTTTAATTCCAGCCTTTTTACTTAATTATAATGGTATGCGAAACAGAGTCACATGCTGTTCTTAGGCTTGAAACGCTGCTGTCCCTACCTTTGCAGTGTTAGCACAGGGATTTTGGTTTTTGCCTATTAGCACTTTCCCAGGCAATTCTTGGGCACATTTGGGAGCTAACATGATGAGCAGTTTGCAAGTGATTATCTTGGCTTGAAGAGTAAGACAATTTAATATCACGGAGTGTACCGTTCTTGTCCACCTGGTTCCCATTGCCAGGGAACAGTCCCAGGCATTTAGTTTACGAGTACAGGCATAGCCTCTTAGCTAGGAGAGAAGACTCATTAATTTAACTGGATTGGAGCCAGAGTGCTCAGTCATTTGTATAATCAAATGCTAAAGAGAGGTAATAATATCTTAATTTATATTTTAGTATTACTGATTGCTCATTAATATGTAATCAATCAATCCTTTACATTTCTGAGTCAACTTTTAGATTAATTTATTGCTCGCTAAGGAGTGCTGCAGGCAGGATTCCATATAAAAGTCCTGACATTGACAGTTGTGGATTCACAAAGAGAGTATCTGGTTCAAAACTGTCTTGCAGTTCCACCCAAACTCAATAGGATTTTGAGAAAATCCATGCTAAACTCAGTGGACAAAAAGATGGCAGATGGGCTTCAGCATAAATAAATATATTGCCTAGGGACATTATGAATGCATAATTTAATCCATCCTGCAGGATGCCAAAAACCAGAACTGTCACTTAAAACACAAGAAATGCTCTGAAGTCATTAGCAGAAACCCCAAAGCCTCAAAACATTGCCCATCATCAGAAAAGATAGCAAGGACAAAACAGGAAGCTGATTTTTGCAGCTGAATTTGCTCTGTCTAAAAGCCTGACATGCACTGTCTCAAGTAATGAGCATGGGTCTGGCCTCTGTCTCTCAAGAAGGACGTAAGAGGTTAGAGAGGGTCACCAGAAATGTGAAGAAGATGAAGGAGCTGCCTCATAAGGAAAAGCTAGACAGTAAGAGACTTTTGCATCTGTACAGAGTAGTCTGAAGAGGATATGAATGATTACAGGATCACCAGATCCCATCAGATCTGAACTAGGAAGCACTCACTGAACTGATTCAGCAACTCCATCTGCAACAGACTGGAGACAGTGGCTGGGCTTCTATGATTGGCCAGCAGGTCAAAGGAGGTGATCCTCCCCCTCTACTCTGCCCTGGTCAGGCCCCACCTGGAGTATTGTGTCCAGTTCTGGGCTCCCTGGTATAAAAAAGACAGGGATCTCCTGGAGAGAGTCCAGAGAAGGGCTACGAAGATGATTAAGGGCCTGGAACAGCTCCCGTATGAGGAAAGGCTGAGTGAGCTGGGGCTGTTCAGCCTGGAGAAAAGAAGACTGAGAGGGGACCTAATTAATGTTTATAAATATCTTAAGTATGGGATGCAGGGGGAATTGGCCAACCCCTTTTCAGTCATCTGTGGAGATAGGACAAGGGGCAATGGCTGTAAACTGGAGCACAGGAAATTCTGCACCAACATGCAGAAGAACTTTTACACAGTGAGGGTGACAGAGCCCTGGGACAGGCTGCCCAGGGAGGTGGTGGAGTCTCCTTCTCTGGAGATATTCAAGACTCGTCTGGACGCCTATCTGAGCAATATGAGTTAGGGAGCTTTGGCAGGGGGGTTGGACCTGATGATCTCTCGAGGTCCCTTCCAACCCCTATGATTCTATGATCTCCCTGTATCTCACCTTCTGCTGCCACTGTACAAGTCAAAGACTTGTGCTGAAGGTATCACTGCTCTGAACAAGTTTGATGTTATATTGTTAATGTAATTCTGGAAAGATAACGTGCTCTGTAAAGGCAGTTACTTGTGTTTATGTCCAGCTGAATATAAATTCCATCATTCAGGAAGGGATCATACTATTTCCATTTCTTTTGAATGTATTTTCATGCTGCCTTCCTAATGGGATTTTTTCTTGCTGTCTGTAGTTTCCTTTGATAATTTTCTAGCCTTTCTGATTTCTAGTCAGCATGGATTTGTAGTAGTTTCCTCTTTTTTCTCCCTCCTGTTTGTAATGTAAAGCTTATAAAGATTCACTTTGTCATTAAGATACCTGTCTAGTATGAGTGGGATGGATTGCTACTGAGAGGTGTTTATTTCCCCCATTGACTACCAAGGGAACTTAGATAAATAGCTTGGACTAAACCCCTAACTTTCAGGTGGCTAATGCTGGATGGAATTAATTTGCCCCTGTTACATAAAATGCCACCTGGAATTATCCATTGTTCATTCATATAAGATGCAACTGTGTTGTAACCACTGCTCCCTATCCAATCACCAACCTTCAGTGGTGCAGACAATTCCATTTATTTAGCCTAAAGCAGTCCCTAGTCCACTGGTGTATTCAGTATTTTCTGATTTCCAGTTTCCAGTAGCTTTAAAAAGTTACGTGTCCGGAATGTAGATTGCTACCATACTATAACATTGGTATATCCTTTAAAAATATTGTTCTCATTCAAGTCAGGGTAAATGTTTGCATTGGGAATACTGACTGCTGCAGGACTAAGTAGGTACACTGTGGGAAAGACATTGTAAGCTTGGTATATATCTTGGATTAATTTTCTAAGTATCGTCTTCAGATTGCTGTCAAAGATGGCACTAGAGCCAAGAGACTTTTGGTCTGGTTTGGCACACTTCTACTTTCCTTATTAGGTAGGTGTCCATGATGTCCAGTATGCCAAATCATGAAGAATTTCTATCCAATTTGTCTTCAAATCCTTCAATATAGGAAGTAAGCTGCTGTTCACTTGCCTTTCACGATTCAATTATCTTTGTCTGTGACATGGTGAATTTGTGTTTCTGCTGGATTTGTCTTTTTACAGAATCACAGAGTTGTTTGGGTTGGGAGAGACCCTAGTTCCAGCCCCCTGCCATGGGCAAGGACACCCTCCACTAGCCCAGGTTGCCCAAAGCTCCATCCAACCTGGCCTTGAACACTGCCATGAAGGGGGCAGCCACAGCTTTTCTGGGCAGCCTGTGCTGGGGCCTCATCCCCTTCAGAGTAAAGTTTGTTCCTGATGTCTGATCTAAATCTCCCCTCTTTCAGTTTAAACCCATTACCCCTTGTCCTATCAGTACACTCCCTGATAAAGAGTCCCTCTCTAGCTTTCCTGTAGGCCCCTTCAGGTGCTGGAAGGCTGAATAACTTTTCGACAACTTTTTCTTTTTTTAAGGTTTATACCTTCTTGTATGTTCCTTCTTGTATAATCCTGACTGAAGAGATTTGCCGTACTGTATGAAGACCCCCATTTTATAGTGTTGCACAGGGCCAAAGCCCTCATTTTTTCACTGTTTGCACATCTTTGGTATTTTATTTCTTTTCTTGTTTGTGGGCCTTAAAAGACCACCAAGATGATAATTTAGAGTTTCCTGATCTTCAGTTTCTTCCAAAATCCTTCAAGTTTTCTGTAATTGGTTCCAGGGTATACCACCTTCATCTGAGAGGTGACAGATGACTTGCTTCATATTCTCCACTAAAACTTTCTGTTAGATTTCCTACTTCGGGTCTATGGAGGCTTAATTTCTTTCATTGTCCTCATTTCTTTTCAGCTCTTGCTTCCTGATTTCATTAAGACTCTTTTGACTGCATTTTTGGCAACCATAGGACCACTAAAAAGGACTTTACAAAAGGTATTAAAACTCTTTAAACCCTCCAGGCAGATGGGTTTCTCTTGAAACCTTGTGATTTATTCTGCAGAAGAAGCAGAATAAGCAAGGCCCTGGAGTAGAAGCAGGGGTTAGTCACTGTAAGAGAAAACCAAATCCAAACAGTACTTTTAATGAGCACAGGATACTTAATGTATGTCGTCTTTGTTTGAGATAACACACTTTTATTTCTGAACAGATCATGTAGCTTTTACTGGCTATTACTGAGAACTCTGGGCAGTATTTGTGAGAAAGCAAGCTAGGTCATTTTATATATTATATTTTAGTTATGCATTATATCTATATGTTTATTTAATTTCAGGTGTAGCAGCCTAGAAAGCGTTCTTATATATCAGAAAGCATTCAAACACCCTACAACCCATTACGGTAATCTCAGTTCATAAGTATCCAAAGCAAGAAAGGTCACTTTCAGAGCAACTGGATAAACTCATTGCAAGCTGACACTTTAGAGATTTCCAAGGAAATGTCCTCTCAGTACACTATCTGCACTGGATAAACATCCAGTGGTACCATCAGTGCCTTTATAACCTGTACAGCCTGACGGATTGCATCTTTAAGGCAAGCCAGGAATCTGTTCTGAAAGTGAAGCTATATTCCACAAAAACAATCTTCAACTGGCTGAGTGGATTACTTCTGTTCTTCCCATAGGAATATGCAGCATCAGGAAAAATTATTTTTGGTGTCTGATAAAATTTCCTAATTGAGTCCATGACCAGTAGTGACTGAATCTGATCCCTGTTGGAAACAAAGGGAAATGATTGATATTATTTTCCCGAAGTAATTTTGAAATTATTGGCTATTGTCAAATAAATTTGGCAGTAGGAAAATTGTTTTGGAGATGTGAAGTTTGACACTACTTGTAAAAATAGTTAGCCAGCTACAAAGCATGCCCTGAAGGGCAGCACTGTAGGAGCAGAGTGTGTGGACACAGAGTGGGAGGCTGATGTGGAGAGTGTGCAGCCACACCTTCACTAGTAGCTCATGTCTGAAGAGAGAACAGGTAATTTACACCTTGCTTGAGGTGTCTCTTGTGCAGGCTTTCTTGAATAGTGAAGGTGTGAATGCAGGGGAATGAGGTCAGAATTCAAAAATTTCAAAAAAATTGAAATAGGGATTCTTTTTATCATAGTGATGTCACTGCATAGGAGAGGATCAGAGGGCATTTAAGGAGCAGCTTTTTCACTGTGAGGGTGACAGAGCCCTGGGACAGGCTGTCCAGAGAGGATGTGGAGTCTCCTTCTCTAGAGTCATTCAAGACCCGTCTGGATATGTTCCTGTGTGATTTAGTCTAGGTGATCCTGCTCTGGCAGGGGGGTTGGACTAGATGATCTTTCAAGGTCCCTTCCAACTCCTAATGTTCTGTGATTCTGTGTAGGACTTGCCAATAATTAATTAGACCAACAAGCCATCCACATTTGGCTTGTCTTAACTTCAGAGGAAATTATTTCTTCCTGACTCATGCCGTCAAGTGACAGTTGCTTGAGACTTCATGGAGTTATACAGAGATATCTCTTAGCCCAGTGGTCATCAGTTTATGTTCTGAAACTTTTAATTGGTTATGCTTTTAAGATAAAGATATTGATGAAATCAGTTGTAAAATTACCCAGCTTTAGAAAATGCATAGACAAAATATGTGACTGTCTGTCCAGTAACAATAGATGACAATGGATCTTCATGTGTTGTAGATCCACAACTAGGGCTGAGTTGTGACAATTTTCACAGGTTCAGTTCTTGGATCCTTACGGTAGATTTTCCTCTGAATTTTCCCCATTGAATCCTTGCTCTTATATAGCAGAACAGTGCATATCAGATGTTGCTTTGGGCAAAGAAGGAATCTGGGCAGGAACATTCAGTGAAAAAAAAAAAAAGAATCAGTCTTTCCTGGTTCAATCTTGGGTTTCTGCAGGATGGGGCCCTCAGGAGGCATTTGGCTTCTTGGGCCTGTAGTCCCCCCATACCTGCTCTCTGATAATATTGTGGGGTACAGTAGGAAATCTGTCTCATATGATGAAGCTGTGCCATCTCCAGACCATGTTCCTCTTTGAATTCAGGGTACAAAGAGGCCTCAATCTGATGGCAGAGTATGGATTTCCTCAGGTGTTGCACCCAGGAAAGAGTATCACCAATGTACACTGAAATGTGGTATTATTTCCCCCTGGGACCATGGGTTAATATTTGCAGCCCCAGGCAAACTCTTGACGCATTCACTACACAGTGAATGTAACAAAACGCCAGGTCTCATTTTATAGGTTTCAGAAAGCCTACCTAAAACGCATCAGGGAATCCTCTTTAAGCTGATGCCAGGGCCAAAGTATAATAATAATAATAATAATCTCTATAAAGTGATAATTGCAGCTGAGATAAGTTTAGACTTCATAGAGTTTATTGATTATAAATGGCCTGGTTTAAGCAAAAACCTTCAGTCACGTGTAAGCCTGCTGTACTTACTCCCTTAGGTGACCAGAGCTTATTGATTTCTGCCAGCCGATGATCCCCTAAACTTGTAGATGAGCATTGTAGATAAGGGCTTGAATAAGGCTGTTACAGGTTAAAGGTCTTCTCTTAGATTCACATCATGAAGATAATTATTTTTCATAGTGTTTGAGGACTGCCCTATGATGTAACAGCCATGTTTTGTCTGTTTTATTAATTGAGCTCTGGAGGAGCTCAGATAAATGACATCAATACCTGGACCATGTCACATATTTTATTAGTAACAATGCTTTACCTTGATTTGTGAAGACAGCGATGGCAAAGAAACTGCTTGTTCCAGTGTAAATTCCATTTCCCCTGAAGCCATTATAATATTCACTTTACATCACATGGAAAGTAAAACTAATAGGAAAGAGGTCAGTCAGGCAAAGTAAGTGAATCAGGCTGTCTTACACTAGATTGCTGGGTATGCACCACGGACAGACACAGATAGATGACAGTGGCTGGTTCATGCAGATCTGTTGACAATTTCAATTGACCTTAAGAGATGGATGGTTGCCTTTTATTTGTAAAAACACATCTGAGGAAAGTGATTTTTTAGCAACTCCTTTGCTACAACTGCACTTTGAAGTATTCTGTAGAGCTGTCTTTAAAATTACTAACACCTAACATTGCTGGTTTGAGTTCAGACTTTGTATGGATGTGTTCTTCTCTTTGTGTTTATGTCTATGTAGGATTTCCATTAATTTTCACTTTTCATTAATTTAATCTTTAAATGCAAGAGCAAAGAACGAAAATGTGACTACTTCCACAGTGTTTATATTGTATAAATACAAGTATTTATTTATTTATTTAACAGTATTTATTTATACAATACTTTTAAGTCCAGATTCAGCCTTCAGTTACAGTGGAGCTGCTATATTAGGTGAAAACTGTCAGTTGTGCTTGAATCCATTAGGTCTTTTCCACACCATGATAGTTTTCGTCCACTGATCCGTATTTGAATGGAATCCCCCCTCATTTTCAACATAAATCTGGTCTCATCATCTGAGAGAAGTTTATAGAAGCTTTTTCCAGTGGCTTTTGGCCAAGATCTGTTTTCATTTACACCTGCACACCTCATGAATGTCAATTGCTTTGCAAAGATTAAATGACCATCTAGGTTATTGTATGTAAGTTCTTCATAAGAAATGAGCTGGATCTCTGGAGTTCAGTGAATATTTGGGATATAGTGTGGTGTTTTCTTATTGTAAAAACAGATATTGCAAAGCTGGTGGAATCTGAATGAATCAGACCACATTGCTACCTTGTGAATTCTTTTTTGTCTTTCTGCCATGTCTAGGAGAAATGGGTGACAAAGGACAGAAAGGCAGCATGGGGCGGCATGGAAAAATTGGTCCTATTGGTTCAAAAGGTATGCTTAGTTCAATTGTTTCTCCTTGTGTGTTTCAAATGAAAAATCTGTGGTCCTTCATGTTTGAGAAAAGTTTAGTTGTTGAAAAATGGTTAACAAGTCTCAGAGCTTACCATAACAAGGAGCTTCTCACGCTGTAGTCAGCCAGATGACGGAGCTCTCCCAGCCCATTACCTTTCTCTCTGACAGCAGTATATCTAGCCTTAAAGCAGAGTGAGAATCCTGGTTTAAGGCTAAAAAAAGAATTTTGTGCACCATCACACAAATGTGGACACTTAAGAGAAGCAGATGGGAAGATGCACTGTATTTTGGCAGACTTTTAAGAGCCAGAAGACTTGAATTCTAATCTTGTCTACCCCATAGGTTTCCTATGTGATGCTAATTAAGTCATTTGGACCAGTGTTTACTTAAGCATCTAGATTATGAATCTGGATTGGTGATCCAGCAAGGCATATTCAGCCCTTTTCCTTCTACAGCGTCTGAACTTATTGGCTCTGTGGAGTTCATGAATGTCAAAAAATGGATGTTGGTACATATTCTTTATGTTCACTGTTCATAGTTTTGGCTGGCTTTTGATGTGGAATGACTAGGACAGAAAAATCTTTTTTGCTTGGGTATATTTCTACTTTACACATTTGAATGGTACTGGAGAAAAAAAAGCCAACAAATAGTTCACCAAAATAGCTGCCTTAAGTTTACATTCTTTTTCATGTTTTTAGGTGAAAAAGGAGATAATGGTGACATAGGACCACCAGGTCCTAATGGTGACCCAGGTAATCCATGACCTTGTGTATGTGAAGGATTTTACAAGATGCATGCATCATCACCAAAAATACACGTCTGCCTACCTACTGGGGGAAATAAATGAAAACTGAAATGTTTGTGTAGCCACTGTAATATTTTCAAATTATTGAAGCTGCAGATGTTGCTGGATTTGTAATGTGTCAAAACAACGTCTCGGAGAGGTTTGATCACTCCAGGACACTAGTGGGAACCAAAGTGCAACAGTTCACATCATTCATCACCAGTGCAAAGGGACATCTCTCCATATCCCCCTTTGGCTTCCAGCCAACACAAAGGAGCAGGTTATAAACTCCTACCCCTCCATGGATTAGTGTTACAGGAGCAGGAGATTACCAGGAATACAGATCTTCCAGAAAAAAACTTGAAAGCCTGTCATAAGAAGTGTAAGCCTTACAAAAATGGCAGATTCAGATTTTGCCCCATTTGTCCCTTCCTGGCAGGGTGCATTAAGGGTTTACAAATAGTTTTCTTGTGAGAACATAATTTGTCACTCTAATTCTTGAGTCAGAGGACCATATACCGTGTCATCTAGTGAACTTTGCAGTGTAAGTAACCCATGCATAGACGGACTTAGAAACCTAAGCTCGGTGGGTAGTCAAATGCAAACTCAAATAATTAGACAGTGAACCAGAAACTGTGATCAATTGTTGTTTTGTCATTTGAGCTCATAGGCGTAATGATAATCCTTTTACTATTTTCATTCAGGTAATCTTTGTCAAACTAGAATGAATTTGGGTTAATATATGGGTTTGTATTGTCTTGTTTCATGGGCAAAGAATCAGTAAATTCTGTACTTTCAAAGGTATGGAACTAGGCTTTGCAGGTTATTATTCTGTGCATTGCATGGCTGGAACACTAGCCTTCTGGATCTGTGGTGTTATGTTCCTCATGAGGAACGGGTGAACAATGCGCTCTGCATATTTTTGCTGTGGATAAAGTGCTCTTTGGAGAAGACCGAAGAGAATAATTATACTCAAAATGGGAAATTTTGGCAAATGTTTCTAGTTATTTAGCTGTTTTTTTCTATCCGTGTTTAGGTTAGCACTAATCATTCAGGGCTGAAGCATCATGGGAAGTGAACTCAGCTGGTCTGAGTAGACCCAGACACCCATGAGCACCATATGATGGTACAGGGTAGCAAAGGCTATGATGGGTTTCTGACCATTATTTGCAAGACATCCCTCTCCAGGGCTGCTTATGTGATTATTGAAATCAGATAGGTTTTTGCTTATGGTGTATCTGTATCATTTCACAGGCATCCCCTGTGAGTGCAGCCAGCTAAGGAAGGCTATTGGTGAAATGGATATCCAAGTGGCCCAGCTGACAACGGAACTAAAATTCATAAAAAACGGTAGGTTAGCTTTATAGAAATCATTTCCTTTCTCATTGCCACGTTTTACCGATGGAATTGCTCATAGAGAGCGTCACCATCCCGCACCTGATTTGTGAAGCTATTGTGGGGTGTACAGTAAGGTGGTTTATAGAAATGCGAGTGCTCACTTTTCAGCACTGCCCTCCCCCGCAGCTGTTGCTGGTGTGCGTGAGACAGATAATAAGATCTATCTGCTGGTGAAGGAAGAGAAAAGATACAAGGAAGCCCAGCTCTACTGCCATGGAAGAGGAGGGACGCTGAGCATGCCCAAAGATGAGACTGCCAACAACCTGATCGCCTCGTACATCAACCAAGCCGGGCTCACCAGAGTTTTCATTGGGATTAACGACCTAGAGAAGGAGGGGAATTTTGTCTATTCCGACCGATCGCCCATGCAGACCTTCAACAAATGGCGCAGTGGGGAGCCCAACAATGCCTACGACGAGGAGGACTGTGTGGAGATGGTGGCGTCTGGAGGGTGGAATGATGTTGCATGTCATATTACCATGTATTTTGTGTGTGAATTTGACAAAGAAAATGTTTAAGCTTGTCTGCTCTTTATTTTAAGAAAAGTTTTTGTACAAGTTACCCCATGTTTATAGAGTAACAAGTGATCTTTTGCAAGTATGTGGCATCGGTGGTGTACAGCTGTAAATACATTTCAGGTATTTCAAATATCAGTATTTACCCTTCAGAAGGGAAGAGCAGTGATAAGACATAGCTTGGTTTTTCTGTAGGAAACTATATGTATTTAGATAAAAATGTGGTTTGGGGCTAAATTCTGCCCTCTCAACAGTACACAAATGTGATTTCAGGACTGTTAGGAAAGGCAGAATTTGGCCTCTAGTTGTTAGAATGATTATTTTTGAAGAAGTAGATGCTTGATATTCTTTTTTCTTAGCAAAATTTGTAGTTATAAATGTTAATTGCTTGTACTGCTACAGGGATATTTCAGCAATAAGACAAACACTTTGTATACTCCAGCTAATATGTACAAATATTACTGACAGTTTTTTGGATGTGATGGTCTAACAATTTTTATTGTTTTAATAGCTAAAGCAAACCAACAAATCAGGAGTCCTAACAATTTTGTAATATTTCATTACACAACTCTTCACAGATGAGTGACAAGGAGGCACCTAAATAAACTGAGTTTTAGTGGTGAGGGAGGACAAAGTTCTTATAATGTAGCACTGAAAGAGGAATTCCAGCCAGATGGGTGTTTTGGGGTTGGCTAAAGGTGAAAGTAAGGCTTTCGTTTTTCTGTGGTCTGTAGTAGGAGAACGTTTCAGTGCATGAACTACTTCAGGCCCCAAATAATTTCTTGAAGTAAACATGTTTTACATTTGTATAAAATGATCTTGGTGCATCTTCTTACAAAGCAACCAAAATATCAGCCCTTCACAATTTAAGGCAGCTTTAATAGATAGACAATGAGTCTCACAAAATCAATTAAGTGCATAGTTCCTTTTGGTAGGAAAACAGCTTATGTGTTTACTCAGATTGTAAGCAGCAAATGTTTCCAAAGTTTTGCTGATTATGTATATAGCAGTAATAAGTAATTTTGCACAAATAATTTATGTTTCAAATTTACAATTGCATATGATAGAAAATGTGATGTATATTTGAAAAAAACTCCCCGTAATTTTACAAAGGAGATGGTGAATTACTTTGGAGCTTCCTAGGAGCCAGTTGCATGACATCTTGTCTTGCTGTTAGGCATAGAAAGGTGACTACAAAATCTCTGTGTTTTTTCAGGAATACCTTGCATGGTGTTTTAAAATGATTTTTAAGGAGAAATGATCCTTTGTGTAACATAGTAATCAAAATATCTATCTTATCATTATGGAGACTGCTCTACAGGATACCCACAGTGGATGTGCCATGTGGTTCCAGAGGTTTGCCTACAGCAAGGCAAGACCAACTCATATTCAGTGCCGTGGTATAGAAATGGTCAGTGACCATACAATGCTGTTCAAATCCATGGAGTCCAACAATATTTAATGTGATGCTATTATTATATACCTATGTTTACTCTGCAAATTTGAATCCATTTTATATACACACCTTTGCTATTAATTTTGACAATCAGTAGCAAATTCCTATAGCATTTTAGTGTCAGCCCAGCTCCATAACAGTCGTTTTAAGAAATGAACAATCCTTTTATTGCTTTACTTTCTTTCTAATAAAGGTAGGTAAGATTCCTATGTGTTAGGCTTCCTTCCAGTTGTATGTTGAAATCTATTAAATAACGTGAATATGTTTCTACACTAGTGTTCAAAGTCTCCTTGCAGAATTTGCAGGGACCTAACAATTCCAGTGGAGCAATTTGTTTGTTTAGAATAGCGCCTTTTGAATATCATGGTTGTTTTCTGCCTGCTATAGAAATCCTCAGAAACCCTTTAAATCTCCAACAGACTTTTGTCACATCACTGTAGCTGTATTAAAACAGTCCGAACCTGAGTTACAGGTATCTGGAGCTCCCTCATTATGCATGTGCTGAAGTTGCTAACTGTTTATTTTTCACCCAGGTTTTGAAGGTCTTTGTTGTAATGTTTGATTTCCTCAGAAACATGAAAAAGATGCCTTTTGAGGAGGTGGGAAGCTTTTTCAGGTGCCAAAAGCTCTTAATTTAACTGAAAGTCACACTACATTTATAGAGATTGCCTTGATGTGTAGAACATTTAAGCAGTCTCAGTTTCTATTAAAATTTAAGATGAAAAATAAAGGAAATGGAAAAAAAAAAAATTTCCCCCAGGTTTTGTGTTCTTCAGCATATATTTTGGCAGCTCTTGATATTCTAGATAGAAAGGAAATTAGTTGTGTTGCTAGAGCCCTGTACATTGGCTGCAGCATCTTTGTTTCCCTGTTTGGGCAAGGGGAATGATGCTGGTGTCAAGATGTCTAGTTGTCCTGCAGGGAGCAAAGGCTGCACATCCGATACTTACCCCTGTAAGGAAACGGGCAAGAAATGATGGCGGGACTGGAAATGTGTGAGCCCTTCATCATTTCTTTCACCCTTCAGCTGCTGATCACCATGGGTGGACCCTTGCTGGAGGCAGAAATCAATGTTGCATGTAGTGCTCAGCCTGCACAAAGGTTGCTGACATGCACAGTAAGATTTCCATTACTCTCAGTGGTATTAGAGCAATTTTTTTAGGAAGAAAAAAAAATCAAAAGTTAGTTTTATTTGGTGTATTACAGATTTTCCAATCACCTTATCATGGAATCTTAGAATGGTTTGGGTTGGAAGGGACTTCAAAGACCATCCAGTTCCCACCCCTTGCCATGGGCAGGGACACCCTCTCCCTAGCCCAGGTTGCCCAAAACCCCATCCAACCTGGCCTTGAACACTGCCAGGGAGGGTGCAGCCACAGCTGCTCTGGGCAGCCTGTGCCAGGGACTCACCACTTGCATAGTGAAGAATTCCTTCCCTATATCTACTCTAAATATACCCTCTATTAGTTTAAATCCACACCCCCTTGTCCTATCCCTATATGCCTTTGTAAACAGTCCCTCTCCAACTTTCCTGTAGGCCCCCTCCAGGTACTGGAAGGCTGCAAGAAGGTCTTCCCGGAGCCTTCTCCAGGCTGAACAACCCCAACTGTCTCAGCCTGTCCTCACAGGAGAGGTGCTCCAGCCCCTTGATCATCTTTGTGGCTTACTCTGGACTCACTCCAACAGCTCCATGTCTTTCCTGCACTGAGGACCCCAGGGCTTGATGCAGGACTCCAAGTGGGGTGTCACAAGAACAGAGCAGAGGGGCAGAATCACCACTCTTGGCTTGCTGGCCAAGCTGTTTTTGGTGCAGCCTAGGATATGTTTGGCTTTCTGGGCTGCAAGCATACATTGGTGGCTCATATTGAGTTTTATATCAACCAACACCCCCAAGTCCTTCTCCTCAGGGCTGCTCTCAATCCATTCTCCACCTGGCCTGTAGTTCTGTTTGGGATTGCGCTGACACTTGTTGAATTTCATGAACGCGTCTGTCTAGCAAGCACACACTGACATTTCCCACACTCTTACATACTTTACTTTCGATGGATTATTTTTCCTTATAAATATTTCCTCATGGCCCTTACTATTTTTTTTTCTTAATTAAGGGGAATGTTGCTACATTTTAAGAAAGCAACAATAACAGGGAGGGAGGGTTATATCTAGTCACCAGTTCATGCTCTTGAATGACTCACACAAACCTCATATTTCATTCGAGTATATTCTGCACCTTTAGCTGCTAAGGCTGTGGTGGTGTATCACTGATGTCAGTGCCAGGTCCCCCTCCCCCTTCTAGGAGATGACTTGGCAAAGGTAAAGTGTTGAGCTGGCTGAATCCAAGGGAAGCTCCTTTGCTAATGAGAGCCCCGTGTTGCTGTGGACATCCCAGGAAAGAACTGGATGGTGTCTGACCCTGATCACTACCCGGATTTGCCACTCTGCATCCTGGCTCCTTGGTGGAAGATGCTGCTCCCACCTGCCTTGTTATCCTGCTTGGCTCCTGGTTTGCTATCCCTCATAGACCAGCTGGTCCTCACTGTGCCCTGACAGTTGACACGATTATCGCAGAAAATACGGTTTTGTGACAGGTTGCAACTTAGCAGCAGAACTTCTCCCTGGCTGTGATTTTAAACTGCCTTAAGTCACAGAGAAGCACTGTAAAAATTAATATTTATATGTGGGATACAGAGCATCCTTATTCATACAAGTAAAATGGAGTGCTTTGTTTTTCATAAGCTCAGGAAATGCTAGTTCAAATATGCATTACAAAATAGCATCTGGTTGGACTTTTTTTGATACAGTTTTTGGTGAAAAGTGAAATAAGATGAAGTGAAAACAATTTTTATTGTATCATGTAATGAGGGTTCAGACAAGTTTTGAAGTAGACATTTTTCAAGATGTTCCCTTTTGAAATTTTTTTAATTTCCTTTCTGAGTTCTGATGCTTCATTTTGCCCCATAAAGGGATGTGATTTTTAGATTGTTGTTGTTGTGGTTTACACCATGTCAGTAAACAGTTCTCAGTATAATCCTTGAAATATTTTACTGTATTCTTTATTTCTTAATTTTTAATAGAAAAAAGTTACCTTTTTGAGATTTTTCTTGTCTTGTTTTACACTTGAATTGGTTTCTCCTTCTGTGCTGTGACAGTGTAAACACTCTGAATACAACAGCAATAGGTAGTTCAACCAGCATTAAGTAGAAGATATTCTTACTGATAGTTATTATGCCATATAACCAGCAGTTTATGCACTATTATAAGTGTCCAATCATTAAATACGATAAAACAGATACAAGTGCATGTTTAAATATGAAAACTTTGCAAATATACTTTCATCTTGAATTAAAACAAAAAGATGTCAAAGTAACCACATTTCCAGGAAAGCGGAAATTCAAGGTTTCCCCTAGCTCTATATCCAGATTTTGTTTTAATGGGAAACTCAGTGACTTGGGATGTTCGTGGCTGAATCCAATCCTAGAGCAGAAAACTAGCCTACAGTACAAACACTGCATGGCTCCACCCTTTGCACTTGGGCTGATTGCCCCCAGCCTTTAGTTTTAATAACACTGCTCACTTAGCGGCGGATATAAATGTGTGCATGAGTTTGTCTCAGGAGTAACTTTCATTTCACTGAAGATTCTGGTTTTCAGTTTTTGGCTTGCCTTTTGATGCCAGCGGGCCTGTGCCACTGAACCTGTCTGCCACAGATTACAGGTGGGTTTTTTCTCCACCAGAGGAGCTGGAAATGCAAGTGCATCTGTGAAACCACCTGCGATACGAGAGGTGTCGTGCAGGACTGGAGCCAGCCTTTTCCCCTGGGGTCCATATTTCTGGTAGGGGAGAGGCAGTCCCGTGTACTGAGGAGAGCTGATTGCAGGTAAAATGCAACCCAAGTCTAAAGATTTACTTAGGGGAAAAATGTGTAGAGAAGAGTTTTGACTATTTACTCTACAGAGGAGCTGAGAGAAAGAACAGTTTGTTTTTAATTTTACTGTGTTGGGGGAGTACAAACTGTGTGAATTGGGAGAGAAGGGGCTTGTGGAGAGGAGGATAGCTGTGTGCACAAGGTGTTTTTCTGGATGTGCATATCCTAGCCATGGGCTTTTCAATTGGATGAGGAGGGGAGTCCTGCCAAGAGGGGTAGCATGGAACGGAAAAGGTGGGAGAAGGGGTGAGTGGATGTGCAGAACCAGCAGCGAGTGGGATGCCCATGAGGAGGAATGTAAATGTTACCTCCAGCCATTCTCCTGCTTCCTGAGAGGGGAAATATAATTATCCTGCCCTTTCCGTCAAAACGTCTCACTATAGCTCTGGATGGGTAGCTACAAAGTAGTGGGATGTGACCAATTTAGCATAATGTCTGTGTCTAAATCAAGTCTAGTTTGGGTTTATGGCCAAATAATAGCACCCACTACACTTTGGGTATATTAATGTATGAAATCACTGGGGATATAATTAAACACTGCTATTCAAAGGCTAGCTTTGTAGTATTTATGCCTTTCTGTACGTCCTGTACATATGAAAGTGCCAAGAATTCAGCAATGGGAGGTCTGGCATGCAGCTGAATGGTAAGTGCATTACCATACTATCATCTAGTGGCAGCAAGGGGCAAAGTGAGGGAGCTGAGCAGTAGTTTGCTTCTGCTTGCATCAGCGTTATCATGATATCGAGCACAGCCACTGATGTGGTATTGAACAACTGATTTCCCAGCTCTGAAGTCTTTAGTCAGCTTTCTTCTCTTCTTTGTGAAAAGATAATTTTGATTTATAACAAAGAGACGTGCACTGATTTTAAGTCCAATGCCCAGGTGAGAATTTTGAGAAAGAAGTGAGAAGTGTGGCCAAATGAGATCAATTATCATGCCTTGGAGTTAAGAAAAAGAAAACAAGTCAAGCTGTGCTCTGCAGGCCAGCATCTAAATTGCAGGTGCAGATCTTCACCTGGCATCAATCAACTTCAGCGAAGCCAAATTGATTTATACCTGCTGAGAATTTGGCACAAGATCTTCATAAATTCTACTTTTATGCTTATTTCAGAAAGAAAGAGAGAGAAATGTATTTTGATATTTATAATTTATTCTGACCACTGTTATTCAAAGTCAGAAAATAATTCCTGGGTTATGATCAGTTCAACAAAAACGCTGAACATACAAGAGTTGAAGTAGATGAACATTGTGAAACTTCACCTCTGAAAGTACACAAGGGGTATGATGCAAAACACAGAGAAGCAGTAAAAGCAGTCAACAGAAAGAATAAGTCCTCTATAGTTTTATATTCTGTGAAAATTAAACCTTTGCGTTTTGCTACGCTCAACATTGATTCACAGGCGTAGGCGGGTGCCATCTAGTGAAGAAAACATGTGTTGCATATCTAAACAGCCACGAATCCAGCTTTGTTCCTGCCTCATTCTTCTGTATGATCAGAATGACCAGGACAGACAGAGACTTTGGAAGAGGGAAATAAAGCAATATGTTCAGTTCACTCTGTTTGTGGTGTACACTGAAATAAAAGAAGGTATAAAAAAGCAAAATATTTTCTGTCTTACTACAAAGTGCCCTGCACAGCTTGTTTTATTTCATCCCACTCCCCAATTCTTCCCCAGCATCATCACTTCCCTTCTCCTCTAGATAAAAAAGTCTCATATAGTAACTTGTGACTTATTTAGGTAAAGTTCAATATGTCTTCTAAGGAGAAAAGTTTACCGTTGACCTTGATGTGGGCAATTCCTTTCACATGCTGATTTTTTGCTACATCTTACCATTCAGAAGCTTCTGAAAGTGGAAGATAAATTCTGGATCCCTTAACCTTGCACTGAAAAAGCATAAATACATTACAGCTGATATGTTGACACCGTGCCTAACACTTAGTGATAGCATCTCTGGTGTATAAACACTCTTTGAGCCTTCTGTCCTGCTCTCTACAGTGTCCTCAGTTTTCTTCTTAAAGCTTCTCTTGTTTTGCATCTAGTCAGACCCACAAGAGAAGTTAATTATATACTTTTATTATATATTCCATACTATATTATCTTGGAAATTGATTTGCCTGTGCAGTTGCTTTGAAGCATAAGCAATTTAAAATAGATGAATCTCCTTTAAGTCTAGACATACTTTGCTTTAGAGTAAATAGAAGATCAACAAATCTAACCCATGAGACAAATCTGCTTCATGGTTTTAAATTAAACTGAAATGGGCTGGTTGCTAACAGATGAGAAGCCAGTGTTGTTGACCTTATAGTTAGATGAAGCATGGCCTGAGTTTGCTGACACCAGACTGTACTGTGGCACGTCCAAGATTACCTGACACCAGGGATGATGTGTTTCCTGGTGCTTTGTGGGCCTTACATCTGGCTGGTTTTATATGGACCTAAACATATTTCTGGTGTCACTTGCAGATCAGTACCAAGTGGTGCTTGACTCGGGCATTGGCTGGTCCTTCTATCATCAGTGCCAGCTCAGTTTTCAAAAAACAAGGCTGATGCCATCACTTACTGCATTGCCTTCTAATAATTTATGAACCTTTTAGCCATTTTCAACCAGATGAGACTGAAGGTCTCAGGAACCTGTAGTTTTTAAACATTCTATGTAAAAATCTAAGTGGGTAATGAATAAAGATTTCCCTCACTCCCTCCTGAGGAAATGGCTGCAGTCTGAACTCATCTGTTGTTAAACACCAAAGAATCATCTTGGACACAGACTATACAAAATCCTAGCCACAGGAAAAGATTTGATTAGAACTTGTCCTTTTTAGGCACTGAAGACTTGAGATAATAGTGACAGGTACTAGAGGAAACCAGCCTTTCTCTGTCCCATTACTCACAAAACAGCTTCTCTGTTCTATGATGCCCAATTGATGGTATGCTTGCTGCAGTGAAAAAGGACCATTAGATCACCTCTTCTCCTAGAGGAGAACACTTTCTATACACGTCTCTTTGAATCATCTTCTCCCAGGTTTGAGTGGAAATGATATTTCATAATTTTTTTCACTTAATCCCACATTGATCCCATGCCTTTTTGCCCCTTTGTTGAGATCACTAACATGGGATGAAGAGAGAATTTACAAAACCACTCAGCATTACCCTGGCTCTCCTGGGAGCAAGAACAGGCACCAACAGAGCCAGGCAACATGGAGTCCCGCACATCCCACCTTTTCTGCTGGCTGCATGTGGCATGCTTTATGTTTGCATTTGTACAAATTTTTATGCCTTTTCTCACTGGATGCACTTTGCTTCCCTTACTCTTTACCTCGTTTATGCTGAGATGGGATATAGGCAAACAAAAAATGTCCTTCTGTGCTGTTTAAACAGGTACTGTATATGTGTGATTGGAGGCTAGGGACCCATTTTTAATAGAGAGCAGACAGGGAAAAACCATTTATCATAAGATCACAGATAGGAACAAAAGGGGGAATATGTAAAGATTTTATGAAATTTTAAAAGATTTTAAGGGGTATGATAGTGATTATGCAGACTAGGTTTATTGCTAGGTATATAATGAAAATGAACAGAAATCCAAGACAAACACACAGTGGAAATCAATATTATCTAAGGTATTATGTATTAAATTAGCCTAGAAAAGAAGAAATATTTCATGCAAAAAGGATAGAGGGAAAGCAATCATAGGTCATAATTAACTGGGCAGTTCCTTACTTTTGTGGCTTTTTTACCTATTTTACCCTTAATTACCCTGAAGTTTTCCTTAGACTAGGTAGTGGGGTTTAGCTTATTCTTACAGGTCATTTTGCTTGTTCTCAGTCCCTGCCTTGATTACTAATCTCCTAATAGATCACAGTTCACCTGCTGTGACAGTGTGGTTGCTGTGCTGGAGCAGGACTACAGTAGACAACGTGGCCTGGCAGATGCTTTATCTAGCTAAAGTAAAATTCTTGCATCCCTGTGAACAGAGGACAGTGGATTAACTTGATGAATGTCTTGGTGTACCTTGAAGGGCACTAGATGCCTCTGTGAGGCAGCTGAATTGAGCCCATCATGAGGATCAGTTTAGCCTTCTGCTTAATTTCCACTGACAGCTTCGACACGAGGTTTCTGCTGGCTGTGAGAGCTTATGCTCCACACACACAGGCCAAGACCTCAGCGCAGACTTTTAAATTGAGGTGTCCAGATTCCCTTATCACCCCCAACTGCTCCTCATTTGCCAGAACCTCTTGGTTTGCCAGAACCAGAATCTCTGCATCTGAGATAGTCACACTGGCTCTCTTTATAGGCTGTGGAGAGAAATAAGTGCATTCAGGCTATGATTCATCTGTCCTATTTTACATGTCTAAATCGGGCTGGGAATGTTCCTTGTTCTGACTCCTCTTTTTTTTTTTTTTCATTGCCCTAAGGTGAGACCAAGATGACAAGCTAAAATGCAGACATTTCTGTCTGATCAGATGAAACCCATCCATCAAACCTCAGGAGCTTTCACCCCAGAATCCCCATTATAGAGAGCTGCCACTCAGATGTTTCCCTTGCTGACCAACTGTGCTCATCATGCAAGGACAAGAAGCAAGGCTACATGAGGTTGTGAAAGAGGCATGACCTCCACTAGAAGAGCAGAACCTGCCTCGAGTGACCTTTTGTCACGTGGTGGATGCAGATGCCTGTTCTGTCATGTAGCCCAGTGTGGTACTGACTCAGTACCTGAGTCACACTTGGGAAAAATACCCAGTGCTCTGCCTGCAGAAATAACTCTCTCCCCTTCCCAAACTGGCAGTTACGATCACTATGTCAGATGCAAGCTGAATTTCTTCTCACAGCTCCTTCTTGCATGAGAAAGAGAATAATGGTTGCCTGGCATTGTTTCTTCTTTCCCTGTCCCCTGTGATGCATGCCTTTCCTACTCTGTGCTGCAAAGCAATAAATACCACCTTCCAAAGAGACAATGGGCAGCAAAAAGAAGAAACCACAAGCAAAGGTGAGGCAGACACCACTTCAGTGACTTCCATGAGTGTAGTACTTGACTAGTTTTGGTAGCAAAAGCTTGACAGAGAAGCACTGTGGGTGTGCTCCATAACCCAGAACATACTATATTGCATGTGTTAAAAAGGTTACAGTCTTCCTGCTTGTAAATGTAAAATCAAACATCTTCCAGCAATCCAGCTCTAGTTAGGACTGTTCTGGGTTTTTATAAGCTGGCCTTCAACACTTCATCTAAATCTGTGAACTAGGAGACAGAGCAAAAAGAAGGTTTCTTTTGTATGGAGAGTGCAAGAAAAGGAACTCGGCTAGGGAGACAGAAAGATCTGAGAGCAAGCCTGGAGCTCTTAGGACGAGATGGTTGCTGGAGGTGAAAAGAAAAAACACTGCCCAAAAGTTCTCTGGAAGAGTTGTGACGTGTTCATGGCAGAAGGTCTTACAACCATAGTGCTCTTTCTCTTTTGGACAGGAAAACCTCAAGGGGCCTTAGTGAAAGGTATCTTCAGAGCATAATGTGCTTACAACATAATCAACTTTTTAATACAAGAGATTAAAAATCCCGATTTTTTTTGGTGGAAAGTTGTTGAAGAACGGCTAAAGGAAAGGGGGCACGACCCCCAGGATATGTTGTACAAGCCAGGCTCTGAGGGTCACGAATATATAGTTATGGAGTAGGCCTGTTGGTAGTGGCTTGTCAGCATGACTTGGCAAAATCAGGGAACCGGAGACAAACAACTCAGTGGAACTGAAACCCAAGAGGAAGAGGAAGAAGAGCTATGCTTATGTAACCTTTGGAGGTTAGCCAATGAGAAATTGACTTGTAGGCATAATTAGTGATGGTATAAAAGAGGATGAATCAGCATTAAAGGTGGAGTTTGCTTCACCACCCATACCGAGTCGACTGCTGGCTTCCCCGTGCCGATTTTCCTCCCCAGGCCGGATTCCTCCCCACAGAAATTAATTTGGTGGACTTTCTGAAAGGGTTTAGGGGGAGGCGTATGCTGCACAGCATCTCCTACAACACATTCTGTGTGTGGTATGTCTGCCCTTTCAAGTGTCTGCTGGGAACAAATGCCGTTGTGGGAGAGGGTGAAGGCATTGTGTGGCACAAGAGTCCATGCTAGTCAGCAGGGAGGGGTCAGTCCTGCAAATCCAGCAGCATTACTGGAGAGTACAACTGCATTTGGACTATCCAGAGGACAAATTCCTGGTGGTACATCATGAAAATGCTTTACTGAGGTGCTGGTACAATATAGGCAACATATTTCTTTTTAATTTGACGGTAAAAGCTTTTGTTTCCTGTGATGGAATAGGATCAGCTGAAAGATTTTCTGTCTCAAGGTTAATTGCAATCAGATCTTTGGTGCAATTAAGTTTAACAGGGGAAGATAAACATGGGTCAGAAGAGAGAAAAGGCAAGTTAAAGAATATTTAGATGAGTTAGAAATGTTCTAGTCAGCAGGGGCAGGTGAAATGTGGTACAGAATACTTTCCAGAAAGTTGCCAAAACAATTGCTGAACTATTAGTGATTGTCTTCAGATGTTTATGGAGGATCAACAGGTCTCAGAGTCCTAGAGAAGCTTTCACATTGTACTTGTGTTTAAAGAAAAGGAAAACTAAGTAACTCTTTGGGCAGCTTAACTGGGATACCAGAGCAAATGGTTAAACAATTCAGTAAACGCATAAAGTGATGGAAACACTCGCTGTGGATTTGTCAGGGACAAATGATATTGAATCCACCTTTGTATTTTCTACTTCTTTGCTGATTTGGTAGATGTAGAAAACCAGTAAGATGTGGTATTTCTTGAAGCTTACACGTCATATGGGGAATAGCTTTGATTAGTTCCTGATCAACACTTGGAAAACATGACCTGTGAAGTAAGACAAAAAATGAACTGGATTAGCCTCCTGTGCAGAGGATGGACTAAAGTAGTGATTCCTCATACTGCACTAGGTAAACCTCCCTGCTGCTGCCTTTGCTTCTTCCATGTCCTACTGCTTCTGACTCCTGCCTGCCTGCCTCTCAGCCCCTGCTCTTTCTGTTTTGCTGCTGTCCTGCCCCCATCCTCCCACCAGCCCACGCTGCTGCTGTCTTCTGCTTGCCTCTTAATTATCACTTCCAGTGGTGGTGGCTGGGAACACAAAAGGCCTTCAAGAAATTGTCACGACTGGCACACCTCACCCCTTGGAAGCCACTGGGCTATATAGTTTCTTCTGGTCCCTTCTAGGCCTGTATTTCTGTGCTGCCATGAGGCTATGACTTCTCTTCCTACTCAGAGTGTAGTGTGACATAGACAATGCTTGATAATGAGAGTGAAGCAGAACTGTGCAGAAAGGATTTTGAGCCTTCTTCACGGTCAGCTGTATGCTCGTCTGGCCACCTACCTATGCCTGCCCAGCATCAAGGATGCACAGTTATGCTGACTTCCAGTAGCTGAGTGGAAGTTGCTGATTTCACTATCCAAATCCCTTGTAACTCTTGATTACAGCTCAGGCACCTTTGGGCTGGCTCTGCAGCAAGAGAAAATCAAGTAATAACAGAATGAGTTTCCAGTGGCTGGTAACACAAGCACTGGCGTTGTGCTGGGCTCCTGGCACGATGCAACACAGGCCAAAGGCAGCCAGGAAAATGTTCCCCAAATGAAATCTTGCTGTGAGTATGTTAGGCTATTGTCTGCAATATTAAGATATAAATAGCCATATTTCTTTACACTGCAAAAAGAATTACACCCACACACATGCAATATCACTCTAAAATAAGGAAACAAAAACTATTAATGTTTGGCCTTTTCGAATCAACATTAAGTCCAGCAATTGCCTGCTGCTCCGATGTAGGATTTTGCTTTGAGGTCTCCACAATATAGTCCCAACTTTGATCTCTTAACAAACTTTCTCTAGCAGATACTGGAGAGAAAAGTGGCTGTGCACTTGCAGCCCAAAAATGCCAACCATATCCTCAGCTGCATCAAAAGAAGTGTGACCAGCAGGTCACCACAAGTCAAGGGAGGTGATTCTCCCACTCTACTCTGCTCTTTTAACACCCCAGCTGGAGTCCTGCATCCAGCTCTGGGGTCTTCAGTACATGAAAGGCATGGACCTGTTGTAGTGAGTCCAGAGGATACCACAAAGATGATCAGAGGCCTGGAACACCTAGGCCATGAGGACAGCCTGAAAGGGTGGGCCTTGTTCAGCCTGGAGAAGAGAAGGCTCCGGGAAGACGATATTGAACCCTTCCAGTACTTGAAAAGGCCTTCAGGGAAGCTGGAGAGGGACTGTTTATCAAGGAGTGTAGTAATGATCTTATTTTACCTGTGGGAGAAACTAAGGCACAGAGAAATAATCAGTTTTATGAAACATATCACTGCATGCCTGTGACAAATATCAGAATGAAACCTGAAATTCTTTGGCATAGCCTTCTGCTTTAATTAAAGTTCTTTCCTAAAAGTAGTGGTTCTCAGGGGTCTTAGTAGATATACAAGTTGAAATTATACAGATGCAACTCATTGAAGTATATATTGCATCTTTTCAAAGCTTGGAAATGAGGTTTTTGACTTCTGAGGGTGGGGATGGACAGTCTGCAACAGAGCTCATAAAAAGGGAGTTACCTTCTGTTTATCAAACCCCTCTTCTTTCTATAGGTCAGTATCATAATCTGGTTTTGGGTGCCTTTAGAGTAAATGGCATCAGGTAATATAAATGAGAGAGATTATTAATCAAAAACCAAAAGAATATCCTGCCTACCTGCTTTGTTATGAAGCCCCATTCTTATATCCATTTGCATGAAAGAAAAGAGGTGATAGTCTTTAAAATCAGTTGTAATTAAAATATTGTTTTTACATGGCATTACTGAATCATTTATAAATCAAAAGGAGAACTCAAACTAGCTGGTGTCTCCTAGAGAAACTGCAGGTGACTGCTAATACAGGCAGATGTGTATCTTAGAACTGAAATGCTTTCAAATTTCATGTGAAATAACTTGAAAACTTTAGAAGTAGGAATTACACAGAGAAGTTGATGACCATGAGAAAATATGCATGTGGATTTAGGACTACAGGCTAGACATTACTCTTCCCATCTATACTAATAAACCTGTGACAAGGCTCTGACAGATTTAGCTACAGCAATTTCAAATGGTACTTCTCCTGCCTGTCCTAGTTGTGTGACAGAGGTTGCCAGCACGTAGCAGAAGAGGCAAAATGGGACAGGTTGCTGCACTTTAGCCACTGGTCACACCTTACATATTAAACTGATTCTCTCTTCACAGTGGATGTGGTTACTCTGAAATGGGGTGACTGAATTGTGGACATGCATCCGGCTCTGTTGCTGCCAGAATAATGACAGCAGTTTCTGTCAGAGAAACGAGGGGAGGAGCCGGGCTGGTAATGTTCTTACCATCATTCAGTCTGGAGATCAGTGGCCATTTCAGGCCCCGGTTCCTGCAATGGCACCATCACACAAGCTATCAGGCAGGCTGTTTTTCTGATGACAGACATGTTATGTGCTGTACACCCTTGATAGTAAGATGCACAGTTGCAGAGAATGTTGGACTGACCTTTAGAGATCACCTGGTACCAAGACCCTGCTCAAAGCAAGGCTAACTTCACACATGGCTACTCATATGCACTGGCAGATATTAATGTTTCTCTGTAAACTGATTTCATTGAGTTTTTGTCTTTCACGTGCTCTTCAGGATTAGTTCACTTTTATAGATTAAGAACAAAAGGGTTTTTTTTTTGGTTTTTTTAAAGAAAAAGTTCTTGGTTATAAATGGAAGCTGTTGTGCTTTTTTTTCTTTTTTTGCTTGTTTGACATATAAATTTTCACAAAGTATTAAATATCTTCCTTTTAATAGAGTTGTTTCCAACAGGGGAGTTTTTGCTCCATCAGAAAAGCTATTAAAGTTACAGCAGGCTGATGCTCAGCTTGGGCAAGACTGGAGAGTTATAAAAACCAAATAAATCCAGTGGGGTCAGAAAGAGAAAAAGTAATCATGACATGCATAAACAAATAGATAGTTCACATGACTAGTTTCATGTTGGTATTACACAGAAGTTGGCAACTGTGCAATACATGTTAGGATTTTTTACTCATGTTCCTTTACCTCTCATGATAGTTCTTCTTGGATCTCAACTCTCCAGATGAGATGGGTAGAACTCTGCATGTTCTCTATAAACAGAGGTAGGATAAACTGTTTCCTCTCCTGAAGATTATGTATAATTCTGGAGCTCCACTGCAAGCTTGGAACCTCTAGTTGTCATCCAATATGGCAAGAAAGAAAAGTTCCCTGAAGAAAATCTAACCATTAGGTACATAAAGGAAGAATGAATGGCTCTAGAGGGTGGACCAATACGATACAGAAATGGTGACCAATGTGACAGTCAAGTCTTTGAAATGGTAGATGGTCTGAAAGTTTATGAGCATTTAACCCCTATTCCTTCACTGCAAACTTTAGTAGAGGATGTGTTAAGAAATTAAATCATATTTTTATTCTTGTTCTTACATCCCCCTGACAGTGTTTCAGCAGGATTTGTATTCTTTAGGCAAGGAAACCAGCCAAGGGTATTTTGGAGTGTAGGCACATCCTTTGAGAATTGTGGAAATGAGAGAAACAATGAAATTTTACAATTACCAACCTCCAGTTGGCCAGAGAAATGGAAAGCCCTTGCAAAGTACTCTTTTGCATTTAAAAAACAAATCCAACATTGGGACAAAATTTCAGAGGCAAAACAATTAGTATGAGGCAGAATTTCTAGGAGAAAAAAAGAGGTAAAATGAAAATACATTTTTTGACTTTGTGTTCATCTCATGAATCCCTGGCTTTACAAGCTCCCTAGTAAAACAGTTTCTGCAAAGCAGTGTTGGCAGAAAGATGAAGAGCTGAGAAAGAAAGATACTGGGAATGTTCAGAGAGGGGAATTATTAAGGAACTGGGTACCCTCATAGCTCAGACAGCTTGGGACACTGTTGAGGTAGCATGCTTGGTGCTGTGGCATGCTGGAGCCAGCTGGCTGCAGAGTTAGGCAGTACCCCTGAAGAGTTCATCGTTGTTGTAGTACTATCTTGATTTCCAGCTGCCCAGGGAGCTGGTAAGCCTTACCGGCTTGGTTACCAGATTGGACAGTGGCTGAGAACACTGCCAGCAGCACTGCTTATAAAACCCCTAAAGAGCTCAAGAGATTAAGCAGCACAGGAGTTGGCTTGGTAGCACACTTTAGCAGCCAAGCACCCAGGAGATGGGCAAGGGGCAGAGTGGCCAAAAATTAGTGGATTTTCCACGAAGGTCAAAACGTAATTGGCATATCCTTGGGGAATCCTTTGATCCATTATTTTCTGACTGCTGCTGGGAAATTTCTGATAAGCTCCAAATCTAAAAACAAGTAAAAGTATTTACTTTTTTTTTTTTTTAACATGAATTGATAAGATATGTAGGCTTCACATTACATCATGTACAGTAGCCTGTAATATAGACAAAGGACCTTGTTTAGCAATGTCTTTTCCCTCGTTTACACTTGTGAAAGTGACTGTAAAGTAGGTTATACAGTGAACCCTAGTGAAAAAGCTCAGATACCTTCTAAGACATATTTCCTCTTGCCTGTAGCTGTTCTTCCAGTGGAGAAAGAATTTTTACAAGCTTGATTATGATTACATAACTTTCTGATTTTTGATTACAGTTTTAATTCAATTGCTGGCTCATTACTGCCATAATAACAACATCTGAAAGGTACTAATCTGTAATCAGAACTCAGGCATAACAATATGGTTGAAAGTTATTTCTGTGAATAAAATGAAACATTTTGTCCTTCAGTTACCATTTTATTTCATCATAGGGAAAATAATAATGCAAAACCTCCTTTGGACACTTCCCTCTTCTGATGACCTCTCTTTAAGAAGCAATTGAAAATTTCACCTTACATCTGAAAGGCTTTATTTTTTAAGTAAATTATTCTGGTAATATTCATATATATAAAACTCTCACTAAAGTCAACATGGTTAAGGTGAATTTTTATTACTTTGGAATTGAAAGCAAAACTCAACATATTGAAATGAACATCTTCTGCTGCTTCTACTGTAGACTGACATATACTTTGCTTGATGCAATTTACAATTTAGCTGACATTAAAACTTGGGGAAAATTGTTCTGTTTATTACAGTATAAATAGCTGTCTGCATTTAACTGAGAGCAGAACATAGAGTAACAGTCTAGAACTTAAACCAGATCAGTTTGCTTACAGGGGAAAACAGACAGATAGGAGACAAGGAAAAGGATTTCAGGTAATACTGAATACCATTCAGATAATAAGTAACAGCAGTCTTTAAATGATGCTCAGGAGTTGGAAGAAGCAATAACATTGGGTCATTTTATGGTGTTATCTTCCAGTTCTTACATGATGGTTGTAATAATTTACGTTATGCTTGAAATAACTATAGTATTGAAGC
The DNA here is from genome assembly GCA_020800305.1 of Porphyrio hochstetteri. Lineage (NCBI taxonomy): Eukaryota > Metazoa > Chordata > Aves > Gruiformes > Rallidae > Porphyrio > Porphyrio hochstetteri. The sequence continues at coordinate 106,794,887 of CM036907.1, forward strand.
ACCCCTGAAACTACTGACATTTCTTCATTCACTGAGAATGTAGAGCTCCAGTTTTCATACAACTCTCCTGTTTAACCATCAGGCAAAATTAATCTGTGCTGGGCTGTGAAGAGCTTCATGTATATCTGAGTACTTTCTGTGGTGTCACGAGTCTATTCTGCAATTGCCCTTACATTAATTTTTTCCTGCTTTGCAGTGAAATTTATTAATTCTGAAAATGTTCCTAAACCTGCCAGTGGTTATCACACAATACAGATGTATCCAGATTGAAGTTCTGCAACTGAATGATTTTGTTGCCCAAATTTCAATTATGGTGTAAATGGTCAAAATGGTTCTTTTATTAGGGCCAAAAGTCCTGATAAAACCAATGAAACCTTTAAAGGCTTTCCTTCACAGCTCAGGATCCCAATGAACACATTTCTCTTTTTTTTATGCTTAGAATGAATATTTAGCTATGTATTAAACCATACCTATCTGTGTTTTAATCTAGTCATAAACTTTTTCTCAACACTTTTCTATTAAACTTTTCCATCTAAAGGTGGAGAACATTCTCCCACTCACCCCCTTCCCTAGTCTAGTAGTTTTCTGGAAGCCAAATTAGTACGTGAATGCTGCCCCTAAACACCAAATAAATTTAATATAAATACTTACAGAAATTTTTGGTTGCATGTGAATTCTTTGAAAATTAATTAGGATGTGTTACAGGTTTTTTATTGCTTTTTAACTGTAGATTGATTTTTATTTCACAACCTCCATTTCTATATAGTTCTCAATGTTGCCACACTTTCATGTGCTGAAAATAATATTTGCAGTTAAGTTTACAGGTTGTGCATATATTTTTATCTTAGTTACAAAAAAAAGCTTTCTCTTTTTTTTTGTTTTGTTTTGTTTTTGTTTTGTTTTCTGTTCAACAGGCACAATCGGTCCATTGCCCATCTGTGGGCATCAGGGATTGCCTGCTGATATGAGGTAAACCTTCTCTGCTGGAAAGTATGATCCTCATATGCTGATTCAAAAAGCATGTTTGAAGCAACAGGAAAGGCTAATTTTTAGAAAATGTAAAAGGCTGATTATAAATTAAGATTTTTTTTTTCCTCTGTGTAAAGACAAACTGTGTAAGTCACTGTTTGCTTTACTAGCCCAAATGACCTTTTTTCCATCCTTACTACCCCTTTCTATAATGTCTTTCCTACTGGAAAGGAGTAAAACTGTCAAGAAAACCTGGAAACCTAGATAAACGAATGTTACTCTTGGTGGGATCCTCATAACTTGTGGGAAATGTCAGGGAAGGGCAGGGCTCCTGCACACAAGCCACAGCTTTCCTGCATTCTTTGCCATCTCTGCAGCTCTGGGAAGCTGACTGCCCTCCTCAGCACTTGATAAACATCTATATGAGAAAAAGCATGAAACAAAATCATGAAACAGGAGATAGGAATGACTCATACAAAGAAACAAAAGCTTATTGCAGGTAGGCCTTACCAATTTTAAAAGCTTATTTTCTGTTAGCTGGGAAGCAGTCTGTCACACCCACCTCAAAACTGCAGTCTCCCCTTGTTTGTGTTGCCCAGGATATTTACCATTTAACCCCAGGAGTTTTTAACACTCCCACCACCTGTGTAAATCTTACCCAGGCAGAGCCCAAATGGATGCAACCCAAAATGACCGAGTTATGCCAATGAGATTCTACAACAAAATTACTCACAAAGGCTGTCATTACTTTAATTTTTGTTATTTTCCCCTTCCCTCCCTCCTTTTTCCACTTCTACTGCCTTAGACCAGGCTAGGCATCGCACCTGGGGGGCCTCTCTCAGGCTGAACAGGAAGGAAGAAAGGAAGCGATATTCTGGTTCCCAGCTGCACCCTGAGAGGAGACTACAGGGCTGTATGGTGCCCATCCTGGGCTTGTGGGGCAATGAGGGGCCATCATAGTGCTTGGTGGAGAAGGGGAGAAAACCTTTTTGAAACCTCCCAGAGTCTGTGGTTTCCAGCCCTTTGTCCTTGGCCCAACGAACTTCTACAGTCAAAACTGCCTCATGTGATGTGGCTTAAATGCTGCCTGTAGAGGGAAAGGGATGTCCTGGCCTGAGTTGCCTGCAGCCTGTGTGGTTATGAAGTGCCTTAAGATTACCAGGATTTTATCATTGTGAGTTACCATGTTCCAGCCAAAACGGGCTTGAAAATGAAAAAAGGGAGAGTGAAGAGAAAGATGTAAAAAAATGAATAGGCAAATTGGTTACTGAAGAAGACAACGAAGCTTATTCAGCCAAGTTGCTCCTCTGGGAAATAGTGCCGATCAAAGGGGTTTTTTTCTTTCTTTAATGCTGTAATTAATTTGTCACCCTGCAAAGCTTTTCAGTGCTGATCTTAAAATTGTCTGCTTTCCTATGGAGTGCTGTAACAAATTTTCACTGTTCCTGCTCTGAGAAGGCAAGATTGGGACTGTCAGTAGCAGCAAAATAAAATTTTGATTTTTTGCTAGTGAGAGTGATGGTGCTCACAGTAAGCAGTAAATTCTAGCAAGAGAGATCATTGAGCTTTTAGGGTGTTATGTATTTTGTCCAGAAATTCTGTGTGAATAATGGATAATCTTCCCAAATGCACAAACGTCTGTTATGTTTCTGTTTTGTCAAGAGAGAAGCTAGTCAAAACCAGTAAGATCTATTCAGTTTTACTGTTGCTCTGAAGAACTTTGGAGTACAGTAGAAATAGTCAAGAGGCCTCATCAGCTTTTTTTTTTTTTCCCTTGGACAGTATTAGACCTAAAGTACTGCTGTAAAACAGTACTTGTGAGTGCCCTGCTTTTGTGCTGTGTTTTACTTTAGGATGAGAATAATGTTGATAACACAGTGACAGTTTTAGTTGTTGCCTAGCAGTCAGGGACTTTTCAGCTTCTCATGGTGCCCTGCTAATGAGAAGGTGGGGGGCACCCAAGAAGCTGGGAGGGGACACAGCCAGGACAGGTGACCCAAACTGGCCAAAGGGCTGTTCCATACCATGCAATGTCATGTTCTGTTTATAACTGGGGATGGGCTGAGGAGCTGAGTGGCGTCTGGGGGTCTTGATCAGCAGCAGCAACTTGGGGCCTTGAATGGCACCTGGGGGTCTTGCACAGGACTGATTTTGAAGTGATGGTGTTTGTCTTCCCAAGTAATTGCTATGTGTGATGGTGCCTGCTATCTTGGAGATGGCTGAACACCTGCCTGCCCATGGGAAGAGGGGAATAAATTCCTTGTGTTACTTTGCTTGTGCATGTGAGCTGAGAGGCTGGGCTGTTTGGGGATCTTGCATGGCAGCATCAATCTTGGATAGAGAGAAATTGTACTGTTCATCACTTGTTTTTTGTATAACAATAATAGTAATAACACTGTTAATGTTCTTTTTTGTGTGTGTCCTTTTAAACATTTTATCTCAACCCGTAAGTTTTCTCACTTCACTCTCTGATTCTCCCCTCCGTTGAGAGGGGTGGTGAGTGCCTGGCTGGTGCTTAACTGCTGGCTGGGACTAAATCATGACACTGAGCAATTTTTGTTTATAATTTTTAGTTTTTCTTACATAGTTTAAACCATATTTAGAAAGTAGATGATTTTTGTATAAGAATGCACATAGTTTCTTGAAAATTCTGAAGGCCTCATCATACATCAACGTTGCCAGCAGCAGCACAGGCACAGAGACATCTGTAGGGGTGGGAGGGCCTGGAAAAATAAACTTTACTTTTAAACACAAGAGGCTGTTGTCTCTGGCTTCTGACGTGTAAGGAATCCTTAACAATACCCTCAGAGTTATGTACCTGCTTTGATAACCCCATGTGTTAGCAACCAAAAGAAGTTTTTTCTCTGTCTCTTTATTCTTCATCTCATTTTTGTGCTTGTCTGACAGAATTTTTGGTAGTGCTGTGCTGGTTTTTGGCATTTCCAATGGATCCGAAAGTTTTAAAATTTAACCTGCAGTTATGCTGTACTGAGGATTCAATCACTTCCCTGGGAAATGAAATAATTTATTATATGCATGAACAAGATTAGCTAGTTGGCATAACTCAACTTGAAAAAGATTGGTTTTACTAGTTTAGATACCCAGCATGAGCAGTTTCTTAGCTGTGCTGTGGCACTGAAGATTACACAGAAATTTTGGTCAGATTTCATTGAAAAAGATGACTGCAGAAATAAAGGATGTTTTGGTCTTGCCTTTTGGTCTTGCTTTTTTTTTTTTTTTTCTTTTTTCCAGAGAGCTTGTTGATATCTAAACTGTGGATTAAAACATCACTGACATGTACATATGGTACCTATGACCACTACCTGTAGTATCTCCATGGATCTGCCTGTTTAGACAGCCAAAATTATTTCAAAATTCAGATTTTAAATGATCATTAAAGCAATCTGTACTGGTGCTTTGGAGTAAATCCATCCACAAAACTCCCTCTCTATATACTTACATATACATAGGAATGCAATGTATCAGAGCAGTCATCACAAAAATTACTTGTAGACCAGAAATTGACACACAGTGATTCTGTACAATTATGTTAGTCATTAGGCTGTTGTGTTGCAGATGTGTGGTATCTTTGCTAGCTACAGTCATGGGAAGATGTATAGCAGTCTTCAGATAGAGTTTTGGACTCAGGACTGAGAGCTGATAGAGGGCATTCTTTCTATTGTCTTAATAAATTATTTTGTGTAACTATTTCATACAGTTACAGGTGGCTAGTTCTCTCTTGCTGGCTATCCGCAGGCAATTCCTGGCCAAAGAGCAGGATTTGAGAGTAGCCCTTTTTAAGTGTTTTAAAGCCTCCAAACATGGGGAGTCCTATGCCTGATGAGATTTTGTATTCTGTGTTGGTGACAGTGCATAACATTTACTTTCCAGTTCTGGAAAATTGAAATGATGGTACTCGTGCCCTTTTTTGGTGCTTTCTTAAACCTTTGTTAAGGATTTCACAGTGAGGCCAAAGTATTTTTAGATTCTCTATTCCATTTGGATACAAATGAACAAATTTTATCTACTGTGTCTTTTTCCCTCTGCAGTTACATTGAAATAGGAATTAAAAAGCCTGAGGGGAAAAGGAAAGAAATGATGGTACATGTTTAATTATGAATACCGCCTGTTCAAATTACTATGAAAAAATACCCATTCATTACTTTATGCTTGTATAATTTATGTTTAAAAATTAAAATATGCTATTTCAGGGAAGAATATGATATGATAATAATATCAATTTACCTGAGATTCATTATATAAAAATTTGGATACAAAGATAATGTTACTCTTGAAGTTCATCTTAACTTTCCTTTGTCCCTACCATGTAATCATTTAAACATCACATGACTGGCAATAAATATTTTCCATACTTTTAGGAATTCAGAGTAATTATTACTCTTCCATTCCTTGCTGTAGATTGTACAAGTAGAAGTTCAGGTAGTGTAAGCTATAGATGACATTTAGTGATTAATAACAGAGCTGTGGAATTGTTGAGTTTGGAAGGGACCTCTGGAGATCATCCAGACCAAGCCCCTACACACATCAGGCCAGCTGAAGCAGTTTACTTGGTGCCATATCCAGCCAGGTTCCCAGTGTGTCCGAGGATGGAGACTCTGCAGACTGTCTGCGTAACCAGTTCCAGTGTTTGATCGCCCTCATTGTATAAAAGATTTTTTTTCTTTCTTATCTGATCTCAGATGATTTTAATCTCTCAGCTGAAACTGTTGCCAGGTAAGTAAGCTCTTCCCAGTTTATGCCCCATTATGAAGTCAAAGAGACTGGCCTAGCTCACATGGGTGCTGAGTTAGCTTATTTGTATTTGAACTACTACAGAGGATAAAAACCACTCAAAATTAAAAGGTAAATACCATAGATCATAAACTTAAATCTAGTTTCTAACTGCTTATTTTACAAACAGAGTTAAGTTTTGATTGCGCATAATCTAGCTACCCTAGGGAGTTTTTGAGGCAGAATTCATACAGATAAAGCAGTGTTAAACTGTATATTCTTTCTTAGCCATTTTTGGCAGTTTGACCCACTCCATGTACATTTACATTGCCACAGCTCTGTTGTATTTACTGTTACGATAGCTCCTTACTGCCTGAGACCTAGCAGACAAAATGGAAGGCTGTGCCCTACTGAAGTCCATTTGAATGCTCCAAATAGGTCCCAGGTGGTGCAAATGCTTTTGTTGGAATTTAAGCAAACTAAACAGCAGGCTGAGTACTGTGTGCATATGCAGAGTAAGTCTATTATATATATGAAATATATCTGTACTTTGTCCAGTCTTCTCCCTCTACAGAGAAGGCAGATTCCAGATTACTGAATATATGTCCTGTGTCATTGAATATTTAATTTTGAATCTAGTTTTGCAACGCATATGCTGTATAGTGTAGTGTCCCTCAATGTGATATCAATCACATAGCATACAGAGGTCCTTTGGGCATGCTTAGCCAGTCAGAGCTTGTTATTATCATTCTGAATGGGATCTTTGCTTTCTTTCATATGGCACTGAAGGCAAATAGGATAGGATTTGTAAGAGTTAAATGGAAAAGGCTTTTGATAACTTTCTACATTTTGAATTATAATTGTATTTTGATTTGAAATAGAGATTTACAATAGTTATTTTCTGTCTCTGCCATTGCTTTCACAGTAAAATATAGTGAAAATGAACTGGGCTGCACTGCTGGCTCCACTGAATCAGTACCATTTTTACTGAGAATATATAAATAAAGTTAAACCCAAGCAACTTTTATAGAAGATATATATTTCTTGAGGTTTTCGTTATGGCCTTGATACATATTTAAAATAAATTAGTAAAGTACAGGTTTGTAAAATGACATAGTAAAACCTATTTAAATTAAATGTCTGTGAATAAAAACCCTACCTGTAAATTTATATTCTTGGATCTGCAATATCAAGGCTATTTTAATGAAACAAATATCTAATCTTTGTCTAATTGGTCTAATTTGAACAGTAGCATTTATCTTTGTACAGCTATTTGTGAAGTAACTTATGAGTGCTTTGATAAAAGAGAGGGTTTAAAAAATATCACTTTGGAAATGATGCTTGTTATATTTTATTATTTTTCTCTTTCAGTTAGAGCCAAATTCAGTTTGTTCATGCATATAGACTGAAAGGCAGAGATCAGATCTAAGGGATTATAGAGTGAAAGAGGAGTGAAAGACTTAAGAATCTGTCACCACCACTTCTTGGGCTGGGGTGGTCACTTCAGCTGTGCCCTGTCTGTATGACATGATGAGACTTAAGTGTTTACTACTGTCCCCTTGTATCTTCTCTTCCATTGAAATTATATCAGGAACATGGTCAGAAGGAGGTCTTTAGACAATAACTATACTACACAGTACCAGAACATGTTTCCCTCTGGCTACATCTTTATTAATACATTAAAGAGTCTCCTAGATATGCTTGGGTACTGGAACTCAGTTATTTGGTAACTGTGACATGCTTTTGGCTTGTGCCTGCTCATACCCCAATTCCCAATCATAGGATGGAAAGTTAGGATAGACCAGAGGCAGTTCTCGAATGCCATGAACCATGTAAGTAAGTAAGTTTAGTATTATAGAGCAGCCATAGGATGCTCTGTGGTTCTGCGGCTGGGGAATAGGTATTGTTGCCGTTTTGTTCATTAAAGTAAATGTGGCAAGTCCTTGTGTGGGTGCCTGTGGGACCAGTGCTTTGTGATAAGTTTTCCTGCAATATTTGGATGGTTTAAGAGCCCTGTTGTATAACACAGATATTCTTTGAAGCTAGAAAAATGGTAGTTCTAATGGAAATTAGAGAACTTTAAAAAAAAAAAAAGCATCTTTGCCAACAATAATTAATGTATACTCCACCTAGAACTGTAATGTCACATTACTGGTGGATGTCAGTTGGCAATGCTTCAAACAATGTCCTTGTTTTGAGGTTAAAATTTGTAGAATCATAGAATCTCCTGAGTTGGAAGGGACCCATAAGGATCATCAAGTCCAACTCCTGGCTCCACACAGGGCCAGCCAAGTCAGACCATGGGACTGAGTGCATCATCCAGATGCTTCTTGAACTCAGTCAGGCTCAGTGCTGGGACCACTTCCCTGGGGAGCCTGTTCCAGTGCCCAATCACCCTCTCAGTAAAGAGCCTCCTCTTAACATCCAACCTAAACCTCGCCTGTTGCAGCTTCATACTATTCCCTGTGGGGAGGATAGAATATCCTGTGAAGAGTGCTTAGGGATACAAGCCATTCCGTGTCAAGTCCCTGGACCTTTTATTTTATTGGTGTAGATACAGCTAGTTAGGCTGACTCAAGACTAAATTCAGCATGAACATTGAAAGAGAGATTGCATATTTTTATATCTAACCAATTCCTTGCCTTATAACAGAATCCTGTCAGTGAAGATCTCTGCTCACTAATTATTCACACCTTTTTTTTTTCTCTTTTCCTAATGTAGCACTTGCAGTTTTTGCATCTGAGACCAGATTTTATCCTGGAGAGTTATGCTTTCTTGCCTTTGCCAGTACACTAGCACTTACTGGGTTCTCATCACCAAACTAATTCATTTGGATGAATAGATTGAAGTTACAGAAAAGTTTACAATCACTGCAATATCATTAATGATAGCAGGACTTTGTATAGCATAAAATGAAACAAAGTGTTACCAGCAATGTCTTTTTCAGTAGGTAGGGAAGGCACGTTTTAGAGTTGCTGGCCTACTTACTATAACTATTTAGCTGTTTATTCTGTTTTGGACACTTTTTGATTCCAAGTTTCAGTTTTTCACTTCTTGGCTTAGCAAATATTGGAAACACGGTGGTGGCAGCTTATTTTCTCAGGGGAGAGAGCTTATCAGGCCATTTGACAGTGACTTCTCTGGTTGATTAAATTGTGTCAGCTGCTTCAGAATAGAGAAGTCTTTTGGACAAATGGTGAACATGACACAGGTTCTTGAGGATAGAAGACATGAAACAGTGAAAACCTTGGGATTCCTCAAGTATGACAGATTTTCCAAAATACTGACAAGTAACATATTGCACTGAAGAAAGACAGTATTTGAAACTAGCACTAGTGTTTGCATTTAAGGAATGCTTCTGAGAATAAAATATTTTAAACATCTTGCTTCAGCTAATGACATATGATTTACTTTTTCTGCAGATTAAATCAATAATTCATAGTACTACCCGTGTGACTTCCAGATGGCAATTTATCTTTAATAAGCCACGTAATATCAAGTAAGTATGTTATAAATCAGACATTTACATTTGGCTTTAAGTTTTCTACCCCAACAGTATATACAAACTCCCAAATGTCTCTGTTCAGTTAAAAGCTGAATGATTGCAGTGAAACTCTGGTTAACCAGGTGTGACTTGGAACGGTCAATCTCTATCTTCATTTAGATACTATGAATTTAAATTGAATTTGTATGGCATGACAATAGGCTTAATTTTTCTAAAGTATCCTTAAAGAAGGAAATAAGTTGAGAGTGGCAATGTGTTGCAATGCATATTTGTTTTATGCTAGTGAAATATAAAAAAAACCCAAAATATTTGGAAAAGTTATATGGTGCAATATGTCTACATCATTAAATAAGAGGATAGAATGACACTTAATCCAAGGGTTATTAAAAAAAAAATAAATCTCAGAATCATAAAGCATCACAGAAATTTCTAAAACAGTGAAGTGTTAAAAACACTATCTATGTTTTGTAGATGCTGGTTTCTGCTTGTCCTTAAAATTAGGGAATCTATTCTTTGTACCTATATTTCTGTTAATTTAATTTTACTGGTGTCATCCACTTAACATGAAAATGGTGTCTACTTTTCCCCTTTTCCCTTTTTGGCATAAATATATTTTTTTCAAGAGAAGCAGACAAAACAGTTTACATAGCTCCTTCTTTATTTTTCTTTTTGTTTTTTCTGCAGCTGTACAGTTGATTTAGGCTTTTGGATATGAAACAGAAAAGATAACAATATCTTGTTTCTTCATGCTTAAGACTTATTTAATGGAGAAGCTGTAATTTAAAGTGACGAGCATTCAAAGGCATAACTAGAGGAAGAGCTACTAGTAGAACTTTATAGAAGTTGGTTGTCTATGTTTTAATTTAATGTCAATGTCTAATATTTTAAGCTATTGTTGTGACAGTGCGTACACATAGGTAATTCTAACAAGTTATAAAACCAGAGAGATCTGCAGTTTTTGCAAGGTCATCCTTTAATTAGACTGTTTTTCAATGACCTTTTATATTATCTCCACTTAAAACCTCCACCTAAACATCAACTATTATGGGAGAAGCTTGGGAAAAAAAATGTGTTCTCATCATTAACTGAAAATCAGTAGACTTAGATTCTGGCAACTGTAGAATTAATTCTGTGCTTGAAGACAACACTGATGGTGGTGTTATTCTCTCTGTATAGAAGTAGACAATTAACCCCAAAGCTTTGTGAGATCTCTAGAGTATTATGGAGGTCTTTGAAATAATCACGATAAATCCTATAGAATGGTTTGCATGCTAAAGGAAATAACCCATAAATACATAAAAAGCTAGGGTAATTCTCGGAGTGCAGACAGAATCACAGAATCACAGAATCACAGAATCACAAGGTTAGAAAAGACTTTTAAGATCATCAAGTCCAACCATTCCCGTCCTATGCTAAACCATATCCCTAAGTACTTCATCTACCCTGTTTTTAAACACATCCAAGGTCGGTGACTCAACCACCTCCCTGGGCAGCCTGTTCCAGGCCCTGACAACAATTCCAGTAAAAATTTTTTTTCTAATATCTTATCTGACCCTGCCCTGGCACAGCTTCATGCCATTCCCCCTTGTCCTATCACCTGTCACCTGGCTGAAGAGACCATCACCTACCTCGCTACAACCTCCCTTCAGATAGTTGTAGGTGGTGATAAGGTCTCCCCACAGCCTCCTCTTCTCCAGACTAAACACCCCCAACTCCCTCAGCTGCTTCTCACACGATTTGCCCTCCAGCCCCTTCACCAGCCTGGTTGCCCTTCTCTGGACTCGCTCCAGGACCTCCATGTCCTTCTTGTGGTGAGGAGCCCAGAACTGGACACAATACTCGAGGTGTGGCCTCACCAATGCCGAGTACAGGGGCACAATCACCTCCCTAGACCTACTGGCCACACTGTTTTTGATACAAGCCAAGATGCCATTGGCCTTCTTGGCCGCCTGGGCACACTGCTGACTCATATTCAGTCTGCAGTCAACCAACACCCCCAGGTCCTTCTCTGCCTGACAGCTCTCCAGCCAGTCTCCCCCAAGCCTGTAGCGCTGCATGGGGTTATTATGTCCCATGTGCAGCACTCGACACTTGGCCTTGTTAAACTTCATCCCATTGGACTCAGATGCAGTGTAGGAAATATCATCAGGCTAATATTGAAATATTTAATTTTCTGTAATGAAATAATCACATGTGATTCCAATGTCAAAATAAAGATCTAAGGTTAAAAATGTAAATTGAGGATTTCTGACACATGATCTGAATTGCTTCTTCAAGGAAAGGAAATGTGTGTTTATTTCAGTAATTCTTGAGCACCGTACATCTTCTATTGGCAAAAGAAAGTAACAGAATTTAGAGATGAATAATAAGCTTTAGGTCATATAGTTAATTCCTATGACTGCCATGCCTTAAACTATACAATGCATTTCCTTTTCTGCCCTAGATCTATATGTTTCTAGGGATGAAGTTTCTAAATCAACCCTCAGAGGATCATTCTACAGTTTTGTAATTTGCATTAAAAATAAGGTCTTTAGATAGATTTCTTTTTCCTTAAATTTGAGCAAAGAATTTTTTGTCAACATACATTATATATTTGAAGGAAAGAAACTACTATAAATTAAGAATGGGGTCCCCTTTTCAAACTGAATGCTTGTTTCATGTACACGGTCTCCAGGCTTTACGTGATTTTACTGAAAGTTCCACTAGATGGCCCCAGACCTCTTCCGAACGCAAACATTATTGCTTCAAGATGTTGTTTTAAAGAGGCATGCAGACATAAATATTTGCTCTTGGCTGAAATGTGACACACTGCTAGGACTTGCCCCAGGGTTTTTTTTTCTTTCTTTCTTTTCTTTCTGTAAACCTAAAAAAAGAAAAAAACCCAACAACCCAAAATAATCAAAACATGTTCCTGGAAAGCATTTTGCTTTCCACAGTATTCTCATTCTGTAAAGGTTGTTGTATTATGCCACTTACAAGCTAAACAGGTGATTAAAATGTTGCCTTGATGTTGAAACAAAAAATATATTGCTATATGAAACATTAAAAACAGAAAAATAGGGAAGAAAGGTGAGCAATATTGAGCATTTCATTCTTAGCTGCATACAGAATTGCTAAATTATGTTATAACCCTTAAGTTACACAGAAACACCTTCAGATTCCTGTTTGGTATACATAGCTGATCTATTAAAAGTTATTTTGTTGTGGAAGAAGATACGTAAGTACTTTCTAAAGCATTTTAGAGCAGTTTTGCAGCACTGTCAGTGTGGAATGGCTGATTTAAGTCTAGGTGGCAAATCCCTCTTAAAGCCACTTTTTTCCCCAGCTCTAAACTTGTAAATGCTGCCTTCTGTGCAATCCCCTTTTTATGTTGCAATGCAGGGCAGCCCATTTGCAAAATGCTGGACAGCTATTTTTTACATACTTTCTTAGGGGTTGGACCAGGTTCTAAGCTTCATCATTGTTTTGGTTGAGAGATTGGATATAAGACTTGCTATATAGTGAGAGATTGGATTTGAGACTGAATACCAATTATAAATACTAAATACTATAATACAGTTAATGTAAACCTGTTTGTTGTATTATTTATAGTTTCAGAATAGAAATGATTATTAGGAAATTATTTGTTGGTAAGAATAAAATAGGTAAAGTTGCAAGGAATTTTCAAGTGAGATACAATATCAAAAATGTGAAGAGATCTAATGAGTGAAAATTAAAGAAAGTGAGTGAAAGTTAAATATTAAGATTGGTATCATCAGTGGAGTAGGAAAGGGAAGTAAATTAATTCTTGAATACATTGTGAGTTATGGATAATCTTCAGAAGGTATAAAAGAAACTTAAACTTGTGGAGTAATGGGAAGAAGTGAGAAGTTTGAAGGAGGAAAGATGTATAGTACTAGGGGCTGAGGAAAGTGGTTCTTCTGGAAAAAACAATCGTTGAAAAGGAGACTGTAGTATTCACACAGAAGATTAATACAATCTCAGTAATTTTCTGTTGATTAAGTGGAATCTAGATTAGGAGAAGAGTTTATGTTGTAAAGGAAGGAAAGAATAGAAGAAAGATGAGAATAAGGAAAAATTAGAAAATAAAACATGTCTCTATTGAAACAAAATCACATAGAATCACAGAACTGTTGAGATTGGAGGGGACCTCAGGTCATCCAGTCCAAACCCCTACTCAGATCAACTAGAGAATGTTCCTCAACCTCATACCCTGTTAGGATCTGAGTTTCTTCAAGGGCAGAGACCTTGCAATCTGTCTGGGCAACCTGTTCCAGTGTTTGACCAACTTAAATGTGAAGAAAGTTTTTCTTATGCTTAAGTGGAATTTCCTGTCTTTTGGTTTGCACCCATTGTCTTGTGACTAGATGCCACTGCAAAGACTCTGTTTACTTACTGCCTCCACCAGAAATTTATACTTGCTGATAAGATCCACGAGAGCCTTTGCTTCCCCACACTGAACAGTTCTCTGGGCTTCTTTCTTCTAGCCACATATATACTCCAATGCCTTCCCCATCTTTGTGGCTTTTTGCTGGCCCTGGTCCAGTATGCCCATGTCTATCTTGTACAGAGAAGCCCAGAACTGGATGCACCACTCAGATATGGTGTCAGCAGTGCTCAGTTAGAGAGAAAGGATCGCTTCCCTTGACCTGCTGGCAATGCTTTTCCTACTACAACTCAGGAGGCTGCTGCCCATTTTTGCCTCGAGGGCCTGTTGTTAGCTCACACTCAGAAAGAAGTTCCAGATCAATTCCTTTTGTTGAACTTCCTGAGGTTCCTGTCACCCCATTTCTCCAGCCTGTGAAGGTCCCTCTAGCAGTAACAGGCCTACTGGCCACCCACTGACCCACTGGCCAACTCGGCATTGTGCAAAATTACTGCGGGTGTGCTCTGTCTCATTGTCATTAATGAAGAAGGTAAACAGTACTGGATTCAATATCAATAGCAGGGATTGGTCCAGCACTGGTCTCCAGCTGGTCTTTGTGCCAATGGTCACAATCCTTAGAGCTGGACTGTTCAGCCAAGCTGCCTGTTCACTTAACCTAGCCTGTGCTTCTTCTAATTGTCAATGAAGATGTCATGGAAGACAATGTCAAAAGCCTTATATGGGACACCATGTCAAAAGCTTTTGTAAAGTCAAGGTAAACAAAACAATAGCAACTGGTTTGTTTTCTAAAACTGAGGGTCAGGCCAAAACTGGTCATAGTTGCTTTGCAAGGTTGAGAAGGAACAAGATGTAATGTAGACTGCAGTGAAGAAAACAGTAGATGTGCTAAATCTTTTAATGAACTGTATCTGATTCCTGCTAGTAATCATGAGAACATCTTTGGACAACATGAAACAAATATAGCTGAAGTCTGAAGGACAATATATTCCACAGTTGACTCATCTATCATGAGAGACAGGCATGTTAAGGATATGGTCCTGTATTTTTATGAATGAGTTTTAAAGTTTAATGAAATAGTTTAAGATTTCAAATGAACTGTTGAAATCTAAGTGACAGTACTAATAATGATCCACGTTACATCATTTTGTTAAATTATTATGTTTTGCATTTTATTTTGTTACCAAAGGAAAGTCCTTCCTTTGCCTCTTGGCTGTGTTTTCCCCAATGTAGAGGTCATCAAGCCACCGTTAAAATTTCTCATACTGAGGTTTTCTCTAAAAAGATTTCCCTGCTAAATGAAAGAATTTTTCTTCATTTAGGAGTAGTTCACAGGTAAGAGAAACTATAAACAATTTAATGTGTCTAGTGAAATTGCTCATTCTTGTAATATCATGCTTTTTATTCACAGATCATTTCCATAGCACATATCAGATTATTCCAGTGTTTGATTATATATGGAATATATGAAGGACACTATCAAAACCAGTATTTTTTTTCCTATGGATGTGGCCTCAGTGTAGTGAATCATACAGTAACTGAGTTCGTGTTTCCATGACAGCTGGAACCATGAGTTAAACTGATATACAATTGCATCATACTGAGCAAGAGGACATGACCTTATGTAGCAAGATTTATCAGTATTCAACAGTAGCTGGTCTGATATTCCAGAATATTGTTGTAGGCCATGTTTTACTTTAAGAAATGGATATCCTAGTAATCTACAGCTTTAAGGCAGTGATTAATGTACAAGGCTATAGAAATCAATGAAGACATTGTCACAGCTGCAGAGGGTATGTCAACAAAATAAAATGAGCAAGTGTTAATTAGTAAAGACAAGATTAACTGAAATTTCCTGTGTGAAACAGGATTTAAAATGATATATAAATAAATTATATAACCCATCGTTCTTTTAGAATCAAATGTTTTAACTAATGATTTTGATCATATTCTATTTGTAAACAAAACAGTAGGATAAGTTATATGGTAAGCTTGTAGTGTGTCACCAGATGAATAAAGTAAAATGAAAGACATGAGATCTACCTATTTAGATGAAGGTCTTAATTTCCCAGGACATTAATGGAAGTTTATTTCTTTGATGCTTAGAACTTTTCCATCAGATCAGAGGTGATAAAATATCTTTTCTTTTATGTTTTGGATCCTTCCTTTAATTATTAAAACATCAGAACTTTTACGCTTCAGATAGTTCTCTTTGGGAAAGCCTTTACAATACAAAAATCTTACAAGGATTAGAAAAAATATCCTTCTCGGTTATCATGACTTCACAATGACTCAATTATTGTTTCTCATTCTTTCTAAGCAACTGTTCCATTCAGATCTATCCACACATTGAAAGTGTTTATCTGACAGCAGCAATGTTCCTGAAAGCTACAAATAAAAAATAACATTAAGCAGAACTTTGTTATGTTGTTTTCCCATATCTCTCTTATGGCCTATGCTTATTTAGAAGTTGATATGTTTTCTCTTCCATATCAATAACAATATTTCAAGCACTCAGAACTGCATACTGCAAACCAACACACTATTTACTAGAGAAAATTTTACTTTCATATTTGTGGAACCTATTTTATAAATTCATCATGTTTTATTCTTTAGATATGGATGCGCTCTCTTGCTATTTAAGGCCTAACAGACTGAGTAGGCTTTCCTGTTAAATTAACTCTTTATTTTAATTCTTTAGTTTGGAGCCTGATTTTTACAACCATATTAAGACATTGCCTTTGAATCACAGTTTAGTGAAACATTGAAGCAACTCCAAAGCTTATGCTACATTATATTCTAATGTGTCTCTGACAATGTATTCATTTTTTGACAGAATGTAAGTAAGAGCAATTGCTGGAGCTTTTAGCCTCAGCAGTCACTGTGGGAATGCATTTCTTCTCCATCTCCTCCATATGTTACATATGTAGTGTAAAAAAGCAGAATATGAACCTCAGTTCCCATCAGCATCAAAACAAAGTCACAGTGTTCTTGTTCTGTGGCTCATGTTTAGTTTGTGGTCAAGCCCAGGCATCTCCTCAGAATGAGTTGCCTCGGTCATCTACCATTCCCTCTTAGATGCAGGCAGCTGTAGTACATCTGCATTTCTTGCAATGATTTTCCTATGCATAGGCAGTGGGGAATACAGTGGGAACATGCCCCAGTCATTCCTCCTGTTCCTGGGGCTTATGCTATTATAGAAGTAATGGCATTTACTTACCTTTCAGTTCCCCTCAGTCAGCTGAATGAATCAGGATGCTTTTCTGCATTTTTGATTATGTAAAACTTTCATTTTTATTTCTTTGATCCTAAGACATCTTTCCACATCTCCCAATATGTTCTGAGATGAATCACAGAATGACTTGGGGTGGAAAGGACCACAAAGATCATCTAGTTCTGACCCCCTGGCAAGGGCAGGGATACCCTCCAAGACACCAGATTGCCCAAAGCCCCATCCAACCTGGCCTTGAACACTGCCAGGGAGTGGGCATCCCAGCTTCTCTGGGAAACCTGTGCCAGGGCCTCCCTGCCCTCTTCGTCAAGGGCAGATATTTTCCTAATATCTAATCTAAATCTATCTTCCTTCAGTTTAAACCCTTTACTCCTTGTCCTATCACTGCACTCCCTGAAAAAGAGTCCTTCTCCATCTTTTCTGTAGGTTCCCTTTAGGTACTGGAAGGTTGCTATAAGATATTAGAGATGCTTATAGAAATCTACTGCTGTTTGAAATCATCTAATGTATACCTCCTGTCATCCAGCTGCTGCTGCAGAATGACTTGAGGCTCTAGAAGTCCTTCAGTTTTAGAAACCTACAAGCTTTTCAAAATAACATGGCTTCATAAGAGAATTATTTTTGACTTTCAAGAGGCTTATTCTTATAATGTTACTGTCAGATCTTTCACCTTAACTGTCTACATGGAAAGAGGACTTCGTAGTTAAGATAAACACTGAGCATCCTAATAGAAGAATGCAAGAGTTCTTTAACCCCATGTTGGTCCATGTTGAAGCTATTAGAATAAACAATGGCTTGTCTTACTTTTGAAGACAGCGATTTTGTAGAAATTGGACCATACATGTAAGCCAGTTTCAGAACTAATATGTCTGTTCTTCAGTGGTTTGGATGTTGGATGGCTGAGAGTCAAGATGGCTTTTCTGCAGTTAGGTACATCCTGACAAATGATAGCATTCAGTATAAATAGTTAGGGTTCACAGCTTTTCTTACAACGTGCAGTTATTAACTGCTTGTCATGCTACATTGTTTATTTGAAGATTTTTATTAATTTAGTTAGAGTCAATATGATGGTTCAGTTAAGGTGAGAGTTAATCTCAGCTTCCTAATTTTAAAAGTTTTTGTGCAATCTCATATTCTGCAGCTGGTAAGATTATGACAAATACTACAAGACTTTCCCCCTAGTTAAAAAATATTATACCATAATAGGATTTAAATTGAGTGCTAATTTTCTTAATGGGAAAACCCTAGGCAATGTGTACTTCCCATTGGTTAATTTTTTATAGCAATCACTTTGTGTAGGAGATCAAGGAAAGCTGATCAGCTCTAACACTTGAGCTGTTTTTCTGTCGTTTTTTTTTTTTCTAATTAAAGAAAAAGGTTACTCCTTGAACTTGTATTAAGCTTTCACTTAAATTAAGTAACATTAATTTGACTGTATTTTTTCGAAATCCACACAGATTAGAATCATGACTAAAATTGCTTAGTGTGTTCTTGTTGTTACATTTGCTTTACCCTTTTATGTTGACAGAAGTTCTTTTAGATAGATTATTTTTACATCTCTGTTGCCAAAAGACCTAAAGGACTGTTTGTTGCTGAATAATTGACCGTGAGATGTGCTATGGGGTAGCTAAGACCACCCTCTTTTAATTAGGGCTCATTCAACCAAAGGCAATGAGAGAGATATCTGAGGAGTTCCTGTAAGAAACATGATCTTGCTGAATGCTTTAATTTCCTTTCAGAGACTGTCCATCTTTATTAAACTATGGCCTCAAAGCCTGCACAGGTCAGTGTTGTAGGGAACCATTTCAGTGAGGATGTATGTATTTACAAACTATTCTACCATCTCTGTGAGAATACTGATGGAAGGAGGAACATATCCCCTGCCCCAACCCCCAACAACAAAAAGAATCCCAAGTGACACAAAAGCAGTCTCTTCCCACCAGCAGACCAATGCTCAGCCAGTCCCCAAGAAATTGCTACCTTGGAAAACCCCCTTTCCAGACTTTTCTGCCGAGGATGACATTATATGGTATGGAATATCCCTTTGGCCAGTTTGGGACAGCTGTCCTGGATGTGTCCCCTACTAGTTTCTTGCTCACCTCCAGCCTACTTATTGGGGTGAGAAACAAAGGAGGCCTTGTGGCTGTGCAAACACTGTTCAGCAACAGTTTTATCAGCACTGATTGTTGCTCACCACACAGGGTGCTATGAAGTAATTTAACTCTATACCAGCCAGACCCAGGGCAGATGGACCTTGAATATTTCTCTTTTTTCAGAACAGTGTGAGCAGGTTTAGCATGTGTTTTAGAAAGAGTCAGAGACGGTAAGTTTTTAATTATTTCCTCCTTTCTCCATTGGTTTGTCTTTCTGTAGTGACTTGTCTGCTAGAAATACGAGATCTTCATGGGAACCTCTCTTGCTGGATAATTTCAGCATGTATACTGGCCTAATAATCTGCCCTCTTTCCCAACACAACTTTAGCACACCATTTGACAGCATTAAAGCCTCTCAGTACTGTGATTATCTGCTTGCTTTCCACATTTTGGATAGCTTTACAAAATTATCAAGCCATTTTAGAACAAACCTTTCTTTCTAAGGCTTCAGGCTAACAGTGGGTAGCCATTTCCAGAACCTTTCAGCCAGGGTCTGTTTCCATAGCTTCCAAGCTCTCCCTGAAGTTTCTCATGGTGGCTGCAACTCAAAGAAGAGATCCCTGCTGCTAGGAAATGTAAAGGTTGAGACATATTCAGAAAGGTCTATGCTTCTCTTTGTTGTGACAGTTTAGGATGTCAAACAGGCTTTCACAGTGCATTGCAGTACTTCTACAATTTGAACAATTACGGAACTTGAAATGGCCTATCTAGAAAGTGGCTTACTTAAATCAATAATGATGCTTCTAACAGCCCTGGATGAAACAGGTGTTGTGACCTGGTTCATGATACTGTAAATAAAACCTCCTGGTAATCCAGATGTGCTTCATGGTATCCCAAAAAGCTGTTCTTTTGAGGCCCATCAGTAATACTAAGAGTGTTCATAAAGGTCATGATGGCTATTTTTACATGCCTCCAGAGGAGAGACCGTAGGTAAGGACTCAGTAACAGTGCTTCTTGTGATTAGGCTTCAATCAGTCTGTACAGCTTTGAGAATCTTCAGTCCTTAGGGACCATTTTATAGACTTCACATTTCAGAATTCATTGGGAAGAAGGGGAGCTTTTGCCACAGTTTATCTTTCTGACAGTCGTTTCAACTTCTTATGGTGTTGATTCCTACATTTGTCTCTCCTGAGACAATTTTAAGTACTTGTCTGGCAACTCTGAAACTCATGCTCCTCTGCATCCAGGTTAGTCTTTATGCTTGACTGCATGTACATATATATCACACACAGCTTCACAAATACCAAATGGGATGTTAATGTGAATCTTCATTCTGGATATGGTCTGTCTTACAGACTTTATAGAGTCTGATTAGCATTTGTAAAAAGCATTCTTTGAGCTGTATGTTCTACCAGAAAGGCTATGGGATTTTCATCCTTGGAGATATTAAAAACTCAACTGGACAGAGTCCTGAGCTGGTCTATGTTGACTCTTCTTTGAAGGAGGGAATTGGACCTCCAAAGGTTCTGACAAATTCTATGATTCAATGATCACAGTGGGTCAATATCCACAAGATGACAGCTTGAAGTTCTGCCTAGATATTTATTCAGGCTTTCCGACTTCATAGGTACTTCTAGTAAAACTTTTCACTCGTTGTCTAATAAAAACATGTTTGTATACAATAGCAGAATCATAGAATCATAGAATACGTTAGGTTGGAAGGGACATTTAAAGGTCATCTAGTCCAACCACCCTTGCAGTAAGCAGAGACATATTCACTGGATCAGGTCACTCAGAGCGCCATCAAGCCTGACCTTGAATATCTCCAGGGATGTGACCTCCACTATGTCTCTGGGCAACCTGTTCCAGTGATCCACCATCCTCATATTACAGATTTTTTTCCTAATATCCAACCTAAATCTCCCCTTTTCTAGTTGAAAACCATTACCCCTTGTCTTATCTCTATACACCCTCATGAACAGTTCTTCCTCAGCTTTCTTATAGGCACCTTTCAGGTACTTGAAGGCCACTATAAGGTCCCCCTGGAGCCTTCTCTTCTCCAAGCTGAATAAGCCCAACTCAGTCTGTCTTCACAGGAGAGGTGCTCCAGCCCTTTGATAACTTTTGTATCCCTCCTCTGGACACTCTCTAGCAGGTCCATGTCCTTCTTGTGTTGAGGGCTCCAAAGCTCAGCACATGATTCTAGGTGAGGTCTCACCAGAGCAGAGTAGAGGGGCAGAATGACCTCTCTCAATCTGCTGGCCATACGTCTTTTGATGCAGCCCAGGATAAGGTTGGCCTTCTGGGTCCTTCTGATTCCTTTGCAGCTGAGGTTTATGGTTGTTGCTTGTACGTGAACCCAGAAAGTAATTTATGCTAGGATTAAATATGTGCATATCTATGATCTTAGTGATGCCTCAGACCATACAGATATGATAGGCATTGCACCTTTTCACTAGTTATTTCACTTGATGAGAAGAGAGGTCAAGCCATGAAAATCCTGTAGGCAAAGTCTTCCTAAAAACACAGTTTAACTTGTTATGTGATCCTTTTTTATTTCTTAGTGATTCTCATGAGATTAATACTGTTTGTGTGTGTTCAAAAACAACTGCTGGGGCTGTTTGGCTTTTGATAATTAAAATAAGAGTTTGATATTCCAGGTGGAACACCTGATATTGAAAGTGAGCAGAAGGATTAATTTCCTGAACAGGTGAGTCTTTCTGTATTTTGCAAAGTAGATATCTTTGATAAAGTTAATGGATGCCACCATAACAGCTATCTGTAAGACCAATGATCTTGTAATAGGGAAATATTATCCCCTTGCAAACTTGGAATGTAAATAGTTTGAGTGAACAGGGGCCTTTTTCTTGTAAGATGACCTGTAACGCCTCATTTGATCTATCTCTTGTAAATTCTTCATGAATGTAGACATCTGAGAGAGTAGATGGAGAGGTCCAATGTTGGTGAATCCATTAGTCTGGCATGCATCCTTTGCAAGTGTCAGGGTGGGACTAGGGTTGGAACAGGCACACTTGCTAAATTAGATTTTGAAATCCTGTTAATGTGAGATGAGAGAAGACAGCAGTGGTTTATACTTATTGAGAAGGTATTATCCTTATTCACTTGTGGTGCAACTGTCAAGACCCTAGATAATTTTTTCCCTAAAACACTAAAATTTTAAGGTGCACAAAAGGCTTCAGATTGTTACATTGTTCAGAAATTGTCAGTTTTTCACAGATCAGAGACTAAGAAATGAATCTGATTACTTGTTTACATTAACCAGAATTTACAAACTATTTTAACTAACTTGAACTTCTAACAACTACAAACCACTCTCACTTTCCCTCTAAGAACAAAAGCAGCACTGTGTATTACAAAATTTATATCTGGGAGACAGCATGAGAGTGGGTAAACTAAAATTTTTCAGAGACTGGAATGACTTCAAAAGATAGTCCAAAGGAAAAAAACTGGAAACCTGCTGTGATTATCTTCCCAGATAAATAATTGAGATGTTCTCAACTTTTCAAGAGCCTTTACAGTCAAAGACACCAACTTCCTTGGTTCCTATCTTTGCTGTCATATTACATATCTAATTGGACATCTAGTATAAAGGTGACCCAAAGCTTGTGACAGGAGCTGAAACAGGTTTAGAGAGAAACTGGAGGATCTACTTCCATAACCCATACATTGGACTGCCAACACTGATAAACCCAGTTTAGGGTTTCAGCACGTAGAAATAAAATAAAGAATCCAAATTAAGAAAAACATGTGACACATGTCAATCATGAATGAATCTAATAAAGCCTCAAGATTTCTTGGATCAGACATGGCTGCACTCAGTTGTGCTATTAGTAGGTCATTACAGAGGAGTCTTCAGGTTAGGCTGACTAATGATTCTTCAAAAAAACTTGGCTTGGCTGTTATATTATCTATCAAGATATTCTGTAATGATAATTTTCTAAAAGATTAATACTTAAGATTATGATATATTGATGAACACACGTTTGAAATTACTGGTACGATTCCGCTTGAAAGCTTGGTTCAGGATTTTTTTTAATTTTATGCAGATAATAAACCCACTTTTGCCTTTTGTAATATTATTTTCATTACCTGCGTGGTGCTCCATTCCTTCTGTGGTATGATTTGGCATAATATTTTTTTGCTCTCACAGTTTCTGAGAGCAGATAGCTTTGTGGTTGGCATGTTTTACTGCATTTTTAATTTGGTGTGTTAGACATTTTTGCTCAACCTGCTACACTTTCCATTTGTAAGTGATAATTCTTTCTAGCTCTCCTCATACTTTTTTTTAAAAAGTTTTTTTCAGTACTCTTTCATTGGTACAGTGCTTAGTCATACTGAAAATAATGAATAATGTAACATATTTCTAAATATGTGAACTTCTTAAATTAATGGAAAAAGGACAATATATATATTGTTGTACTTGTGTATCTTCTCAGTCTTTCTTAATGTACCTCTATGAGCAATTCATGATACCATTGCAATATCGTGTGCTTTTCTCTTTCAAAAAAAAGCTTCCTGAAGAATTAGAGTTCCACAGAAAATATGTGTACTAATAAAATTAAACACAGATACCTGCAGTATAAAAAGTGGACAGCGTAAATATCATTACTTATTTGATAGTGCTTACTTGAACTGAATAGCTATAAAATACAATATAATTTACAGTGCTTACAGTTCAACTTAAAACTGCTTATAAGATAATTTTATTCCTCTGGTTTTACAACTAAGGTATCAATAATATGATTTTTATTATAACAGTATTTTTATCACACTGTTTTAAGTATCAGTTGAGTCTATTGTAAAACTGATCTTTAGTTTATGAGTCTATGAAATTAATTCACAGTTATTGAATATTGATAATTTAAAGTGATTTGCACTGCAACACTTCTGCCTCTTGTACATACGGAATGTAAATCTGGACATGACTTATGGCAGGCAGAAGACACTACAATTTGGAAATCTTTGGGGATCTAAATCAAGTGACTTGATGATTTTACACCATTTACCAGTGTCTAAATACTTTATGAAAACACTTCACAGCAGTGTCTAGGTACTTCAGAAGGCACCCTGCTGCTGTAATTGAAATTTCTTTGATTTCTTCAAAATTTTGCTGTAAAAGACAACAGTTTCATCATGTTGACAAGTATTTTATTGCCACTCCTTGAATAAAATTATGCTGGCTGTTTTGTGGGAGGACTTTTAGTCAAAAAATTATGGTATCAGGAAAGAAATGAAGCAAATCTTCTACAGCTGCTCATTACAATTTTATAACTGCATCAATTTTATAATATTCAGCAATAATTTAGACTGTGATGAGTAGGATTTAGGGTTATCACTGAAGATCAAAATTCATTATTTTCTCTTGTATCTTATAGCTGAGATTAAGATGCTCAAACCTACAAATGAATGATCTGAATATATTCTTTTTTTTTTGCTTTGACTTCTAAGGAAATCAGAATATACTAGCTAATCGGATTTTTTGTTGCAGTAAGAGTCTGTAAAGACATAGTTATTTCAGGCTGGCTAGTTGGCTGAGGACTTTCTGATAAAATTTATATGTTTCTTAATTTTATAAACAAATCAGCAGTTTGTTAGTACATGACATCTTTAGGGGACAACAGTTCATATAGAAGATAAACTATATAAAGGTAATCTAAAAGATTTAGCATTTATATGCAATCCCTTATTATGTTATAAATATTGTCTTGTTGATGAAGTTACTCAATGGGTGGAAGGAAAACGTTATTAGCATTGTTACTTTTGTTGAAAAATAAAGGAAAGTTAAACTTCACTGTAATAACTTTCATTCAAAATTGAAAAAATACTAGTTTTTTCCCTTTTAGCATTATTATAAACAGCTATCAGAAGATCCAAGTAAAAAACAAAACCAAAGTGAAGTTAAAAAATTGATTTTACATATAAATTTTAAAGATGCTGCTAGGGTATGTTTCAGCTATTTTATATAAAAGATATTGTCAGGACTGTGAAATATGATAGTGTTACAATAATAACTGGCAAGATAATAACCTGTTGTAATTTATGCTTGAATTCAGATTGTGTGGATTTAAATATTTGAATGTTAAGTAAATAAAACGAATACAGTTACGGAAATAGATGCATATGCTTTAAACCTAAAAATATCTCACTGAATGTATTTTTCATATTATTTTTGCACTTATCCTCATCCCAAAGTCCTCATAGTACTTAGTTTTCTCATGTTGAATTTACTGCTTCTCTGATCTGCACTAGAAGAGTAGGTGATTTAGTACTCATTTTTTCAGAAGATAAAAAGATTTTATTATTTCATTCATTGGGAGTGTTTTAGGCTAGGGGAAAAGATGATTCTTTACTTCTAAATTTCTTGTTTGACTTGTGAGTAAGTTATGGGTAAAACACCCTGACTATAAGGTTTTTAGAATCCCTGTCTGCTTTCCTATGGATATAATGAGGTTTATAGAAGAAACTTCTGGCACAGACTCAGAAAGAAGTTGAGACACACTAAGATGCAAATCAAAAAACCCAGATAATTTTGCG
Source organism: Porphyrio hochstetteri (assembly GCA_020800305.1). Taxonomy (NCBI): domain Eukaryota; kingdom Metazoa; phylum Chordata; class Aves; order Gruiformes; family Rallidae; genus Porphyrio; species Porphyrio hochstetteri. The sequence goes on from CM036907.1 coordinate 106,820,356, forward strand.
AGCCCATATTATGGAATTAAATTTCAAATTGCTAGTTATAATCTCTTTGCTCACTGAGAAGAGCTAGACTTGAGATGCTGCATCTAAATAGTGGATATAGATGATCCATTGTGCATCTTAATCATCTGGTTGTCCTCTGAACCGAGTGTGTGCAGTCCCCTTTGATAAGGTAACCAGGACAAGGTGTAGCATGTATTTTTGGCATTGCATATGTTTGCATCATCTAGTGACACAGAACTGGGACACAGCCAGTGGGCACATCTGGACATGGCTTTGAATCAGGAACACACAGTTATTAGTCGTTCTCTGTATCAATGCCACTGAAGAAGCTGCTACCTCTAGCCTGCTCCTGCTCCTGTTTATGTTGTTGTCCTCCTGAATGAGTTTTGCCAGCCAAAGGCTTGGGTTTTTTTTCCAGTCAGAGTGAGTTCAGGTACCTTAGACAGTTTTCATCACAGTCTCATTAGAATGGCTTTTTTTTTTTTTTTTTTTTTTTTTTTTGTAACATTCTACCCACTGCATGGAGTGCAGCTATTGTTGGAGAATCACAGAATTACAGGGGTTGGAAGAAAACTCTGGAGATCACCTAGTCCAACCCTGCCCCGCCAGAGCAGGATCACCTACAGCAGGCAGCACAGGACAGCATCCAGGCAGATTTTGAATGTCTCCAGAGAAGTGACACCACAACTTCTCTGGGCAGCTTGTTCCAGTGCTCTGCCACCCTCACAGTAAAGAAGTTCTTCCTCATGTTTAGGTGGAACTTTCTATAATCAAGTTTATGCCCCTTGCCTCTTGGCAGGACATGTAAGGACATTTTTGAGCATTGCATAATGGGACTTACAGTAGCTGACACATCTGGAGCATGGCATAAAACAGCCAGATAGGATGCTAATAGAAGGGTATATTGGAAATACTGTTATTTTCCTGGAGTTAGGATCGGACATGAAGCCCTGAAATGGAGATTCATGATGTAATACTTCCTCCAGGGTCTGTGGCCCTGTTACGTCTGAGTATAAAGAACTTCACCACTCTCTTGTTTAAGAAAATACAGGGAAAAGGGTGGAGATGGAAGAGAGAAGTAATTAGCATATACTATTTACCTGCCTGAGGACTTACCTGGAAAATGGGAGTCCTGAGTTCATAATCTCTTATTAGCTTGATGGGCTTCAAGCCCACAGCATACACTTCAGTGATCAGTGATGAGGCCATACAGTATTTGAACCTTCCTCTCACCTGGTTAAAGCTGGGTAATTCCAGTTCTACTTACAAAGAAATTTTTCCTTTAACATTGTCAGTCAAAGTTTGATTCCTACCTTGGATTTATCTCATAAATTTTATAGTGTATAGGTTAATGTAACTGTGCATAAATGTAGCTGTTCTCTAAATGTTACTGAGATATTATATTCATTGTTTCCAGAGTAAAAACTACTTGGAGAGTATCTGTTGTGTAATAAGTTACATTTATTTCTATCAATGTTGGGATTTTATTGGCTATTCTGCTGTTCTTGAATTAAGATGGATGCCATCTGTGCTCCACTTATTATTTTATAGCCTTTTATTATAATCCCTCTTTTTTGTATCTTTCTTAAACTTGCAGCTACATTCTCAAAAGTCTCTTTGCATGTGAAAGATTATTTTACGAAAATAAAAACATATTTTCATGACTAAAATTAGTTTATGTTTTACCTTCAATGGGTAAATCATCAGGTTTTTATGTTGTGCAATTGGCTTTTAATTTTTTCTCTCTCTTGTATTCTGCTAACAGTATGGCAGATATGTTATTGTATATGACAGTTCCATACATGTTAATCATAATATGACAAATAACACTGCAATGATGTCACACAAGGTTTGGCTACTTGTAATCTATTATGACATTAAGTCTAAATCATGACCTGATACAGCTCTTGAGTTGCTAACAATGAATCAGTCGAAGTCCAGTCACAAGCCTCGCAGTAAAAGAGGAAGATGTAAGGGTTCAGGATGGTTTACATGATGTGTACTATTGTGCAAGGCCCAGAATTGTTCCAGAAGTGGGAATTGAAACCTAGAAGGGGAATAACCCCTACTCATGAGGAAAGTAGGGCCACAATGAGAATTTGGCAACACAGTGACTACGATATCCTTTTAAATTCGAACACTTCCAACTGGGTAGCATGTAAAATTACTTTGTAATCAGTGTGTTACCTACATTTTACAAGGAGGGATGGTGAGTTGCTAATAGCTTACTCTTTGAAATTGCAGTAACAGTTGTGATTGCATCATACATTGTAGATTTTTATAAAGATTCACTCCCCCCCCCCCCCCCTTTTTAAACTACTAAAATAATGTAGCATTTACTAATGAAATTCATGGTTCTATGTGCAGCTGCTGCTTTTGTAACTCTAATTGTAATGCTGTAACAGAAATATGGGAATATATGTACAAGTGCTGCAGTTGCTTTATCACTTTTGTAAAGTCAAAATAACATAATAAAATTAAGTAAAAGAGATATAATAAATCTGAGCAATGGTATTGGTTACAGTAAATACCCACAATTTGAAACAAATTATTTTGGCATAATTATCAATATATCAAAACTGTTTAGTCTCCATTTTGACATTCTCTGTTTATATTTCACTAGTGAGCAAAGCCAAACATCAAGGAATCCTCCAGGAGACCTCTAGGAAATTCCATTAGAAAATACCAGGTGAAAACCCAGATTTTTATGGAAAAAGCATGAAGGCAAGTGCTGAAAGGACTTCATGCCCAGCATTTGCTAAAGGTAATCCAAGATAACCTATAGGTAATTACTTAAGGTAACATAAATAAATTCTGAGATAAAGTGTTATGGAATGAATATCATTCAGTCTTTCCTGTCAGACCTACTCTAAATTTTATACAAATACCCAAGTATTTGGGATGTCAGGATAAGAGGGAACTTATGGCATTTTTTAGGACAAAGTTTTTTTGCAGTTTAATGAAGCTGTATAGGAATAATATTTAGATACAGGGATAATCTCTTCTAATGCTAAACTTTTAATCTGGAAATATTTTTTTCCATATATACTATACAGCTAGGTCTCTATAAGTCTCAAAAATAGCATATACAAACTCCTTTTTGTAGATACAGAGTAATGGAAGGAATATATCACACTGTATGGCACAACTACCAGAAGTATCTGATGTTAGAGAATAGAAACTTTTTGTTCCATAAATACATTTAACAATAATTCTTTCACTCTTAATTTCCCCAAATTTCCATTTGACTTGAAATACTTCTTTTCTTCCTTCTTGTTGTTAATGTGCTTTCAGAATGTTAGGAAAAATTTTATACTTACACTTTAATATGCCCTAACACCTGCAAACCTCTGGAAAGTTTGAATGGTATAATGGATTGCTACAGACTCCTGAGAATGTATGCTGGGGCATGGAATTAATAGTATGTAAATTTAACAGAAACCACTTGACTGGTTAAAACCAGAAGATCAGCGACCTGTCCTCACCCTGCCCAAACAAAGCTTCTACACACGGTGGGAAGAGAGAAATTTTCTTTAATCACAGAATCACAGGGTTGGAAAAGACCTTTAAGATCATCAAATCCAACTGCTCCCGTCCTATTCTAAACCATATCCCTAAGTACCTCATCTACCCATCTTTTAAACATATCCAAGGAAGGTGACTCAATCCCCTCCCTAGGCAGCCTGTTCCAGGCCCTGACAGCTCTTTCAGTAAAAATCTAACATCTAATCTGAACTTGCCCTGGTGCAGCTTTGTGCCATTTCCCCTTGTCCCATCTCCTATTACTCAGCTAAAGAGACCTTTTCCTGTCTCTCTACAGCCTTCTTTCAGGTAGTTGTAGTCAGTGTTAAAGTCTCCCCTCAGCCTCCTCATCTCCAGGCTAAACAGCCCCAGCTCCCTCAGCTGCCCCTCATATGATTTGCTCTCTGGCCCCTTCACCAGCCTGGTTGCACTTCTCTGGACTCATTCATGTCCTTCTTATGGTGAGGAGCCCAAAACTGGACACAGTACAGAGGCACAATCACCTCCCTAGACCTACTGGCCACACTATTTTTGATACAAGCCAGGATGCCATTTGCCTTCCTGGCCACCTGGGCACACTGCTGACTCATATTCAGTTGGCAGCAGTGTTTAAATGCTGCTGGGAAAGGCTGCATGGGTTGATCTTCCCTCAGGAAAAGGCAAAGCTATTCTTGGAATCTTTTTGCTCAAGCACCTGGGTAGGATTTTTGGGTAATCCAAAAGAATAGGGAGATCTGGAGTGCATCAGAAGAATATTTAAATTTTGGGAAAAATCGTCCATGATTTAAATTATATGTTGTAGGAACTAATGCAGCAGGACCTACCTGTACTGATGAAGGAGTTTCACAAGGAACCAGATAAACGCAGTGATGACCAAATCCATGACAGTCAACATGCAACATACTGCTCCTCCTGCCCTGAGAGATTATTTTGACAGATGGGGCCTAAGTCATCACCTGAACATTATGGACATTTTTTCAAGGAAGCCCATGGAATGAAGTAGTAATGTCTATCTGTATGTTGAAAGACTGGGGATAGTGGATAATAAGGATGTATAAACCTTAATGTTTATATTATCTAACATCTAAAGATGTTAGATATAAAGATAGTTTAAATATGTAGCATAATTTTTAAGCATTGGTAAGAGGGGATTTTAGGAATGAGAACTAGAATAGACAGAATACTTAGATGTATCAGATAATGCGGGATCTGAAGATGACATAAATAATAGGAGTAAGTGGTGGGGATTTTACTGGGTCTGTCAGGGCTGGAATCAGCTTTCTTCACTGCAGTCTTTATGGTGCTGCTCTTTGCATTTGTCACTAAAACTGTGTTGATTACTCACTGATGTTTTGGTGATTATTTAGCAGTGTTTACATGGCCTGTCAAATCAAGACTCTCTCTCCAACACACCTCTTCCACTCCTACAAAGACCAGTAGGTCAGGGGTATGCAAGAGGTCGGGAGGGGGTACAGCTGGGACAGCTAACCCAAACTGACTGAAGGAATAACAATACCAAGTGGTGTCATGCTCAGCAATAAAAGCAGAGGAGAAGGAGGAAGGTGTGGAGACATTCATGGTTATGAAGTTTGATTTCCCAAGCAACAATTACACATAATGAGGCCCTGGTTGCCAGGAACTGTCTGGACATCTGCCTGCCAATGGCAAATAGTGAATAAGTTATCTTTTTTCTTTACTTCCACACCTTAATATTAAACTGCCTTTATTTCAACCCATGAACTTTTCCATCTTCTGTTCTGCTGAGGAGGGGGAGAGAGAGAGTAGCTGAGTAGGGGTCTGGTAGCCAGCTAAGGTCAACCCACCACAAATATATGTATATTTAAATATATCTCTCTATGTATATAATCAGGGGGAGGGTTCTATCTTCTAGTTAATCTTATAAACAGTATCTAATTCTGAATGTTTACTTGGTAAAATTCAATATATTAAATTCAGCTCTATTTTTTTGTGAGGATGTTATTCAGAGAAAAGTATTAATTCAGTTCTAAGTAAAGGCATTGAGGTGATCTACTTTGTTACAAGGTATTGTTCAAATACTATTTTATATTGTAAAATTGAAAGTTCAGAATAAAGGAAGATACTGAGTTTTATTAAAGGATTTGATGAGTATGGAATTTCAAAGCAACTTTTTTATTGCATTTTAGCCTCAAGTATCTTTAAAGAAAGTGAACCAAGAGAATACATTCAAGGAGCAGAAGTACAAGATGGCAAATATGTGCAGGAAGAGATGCCTATTGATCAGGTAAAGTCAAGGTAAATTTACTTCTCTCTGTAATGTAATTGTGAGTTGGCCAGATCCCCTGGGAGGGAACCGCTTGCTGCTTTTTCTTGAAGTAAGTCTTTAAAGTTGTTTTGCTAGGAAATGAGGAAAATAAGATAGGTATTTTGAACTGACCTCATGACCCCATGATAAGAAAGATTAAATAAAAGGTTTATGAAATTTTCTTATGTTTATTGAGTCTCTACCTGAGGTTTTATGGTCCATTGCTTCATTGTGCTCTGACAAAATAGTGAAATCAAAACCAGACCCCTCACCCAGGAGCTGACACAACTTTTTGTTTGGTTTGTTTTGCTTCTGACTGGTAATGTCATGGTAGAGAAAGAGCAGAATGGTGCATACTCTTCTGACTTCCACTCAGAAAAGAGCTCAAGAAACTCTCAGGCTTTGTTGTACTTCTTTACTGACAGGGTTGGAATGTGCTGTGCAGAATGGATGTATACACAGTTTCTATAGAGCCTGAAGCCCTATCACAAAAGAAACAAACAAATGAAAAGCTGAATTGATTCTAAACTATCCAGGCAAATAAAAAAAATTATATTAGTGATGGCATATAGATTTCTCCATTAAAACCAATAATAAACAGGAACATTTCACATGTACAGATCAAAAAACCAATAGAGATTACCAGATATGAAAAATTTTGATTTAATCTACTGTAAACTCATTATGTTAAGTAATTGAATCATTGATTAATCTGTTGTATTAAATTTAATGTAATATTTAGTTTAATGGGAATTCTAGATGCATATAAATTGTCACATCTTAGTAATTTTTTATAATAGTTTCAATAAATAATCAACTTTTTATAATTTTACACCATTATATACATACTATTTTTAAAATATAAAAAAAAGAGCTATTTTATTCTTTAAATATCTCCTTAGTGATACTACACTTGATATTTGCCCAAGCATATAGGTTGGAAATGGAGTAGTAGATACTTTAAACATTGGGAAAAAGGATGAAAAATACCAATTAGGATATTACATTATTATATTTTATCTCTCTTTATATTTGGAAGACATTGAGATAAGATAGCATTTATGTTTCTTTTTTTGCAAAAACATCTGATAAAATATGCTACTGTCTTTCATTTTCAGCATGGGTGAGATAGAGATTGCTGAAGGGGAATAAACTATCATGGTCTGATATCTCTCACTCAATTTATCTGCCAGGTCAAGCCTGCTTTGACAGTGAAATGTGTTGGTTTTTTTTTTTAAATTTTCCTTTTGTTTTGTTTTTTTTGTCTTTTAAAGGGAATTCAAAGTTTTTTGCAGATTGAAACAAATGCTGTTCATGAAGTAGCATCTGCAGTGAAGATTTTACTAGGCAGGTCAAACAGGCTTTAGCATTTAAGAGCAATTGTTCCATAATTAACTGCAGGGCATAAATGTACAAATCACAGCAACATCTAGAAGATACTTGCCTACTACAGCTAACAACAACACCAACTTTATCATCTTGGATAGTTTAGTTTCCTATTTTGTTCTTTTGTGTGTATGAAGCTGTTTTCAACCAGCTTACTTTTCTCATTTGACTAGCCATTGCATAAAGTCAATTGTGATTATGTGTTGTCATTTTATATACATTTAGTTTGCCACTGGTTCTTTTTCAGATGAACTTTACTAAAGTAATCAGTGCTGAAATAGTATCATTATATTCCATTTGATGGTATGGTTGGAAAAGATGTGATTGACTTACCAGGAAATGGAACAAGAACATAAAAGGAGAGGGTGAATAAGGAAGAAAGAAAGCATAGCAAGTCAGTTATTTGGGAAAGCTTGGGATAGACAGACAGAAGATACAAATGGAAAAAGAATTCAGAGATGGAAACAAAAACAATAGATAAAGAGGAAAAAATAGAAACAAGTGAAATAAGAAAGTATGAGTTAAAGGGCATGATAAATATTTATGTAAAAAGTCTTAATTTTTGGAATATACTCATTATACAAAATTATGATGTTCATTTTTCTTCATTAAAAGGTAAACAGCTGTGGGGCTATATAAATATTTTTCTTTGCTTGGAGAACCAATATGCATAAGATCAATCTTTCAGAAGAGCTATTTTGCATTGCTAGAATGTTGCATCTTTACTTTTAATGATACTTTCCTTGGAATGTATTTAGTTGAGTAGTTTCCATATATTATAATATTAAACTAATTAATAAATTTTCTGTAATTTTCAGTAAGCATTGCAGCATTTTTCTTAAACAAAGCCTTCTAGTAAATTTTTCTTTACTGCTTTTATCCTTTTTACTCCGTTTGATGAATGTTTGTGTGTAAACTTGCTTTATCAAATCCAACACATTTGCATTTGTCTTTGAAAAGTAAAATTTCTGTATTTTTACAGATAAGGCTTTATTACAATATTGAAAGGGAAATTAAGTATTTGGACAGTGGACCAAAAACTACTGCTTATTGTTCTCTGCTAGTCAAAATGAAGTTGTGATGATGGCATGTTAAAAATATGAACTGAATTTAGCTCAGCATATTTAGTCTGTGGACCAGGAAAAGAACAAAAGGGACAATTAATTTTTTTAAGATACTAAGAAACAGCCCACTACATATAATGAATTGTCTCTGTTTTCATTGGTGAAGATGACACAAATCCAAGACAGTGTTTGTATACATTCCTGTAAATTTTAAAAAGATAAAAAAATACACATTCTAAATCTTTTAAATAGATGTTTTCTCAATGATGTTATAATAAGATAAATGTTACCCCTTTCAGTTTACTGGAACAAGGTTATAAAGGTTTTAGTATAGTAATTGTGATATTTTTGTTTCCTATGGTTGTTCCAATTCACTTTCATATGTGAATTGTAATTTTGATCTGGTTAAATTATTTAAAGGAGTTCAAAGTCTTTGCGAATATGAAATTAGCATAATTCATTATTTTACTACTTTAAGCCAAACCCTCTAGCTCTTACTTAAGCAAAAACCTTGCTTAAGTATATACCAATCCCTGAAATAAAAGAGTTTTGACTTGGGTAAGGTCTTCAGATCAGACCTCTGTTTCTTAATATATATGTAAATACTTATTCTGATGTATTTTGATTCATAAATTAAATAATTGGTATTTCATTCTTTGTGTACCATGAAGTACACATTAAAATAAGGAAAGAAGTTAAGATTAAATTAATAAAAGTTACAATGAGACTAGAATAAGGTATTTTTTTCATGATTAGTATACAAACTCTGTAAATTAGGAAAAGCTTATTTTATGTTTATTTATGTAGGTTCCATTGATGAATGTGCAAGGAGAAGAAATCACAGCAGATACCAGCAATACTGTGACTGAGGTTAGATTATGCATTTATTTTTAAGGTGGGAATGTGTGAGTATTTTAAATACAAACTAGATTTCTAATGCAGAATGTAAAGCATTTTGCATTTGGTTCTGAACATAGAACCAAATAATCTCATTTTATTTAAGGAGTGGAATGGAGGTTTTTTTGTTTGGTTCTGATGTCTCTGAAATTTCAATGAAGCACTTACCTCAGAACATATGTAACATTAGTAGATTATAGGACTCCTGTAGGATTCAATAATCAGATCTGTCATTATTACAGTAGTAAATCATGAAATCATTGAATGAGTTTTAACTGGAAATTGAACTCCATTTGACTTAACTTGTGGATATAAACATCCCTCCCCGTTTCATTTGTGACTAAAAATTAAAATGCAATAAAACCACAGAGATTTTTATTTTGAATGAAGCAATAGAAATAAGTCTATTTATATAAGTCCTTTTGCCTGAATATATTTATTTTGAATCTACCTCAAACAGTAACTTGTCTTTTACAAACTTGACTTTGACTTGACACATTCTTTAACAGTGTTGTAAGAGAAAAGGCAGTTCTTAGGGTTCATGTGATTAATTCCCTAGCAGAAATCCTGTTTTCACTGAAATCAGTGTATGATTAACTTCAGTAAAATTAAAAAAAAACCTCAGACCATATGGTTTATGAGTTAATGATTATTCTGAAAGGTATACCTGCTATGTCAGAAACTCTCCAACACTGAACCATTTGTCTTTGTGTTACTTATGATAAAAGAAATGCTTACACTGATTCTTTGTATACTTGAATCAATGAACTGAAAATAAAGAAGCAAATGTCTTTTTAAGGGTAGCAATGTTGTCACTGTTTTGATTATGGAAACATGAACATACCTGCATATGAATCTTGAGGCTGAAACCTCTTGGAAAAGGCTGGTGCCACCTGATTTGGAAGCTATTAAATGTTTTATTTGATGATTTTAAAAAATGGGGCAGGTTTTGCAAAGAAGATATATCATCATAATTGCAGCATCTGCTTTTAAAGCATGATGTTATTTAGTTAAATCTGTAGTCTCGCTATAGTCACTAAAGCTTCCCGTAGAATGCATGTGCTAAGTAGGAAACCTCAGACTGCGATCCACAAAAGCCTCAATACAATCTGTGAGTCTTCTGAACTGATAAAGGCAAGACAGGTGTTACAAGTCCTGGCCCTTAGTTTGAATGTGTTTAAATTCAGCCCTTATGATGTAATCCTGACAGTGACTTATGACAGTTTGTCATGAGCTTCTTTCATTTGCTTGTAACTTAAGTTGTGTTAACGTTGCGTGATTGAGTAAATGCTCACTGTAGGACAGGAAGTATAATGCTTCCCTCAGACTGGGAGCTGACTACTGGTCACCATCATAATCTTTTATTTTATTTCTCTTTCTCTGTAGACCACCATGCTAACACCATTTCTGCAAGCTGAACTTGCTGAGATTACATTTTCCTGCATGAGGAAAGGCCAAACCACTTATGCTATCTCCTTATATTTTGAAAATAGGGTCCAACAAAACCTGAGTCTTGCTCTCAGAGCACTTAATAGCTGAGACAGACTTTGGCTGTCTATATTCGTGTGCATGGTATGCACAAATGCCAGTATAACTACACATACTTATGGAAAACTTTTGAGATTGATTCAGAATATCACAGGGAAAAAGCTATGTATTTTGTGTATTTCAGTAACTCTTAGAAAAAGTGCAGTAATACTGTAGAAATAATTAAATACCTTTAAAAAAATGTATGTGTAACTTGAAAGAATTTGTGATTGCAGTAGTTGCATTTGTGACAATAAATATTATTTATTCATGCATTTTCAGTGTGTAAGATTACAAATGAAACCAATGTTGAAACTGCTGATAATGGGATTGCGGTTAAATATTCAGTGGATTAACTGCTGTGTACTTTTTGGCATAGGTTGAAGTGGATATTCTGCCTCTGAGGATATTCAGGAAAAGGTTTAATTAAAAAAACCAGCTACTTACATTGTAGGTTATATATGGGGGTACTGATATATTTAGAATTTCTACAGCTTCCAACACATGTGTCAGTATGAAAGCCTGAAGAGTGGGTCTAGAGAGATTTTGAATACTGCCTAAGGTGATAAACATAATGCCATACTCATGAACTATAAAATGCATAGCAATAAGTAGGTGTAGTGGTAATATTTCATCTGAAAAAATAAACTATGAGAAAATACAAAATGACTGAAAAATCACAGTTTTCCAATGGAGAGAGTTTTAATTGACCATTTTTCTTTTTCAGTCAGGAGTTGGGTAATTTTAGATTCAAATCTTTTTATAGCTCTGTGAATTTTTTAAATAATTTGATTTTTCTTTTTCAGTCAGGGCATGAAAAAAATTGAAAATACTGAAATCAGTATTGAAACAAAAATGGATTTCCTAATTAGATCTAGCAATTGGAAGCTAAAACAATGCTATGTACGGAGAACTGCTATGTTTTGAAGTAAGTTTTTAGTTCTGTTTTTATACTAACTGACTGAATTTAGAAGCAGATTTTCTCATTTTATCTCATGTGACTGATAATATTGGTGGAAAGAAGCTCTTAATGAGAGATGTTGTTCATTTATCACCAATAATCAAATATGAGTAATTTTTCATAGTTGCACTATCTCTACATTACTAATTAAAATAAAGATTTAATACCATCCCACTTTTAGTAGGTAATGAGCAAACATGAATGTGATAAAATAGGGAACAAATCCATAGAGTGTAACTATTGTTGGTCAGGTTTGCTAGTATATGTTAGGCCCATTTTAATTGGTATGTCATCCTGCTACGGCTGTAAGCAAAAGTTAATTTCTCTAACTCAGGATGGCACCTTTATTCTGGAGGCAGAGTGGATGTTTCTGTAATTTTAATGCCAGCATATACACAAATGTTTACGTACAGAGAGTAGAATTGAAACCTTTATTAGAGAGATGTTAGGAAAATAGTGCATTAGATAGACAAGGAACAGTTAACATGCAAGTATCTGATATAACTTCATTTTGAAATGGGCACAACTAAGTTCACTGTAAACACTAGATTTTTGAGCATTTAATTTCCTCTAATCCAGTGGTTTTCTTTTTGGCAGGGGCATTTCTGACTACTAACATTAATACTTTACATTGCATAGACCATATAAAATTTGTTTTAGACAAAAAGCAAATCCAGTCCTGTTTAAATCTATTAACAGAAGCAATCTTACTTTAGTTTTTCTTGCATATTTTAATAATTCTATGTTAAATGGATAATACTGAATGTTTGCATAATTTGTATGACATGTAGCAATGGAAAGTGTTTATGGTTATCAGGACTTTACTTATAGAAAGCATGAAGAATATATTGTAGAAATAGAGAATCATCATGGTGTTGCTAATCATACTCTGTTTAAGCCTATGCACAGTATTTGAAAATCAGTATGTGTGACTGACTATTGTAGGGATTCTTGCATACAAGCTAAACTATTGCTCTGTAGAACTGTTTTTTTATCCATTGTGAAGGGGCAATCTCATCATTAAATATAAGGAATAATTAAAAAACCCCATACAACCTGCAGTAGTGACGTATTGAATGCACGTGGTTCAAAAATAAATTATTATTATTTTTATTTTTAAAGCCCTGCACTAGTGTGTCTTTCCATCACAGTTAGTTTTGGTATATGTTTAGTAAAGAGTCAATTCAAGAAATTTCAGAATAATTTTTAATTAAGTTAACATGTATCAAGTGAAACTTAATAATTTGACCTACTCTTTTGATCGCCTTATAAACTGCTGTTTTAGGGTTTGTTAGTTCTTTACCTTATTTCCTCATCTGCTTCTCAGGCTACATTTATACAGCTAAATAAAAAAACCCCAGGGATCTACCTTTGTTCCTGAGGTAAAGCAACATGGCCTAGCTTGATATATAGTTATTATCCCTTTTTCTTGTTCAGAGAAGTGTGGCTGCATCCATTCTACAAACTGGCCTTCGTTGCAACCAGAGAACACTGATGTTTGTCTTCTCATTCACCAGGACAATCAGGGTCTTTCCATGCAAATTTTCTTCCCAGGCAATAGATCTGCAGGCTGTATTGTTGCAGACAGCATCTAATAAGGGAGAAATGTCTGATATGCTAGTGTGCAGGGTTTCTGCTGAGAGGAACCTTGACAGACTGGAAAAATACCTGACAGAAACCTCATGAAGTTAAAAAAAAAAAATTAAAAGAAACGTAAAGAGTTGTACTGGTGATGAAATAGCCCTTTGCAACAATACAGCCTGCAGATCTATCGCTTGTGAAGAAACATTGCATGGAAAGACCATGCAAAAGACCTGTCCTATTGAGGTTATTCATAAAGACATTAAATAGTATTGGCCCCAGGATTGATACCCAAGAGATACTACTAATTTGGAATAGCTGGTTGGAGTTTGTGCAGCTGACCTCTAAACAATTTTCCTCACACCATACTATACGCTTACCCCATATGTATCCTACAATACCTAAGGATACTGAGGAAGGTGGTATCAAATGCCTTGCCTTGAAAATAAACCTTTATTTCTCTCTCCCTGTCTACAAAGACAGTCATCTAATTGTAGAAGATAACTGGATTGGTCAGCCATGTCTTACACTTAGTAAATCCAGCTGTGTTTTTTTCTAGTCATCTTTTTGTCTTCCGTGGTTTTTGAAATAGTGTCTAAGTTTTACAGTACAGCCATCTGAGGGACTCAGACTGAACAGCTTGTAGTTGCTTGAGTCCTTCTACTTGCCCTTCTTGACGTATAGATGTAGCTTGAGACTCTGGTTCAGGCTGTTACATATTAATGCAATTAGTCAAAGTTGTAGCTCTGCAATTTTAATTATTTCCATATAAGGAAGTAACACAATGGGTGGTATATCTTGGGAACTGATTACATGATATAGGAAAAACATAAGTGCTTTTGGGTTCTACTTCAGTTTATTCTTCCTTTCATGCAAAAATGTGTACTACCATATGTTCAATTTAGGATCTAGTATAAAATTAGTTTTTGTGATGTCTATAATTACATATGGAGCAGATTTTATTCAAATCCATTAATAATGAACACAATAAAATACGTTGGGAATTTTGTATACGAGTGTTCCTGACAGTTATTTTATGTACAATATTAGTAAGTGTGGATGGACCATCAGTGCTTTCTTTCCTCTATATTTGCAGATGACTAATTTTGAAAATGTGTCCAATCTTATATCAGTTTTAAGATAACTTTCAGCAGGTGGATAATTCAGAGAACAAAGTGTGGAGGGTTTTAAAATTAAAAGCTCTTAACAAGTTTGTTTTCTGTTCTAGAAAGGGTTTGATGCTGTATCTCCTTTGTTAGAGTATTTGCATTAGATGCTCCTCGAACTGTAGCAAGTCTTATAGTAGCAGAAGAGAATGGTTATTTTGGGATACAGTTTATACTGCTTTCACAAATGAAGTAAGTTATAAAAGTAAAAAAGTATTTTCCTGATTTATATTAATTGCACAAAAGCTTTTGTGAGTACACAAGATAGCTAGAAGTCACTCTTAAATGATTTTCCAAACTGACAGATATCCCATATATAACAGTGTAAAATGTGATTTGATTTGAATTCCTTTTCAGATTTAATATAGGTTATCCTCCTAATTACTGATGATTATTTAAGTAAATCAGATAGTTATTTGAATGCAACAGATATTGAAAAAATAGCTATGTGATCAGTGAAACTCATGAAAGGACTGATTACACTGACATTTGGATTGACGTTTTTGTAGTTTGAAAATCTGAATTAGCTCTGATGCTATTTAAATCCTGCCTGATTTGTTAGCCGCTTTCATAGTACAGAAAAAACCCACTTGAAATAAAATAAATTATGTTCTTACCTTTTTCCTCCTTCCTTCTTGTTACATCCCTGAAAGGTATTGCACCTCTATCTTTCTTGTTACTTGTTTCTAGACAGTATAAGATAATTAATTACAGAAATGTACCTCTGTTATGGTACAATGTAGCTACAAAGATTGCTGGGTGAAGAAGTGATGCTTTTAGTCTTTTCTAAGAAGCTTTGTGGTATAGAGAAATTAAGAGACGACTGGAAAATAAATTTTCCAATGTCAAGGTGCTTCACAAACTTTTCTTTTCCTTTCCCCAAATCACTTTTGAAAGGCTTAATGTCATCCAGAAAATTTAATTTTTGGATGATATTTCTGTTATCTCCAGAACAGAAACCATATTTGTTACAAATATCTTAGAAGTTGAAAAGAGATTAATCTCTCATAGGACTCACTAATCTGAGATATTTCACTCTCTCTTCTTTATGCATAGAAGTGGTTGGACAAATTAGCTTAAGCTAACTTTCAGAAGACCCAGTTTAGGTGGCAGTGTCAATCCTCCTTAATTTCTAAAGAGTTAAATTAAGAAAGAGGTGGGGTGTGGAGCACTAATTCTTTCATAACTGGGTATTATACACACTTTCTAGATCATGTAGAAGTGCACTGTTTCACTTTTAGGATATAGGCTGTGATAGCTACATACGTCACTTCTTTTGGACAGCTATTTTCATAGCATTATATGTGGCAGAACTTAATGCTTTCTGTTTAATAACTTGATAACTCTTCATACTCTTGTTGATAGATTTTGGAATACATCTTTTTTTTACACTGCTTACAAATTACTCTGAATCTGTAGGTTCTAAGTACATCGTGTTTTAAATTGCAGGATGTGGCTTAATCTTCTCTGATCTTTGCATTGTGTAAGATCCAGTTCTATTACTCTAAGCAATATTAACTGGTATTTGATACCCTTCTTTAACACTGCAAAATTTGGGCTTGATTCTGTTGTGGTGGAGTGGAAATAAATATGTTTGAAGTGAAAGCCTGAATCATGGTCTGATTTATATAAGCTTTTAAGTACCTTCAGCCACATCAGTTATTTCTGCCTTTTAATACTATGTATATATTTTTTTTGTAATTCATACTGTAGCAATGGACAGTGCCTGCTCCTTTTATAAATGTGTAAATTTAGAATGTATTTTTGATCTTTTATTGTTAAAATAATAATGAAGCATTTAAATTAAGTACAAAATCAATGATTGATATAGAAAATATTATTAATTGTATGGCATTTTTGTAAACATAATGTATATTTCCAGTAACAATATCTATTTGAAATTCTTGATTCAAAGTTACATTCATTTAATTTGAATATACTATGTGTAAATACATAGATGTTGTACACAGGTGTTCTGTTCAGGTACAGCTGTAAGAAGAAAAGACTGATTTTTTTCAAAACTGTTCTCTAACTTTTCATGATAGAGAAGTCTATATTGATTGTCTTTTTTTTTTTCCAGTGGAAACAATAGCCTGAAACATTTAATTATTATTGACGTACAATTATTTGTAAAGGCAAGAGTTTCAAGTTTATTACATAAGTGAAAATACTATTTTACTTCTTTGGGGGGATAAGTTGTTTATTTTTTACTTAGCTAATCTCTTCTGTGAAATTTTTCTAATCTTGTGATGAATTTTACCTATATTATTGTATCAGTGTGAGATGAAACGATACTGCTTTACTGCCTTACTCTTCCTTGACAATTACTACTTTTGTTACTTTCAGGGCTTTTAAGAACATCTTTGCCAAGGAATATGTGAGACCTTATCCATTAATGGGGAAATGGACGCATGATATGTATGCATTCATTTATTGTCTATGCAGAGGTTAATGGATATATCTCATGGAAAATGCTTATGCATATGAGAAAAATGTGAGATACATGTTTGCTGGTGTTGATAAAATATGCTTTCAGGCTCATTTAATTTTTTTTCCTCAAGGAGTTTTTGCTTTATTGGTCCCTAGAATCCAATGAAAAATCATAGAATCACAGACTGGTTTGGGTTTGAAGGGAGCTTAAAGACCATCCATTTCCAATGCCCCTGTCATGGGGGGGATACCCTCCATTTGACCACATTGCCCAAAGCCTCATCTAACCTGGCCTTGAACACTGCCAGGGAGGGGTCAGACACAGCTTCTCTGGGCAACCTGATCTCCTTCCTCACCACTCTCATGGTCAAGAATATTTTTCTAATATCTCACCAGAATATACCCTCTTTCAGTTTAACGCTATTACCCCTTGTCCTTTCACTACACTCCCTGATAAACAGCCCCCTTTCAGCTTTCCTGTATTCAGGTACTAGAAGGCTTCAGTACGGTCTCCCTGCAGCCTTCTATTCTCCAGGCTGAACAAGCCCAACTGTCTCAGCCTGTCTTCACAGAAGAGGTGCTCCAGCCTCTGATCATCTTTGTGGCCCTCTTTCAGACTCGCACAGGTTGTAAGAACAGACATTTTTATTTTTACTATTGTCTTATTTTTTCCACTTTAGAATTTTAATGTTGCAGGCTGAGACAAAATTTACAATAAAATACATATTTATACTACAGGGGCTGTCTTCTACATCATCTATTAAAACAATAATTTGTAAAGAAACAAGAATTAAATTACCCATCTTGCACAATTCAAAATGTAAACCCTGAATGGGCGGTTATAGAATCTTTATTCTTTATTGGCACATAGGTACATGCTTCCCATTAAGCTTTGGTAGATACATTTGGAAATGAAGGGATTTAATTATTTAGTGGCTGCTGAATATCATAATTTTTACTTTACATGTTGGTGATGATTAATTCTTTTAGTAATTTTCTGATGAATTATTTCTGTTTCTGCCTAATCAGCAGGCATACTGTGAAATATAATTGCACTTGAAGGAAAATTACTATCTCATGAGATGAATACGTTTGATGATTAAATTACGTAGAATAAAGCAATAACATTCACATAACCAACCAAGATGACATACTTATCCTTTGTTGTGCTTTGACCTTTATAAAAACAGAGAGGTTTTTTAGAAACAATTCAAGGTATTTCAAGTAGGACTATATTAAAGGTAATTTGAAGAATCCTAAATAAGCCTCATGGAAAATACAAGAATATCATCTTTTTAAATGTAAGTCCTGATCTAGGTTCAACATAAGAAAAAACACTAAAGTTGGGAAAAGGTCTTAAAACTGATAGAAGAAAAACTTGCTACTGAAGCTAATTACCAAACTTAGAACTATGTTTGAGCCTGGTGTTCATGACAGCAAGAGAAAGACTTCTGTACAAAAAATATGAAATGTCTATTGTTCCATACATAAGAAAACAAATCCTTTCTTACCCATATTTTCTGTTATGTTAAGCCCCAGTTTTTAGCTTTATCTCTCTATAATGCAATATTCGTTAACTCTAAGCTAGTCTTTCTTGTCATACAAATATTTAATTTAGGGCTAGTCCCATTCTAATTGACTAAAATTTTGTGAAAAACGTTTGACAGTATTACTGCATGATTGTTTGTGACAAAGGCCCTGATTGTATACTTGTGTATTTATGCACAGATCATCATAAGCAGGTCTGTATATATAATATTTGCATATTATTGTATGTCCTGTATTTTGTATTCCAAGGGAAAAGATAGATTCATAGCCTCTCAGTCCTAAAGAATGTTTCTGAGAACATATTTTTCCATGAGTTGTGAACTTCTGGGCCCTTTATGTCAAAAGCACTATTCCAAGTGCAGAAAAATATTTACAGAGTTGAATCACGCACTTGCCAAAACAGGAGCTGGTGTTCTAATAAATAATTTGTGGGGGACTGATCTTAGGGTAATGGTGTATTTTGGCATTGTGCCCAACTGGTCTTAGATATGGGAAATCTGATAGAAATAGCTTCTCTCTCTGAATTAGATTTCTTATCAAAAGTCATCCTACATTCCTACCCTGTACAGAATTTCTGCGATGCCTATGTACAGAGGTGAAGAAAGCAGAAACATACTTTGTTCACTTGAGTATATCGATTCTTTTTCTGTAGGGAAAGAAAGGAAGAAGAGTTTTTCTTTGGAAAACTCCTATGGGAGATAATTGTAGTAGAGCATATATTAACTCTTTGTTGTCCCTTGTCTTTTATAATGCAGTCAGGAAATGCAAATCAGAAGTGGGTAACTGAAAGGATGTATGAATAAACATATCTTTATAATATCCTTGTTGTGGTTTTGCACCAGCTGAGATCTGACAACCAGGCAGCTGCTCTCTCTAAGATGGTGGGGGGATGTGAGGGAAAGGAAAACAAAAAACCCGCAAACCTTGAGGGTTGGGATAAGGATAGTTTACTATCCTTATCGCAGCAGAGAGAAAGCGAGAAAACAGTAGTAGGATTTATAGCAAAATATAACAAAACTTGTGATACACAAATGCAGTTTCTCACCGAACTGCACAACTCGCACTGTACAGCTCAGAGCTGTCCCCAGACCTTGTGTCCTGGAGATGTGTGTTCCTCCACCCAGCAGCCCTCCTTTATGCTGAGCATGATGTAATCATCAACCAGGACAATCTTTAATGTAAAAAACTCACAAAAAACCCCAACTAAAAAGGAGGGTGTTTTTATATTCACTTTAGAAAAGATTAATTTCTTCCAGGATGTCATCCCCATGTGTTCTCGGTAGAAAAGACTGACATTCATTTGTGTTTGTTAGTTGTATACTATGG
This sequence comes from Porphyrio hochstetteri, assembly GCA_020800305.1. NCBI lineage: Eukaryota > Metazoa > Chordata > Aves > Gruiformes > Rallidae > Porphyrio > Porphyrio hochstetteri. Next base: position 106,840,048 of record CM036907.1, read on the forward strand.
AGAGTTTCTGATTCTTGGGAGTTCAAGAATTGCATGTAATTCTAGACTGTAAAGACTGGCAATTGGAAAGGTAATGTGGGATGCACTGTCAGTATTTGCTAGAGGTCAAAACTTTAAGATGTAGAAGAACCCCCTGTTTATCATGTTAGAACAACTGTGTCCACAAATAATGTGTGATGCTATCTGTACAAGCATTATTACTAGAAACTATATTTTTTTCTAGCAGGAGAGGACTTAATTTCAACGCAGAAAGACAATACTTTGGATATGTCATGTAATAGAATATACAGACTTTAGTCTCATTGTCCCTTGTGTCCCTTTGTAGTGATTGTAAAAATACCTCTGATATATACAAATCAGAATTGTGTGGTCTTTTCAAGTAGCTGTCAGAGCTTGTCTATATGTGCAAAGTACAGGACAGAACATACAGGAAATTAAAATATACTTTTTAAATATCTTTTACAATATTTGACCTACATAAATGCAGGCAATTGAAGATGGTAATATAGTCCATGGTCTAATCAAATTTCTATGCTCTACTAAAATATATAGGAAAGTCATCTCATGTCTCAGCGCAGAAGTCGATCAAGTGATAGTAATGACAGAATCATCGGCTGGCTGAAGTGGGAATGGTCATCTGGATGTCTCTAGGCCAACCCCTCTGCTCAGAACAGACCCCTCTGCTCAGAACAGCTTTAGCCAGAGCAGGTTGCTCAGGCCCTTCTCCAGTTGAGTTTTCAAAATCTTTGAGGATGGAGACTCCACAGTCTTTCTGGCTCTATTGTTTGACTTCTTGCACAGCAATAAAGTTACTTGATTATGTTCGTGTATTTCATTTCGTGCCCATTGCCTCTTGTACCTTTACTCAATGCCACTGAGAACAGCCTGGCTCTGTCTTTTTTTGCTTTCTCTGTCACGTGTTTACACATCTTGATAAGATCCCCTTGAGCCATTTCTTCTCCATGCTTAACAGTCCCATCTCTCTCAGCCTCTCCTTGTAGATCAGGGACTCAAATCACTTAATTGTGTTCATGGCCCTGAACAAAATAATTAAGGAAAAATAACATAGATAGAATAACTGGAAAAACAGTGAAAATTACTAATTCTATATAATTTCTGGATTGTAATTGTTAGTTCAGATGAGAAAAATCCTATGGCCACACAGAGAAACAGTGGGAAGAGATGCAAAGGGGTCAAAGTTCTGGGAAGGGGGAAAACAGTCGGTGCACTCAGAACCTTGACATTAACTTTACATGATTCATGTCATGTCCTTATTGGACTATCTGATAACTAAGAAGTCTAGGATGCATGCAGAAAATGGAAGGTGGTAACAGGAAGAAAGGATGATGAAAGAGAGCAAGAAAGTGGAGGAGAAACAGCTATGAAGGCATTAAGCATTCTGTGGAGACATTGGTAATCACTGATGAAATGAATAATTTATAAGTTTCTTTATGATGTTTCTTCATGGAGGCAGCTGCTCCATCTGTGAACTCTGCTATTCTTTCAGAAACACCTTGGTTAAATTTAAAAATATATCAATGTAACAGCATGCAATTCTTGTCAAATTTTATTTTTTAATACCAAATGGAATTGCTTTCACACAGATATCTGCTTATCTGACAAAGACATTCCTCTTTCTCCAAGGACATATTCATAATGGAGCACGAGAGCCAGAGTGGATCAATGAGAAGGTTTTGGCCATGCCTTGATGGCTGTGGCTGACACTGGATGTTTGCGATGGTGCTGCTACAAAACTGATTACATTAACACAGTGTTTTGAAAGATCATTGCTGTAGATACGAAAATTAAGATGCTGTGGTATGTTTTTTGATAACGTTTGAATATTAAAGCTGGATTAGCTGCCAAAGCAGAAAAAAAATAACAACATTTCAGTTATTGTAATTTAGCACTTATTTTTTTAATTTATACTATTTTATCTTATGCTGCTTCTTGAGCCTTATCATTTTAGCATTTAGCAACAGAGTATCATGAATACATGATTAGCCAGAGGAGTTAATTCCTCCTCACCTAGACCTTATTTGTTGACTAGTGGTTTAGAAACTGTGTACAAAGGGAAGATTGAGCTGGAATGCTGCATGTAGTGGACCAGCAGGTGCTTTGACTCTGTAGCTATTATACAAAAAGTGATGATGACTGCCAGGATGACTCAAGCACTTGGTTCCCACTGAGGTGCCCATCTCTCCATAGAAAAATGTAGTTGTAGAATGGAGCAAGTATTTCCAATGTCACCTCTTGAACTATAGGTATCCTTTTACATCTTTTGAAGCCTCGATGAATTAATTTGAAATACAGTAATACTTACAAAAGCACTAAATTTTTAAGAAAAGGGAGGTTTCTATTTGCTTTACAAGTAGTAGATGCTTGAGAATAAGTAGGCTAAATAGCTACCTAAGTTATGTTAAGAGGTACCATTAGTGAAAATTGTAAAATTATATTTTGCTGCATTTAGTGGAGCTCATTTTGAAAGGTAAACTTTAAGGCACCCTAAGTAGATCCCTCAGCTTTTTCAAGGAGTCTTAGCTCTTCAATGTGCTAATTCTGAGTTACAGCTTCCATTTGACAACCTACACTATAGACTAAGGGCAAAGAATGCAAATAGGAGCCATAAACTGCACACAAAAGAAGTTAGCCTTTGGCAGGCGTGGCTGACATCTCATGAAAAATTTCTCAAAAATTGTATAGATTGTCACCAAAATTGAAGTGTGTGGTAGCAATTCTGTCTGGTCAAAATAGTAATTTTACCTACTGCAGTAATTGCCAACACCTTTGTAGAAAAAAATCAGAAAAAACTTCCTTTCAAAAAGAAATAATATATTAGAACAACTTCACAAAATTTTCCAAATGGAATTTGGAGTTGGAAATTTCTGTGACTGGTGGCCTGTGGTGATGACTCTCAAAAGGGGATTTTATATCACATTTCCAAACAATGCTTTGGGATGTGAAGGAAAATAAAAAACCTGAACAAATGGACAGAATCACTATGTTGAGTGCAGTGCAGCTTTGCTTAAACTAATGATTCTGTAGTCATATTTTAATATAGAATCGAATGTAGATAGCTAGATTTTTAGCCATTATACGTCACTGAAGGTAGCAGCACATTGTCAGTTTATGCATAATTTATGCGTTTGTGTATATGTGAAATAAATACAGCAACCAGGTTTGTATTCATACTTTGTTCAGAGCAATCAGTTTCCTTACAAATTAGAATTTCCTTGCTTTTCTGAATTCAGTGCAAAGAAAATCAGGTAAAAATTTTGAGATCTATGATACACAGATGATTAGATTAGAATGTTGTTGGGTACTCCTTTAGTTTAAGTTTCATAAATCCTGAAGGCTATGTCTGAATTCTAAGCAATCCAAATATAACCATACTTATATTTTTATCTTAAAAATATTTTACCATACTTATTATCATATTTATTATCATATTTATTACCAGGTTTCAAAACTATGTGTCAAGGGGCAGAAACATAGCTTGTTTGAGTACCTTTCTTTTATCTGTAGAAATTATTAGCCGACTTTAAAATACTACTTCCTGTTACAGTAGCTCCTTGTTTTACATAGTTCAGTAAATGACAAAAGTTAATTGTGGGCAAAGCTTGTACACAAACAAAAGTTTTGTTCTTTTGAATGCTTGTCTGTTTTCTGACTTGATGTGTACGAAAGCTCAGTCTTTATGTATTGTGCAAAAAAAAAAGGAAGAAGACTCTCCTGAATTGTATTACCTTTCAGCCAGTTACTGACATGCTTCATTCAAAGACATGATTGTTCACACTTACAGCTTCTTCTGTGTAGTTTCATTCTGGAGCACAGCAGGAGTTGCTAGAAACTGGGACATGATTGTGATGAAATTTCTCCTTTTGACATATAAATTAATAACGATCTGTCCCTGGCACTTACAAATGATTGTTTCTAATCTCTTTCAAAATTTGCATGCATATATATGCCCAATGTTTTATTTATAGATTGACACCCTCTGTTGGGCTTTTAGATTGGGATTGTACATTTTCAAAACAACAATTATCATTTAGATAGTTTAAGTGATCTTAGTAAGTGTTATTAATTTCTCATATATAGGGTTAAAATAGTTTTGGGAGCTGACAGGACTTACACTGTATGTTTTAAAGATGAAAACAGTAGCAGTTTTACTTATGTAGTAAAGAACTGCTGGTATGTTCCTGCTTGCCAGCAAGTTCTGCAGACAATCTGTGAAAGAGTTAGGATTTCCTAAATAGATGGGAAGTCATGTGCATGCATATAATCAGCAGAACCTTCCTCATCCTCTTCTAATAAGAGTGGTATGAGTAAAAAGACAGGCATTATGTTGAAATTAGTCTACATCTAATGGAATATGCAGTAATTATCATTTGCCCGTATAATGTAGATTTGAAAGCTACTGGAAATGATGATATCCAAAATCTGGTTCTTAGAAGTTAGAAAATCAGTTGTAATAATGTAGAAGTTGTGTGGTGTTGATTACATAAGATATCTGATCTCTATAAATCCTGGATCTCAGAAATAAAAATCTCCTTCCATTTTCCTGTACCCTTACTGATCAGGGTAACAGTTTTAATTATGTAATTTTACTGGTAATATTGTCTCTCGCCCCCAAATCCTGGGCTCAGCCTGTCCAAGCTCAATATTATGTCATGAGCTCTGATAACCTGGTCTTGTCTGTTAATCCTGATGTCCTTGATGGGACACAAGGAAACTATTGATGTCTTTTAGGGAAGCTTGTGTTGGCTGCTACACACAAATGAAGGAAGGACAGACCCTGATTTAAAGACCTAGTAGACACTGAGTATGCCAGGAAAGGTAATAGTTCACTATAATAATACCTAAAGTATTATTTTTTTATCATCCCTTTTGCCAGAATAAATACATTTTAAAACTTTTGCATCTGTGCTCTATATTGTGGGTAGATTTTCTCTTTCCATGTTGGGTTGCCATAATTCTACAGCTAGAGATATCAAACAGCTTCCATTAAAACAGGAAATTTCTGTTGAATAACTGAATCTACTTATCATTTTAATCTTTAAATGGAAGTTATGTCTACTACCCACAATGTTACTAAGTTGTTTTGGCTCTTCTCATTCTGTAGCTCATGTAAAATTGTTGCCAAACTAAGGTGATGCGAATGGCAACTTTGCACAGATTCAGCCAAAATATTCAGGTTCATCTTTTTCTACAGAGATTAGATTTCCCACACTGTTTTTGAGTGAGTATGTCAGTATGGACAAGTGGCCTTTTAGAATTGTTATTTACAGAATGGAGTGTCAGAGGAGATTGAACCCTGGAGGGGGGAAAGATGGCAGTTCCCATAAGCTGGAAACACCCCATAGTACATGGAATATAGATGCTTCATTGCTAATATGTGTATTGCTTGGGTTACTTCTCTAGAATTAAATACTTGGGACTGCTGACATAACAGCTGAAGAACTGTAAATTTATTATTTTCTTTCAATAGGCTGGAATGTTTCTGAAACGAGTTACATCAAAGCTCTTTGTTATATTTTTGGGGGGAGGGGGATTGTTCTGTTTTGTTTCATTTTTAAACTCCCTGTGCCTGCTCTTGATAATGTGTGTAACAAGGACTGTCTTGTTAATTATTATTAAGCATATTTTTATTAAACATAATTCATTATTAAACATAATAAAAATATGTTTATTGAATGAAAGAAGATTCGGAGAAGTGAACACAGCAGGACAGTGGTGCTGAGGGAAATGGCACTTTGGGTTTGAAAAATATGCATTATACTGTAATAAATATGCAGGAAGATCCTTAAAAGAACCTAGACCATAGTAAGAAATACGATATTTTGAAAGCAGAACAGGTCTTAAAAGGAAAAACAGCAGAAGGGAATAATGAGCTCTTTCTCTGTGTGCATAACTGGAATCCAACTGAAGCCATACCTCTTCAAAGAACTCACCAAAAAGACAAGAATCTTAATTTTGCAAGAGGTGTGTCTGTTCCTATTCATATCCATGAATATGCAGAGAAATTAATTTCAATTCTAGCATGTGCTTGGGGTTACCACTGAAAAATCTCTCATGGTGTTTGTGGGGATGATATGGAACCTCCTCAAGCAGAAATTCTAGTGGTAAATGAGCTTCCTTTTTGAGTAAGAAGGCAGAAGTATCTGCAACAGCAGTTCTGATTTGTGCAGGCTACTGGAGAGGGAACCCTCTGGTGACAGCTGGGCTGGGATTTCTCTCAGCTAGTCCTAAAATCATCTAAGGTTGTAGAAGTAGAGTAACAGTAAGTTTCCATTGTAGTCCACTAGGCATGTTCTCCAAAATTTTAGGACAAAGGCTTCATTCTATGGAATTAATTTAGGATGAAGTAAGACACATTCTAGAAAGGTCTAGAAAGGTCTATACCTTAATGAAAGAAAGTTCCTGGTGTGAGGCAAGTAGACTGCTCAATAATGTTGAAGTCCATGTAGGTTCTCCCAGTAAAATTGCAGCTATTGATGCCTTAGCTTAAGAGTTCTTTGGGAGGTAGTAGAAGGAATATGTAAAAGATAGCTCTTCTAGAAGATAGTAAACCCTATTAATAAAGCTAAACCACTGAATATGTGAGCAGCTGTCTCTTCATTGCATTAAATAAGCAGACTGCTTGAGCCAGACCAGCAAAAAGCTATCATTATTTGCTGATTGACCATCTTACTGGCATTTGATGAATGCATCTAGCAAGGTGTTGTGATTATGGCACTGTTGCCTGGGAAGTAAGATAGACAGTTGCTAAAGATATTGTAAGGCAGGATATTATGTTCTTTATTGAAGCATATCCCCAATTTTTTGGCAGTTTTAATACTGGATTAATTACTAACAATCTTCCATTTTCCTGAATTACAGGAATTTCTATTGTCAGAATTCTTCAGCGTCTTGGGGATGTAATTTTTTTTTCTCCCAAGTTTTTAGGGTTGCAGGATTTTCTCTGTGTATTTTTAATTAAGGAGGTCCTTGTCTGTACCTTGGTGCTGTGAGTGATCATTTGGGAGACAGATGAAAATATTTCTAAGAACAGAATTAGACTGACATGTCTGTGTGATATCCTGAATCCTGTTAATCTTGTTAATTGCAGGGCCTTTTAGATTTTTGTCTTATTAGACTTCACAAATTTGTATTTCTATCTACAGTGTGCCTAAATCTAACTCTAGAATTAACTTTGAAGTGATTAGGCGTCAAACTCATTACTTTCTCTGGACTCTTGTTGCAAGATAATTTTAGTTTATGGCCTGAAACCTCTCCCCTATCATCATAACTTAATTGAAATAGCAAGTCAGCAACAGTAGGTAATTTGCATTTTATTTTGTATTCAGTATGTTGACAATTATTTCATGTTCATGTACTCAAGTGGAGAAAGATAGTGACCTCAATTGCAGTGAGCATTCCCAGAGGTACCTGTGGTTCTGTATTTCAGTGTTACAACTACCAGGTCTTCCTTTAGAGTGAAATATGCAAAAATCCTTTTTTTTGTATTGGAGGATTATGAGTGCTTCTGAGGGTCCTTACTGCCATGCTTCCTTAATGTTAACCTCTTTTAATCTGAATCCTCTGACTAGTTGAGATGAAGTTTTGTAATACGGTCTCATCTTTTCCCATTATATTCATTGTACTTGAAATGCTGGCATGTGGCTATTATTGCTGTTAAGAATGGGTCTATGAATTAAAAAGATGGGCCCAGCTGATTTAAAGCATTAATAGGAAACTATCAGTCCTCAGGGGCTGGAGATATTTCTAAGCAGAAGCTTGAGAGACTTGATTAGAGGTAATTGTCTTCTTTATTCTCACAAAGTTCAGAGAGAAAGTTTTTAATTTGATAGTTTACCATTGTCACAAAACACATCGGCCAGAATTTCACATTAACTGGGAGACCTATTAGCAAAAGTAGGGATAGAAAGCTGGAACTTTTTTCACAGTACATGTGATAAAAGGATGTATTCTTCAGAGCCGTCAGGAAGGTCATGTGCTAATAATATTGAATTAGTGAATGGAGAAAATATGCATATAAGTCACCAATTATCTAGCTAAATTAAAGAGAAGCTACTGGTATATAGAAAAAAATCAGGAAAACAGAGATATTTTCATTTATTACACTGACTTCAATAAGTGGTCAATTAATCTCAAGCATGATAAAACCAATAAAGTGGAACATACAAGAGGTCTTGCTCAGTGATGTGTATTTCATTTTAACTCAGTTCAAATATGGGCAAGTTTGTGACTGATAACCCTGTCAGTTTGTGATTAGAGACAAATTTATCATTGCGTACTTATAACAAGATATCTAGCTCAGTCAAAGGCAAAACAAACAGTATAGATTAGAGCTGACCAACATGCTGAGAAAAATAAAGAAAAAAAATCCCAACAACTGCCATATGTGTCAGCATCTTGAGTAATTTTTTTGCTTTTCTGGCAAATTTTAAGGTGAGAGGGTAACCAATTTACTGCCAATATTCTGTTGAATCTCTGAGAAATGGCTTTTCTCTTGACTTTCACTCCAATGAATTTATATAGTTGTATGAATGAGTTTGAAACCCTTCCATCTCACTCATATCTCTAAAGGTAAATTCAGTCTTCTGGGTCATCAATGTCAAATATCTTTCAAGAAACATGAGATACTAACACTGTAAATTGATAGGAAATATCAGTGTTGAAATATCACAAATATTCTTCTGTCATGAAGGAGGCAAATATTATTTAGGTACTGATGTAGACACAGAACTAGGTTGGACTGATTCCTCTCTGGTTCAAAGGCTTCATATCATGGTCATTTCAGTTTCGACAACCAGATGTGTAGTTCTTTTCCTCAAACTAATATAAGTTACATGAATGACAACCAGGAAGCTATTTATCAGCAAAATACTTTGTGCCTATTATATAGAAGAATACCAAATCACTGCATAATCTAAAAAGTTATAGTTTTAATTTTTTGTGTACACTTAATGAGTTTTCCCTCTAGAGTGAGTTAATAATACCAGCTAGTTTATAATTTATATGGCCATGTGATTCGTCATGTGAAAAACAGCAGTGGAAGCTTGCATCTGACGTAACAGGTGGCCGTTTAAAGAATAATAGAAACACTTATTTAGAAGAATTCTAGTTTCCTCACATTCCACATACCCAGTATGCATTGTTATTAATTTTCTTAAAAAAAAATGTTGTCTTCAGAGCAAGTGAGCAGTCATGCCATTACAGCAAAGGGTATTTAATAATCTGATAGCAGGGGCATTCATTTCAGTCTTGGAAGACTTGGGTCAGTTACTTGCTTCACATCTCACTCCAATGAAATAATTTTGTGTGTGTACTCACATAGGTTCAAAATTACAAGTTTAGGTACTCAGTTCCTCTCAGCTGCTATAGGTACCAAAACTTCTATCAGTAAAATTGCATAGGCATCTGGGTATCTGCTCCCAGCAGAGCCATGTCCATTAAATCCCATCCAGTTGCAGAGCCAAGGTATTTCTCCCTTTCTTACATCTGTGCTCTGACAGGCATTCAAAGAATTTAGCAGAATAGTTTACTCTTGGTTTGGACAATTCCACAAACTCTTAAACATTTATTGGGATAGGGAATGAAATTTAGGTCAGAGGAGTGCCCCAATCATTGATCTGTACAGTCACTCTACTTCTTTTATTAACAAAGCATTTTTGGTACATAAAGTACAGCTGTAAGGCTGGAGAAATTATTTTTTTAGTCTCCTGGCCTTATTAAAGACATATAAAAATGAAGTGGTACAATACTCGGCACTGCATCATGCATGCCTTCATCTGACTACCCTTTCTGTATTTCACCTCCACTTACTGAAGCGAGGACATGACTCAAACCTAGTGATGCTGCCACTGACTACAGTGGGCTGTTGATAAAAGCCTTGATTCCCTCACTCAGACTAAAGTCCTGGTGCATTACACAGGAGTTTTGTCTATATAAGAATGACTGAATGAGCATTTAATTTTTCCCCTGTGAAATACTGCTGGCGAGGTGTCTTGTGGTTTGTTGTGGCTGTCACAGCTTTGCCTGCTAAAAATGCCCAAAAGAAAGAAAACATTCGTGGGATCAAAAGCCTGCCCTTCCATTGGAAAAGATAAGTTCCAGATGGCTTTACCTACAAGGGCTTAATTTTAGGGCTGGTGGTGCTCCTTAATATTTCTATAAATGGTTTGAACACAAGGTGTACCAACAATGCTAAACTGGGGGGAGCTGTGGACTCCCTCAAGGCTAGAGGCCTTACAGAGAGATCTGGAGAGACTAGAGAGCTGGGCAATTTCCACATTTAACAAGAGAAAGTGCTGGATTCACAACCTGGGACAGGGTAATCCTGGTTACATGTATAAATTGGGAGAGGAGAGACTGTACAGCAGCCACATGAAAGAGATCTGGGGGTAGATGTAAATACATTTTCACTGAACTTTCTGAATAAGATTTCAGGGCAACATTATCACTGTGAGTAGTTATATGCTTAAGTTTATGATTTACAGCATTTTCTCTCAAAAGCTGTGTATGATTTGAGGAAAAAGGAATTCTTTATATTTGAATGTTGTCAATATTTATAATTTATGTTCATCTACCTACAAAAATAATGACCTTTTAAGTAATTTACATGACTGTTTGCTTTCCTTTCAATTCTGGGAATTTGTGGGAAATCTGTAGAAAACTAAGGGCTTGGCCACCTTAAAAAGAGCATAGACTTTTTAATTAGACTGCTTTTCACGTTTAGTTTTATTATGTATGGAGAAACGAATGGAGATTGTTAACTAGGCTGACAAGACAGATGCTGTGTGGTTAACTGTGTTATGGAGAAATAATATCAAATTATATTCGTCTTGTAATTTTGTAATGGTTTTGCCCTGTAAAGTTTACTACCCTATTAAATCTGTAGGTTAGCCTTTGTTAGGAGGCTTTCATAAGATTTCCTAAGTAGATGGCTGGTAGAAATTCATCACATAAAACAATACATCTCATAAATTCATGGTTATAACTTAGTTTATAGGGGGAGGTCATAAGACATTTTTCTTATTTCCAAATTCAAATTAATTGACATATCCTCCTAAATTATATCTTTCAATTTCAAAGGCAAAATCAATCTTCTTAAAAACATTTGAAATTTTTTTTATCCATTGCATAGCATCTCAGTTTTTTACTCTTCCCTTTTACACATCCTGGTAATAACTCATGCTGTGTAGAAAGATAGCAATTTGGATTAAACAATAATAATGGAAATATATACAGCAGAGATATGCAATTATTTATATTAAAAAGCAACTTTATATGGATTATTATGCTCCTCAGCCTCATTTTCAATGGAAAAAAGTGTATGTGATCATACTGTCTCAACATCTGTCCCTCTACCTCTGGTTCCCTAGTGGCTAATTTCAAGCTAATTTAATAGTATGGTATAAAGACACTAAATTCCTAAAAGTGTTGGTGATCATTGAGAAAATGTGTCTGGGAAACATTAATAATGAGAGGAAGAATGCAGCAGGATCTTAAATTTATTTAACATCAAAAAGACATGTTACAGATCCTGCACTGGGGAAGTCTTCAGTTTGACTTTATTATTTTATGTACCAAAAAAATCCTCTCCATCAAAGTTTGTCTGCAACATAGATTTTTTGCTAGGTTTGTGCCTCAGACTGTGTACTTCCATTGAAAAGACAGCTGATCATGAAATTCAGCTGCATTGCAGAGCAGGACTTGGGAAGTTTAATGCTTGCAACAAGACTTTTTCTCTTGTACAATACTATGGTAAAAAGTAGTATAGCCCCACTGCACTAATTTTTTGTAGACAGACCTTCAACCTAAATTGAGCTTTGTCTAAGTTCTTGCTGACATTTGTAGTGATTGTCCTTTGTATTAGCTGAGTCTAGTTAATGGACTGTACTGAACAAGCCCCATCGATTTCAGTAGAAGGAGTCACAGCTGAAGGCAGACTCACAAGGATTTCAGTTTAAGCCCAGGTTTTTGAAGATACTCAGGCAGTAAGTTTCCATTTTTCACAATGAAAATTAGATATATAACTACCTTTGAAAGTATGAAACAGGTTTTTTTTATTAATTCAAGGGGCCATTCTCACCACCTTTCCTCCTGTGATGTGCCTATGTTCTATTTATGATATTTGACATTGTTTCTCAGTGCTGACCAGAGATAGGACAAGGGGCAGTGGGTACAAGCTGGAGCACAGGAAGTTCCATGTGAATACAGGAGGAACTTTTCCAGTGTGAGGGTGATGGAGCACTGGAACAGGCTGCCCAGAGAGGTTGTGGAGTCTCCTTCTCTGGAGACATTCAAACCTGCCTGGATATGTTCCTGTGTGATTAAGTCTAGATGACCCTGCTCTGGCAGGGGGGTTGGACTAGATGATCTTTCAAGGTCCCTTCCAACTCCTAACATGCTGTGATTCTGTTTATATAATAAAGACATTCATCCTACCACAAGAAACACCAGGATCCTGGGGCACTGATCACACATAATACTGCATCAAATGCAATGTGAGGTAAAGAACAGAATTCATTTCAGCTCTTCACTCAAAAAGTGAAAAGCATCACCATCATATTTTAAATTTTGACTTGTATTTACATCTTGAGAGTGTCTGGAGGCCTCAGTCAGTGTCAGTGTGCCATTATGCTTTGTGAAAAGCACAGCAAAGACACAGTCCTTATTCCAGGGAGCTAGTGATTTGAGAAACTGCAGAATATCAGGATGATTTTATGCATGCTTGTGTCCAAATTAATTTTGCCCATATTTAAACAATAATGTTTCCTTTTTGTTTCCTTAATATTTCCTTTTCCACATTATGGGTTGTATCATCCACTGTTATTTTGGCAGGATGTGGAACATTGGCATTATTGAGATAAAGAATGGAATTATTGGAAGTCTTTTTACAATTGATAATTTTATTTTGTTGAAACATGACAGATAATGATCTTTTTTCCTTCTTTCTATCTGATGACTGGGTGTGATGTCTAAAGTTATTGTAATACATAGTGGGACAGAAAAGAGGAAATTATCAAAACCCAAGATGTTAATCCATTTTACAAGAAACATGTGCATATCTCATTCTGTGAGGAAAGATGCTTTTATTACTCTCACAGAAGTTATAAATCATGGTGAAAATCTGTTATGATTATACAGTCCTGCACAGTGGAAAAAGTTAATCTCAAGGATGAGAAGTTGTTATGTTGGAATTATACAGAGCTCTTTTTGGGTTCTGGTGAAGAATATGAAAGAAATGGGAGCTCATTCCAAATTTAAGATGTGTCTCCGGGGTTCCTGGGTTATCTTGGCCAGCCTTTACTCGATTTCTCATATCTTGCTTGTCCTGCATTTCATTCAGTGCTGTGCATTATGCAGCTGTTCTTGAAGATGATGGGTAGTTCTGGCAAAGAGTCTCAGCTTGTGGCTCTTGTGGCTTCATTCTCTACTGATATGAGGTGGAAAGGGAAAAAGGGATTTAGAAGGGGAGGATGTAAAGAACAGAAATTTGAAGCCGCAGCAGGACAATATCTTGTACACAAGATTTCTGATGTCTTGGTGACTTCCCTTCCATGCTCCAGAAGCAGGCAGGAAAGAAGCCAATGCAGTCTAATCAATACAGTGTAGAAAGCTGAGAAAAAGGATTATTTTAGGTTGGCTGAGGGGAAGAGGGAACAACTGTAAACACTGATCAAGTGACAGATGTCCCCCTTTCTGACTATATCTGTATCAGTAACTTCAATAGTGTGAAGGGAGGTACTTGGATACTTAAGTTTGATCACAGCTGAGGTGTCACTGACCATGTCAACCAGTACCCATCCCTGCATGTAGTGAGGCTGGTGCTTTGACTGATCAAGCAAGAGCTTGCTTGAACATTCTGTGGTTGTCTCTGACAACAGTGTGAAGAAAACATGCTTACTTTTTTTTTTTTTCTGCATGCAAATGGACCCCAGAGAGGGTTTTTTTCTGTTTCTGGCCCTATGTTTTCCAACTGGTGTAGCTGGATAGAAGTACAAGAGAATAGATTACCTACTGAGAAGGAATATAACAATGTGTTCTCCCTGCAGGTGATTCTCTTTGGACACTTTCTGTTACTGCTTTTGACATTCAAGATGTGAGTGTACCAGGTGGTTTTCCCCACCTTTTAGTAGAGGTTGCTGTTTCTATTGCTGTGGTTGAGGAATAAGTGATCTGTGGTTCCCAGCACTGCAGTCCACAGATACCATCTCTCCATTTGTGTTCTGAACTGGCAGTTACAAGCTTGGATTCACAACCTGTTTCATTTAGCTGGATAGCTGGAAAGTAGCTGAAAAAGGTGAGTTGGGGACATCAACCTCAGACTGAAGCTTAACCTGCCAAGCACCAGAAGTTGGTGTTCTGTGGCCTCTGCTTCATGTGAGGCAGTATGTATCTGTCTTTCAGGGAAGATCTCCAAACTACATTTAGTGCTTACTGTCATAGAAACTGGTAGGAAGCCTGCATCAGAAAAGGTTCTTTTATAGATGAAGAAATCTATAGCAAAAAATTAACAAAATTTTTTATATATATATATATACTTTTTACTTTAAAGTGACATTTAAAAATGAAATGAAAATTTACATTCTGTCTTGACAAAAGTCGCTTTCTTTTTCAGGTCTTTGGTTTAATGAACTAGGGTGATATCTCTTGTAGAAGTGTTGATTTTTGTGTTGATTTAAATAAATCCCTGAAAATTCTTCTGATTTAGAAAAAAAAAATTAAAAAACTTTTAAAACTACTCAATAACTACTGGCTGTGAGTAGAAATAATCTTATGGCAGAAAATCCCGTTTCCTCCCAAACTGTACTTATAGCTAAATAATTTTATTGTGATCTGAATGACCACTGATTAATTTACCTACTGTAAATAGGGCATTTTTTACAATGTCTGTATCATACACAATCATAGTCTGATTTGATGGAATTAGTTTTAGGTATATTTTAGCAGTAGTATACGGTGAAATTACAACGACATTTATTCACCTCTTGCACTTAATCTTTTTGATAATCATTGTATCTCAAACTGCCATAACTATGTCCTCTTAAAATTTTTTCAATTAGTATTTTTCCTTTTTTTAACCTCAAATATCTGAAGTTCTGCATTGAGAAGCATTCATAATATGGGAAAAAATCCAAACAGTTTTCTGTACATCAATACATACAATATTTATGTTATTCTGTGATGATCTCCCTCCCTCTGTGTGTGAAATAACATTTCACAGTCATGGTCCTAAGGGTGTAAATCAAAACAGAGTAATCCTAAAAAGGGCTCTTTTTATCCTCAAATACATAAAATATGCATATTAAATTAAAAAGCTTTGGAATTCATGAATTATTGTAGCCTGGGGTTAGTAATAATTTATATGCCATGAAATTACTCTGGTAGTTATTCATGGCAGTACTCAACACTAAAGCATACATACCACAGTAACATTGCAAATACATAGAGTAAATCACAGAATACTTGAAAAAGAAAAACAAGTTTTTATTTGATGCAAATCAGTCTAGCTGTCTTGATTCCCCCCAATAAAGATCAAGCTCAGTTTTTCAGTCAGTGTCTAGGATGCATTTGGAATAGCAAAAGCTAGATGTGTAGGGGAAACTTGGGAGGTACGATGGGCTCTTTGATTCCTTACATGTGTTAAGGGTTTTGATCAGTCATTTCTTTGCACTGGTTTACTACTGCATTATTTCCAGCTTCTAACTTCTGTAGACAGACTGCCTATTTTATTCAGGAAAGAAAATTCAGGCAGGAAAGTGAAGGTGCTATGGAAGATTTGATTTTTCTCTCCAGTAACAACTACATAAATCCATCAGGAAATTTGCCCTGTCAGCCACAGCTGAAACAGGTTTATACAGTGGAGCTCAGAAGGGGTATAGGGTGAAGGGGGAAGGTGTAAATGTGATTCTGCAGTCACAGCCTGGGATGGTCTGTAGTCAAAGCAATGGCAATCATTCTCATAGGATTACTGTAAAGACACAGTGATGATCCCAGACACTGCTGGAGAAGTACTGCACTGAGCTGTGTGTGCTAAAAGAAAGATACATTAAATCCTGGTGAAGCTGAACTGTTTGGAAAATGAAAAAGCATCTGTGAAAATATGAAGGAAGTATGAACTCCTCAGGAGGATATTTAGAATTCATAATGATTTTCTTGTATCTTTTTGTAAGTTAATGCCTGTTACCAGCACTGTGAATTAACTTGTCTTGTAATAAGAATAACAACTTGGAGTCAAAAGCTGTTTCCCATTCAGGGAAAGACAAATACTGGTGGCATCTGAACACAACTTTTAGAAATAATTTTAGACATTTCAAGTATTTTATACAATTTATTTTTCTGTTTCCTGTGTGGAGGGAAATGTATCGCACATAATATTGTGAGACTAGTTTGCAGAAAGCTGTCTTTCAGCCTGCCTATTTTGCTAGCAGTTGAAGGGGCAGTTGTCCTGAATGAGTTTCATGGTAAAGAAAGTCCCAACAAAGGGAGTGTGTCCTTTTCTGTAGACTGGCTTAATACACCACTCCCTTTCTGCAAATGCACTTTCAAGAAGTAGAGTGATAGAATTTTTTTGGTTCCGCGCTTACTTTTGTGTAATTGGGATAAAACACAATGGGTTGATTAATTTTAGAAAGCTTCTGTCTTTTCCCATGCCTTTTTTGGGGACAACTGTCAAAGTTAGTACTCCATTGAGTGGGGGCTCGATCAGAGGGCCTTCAGAGCTCCCTTAAAACCTAAATAATTATGTAACTTTCTGGGTTTTGAGACAGATTTCAAGAAATGGTGTGGTTTTTATCTGTGAGTGTCATCATTGCTTGTGGTCATGTTAACATGTTAACATCCTCTGTGCTGTTGATTAACACACATGACTGATGCAGTCCCACTTATATATCATGACACAGTGTGGACTGGGATCATTTAAACTAGAACCAAATGATTGAATTGCTAGTGCTAATAATCAGTCCTGCATTGCCACAGTCACAGCATACATACAAGAATAGATGACAGGGTTGAGTTACTGTACTCCAGCTATTCGGTAGCTATTATAAACTTTTAATAGAGATGCAGAATACTTCTGTGGTCTAGAACATGACCAAAATACAAATTATCACAGAATCACAAGGTTGGAAAAGACCTTTAATATCATCAAGTCCAACCATTCACAACCTAAACTAAACCATATCCCTAAGTACTTCATCTACCCTTTTTTGAACACATCCAGGGAAGGTGACTCAACCACCTCCCTGGGCAGCCTGTTCCAGGCCCTGACAACTCTTTCAGTAAAAAATTTTTTTCTGACATCCAATCTAAACCTGCCCTGGCACAGCTTCATGCCATTCCCCCTTGTCCTATCACCTGTCACCTGGCTGAAGAGACTATCACCCATCTCTCTATAACCTCCCTTCAGGTAGTTGTAGGCGGTGATAAGGTCTCCCCTCAGCCTCCTCTTCTCCAAACTAAACAGCCCCAGCTCCCTCAGCCGCTCCTCATAGGATTTACCCTCCAACCCCTTCACCAGCCTGGTTGCCCTTCTCTGGACTCGCTCCAGGACCTCCATGTCCTTCTTATGGTGAGGAGCCCAGAACTGGACACAGTACTCGAGCTGTGGCCTCACCAATGCCGAGTACAGGGGCACAATCACTTCCCTAGACCTACTGGCCACACTGTTTTTGATACAAGCCAAGATGCCATTGGCCTTCTTGGCCGCCTGGGCACACTGCTGACTCATATTCAGTCCGCAGTCAACCAACACCCCCAGGTCCTTCTCTGCCTGACAGCTCTCCAGCCAGTCTCCCCCAAACCTGTAGCTCTGCATGGGGTTATTTTGTCCCATGTGCAGCACTCTACACTTGGCCTTATTAAACTTCATCCCGTTGGTCTCAGCCCATTGGTCCAGTCTGTTCAGATCCCTCTGAAGAGCCTCCCTACTCTCAGGCAGATCAACACTTCCTCCTAGTTTAGTGTCATCTGCAAACTTAGTGAGGGAGCATTCAATCCCTTCGTCGAGATCATTGATAAAGATGTTGAACAAGACTGGACCCAGGACTGAGCCCTGGGGGACGCCACTCGTGACCGGCCTCCAGCTGGATTTTGTTCCATTTACCACCACCCTCTGGGCTTGGCCATCCAGCCAGTTTTTAACCCAGCTGAGGGTCCACCTGTCCAGGCCAGTGGCAGCCAGTTTCTCGCTCAGAATGCTGTGAGAAACTGTGTCAAAGGCTTTACCAAAGTCCAGGTAGATCACATCCACAGCCTTCCCCTCATCCATTAAGCGGGTCACCTTGTCATATAAGGTGATCAGGTTAGTTTGACAGGATCTACCCTTTGTAAACCCATGTTGACTAGGCCTGATCCCCAGGCCTTTTGTTACAAGTCAGGCTGTTTCTCAACAGAGACTTGGAGAAAGGTTTGTGAAACTGCCTATATGACATAAGGGTCATATGTATTATGGTTTTTATACCATTTTACAAAACATAAATGCTCTTTTGGAGTACCTTATTTTAGAGGTGATGTGTTATCCTGAATACAGTAATAGGAAATGTGTCTAGTTGACATTTACTTTCTAAAGAGAGTGCTACAATGAGAAATGTTTTTTTTTGTTTTTTGATACATTTTGAAAAGTTTTTACATATAATTATCTAACTTTTTCAAAATGATTCTTAAAATTTGAATAAAATACTAAAAATATCTTTGCTGCAGAACATTTCAAAATCTTTACAGACTCCTGAAAAGAAACCTGAGAGTACTTTTCCCGTTGTAGAATAATGCAGCACCTTGCAGGACTGAGCTTCTAATCAGGATTTCCAGTATGTTTGACTTAATGTTCTCTGTCAGGATCTTCTACTAACTATGCTCTTTGAACTTCAAATTAAATAAATAACCAGGGAAGAAACACAGCTGTCACACATGCATGGAAAGAATGCTCAGAAGAGGACGAGGATCAATTATTCCCATTAGCAAATGAAGGTTGAAGAAGAAATGTTTTAAAACTATAGAGGAAATATGTAGGCCAAATACTACATAAAGCACTGATAAAAATTAACTGTAATAAGCATTTTAATGAGGAAGGAGGAGATGGGCAAGTTTAGGAATCTTATTTTTGGAATGATTTAATTATCACTGACAGTATGAGGAAATGAACATAGTAACAACCAACTAGAGGTTTATTCTAGTCCAAATTATTCTAAAAATTCTCTTGTGGCTATAGCAAGTGTGTATAAACTTCGCTCTGTGGAGCTCAAAATAAAGGCAGTGAAGAGTAATCTTCTCATTTCTCAAGAAGCCTTCAAGGGCAGGAAAGGTACTAGCCAGAGGTTGTGTGCATTTTTCACCAAGATTTAACCCGGACTAACAGCATGAATCTCTAAAGAGCAGAAGTCTGCCTGCTAGTCCTCAACACTAAAGTAAATAATGTGTAAATGACATTCCATTTAATCTTTTCCATGCTTTCTGACTATACATTACCACTAACAAATTTCATGTACTGTCTTAGGTCCAGAGCTGCATTTTGTGTGACTTTTGATAAATACTCCCTCATATTATTTTCTTCCACAGAATGTGCTGAATGTGCTTCCCATCTGTCTTCCACCACAGACTTCTTTCTCTGTAGCACATGAAACTCCTCCTGTTCAACCAGGGAACTGACTAATGGTGTCTAAAAATAACTGCATTGCTTCTGCCATTAATTCATACTATATACCTTAGAAAGCATCCTGTCTGTTAAAGAGCAGAAGCCAACCCAAATGCCTAAGCAGAACATATCTTTCTGCAAACCCATTTAATGAGGTAGCACCAGTCCTTGCTGAAACTAAGACTTAGATTACACATTGGTAAAACAGATTAGGCCATTCTGTAGCTTTTTTGAGCACAGCCATACAGTCAGAAGAAAACAAAGAAAAAATATTATGGGAAATATCTGTCCAGATCAGAGCCTCCAAACTACAATTTTTCAATCAGATTATGTGCAAGACTACAGTGTCCCACTGGGTAGATTTATTCATGGCTCACTGCCATTTATTACACTAGAATTTGCAAATATGTAGCCTCCTACCTCCCCTTTTGCTAAGTGAGGACACAGGGAAAGGATTAGCTGAAGGAATGTAGGCAAAAGTCTTCTGATCATTCTCATCCACAGCCTCGGTTTTGACTCCCAGAAAAGTTGGTCCCAAGCTTCTGAAATTATGAAGAAAGTCTTTAAAGTGATGTCTGAGCATGAATTATAAAATCTCCCATTTCTGCTTTTGTAGAGAGCCTGAAACCATAGCTCTAATTTGCAAATGATTGTATTTGTACGCATATATCTTCACTGACTTTAGGAGTTTGTATGCCACTTCACCTAATTTTAGGTGCTTAACTAAGCTGCTTTATGTGCATAGATGGTTGGCAGGCTCTGTGAAGAGACGTCATTGTTGTCTCAGAAGGGATGTCAGGATGTCAGTGGATGGCCTCTATGATTCTTGCACAATATGTCATTAACGAAGCCAGATTTCAGTTTATGCTGAAGGAAAAGAGGATTTTTTTTTTCCTTTAATTTTATTGCAATGTTTGTAAGGCTGTCAGCAATGATGTTTTGGTATCATCTAATACAATATTTTGGGAATAACTTCCTGATTTTTTAAATTAAGGACAAGTGACCAATTGAAATGATTTCTGCACCTTATTTTTCATGGATATACACAAATTGTTTTCCCATATATGCCTATATATGGCTACAGCGGATAATAGGCAAACAATCTTTTATAGCAATGCCTTGAGAATTGCTTTACGAAGTTCTTTTTCTTCACTGATCACACATATGACCCATCTGTATTACCAGGACCATTATGACACCTTACAGAAACAGATTTAGATATATATAGAGGTGGGTAATTTTTATTTGGATGAGCTCTCAGAAATAGGCCACTTAATGTAATTTTCAGTGGGAGGTCTCGTAAACTGTCTCTTAGTCACTTGCTAATTTTCTTACAATGTTATAATAATAAAAATAATAATTATTTAGTATACAGCACATTTCATTTTCAAAGTGCTTTTGCAGTACTAATTAATCCTCACTGTGAGGTTTAATGGCGCATACCAGGGAATTATATCCTGGCTTAATGCCAATTGCCAATCAACTGACAAGATTCTAATTTCAGAAGTTTTCCTAAGAGGAAAAAGGCATAATTTAAATTAGCCTGGACAGCAGCACCAGTTTGTATGGAGAGAATTCATAGGTCTTTGGGGTGCTCTGAATGTCTAGATGCTTGGTTTAAGGGTGAAATTATGAAATTCCAAAGAGATAGCAACTTCAATTTTAAAAACAATTATATTAAGAATAGCTAAAGCTACTTAAAAAAACCCCCAACCTTTTTAAAAGATATGCTTAACAGAGTTTCCTTATTATTTAGGGATCGTTAATACCCAGATCCACCATTAGTTGAAAATAGAGAAGGATTATTAACTGTACTTCACATATAGGAAAACATAGGCACAAGGACTAAATTACATGGTCCAAACCACTACTGCAGTAGGAAACTTTGTTCCACATTATATTTCTCCTCTGGCTAAGCTAGTACAAGGATTTTCTGCCCTCTGCTAATGCCTGCACTGCACACTGGTCCATAATAGTAACCTGGGTCGATAAAAATACCACCATAAAATATCTTTCCTTCTTCAACCCCAGCTCCAACATCCAAAACTGAAAGAAATTAAGTGTAAGTTTTGTCTGCTGTCCAGCTAAACTAGCAGAAATGGACAGTGATTCATGAGGATGCTGAGGATATTGTAAATAGCTTTGCTGCTTGAGAAAAGAACTTGGATACATAACCTGAATGTAAGGTGATGGACTGAAGATACAAGAATTTCTGACTTCAAGGTGCATATTGAATACTCTGTTATTTTCAAGAGCTATGCTCTATTGGGCTGGCTTGGGTACCATTGAATTGCTGGTGCAATTTCCTGGTATTTCCCTTTGTGTCACATTCTGGCAAAGGAGGATTTTGGGGTACCATGGTTGGCTCTTGCATGGAGTGGAAGATTGTTGCAGAGGGACAGAGAGAGAGCGAGAGAGCGAGCGAGCGAGCGAGCAAGCTAAGCAGATAGTTGCCCCTAAGTGATTTTTTCCTACACTACTCCATTTTATCAGCTCATTCCTGTGTAGGAAGAAATCAGACTTTGCAAGTGGTGAGACTTATGATTCTCCAGTCAGCCCTAATACTTTATATTGAGAAATACCTGCAGGAATCTTCCTCAAGAGGTTGACAAAACTTGTTTAATTTCCAGTGACATTTTTACAAGTGTTTACATAATGTACAGTGGTTTCATTTGTTTAATGCAGCCAAGAAGCTGGAGAGGCAATTTTTCTACCGTGATGTAATTGTGAGTGCCACTGCTTTTTCCTTGGGGAAAAAGAATTCTTACCAAATGTATGTACCATATTAAACACTTCAGAAACACGGATTACTTGATAGATTGTTACTCTGTAGCCAATAAATACATTTAGAGTATTTTTAAGACATATTAGCTACCTGATAGAATGTTATAATTCCAAAGGGTTTTACTTCAGTGTATCATATATAGAGACAGTCAGGGTCCTTAAAATACAACAGAAAATAATATATGCTTTAGCCAGAGGGAAAGCAGCAGCTGCTTCAGAGGTGTTGCTGTTTGTTTTATTCATCTTTGTAAATCAACGTTTGGCTACTTTAGAGCTGCAACCGGGAATGTGTCAACAGCAATGTTTTTACTGCAATAGATTAAAATGTCTTCAGTAGCAGAGGTAGTATGGTGTAATCACTCTCTGCACTTTGGCCACAACAACCCCTGGCAGTGCTACAGGCTTGGGGAAGAGTGACTGGAGAGCTGCACAGTGGAGAGGGACCTGGGGGTGACCCCATCATTCCAGGATTATGACAGCATTCAAGCCAGCATCTCTGTTCTGTTCTGTACAATCACCTTGCCCCTTCTGGTAAAGCCTTTGGAAGCTGACTCAAGGTCAACTGAGTGGGCTGAACGAGTGTTCAAAAATGGGTAGATGTGACACTTCAGGACTCGGTTTAGTGGTTACGGTGAAGTAGGGCTGACTGTTGGTGATCTTGAATGTCTTTTCCAACCTTGATAATTCTATGCTTCTATGAGCTAAAACTCAGTTGCCTACAAGAAAACTAGTTGTCTAATGCCTCACAGTCTATTGGAGGAAAGGATGTGATTCTTCTAAACCAATGTCTGTGATAGATTAGATGTACTATGTCCAAAAAATGTCTGTTTCTCACCACAGATGGTACCTGGGAGTACCATCACAAGTAGCTCCAAAACTCTAGATAACAAATTTTAGTTATGGTGAAGCCCACCCCATGTACCCTCATGTCTCGTGCATCCTTTCCGATGCCTGCAAAGTGTAACTGGAGTAGTAAGTATGTTAAGGCTGCATCAGCGAGAGGCAGAACAGCTAACTATGTGGAGACAAAAGCTTGCCTCTAAAGAATTCTTACAAAGCTTGCCTCCTTAAATGATCTTACTCAGAAGAGAGGTAAGAATCATCCTGTGAAAGTTCTACATGAATAAGGGCACTCTGCTGTTCCCTGAACTGTGTCCTGTTACCCGAGGTTGTGCTGTTGTGGTGGGCTGTTGCCACAAGCCCACCAAGATGCTCGCTGTCTTTCCTCAACAGATCTGGGGGTGAAAATAAAATAAAAAATACATGTGGGCAAGATAAAGGCAACTAAATAGGAAAAAAAAAAGAACCAAAAAAAAAAAAAAGGAAAAGAGGGGAAAGGCTGCATACAGATCAAAAGCACACAAAAAATATCTGTTTCTCATCAACAGGTGATGTCTAACCACTTCCTTCTATATGCATAATGGTTGCTTCAAAAGACAAATACCTTAATAACAAATACTCTGTTGTCATTAGCTTTTACTGCTGAGTATGACATCATGTGGTATGGTCAGTTTGAGTCAGCTATCTCAGCTATGTTCCCTCCCAATCTTTTTTCCATTCCCTGCCTACTGGCCTTTGAGGGGGTACTGGAAAACTTGCCTTGATGTGGAGAACTAGCAAAAACACTGCTGTGGTATCCCCATCATTCCAGGATTAAGACAGCATTCAAGCCAGCATCTCTGTCGTGTTCTGCACAATCACATTGCCCTTTCTGGTAAAGCCTTTGGGAGCTGACTCAAGGTAGTGTGTGGGCACAACATTTAGGCAGCACAGGTAACCGAGTGGGCTGGTCTGGAAACTCCAGATAAGACGACATTATAGGCACAAGGCTGCTTCACAGTTTGTGGAAAGTTTTCCTCAGGAGGCACTTAGGCTTTATTGAATATGGGTCAATTCAAAGTTTGAATGTAACATTAATGTTAAATTATGATTAATCTTAATTGGATTGTATTTATCATGGACTCATTCTGCAGTGTACCTTTTTTTCCACGTGTATTCCTGGCCTGTGTTTAACTTTTATTTATGTCCTTTCTTATATTGATTACCCTTCTGTAAAATTACTTCGGCCCTGTTTGGATTCCAACTAGCAGAGATATAAGAAGATCATACTGTTCAAGTACTAAAATAAACCTACAAAATCTTAGTAAAATACATCTTGGCTACATTTGACATAGTAAAAATAATTTGCTAATGTAACGTGAACTTCCAGGATTTGGATAGTTGTCAATATCCAAAGAGTACTGATGTTTGTTCTTACTTTTCTTCTATCTGGCTATAAAAAATATTCACTTAGGCAAATACTCTCTAGTGTCATGTGTGTCTTTCCCATATCTGTTTTTTCTCCTGAACTATATAATTAGATATGCTCATTACTAGTATTTGTCAAATTCTTTAATTGAAATATCTTTCCATATCTTACTTTCTAGTGATGTGACTTTCCACATTGTGTGGTCTAGCTGCACTTTCTTCCTCTCTTAAGTAAGAGCAGTGTTTTGATGTGACAGATTTTTGATACTGGCAAATTTCTGGAATAATAAGGTTGGAAGAAATCATATTTCTTCTGTGTGTCTCCTTGTTTATATATAGTAAAGCAAAACAAAAATGTGGTCAGAATGATTGTTGCATCTGAAGAAAATTGAGAAGTCCAAAAAAGACCATTTATCATAATCTTGTTTGAGCTATAGAATAACAGAAGACACCAGGTCATTCCTAATAGAGTGGAGTGCATCCAGAAGCCATAGGACATGTCTCTCAAGAGAGCTGTGCTGCTGATAGAACTTTTGGTAAATGGAAACTCCAGTTCTGGGAGGAAAAAAACCCCAACAGACACTTGGGCAACCCTGGTTTTCCATGTCAATTCCAGGGCTGTCCTACAGCAGAAGAGTGTAAACCTGGGAAGCTACTTGCAGGTTTAAACTCAAACCTACTGCCTGTGTTTCCCTTTCCCTTTAGAAAGCTAAGATACCTTAATGCTTTCAATAAAATAAGGATTTGCTACACAGCTCATTGGCACATGTAGAAGGGCTCTTTTCTCTAGACCTAACTGTGAAAAAAAGAAGATAATATCCCAAAAAGTTAGAAGGATGAAATATTCAATTGCAATTGCTTGGAAACATACAGTTGAATTCAGGGATGAAATTCCTTAAATAACTCTGGGGTTGAATTTACTGACATGCGTTATCTTTGCTTTAATTAATTTCTGACTTCATCCTGTAGAATAAAGTTTGCCTGGTGATGGAAGCTAATAATGACTTTCTTCACCACTCAGAACCTGGATTTTCACAAAGAGTTTACATTTTGCCTACAACTTTTAAAATATTCCATTCCATGAAATTCCTTTAGATCTGGTACTGTATTGCAGAGACATGCGTAATTAAAAATAGTCCTCTCCTAGAACTTGATATACAGGTCTTCAGGGATGTGCAACTGCTTCTGTAAACTATGACTTGCATTTACCTTATGCAAAATTTTCTGTTACTGTCCAAGAACCTAAATCTCATTCAGGTGCCTGTTACAGAGTTTTTGACAGACTGTACTACACACTGGCTTGCACCTGTTTTCCTATGGAGGATTATCCTCAGGCACTTGAATGCAGTAGTGAAGAGGTGCTGCTTCTTACAGCTTAAAGCTGGAAATTTGCTGATGAGAGTCTTGAGTTACAGGTTTACAAATCAACAGAGGTGGTTTAACTGAAAATTTTAGACTAATTGGTGATGGAATGGAACTCACATTTCAGGAAATAATTTTAGACTCCTAATTAGACTTTCAAACTTGATGCAGCAGCATCTTTAATTATAACTCTCTTTATAATGGCTTGTTATTCATTTATGTACATAGAATTGCTTCCTTATTGCCTGATTGAGAAACTTCAGTGGATAATTATTCCAAATTATTTGATATGTGACTTATGCCTTGAATCAATTGACCAAACATAGGTGGGTGATGACATTTAAGATGCCTTGGCCTAAGCTTCTAGTGTGTTATCCTTATCTGGCCTCCAACTGTTGTCCCAGAAAGGCAATATAACTGCTAGATCTGTGTGGATGTCTTAAAAATCATGAGCGATTTCAAATGGCACTAGATGCCTATTTTTTGGCACCTAAACTGAGTCCTTACTGTATACAGGCGTGCTTTCAGACAAATGGAATTATGTTTACAAACATTTTAATTGGAAGGTACTTTTCTGCCAAGGGTTCCATACAGCACTTTATTATAAAAGAGCCATACAAAATAAAAAGCTGAATAATGTCATAACCGAGATTATTTTCTGATCATGATCTTAATACTGTTTCCCTTTATTGTTTCAAAATAAACTATTCCAACATATCTCCTCACCATATCTACTTCATATTTCCTCTGTATTTTCTACACTATAATAGTCTATTGACTTTTTACTAACGCTCACCAAGTTATGGCAAGATAATTCTGTTTATTTACAAATGTTACTCTGTCATGCCTCCTTTGGTAATATCCTTTCAACTGATTATATTCAATTATATTTGAAAGGGGGGAAAAACCGATTTCTTTTCAGAAATAATGGGGAGTAATGGTACTCACTACCTCACAGTTAGCAAAAGCTGTTTTTAAATACTTTGAGAATTCAGGCCATGCTTCAAGAAGTCAGAACCTGCTTCAATCAGAATCCTCAATTCCTCAGCACTCTGATTTGTTAAGGTTAATGCACAAAGTGCTTTGAAGGACTGCAACTTGCTGATAGCAGGCATGCAGTTCTCCGCTAAATTCTTTGAGAGCAGACACCTGAATACTTTTGATTAAATATGGAAAAGCTACATCTAAGCTTGGAATTGAAATTTAAAAGGATTTTAGAAGACATTTTCATACAATTTTCTTTTCCTTCCAGGGCTTTAATGTTTTGGGGTTTACAGTTCATTCTATAATGAGGAAAAAAAAAGAATGTTTTCCAGGGAACATGAAAAAATTACCTGCAACAGTTGATTAAAAAAGCACTAGGAGAAAATGGAAACATGGCCACCGTCTGCTCTCCTTGTTTTAAGGAGGTGCAAAATAGTCTGTACGAGAATATCACAATACCTGTAATGAATCTGTTGCATATATGTATCTATAAGAAACTTTGGTCACGTTTATGCTAATTGTTTGGAGAAATTATTTCCGTATGTATGTTATTGATTCTTAATTAGTGTATTTATGTTTTCATTATCTATAACTTCCAGGCTTATATAAGTAGACCCAAGACATCTGAGTATGATTAATTTGTTTATTTAACTGTCTATCTACCTTTTAATGCATTTGTTTAATCTCTCTCTGTCCTTGCCATCTGCTTTTGTGTTTATTTAAGTGAAAATATTTACATAAAATCTGCCTGTTAAAAAATGAAGAAAACAATGAATGTTAAGTTTTTGTTGACACTGGTATTTGCACAAACTTATCAAAATGCATCAAAAAGAATAAGAGTCAAAGATGGGTTTCCCACTTTTGATAAGGAAAGGAGGAGTCACAGTCTGTCTACTTTGGCGGTAAAGAAACTGAACTGATACAAACAGAGAAGAAAGAGTATATCACAGCCATTTCAGGCTGCATTGCACGCCCTTTTATATTTATTAAACACATACAAATGTTTATTGCTTTGATAGCTATAAAATACATTCCTTTGTTTTTGTGCCTTCTTTTTGTATATGGTCTAAAGATGCTTTGGAGATACCTAATGAACTTTTTTTTTTTCAACCTTCAACAGTAAATGCTTTGGGGCCTTGTAATTCCTCAACTCTACAGCACTTGGTATATTGACCAATAGTAAGACTTGTAGTTATATCACAGTACAAATAATAAGTAAGAATCATTAATTGTAATATTGACATGGCAAGTATTCAATAACATGGGGGAATTCCCTGCCCATGCTATCTTTATAGTCATGTTAACAGGTATTGCTATATAAGCCAGCCTTTCTACAAGGAGGGAATATAGAATATATTCCTCACATTACTTACTTATTTGCCACTGAATAACTAAAGAACAAAGGAAAGTGTATGGATGCAGTACTAGTCTGGAAGACTATTTCCCCGAATCCTGGTGGGAATAGTATCACAGCCAGTCTAGTTCTATATATACTATATATAGAGTCTGTATACTCAAGATTTTTTTATATTATAAATTCTTTAAGAGTGACAAAAATTGGAAAGAGTTTTGTGCTTCTATAATTTTTTTTTAATTGTATGACGCAGATATTGGTGTGATATGTCTCCGTCTTCTTGGTGTAGTCATATAATTTATTCATTCATGAATCTTAATTTCTAGTGGCATGAAGTAATGAGCCAGTTTGTAGAGGAAACTTCTAAATTCTGTATACGTAAATGTATAGGTAGTACACATTGCTACTGACCTTCATTTTGAACACTACATGGAATATTATGGAGTCATTGGTATGATTTTTTCAGTTGAGGCCGCAAAATTTCACTGTATTCTGTGATGATGCTTATATTGACCATTGGAGCTGTATACATTCTTCCAAGGCAGAAGCTCCACTGACTTGCAGAATTTTCTGCGAGCTTACACATAGTTCATCTTTACAGTCATTGTAGCATATACTGCAGCCAAACTACTACTAGCAACATTCCACCTAATTTAGACTTTAATCTTTACCCTTATTTTTTGAAGCCCAGCAGGAGCATTGAGGTAGATCTAATTTGCACTGATTAAACAGGAATTTTAGGAATGTAGGCACCACTATACTGTGTCAAACCTGAGACGTGGTGCTCTGTTTCTACAGGGAAATCATCTGAAAGTGCTAGAATTCTCCAAATAGCAGCTCAGGGGGGAAATGTCTTCCTAAATCCTGTTAGCTAGTGGTCAGTTGATGCTTTGGAGCAAAATAGCTTCCCCTAGTCAGTGTAAAGTGCGTCTGCACTGTATTCTCGCCCTAGCCCCGATAGCACTGTTCCATCAGGTGAAACAATCCCTTTCCCCATTTCTTGGATTTTGATTTTGCTAATTTCCCTTTACTGTTGTATGATGTGAAATAAGCTCCAGATCTGCCTGTCTGAAGTAGTTTTTACTGAGTATTCCTCTACACTCCCTGACCTGTATCAGCTCCTCTCCACATTGTTTCCACCCTGTAGGAGTTCCATCTGCTCTAAGCTGGTTTTAGAAAGCAGTTACCTGATGTGGCGATATATAACCTTTAGTTTTAACATGTATTTGTGAAATAATTTGCTGTTTTATAAGGGTGACTTCTCTAAATATCCCAACTTCTATAAGGTCTTCTGCTGTCAGTGTAGCTCCAGTAAAATTCTTCTGTATCTAATGAAATTACATGACCAGAACTGAGAGCATTTTTCCAGGTGATGGAGGGCAATCAATTCATATAACAGCATTAAGATATTTAATTTCCTTCTGTGTTTATGAGGGACTGTAAAAAGCTCCTTCAGTGAATTCTGCTCTGTGGCTGCTAAGTGTAAAGGCTAAGCATGAGAAACATTATAAAAGACTTTTTTAAAATGTTATATAAATCTGTGTTTTATAGGAATCCAGGCATTTTCTCTGTGATTTTCCATATTATCATTCAGAATTCATCACAGGCTGAAACTACAGTGGGATCAAATCTGTTCAGTTTCCAATCTGTGGTAGAGTTAACATTTTCAAGACTGCTCTCAGGTAAGAGTACTTATTGTAATTTCATGAGAATTTATATATCATAATGCTTTGCATCCATGTGATGTTATTCTATGAGACCATTTATCACAGAATCACAGAATCACAGAATAACAAGGTTGGAAAAGACCTTTAAGATCATCAAGTCCAACCATTCACATACTAAACTAAACCATATCCCTAAGTACTTCATCTACCCTTTTTTTGAACACATCCAGGGAAGGTGACTCGACCACCTTCCTGGGCAGCCTGTTCCAGGCCCTGACAACTCTTTCAGTAAAAAATTTTTTCCTAACATCCAATCTAAACCTGCCCTGGCACAGCTTCATGCCATTCCCCCTTGTCCTATCACCTGTCACCTGGCTGAAGAGACCATCACCCATCTCTCTATAACCTCCCTTCAGGTAGTTGTAGGCGGTGATAAGGTCTCCCCTCAGCCTTCTCTTCTCTAGGCTAAACAGCCCCAGCTCCCTCAGCCGCTCCTCATAGGATTTACCCTCCAGCCCCTTCACCAGCCTGGTTGCCCTTCTCTGGACTCGCTCCAGGACCTGAATGTCCTTCTTGTGGTAAGGAGCTCAAAACTGGACACAGTACTCGAGGTGTGGCCTCACCAATGCCGAGTACAGGGGCACAATCACTTCCCTAGACCTACTGGCCACACTGTTTTTGATACAAGCCAAGATGCCATTGGCCTTCTTGGCCGCCTGGGCACACTGCTGACTCATATTCAGTCTGCAGTCAACCAACACCCCCAGGTCCTTCTCTGCCTGACAGCTCTCCAGCTAGTCTCCCCCAAGCCTGTAGCTCTGCATGGGGTTGTTCTGTCCCATGTGCAGCACTCTACACTTGGCCTTGTTAAACTTCATCCCATTGGACTCAGCCCATCGGTCCAGTCTGTTCAGATCCCTCTGAAGAGCCTCCCTACTCTCAGGCAGATCAACACTTCCTCCTAGTTTAGTGTCATCTGCAAACTTAGTGAGGGCAAACTTATGTATCATTACTAAACATTTTGAAATATCCCTCTTCCTGGTTACCTCAGTTTGACAGCCTGGCAAGCTCAGTTCTGTCAGGAAATGCAATTAGTCAAAAAGGAATTCAGCCTCCACAAGCTGAAGAACAGAGAAGTAGGACAACAGAACCGAGCAGGGGGCAAGTAGTAATTTTCTAAGGAAAACTGAAAAGGCACACAGAATGCTTACCCCTGTGCCATTAAACCTCGGGAGTGGTGTGCTGTACTAGGACATGTGATAAGTCCTATGAAAAGATGTTGCTAATGACTTGGTAAGCAGTGCTACTGCCAGTTCTATTGTATGTGCACAATGCATGCATGAACACATATACATGTGTCTGCATACATGCATGTTGTATTCATTTCCTGTGCCCTCTGACAGAGACAGGCCTAAATTCCGAGGGTTCCTCCTACTCTTCATGTAATTTCCCAAGCTAGTGACCAAATTCACATCCAAAATTTTGAGATTAATGTGAAGCTTTCACAGAGGTTAGACTGGAGAATAAAAAGGAGGTATTTTTGCAAACTGGTCTTTGTCAGGTAATGATTTTAGTATCTTTATTTGTTTGTTTTGTGACTAACTGGGAACTGTCAAATTATCTGAGCATGTAATTTTGAGTGATCCCTGGGGGATGCACAGCGGGTCTTGGCCAGGAACAGTTTGAGTGGTTAGCCTGTGTGACAGCTAGGTGCCACTGTTTCTCCACAGACACAATGCTGGGCAGAATCACAGCTCTCTCAAAAAGTCGAGGCATGTCTGTCTCCTATCAAGCAAGGCCTTTCATCAATCAGCTAATGGGAAAAAGGCTAAATATACTAACTTACTACCTTCAGAAACAGTTGCTTGCATTTATTTATGTATTTATTTAAAGCCAAGGAGAGGGTTTAGACCTCTGTCTGGACAACACCACCACAATTTAAATCTGAAACAGGAATATTTTTTTTTTCCTTGAACTGTAAAGCATCTCAGAACAGATGGATGTTGTTCATGCGGTTTTTTTGCTATAATACAAAGTCTAATTTGGTATCCTTTTTACAAATGTTTGTTTAACTTAAATCTTTTTTAATCCAGTGAAAGAGTGAAAGAAGGTGCTGTTTATAGCAAATCTGTGAGTGTAAAAGATCTTGATTTAAAAAAAAAAAAAGAATCAAATTTCAGGTGTCAGTCAAAGGTAAGCCTATATTGCTTATAATAGTCCAGTGCATCTCTGGTTATAAACTCACTGAAGAAATTTACTCTGACAAGAGAAACCTCTCAAACCTTCTCCCAGTTGGTTCTAAAGTTTCTGTGGTAAATGAGAAAAACATTATTACAACGCAAAGTTCAAGATGAGAAAAAACACTCCTCCTTGCATGATTTCCCAGAAGGTTAAGGTTACTGCCTCCCAGTGTTCGATTAACCTGCAAATGTCCATCACCTGGCAGAGCAAACACACCAACCCCACCAGGACCACTCCGTAGGTCCCAGTATGTATTTCACACCAGCATCATAAGATTGTGGCACGTGTAGCTGCCTGCATAGTCACAGTGATCACCATGCTGCATGACAGGATAGTGCAGGTTGAGGGCAAAGGCAGTGGAGCTTTGCCAAGGGAGGGCAGAGGTCCATCTGCATCAGCCAGGTAACTTGTTCATCCTGAACTGAGGAAGCAGGAGGGGCTGGGGTTCAGGGCATGTACCTGCAGAAATGGAAGGACCGAGAGACCCAAGGTTAAATCATTTTTCAGAGTATTTATGCAGGTTCCTATCAGGGTGTTAGGAGCCACCATGTACAGTAGATGCCCTGTCAACAATAATCTGACATCATTTGCACTGGTCAGCCCAGTTCAATGAATGATCGCTGTAAAATGCTGTTTGTGAGTCAGCGTAATGGAGCCTAGTAATAGCAATAAGTCATCAAGGATGGATTAAGGAAACATGGACAAGATTAAAAGGTCTAAGTACCTATTTCAAGTTTGGAGGCAGAGGGAGCAGATCTCAGGTACCTGAGTACAACAAAAGGCAGTGGAACTGTGTGTCTCTGAAGTATCAAGCTTTTACACCAGAGTCAGGCTTTTACATTAATCACATGTTCCCAGTGTTCGACAGAGTGCATTACTGATCAGTTCCTAAATGCTTTAAAATAAATATTTGGAGACAAAAGCCCCAAAGCTTTAAAATCAGATGTGAAGTTATAAACAAGTGTCAAAACCTCACAGAAACATTGCAGCCAACATAAATCATAGGAAGAAGCAAATACTTCAAAACAGAGGATTCTAAATCTCCTGATAAGTTATTAAAATATATCAAAAAACATTTACCCCTTCAGTTCGTTTATGGCTGTGGAAGAGATAGGCCTCCATGCCCTTCACTCTATTGTTATTTTCATGTGGTAGATTTCCAGCCATTTTAGAATTATCATTTTACTTTTTCTAGCTTTTCCGCTATTTTATATTTAAAGGACAGCAGTTATCTGTGTACCTATCCCCCCCTTCCTTCCCTTCTTAAAATTGATATTACACTGGGTTTTTTTTGGTTTTCTTCAGGTAATACTGTATATTTTTTTAAAGTTCTGAAAGTGACAATTCTCTGCTGATTTTCAGATTGTGTATTGCATAAAGCTCACTCAATTATATGTTTATTAAACTAATATGTGTAAAGGCATTTCATACCCTGAATTTTCCAAGCTCATTTCTCTCTGCCTTTTTTTTAATAAAACTGTTTTCTCTCCAAATACTTCCCCTGTTATATTTGTAAGGTCCTGCCTGTTGTTATATCACTATTTTAACATGTTAATAAAACACAGAGCCACAGAATGGTAGAGATTGGAAGGGACATATAGAGGTCAACTTGTCCAACCTCCTCTGCTCAAGCAAGGCCACGCAGGTTGCCCAGGACCATGTCCAGACAGCTTTTGAATATCTCCAAGTATGGAGACTCCACAAGTTCTCTGGACAACCTGTTGTAGTGGTCGGTCAGCTTCACAGTAGCAGTGTTTCCTGATGTTCAGACAGCGTGTCCTGTGTTTCAGTTTGTGCCCATTGCCTCTGGTTATGTCACTGGGAACTACTGAAAAGAGCCTGGCTCTGTCATCTTTGCACCTTCTCACACACACGCACATTATATATCTACATATATGCAAATTAATAAGATGTCCTCTGAGCCTTCTCTTCTCTAGTCTGACCAGTCACAGCTCTCAGCCTCTCCTCATAGTAGAGATGCTCCAGTACCTGAATCATCTTTCTGTCCCTTCTCTGGGTTCTTTCCAGTATGCCTGCATACCCTTGTACAGAAGAGCCCAGAGCTGGACACAGCACTCCAGGTGTGGCTTCACCAGTGCTGAGTAGAGGAGATGGGTCACCACACTCGGCTTGCTGCAAAGCTTTGCCTAATGCAACCTTCTTTGCCTTAACATGGCTTTTGTTCAACTTGGTGTCCAACAGGATCCCCAGGTCCCTTTTTGCAAAGCCATTTTCCAGCTAGTTGTTGCCCTGCATATATTGGTGCACAGTTTTTTCCTCCCCAGGTAGAGGAGTTTGCACTTACCGGTGTTAACTGAGTGAACTTCAAGTTAACCCATTTCTCCAGCCTGTTGAGTCCACTCTGGATGGCAGCATGAACCTCTGGTGTATCAGTCACTCTTCCCAATTTTACATTATCTGGAAACTTGCTGAGGGCACACTCTTCCCCATCATCCAGATCATTAAACAGGGTTTTAAGTAAGATTGAAATTTCTTTCCTATCACAGATCACTCTGGATTTGATCACTGGGATATTTTAGATCTGATCTGAACACTGAAAAATGGTTTATCCTGTACGTAGCCACACTAGACTCATGAGACATACTTATTCAGTAAGAAAATAGCACATGAGGTTGGCATAATCTCACTACGCACAAAAGGAGCCATTGCTACAAACCTTTGACAGGCTGTGGCTGCAGGTGAGTTCCCAAGAGGTGCTGAATTTCTTACTACTTCACTACTTTTTGCCTACAATCCAACTCCTTTGTTTAAAATTACTTGCATTCAACATACTTCATTTTATTCCATATAATACTTAGTCATACTACTTTTTCCTTTTAGACTCATTTCTTCTGTTTTCTTTTTTTGTAATTTTTTATCTTAAGAGTGTCTAGCTTAAATTCCTGTTCCTTTCTACTTCAGATCCATTTAAA
The DNA here is from genome assembly GCA_020800305.1 of Porphyrio hochstetteri. Classification (NCBI taxonomy): domain Eukaryota; kingdom Metazoa; phylum Chordata; class Aves; order Gruiformes; family Rallidae; genus Porphyrio; species Porphyrio hochstetteri. Next base: position 106,875,262 of record CM036907.1, read on the forward strand.
AACAGTAAATGAAGAATGATTCTCACTAGACTCTTTGCCTTTGCTTGGTACAGTGCCATTATGTATTTATGAACCATTACTAGGCACATGAATCTTCCAGGATATCCTGTGTGGCACTGGGCTGAATGCTTGCTGAAGTCCCAGTTCTGATACTTTATACTGGATTTTTTCAGCCACAGTTTAATAATAGTAAACCATTAAAGAGCTACCACAGTTATAGTAAACCATTAAGGAACTAGTATTAAAGAGCTGCCTGAAAAGATTTGGTGACAAGATATGAAGGCACATCAGCATGTAAAGGGTTACAAGGGTCCTGCCTAAGGCGAGGTCCTGTCTGCAATAACACCCTTGTTAAAAGGGGTTGGTATGTGTAGGTGTGCGGGGCCGTCTTTGCTGACTAGGTGATTATAGGACTTATGTGGCTACTAACTCGAGGGTAACCACCTTTTTAAGGGACTTGGGTGAGATTTTGGTTGGTAAGGCTCATGTTAGTCAAAAATACTGTAAGTCAAGTTTATTATCAAGTTATTTGGTATAAGGAGGTAATTACATAAATAAGTGGCTATTGTGTGGTTTACAGGGAGAAACATGCCTCCTGATCTGTCTGTGTAAGAATCATCCTCTGTTCCATGGTTGCAGATATAGAGGGCCAAATTCAGAGGTGAAAGAGATGATGGCATGAGACATATACAGATGATTCTTTATGAGACAGCACATGACAGATTGATGTCTTGCTTTGCTGCTCATCTTTTGAGTCATTGCTGAGTGTGGTAGCCCTCTGCTTTGGTGTAGAAATTGTGTCAACCTGTTCCTTCTTCAAGCTTTGAAAATTTTTCTTGGTGCACAAAGATATTGCTCGTAGCATCATTTGTCTCACCCTTATGCACTCACTTGCCATTTTTTCTGTCCCTCTGTGCTTTTCCAGTGGTCTGAGCATACACTGAAGTGTCCAAGTGGCCACATGTCTGCAGGCAGAAAGCTCGCTGTTCTGATGAACATACAGGAGATACATGTGTATCCCTCTTTATTTCATAGTGGAGTGTAGAATCATAACTCATGTTTTCCATGTGCTGTACTGAGTGTTTACCCTAGAGTACTTGCATGCCTATTTGTTAAGTCAATATTTGCAAAGGTAACCTAATGTGCCTTCAAGTTTTCAAAATATGTATTCATTTTATGTCTGATTCCTCAGGTCCTAGCTGCAGTTTTCTTTTAGAAAAGAGGCCTCCAGCCTTTAAGTACTCTTTTACGCCCTGATGCAGTAGTGAATTATTTAGTTACAGCTCAACAACTTCTTTGGAAAGACTAGCTAACTGATTAATAAAGGAATCAAGTTGTTTCCTACTTGGTTGAAAAAAGAAATAGGCCCGTATACTTATAAATCAACTTGTGCTTAAAAGCTGTGCCTGAAATCTGAGGTGTATTGTAAAGGTAGTGCTCTGCCAAAACAAAAAGAATTTAAAAAAAGAAAAATCTGCTGTGCATTTTACTGGATGTTGTAGCAACAGTTAGAGAGGGGTGAATGCTGCAGAAGGAACTGCCCTGATATGCGGGCCTTGGGAATCCAGCATGTTCTGTGCCTTCAGGGCCTCTCTTTTTAAGTCGGGCAGACACCGGAAGGGAAGTATGGGGAATAATTTGAGCAAAGCAACTGCTGCCTCATTAGCTCTCATATTACTACTACTGTATAACAGCCTGCATGATTATGAGTGCAAACCAACCAAACCCGTCGCCAACTGAATTAGTTATGGAGGCTAGTTCAGTAACACGTAACTTTTTGTGAAGTGCCTGGGGTTAGGTGCACTGGCCTGACTGCTGCTGCAGGAAGCAAAAAGCTTGTGATGCTTTTCAAATGCTGTCTTAGCTTGCCAGGTTCAAGGGACTGCTTATCCCTTACTGTGTTTTGCTTGGTTGTGAAAACTACCCCACGTGTGCAGTACTGCTACTTGAGGCAGAGTCGAATTTGTGGTCACTCTCTCTCCCATATCATCAAATAACTTGGTGGAAGTGAAAAAGAAAAATGTGCACTTTGAGATAAAGCTTAATAATTCCTCAGTCTGTTTTTAATAGGCCAAATCCTGGGAAATCAGTGGACTATGGTGAAAGGGCATTGGCATTTGGGACTCACAATGAGAATTGATATTTCATATTAAAAGTGATCCTGAGAGGAGCTCACACCATAAATTGTCACTGACATTAATACAAATGTCAATGTGAGTTACAGAATTCTCTGTAAAACTCAGCCTTTCTCTGGATCTGCCCCAGGAATGGTTTTTCCCAATTTAGTCTTTAGCGAGATCAGAATTACAAATTCTGAATCAAAAGTTCATGAGTATATCTGCTTCCCTTCACTACTGTGATTCTAGCTCAAAGTGTACTTGGTGTTTTCAGGGTTTGCACTTACAATGGCTAACTCAAAGCAGGCAGTACTTTCCAGCACATGTCCCTTTGCGTGTTTTTTTTTAATTTCTTAAAGTAAAAGTTAAATACAAAAGCACTTGGTCAGATACAAACATCATAACAGCTGGGAATTTTTCTGTAAAACGTACCCTTCATTACAGGATCTTGATATATCTTAAAAAAGCAAAGTAGAAGAAGCATTACAGCTTATGAAATGATGTGGTGGCATCAACATACTCTTAGGACCGGTGCTCTTTAACATCTTTATCAATGACATCGATGGTGGAATTGAGTGCATCCTCAGGAACTTTACGGATGACACCAAGCTGAGTGGTGTGGTTGACACAACAGAAGGAAAGGAAGCCATCCAGAGGGATCTTGACAGGCTGGAAAGGTGGGCCCGGGTGAACCTAATGAGGTTCAACACTGCAAACTGTAAGGTGTTGCACTTGGGCCGGAAGAATCCGACATAGATACAGACTGGGAGAAGAGCTTCTTGAGAGTATCCCTGCTGAGAAGGACCTGGGGATTCTGGTGGATGAGAAACTTAACATGAGCCAGCAGTGTGCTCTTGCAGCTTGGAAGGCCAATGGTATCCTGGGCTCCATCAGAAGAGGGGTGGCCAGCAGGGACAGGGAGGGGATTGTCCCTCTCTACTCTGCCCTCGTGAGGCCCCATCTGGAGTCCTGTGTCCAGAGCTGGGCCCCGCAATACAAGAAAGATGTGGAACTATTGGAGAGGGTGATTCTATTCCTGTCTACACTGTTCTTCATAACTTTGTCTGCCTTGTTGAAGCAGAGTCTAAAGAAGGTCTTTACTGAAATGGTTCTACTACACTATTGGTGAAGGCACACAGAGAAAAGAAAGTTATTGGATAAACAACTGTAAAAATAGGTAATTGTCATGTAGGGCAACAGGCTGAGGCAACAGCTGAAAAAAGCAGCTCAAGATCTGCCCTGTGCCACTGTACCAGTTGAGGAGAGGCCCAGCAATGCAGATGGAGGAATGGGTTAAAGAGATTTTCTGTCACAAATGCAGAGAAAGTAAGTGATGTCTCCTCTAATATCAGCATTGTATAGTTTTATTGAAGCTGAATCACTGAAGTTTTCTCGTGGAGAAAAAAAGAATAACCTGGACACGGATAAGACCTTTGACTGCAATCACAGTAAGCACTTGTGGTTTCTGCCCCTGGGGCTATAACCAGCTGCATCTTCTATTTGAGGATGACTCTGCAAGAGCACTGATGTAGTTGCCCTCCATGTAATGCTCAATCTAATGACCACTAACATGAGGGAATATTACAAGCTCCCCCTATGCATCTACATTTAAAAAATGGGCAGGAAACATTCGTTTTATGTTTGCTGTTATGTTTAATGATTTGTGAAATCAACAGCCACAGAAATCACCCTCTTTTGCCAGGTATCAAGTTGAGATTATTTCTTTTTATATCCACTGCTTGCCCTTTTATCTGCTCCATTTGAAACTTTTCAGAAATACACTTGAGTCTAATACCCTAAAACTCTTAAAGAAAATTGCTTTATTCAGTGCTTGAGGCGGAGCTAGAGAGCTTGTTTTGATCTACAAATACTATAAAGTGACTAAATGAAGACTTAGCAGGGAGCGGGAGGAAGCTTTGCAAAGCTCATTTGGGCAGCTATTTGGCTTTAGGTTAATGCATATTAGGGGAGGGGCTGCAATTTCATGTTATTTGTCAGCTGAGTCCTATTTTTAATGTAAATGGGGTCCAGAAAAGCTCAGATCTGGTTAAACTGGTCCAAACTCTTCCTCAAGATTTTGGAATATTGGGAGTTACGGTGTTGATTTATTCTAAAGTAAATATAATCTTTAGTCACGGAAGCTCATTGCATGACTTTAGATGATGATATCCTGACCTAGCCTAAAGGTAACATGGAAGAGGTTTTTTTTGTGTGTTTTGTTTTAGTTTCAGGTAGGTAAAAACTGAAATCCCATTTGAGCAATGGATCAATGCAGGAAGATTAAATATTTTGTCCAGGGTTAAACAATCAGACAATGGCAGAACATATAGAAATAATGTTTAGGTCTCAAGATACAGACCCATGTTTGCTCCATAGGAAATCACCTTTCCTACTGTTTAGCTGGGATAGTCAAGACTGTATTCTCCGTCACTTTGTAAGCTGTCTTAAACTACTGGCTCAAAGATGCTATTGCATCAATGGGGATGCTCAGGGAATTTCGTGTGTAAATCCAGAGTCAATGTTCTGCCTGACTCATCTGAAAATGACTCATTAGAAGCTGATTTTACAGTCCAAATGGATCAACAGGTCTCCATCGTCCATAACTGTCTTGAAGCTGCTGGTATTTTAGCACTGTGTTCTATACAAAGTTAATGGAATACTACTGTTAAATTCCCTTCTTCCACTAACAACTTCCTCACTAAAACACTGGCTAAATAAAATGCTGCCTTCTCAGAAAGGATTACACAGGATTACTCATCAGAGTAAGTGAATGAAAAATCAGCTAAGTGATTCCTGAGAGATGTACTACACGTTCTTGGTAAATTTCTTATTAACAGGAAGAAAAGCACTCTTCTTTGCTTTTGAGTGTTTTTTTCAAGTTATTATGCCTCAGGATGTTTTTCCCTCATGTATCGCTAGCAAATCAGAAAAGTCTCATTTCAAACCTGATTTCAACAGAAGGGTACTGATTTACTTCTGTTGTCTTATTGTTCCGAAAATAACTATGGCTACATGCATGCTGCTAAGTAAAATGGACCAGGAACAACATTTTGGCTCTGAAGGTAACTAGCTGGCACAACTTTTATCCTTGTACCTAAATGATCTTCCTACCCAAAACAAGATGCCTATTTGAAGTGCCTTTGGCCTATACTGTTCCATGCTGAGATGTTGTCTGGGAGGATGAGAGCTAATATGTGCTCCTATGGGTGGGAACGAGCTGCAGATGAGCCTGTGCTCTGGTACGATTTAGTGAACTCTTACAGCCACAGCATATGTGTACTTCAACAAAACAGATGTTCAGGTCATACTTTTTCAGCCCGTTAGAAGATTTGTTGAACTATGCTCAATTGGAGGAGTTATTAATACCATACTGGTCTTGATGTCCAGTTGAAAAGAATTTATCTTCTCTGGTGGATGGAAAAGACTTTTTTGAACATCTTGATCCTTCTGTTGCTGATTTAAGATTGCTTTACAAAATGAGGTATCAGCTTTTTTGGTCAGTCCCATTTCAGCTGAGTCTTGGGACAGAACTTTGCTGGTTCCCTCTGCCATCCGATTTGACTTGATATTTTGTATTTAATTTGATTCCCAATACGTTTTTTTTCTTTTATTTAGTGGCATTCCATATTTTCTTTGTCCTACTTTTGCAAATCTGACTAATTTTTACTGTTTGTCCTTCAAATGTTTGGTTGCAATTAAATGTCATGTAGAATTGAATCTATTATTTCATTCTGGTAATAACTGGTAAAACAAAAGCTTCATTAAAAATAACTGTCAAAGGTCTTGGCTTCTGAAAACCATAGCCTAAGATATAGTAGTTAATTTTTCTTTATTCTTTTGCCTGACCACATGCTTTCCATTCGTTATTAGTATCACAAATGTAATGTTAGTTATTGAGACTATTAAGATCATGTTCATGCCTTCTGCAAAGTCCTTTGTTCATTTGAACACACACATTATTAGTAAGTGACTCTTAAAAGTAGCTCTTAGGTGCAGAGCACAGTTCAGGGATATTTATTCCAGAAGGAATACTACAGTCTCTCCTCACAGTATGTAATTTGACCTTGTTCCAATTCATTTGTGAAAGATATAAAGTAAACAGAGATCGCTTTCAATTTTTTGCCATATTTTTGTGGCAGTCATCTAATTAGTACAGAGAAATGAAAAATGTCTTTCAGACAGCAATGAACTCTTTTTTTTTTTCTGTGATAAAAAGGACAAACTGATATTTCCACTCTAAAATGAATTTCTTTCATTTTGCAGAAGGGTTACAGTCCGGGATTAAAGAAAAATACTGTGTCCAAACTCCTAGCTGTCAGCTATAATAGTTTTAGGCCATAATTGGGACAACTGATGCTTGAGATCTATCTTTTCAGCAGTTCGTAGTGTTTCCTGCCATAACTGCAGTAACTAGGAGATGGAGATGGACACTGGTCCTGAAGTGCCAGCCCCAAAAACTCCCCAAAGAACACCAGGTGTTATATATTTGGTCATAATATCCAAAGCACTAATATGACTTCAGCAGACATTTTACTAAGATGGACTGTCTAGTTGCCCCTTTGATTACATTGCTTTTTGATATATTAAGTGTTTTGGTATGAAACACAGAAATTTGGATTAGATTAAGGTAATGAATTGTTTGGTTAAGAAATGTAGATTTCCTTAGAAATTTACTGCCTTTTTTTTCTGAATAGCGGAAATAATAGGTAAAACAGTCTTTAGAAATACAGAGCAGAGCACTTCAGTGTGTTAGTAGTCCTGTTGATTTCAGTGGGAGTATTGAATACTCTTGAACATTCTTGGAATGGAAATATTCAGGAAATATAATAGTGAGTGGTACCAGTAGTGAGGTACCGCTACCAGAGGAGCACATTGGCCTCAGCTCAGTGCTGCAGGAGGCTGGAGGTGGGAGGACACACATATGAGGAGACACAAATGGACACGTGTGAGAGGACACATAGAAGGATGCAGAAAAGAGGTTTCATGTACAAAAACATGAATAGTCCTCCTCCCCCAAAGTTCCCACACCAATGCAGAGGAGCAGTAAAGAGCAAGGAGCAGTGGAAGAAAACCAGTAAGAGAAAAGGGGAAGCAGAAATACTCCTCTGCACTGACCACCATCTCCTGCACCACACCACACTGAAGGGCTTGGCAAACAAGGGAAGGTGAGACTGGGAAAGTGAGAAGAGAGATGTTGGACTGAAATTGAGCCTGGAGAAGGGGGAGGCAAAGTGTTTAATTAATTTTTTGTTTTCTTGTTTTTCTCAATACCTTAATCAGTAATTAACACTTTATGTTAACAATTGGCGGTAAATTAAATTAAGTGAAATTCCCTGAGTCAAGACTCTTACTTGCAACACAAAGTAACGTGCTGTATTACACTATGTTGTAACTGATTATGCTATACAATAGTATATATATGTATATTTACAGTGAGGAAGTGAAGTGGGGCAGTTTTATTGTGTGAGAGATAGTGCCATAATGAGAATGAGTGCACAGTGCCACAACAGATGGAAAAAAATGGCTGGAAGTGGTGGCTCCAAGAGCTGATAGCAATTCTTTAAGTCCAAATGGCTGGCACTAGTGGCTGATGGTGGTTTTGTTTGTGTTAGTTCAACTTCCAGCCAATATCCACACTTCTTATTTTATGTCACCTTCTGTTGCATTTTGTTCTAGAGCTGTGTCTGGAACATTAGACTACTTGCCTGTGGAAGGACCATATTGGGCTGCAGTATGGACTACAGTTTCATACGGGAGTATGAGCTACATGTACTGCAGTGACTGTCAGGAGAGGTTTGTATCTCAGCGGTGATGGCCCCCCTAGGCATTGCCTTTTCCAGCTGAGCTCTTTGTATTTGATACCTTGCTTAATGAAATGTTTGTGGCTGCAGAGCAGTGCCACAGTCCTCTCCTTATTCTGCAACCTTCCCCCCACCCCAGATATATCTGGTCATTGGGTCACATCACCCTGCTAAACCCACTGTCCAGAAGAGGTGGCTGTGGAGCAGAAAAAAAGATTGTTTTCACATTCAGATGGGAGACACCGGTGTCACAGGCATATGGAAGGCATCTCCAGCTAAGTTGGAGCATAGGAGGAAATGGGTATTATTATCATGTTCACTGCATGAGACTTGGTAGTATGAATCCAGCTGAATGTCATACAGACAAATTAGAGAATAAAGTATGTGAGAAATGTGAGTTTACAAGAACGTGACCATGCAGGTCTGTCTTTTTGGAAGATGAATGTCAAGATATTTGGAAAAATATTATCCCAGAAAAATGCCAATATTTTTTCCCGTAATTTATTCATTCTCTTCATCCTTTTTCTTACTATTAAGTAAAAGGGAAATGGTATGGAAAACAGGACAAATTTCTTTCATGATATTGTTATATAAGATGCTTTCTATCAAACTCAGTGATAGAAACATTTTTTTACTCATACTTATTATATGTTCAATGTGTAAGTTTAATTATCACTCACAGAATCGTTGGAACTTTATTTGTTTATGTACAGTTACCAAGGTTCCAGAAAATAAGGGAGAATCCCCAAGAAGACTGCAATTTATCCTGACTAGAGTATTTTTAATTGGCTGTGGGGGCTGTTTTGTATGACTGCTGCATCTGTACCATACTCTCAGGATAAGGTTTCCTCAACGAAGGAGGGAAGGGAACTCTGTATGCTGGCAATTTTCCTGGTGTATTCGCAGAGGTAGTCTGGGAGGGAGAATGGCAATCTGCTCAGCAGGGATATAGGAGGCGTTTAAAATCAAAAGAAACGCTTTTAGATTCTAGTGACAGAGGAACATATTTAGGGAAGAGAAATTCAGAAGGCAGCTGTTCTCAAGATTGTGAATGCCTCTACAGTGCATGACCAAACATGTTACTGCCGAGGGAACAGGGAAAGAAAGGGAAGTAGCCTGTGTAAATGGGTTTGAGTATTGAAACCCTACAAAGTAGATCCCCCTTGTTTTGATGTCCTACAGGCTTGAGATGGGGATGGTTCATTGGCTTCTTAGCATACATAGATGTTGAAAGACAGGCTTTGAAATCTGCCTGCTGCTGTTCATCACTGGTCATTTATGCCCAGCCTTCAAGGGAGAGAGATAGATGCTTACCTAACTCCCCTTTAAATCAGTGGCAATTAGGCACCATTGCCTTTAAGAGTCTGCCCGTTAACCTGTAGGGACAGACGTATTGTCTGTGGGAGCTGAATTCTGACTCTGTCCTTTATCTTGCGCAGAGTTTAAGCAGCTGCATGGTTCTTGTAGCTTAATCTGATTATTTAGTAGAGCAACTGCAAAATCAACTTTTTTATAAACACTTGTGCCCTTTAGAGACGTGGCACAAGAACCTTCTAAATATTATCTGAGGATGTCAAAGTGTTGCCCCTAAGGCAGGAAGAACCCGTGGCAGGGGCAAGGCCTGGCAGACTGTTTTCAACTGGCCCACATTAGAGTAAGACTAGAGCCTAGAAAAAATGGCTTGAGAACTACACTGTAGATGTGTTTGGTTTCCCATCTGTAGAGTGGAGACAGTGGTCCTTCCCTAGGGCAGAGGGATATGAGGAGAAATGCAGTCAATTCAAAGCTATTCAGGTAGAACAGTAATAGGGCTATAAAAGGAGGAGAGATGGCATGCTGGTACTGCACAGTTGTTACTGTGTTATGCTGTTCAGAACATGGGTTCTCTCAAAAAAAATATCCTAGTATATTTTGAGCAGTGTAAATAGTAAGTAATAAAAATACTTAAAACTGAAGATGAGGTTGGGGGGAGCAGAACAAAGAGGTGGTAGAAAGTGAAGGGACCATGCTTACTGTCAGCTTTGCTATATTGCAATTCAAGTACAGTACATTTCCCTGGGCTTTCCTTTGCTTTTAAATACAGGTGTCTCACCAAGAGGTTACGCTCCCAAGTCAGGAAAAAAAGCTATATGGTTACAGAGAGAAATGGAAATGGCACTGCTGAACTCACAAGAGTATTGTGAAGATAAATTAATTAATTTATTTTAGTGAGAAAGTATCACAGAAAACCATAAATAAATGCAGCAAGGATGGGGTTTTCTGTTTGTTACCATTTCTTATACAGTTTGTAAAGAATAGCATCTCAAACCTTTAAGAACTGTGAACATAAAAACTGAACATCTCTGTGAAAAAAATTCCTGAAGAACATGGGCATACTATATCTGACAAACAAATTGACATTTACTGTCTTAATCGTGTTAGCACACAAGTGGTAAAGCAAACAGCAGTATAAAATTGTAATACTGATTGTTCAGGTCTCCAGTCTTCTATAAAAGTACAGGAAATATGCTGCTGTGTTAATGGGTTTGGAGTGCTGGCAGACATTCACAGGGAGACAAAAAGGGAAAACTCTACCAACTGTCAATTTTATTGCAGGGGAGAAACAATAACTCTGTGCAATAAAAAAAAGGATCCAAAACTGTAATTAATGTGTTACAGATACACCAAAAAATTTGCCTGACTTTAGTAGCCTCAGCAGGATTTGCTTTTTAGTACCCCTATTAAATTAAACCCACCTTGCAAGAAAAGATAAAGTGCTCACGCAGAAACACTTAAATTTTTTCTTGTTATAACTTACCTGCATAATACCTGTGGAACATATACAGAAAGCTTATATTTTGATTTATATATACATAAATAGAAGCTTTAGCTGTTGTGTTTCAGGGCCAGACAATGTGGATTTTAGTGTGCAAGTAAGGACTAAGTGCACGTGTTAGATATTCCTGAGACAACTTGAACTGTATCCTCTCCTATTACGGACAGGATCAGGGAAATGGATCAGGGAGTGAGCTGAAGTACTGAGTTAAGGCTGAGTAGGGAACATGCTTGGCAATAAATAAAAGTACCATCTATATAATGTAGTAGTCATGTGATGGTTAAGTTACAGTGTGTGCTCAGGGTACCTTTTTGTTTTGACACTGCCTATGAAAAAGCTCGTGTTTAATGCAATTGGAAAAATGGTTAGCTCCCAGCTGACAAAATACTGAGTTATATAAACTCAGCTTTGATGAAAATGAGCTAATTTGATTTTTTGTCTCTTTGTAAAGCAGATGTTTTGAGATGGAAATATCTTGTTGTGACACAGATTGAAGTGTGTTCATGACAGAATGCTATTTCAAAACAAATACTTCTCCTTGGAGCTACTTCCTGATCAAATAGCTTAAAAATGACAAAATATTCTTTACATTGGATACTTATTCATTGGTAAGATTGGAAGAAAAACCTCAGATCATGGAAATAGCAGCTTTTTATTTAAAAAGATTTTATTCTGAAAGTAGCACAAGAGGTTGTCGTCATTACCATCAATGAAAGCAGAAGCACATCAATGTACTTTCTTTTGGAAATATATTTCACATACAGCATCGCCATTTCGAATATGTACCTTTAGAAACCATATATCTATCAATTTCCTCAGAAATTTTGCAGCTTTCCAAGGATAACTGGGTTTTTCACACTTCCCTCCTGATGCCACCTTATCTTCCAACTGGCTGCTGCATCTTAGTGCAAAAGCCTTCCTGTTTTTACATAATTTCTTCCTTCTGCTTAAGAAGCTCAAGAACTAAGTAGTTATCCAAAGCTATCATCCTGCTCTGTAACATGTGGGTCTTGCAGGTTACTGCTTAAGTGCCAATGTGCTGGGTGCTAATAGACATGTGTAGCTGTTTCAGTTGAATGCTGGCAAAGGGAGCAGTTGACGGTTCAGACTGGCGGTGATATGTAGCTATACATCACAGATCTGCCACACCAGTGCCTACAAAGTGATGCCATTGCCCTTTCAGATATTTTAAGAGGTGACCAAGGGGTTAGAACAACAAATTCTTACCACCAGAGACAAGATGAAGCAGTTACTCAAATCACAAGTTCTCTCTTTCTCTCCTTCCCATCTCTTCTTTCCCTGCGGTCATGTCATGTTATGAACCAGCACAACAATTAGCAAGCTATCTTCAGAGTGAGAAGAAATAATTGAAGGAAGAGGGGAACGGACAGGTGGTGTGTGAAGGCATGTGTGCTCAAGCCATTCATTTTCTTGAGTGCAATATTAATTTGTAAATGTTAAATAAAAGCCCAGTCCTGCAGTATTTCCACAGACTGCCAGTGCTGTTGAATGTTGATCTGCATTCAGAAGTCCCTGCCATCAGAGGCTCAAAATGCTGCACATCTTTCTTTAGCCCTTACAGTCCCTTACTATTACCCTGCTGTCTCCCAAACAGCTTAAGATGAAACCATTGGTCCTCTATTCCCAGCTTCCCTGTGTTAGCTCTGCCTTCAACCAACTGCAGGGGATGGAAAGAACTTTCTCTTGCTGGGGACCATTTGGACTGGCTCAGCTCCCCCAGCTAGCTGACTTCTTGATTAATCTTGATGAAATGAAGCATTTGGTAAGGTGTGCCCTCTATCAGTGGGGAAAGTGGTACTGCAGCTTTCTTGGTTTAGCATGGTTTAAGCTGGACTCTCTGTGAATGTACAACCCCAGAGCAAATGGAAGGCACACACTCTTGGTGTCCTTGTGGTTGCAGCCAGCAGCTGGATCATCCTGTAATGGTATCAATATACAAACCTTAGGATGTAAACACACAATGTAAGAAGTTTGCACCAAGAGGCAGATTGTTTGTATTTTGTTATAGGTCTTTAAAAACAAGCAAGAAAATATACTTTCATCTTTCACTTTGTTTCCTGAACAGTGAATTCTGCAATGAGCATTTTAAAAGTTTGGGTGTGCTACTTGTGTAATAACTCCTCTGAGAACCACCTCTGAGAACAGATCTTTAACTCTGCTGTCAGACTTGCCCCTTCAAAGGTGCTCAACAGGGAAGCATGTAAACCAGAACGACCTGCTAGCTTTTGACAGCTGTCTCAGCTCAGGGGTGAAAACCAGGACAGAGCAGCCCCAAGAACTCAGGCTGTATGAACTCACAGTGTAAACATGAGCCCAGCTAAACCCTCCAGCATTATCTTATCTCCTTGAGAGCAGTATGATTGCTTTCCAGGGCACAGTCCTTGTGGTCCCGAGCATCAGTATAACAACTAATTGGATGAAAGATGCATTCTTTTTCACCACAGCATGATTGGCTTTGTTGTAAACCAACTACAGGGTAAAATACACAGTGCAGTTAACTCTTACATACTGTGCCACCTTTCATGAGCAGAACAGTGTTTTAATACTGATATATTATTTTTTTAAATTCCACAAACTTCCTATCAGGTGAAACACTGTGCAATAGAAAGGTTGCAATAAAGGCGGGTGATAGATTTTACAGGATTACAGCTCAAGATTTATGACCAGGTGATTTATATGACTTTATCACATTTGAGATAGTAATTATGTTTGCCAATAAATTTCTCAACCAAGGACCATTTTTCACTTTAATTTTCATTTTATAACTAGCGTTATCATAAATGGCAAAAAAATAAAAAGAGAGAGACTTATCAGGATAATCTAATCTAACATAAAATGCAAACCTCCCCCATGAGAAAATTTCTTATCAGATGGCACACAAAGTCACTTTATCATTTGACAAGGTTGACAGATCTAAAAAGTAAGTCTTTCTTTAAATGTCAGGAGCCAAAATGTCTTTGTTATTGCTAGTGTTTCTAGGATTTGCAAGGCAATTATTAACACAAGAAAAATAATTCTTCCTCATACCCATCTTTTATAAGGATTTGTCTGTCAGGAAACGGAAAAAAATGAAGAAAAAATTTGCAGCCCAACGTTTCTTATATAACTATTCTGCCAGCATGACCTCAGTCATGAAAAGTGTTTAGATCTACATTTTAAGGGGTTGAGGTGGATTGCATTTGTTTGTGTCTGATACTGAGATGTGCATCCATATCACGAATGGAGAAGAGGCATCTGACAACCTAAGTAGCACAAGGCAGAGTATCCTTTAAACACAAGATACACACTTTAGTTATTATGGAACTGTCTTTGGATTTCAGACAGACTTTCAGGTGTGACATTGGAGAGTTGTTGGAGTTGAATTATTCAGAAAGGAAGAAGAAAATTTGAGGGATTGAAGTACAGTGTGCTATTATCTGAGAACTCTATAATAAAAGAAAATGATGTTACTTCATAACTTGCTTTGAAATAGAAATCACCTTTTTAAAGAAAGGCACATTGTAGGTGATTTGTAAAAGCTGCATCTGAAGTTGTTTCCCTCTGAATAAAATTTCAAATACTATAGATCTTAAGCTTGAAGGCATATGGTCAGATGGGATTTCACTTCCATGTAGGTGCTGCATATATTGGTATGTCACAGGAACCTTTAATGCCTTAGGAGGAACTGCAACTGACAGATGATGTGAGGTCCAAATTACTAACCTAATTACCTGTGCACTGTCTCCTCCACAGAGATCACCCAGACGGGAGGGAGTGAAAAGCATGGCTGTAACTCTGGCAGCTCTGGTCACAGTTTGGTACAATTCCCCCATGTCTTGGGAATGGAGGTCTAGAGCTTAGGACTGCAAGCATCCCTCAGCCAACTACTTCCATCGATCCTTTTATCCTCCCCACCCACTTAAAGCTGCTTGGGATTCTTCTTTCTATTCCTTATAGAGAAATAATTTCTAATTTTCTATCCCTTCAAATGCTCTTCAGATACTGATAGTAGAAATTGATACACAGTTTTATTCAGTTTTAACATTTGTATTTAGTCCATGAAAACTTTACCAATTTTTCATTCATTCTCTTTTTTCCCTCCCCTTCCCTCTACTAGCAAAATTAATGAGTAATGGGAAGATGCTTGAAAATAAAACTTCCCAGAACAGAAAAGGACAAGATTTCAGTATTGATACATTACAATGAAAGGCATTTAAAATAAAAGTTAAGTATCATGTTGAACTGGCAGGTGAAAATATATTTTGGCTTTGAATCTGTCTGTAGTTTTGAATTTGGTCTGTAAGGAGCTCAAAGCCTAGGATGCTTGTGCATTACCAACAGCAATGATGACACCATAACTACATTGGAATCCATCTCATCCTTCCCTATTTCTGAGAGATTTAAATACTTACAGGAATGAAATCTAGTTTTATTTAGTAAACAAATTTTAAGTGAAACAGGCCTGTTTTTACCCCAGAACTTTTTGAGACAGTCATTGAGAATGCAGTAGAATGTCCTTTGGGGATCTACAGGATCTCTCAGGGGGTTAGTGAGGAGGTCCTAAACCTTGGGCACATTGAACAGATACTTGAGGAAGTTCCTGAGGGCATGATACTTTTCTGTCTGTGTATTTTTGAGAAGAGTTGATACCAGGTTTCAAAGCAACGCTGGAATTAGTTACTTCAATTATTACTTTGGTGGTTCTTTGGCTCCATGTTGAACTGCCCTGCTAAATTCTAAAGTTGTGTTATTTAATATGTGGTCTTAAATATGTTTGTGTACATATAATTTTAATTTGCAGTTTTGTTTCAGATTATGAAAGAGATATAAGGAAATTGGACTTTGATGTTCTAAAAATAGAGCAGAATAAAATTAACCTCGGTTATCACAGTATATGTATTTTTTCCTACAGTTTCCTACCCTTCTTGATTGTATTAAACCTCATTTTCCCTTCTGTAAATGGGCAGTGCTTCACTGTGGGGAATTAAAAATGAGAAGAAAATTCCTCAGCTTTGAGGAATGATTTCATAATTTGGTCTGGTTTTTAAAAAACTGAAACGGAACCTAAAAATAACCAAACCTGCTTCTATTTCAAGAGTACTTTTATTCCCATAACATTTTAGGATATTTACACCTAATGTCATTACACATTGTAATTATGTAATTGCACATCTTAATTACACATTCTCATTATTTCATCATGCATACTACAACAATTAAGTAATTAGATCGAATTGTATAAATTAGATCAAATTGTATATATACATGACAATGGCATAAAAATGGTCTGAAAGAATGGGGAAGACCTTAATTAAAATGCAAAGAATGCTTTATGTGTCACAAATCTGTGTAATCAGAACAGGCAGCACTGGACTGATACTGTGCAGTGATTATTAAGGCTGTTTGAAGACTCCTACTTTTCTTAAAACTGAGAGTGCTTAGTGCTCACAGAAGTTCTTGGTAGTCACTGTCCGACATTGGATTGTGAGCTTGCTTTGCAACTTGACCTGATATTGAAATTCCACAGTGACTAAATTTTGGTGCACTGTACTATGCATTAAGTGTGTATGTAATTGTTTACCCTGTTGGTCTTCTACGCTATGTAGGCCTTGTGCATTTATTTATTTATTCTATATCTCATTTCCCCCAGACTTCAATTTCCTGTTGATGGCAGGAATTATAGGCTATAACTACCTTAAACCACTGAACTCAGGGGTACACAGTCCTGAGCACTGCTGTGACTGTCCAGACTGCAGAACTAGTAGCTAGTCTGCTCCCTGTCACAGTTTGGGCTTTTACCATTTTCCTAGGTGATGTTTGGATGTATATCAGGGGACAGTGCAGGTCTATTCCCAAAGACGGTAGGAACATAGCTACCCTTTTCTGGGTATGTGAATAGAAGATTTTGTCATATGAAAACAGGCTGTTTGGTCCCACTCACCAAAGAGAACCAGGAAGGGACTCCAACTTGTCCTGCTTAATTTTTTAGTATAGTTATAGCCCCGGAGTCCATCTATGAGCTAGTCATAGTCTTTTAGCTAAGAACATGCTTTAAGATCCAGTACTCTTGAGTTGCGTCCCGTTTTGTGATGAGATTGTTCATGGCCATCACATTATACTTCCATAAATGCAGCCTGTTAGCAGGGCCTGAACACTCTGACCAGAATGTTGGGTTTTGCTACACAGAGCCAGTTAAGTGCAAATATAATCTAAAATATACAATGTGTGTTTTTGTTGATCATTCTTGACAGAGAGTAAAGGCTTCTTTGCTACACTACATGTCTGAGCTCTTGAGAGAGAAATCCCTTACTGACAAGAATCTCTTTGCCCTGTGTAGCAGAGGCTGAATCTTTTGCTTCTTACATTTGCAGCAAAAATTCTGCACTGGCTAAGAAATTAGGAGATCAATTTCTTCCCCATAGGAAATGCTTTCATTTTTCCTCATAGGGGTTACCTAGGAAATCTGCAAATAACCTATTCTTTCACTTTTTTTCCTAACCATGCAACTCATATTGTTAAAAAAATCCAACACCCAACAAACAAAACCTCAAATGGAGCATTTATTTTTAGTCTGTTGTAATCATACCTGTTATAACATTTGCTCCCATTCTTCCTTCTGTGCACTTGCGAGAATGAAAATGATTAATCACAGAATCACAGAATTATCAAGGTTGGAAAAGACCTAGAAGATCATCCAGTCCAACCATTCACCTATTACTACTAGCTTCCACTAAACCATATCCCTCAATACAACATCCAGTCTTTCCTTGAACACCCCCAGGGTTGGTGACTCCACCACCTCCCTGGGCAGTGCATTCCAGTGCCTGACTACCCTTTCTGAGAAGTAGTGCTTCCTAATGTCGAGCCTGAATCTCCCCTGGCGCAGCTTGCTACCATTCCCTCTAGTTCTGTCACTGCCTACACGGGAGAAGAGGCCGACCCCCAGCTCACTACAACCTCCCTTCAGGAAGTTATAGAGAGCTATAAGGTCTCCCCTAAGCCTCCTCTTCTCCAGGCTGAACAATCCCAGCTTCCTCAGACGCTCCTCGTAAGGCCTGTGTTCCAGACCCCTCACCAGCTTAGTAGCCCTCCTCTGAACGCGTTCCAGAGCCTCAATGTCTTTCCTGTAGTGAGGGGCCCAAAACTGAACACAGTACTCGAGATGCGGCCTCACAAGTGCTGAGTACAGGGGGACAATTACCTCCCTGCTCCTACTAGTAACACTATTTTTGATGCAAGCCAGGATGCCGTTGGCCTTCTTGGCCACCCGCGCACACTGTCGGCTCATGTTCAGCCGTGCATCAATCAGTACCCCCAGGTCCATTTCCTCCACACAGTCCTCCAGCCACTCCGCCCCAAGCCTATAGCGCTGCCTGGGGTTGTTGTGGCCAAAGTGCAGGACTCGGCATTTGCTCTTGTTGAACCTCATGCCATTGGCTTCAGCCCAGCTCTCCAGCCTGTCCAGATCCCTCTGTAGGGCCTCGCTACCCCCAGGCAGATCCACACTCCCAGCCAATTTAGTGTCATCTGCAAACTTACTGAGGGTGCACTCAATGCCCTCATCTAGGTCATCAATAAAGATATTGAAGAGGACAGGCCCCAGCACCGACCCCTGGGGAACACCACTCGTGACCGGTCGCCAGCTGGATTTAACTCCATTTACTACCACTCTCTGAGCCCGGCCCTCCAGCCAGCTCCTTACCCAGCCGAGGGTGTACCCATCCAAGCCACGGGCTGCCAGCTTCTGCAGGAGAATACTGTGGGAGACAGTGTCAAAGGCTTTGCTGAAGTCTAGGTAGACCACATCAACAGCCTTTCCCTCATCCAGCAGATGGGTCACTAGATCATAGAAGGAGATCAGGTTGGTCAAACAGGACCTGCCCTTCATGAACCCATGCTGGCTAGGCCTGATCCCCCGGCCATCCCGCACATACCGCATGATCTCCCTCAAGACTATCTGTTCCATAACCTTCCCTGGAACCGAGGTCAGGCTAACAGGCCTGTAGTTTCCCGGATCCTCCTTACAACCTTTCTTGTAAATGGGAGTCACATTGGCAAGCCTCCAGTCTTCTGGGACCTCACCAGTCAGCAAGGAGGACTGATAGATAATGGAAAGCGGCTCGGCTACCACCTCTGCCAGTTCCCTCAGCACTCTCGGGTGGATCTCATCCGGCCCCATGGACTTGTGGCAGTCCAGTTGGAGTAGGAAGTCTCTGACTGTTTCTTCCAGAATCACAGGGGAGTTAGCATGCTCCCCAGCTGAGACTACCAGGTCAGAGAGAGGGGTACCCTGAGGATCTGTTTGACCTTTAAAGACAGACGTAAAGAAGGCATTCAGAACCTCCGCCTTTTCCTTATCCTCAGTGATCACATTCCCAGCCTCATCCAGTAAAGAGTGGATATTCTCCTTTGTCCTCCTCTTACTGTTAATGTACTTATAAAAGAGTTTATTATTCTTTTTCACCCCAGCGGCCAGGTTAAATTCAAGCTGGGCTTTTGCCTTTCTGATTTCACCTCTACACATCCTGACAACTTCCTTGAATTCATTCTCAGTTACCCGTCCCTCCTTCCACAGGCGGTAGATTCTCTTTTTCTCACGGAGCCTCAAGAGTAACTCCCTATTCATCCACGCTGGTCTTCTTCCCCGCCGGCTCATTTTGCGGCTCAGGGGGACCGCCTGCTCCTGCGCCCTTAAGACTTCCTTCTTGAAGAGCAACCAGCTCTCTTGTACCCCTTTGTTCGCTAAGACTGAATGCCAAGGGACTCCCCCTACCAGTCTCTTGAACAAATCAAAGTCTGCCCTCTGAAAGTCCAAGGTAGCAGTTTTACTATTCCCCCTCCAAGCTCCACCATGAATTGAGAAATGTATCATTTCATGGTCACTCTGTCCACGGCAGCCCCCAACCTTCACATCTCCTACCAGACCTTCCCTGTTCACGAACAGCAGGTCTAGCGGGGCAGTTCCTCTTGTGGGCTCTCTGACCAGCTGCATCAGGAATGCATCCTCTGTGCACTCCAAAAACCTCCTAGACTGCTTCTTCTGTGCTGTGCTGTACTCCCAGCATATGTCAGGGAAGTTGAAGTCCCCCATGAGCACAAGGGCTGATGACCGTGCAGCTCGTGCCAGCTGCTTGTAGAACACCTCATCTGTCTCTTCATCCTGGTTTGGCGGTCTATAACAGACGCCCACCAGGATGTCTGCCTTGTCAGCCCTTCCTCTGATCTTTACCCATAGGGATTCAATGTTATCATCCCTAGTCACAATCTCAGTGGCAGAAAAGGATTCCCTAACGTATAGAGCCACACCACCACCCCTCCTTCCTTGCCTGTCTCTCCTGAAGAGTTTGTAGCCATCCATTGCAGCACTCCAGTCATGGGAGCAATCCCACCATGTTTCTGTTATGGCAACCAGGTCATAGTTTGCCTGCCGCATTATGGCTTCCAACTCTTCTTGCTTGTTGCCCATGCTGCGTGCGTTAGTGTAGACGCACCTCAGCTGAGCCCCTTGCCTCTCTCCTAATCCCAATACCACTTCCCCAGGCCGATCTCTAGCAGACCTGGCTTTATCCCCTTCCCCCTTCCTATCCAGTTTAAAGCCCTTTCTACAAGTCCTGCCAGCTCCTGGGCAAGTATCCGTTTCCCTTTCGGAGACAGGCAATTCCCATCAGCTGTCCTCAGGCCAGGTGCCGAGTAGACCGCCCCGTGATCAAAGAATCCAAAATTTTTGTGTTTGCACCAGCCTCTCAGCCATGCATTTATAAGATGGCCTTTTCTGCTTATCTCAGTGTTTGCCCCTGCCACCAAAGGAATACTGGCAAACACAACTTGTATGCCCGCTCCATCGACTAACTTCCCCAGCCTCCTAAAATCATTTTTTATAATCCTCAGGCTTCTATCAGCAAACCCATCACTGCCAGTCTGAACTACCAATAAAGGGTAGTAATCGGAGGGGCGGATAAGGCTGAGGAGTTTTCTAGAAATATCCCTGATCCGTGCCCCGGGAAGGCAACACACCTCCCTATGGGTAGGGTCAGGCCAACATATTGGGCCCTCTGTTCCTCTCCGAAGAGAGTCGCCCACAACTATCACCCTCCTTTCTTTCCTGGAGGAAGCAGTCTTCAAATGTGGAGCCGTCTGCCTTACCTTGGGCAAGCTTGACGGCAGCGCTCCCATGTCATCATCACTCACGTCTCCCTCTGGTTTCAGGGCTTCATACCTGTTACAGAGAGGGACTAGGGGAACCGAGGTAGGTCGGGATGGGGGTCGCCTGCAACGCCGGGCTGAGACCTGCTGCCATTCCTCCTCTCCTCTCAAGCTGTCTCTCCCTGCTGGACTATGGTGAGAGAGAGGGGCCATTTCTCCCAATACTCCCTTAGTCTGGGAAGTGCAATCTCTGCGCCTTTCTCGCAGAGAGTTGCTCCACCAGTCTATCTCCCGCTTGCATTCTCTGATGGTCCGTAGTCTATCTATCTCCTCCCTAAGCTCCACAACAAGGCTGAGCTCCCTTCCCCGAATGGCTTTCAGCCTTTCGAGCTCATCCTCAAGATTGGCAACTAAGCAGAGGAGGTCATCCACCTGCTCACACCTCACACAGGTGAGGCCCTTGCCACTTTCGCTTGGCAGCAGCAGACTCAAACATTCCCTGCAGCCAGTGACCTGGACTGAGGTGTCCTTAGGCACATCCCTCATTGGGGTTGCCCCAGATTTGTAGGGGGAAGGTCTCCGCCTGGTGGACACCATGGTCCAAATGTCTGAACACAAGAAACAGGGAGTCCTTGGCTCAACCTGTGTACTCTGAGCTGGTGCGCTCAATTTCCCCTCTGAGCTAGGAGGGAAGGCTCACCCTGCCTGCGCGAACTGCTGCGCGAACTGCTGCGCTAACTGCCGCGCCACGCCCTTCTGACGCGCCACGTCCTGGTCGCCGGCGCTCCCAGAGGCGCCTCTTGTAGGGAGTCGGATTGCCGCTGCCGCGCTAAGCTCCGCCCCCGAGGAGTCACGCCGACGTGCAGTCACAGCGAGAGGCAATGGCTGCCGCCGGGTGCGTCGCGGGGTCTCTCCTTTTCTCCTCTCCTTTTATTTGCCCTCGAGGATCAATGCTCGGGGGTTGCCGCTTTTCACAGGGCTCCACCGCCGGGTCTCCCTTGCCTGAGCTCTCTTCCTTCGGCGACTAATTCTTGCTTTGCTTCCCATTCCTCTCTCTGGAATGAAAAGTAAACCAAATATATCTCTGCTATAAGTCTGTGGGAGATAATGGAGTTGCAAAGGGTTTGGATGTTACTCATTATGCGTAACCTGTAACCTCATTTTCAGCAGGATAAGAGTAGAGGTTCTCTATGCCTTTATTTAGAGTTGCAGCTTCCATTAAATTTAATTACTTCTCCCTGTGGCTGTAAATGGAAGGTGTCTCTTACTAAATTTAATTCCTTTTTCTGGCCGTTTGTGTGATAAAGGTGTGGTTACTGAATGATGGTGTCTCCTAAATGGAAGGAGATTGAATTAAGGATATATAGGAGAAGATTTCAGTTTTATGCTAAAACTGATAAACTTTACTGAAATAAAAATCACAGCTGTTAAAAAATGCACAGAAATTCCTTGATTAATACCAGGAATTATAGAGTTGAGCTGCAAATGCAGGAAAGCCAAGCATAAGAAAATAAACTGGAGGTGCACAATGAATAAAATTAATTATTGTGATTAAGAATGTTGAATTAGACCTGGTTTGGGTGCTCAGTTTTCTAGTAGGTACAAAGGTAAGGAAATGATTAAAAAAGGGGTGCATTTTTTTCTCCTATAAACTTGCTTGACTAAATAACTTAAGTATAAATATGTCAGTGTCAGTGTTCTCTCAAGCTGCTTCCATTGCATCATGCACTGCGAAGAATGGAGTGAGCTTTCTGTATTGAGAGTGGTCTTTTTTTTTCTTGTCAGTTCTGTGTTTGACATTGACTCCTTCCTTACTTGACATAACTCTTGAGATGGTGTGAAGGTTTCAGTAAAGTTTGCATTAGTTTCTTGGCAAAAAAAAAAGAAAAAAAAAGTAACACCCTTAGAGCTGTGCTGTACCTCCCTTTGTCACTCATAATCCTCCTGTTCATCCACTGCACATTTTTATAATTTTATTTTCTGCACAGCTACAAATATACATATTTATGAAGTACCCATCACCATGGTATCCATGTGTACTTCAGTATATTAAAAGGATTATGTGGCGTGATTTTTTGTAATAGCTGGGTATTGGACATGATGACGCAGGTTCTTTCTAGTTTTCTGTTTCTATAAATTAAACTAATACCATAAAAAGTTTCCCTAAAAATAGTTACAGTTTGGAAGGTCACTGTATAACATTTAAAGCAGCAGCTGTTTTGTTGCAAAGTACATTGTGAAATGTTCAAGGACTCTGCCTTCCAGCTTCTAAGTTGGTTTTCCTTAGCTATGGTTAGGAAAGCAAAATCTAAAGGCATTTGACACCGTACCACATATCTTTGTCTCTAAATTGGAGATCCACGGATTTGACAGATAGGCCACTCCGTAGATAAGGAATTGGCTGGATGGTCACACTCAAAGATGCCGTCCATATTGACCTTGATAGTCCTGAGAGGTGGGCCTGTATGAACTTCATGAAGTTCAACAAAGACAAGTGCAAGGTCCTGCACATGGATTGGTGCAATCCAAAGCCCAAAGCACAACTACAGGTTGGTTGGAGAATAGATTGAGAGCAGACCTGAGGAGAAGGACTTGGGGGTGTTGATTGATGAAAAGCTCAACATGAGCCACCAATGTGCACTTGCAGCCCAGACAACCAACCATATCCTGAGCTGCGTCAAATGAATCAGACTACCATTACCAACGGGTCAAGGGAGGTGATTCTGCCCCTCTACTCTGCTCAGGTGACACCCCACATGCAGTCCTGCATCCAGCTCTGGGGTCAAAATTACTTGGGTACTTCTAAAGGGCACTGACAGAACGGGACAGAGCTACAGGAAAGAGCCAGTGGGAATGGCTATCCAGGCCTAAGAGTGGATGTTAATTCTCTGAGCTGATAAGAAAGGGTCTCTCCTAATACCCATTGGTCACACTAATGCAGCCTTGCAGCAGGGCTTTCTGACTCCTGCTGATACATTTATTAGCTGTATGCCATGTTAATATCATTTGTATGGGCACATGTCTCCAGCTCAAAGTGCTGGCAGAATGGTCTGTGTCTGAACCTGTTCCCATATGCTAAAAATCCCACCCTATGGAGAGTATGTTGTGTGTGACTAGCTTTGTGTGTAGCATGCACTGTTCTGTACCTGGCTTAGCTGAAGACTTCTGAAATGACTCACAAGGAAGGTTCATAGTCTATAGATATCTATTAATTAATCTGTTTTGTAGTGATTGAAATTAAAAGCATTCATGTGTTTTCAAAAGTCAAATATTATTTTGTCAGCAAGTCATTCTGGATTTGTATTGTAGAATAAACTGGTTTGCTTTCCAGTGTGTTTATTCACATTTGTGCTCCAGGCACCTAAGAAGTTTTAATTTGTAAGGAGTTTTATTTGCCAAGTAGCCACTGACAGCAGAATTATAGTTCTGCTGATCGAAATGGACTGTTATTGCACTAAACTTTAAATAGTAAATCATTATAACCGTTCTAAGGGGAGGACTCTATGTGTTGTGACACAAGGCTTAAACTTATATTCTTCATGTGTTTTTAAAAAGCTTTGATAAATGGAGAGTCAAAGAAGCATATGTCAAAAAAATTATTATTCTTTGCACTGTTTGTTAAAAGTCGCTGCCTCATTTCCAGCCTTGTGAAATTTAGGTTCCTGACATGAAGTGATAGGAACAGATTCATATTGTGATATTTTAGCTGAACAGCCGTACATGTGTTGTGTGCATCTCCTTGTATGGTGCATCAGTACAGGGACTAATGCATGAAGTATAGCCAATGCTCTTTCTCTGAGATTTCAGCTTTTTTCTTTTTCAAACACAGCTCTGGTGGAATGAGCAGGAGATAGAATCACAAAATCATGGAATTCTTTAGGTTGGAAAAGACCTCTAAGATCATCTAATCCAACCCTTAACCTAGCACTACCAAGTCCAACACTAAGCCATGTCCCTAAGTACCACATCTACATGTCTTTTAAATACCTCCATGGATGGTGACTCAACCGTTTCCTTGGTCAGCCTGTTCCAAAGCTTGACAACCCTTTCAGTAAATAAATTTTTCCTAATATCCGATCTAAACCTTCCCCAGCACAAGATGAGGCTGTTTCCTCTTGTCCTATCACTTGTTACTTGGGAGAAGAGACCAACACCCACCTGGCTACACCCTCTGCAGGTAGTTGTAGAGAGTGATAAGGTCTCACTTTAGCTTCCTTTTCTCCAGGCTAAACCATCCCAGTTCCCTCAGCCGCTCCTCATCAGACTTGTGCTCTAGACTGTTCACTAGCTCTGTTTGCCCTTTTGGACATGCTCCAGAATCCTCATCTTGTAGTGATGGGCCCAAAAATGAACACAGTACTCAAAGTTCAGCCTCACTGCGGCCAAGTACAGAGGGACAATCACTGCCTTTCTCCTTCTGGCCACAACTTTTGATGCTAAAACATAAGAAAATGGAAGTTCCCCTAGTCTTTGGCCATACTGCTTTAATGGTGCAAAATTTTTGAAGTGGCATGAGAAAAAAAGGCTTGAAGGGCTTATGTATATTGGGAGCATGATTCCAGCTTATATACTGTGCCCAAGTTAATTTTAAATCAAGCTGGCTTAGATATGACAAGTAATGAAACTAGCATGTGTTTGGTAAACAGGCAATCTTCAATCTGCTGAAACTGGTAGTGCAGCTATTTTGTGATCCAACCAGTTAGTCGAGAACACTATTTGTAGCCAAGTACACTTTTATGGAAGACTGTTACATCCACAGGCTCATGCACTGACTTTTAAATACTGTGATCAGGATTCAGACCAAGATTCTCCTACCAAGGCAAAAATAATTGGCTTGCTGTATTCTCACTAGAACCTGTGAGGAGTTTTGTCTATCGGAACATTTTTCAGTTGCATATTTCTGTAAGGCTTTGGAAGTTTAGATACATTTTAAAGTGGGAAAACTTACACTTAATCACTTAAAGTGGTCTTGCTGTAAACAAAGCCACAGCTCTAAATATTTATTGAGCTGTGGGTGTGGGCAGTAAATTTTTTGGTTGTTAATTTGTTAGACCATTGTGGATATGGTATGATCAGTAGTTTACTAACAGATGGACATCCTTTTAAAGCCAAGCTGTTACATACTTTTAACATTTTAGTTTGGATAGAAACCAGCTTTTTACCTTATGTTGTGCTTTTTATTTTTTATGTCAGAGGACAAAATAGCTTCCAAAATGTGCTTTTAAAAATAAGGAACATTTCTGCAATCCATGTGTTCTTCTTTACCAGACCAATATTTGCCCTGGATATTCCCCTGCTAGAAGGATATCTATGTCTGACCTCAGGGCCTCATTTCCTTCCCCATCCTCTACTTAAATCAGTAGAGTGCTGTTCAGTTGATTGAAGTCCAGGTACAACAGACTTAGGAGGTGTCATGGCAGATGCCAGGCCTAGGGATATTTTGTCAGTCCATTCTCTCTGTTCAAGTATTCCACCATTTGCTGGTTTTGCCATCTGTCATGGCTTTCCTGGCGACTCCCTTTGTTCTTGTTGATTGTGTGGTGGGCACTTCTGCCTGTATTTGATTCATAGCCATAGCTCCTGGACCAAAATCTGATCCAACATCCAACACCTTTGCCATTCTCTACTCTAAAGGTAAATTTTAAATTTTAGACATAGATAGCAGTATATATATTAATGTATGTTTTCAGATGAAGAGGGGGTTTAGACCCATTTCTGCAGTGCAAAAAGCAAAATCTACAGTTTTTACTCAAAAAGATGACATTGATTGAAAAAGGATTGTGTTTGAAATCCTTATGAAGTGAAAAAATTCCAGGAAAATACAAAACAGTCTGATATAATTAAATTGAGAGAATTAGGTGAGATTTTGAAGGGTAATTTTATATAAAATTGTGAGTAAAATCTTTTAACTTCTGAGAAGTTTTTTACTAGTTGCAGAAAAGGAAGTAAGAAGAATGGAAAGTGACTTGGCAAAATTATGAACTCATTACTGACATCAAGAGATAAAAGGTATGTGTAAAGTATAAGCTAAGTGAAATTATGAAGGGTATGTATAAGGAAATTATAAATGAATATAAAAAAGTTATAAGACCACTAGCAGGAGACATAAAGAGTAAAGGAATTAGTTATGTAACTGTATTATCAAGGTATATTCCTTTCCACTGATGGCTGCTGATGCTGAAAAAAAATGCAGTGTTTGATGGTGGATTTTTGTATTGATTTTCACAAAAACATATTAAAAGCTCAGTTATGATGAGCTGTTTAGTACAATTATTATCATAAGGGGTTGAAATGGTTCTCACTGGTTATTTTGTGAAGGATACCTGGCAGAAAACTGAACAGATGTAACGTTAGCTTTGAAAAAGAAAAAGGAGAGTTAAAGCATCATAGATCAGCTTGCTCATTGTCAGTTTCTAGAAGAAAACTTTGGAACATATAAAAAAGCAAGCTTTTGTAAGCACTAGGAACATAATAAGAAAATGAATACCAATCTACCCTTTTCAAAAATGAATTGAACCAGCGTACTTTAGATTTCTTTTGTAGCAGAATAAAAAATGTTTTGGACTCTTATTGCTGAGCTGCCACCTGGGACTGAGCAGGGATTTAGTGCAACAAGACAGGTTGAAGAGTTGGGCTAGTTGCACTAGTCACAACTGTCAGCCTGCCTGACTTCTCAACCATTGAAAATTCCTGTCTTCATTAGATTGCCACTTTTCATGGTGTCTTGCTGATATGAGCTCCCTTCCAAAGTTACAGAAAATGGAGTTTTAAAGACACAGTTATGTTTTAGCATACATTCTAGCCAATCACCAGGTGAGGGCTGTAAATGAAATAACTTCTAAGAGAATATAAAATTATTTTGAATCCTTTCCTCCACTGTAAAGCACAATGAAGGCATTCTGACAGGCCTTTAAAATGCTTGCTGTTTTATGAAATTTAATTGTGGAATAATGGCTACAAAAAGACTTACATTATTTCTGTTTTCTTTACTTGAGCGTGGTTTAATTGAGAAACTGATGGGGAGAAGCAAGGGCCAGCTGACCCTGAGGGATGGAGTTCAGAAGTTGAGTTGGGGGATAATACCATCAGCAGGGCAGGAGACCTGCCATCCAGGACCTAGGCCCGTCAAGCAAGGCAAGCAGAGCAGAGCCAGAGACCATGGACACATTCAGCCAAAAGCCCAGATCAGCAGGCTGGTTCATGGTGATGAGGTAGGTCAAGTTAGGAAATCAGACTACAGGTCCAGGTCAGGCCAGGTGAGGATAACCAGGGTCAGACACAGCCCACTGATCGCTAAAGTCATTAAGGCTTATTAGTGACCTCAAGGCACTTCAAACAAGACCTTGCTGTTCCCGGATGATTGTGTGGGCTTTATATTAGCAAAGGTGTGAAAAGGCTGCTGACAGAAATGCCTTTTGTCTATGTACACTTGTATACAAGATTTCAAGGCATTTTCTAAACAGGGTTAAGACTTCTCTTTCTTTCTCACCTTACCTGCCATGCTACTATAACGTTTCTGTGCTGTGACTGGTGAAACTGAAAATATTCAAGAATTCAGACTTAATTTTTTGTAATTTTCCAAGGCTCAGCAGTTTGTCTGAAGGTATTATGGATGGTTTACTACTGCTCACTATTTGGTATCCTTTAAATTAATTTTCCAATGGCATAACCCAGAAGTGTTTGCAGCTTCCATGCTGATGGAGTGGGGAAGCATTAAGCTGCCCTACTAAATATATGCCTGCTATAACCATGCATCTGACATTCGGGGTAACAGCAAGAAAATATCTTTTGAGCATGCAACTCTTATCAAATAGCTGGGACACCGGCTCCCAGGCACAAAGATTGTCTTTGTTTATTTTAACACTTCCAGTTTGCCTCTGCACAAAAATTATCCAATCAGAGACTTGGAAGGTGTGTACACAGAGTATCAGAACAATACAAACCATTGCAAGGTCTTACTGGATTAGAAATTAGAAATATAGGACAAAGTTTCTGATCTAAGTTTTCAAATGGACTGTAATAAGTATTGGCAAAATGAAAAGGATCAGTTCATGTTAGGACGTGAGCTGTTTTTGTAAATGAATTCATCCTTCTTCAGAGCCACTGAGGGGTTAAAGAACGTTAAAATACAGGGAACACACTAATTCCTTAAAGAAGTCTTTCTTATACTAAACTATATATATTTTGTCATTTGTAACAGGTACTTTCATTGCTGTGGGAATCTCCTTTGCTGGATGATGTTAGGGAAGTACCCACAGGCATTTTGCTGATCAGCTAAACAAATGGTGAGTTTTGCCTATAAATAAAGTTTTCACTTTGCCCTCCTTGTTGCCAGCTAATTGTTCTTTCACACAGAAGTCCTTTCATAACCACTACATAGGATTTAGCCCTTGGTAGTCCTCTTGCAGGCAAATTTAGTTAAACAGGTCAGTTTGCAAGGCACTAATTTTCTAGACTAATTGTTGCTGTCTCCCAGGGGAGAAACAAGGGATTTAGAAGCATTTTAAGAAACGGTTTCTTTTTTCTTTTCCAGTTTGCAAACATGTGCTGTGAGTTAGTTTTGCAGCATCTGTGTTTCACTCTTTTATTACTGGTCTGTCTTGCATCGATATTTAGTAGCTAACTAATAGATTGTCAAATTTCACAGCTAAGAGGACTTAAAAGCCTTCACTGACTACCACAGACAGTGTAGCTGCTTAAGCAGATTGATCTCTACTATATCACAGTTTCCTAGAAAATGCATCATTTATAATTATTCCTTTGAGCTCTAGTTTACTATACTATTCTGTGTACATTGTTTTTTTGTTTCTGACTCCTTAAAAATACTAATATATACTTTATATAGGATGCATGTATACAGTAAATAATCTGCAAGACTTTACACATGCTTACTTAGGAATTTGTTAGAAACTTTTCAGTGAAACCTTTTTCAGCAATTCAGAGTCTAAAACTGACATTCAGAATTACCTTGATTTAACTGAACTATATATATTTGAGGAAAAATGTTACTTAATCAGAACAAGTACCATGTACTATTTATAGGAAAGGTTTATCAAATGGACCAATATGGACAAGGAAAAGTGATAAAGATTGTAGAGAAGATTAGTGATTGGCAGAATTAAACCCACGTCAATTACTGTTGCAAAAAACCCTTTCCACAATACTACTAGGTATAAAGTGATGCATAGATGAACACTCAATGGGCTTGTAATATTGTCCCTAGTGTCTGACCTTAAATTCAAGAAGACATCTTAAGTACCCTTTTCTCACAGTCTCTACAGATTTTTGAATCTTATTGTGGTGCTTCACAAATATTATTTGAATATAGGATATGAAGAAATAAGTAAATAACAGGTTTTGATCCTGTTTTTACTTTCTTGAATTAAAAATACAGGGATCATTAATGCTTTAGAAAAAAAGCAATTAACTTCCTTGTTCTAGGTCATGCTTTCTTTGGAAGCTGTGGGAAGTCTGTCTGTCAGACTATTAGTGTTTCCTCCACTTCACCAGGTTCTTAGTGCAGACAACTCAGTCCCCTATGATTTTAGTGACTTAAAACAAGTGAAGGACAACAGCTGACCCTGCCCTTGTGTTATTCTCCAGACTCTTTATTGGCTTTTACTTGGATCAGTTTCCTAAGGCCATAGCAAATATAGTCCGATAACACGGCAGTATGTGTGACCACATCCTTCAGAGATCTGCTAAATATTTTTCAGCAGTAGGGTGCTTAAGTAAATAATCTTCTGTCAGTTCTTATCCACTGCTCTTGAATAATGTACAACATAGAAAACACAAATATACAGCTAAAGGCAAGTCATTGTATAAAACTACATTCTGACATAGGTATATTCAGAGCTCATCATCTTACAGAGAATTCATGAATTGTACAGACAAGTTCTCTAAATAATCAGTTATCTGTTAATTAGGAAGAATTAGAGTCTTTGAACTGGGGACAGATGCATGCAATTAGAAACAAGACCACATTATTCTCAATAAAGGAATGCAAATCAACAGCAAGGGAACAGGTGCATAAATGTAATGAACCATTAAAACCTATCACAGGTGCATTATGAAGCATGTGGAGAAGCAGGTCAAGTTCATTCACCAAAAACTCCAGTCAGTTTGTTATTATATATAGTATGGAACACGGCAATACTTCTGCAAAATAGTTTTGCCTCGAGTAATACTTTTACTACTGGATATGCATGAATTTTTCTCCTTAATAACACTAATTTATCAATTTGCTGAGGATTTTTTTACTCAGACTGTATTCTATATTAACATATACTATGTAGTTTAAGATTATGAGATATCAGTTAATATCTAACCAACAAGTCTTGCTTATTTTTAGAGATGTCTTTCTGAACCCAGCCATAGCATCCTATACGGTAACTTTTAGACACTGTACTTGCAGCAGTTTTGGATGTTGTGGATGGTTTCCCAGCAGTTCAATTTGATTCACTGGGTAGGATGAGAAATGCCAGCCCCTTGTTTGGCAGTGTCTGAGACGATAAAGTGAAAGATGCATGTCTCCTCTATGGCCTGCTAAATGAGAACCACCAGGTACAGAAGACATTTTCATAGTCCTAGTAACAAGCATACATGTTTTTGCTGCTGAGTATCTATACAGAAATAAAATGTTGCAGCAGAAACACTTTTTAAAATGCAGTTTATAGTTTTCTTTAAATGTGACTGTAGGAATTAGTATTTTGGATGCTTTTCCTACAGAATAGATTGGGCTTTTCTACAAAATAACTTGCTTCAAATTGGCATAATTCCATAAGCAACATAGGGCTGGATTAACATTAGCAGGAATGAAGATCAGCTGCAGGCTTGCGGCAGTTCAATGCAACAGAAGTCTGGAGAGGAAATACCTAATGCAAAAGTCCTGAACATAATAAGAAAGTCTACATTTTTAAAAACTGTTGTTGGCTCACTAAGAATTCATTTGTATATCCATAAGTAATTAATGGTGACTATCATTATTGTACTTTTTGACATAAAGGAGATATTGATGATTGGTACAAGCAGCCAATGAGTATGAATGTGCTCTGGGATATCTGCATCTCTTCTAGATGCCTATTTTTTAAAGATACACTTGCAGAAAGAGGAAAGAGTTGCTTCCAAGAAAAAAAAAAGAAAAAACCCAAACCAGAAATGAAGAAAGTAAAGCTGAAGGACAGCAAGTTTTGTAGATCTCTCAAACTGCAAATCTGAAATGTAGTCTCAACAGAAGAACAATCCAGTAGGTGTAGTGGAAGCTCTTTCTGTATTAATTTACACATGAGGGTAATGGTAAGTTTGGTTTTTTACCCTGTGTCTAGCCATAGTGATTACCTAGCCCTAAAGTTAAGGAGTAAACATCTAAATATGATCCGTTCTACTCAAAAGAAAAATAAAGTTTTATTCTGACAGAAAACATTGAATTAATGACAAAGGAGATCTAGAGGATTTTTAATGGAAAGTATTCAGCTGAAAACTTCCTTTAACAAGAGGTATTTGTAGTGTCAAAGGTGTTAGCTCCCTATTTGACTCTTGACTGAAGCTCCTTCCCTGAAATTGCACTGTGGCTACAGTGGTTCACTCCTGAGATCTTTTGGTCTAAATCAACCAGTTTTTCTCAGAGAAACTCATGGGTGTTTCTGGATATTGTCCATTCCAGGGACCACTCCCATTAGGCAGCATGGAAAAGCCTGAACTGGGCTTGGGTCCCTATGGCCCCAATGGCCCCATGTCTGTGAGCTTTGTGCTCTGAAACACCCATGTGCACATTCATTGCCAGCCTAAGGTCAGGCAGCTGGTACCTTCACTGGCAGGTGTTGGCACAGACTTAAGTAGGAATTTCAGGCCTGGTAGGTGACAGAACAAGAGCTTTTGGGAAGCATTACAGTCAGACAGCTGGAAATTATTGCATCCCGCTTGAAACTAACCCAATGTTTTAGCTGTTATTTAAAAAGACATATTGAGCCTTTTTTTTATGGAAGCAGGTAATTTTCATTAAGTTTTGTGAAAAAACCAAATTTTACCCTGGTTTGTAACAGTAGGTGTTTAATTGATAATTCTGGAAAGTGACGTTTTCTGAGGAAGTTTTTATGTCATTATGGCTCCACTGACGTTGCATATTCTTGAGTACCTTTTCTGACACATTTGAATTGACTGTTCTGTTGTTCCAATTAAATTAAACTGTCAGAAGTCGTGATCCTTGCCTGTGGTTGTCAGTAATTTAATTAACATAGCATTCTAGACCACGCAAAATCATAGTCATACTGATGCTTTTAGAGAACATCAAATTTCTGAATCTAGCCCCTCCAGAACATGAGCAGAATAGAGTCCAACCCTGCAATGATGCACTGCTGCTGCATCAGTTGAGCAGATGGACTGTTGTTCTGAACTGCTGGTGACACTTTATTTTAAAAATACGTGTGCATATGTATGTATTTATTTCTTTATTAAAAGGGCAGCAGCTTCATATTTAAATGTTGAGAGTTGTAAGATCTAAAGCCCTGGTCATACACATATGCAGCATGTCAGTGATATTTATTTCCAAGAAAAAGGAGTAGTAAAGGGTCTTGGTTTTTTCTCATGATCATGGCTAACCAGCTATTCAGAAACCTAGGGCTGGGAACTGTGGACACAAAGACTGCAGTCTGTCTTAATGATTCACAAATGGACACCCTTGCTATAGTGGTGTGAAATTCCTTGAAGTGCGGTTCTCTCCTCAGCAGCATCGCTTCAGACTTCTCAAGAGAAGTCTGCCCCAGCCAGCTACTCCTCATCCATATTCAGGCACGAAGAGCACTGTATTGTCCTGTGCTGTAAAATCAATACTGTGAATACTGTGTGTGCTGAGCCTATTTGATCTCTATGGTTGTCATGACTACACTTCAAGGTATTGATTCATCCACAGGGATCTCAGGGTTGGATGGTCCCTGTATTGAGACAGAAATCTTTTGTCCTGTGAAATCTAAGCACGTTCTACAATGCACCCAGTTTCACGTATACTTAGACCACCGAAGTAGGGGTGTTTTATCTTCTGGGGGTAAGGGTGGAAGAAGCAATTTCTCAAATACCTCCTGCAAATTCCAGCAGATTCTATTACCAAAGATACTGCAG
Source organism: Porphyrio hochstetteri (assembly GCA_020800305.1). Taxonomy (NCBI): domain Eukaryota; kingdom Metazoa; phylum Chordata; class Aves; order Gruiformes; family Rallidae; genus Porphyrio; species Porphyrio hochstetteri. Next base: position 106,909,251 of record CM036907.1, read on the forward strand.
ACATGATAAAATGTATAGTGAAAATTATATGGATAAAATGAAAGACACACAAAATACTGCTGGTTTGCTTCAGTGAACACAGTGAAATGTGCAGACTGGGTGTATCCTTGGTAGCTGTTCCTTGGATCCTTTTGTTCATGTACTGGATCTATTATGGTCAAGTTAAGAAAGGAAATCAATTGGAAAAAAATTGTGATTGGAAAAGGACTGTAATTTGCATTAGAATTGTGTATTAGAAACTGATGCTTCATAGTCTTTATTCACGCAGTTTATTCTTTTGTAGAGGCATGTTTATATATACATAAAAATATTTATAAAAAAAAACAGGTCCCAAATTTTTGGGACCTATACTATATATATCTATATCTCCTAAATTTACCCAGTAGTCATACCTCTCTGTTTAGATGCTTTTTTGCTTGTATTCACCAAAGCAACTGATCCATCCATGATGGTTACTGTCTTTGATCCCCCAGAATATGTGTCACAATTTAGCTAGCAATGTCTCTGCCAATTTTACTGACAGGGAACTGACTAAAGCAATTGGTAAGGTAACACAATAACAGTATGGTTTGACTAGGACCAAAATGCAAGTCTTTGATGTCTAAAGCTCTGCCCAGTAATCTAATCTCCCATTGACATAGATAAATTATATTTTGTACATCAGCATTTCCAAAAGCAATTTGTTATTGGAAAAAGGGAAATCTTTAGTGGGTAATACTAAAAACATGGAAGGGAGTCAAACTGCATCTTATATTTATAATCTAGTGTTGGATTCAAGCAATATACATTGTTGGCTTGTGTGACAGTGTGGATCTCTCTGTAAAAAGACAGAGAGATGTATAATGGGGAACAGGTTATATGTGGAAGTGTGTTCTTAGTGTGTTGTGCATTGAGAACACAGCTTCTCTCTCCCACCAAGGGTTTTGAAGGTGTTGGATTTGGTTTGGATTAAAGTTTGTCACAGTGAGGGTGACAGAGCACTGGAATAGGCTGCCCAGGGAGGTGGTGGAGTCTCCTTCTCTGGAGATATTCAAGACTCGTCTGGATGCCTATCTGTGCAATATGTGCTAGGGAGCTGCTTTGGCAGGGGGGTTGGACCTGATGATCTCTCGAGGTCCCTTCCAACCCCTATGATTCTGTGATTCTGTGAAAGGGTATGCATGTCTATGGAGACATGCTGTTTGAATTCACATCATAGAGTTTATGGTACGTGAAGCCCATGTCTTGTGCAGAAATATCTTCCTCAGTTGAATCTGTCCATTCTACCCACTGATGTCAATGAAAGAAGTCAATGAAAAATCCTAAGGAATACAGGGATAGGAAGGCTAACTGTTGCCTCAACCTTCTGCTCCCTCTCTGATCCATATGAGCTTCTGAGGGATTGTTGCTGTCTTAATGGACTCTTTTGACTCTACCGTCCAGTTGGATCCCTCTCAAAAGTGTCATTCCTCACTAAAGTTTGTGCTGCTGAAATTTACAGAATTTTTGTCTGCAGAGTGAGGCCCCATTGCAGAGTCTGTCTATAGGGACTTCTGGAGTTAATAGCAGTAAACTTATCCTGTTGGTGGCGTCTCTCTTGAGAAGCAAGAATAGTGCCTTCACAGGGAACCTACCAAGTTTCCTAAATTTTAAGGAGATCCAAATAATTTTGGATTGAATTTATATGAATCTATATTCCCTTCTGTTCCCTGTTACATATGCTATTTTTTTTATGTTTTTTTGTTCTTTGAAATCACTGGTGGTGTAAACATATTTGAGATGATTCTACACATAGAGGAAGTACTCTAAAAGATCTCTTTGGTTATCCTCTGTGGATATACATTTTTGGTTAATAAGAATGCTGGAGAGAAAACTGCGAACAGTTTTTGTGTTTCTACATTCTGGATGTCAGTACAGTCAGTAGGTGGTCATATTTAGGTTTTGATGTCTGAGTATTATTTTGGTGTCCATAATGAAATACGTAATTCTAACAGGCCCCAGCTGAATGCTGATTTCAAATTCCTGTTTAGCCACAACCCAAGCTTGAGAACTCATGCTTGAAGTGAACTGGAGGTATTTTTGTGGATTCATTGTGTGTTACAGTATTCTGTTTCTGATATCAAGAGTAAGATAACCTCTCTTTCTCTATACAATTTACTTTCTCCTTCCCTCCCTTGAGTTTTTTTTTTCACTTTTCAGTTTTATTTACTAATAGGGTGGATACTATTTAATGTCTTCAGTTCTGAGTTCCCTTCTTACCTGGGATTTTCAAACGTCAGTTGTTTTCCATGAAGTAATTCAGTGAGAAGATGAAAACTCACACTTGTTATCACCAGTTTTTCCCTGAGAAGACAGACAGCTTCCTGCAATTAATCTCATCCTGAATCGTACTGTACTCTAAAACTGCATATTAATATCTTGGTTAATTCACACGAAAGGCCCAAAGGGCATTTTAAGCTCAGGTCCAGAGCACAGGCTCATACTAAGCATACTGTTCCCACTCTGGCAAAATATGCTATTGATGTTTTCCTGAACATCACCTTTTAAAGACACTGCTGTGGAATCGGAATTTGGAGGGATGTACAGCCTTGAATTTTCTAACACTTTGTCTCTGGTGTTTTGTGAGCATCTTGTCCAGCCTATGCTCAGAGCCAGTCAGAAGCATCTTATGATTCTCTATAAACTGATTTACCATGTATCTTAATAGCGTATATTGACTTGGATTCAGTGCTGTGCCAATGTGGCTACAGACCTGGCTCACAACTGAACAACCTAGAAAACAGAAAGAAGGAGCTCCAATGTACTTCTCACCCATGTATAGACACATTAAATATACTCACTCAAGGTAACCAAGTCTGAAAAATCTGACTCCTAGATATTGACTGGTGTCTGTGGAGTCAAGATTTCATCCTAAGCATACAAAGAAAGGATCAGGATAAAGTAATGAAGTATTATTTTGGGAATAATCTTTTATTATTCTCAACACTATCCTTTAGCTATGGGCACATATTTCCATCCATTGTTCTAAGGAATGTAGAAAAACAATAAATGAACAAGGGTTGTTTGGGTTTTTTTTAAACATTTGACTAGTACTTTCCTGCAAAAAGGTCCAGTAAATAGCCCTAAAATATTGTTTCTTCCTTTTTAAAAAAATGATGTGGAAAAGACCACCAGAAAATGGTTTTAAACTACTGAAAGTACAAAAAAATATATGGTATGTGTATTGGATGGCTTCAATCTGTTTACCTGTAATCAGCTTATGATAAAAGAAGCAGCTTTTCTGCTTTAGTGTATCTGAAGTTATGGAATTCTATCAGTAGAGATATTATATATGAAAAAAACACGTATGAAAAAAATAAACCATCTATTAGCTCCACTCTGTTTTATTTCATTTAATTTCATTGTTTTTGAGAAAGGAACTTGGTTACCATTTACTGTCTAGCAGCAGTGACTGATTGAAATATTTTTTGACTCATACGAATCACAGAATCACAGAATCGTAGGGGTTGGAAGGGACCTCGAGAGATCATCGGGTCCAACCCCCCTGCCAAAGCAGGCTCCCTAGCTCATATTGCAGAGATAGGCATCCAGACGAGTCTTGAATATCTCCAGAGAAGTAGACTCCACCACCTCCCTGGGCAGCCTGTCCCAGGGCTCTGTCACCCTCACTGTGTAAAAGTTCTTCCGCATGTTGGTGCGGAACTTCCTGTGCTCCAATTTGCAGCCATTGCCCCTTGTCCTGTTTCCACAGATGACTGAAAAGGGGTTGGCCAATTCCCCCTGTATCCCATACTTAAGATATTTAGAAACATTAATTAGGTCGCCCCTCAGTCTTCTTTTCTCCAGGCTGAACAGCCCCAGCTCACTCAGCCTTTCCTTATACGGGAGATGTTCCAGGCCCTTAATCATCTTCGTAGCCCTTCTCTGGACTCTCTCCAGGAGATCCCTGTCTTTTTTATACCAGGGAGCCCAGAACTGGACACAATACTCCAGGTGGGGCCTGACCAGGGCAGAGGAGAGGGGAAGGATCACCTCCTTTGACCGGCTGGCCACACTCTTCCTGATGCATCCCAGGATCCCATTGGCCCTCTTAGCCACCAGGGCACACTGCTGGCTCATAGCCAACCTGTCATCAACCAGGACCCCCATGTCCTTCTCCACAGAGCTCTTCTCCAGCAGGTCATCCCCCAGCCTGTACTGATACAGACGGTTATTCCTCCCCAGGTGCAAGACTTTACACTTGCTTTTATTAAACCTCATCTGGTTTCTCCCTGCCCAGCTCTCCGGCCTGTCCAGGTCTCGCTGGATGGCAGCGCAGTGTTCCTGCGTGTCAGCCACCCCTCCCAGCTTTGTATCATCGGTGTACTTGCTGAGGGTGGACACTATTCTCTCATCAAGGTCGTTGATGAAGATGTTAAACAGGACTCGACCCAACACCGAGCCCTGGGGAACACCGCTAGTCACAGGCCTCCATTCAGATTTTGTTCCATTGATCACGACCCTCTGAGCCCGGTCCGACAGCCAGTTCTCAACCCACCTCACTGTCCACTCATCTATCCCATGATCTCTCAGCTTTTCTATCAGGATGTCATGGGAGACAGTATCAAAAGCCTTGCTGAAGTCAAGGTAGATGACATCCACTGCTCTCCCTGCATCCACCCAGCCGGTGATGAGATCATAGAAGGCTATGAGATTGGTCTCACAGAAGGCTATGAGATATGAGCACGATCTCCCCTTGGTGAATCCATGCTGACTACTCCTCATGACCTTCTTCTCTTCCAGTTGCTTGGTAATGGCATCCAGAACAAGCTGTTCCATCACCTTTCCAGGGACAGAAGTGAGGCTGACTGGCCTATAATTGTTAGGGTCCTCCTTCTTGCCCTTTTTGAAGACTGGAGTGATATTGGCTATCCTCCAATCCTCAGGTACTTCTCCTGTTCTCCAAGAGCTGTCGAAGATGATAGCAAGCGGCTCCGCAATGACTTCCGCCAGCTCCCTCAGCACACGTGGATGTATCCCATCCGGGCCCATGGATTTGTTTGCATTAATCCCTTTGAGCCGCTCCTGGACCACCCCTACCTCAACTAGAGGGAAGCTCTTCATTCCCCAAACACTCCTACTTTCATCCAGGATCTGCGGGTCCCAAGGGGCCTTTGGAGTGAAGACCGAGGCAAAGAAGGCATTCAGTATTTCCACCTTCTCATCATCACCCGATACCAGGACTGTATCAATTCTCTTAAGAATATAAATTTTTAAGATTTCTATTGACTCATCGTCCTAAGATGTTCTTTTTCAAAGCATGTAGATGGGCTGGGGTGTCACAATAGTGGTAGAATTTGAGAATATGGCACAGATGACATCAGATGATGAAGCAGGAGCTCTGGCACTAAGGAAATGAAGTAGAACTTCTAGCTGTGTTTCTGTTGGTAACTTCACCCCAAAATCTGTATCTCTGTCTCTCTATTTGCAAAATGGAACAGTGATAGTTAAGATCGTGGAAGTTACCATGTCTCCTTTTCAAGAAAAAACTTTGAGAAGAATAACCCACCTCAACATTTTTTTCGTTTGTTTTGTTTTTAAATTTGAAAAATGTACTATAAGGAGAAAGGAAAAATAGTTGTATTTGAGGGATTCATAATGCTCTATCTCTGGTTACTGCAGATAGTCTTCTAGAAAGCTTTTCATGTGTTCAGAAAAACCTGTAGTACATCTCTTTCTAGGAGCCTGGGGTTAATCATTCATTTATGAACTACTCAAGGTCAGACTTTCATCTGTAATCTGCTTAGTAGATTTTCTTGTAGCTGATGCATTTTTAAACCCCCGGAAAAGAAGACCTTGCAACCAGCTAGTGGCCATTTCTACACAACTGCTATGAGCTGTAATCTATTTGGAGGATGCTTTAACTGTATGTTATTTCTTGCTTTATGTTTATTTCTGAGCGATTGGTACCTCTAAACACACACATGTGTGCACATGTATGCACACTCCTCACAGTCCATAGTGGTTTTTAAACTCAGAAAGTGAGATTTACCGTAGAGGTGAGGTAATTCAATCTTTGTGAGGTTAGGAGAACAATCAGCTTCACTGAGATGAAAATATAGCCTAAATCCTGTTATTGAAAGATCAGATACTTCTTTTTAGCCTTTTATTTCTCAAGGATAAATCATGATACACTGGAAACTCACAGTGCCTGTGACTGTTAAGGGAGAGTCAAACCAAATGTAAACTGAATGTCATTGGCAAATGTCAGAGCTAAGTGCAAAAACTGTAGAGAATGATGACTTCCTATCACCTTTTAGCTGTGATATAAAAGGTGTCATTATTTATTTAACCCTTCCGTGCTGTATTAGAAAGTGGATTCTAAAGCAGTTATATTTGAAGCAATTTAAACCAGACCAGTATCATTTGGTCTGATATATGATGACAAAATACACCGTGTCCTCCTGAGACCTACCAAAACTTGTATTTTGTGATAATCTTAGAATTCTTGCAAACAGCAGCAGGCTCTATGGAAGAAAGAAATGGCTGTGAGGAGCTGCTGCAGCTTAGTTCTTCAGGTTTTCTTAACTGCAAAGAGAGATCTTAGAGTCCCGTTCAAATAATTTACTACTCAAATATTTCTTTTGCAATACGCATTTTTATTATGGGGAAATAACTAAAAGAGCATCTGTTAAATTGTTTTAAATAACTGTATCAATCAAAATAGGTTCTTGAGTTGTGAAAGTTTCATTTTGGAAGGTTTCAGCATTTGCATCTCCTGAATGATTTATTTCCCTGACATTAGCTGAATATTATGGGGGAAAACACAGTTCGACCTCGGGCAAGCTGGCATGAGACGTGAGACTGTTCCAGGTTGAATTTTCCTTTTTAAATTTTTCATGAAATTCTCTCAGCAGGGCCACTGTTCATCTCTGAAAAGATTTTGAACCTAATAACTGTAACTGCTTCAGTTCCATCAGGAAAAAAAAAAATCACAGGGGAAAAAAAACCCACCTCCACTAAAAAACATGCATTTCATCAAAGCTCTCTTCCTGCTTTTACTGCACCATAATAACACTGAATAGGTTTAGAGGCCATCAATTGTAAAATTTTCATTTTTCACCAAAGCAACATTATATTAAATGCTTAATTATTCATTACTAATGCTTGTCATGGTGAAAGATTGGTCCCAGCAATTTTTAAAGCAGTAGGCCTGGCTTTTCTTCCTTGAAGGTTAATGGCTGAGCCCTCGGTTTCATTAGCTTCCCTAAACATAGCACACCTCATATGTCATAGCTTAGCTTTTTGCTTGCTCTCTTGTATCTCCCTGAGTGACTAGTCACAATGCTAAATATTTGGTAGTGTCTGTTGCCTGGCTTTGTTTTGGTGTTAGCTTGGGATGAATGGTTCACTCTAGCAGTAAAGATGGGTGGCAGTGAGAGTGAGGTTTGGGGGCTGTATAAGATATAATCATTCTTGGCTTGACTGAATCATTCCTGCTGAGGCGTTTTTAAAATGGTGGCACTTAGCTTTAAATGGAACAAGACGCACTGAGATTATGAGCAAATTATGCAATTTGCAGAAAAGCTATTTACTCATTTGAAATTACATGCATGAAATATTGATGGTGCATTAGTTAAATGATGGCGATAAAAGTGGACTGCATTCAGTCTTGCTAGGTACAAGGCCACAGGATTACTGCCTTAAGCTTTTTCTCTGTAAACCTCTGAATGTTTAAGGTTTGTATTTTGCAGGCCAGTTTCAACATAACCTGTAAATATAGGGTGAAGGCTGTTTGGAGTTGTTGAGAACCTTAAAGACATAAAAAATCCCATGTAACAGAGAGGTCATTCATTTCACTGACACAGAGAAGGGATGTGCTTTTACTATGGCCAGAAGAGATTGCTGCACATGTTGTTTTCATACTGCTGTCCTTACGAACACTTAAGAGTCTTGAATACAGAATTGCACCCACTGTACTTCATACACTTTTTGAGCTCTTCTCAACCTCTCTTAAAAGATCAAGATAAGCCTGAGTAACTACACTGAGTAGAACACTTTAAGTTCAAAGAACTAAAAATCCAGGAGCAGCATAGCAGATCTGATGATATTTCCATTAACTTTTCCATCACTGCTAGAGACATTTCCTTGATAACTAATAAGCTAGAGAGTAGCTTGATTCCTGAACCTGCCGGAGCTTTCTGTTTAGCATTTGTTTTCCACCTTGTGCCCGCTCCACTGGAGCTGAATGGGTAGCATCTTGTACATGACGCTAATTGCTGAACTTGATTCCTATAAATAAAGCCAGTTCTGTATAAATAATGAATTTTGAACCTAGCTGTACATGTGCTAGTGTTCTATAAATATAAGCGTGGTAATTTTCAGCAAAGCTATTCTGTGCACTTTAAAGGAGATAAATAATTAATATGGATTCCATTTAGTTATTAAAGAGGCACTGTCAAGATAAAAATCATTGGCGTTTTTAACAAAATTCCCTGATTGCTAGTAGTCAGATTGATAAATGAAACCAAAATTATTTGAAATATCTACTTCGGGCCTCTTTGCAATCTCTATTAATACCTAGCCTTGATAGACCATGATGGAAAAAGAATATCCGTCCAGAGAGCAGATGGAGACCCAGAATTGTCTCTTCTGTTGCTGTCTCTGTGGTTTTCAGTCAACCTGGCAAGGAAAGTAAGAGTTTGTCTTCCTAGTTTCCAAGTTTCACTTGTGGTTATGGTCAGGATCTTGCTTCCCACATTCTCCTTATCCTAAAAGAATATGCTAAAAGTTTAAGTGTCTTAAAGGAAAGGAAATACACCCTTAATTAAGGACATAAATACATTATAATAATGAAATTAGGGATCAGAATACTATGGCATCCCCTTTCCAGGAGTGTCTTTTTCTGTAGCTTACCAAAACTGGTGAACAGTTCCACAGTCCTCACATTTTGTAGCTAACAGGCAGTTTCACAGAGGTGCAGAGGAAATATACTTAACAGAAATTCTGATTTTTTTTTTCTCAATGGCACTGGGAGCACAGAAGCCATTCAAAAAGACTTCTCAGATTTTCCACTGAGTACCAAGCTCCAGTGCTGAAATCAAGCTCATAGTGGCTTTCAGGCAGACTTATGAGCTATATAGTAGGCTGTACTCAGAAACAGTCATCTTCACCAGGAATGTGCAGCTTCTGAAACTGGGAGATTTGGATTATGAGTTCAATAACAGTTCTTAACTCTGTGCTGGGACCTTGTTTGTTCAGGAAAATGGCCAACCCTAATCTCTCCCTCCTAACTATGTCAAATATGTACGGTTCAGTTTCTCTGGGCCTGGACGTTCCCGGCTCAAAGTGTTGCAGCTTCTTAGAAAAAGGTGGAAGACAGAATGGAAGATGCCTGTTGGATGCTCCCAGCTGGATCCTGCTGCTTTGTGGCATCCAACATGATACCACTTATGGGCTGCTCTTTCCTTCAGACACTTCTCCCTTAACTCTTTGGAAAAACCTTTTATCACAGAATCACAGAATCATAGGGGTTGGAAGGGACCTCGAGAGATCATCGGGTCCAACCCCCCTGCCAAAGCAGCTCCCTAGCTCATATTGCACAGATAGGCGTCCAGATGGGTCTTGAATATCTCCAGAGATGGAGACTGGGTTTTATATGAAGATGACCAGGTAATGTCTGGGCTTGTAACATGTAACTTGTCCCAGTTGAGACACAGTTCGGCTCTGTTATTGTATTTCTAAAAATTGCCCTATCTTCTTACTAGTATTTGATTCTACATTAGCAGAGGTTTGATGCAGATGACGTAATGAAGGCCTTTCCAGTAATAGCATTTATGGTTATAAGGTGTAAGTAATTTTACTGTATTGCATTTTTAACTTAATACAAAATATCCAATTCTTTCATTTAGCCTGGGAAAGCAACAGTGTTAGAACACACTCTTCTCAGAAGTTCACAGAAAAAAACAGAAACCACGTTAAAGAAGCCACATAATAAATCCACAACTTCTAAAAATATTTAAAAGATAAATTAGGAAAAGGAAAGGGGAGAAACAATTGTGACTCTGTATCACAGAGGGTGCTATTTTTTAACTATTATTAATGACCAAACAATTATTTATCATTGTGATCTTAATTCCTTTCTACTGATAAAGAGTGGAAGGGGCAGAAGAGAAGAAATTATGATTAACAGTATCCTTCTGCTGCAGCAGAACTGAGAACATGTCGGCCCAGACATTGTTGCTGAAGACTGCCCACCACTGTTTTCTTTTGCTTATCCTTCTTTGGGGACATAAATACTCATATGTTTATTTTTCAAATTATGACAGCTAAGCAGAATCAAAATGCAGTGGCAACCTTAGGCTCTTGCCCATATGTAGGCCAAAACCCACAGTATATGAACATATTTTCTTTCAAGCACTTGGAAATAAGGAATTTGAGCAGTATGCTTAGGCTTTTTTTTTTTGACATTTTAAATTAAGCATAAACAATGTCATTTCAGTATGGTGTGTTTTCTCCATCCATGAAGGTTACATCACATCATAAGAATCTATAGTCTTACAGCAGCATTGCTTACTGGCTTTGTTAGGTTATCTCAAACATACATGAAGTACCAGTGGATACCAAGGTTAGTCTACCCCTCTGAGAACCCTGCGAAGGGTTTAGGAGCTATCTGGGAACAACTTCAGGCTTGTAAGAACTAGGAGGTAGGGACTAAATATTAGGACCAATACACAGATTATATTCAGAAATGCTTCTGATGCTGCTAACAATAGATGTTAGCTATGGTACAGGCTGCTGGGTTGTACCCGCCCTACGCGCTGGGGAAATTTGAGTGCAGGATGAAAGAGAGGGTTCCAGTCCCAGAAGAGTATTAGTATATTAGTAGAACTGCTCAGCTCAGCTGGAGTAAAGTCATGGTGCAACTGCACAGCTCTCAGTCTGCACTGTGGCTGTGTTACGCTGCATTATGTAGTGTATATGTGCCCTAAAGGAAATAAGAGAGGGTCTTTTCCCTCTGGCATAATTTTGCTTCATTCTGGAGAGGTAAGCTAGAGTGAAATAGTACATTATGGCTGTGAAGGTTAGGAACTCAGAATATTAAGTGAATGAATTTCACCTGCTACATTGTCATCCATGCCTGATAAAAATCTGGTAGCATGCACGAAGAAATACAGGTGTGAATAGCTGGAGCTATTCCAGACATAATATTTTAACAAATTCCTTCTCCAGCAGCTGTTTACCTCATAGGTGATCTAAATTTTCTTTCTTTTTTCTTTTCTTTTTTTCTTTTTCCCCTGAATTGTCCTAATCTGTCCTTTTAGATAAAATTGAATATAATATTCAATAGTAATATCCAACCTTGCTAAATATCATGTCCTGAATGTGTAATTATTTTGTATGTAGAACATAATTAGCCATTTGTTTCCTAAACAGTTTTCATTAGAGGTTCCAAATGAATAAGTAAATGGCATTAGCACCATCCCAACACAATTATTCTCTCACAGAAACATTGTAAACTAGTTTCATGTTGGCACTGAAAAAACAAACTCATTCTATTGTGCTGAATTTATGTTCTTCCTTAAGGGTGCATCTGCAGTTAGCACACTGCATTGAGTGCTTTGGAGAATGAGGGAGTCACATAAATTCTTTTCCTGATGAACATGTCCACCTCCATCTGTCTGTGCACTTGCACCCTGAATGTAGTACAAGAAGAATTAGAGCATTGCAAATAATTCAGTGTTTTCATAGAATATTGCAAGTTTGTTTTTAATCATGAAATTAGTAAGTGGGAAGTGTCCCTCAGTCTGGTTAAGGTCAGTTTTTCGTTGACAAAGACAGAATCACAGAATCACAGAATAACAAGGTTGGAAAAGACCTTTAATATCATCAAGTCCAACCATTCGCATACTAAACTAAACCATATCCCTAAGTACCCTTTTTTGAACACATCCAGGGAAGGTGACTCAACCACATCCCTGGGCAGCCTGTTCCAGGCCCTCACAACTCTTTCAGTGAAAAATTTTTTCCTAACATCCAATCTAAACCTGCCCTGGCACAGCTTCATGCCATTCCCCCTTGTCCTATCACCTGTCACCTGGCTGAAGAGACCATCACCTATCTCTCTATAACCTCCCTTCAGATAGTTGTAGGTGGTGATAAGGTCTCCCCTCAGCCTCCTCTTCTCTAAGCTAAACAGCCCCAGCTCCCTCAGCCGCTCCTCAGAGGATTTGCCCTCCAGCCCCTTCACCAGCCTGGTTGCCCTTCTCTGGACTCGCTCCAGGACCTGAATGTCCTTCTTGTGGTGAGGAGCCCAGAACTGGACACAGTACTCGAGGTGTGGCCTCACCAATGCCGAGTACAGGGGCACAATTACTTTCCTAGGCCTACTGGCCACACTGTTTTTGATACAAGCCAAGATGCCATTGGCCTTCTTGGCCGCCCAGGCACACTGCTGACTCATATTCAGCCTGCAATCAACCAACACCCCCAGGTCCTTCTCTGCCTGACAGCTCTCCAGCCAGTCTCCCCCAAGCCTGTAGCGCTGCATGGGGTTATTATGTCCCATGTGCAGCACTCTGCACTTGGCCTTGTTAAACTTCATCCCATTGGACTCAGCCCATCGGTCCAGTCTGTTCAGATCCCTCTGAAGAGCCTCCCTCCTCTCAGGCAGATCAACACTTCCTCCTAGTTTAGTGTCATCTGCAAACTTAGTGAGGGAGCATTCAATCCCTTCATCGAGATCATTGATAAAGATGTTGAACAAGACTGGACCCAGGACTGAGCCCTGGGGGATGCCACTCGTGACCGGCCTCCAGCTGGATTTTGTTCCATTTACCACCACCCTTTGGGCTCAGCCATCCAGCCAGTTTTTAACCCAGCTGAGGGTCCACCTGTCCAGGCCAGTGGCAGCCAGTTTCTCAGTCAGAATGCTGTGAGAAACTGTCAAAGGCTTTACCAAAGTCCAGGTAGACCATCCTTCCCAGTGCAACCCTGTTCTTGAAAACTTACTTTAAGACCTGCTTCATTACTTTCCAAGAGGAAGGCATAGGGAATTTTCAATGGCTTTTCAGCAAGCTTCTGGAGGAATTTCTGAAAGAATGTTTTTTCATTGGAAATTCTGATTTGTCAAAATGGAATGTTTTACTCTGCCCTGGTCAGGCCCCACCTGGAGTATTGTGTCCAGTTCTGGGCTCCCTGGTATAAAAAGGACAGGGATCTCCTTGAGAGAGTCCAGAGGAGGGCTACGAAGATGATTAAGGGCCTGGAACATCTCCCGTATGAGGAAAGGCTGAGTGAGCTGGGGCTGTTCAGCCTGGAGAAAAGAAGACTGAGGGGGGACCTAATTAATGTTTCTAAATATCTTAAGTATGGGATGCAGGGGGAATTGGCCAACCCCTTTTCAGTCATCTGTGGAGATAGGACAAGGGGCAATGGCTGTAAACTGGAGCACAGGAAGTTCCGCACCAACATGTGTAAGAACTTTTACACAGTGAGGGTGACAGAGCACTGGAATAGGCTGCCCAGGGAGGTGGTGGAGTCTCCTTCTCTGGAGATATTCAAGACTTGTCTGGACGCCTATCTGTGCAATATGTGCTAGGGAGCCTGCTTTGGCAGGGGGGTTGGACCCGATGATCTCTTGAGTTCCTTTCCAACCCCTACGATTCTGTGATTCTGTTTTCTCAGAAGGGTGCTCTTTTTCAGAACATTGTTTGGGAAATGGCTTTGAGGCCATGATTGAAATTTCACATCAAAGTAAAATAGATTCAATCCATTTGACAGCCAAATTGTGAAATAATGTACCTGAAAGAACAGCTACTTGCAGGATACTGATTGTGGATGATTTTTCAGTTTATGTGAAGAATGGAAACATATGCAAATATGCTCGAAAACTCACATGTATCATCCCAATGACATTTGGAAAGAGGTGAAGAGAATACAAAAATGTTTAGGAAAAAAATATAAATCCTGGAAAATTTTCTATTTTTTTTAATGTTCTCTAAGAAAGAAATGAAAGATAAGCAAAGTAAAACATTCTCTTCTGAGATTGTTGACTATGGGATTTTTGAGCTGTAATATGAAAAGTTTCTATTGGAAAAGACTTTTACCAGAGTGATCACAGGCTTATTTAAAGCTCATTCAAGACAATGGAGACTAAGTGGCTACTGATTTCTGAGGTTTGTGGATTTGAAGCCTTAGGGATAGAGAGATATTTGAAGAGAGGTTACAAAATTATGTTATAGTACACAAGACACGTGGTGTTGGAGAGCTTTTGTGGGAAATTTCCTCAGAAGGTTGCTGTTGATGTTGTACAGATGCTTATGAAAAAACTGAGATTAAATACCTAAAAATGGATATTGGCTGCCTTCTTTTTCAAAGGCTGTTGCATCACTGCAGTGGGAAGGTCGGGCTCTCCTCTCAACAAATTTGCAACAATATCTTTCTTATTCCAGCTGTTTTCCAGAAAGCCTACTGATGTAGTTGATGATCAATGATGTAACTTTTCATACCAAAATGTAATGAGTTCAGAGCATTAGAGGCTTTCTAATGCTAAATAGTTTGCTGATGTAGATTGGAAGGGCAGCACTAAAACTAAAGGATGTAGACTAATCTATACCACATGAGTGACTAGCCAATATATTCTTATTTCATTCTGCTTTTAAATATTGAAAATCTTGGGGAAAAAACCCTGCTGTATTCAGTACTTCCGGTGTTTCAAAGTGCTATGTTTTATTCTTCCTTACAGGATGCATGGCAAAAGTATGAAATGTGACACGGAACAGTGTCAAACATCATGAGAATGAAACGATCATGTATTTGTCAGTCTGCCTGTATTGATCCATCCTTAGCCTATCTGATACAATCTTCTTTGGTACAGGCAAACCAAGATGATACAGAAGAGTTAAAAAAGGCTGTAAGTGGAAGTAGCATTTCCTGTATCCCACCCTCCCTGCCCCCCACCTTCCCCCCCAGATGTGCAGCATAAATTGAAGGATTTCAGAATAATTAAAGCAGGCTAAATCACCACCTGGTGTAAGTTGCCATATCAGCCAATGTAAATTGATTTAACTTTGTGACATTTATTTCCCTCAGGACTTAATCTGGTATGTATAAAAAAGTAGGATACATAAGATGTGTGTGTACATGAAAACTGTGTTGTAAGCCAAGGGAACATAAAAAGCTCTGATCTGTGTTTTGTACAAACAATAAGGAACAAAAGCCAACCCCGTAAGGAATGTAATAATTTTTGAAAGAATCC
The DNA here is from genome assembly GCA_020800305.1 of Porphyrio hochstetteri. Taxonomy (NCBI): domain Eukaryota; kingdom Metazoa; phylum Chordata; class Aves; order Gruiformes; family Rallidae; genus Porphyrio; species Porphyrio hochstetteri. The sequence continues at coordinate 106,924,468 of CM036907.1, forward strand.
TTCATAAATTTAAAAAAAATCATATTTTCTTAGAATTATTTTCCAAATCACAAAGAATCATTCTTAGGGTTTTATTCCTTTCGAAACTAGCAAATTTTAATGCCAAATTAAATGTATTTGTTTATAATACATATAATAATATAAGAAAATATTTGTATAATCTAAATGAATAACATCTAAATAATCTGCCACAAAAGCATTTTTGTGTTTGTAACATTTGTAACTAAACATGGAGGATTTAAAGTGCCCTATTGTTCTCAGGCTACCTGTTCTGAGCACTATCACTGTTCAAGGAATTCTCCTTGACTCAGGTGGGAGAGCCGTAGAATCATACAGCAGTTTGGGTTGGAAAAGAACTTTAAGATCACTGTGTTCAACTGTTACTCTAGCACTGACAAGGCCATCACTAAAGCATGTCCCTAAGCACCATATATACTTGAGTTTTCAGTACCTCCAGGGATGGTGATTCAATCACCTTCCTGGGCAGCCTGTTCCAATGCTAGGCAATCTTTTTGGTAAATAAATGTTTCCTAATATCTGATCTAAACCTTCTCTGGTACAACTTGAGGCCATTTCCTCTTCTCCTATCACTTGTTACTTGGGAGAAGAGACCAGCACCCACCTGGCTACAACCTCCTTTCAGGTAGTTGTAGAGAGCAATAAGGCCTGCCCTCAGCCTGCTTTTCTCCAGACATTGACATGCTGCCATGTGCTCTGTAGATTTCAATAGCAAAACAAGACACTTTTCCATCTTTTAAGAAAGTTCAAAACAACTGTGTCTGTAGTTGTGACTGTACCTTGTCTTGTTCAGTTCTACAATCTTGCTGATGAGTTTTCCACTCTGGGCAGGAGATTTGGCTGAGCGCCCATTTAATTATTTCTTCTTTCCTTTTGAGGTGTCCCGGATGGCGTTTTTTTTACTCCTGGTGCAAACCCCAGGTATGCCCTGTGCTTCAGGGTAAAATCTTTTCTGCCATGGGCAGTTTTCAGCAATCCCAAAAGCCTGTATTTACCCTCTTTGTCCCTGCAGTACAATCACACAGCACAGTCAGGAACCTAGAAGTGGTTTTTTTGCTAACCACAAGAGAATACAGTGCTTGTGGTGATTCTGGGCTCAGGATAGCTTTTGATGCCTGCAAGGTCAATGAGGTACTTGGGTGGCCATGAGGTACTTGAGTTTTCATGTGGTACATGAGACATCATTCCCAGAGGCAAAGTAGCCTGCAGTCTGAACATGAGCAAGATTGAAAGGCAGAAAGTAAATAGTTATGCATGTCATCTATTTCTTGTCTATGTTCAGATGATGATCTTTTGTTACACCTATGACAGAATACAGGAAATTTTATTTCCTTCTTTTCAGATGATTCACAATTAAGAACTAAACAGGAGATATTTATGTCAGGATTAGCTGCCAGTTGTCATAGAAGAAGAGCCCACACAACAGTTTGGAATCATAGGCTTGTGGAGTAAAGGAGTTGCACAGAGTTCCTTGCCTGAGGTCATACAAATTTGAATAAATAAAGACATGCCAGGAACAATAAGGCTCCCCACCACAGTCCAGGTATTTATGTTTATATGATTAAAAATCACATTTGAGTCTTACGTGTATCATTGCTCCTCATTGCCATGCTGGTACTTTAGGGAGACTGATCACTCTTTTCAGGTTTGTCTATATCCAGTTGAGGAAAGGCTGAGAGAGCTGGGGCTGTTTAGTCTGGAGAGGACTGAGAGAAGATCTGATCAATGCTTATAAATATCTAAAGAGTGGATGTCTAAAGGAAGGGGCCAGACTGTTTTTAGTGGTGCCCAGTGACAAGACAAGGGGCAATGGGCACAAACAGGAACACAGGAAGTTCCATCTCAATATGAAGAAAAACTTCCTCACTCTGAGGGTGACAGACCACTGGGACAGGCTGCCCAGAGAGGCTGTGGAGTCTCCTTCTCTGGAGCTATTCAAAACCTACTTGGATGTGATCTTGTGAAACCTGCCATAGGTGATCCTGCTTTAGCAGGGGGTCAGACTGGATGATCTCCAGAGGCTTCTTCCAGTTTCTACTATTCTGTGATTGTGACCTACTCAACATTTTTTCTATATAGAGATAACACAGCATTTCTATTCAGCTCCAAGAGCCATGAATACCTTAGGAGAATTTAGGCCTGTACTTTTACTATCCTAGCATGTAATTAAAAAAAGGTAATCTGGTAGCTGATTGGATTGAAAAAAATATGTTTCAATGCATAGAGCTAATGATTATGAAAGGTGATAGGTTTTGCATGGTAAACAGCTGCCCTGGATAGGAATATGTAAACTACACTTAGTGCAAAAAGACTTTAGCTCCTATTTTTACAGCTTTAAAAAAATTATTTTCTACAAAAAATTATTTGTAATTTTATTTTATATGTGTTTAGTTAACTTTTCTACCGACATATTTTGCCTTGGGATAGCCTTGGAAATGAACTGATTTTTTTTTTTCTTGATGAAAAATTCTAAAATAAATATTCTGACACTTTTATGGCTTGCCATCTGTACTAAATACATCTCTACGAAAAAACACTTCAGGCCAAATATAAAGGAGTCTTAGGAGGTAGGTTTCTCAGCAATGTAATGCCCGAGAGTTGAGTGGAAGTCATGTTGCTATTAGGCATACAAATTCCTTGTGCTGTGAATCCTCCCTACTCACATGCTTGCTGGGCAGCAGCATGGTTCAGGTAACTGGGAGAGAATTCGGGAGAAAGGAGTCTGTCTGAAACTGAGGTTACAGATGCTGAGCATCTCTGCCAAATGGGATTCAGAATCTGTAACTTAATCACTGCACATGGTTGTGCATAACAACTGACAATACTGGAAACTATTGTTATGACAAAACCAAACATATAAGGTTATACATTCTCAAATCAGGAAATGCAAAGTTCATATTAGAAGAAAGAATTGATTTCAGGGTATGATAAAAATGTAGTGTGATAAAAAACTGATAGCTATTAAAACTGAAAAGAGAATTGCTGAAAGCTTTAACACTGGGTGAGACTCTCAATGGCAAGTGATTTTACAGTTAAGATTGTAAGTTTTCCTATGAGATGATCTTTCAAACCTGGTTACTGCATTCACACCATCTGAACACAAAACTATGTATTATAGAGCTGATGGTGCTTGGAGACAAGAAGATAAATCCTGAGACACCCAGGAGAGAGAAACTAAGATGAAGGCTGGGAACAAGAAAAACAGTAAGAAGAGCTGGAGAAGTGACATCTATATGCAGGAATAAAAGGAGAGAAAAGTGTGAACATGGAAGAACAAAACTAGCACAACAATGACCATGGTGAAAGCAAATGTCATTTCCTACTAGTAAAGTGGAACATATTTTTTTTCCCATTTGATTTGTTTTCTGAAGGGGGATCTAGCTGTATACTTGATAAATAAAGTACTAATTCTTATCAGTAGAGAAAAAAAAAGGAACATAAACTACATAATAGCCCCTAGACACTCTGAACAAAACAGAGGATACACTGTGCTTGATATGGCACAGACAATGAGAAGTAGCCCGGAGCTTACTGCTGTCCTGTATGCACACTCAATGTATATTCACCAGGGACTACCAATTACACAGATCCATAGAGGGGATGATATCTGTAGATGATGTGATTCCCATTGGAGTGATTGAGTTGTGTGTGCAGTATCAACATCAAGTCTACAAATGCAAAATTTTACATCAAAGTTGCATCTTGACAGAATTAAAGATAAATACAGTGAAATGATAAGGCAATAAACCCAGGAAAGATTAAACTCTGTATCTTGCAAGCTGATTTATATACAATGTGTTAAATAACTGACATAAGAACAAAACGGCTAGCATGCATTTTTCATGCACTAAAGCTATCTGCTTAACAGCCTCTCAGTATACCCAGGACTTCTAGCCAAGCAGAAATGAAATGCTTTATTCATTTCATTATTGATACTTGGGAGAGGAGTGAGGAATTTTAAACAAATTTCTGAATATTTTTCTCACTGATATCTGGGAAACTGCCTCTTTCTGAGGCATTGAATTTCATTGCATCTGTCAAGGTCACTTCTGTTTGAGCTGGCTTTCCCAGTTCCTCTGTTTATTGAACATTAAGTTAAGAAACCAAAAGAAAAATGGAGAATGTGTAAGTTTTTTGAAATAAAATTTCTGATAATTTTTTGATAGTAAAATTACTTTGAATATCAGTTTGTTGGGTTTTTTTTTCCAGACCAATATACTGTGGCCTGGATGCTTTATTTATAGACTGTTGACTATCCTATTTCTCTGAGGGCTGTTGGCACACAACATTAATCGATATGAGAATTTATAAAAATGAAGGAAAAGGAAGTTATAACTGTCTCATATATTTCCAGTTGCATTCTGTTCCTTGTAACCATCATAATGCTTGGTAAATTTTTCTTAGCGCAGTTTCTGGAGGAAGAATCATAAACTCTTCTGTATTTCCTTTCCCTTCTCCTCCTTTCTTTTCCTTTCTGGAACTTTTCATTTCACAGCAGTATAGCACTCCTTGCAGTCGAAGAACAAGGAGTAGATTTCATGAGTCAACTTCTGTAAGGCTTCAGGATACTAACTGACATGGCTGCTATATGAATTTTAAAACCCAATAAACCAATGAAAATATTTTAACATATATTCCTAGGTTTGGTTTAACCTCAATTCATTTAAATTTATTTCTGCATTTTTTACATCATTGGAATAGAAGTGAGCAGATAGATACTTGCTGAAGGCTCTTCACAGCAGAAGAGCACATACTTACCAATGTCCTCTGGTGGAAGACATACTCCACTCCCTAAACACACATTCAACAAATTTACATGCTACAAGACTATTTTATCTTTAATTGATTTGACAGAACAAAGGTCACCTCCTGCTTCAGAGATGAACCATCCCTGCCTCACAGTTCCCATAACTGGTCAGGTTCTAAATCTGCATCTCCTGAGCCCAGTTCTCTCTTACCTGTGTCACCAGCATTGTTGGTCAAGAGCTGTCAATTGGCTAACAAGAGATGAAGATTGTAATTAGAGGCCTTCAGCTGAAGCAAGAAATAATCTTTTAACAGTATCACAGAATCACAGGATTAGGCAAGTGCTATAATACAGACTTAGAAGAAAACTATGAAGTCTTCACTGCAGGAGGACTTCAAGAAAAAGCTACACAAAAGTCTCCCAGATATGACATAGGTATAGTTGATTTGATCTTGGGACAGGTCATTAAATGACTTGTTAAGGTCTGTTTTTAGGAGTTATTTCTTTTACTTTATTTTCTGTATGTTTTGCCTTTTTTTCCTGCCTGTTGTTCCTGGTTAGAGTATTCATATGAAACCAAACATATATTGCATTCATCAATCAGCATTGACTATGGCAGCCTTTAAATATATTACGTAAACTGGAATCTGTAATTGCAGAAAAACTTCCTGTAATCACCAAGCCAGTGTAGCTGTCTGTCTAAACTAGAAAAATGCTGACATTCATTACAGCTGTGCAACTCCAACTAAGGGCAGTAAGGGAAATACGGCCATAACTGATGGCTGAGGTTTGCTCTATTTGTCTTTGAAATCTAGTTTCTATTGGTGGATGGCACAGAGGGAAAAAATTTAGTACTAGTATAATGCCATATCCCATATGACAAAAGTGATTTATTGAAAGCTAAATACTCAACTTGGTTGCTTCTGAAAACACATTGTTTTAATCTGCTAAATTTCAGACCCTTAAAACTGGAATATTGTTCCAATGAGTCAGGTAAATTGAAGGCTATTTATGTCAACATTTCAGAGAAACAAATTGTGTATATCTGTAGCCTGGATAGAATGCCCACAACCTTGCACAGAAAAATACTGGTTTTCACATCAGTCTACTAGAACTGGGGTTCTTAAACCTTTCCCAGATGCTTTTTTTATTTGTAACACAATTGCTTCTTTTGCTATATACACATTCACAGATTTTGATTAGATATCCCTCTTCCTCCCTGCCCTGAAATATTTAGCACCTGGAAATCATGGTAAATTTGGATAATGCCAGTTCCTAGGTTTAGAGAGGGTTACTTCAGAATCTGGAGCAAGCACAAGAAAGATGAAAAACACTGGTGAAAGTGAAATGTGGCTATAAAAGTTCAAGTTAAACTGTATATGCAAATCCACAATCTTGTAGTCTGTTGTCTAAAGTCACTTTGAATTTCTCACAGGCATTGATCATATATTTGATACCATTGGCATGAAAGCTACTGCTGCTGCTGTCAATTTATAACCCACGATATGAAAGTAGTCTGTATAAGCTGATCTTTTTAGCTCTATATTAAAATATTAATCTCTGATCAACTGAAGGTTCACATAGCATAAAATCTACTTTAAATAATGCTGATTATATAGGGGTTTGTAATAGCTATAGTGTTGAAATGCTAACATAAATAGCTTTCAATTTACCTGACTCTCCTTGTCAGCCTGTGAAGGTGAATGCTCTTGCACCCAAACTAGTTCTGATCAAAACCAGACTGAGGTCAACCATAGGACAGGAGATTGAATGGGTTATCACTAATGTCGATTGAGAGTGATTTGGTTCAGCTGCTGCTGAATTTCAAAGGAGCAGTTGGTGATTCTGCAACATCAAAGAGCAGAAAGAAGTTTCAAGTGAACCTATAGCTCTTATAACCTTGTTAATGTGAACACACTCCATGTTTTATAAACAAAAGTCATGTATAGCTTAAAACATCATATATTGATGGTATTTTTTGTTAAATACTCCTTTTAGTATGACATTGTATCATGCCACTAGTGTTTTCCTAAGAAACAGTTGAATATCAACAAAGATGTTAATATTTGACCTCTGATACAGCTGGTGACGTTATTATTATTTAAGTACTATATAATGTGGAAACCCATAGTTACCATTTCACTGTGCAATAGAAGGATGAATATTGCATTCTGAAGTGATAACTTTTCCATATAGTGCAAAGAAATGAGACATATAGTTAGGCATAGGGACCATATACTATAAATAATGAGCTTATTACAACATGAAATACTGAGAAATATGTTATTTTCACTTTAACTGCTTATCTCACTGTATAGATATGGTAGTCAGTGATTTATAAGTTTGAAGTATTTGTACTCAGAAGAAGATGTAGTATTGTCTATTTTGTAGTACAGGAAAGCATATGTTGGAAAAACAAGTTATCTGGAAATTTGGGGGGTTGGACTCGATGATCTCTTGAGGTCCCTTCCAACCCCTACAATTCTGAGAGAAAACATGGGGTTTTTATTGATATTGGTGACATTTTAGTTGGTCAGAATATAATTTTTCAAGTGCTTACACAAGAAAGCTGAATCTAGCACCAGAAGTTTCAGTTACATTTTTACTATACATTATGTTCAATGATAGGACAAGGGGCAATGGGTGAAAGCTGGAGCAAGCATGTGAACACTAGGAAAAAATTTTTTGCTGTGAGGGTGACTAGCACTGGGTCAGACTGCCCAGAGAAGTTGTGGAGTCTCCTTCTCTGGAGACATTCAAAACCCCTCTGGACTCATTCCTGTGTGACCTAATGTAGGTGATCCTGCTCTGGCAGGGAGGTTGGACTAGATGAACTTTTGAGATCCCATCCAACACCTAACATTCTGTGATTCTGTGATTATTATTCAGTTATTATCTTTCTTTTTGCTTTAATTTATGTTCAGGACAAGATAGAGAGAAATGGGTGTTATTAATAAACACTCTGTGCCTTTGAAATTATAGGCAGCGCTTTTCATCTCTTCCTTTTACTTCTGTTTTTTTTTCTCCCAATCACCAACCACTCAACTACTACAATTTAATGTCTCTACATCTTTCAAAAACAAGGGAATTGGGTTCCTCTTCAGTCTCTCTTGAAGCTACTGAACATGTAGAAATATGATTTAAAGCTTTACCTGTTTCCTAGTAAATGTCTGATAATGTTTACTGATGCATATTATGTGGTTCTTCAGCCATGTCTACTTTGGATACATCTAATACTTTTATAGTAAATTCTTTTCTACATATACTTCTGCTCTAATAACCTGAGGGATATTGATCCCCAATTTGGTTCATCACCGACCTCTTCTTCTGTAAAGACATGGACAAAGTGGCTGCATAACAATACCATGCAATTCAGCATTGATACAAACTCTACATTGCCTCTTACTGGCACAAAGGTTTTGTGGCTGTCCTTTGCATAGATAGGTCTACGTAAATGAGTTAAAATGAAGACTCAGTAGACCGGAATTAGTTGCCCCTCAAACCTCATTTTTGTATCTGTTTATCTTACACTATTTGGTTGTCCTGAAAACTGCCAGTCCTGAAGGCTGCAGGGAATGCAAGGCAAATTTACAAAGACTGCTGGCAGTGTCTGAATCCTGAGCAGATCCTGAGCAGCTATCTTGGTCTGGCCTTTCACTTTTGTTTAATGTTTCCCTACAACTCAGGAAAATCTTTGCTGTTTATTTCTTCAAGCTTTTCATGGAATATATAGTAATTTATTGTTGTATTATTAGGTAGATAACTAAAACCAGTTAGTCTTCCAAACATGAGTGGTAAATATTTGAGAAACTATTGCTTTTTGAAACCGGATGAGATTTTTCATTATGGAAGTTGACTGAAGAAAAAAAAAAGACAAAAAATATTTGTTGTTGTCAGGAATGTATTCATTCAATGGGAAAGACACTGATGTGAGGTATCAGACAATGGGCTTTCATTGATGAGTGCCTTCTGCAAGCTATGCTAACTTATTGGGGTGTTACATTGCTACTAGTCAGTACATTTCCACTGACAGAGTTGTTTTTTTTTTTTCAACCTGCATTTTCAAAGCTACAAGGAGAATATGGATTTTAGTTTTCTGGCATTAGCTGGGTCAGCTCTGCTCATTTCTTTAATTTAACAATATGGTGATCTGTTCCACCTCATTTGTTTAACTGTTTAACTATGGACAAAATCGTCATCTGGCATAAATCACAGAAGCTCTGTGGGTTACAGCAGCAAGACTCTGATAAAAGACTTCGGGGTCTTCCCTGCTGCTTTTGTCTATGAGACAAACTTTGGAGATTTCAACATTGTTTAAATGAATTGTTATAAATATCTTAACATACTTGTTCAATCTTTTGCTCCTTGCTATCTGAATTTAAGGGGCTAACTTTGTTCCAGAGATGTTTCCTGACAATGTAGGATAGATTGCATGTCTGCACTCTGATGAAATCCCCAGGAGAAGAACAACAGTTATGAAATCCAGAAGATCCTATTGAACTGGAAACCTCTTGGCATGTTAAAGTGGAATAAAACAAGTTTCTTCCAACTGTTGTGTTTGTGTTGGAATCTAGAGATACAAACTTCCTACAGACAGCACAAACAAAACTCTATTGTTCTTTGGAAAGGTAAGGGGACAGAAACTGAAGAAGAATTCTCAGATACCTGGGGCTTAAGCCAGAGAGAACAATATCTTTCATTTCAGGAAGGATAGATGTTTCAGAAGTTCAGGAAACACAACCCTGTCTTTTGAGAAGAGGGAAAGAAATGATAAGATTCAGAGCAGATAATGTATGCTGCACTTTATTCACAGCATTTTATACTTTGTTTTATGATATGCTCACAGGAGAGAGGAAGCTGAGACAAGCAAATGTATACGGGACTTCCAATTGAGGCAATAATGCTTGATGTTAGGAACACATGTTAAGATTCCACATGTTGCTGAAGTGTGAACTGCAAACTGTTTAACAAGCTGGAATATTCTGAGATAATGCTCTTGAGCTATTAGTGACTGGTTGAGTGTATAGCGATTGGCCAAAACTAAGGCAGCTGCACTGTTTCCAATAGCTGTGACTTCAAAAGCTTCCAACAAGACTAAAGAAAAAGTGTTTATGCAGATATCTCCATTTTAAGAACATAGTGGCCTATACTGCTGGTACAGTCATAAAAATTAACAAAAAAATAGAAAAGGTGAAATTTGTTTTTAAAATATCCAGAGAACAAAATTTATCACTAAGATGATCTTCCAACGATGTATTTACCTGTCAAATTCATACACCTTACAGCATGGAAATGAACAATTGCTCTTCTGTTGCCAGATAAACACAGGCATTATTTTGTTTTAAAATTAAAAATTTTCATACCAGCAAAGAATGTTTTTTTCTGCTCAGAAGGCAATGGGGACACCAGTGTTACCTATTTTCTTCAGTATGAGTCTTCAGAAGTGGTAAATAAGGTGATACAATATGTTGTCACTTCACACCCTGAATTTTCTAAAACTATTCTGTACGTCCTGTATATTCATACCCACACATCATGAGAGAGACACTAAACTATTCAGCCTCAATCACCAGTGAATTATTTCTTAAGGCAGTTCAGCTTATGCAAATAGACATGATGAACATTGCCTTCCATTATCTGCTTATAGTCCTACTATGACAAAATGCTACTTTGCTGCATGCTGCTTCCCCATTCTGGTGCCTCAAGATCCTCTCCATTTTATACTAGGGTTTTCAAAAAATCTTCCTGATGACTTTCCCTGCTGAATTTCATAGTACTCTTGATATTACAATTTATTTATTCCCCCTCTAGTTTGGAGCAGTCTATTGCATTTTACCTGTTTTCTTAATTGGATCTTTGGGAAGTTGTGGCTGTCCCCTCCCTGGCAGTGTTCAAGGCCAGGTTGGATGGGGCTTTGGGCAACGTGGTGTAGTGGAGGGTGTCCCTCACCATGGCAGAGGAATTGGAGCTAGAACTTTAAGATCCCTTCCAACCCAAACCATTCTATGGTTCTATGACTGTGAATTTATAGGCTTTATAAATTGAATGACCTCTTGTTTTTCATTCGGCAATGTCAAGAGTCAGGCTAAGAATTTAAGCCTACAGTTCATTTTTTCAAAGGCAGTTTGGACACAATGAACCTGTGGATAAAATTCCTCCTAATCACCATTCTAAATTCCTTCTTTTGAAAAATGTCATGTTCAGAGGTTTCTGATTCTGTAAATCACCTTTGTCACAGCTTCAACAAGAAAATCTACTGCAATTACATAAGAAAAATGCTAAGGCAATCTGGAAGATAAAACTGTTAAAATATTCTCTTCAAATCTGAGGGTAGTCATTGAGTGTTACATAAACATCAGTCTAGCTTGCACAGTTCACAGAGATAGGGAAAACTCTGCACCTTAATATGTATAGGCTATGTAATGTTTGATTCCAACAGCTGTACCCAGGAAAAAGCTATACAGAAATGCCTGTGTGTTTTGATCCAATTTCTTATTCATGACTCAATGATATTCTCTTTCACAGTCACAACAAGGTTAATGTGGTTGTGAGGTATGTATGCAATGTGTCTGCTGTAACTCACACAGAGCTAACATCTGTGGACTTTTTTACTTTCGGGCTGATGGCAAGGCCAACAAAGAGGCAAACTAAAGTTCCCAGGTCAACATGTGGACTTTTCCTGATTAATTACTGATAAAATGTTTGAATGGCTAATTTTTTGGAATAAAATTTCTCATGTTAGTGTTGAATTCTCATAATTTTTCTCTTTTAAAAATAAAGTGTTCAGTGTGTAGCTACTTGCTATATCAATGTGGAATCTTCAAGATGCTTCTGGGGAAAAAATGGGTTTGATAGGCTTTTGCTTCTGTGGGGTTACAGATTATATGTTGGTAAAGGGTATGATTGTGGTAAGTCATCATGTATCACAGACACATGAATTTTTTAGGAAAAATGTCTTCAGTACAAGGGTGGTGAGGCACTGGCACAGGTTGCCCAGGGAAGTGGCGGATGCCCCATCACTGGAAGTGTTCAGGGCCAGGTTGGATGGGGCCTTGAGCAGCCTGGTCTAGTGAGAGGTGTCCCTGCCCATGGCAGGGGGGTTGGAACTTGGTGATCCTTCAAACCCTAACCATTCTATGATTCTATGATCACCTTTTTAAATAGTTATTTGATAGTCACTCTGACAACATATTCAATCTAACAAGTAGCTATTCCATTTAGAGGTGTACCATACGTAAGGTTAAGAGATTCATCTATGATAACACTTTTGCTTGCTTTGTGCCCTCCCCTGCCCCAGGACAGCCCTCTCCTACCCTCCCGCAATTTCTGAGAAGACAGCTTTGCTGTAGCTTTCATTCACGGTGTAACACAAGACAGAAACCACACATTCTTCATATCTGTGACATACAACATTTTTTTTCCTTATCAAAGGTTCAAATTTGTACATGGTTTTATCTGTAAAAGTCCAGAATAATCTAAAAGATTTTGACTATGATTATAAAGGGCAATTAAGAAACTGCCCAGTTTAATTAAAATGTTTATTTTAGATTACAGCTCTTCCAGCTTCCTGTAACATATGTACTGCAGAATGTAGTGTACATTCTTCGCTCTCAATGTTTCACGAGGTAAAATGTTAAGCTACAAGGAAACTCATTGTTTGTACAAAACTTATAGCAAATATTCCCTGAAGAGACTAATTGAAATGGGAATTTTAAGTTAGGTATTCTTTTGCATTTGGTCATGATTCAATGGTTAGAAAAAATGTGATCTTATTTAAGGTTACTAAACAAGTTGCAAAAATGCTGATGAGATAATTAAGAACACTAAAAGAAAATTTGAAAAATTGTGCTAGGGTAAAAATCATACGTAATAAGTAAATTGATAAAGGTCACTTTTGGTTCCTGGGTGAGTCATTAACAGAAAAAGTGCCAAATCCAAGAAGTAATTTATTGGCAACAAATAGGTTCATTAGCTCTAATGACAATTGTACATAATGTATTGAAAAAGTAGTATTTAATCAGAGTTATCTGGGAAAATGTAATCTGTGCCATAAATGGCCTAATTCTGTCTGAGAAGAAACTGTGGAGAGTGGGGAAACTCATAAGAAAAGGACAGATTTCTGCAGTTTATCAGTTATCTTACCATTTTGTTCATGCTTTCACAGGACTTGTTTTTCATTTATTTCAACACGAAGGCAGCAGAATGAATCTAGTGATATACAGGGTTGAAAACCACCTCTTGTGTTAACCCCAGTGTGATAGAGGTGATGCTCTTGAATAGAAGGTTACAGAAGAGTACAAGGCTATCCCAAGCACTGATTCAGAATTGTTGATATCATCTATGTCTTTAATATAAGAAATCAGTAACTATGCTTTATGGGGATATAGGTTGATGAATAAACTATGTAGTAAAATAGAACTTGTGACATACTGAATACATGTGCATTTCCATCTTTGTTCACAAGACGTTAAAAGCAATGAAAAAAGAAGAAAGGTGTATATGAAACAAATCAATGAACTGGTCTCAAATTCCACTTAATATGTTCCTTTGCACTGTCACTATTGATTTTTGCTTAGAATTTTGTTTACGGAGATTACATACAGAAGTACATGAAACTGCTTGTAGTTTTTTCTTCACACAAGTTGATATTAAGGAAACATTTTTCTTCTTCAGATGTCCTTCAAGATAGTACTGTAAAAAAAAAAAACCAACCCAGAATGCATGTTTTTACATGTGTATTATTTTGTGATATAAAGTTTTTGTTTAAAGAAAAGACTACTAGATACATCTCTAGGTCTCTTGTAATGGTTGGATTGTTAATGTAATCAACCTCTTCTGAAATGAATGGTAGACTAATGACTAGAGATGTGTTCAGTAACCCACAAATAATTCCTGTACCCGCTCATTACTTAAAAAGATGGCAGCTTTTTCTGCGGGTGACCCAGCAGTAATTAAAAGACCAAAAATTCATGTAAATAACAATGTAAAAATTAATGCTGTCCTTGAACAGATCCAAGTTCAGTACCAGACCTTTTGAAAAGAGGCAATATGCTTTTACTTCTTGTGCCTAGGTCATTTGTACATAAAGCAAGGAAAATGTCTGTGAAATAGTCTCTTTGGGCCGTGGAACGGATTCTCTTTCACTGCCGGTTGAAAATTATTCTGCACTGTAAAACAGCTAGTTTGAATGTTAGTTAGATTGCAGGCATGTCTGAGCAAATCACTGCAAGTTTTTAGGGTGCAAGACAGTGCTAACATGGAAATGTTAGAACTGGCCAAGCATGGTGCTGAGCTCTTCTGAGGCACAGGATATGGTGGAGATGACTCGGTGCTATGGGACAGTGACTGTCCTGCCTTTGAGTTCCTCCTAGATTATCTTCTGCTGGCTCAAAGGGCAGGCCAGTTGCTCATACTTGGCTGCCATGTATGTCATCACCAGTCCCTGCAGAGGAGAGGTCATGGGGGTCTTTTGGGCTCCTCATAATTAATACACCTGGTAGTTGCTTTGCCAGCCAACCTGAAACCTTCCTAAGCACATATATTTAGGCTAACATCCGTATTCAGGTGAATCCTAAATGGAGGACTGAGACTCCCCTCTCTAGTGCAAGAGACCTCTTTGCCCAAATGTCCCCAGGAGTTTAATCTGGTAACTGTTAGCTGAGCTTGTCTAACAAGTGCTGACAGATCTGAATTAATTCAGAAAGGCAGCCAGAGGAATATGTGGTGCCTATCATTTACATAATTGTTGAGTAATCACAACATTTACTCTGGAAAAGGGAAACTCTGTCTGTCAGCCTACCTCAATCTGAAGAGATTTGAACCCTGTCATCCTGTTTCCTGTTAGAAAGCCCTAGCCACCACTTCTAGGGAGAATGCTACAGTTCTACTGGTTAACAGCAAGGAGACATAGATATGGCTCCCAGCTGGATGCCGTATTAAAATACTTCTGAAATTAATGGTCAGAAGTCAGGTTTCCTGTCCATCATGCTATACAAATATCACCCACTTTTGTCCTCTATCTATTCTTGTGTTTCTTGTATTCTCAGCTGCATATTGACCTCATTTCAATATGGGCCATGAAGAGCATTCTTATCAAGGATAACTTAGGGCCTGGAGTTCAAGGGAGCTTTCCTTGAGTGTGTGGTAATAGGAGTGGAAGGATGAGCTCTAAAGTGTCTGAGGCCAAGGAAGACATATTTGTCACTGTAGGGAAATGCTTTTATCATTAAGCTCTCCTTTAGTGAGTACATGTAATTTGTCACCTCCATACAGAAGTGTGACCACGACTCAGAAAAGTGCTGATCCTCAGAAAATGCTAGGCTTCCCAGCACTGGATTAGGAGAGCTCCAGAGACAGGTAGGTGCTTTGAAACACCACCGAGTCTATGTTTTCCAATGACAACTGTGAGTATCTCTCTGCTTAGAAAGCTGGACCTTTTGGGGGTTTTTTTTGGCATGGTGGCAAAGAGTGACAGATTAGCTGGCTTGGATCTCTGTAATGTGAAATATCCAGTAAGCCCTTATGAACAGGTAGAGTGTTTGCTCCTCCTTGTGCTATGGTTTTAGGATTATTTCTGATAAAAAGTTCACAGTGTGCTTTGGCAACTACTCTGTTTTGTATCAGGTACTAAGAACTGTCCAGGCTTCTGCCAGGGGTTCTAAGTTCACTCGGGTTAGTTGGACATGCGGCTGCTGTCTTGGGACCTGCTGAAGGTAGCATTTCTATGGAAGTAAGCAGGAACCAGACAGCAATGGATGAGTGAGCCAGAGCTGGAGGAATGGGATGATTTGTACCTGGAGCAGCAGAATGGTGGGAAAGGAAAAAAAGAGGTGGGACTTTGTGACTTGCTATCCAACACACTAGTTTAAGTTTAACATGCTGATAGGATGTGCTTAACGGTATGGTAATCCTGACATACTAAAGAGATCTACAGTTTGGGGAATGTAAAGATCCTGTTTAGTGCTAGGAATAATAAAACTTTGGTAGAACTGATCAGAGAAAGATTGTTGCTAATAGTCAGAAAGAAGTACCGGGATGGGGCTGAGCTTCACATAAGGCTAAAATTAATGGTGCCCTGTCATGGGCTCATTTAACAGCCATCCACACGGTTTTTGTTCATTTTCTATGTTAATCCAATTTTGTGATGAAAGCAAAATTGCTTAAATTTGTTGGTTTGGTTTCCTCACAAATCCTTGTCAGAAGCTGTCCTCTGGTCTCTCTTTCCTGTGGCAGCAGGGACTGGTCATGCCTGGCCAGTCCACAGAGGTGCTCCACCAAGAAGAGCAGGCAGCAACCCACATCTGGCTTTAATTTCACCACTTAGATGGTGATGTAGAGGCAGCTGGGCAAGTTTTATACACCATCTCATCACTGCAGAATGGTGGTAAGATGCATCAGTGTCCTCACACTGAAAGAGCCAGTACCCAGCTGCAGGGACAGGTTGACTGTCCCAAAGGGGCCATATGTTTTTCCTGGTCATTAACAGCACAGGTTTCTTTTTTGCATCTTAACTGTGTTGGCATTTTCGGCCACTCTGAATATGTCTGCATTTTAATTTAATAATCTAACACAGACGACAACATTAGTTCTGGCCATCAGCATTTTAGCTGTTAAATTGAACAGAAAAAAGCACACTTTTTTTTTCTCCCCTTTTTTTTCTTAAATCATAAATTTGTCAAAAAAAGCTATATGCTGAATTAAATTTACAGCATGTGCACATCTGGCAGTACTTAACATGTACTTAATGGTAACAGACCCTTTTGTGCTGTTATGTATTTCTTGTGCTAGCAGGTGTCCAGCTCCATATTGGTGGGAGCGTGTGTGTGTATGAGCAGAAGTCAAGGTAAACATGCAACCAACATGACTACAGAAGAAGCAGATTCTCAGCTATAACTGCAGAGGTTTTTTTAAACTTTAACTCATTTTGAATGACCTTTACTGATCATTTATTCTGATGTTTCACTCTGGCACTCAAAAGATAGTAAAATCAGACAGTAAACTACAGAAAGAAATATTGTTGCCCTAATCATCCCAGCTGGTCAGGACCTGACATTTCTGTTTGGAGAGAAATTCTGGTATTCTAAAAATTAATTGTACTATGAATGAAAGGGACACAGGAAGCTTCACTCCCCTCTCAGCTTGGTGATCTCACAGCATGTTCTTTGACTGTGTTACCTTTAATTCGAATTAAAGCAGTTTCTAGCGTATCACTTTGATTCTTTTTGACTTTTACAGCAATAGGTATACAAGATATACAGGGCAAATATAGAGACAGAAGTGAATCACTTATCCTTCAAAAGGTAATGGCTGCCATATTTTATTGCAAAGTCTTTCTTTGAAAATTCTGTGAAGTCAGTGTGTTCTTCCAAAAAATAAAATTCAATTAAAACTTCATGAGCATTACATCATGACATTATACTGCTGAGGCTGTCAGCAAAAAGTATCTGTCTGAATACCTTTTGTTTATCTAGACACTGCTTTTTAAGGAAAAAAATGTCTAAAAAGTAACACATGCCATTAAAAACAAGCATGACAAGTATACAAAGAATGAAGATCATTTTATCTAGCAAGGGAACATCCACAATTAGAATGTGAACAAGTTATTAAACAGGGTCTTTGTACTGGGGTAGTGAAATGGACCGAAATTTGCTGGGAACTTGCTTGGAGCTTATGATTTATGCCCTTGTAGAGAAACAAATAATCCCAAAATTGAGCCTAAAAAATATGAATTGCAGGATTGCTTCCTCCACACTCCAGAATGTAGCGATTACCAGCAAGGACAGGGGATAGGAAGAAGCAGATGAAGCCTCTCCCCATTGCGCTATTCAGAAAAGTGAATTGGCAAAAACAGTGTAGAGATTTGGTTCTGCTGAATTGTGATTGCTAGACATAGCAGTCTTCATTGCCCCATAGAATCATACAGGTTGGAAAAGACCTTTAATATCATCAAGTCCAACCATTAACATAGCACTGCCAAGTCGTCCACTAAACTATGTGTCTCCACATCTACATGACTTTTAAACACCTTCAGGGAAGGTGACTCAATGACTTTTTCAATGTTTGACAACCCTTTTGGTGAAGATGTTTTTCTTAATATCCAATCTAAACCTCCCCTGGTGAAACTTGAGGCCATTTTCTCTCTTCCTATCACTCATTACTTGACGAAGAGACCAACACCCACCTGGCTACAACCTCCTTTCAGGTAGTTGTGGACAATGCAGAATAGTTGGGAAAGTGAATTTTGTACAGAAATGTATGTCAAATACAATTGCCTCTTAAGGCAACACTTTGTCATGCTTATTTTGGATCTAGGTACAACTGGTTAAATGAATGAGCCTAAATTGTTCTTTGAAGTTTCAGACCAAACATTAGGAAAAAAAAAATATCACCAGTAAGGAAATAGGTATCTGTCTCAGACAACTCAGCCAAAGCTGTAGTTAACCTCATCTAGAGTTGGCATTAGTCCCACTTTAGGCAAAAGTTTGGGCTACATGACTTCCAACTATTATTTCTGTGGTTCTGAAATTTCCTTGGGATAGATGTGGTATTATGAATGTGGGAAAAATCATAAATCTCCATCTATCTGTATTAGCCTTCTTCCAGTTCAGGTATTTCTTCTAGCTCCATTTCAATGCCCAGTGAATCACGGGCAGTCTCTAACTATTAGACCTTAAAATGTCAGTGATTTTTATTCATTAATCAAAAAAGCTAGTTTCTGCTTCTGTGAACCTTAAGCTATGAACATTATGGATGATTAGAACTTCTTGGGGCCTAGTTTCAGGAAGCAGGAAAAGAGAAGAAAGAATAATCCTTTGCTGAGCCTGTCTCAGGTGATGTGCTTTCTGGATTCTTCTTTCTGGGAGGATCAAGGACAGAAGACAGGTCTCTGACTAGTTGAAACTGCATCTAGGAAACAGTTGTGGTTTTAATAGCTAGGTCAATGAAGCCATTTTAAACTGCCTCAAGCAAGGTCCTGGTTCTGCAAAGCCCATACTGAAGCAATCCCATGCACCATCCACTCCAGTGCTTTTACTCTAAGCTAGTAATTGATAAATAATTGTTTTTTGATTGTTGAGGAAACCTGACAGTACTTGATCCAAGCATGCTGAGATCAGTATGAGTTTTCCACTCTAACTTCTAATGGGTTTTGGACTTGATATATCGTGTGTGGAGACGCTTGATTTCTCACTGAGTGAAGCAAATTTTTACTCTTTTTACTCTACAGTTTCCAATCCCCTTTTTTCAGTATCTGCTAGTAAAATGTAGACTCAATCAGACTCATGATTTTTCCAACCTGTTTCTATAATGGGTTGGGTTCAAATTCTGATCAGAGTTTGAAGATTTCCCTGGTCATTTTGAAATACTGGTGTGGAATCAACCTACAGTTTCTTCTTCTTGCTGATCATTGGAGTTTAGGTAAATTATGATTCCAGTATATGACTAAACTGCATGACTTGAAATAGGTCTTTCATTTTTTAATCAACATCACCATTCTCTAGATCATTATGATGAAAATGTGGCACATTTTCTTGTCCAACAGGGATTTTTGCTTTTCTTTAGAGCAGGCTACATTTAGTTAGTACAAAATTGTTTGCTTTTCTTATATCCTATTCCAGATACAATTAGCATTCCGCATTAGCTTCATTATTACTCCTATCTATGAGACAAAGTAATGGACTATAAATTTGATGTATGAGTATGTTTCTCTTAAGAAGAAACACACAGACAAAGTATTTCTCCATTAATTTGCATTTAGTGGTATCTTAAATACTTTACATCTTCATTTACAGTATTAGAAAAATATATTGAACTTCCCCATAATAAAAGTTTACCTTTTGCAGGATTGATTTTTAAATCCATTTTGTAATTAAGTTAATCCTGTGTGGCATCTGAATGCTAAATATAATTACATAATTAGACATCTGCATTATTAACTGATGTGTGGTGACATAAAAAATGCATCCTTTGAATTCCGTCATCTTTGTACATTCTATCTACAAGTTATTTGGCATACAGTTAATATAAGACACATTTCAACAGCTTTATTATAGCAAATTTACCAAGTTCAGATACAAACAAATTATTTGACATATGGTTAACTAAGCAGCTATAAGTTAGCTACAGAGGATTTGTAGCATGTTTTTCTATTTTCTATGAAATTTTTATTCCTTAAATATTACCGAAATGCAATAAATTGCATTTTATGTGAAAATATTACATGTGAAAATGTTTTCCAAAATTCAATTATTACAGGCTGAAAAAAAATAATACTACTGAGGAAGCTGAGAATACAAGTGAGTCTGAAAACACATATAATTGACATTTAAGTGTAGAGTTTGTTAGATCACAGCACCAATGACAGTGCATGATGATAGAGAAAGAAGATATAAGAAGGGTGGAGTCAAAGTGGATAGAAGTGAAGATCCATGAGGGGAATTGTAGTAGATTTGTTATAGTAGCTTCATAATAATACTTTATAAAATTGGAGGTGTGTTGTGAGCAAAATTTTTCACCTCTAGGGGTTGTTTTTTTGATGCCCCATGCATTTAAGCAAGCAAACCTGAATACTTTTAAACAAAAATTAGAGATGAAGTTTGGTTTCTAGACGCACACTAGTTTCCAGTAGCCTTAGTATTTAGAACACTAATAAGGAATTTGTTTTTCTTTAGCACTCAAAAGCTCTGAACCTTTAGAAATCCGGAATTAGGACACCATGTAAATATGTTGGGCTTTAATTACCTGTAAGGAGAGAGTATGTTGATGCACAAAGTGAAGATGAGTTTCTGTTTTGTGCTGGGGTCCTTTTTTTCACTAGTAAGGCATTTCTACCCAAAGACTGTCAATGGACCATCAACTTTCTCCCATATGAAGAATGGTATTGGAACATCAAGGTCCCTTATGTGGGATAATGGGGATTCTGTGACACAAAGATTTATATTCTGAGTCTTTGCTTAAAGCCGAATTTAATATACTCTGCAATCATCTGCCGATGATACAAAGCTGGGAGGAGTGGCTGACACTCAGGAACACTGCACTGCCATCCAGTGAGACCTCGACAGGCTAGAAAGCTGGGCAGGGAGAAACCTAATGAAATTCAACAAAAGTAAGTGTAAAGTCTTGCACCTGTGGAGGAATAACCGTCTGTATCAGTACAGGCTGGGGGGGACCTGCTGGAGAAGAGCTCTGTGGAGAAGGACCTGGGGGTCCCGGTTGATGACAGGTTGGCTATGAGCCAGCAGTGTGCCCTGGTGGCTAAGAGGGCCAATGGGATCCTGGGATGCATCAGGAAGAGTGTGGCCAGCCGGTCGAAGGAGGTGATCCTTCTCCTCTCCTCTGCCCTGGTCAAGCCCCACCTGGAGTATTGTGTCTAGTTCTGGGCTCCCTGGTATAAAAAGGACAGGGATCTCCTGGAGAGAGTCCAGAGAAGGGCTACGAAGATGATTAAGGGCCTGGAACATCTCCCGTATAAGGAAAGGCTGAGTGAGCTGGGGCTGTTCAGCCTGGAGAAAAGAAGACTGAGGGGCGACCTAATTAATGTTTCTAAATATCTTAAGTATGGGATACAGGGGGAATTGGCCAACCCCTTTTCAGTCATCTGTGGAGACAGGACAAGGGGCAATGGCTGCAAATTGGAGCACAGGAAGTTCCGCACCAACATGCGGAAGAACTTTTACACAGTGAGGGTGACAGAGCCCTGGGACAGGCTGCCCAGGGAGGTGGTGGAGTCTCCTTCTCTGGAGATATTCAAGACTCGTCTGGACGCCTATCTGTGCAATATGAGCTAGGGAGCCTGCTTTGGCAGGGGGGTTGGACCCGATGATCTCTCGAGGTCCCTTCCAACCCCTATGAATCTATGATTCTATGATTCCATGATCTCTACACCTTCTTTTATCTCTCTTGATTACACAGGTTCATTTACTATCACAATATCACTGAAAATGAATCAGCAGGGTTTATAAGTTGATAAGACACAGGCACACAGCTGACCTTCACATGATCAATCTTCATTCAGTTCCTTGGTTTTCATGTTACCTTGGCCAAATGACCTATCTTCCTGCACCCTGGGAACTGGCCTTGCCCCTGTTCTTTTTAGTACATTAACGGTTAATATTACGATGGATTTAAAACAGAGGTGGTCTGTTTCTGCATTTCTGTCCTTTATGTGGAAGAATCTTAGTTGAACCCCCGGGCACCAAAAATAAAATTAAAATTGTATCAATTTTACAGAAACAAGAAGAGCACAGAAAGACTAGTTTATATATATTTAATTTCTCAGAAAATTCATGGCAGTAACATAAAAAAAATGGATCTTTTCTAGTTCTTTTACATTTTTTTTTAGTGTTTGTGCTACACATCCTCTGAGGAAGAGTAGATCCTACAGTGGATAAGTTCTGAGGATGATACCTAAGGGCATTTCCTTGTAAAGGTGTCAGATAATTAAATGAAAGATAGCAATAGGATAGTCTATCTGAGGGAAAAATAATTTCATCTCCTAAAATGTTTCATGTTTGACATATCCAAGTTCAATGAATGTCAACTAGCAAAGCCATTTTGTATGTTTATTTTTACTTCCACTAACTTGTATATCCTTCCTCTAAATTCTATATCTCATTCCAGCAAGTTTCTGTTTCTGGCCCAGATAAGCATGTTTTTGAAAGGATTTTGAGGCAGCAACTAAGATAGTAGCCATTTCATGCACTACCCTCCTTTCTGTTCAGTCAGAGCAGATGTGTCATTGAATACCAACCACATGGTGGAAATCTGGCAAAACTACAGCATAGATCTTAAGTCAGCCTACAGAGAGAGAAAAAGTCTTTCCCTATGCCTGCAAATACTCTGGGTCTTTTTCTTCTTGGGACCAGTGGTGGCTTCTGAATGCAGCTCAGCTGTGCAAAAAGCGTCAAGCTACAGAATAAGCCTCAAAGTTGGCTTACCTCCAATACCATCTGTGCTTTTAGATCTTAAACATGTATCTATTCAGATGTGTTAACATGTGCAAATCCATTGTTTTATTTCAAGTAGCAAAGGACAATGAAAAATAAAAGAGGAGAAAAACCACCCGCAGCATTGAAACCCCTAATGTTGTTTTTCATTTAAGAGGTTGTAAGGACAGAATAACACTTCTGTTGGCTGTTAAGTGTTGTATTTCCTGGGCGAATTATGTGAAGACTATTACTATGTGATGTATAGTCACTCAAAGTGGAGTTTTGCATGTGAATGGCGTTATTCTGAAGTCATAAAATAGTTACTTGCCATAAAGAAAGGCAGTTGATTTTAGGCCAAGTGCCTGCATTTTATCTAGTCATCATTATGGAAAATTAATTTTTATGCTCCTTCACTTGGTAAATTCTGAGTTCTCTTATGTTCACAGAGGAAATTCTACCTACTGCTGGAGTAGTACTTCTTAAATTATTTCTTAATGAAAAGACTTAATCCATAAAAGAATATGGATACAAGATCCATGCCTATGTGCAACATTATGTATATTTAATAGATAAAAATCCCTCTGGAATGCAAGAAAAGCATCCTATTCCTTTTAGGGAGTTTCAGGTAGGTTCCTACATTTTATAAAAAGAGTGACAGGCACTGTGTGCACTCAAGCATTGCACCTTTCTTCATTATATTTCATAGAAACATACAATCATAGAATGCTTTGGGTTGGAAGGGACCTCAAAGACCATCTACTTCCAATCCCCGTGCCACAGGCAGGGATACCCTCCACTAGACCAGGTTGCCCAAAACCCCATCCAACCTGGCCTTAAACGCTTCCAGGGAGGGGGCTTCCAGAACCTCTCTGGGAAACTTGTTCTAGTGTCTCACTACCCTCATAGTAAAGAATTTCTTCCTAACGTCTAACTTAAACCTACCCTCTTTCAGCTTGACAATACTACCCCTTCTCCTATCACTGTACTTCCTGGTGAACAGTCCCTCTCCCACTTTCCTGTAAAATCCCTTTAAGTCTTGGAGGGTTGTAACTGGGTCTCCCCAGAGCCTTCTCTTCTCCAGGCTGAACAAGCCCAGCCCTCACAGCCTGTCTTCATAGGAGAGGTGCTCCAGCCCCCTGATGATCTTCATGACCCTCCTCTGGACCCACTCCATGTCTTTCCTGTACTGGGAACATCAGAGCTGGACGCACTATTCCAGGTGGGCTATAATGTACATTAAAAACAAATGTAAGAAGTCAGCAGCTAAACTACCCGTAATTTTTGGAAGTCTTGGCACTGTAGCTACTATAGGCGTTGGTAGTGACTGTGTATTTACTTCCTGTTCATCTTAATGCATGCTGCTTTACAAACACCTAAAGCATGTCAAGTCAAGTGGGAAATAAGATGTAATAGTTACACATGTTTTAATTCTCTAAGTCATCTTTAGGTGGAATGCTGTAACTGCTGTTGTGCAGGCAAGCAGAGAAGATAGTCTGAACAGTCCATTTAGGCCTCAGAGCCTAGGATCTGTAAGTATTGCTCATTTCAGAAGCTGCTAAAACTGCTGACCTTGCCTCAGATTCCATTCACTACACTCCTCAGAAAAGGTTACTGGATGCAGTTTCTCCATACGGGAGCATTTCTAGTGTTTTAAGTAGCAGCCTGCAATAAATCCTCCCTTGAGGCCTATTACACTACTTTGACACAATTATTTCAGAGGCATTCATGCCAGTCACTTGTCAATCCCATGTCCATTTCTCTGAGCATAACAGATTGCTAAACTGTACATATGCCACTGTCAGAAAAGTTGCCAGGGATTTCTCTCATGATTTTCTGTTACTATTCCCCACTTTGGCACACTTCAAAGAGGAAAACACAAATACTTCTCAATATTTCCCCACTTTCATGTACCTAGATTTTATTATTTCTTGTTGGTAATAAAATGATTACTTTCCACTCCTCTAAACTGCTGGATTAGTATGCATTATGCAGGCCACTGATCCATTGGCAACCACCAAACCCTAGATGCTGCTGAACCCTTCCTATGTTGGATAGAGACAACAGAAATGATAGTTTTAAATCAGCAGCTTCTTAGTCTGGCAGTGTAAGTAATCTGAGATCGTATAAATGCCAGCAGCATTTATATGCTGCTCCCCTGATGGGACTGTCTGCTTTCTTGGCTCTCTCAAACAAATCTTTCCTTACGGCTGTCCAAATTTTACTTGGAATGACATCAAGTTAAACGGCTTTTACCAGGTTGAGAACTGTTTCTTTCTCTGCCTCACAATTGTTCCCTGGGCATCTGCAAGGCAATGAGGTGTGCTGCCATTTTGAGGTGGAAGCTTGGAGTTAAAAGGTTTCTTAGAGTGTACACGTGTGTAGGAAGAAGTATTCAGCAGCATCATTATGTAGGTTACCATCATTAACCTACTACTTTTTAGAGATCGGATGTGTAATTAGTGACAGATAATTATCATAAGTTCTTTTCCATCCGCTTTACATTCCTTTTCTTTCTCTTCTTTACAAAAGCTGCTTTTTGAGAGAACAAGCAATTAGTATTATTTCAGCTTCATGAATTCTACTTAACCCGGGAAGTAAAAGATTATTTATTTTGCTCTTTATTGACAGATGATATGCCTGAAATAGTAAACTTTGATGGTGATTTAATAAGTCAGGCCTTAACCTAGAAGCATTGCACTGTGACCACAAAAAGCTTTCCATATTTTAACATTTAGATCTATGATTGCTGCTTGCATGTTCTATTTATTTATGAAAAAGATTCATTTATTCATTTGTACTTAGTATCCATTACACAGGGATGATATCCTTCATACAGCGATGAATTGTCAACTAAGTAGTCCAAAGACTTTTCCTGAACAAGAAGTCTATTTTAACAAATAGCATAGCCCACAAAGGAAGCCGAGGATGTCTGGGAGGTTGGCAGTGTTTGAATGCTTCGTCTTTATATGTGTACTAAATGGCTCAGATTTAAAAAGAAAAACAAATCTCAAGTTTGCATTTCTGCACAATGCATTTAGGATATTTTATATTTCTGTACTTGGTTATTCCCAAATAGGCTACACTGGATGCATTACCCAGTAAAGCAAGGATTTCACTGAAACAATATCCTAGCCCTGGAGCTGACTTTCCCAATATTTGGTGTTATAATTTTATAACTTCTGCTTTATTTTAGCTAAATGTACATTTAGTGTTTGATAGCCTCATCTACTGAGGTGCCTAGCTCCACTGATTTCAATAGATTTTAGTTACAATGGGACTCACAATATCTTGAGGAAACTTCTGTGCCATAGCATGGGATTCATGTCCTGATATTAGTATCAGTCCCCATGAGCTTTGCACCTAGCCTGTGGAAGTTGTCTCTTATATGCAGTGGACCCAGATCTTGTCTGCCTAAGGCAATTAGGCATCCATCTTAGCTACATGAGTTGAATGGGGCTGTGGATGTTCTTGTCTCTCCCTCTTGACTATGGCAGAACCTAGAAAACCAGAAACCAGTTCTTAGTAGGGTCTCTACTTCTAGATGAGGAATACCATTCCTTGTGTGTAAGCCCTTTTTAGGCTTCAACAATCTTTTGGCTTAATTTACCAGGTAGTATCTATGAATGCTGTGAATATGAAGAATCCGAGAGGCTTCTAGGTGTTAAAAGTAGTGCATGTGAAGCTGTATGATTACTTCAGACCACCAAACTAGGACTGGTTTTGGTCTATCTTTCCTACTTTATGTCTGCCCAACACCTTTTGCTACCCTGATTCCTCCACAGGGACTTCCCATCCTGTCCTATGGCCTCTTTCTGAACTGTCTCATCAGAGACACTTTCTGTGGGCCTCAAATAATGTTTTCTCTATGTTCTCTGATGACACATCAGTAGTGGCAAACATGGCCATGTTATGTAGTAACCTTTGCAACATGAAGAACCTGCCTACCATTATTTACCAATTTACACTCCTTAATGCTAAGGCTTGCACTGTTCCATTAGGGGAACTGGCAAATGAATTTAATGTATGGAAAGCCTACAGAAATCCCACAGAGTACTGTTGGGACATAAACTGCTGTTTAACAAGATCTGCAAGCTGTATTAATCTGCTGATAAGCACAGTGATGGCTAGCAGTGCATTCTGAAAAAAGTGTTTGCTGTAGTAGATGGGGTGGGCTAGAGTAAATGTGTTGTTGAGACTTAATGAGATACGTGAGGACCTAATAATTAATAAAGGAAATGTAGGACAGTCATTATGCTGGATAGCATGGTGTAGATGTTGCAATGGATGATCAGGGGACAATATTTGGGATGTGTGACATTTGTAGGTTGTGGAATGTGTCTATGATGTGAGGATGAGGGGTGGAATTATAGGAGTGGAGAATATTGGCAATTGCATTCCTAATCCCTGGCTCAGTATCATATAAGTGTTATGGATTTGAATAAATTTTTGCTCATAACAATTTCTTTTTGTTTTTAACATAAGAGACCCAAACCAGAAAACTGTTACAGTTGTATGGGTGGTGATGCATGTCACTTAACTGATAGTCTGGACTGCTGGTATCTCCAAAAGGAAGAATGTCATGTATTTAAATACGTTCATTATTGATTTGGATCCTGGTTCTTCTGGTATTGTCTACAGCTTTTTAGAAATCAGTCTGGCTCCAGATATATTGCAACATGGAATAACTCTGAATTTTAGTAATGGATGGGTTTGGATGTGCATTAAACTGAGGAGGTCTGCAGTTCAGTTAGACTCTTATGCATTTAGTTCCCTTCTTTCTCTCTCTCTCTTTTTTTTTTTCCCCTGTAGCATATCAGGGTCCTAAAATAACCTGTCCATTTTATAAATTAGGTTTGAAAAGCTGATAGATACTTACATCCTGATTTGCAGAACAGCCACAGCTGAGAAATACTATAGCTTCCCGAAAGCTGAATATATGTACTAATACAGATTATTTCTAGAACACTTTTTATCAGGTGGGAAAAATACAGATTATTTCTAGAACACTTTGTATCAGGTGGGAAACTATGTGATATACAGTCACAAACAAAAATCACAAAAAATCACAGGCTATCAAGTCACTCTGTATTTACTTGCAGGTACAAAAATTCATTTGGAAGCATTGGAGACAAATGTAAATTAATCTTTTTGTATCAATCACTTAAAAACCATACATTTACAGAATTAAAAACATAACATTGAAGATATTTATTAGCTTGAGGTTTTTAAATTTGTTTTGGCCTACTAGTTCTTGCTACTTTTAATTGAAAACAGACATCAAAACAGCAGATGTGGCTTTTAAATCAGGCTATTAAATATTGAAACCATGAAAATAATTTGCAACTTCTTGGAATTTTTAGCTATTACAGTAAAGACTAAATTTAAAGAAAGCAGTTCTCACCAGATCCTGCAATAAAAGCATCCCTGCATCTGTGTCTCACACCAGCATGACATGACATGACATTCTCAGCTTGCTGAGACCTTCGCCCACATATAGGTCAGTTCTCTTTTGAACAGATGTGAGATAATTGCAAGAGGTGTGAGAGCCTACATAGCTGGGTCATAGGGTGAATTCTGCTCTCATACCAGTGCAAACTGTCACAGAGAGTAATATTTACATATGTAGGAAAACAGAATTTGGCCTGGTGGTTTCACAGGTGAACAAAAGGCCTGGATTTGGCCTGGTGTCTTTACTCCTCAATTATATATGAGTCTAATTGAATATTAGCGTAAATAAACCCACCAAGTATCGACGGATTGCATTTCACAGTGACTTCCATACTGTGACAGGGAAAGGGAATTTGCATCAGGTGCTGTTGCCTGTTCCCAGTGGCCTGGATAGATGGGAACGGGAGGGGGAGCTGTGGGAACAGGAAAAAGAAAGGGAATTTTTACTTTGCTTTTAATAAGAGGAACAACTCCAATTTGTTTTAAACCTACCTGTTCTCACCTTAAAAGGCTACTTTGTTTAACCTGAAAGAGTGGGGGTTAAGAAGGTGTAGTGTTGCCAAGTATAAATATGCTGGGCAGTGAATGCTGAAGAGAGAAAAGGAGTACTTAGGGTGGGAGAGTGTGTGAACAGGTGAGTGTGAAAAAAACCAGACAGGAATAAACACAGGCTGGAAAACTGATGGTTTCTAAGTCAACTGACAAAGCCCTGCCTTCCAGCAGGAGGAAGAAAATTTTAAGCCCTGTTAAGACAGAAATTGACTGGTTGCTAAAGATGTGACTGAACTAGCAAGGAACTCGATTCAGAGCTCTGAAAACCTTTCTTTAGTGGGTTTGAGGAAAGGAAACTAAGTCTATCCTGGTGTAGACAGCCCTCTGGGAGAGCTTCAGGTTCTATAAGCAAGAGCAGGTTCCTAAGAGGAACCTACAAATCCCCCAAGGTACTAATGCAGTATTTATGGAGGGGTGAATTCTGCTTTATATTTGTGTTCTGCATCTGGCAGAGGAGGTGGGACCTGTGCCTTGCACATGTGCTGTAATTGGTCTGTCTGCTGGATTCCGGGAAGGGAAAAGAGCAGCACTGCTGTAGCAAATACCTTAAATAGCCTTGTTCAGTTGTGTCCGCAAAGGAGGATGCATAGCTGTGACTCCTTAGAGGAGTTAGGTGCTGTTTTCTGCCTCAGTTAGCTATCTAAGTGTGCTAGAAGAGCAGAATCTAAGCACCTGCCAAAGCATCCTTAGCTGTTCCCACTGTCCAACTTAGATGGCTCCCTTGGTTTTTGCTATCCATGTAATATGCCAATATTTAAACCTTTAACTGTGATTTCCAAAGGTCTCCATGGAAACAGCTTCAGCTACTTAAGCTATCACACCTGTCATGATGTGATCATCATCCACATATATCATGCCCAGGAGAAGGGGAATTAATATCCCCAGTGGGTTCTACCCAGAAGATGGAGATGGAATTCAGTGTTGAATTCACTTCCACACCTCATCAGAGCAGCAACAATCTGCAATACTCCCAAGAATGCAGCTGATATAAAAAAAAACCCAAGCTGATATAAAAAAAAACCCAAGTAATTTCCCAGCTGGTGAAAGAGAAAGAAAATGAGAGTTTCTACTAAAATTAGTATGGTATTCATATCCTATAGTGCTAATAGTGATATTAAACCTTCCTCTCAACAGAATACCTGGAAAGTGAGTGTGGTGTTCTTTAGATTCACTTAATAGCATGAATAAGTAGAATTCAATAACTAAAACATGCACTACAGACTTATGAGTTGTTCTGGTTTTGTGAGATGCTTCTTTCCATATAGGTCTTCATTACATCTTTAGTCACAGTTATTTTGCTGCTGTTTAGTGAGCATTTCCCCTTTTCTTAACTGCCCATATTTCTTATTAAGCAAATTTATTCAAGGCTTTGCTGAATTTTTATAGTGAATGTATTAAGCAATATAGAACTGCACATAGCATTAACATTATACTTCTAATATTAAGAATACTATAAAATGCATTCAGTAATCAATATTGACAATTTTTTTTTATGATGTTAGAGTTGCTACACTGAAAAGGAAATATTTTAATATCAAAATGAAGTTCCTTTATTTTCTTTATTTAGATCTGTCTTACAATCTTATTATTGTGTATGATGGTATTTTATTCTATACACTTCAGACAAAACCAGTGCACCTCTGATAGATGGGATTGTACAGAATAGTAGAGCAGTAGTAACTGAAAATGTTATTTCTACTGCTTCACACAATGTGATCTGCTTCTGTTTAATTCACTTCATAGCTAAATAATTTCCTCCTCCTAATAAAAACATTACAAAGTATTCTTATTCTAGTTGCACTATGTCATTTGTCAGTAATTGTTTGCCTTATTTAAGAGATTTTCAGCTAAAAGGCCCTGCTGTCACTAATAAATGGGGTCATTTTAATGACTATTTGTGGATGAAATGAATAATCTTAATGTTTAAATAGGAACTGTAAAATAGGAGAATTAACCTGGGCTTTATCTAAATCAGAGCCAAAGAGAGTAATAAATAAAAATGAAAACAAAACCTACCTTTGCCACTAAGGCTCTAAGTCTAGGTTATTAACTTGACAGGGGGAATCAAAACTCGCTACCTCTTTCACACAGGCTAAAACCTGTCTATTCTTGAGTTGATCAGTGATTATGTTCGCAAAGCCAAATGCATGCTGTCCTGCCCTTGTCTATGTAGTCTTGGACTATAATTGACTCCCAGAACATGAAAGACTACATAAAACCTGCACACACGTGGGGTGGGTGCAATGAAATGGAAAACATAGGCCTATGTGTAGTGCTTTCACAGCAGTGGGAAACCATGTGCAAGCTTCAGACTGAAGATGTGCTCATAATTTTGTTTTGACTTTCTAGGCTTTACTCCAAGTTAATGTTGACATTGTACACTGGTGACTGAGTCTGGTAATGGTATTAATGGGACAAAGTGCAGCTTTCTGAACTATTTGAGAAACAAACTCTTGCTTGCATGACAGTACCTATAGCACATGTTTGACCTCTGTGCAACATTTTACGGAATCACAGAATGTTAGGAGTTGTCAGGGACCTCAAAAGATCATCCAGTCCAATCCCCCTGCCAGAGCAGGATCACCTAGACTGAATTGCAGAGAAACACATCCAGGTGGGTTTTGAATGTCTTCAGAGAAGGAGACTCCACAACCTCTCTGGACAGCCTGTCCCAGTGCTCTGTCACCCTCAGAGTGGAAAAGTTTCTCCTTATATTCACATGGAACTTCCTATACTCCAGCTTGCACCCATTGCCCCTTGTCTTATTACTGGCCATCACTGAGAAGAGCCTGGCTCTGTCCTCCTGACACTCACCCTTTACATGTTTATAAACATTAATAACGTCACCCCTCAGTCTCTTCTTCTCCAAGCTAAAAAGGCCCAGCTCCCTCAGCCTGTCCTCTTCCAATCCCTTCATCATCTTGGTGGCCCTGCGTTGAATTGTTTCAAGGAGTTCTATGTCCTTTTTGAACTGAGGGGCCCAGAGCTGGACACCATATTTCAGGTGCAGTCTCAAAAATAATTTTCATTACCTTTTAAAGTAATTTTTTTTATGTTCTTCATTTTAATTCATAAGACAGAAGCAGCGGCAATTTTTGCAGTCAACCAGGCTTCTCTGGATGCTGGAAGTTCATGGAACTTCCCTTCTTTCTGGGATGAGTGGGATACTTAGTGTAATTAAAACTGGGGTGAGAAGGTAGAGAGGTGGCTGCCCAACATCAATTGCCCTAGTTCTGCAAAAGGATCAAGGATGCTACTAGAGAGGCCTTCGTGATATTATTATACATTCATATAGTTTAAACAGAACCTTCTAAATAGAATTGTGAATGTTTCCTTTTCATGAAAATGAAGTATTTGGGATTATGGTGGATCATACTGTTATTTAAACATCTTCATCTAATACTTTTGTGTCTTGTAAGGATTCTGTTAGAACAAAACCACTAAGGATTAGAAGACGTTGAACTACTATTAAGTTGTTAACTACTATTTCTAAGGCAAAATATAAATATCTAAATAAGAAATAACAAAAAAAATTCTCCCAGAAAAGGAGAATTTTATCCTGGAACAAAGAATTTCCAGGAACTGTTGTTACAACCCGTTTTCCTAATTTAATGCCTAAGTTTCATGAATTTATATTGATATGGGTCATACTTAATCCTAAAGCTAAGCTCTGCCGATAATAGATAGCTGGAAAGTGAAGTCAGAAAACTTGTATTTATTATACTATTTAAAGTAGCAATGTCAGGACCCATGTCTAATATACAATTAAATTCTCGTGCAGACAAAAAGTATAATAAAAGTCTTCAAAAATATTGAACATCTCTTTTTAGAATTACATGACAAAATGCCCCAGTGCCAGCATTATTCCTTGATAATGAATTCCTTGATAATGAATCAGATTCCATGGAAGTGATTTCTGACTGTAATTCATTAAGAATTGTTTATGAAGTTTCTTATCACATGATTTTCCTTGTGACCAAAGTTTCCATGAGATAAACTTACAAATGAGCCCATCCAGCAAGAGTAAAAGATTGCTCAAGACTTTAATAGGCCACAAATTGGATTGCTGAACAATCCTCTAATCTGTTGTCTCTGTTCTTCTTTCGCTGTAACCAAGACTAAGGAAAAAAAAGCTATGAGTTGCTGTCAGTTGTAATTATGCCCAACTCAGATAAAATGTCCTGACCTCTGAGAGGTCGGTCAAATGTCAGAGAAAGGCTTATGGGAAACAGTAGAAGGTTGAAGGCTTATAAATAAGCTTTACAAGCATTTACCCCTTTTGGAGAAAATAACTGTGAATTTCTAAACCAGAAAAGTTATAAAAAATGTCAAAGCATGTCTACAGTGACCCTGTTCTCTGCTAATCTCATCAGGCATATTGATGAATTAAGTGGTTTAATAATTATTTCACCATCAGAGATGACACATATTGATGAGTCTTCATCAGAAAGCTTTTTTATATGTTATATTTTATGTATGGATTAGACCAGCTGAAGACATGATGCTTAATGTTGTCTGTATATATACATTCATGAAAAAACTTGAATCAACCTATTTTAATTTGAGTGTATTTTCTAATCCACTCAGTTCTATTCAGTAATCTCTTGAAGAAGCAAAAACAAAAAAAGAACCCTGAAGTTTAGAAAATAATTAATATCAATTCACAATACAAAAATTTAATACTTCTCAAGACTACATTGGTGCTATGTTTGTAGCTTTTATAGCTATAATTCTGTGTAACATGTTTTTGTTGGCTGGAGGCATGGCTTGAACTAGACGCTTGCCCATAAAAGGAAATGGTCAGCCAAAATTATGATTACCAGGTGATGAATACCATCAAGCCCACAATTTTGTGAAAGCAGATGGGATATTTTTGTACAAGCTGAAACAGTCACTTTCACGCATAATACTGCCATTTTCACTATAGAAAAACTGCATTTGGTGAGTAAATATGGCTGAAACTGTTTGCTTAGCTTGAAATGAACCCGGTTAAATGTGAAGAATAGGGAGCATGATCAGCACTTGCAAATGCTCGACTATAGTGATTTTCTTTTACATATTGGTAAACAGGATACAAAGTCAGGGCTATGTGTCAAGAAGTGAGAACCAGGATATTCAATCCAGTCTGTAGTACCCTTTAACTTGTGCATTAATATTATTACTGTGTTTATTTATACAGCATTAAATGTATATTGAACAGCTTTACAAGGAAATAAATTGCTGGCTTGCAAGCACAGAAGAATATTGACTTACAAGATGAACTATTACTCTCACAGTTCTTATACCAGTTCTGTAGCCAACACAAAAATATCCTTTCCTTGGGCATACTAATGGAGAGGACAACTTGGATGAATCTCCCTACCCTTTCTCCACTCCCATCTTTCTTCTGTATGGAGAGATGGCACTTGCAGTGCATTTCCTATTTGGCAGAAATGGCCATTGTCTCCAACCTTGAATCATTAAAGGATGCTGGGTTGTTCCTTCATCAATTTATATTTGTCTGACTACACTGAAGTTTACAAAGCAAAATATATGATATTTTGAGGACCTAAGGAGAACAGAATATATATTGTAAATAAACAATTGTCTATTGAATACTTTCCTCAGAATATGAATATATGAGCTAGTTATCTGTTGAGTCATACCAAGCCTGTTTGAATTTATCTTCTGTTGTAAATGCATTTTGAGTGACTTTACAGTTCTTTTTATAATGCATAATAAATGGAATCGCTCCTATTCTTTTAAAAAAGCATGTTAAAAAATCTTCAATTTTATGTGAACATAATCTGTTCAGACATTAATTTATGCTAATGGTAGTACCTCCTACAGTATTTTCTTCCCAGCTGTAACCAGCCAGGACACCTCTGTGTCAGGTACATCTCCATTATTATTTCTTCATTGGCCTTTTATCTTTCTTATCTTGAATGTTGTAGGTGATATGTTTTAGATTAAAACAGTATATTTATGCTTGAAATGCAAAAGTCAGGTTGATATAGAAATATTATAAACATTTTTATTCTCTGTAAAAATGTTCTTTAGAGCCACATAATTTGCATACTATGGTTAGTTGTCTGTTCAGAAGAGTAAAATATGATAATGAGTTTCAGTAGAGTTAGAAGGCTCGTTGTATTGCAATTTTGTTTTAATGCTGGGATTATATCAATCCATGTCAGTTATATGGAGTATTCCAGATATGAGAAGTTTCTGTAAGGACTTTCTGTAAGGTCAGAACAGTGCAACAGCTCTCCCAAGTGAGATAACAGGATTTGCACAATGCTGGCTACAAAACCATGAAGTTTCAAAATACAAATACTGTTTTGGTAGCTGACCATCCTTTAATAGCCTTTAATATTAACATCACTTCCAATGGTGCATTTTCTTGTTTGCTGAGAAGTTCATTCCAATATTTTCCTGCTATAGCTATTCCAGTCACAGAAAGAAGCTTATTGTCAATAAACAGAAGCTTTAATTTTAGACATCAATCCTTTATTCATAAATATCCAGATTTCCAACCTTCTAGTAATAACGCTCACAAACCTTTTTTTCTTCAGTGGATGGCAGAATTAGCTTGAAGTAATTTCACCAGACTCTGACACACCACAAAAACAGTAAGCAAGTAATGGTGTATTTCACAAGAAATTGTAATGGTAGATGCCTTATTGCTCTCTACAACTACCTGAAAAGAGGTTGAACTGGGGGTCAGCCTCTTCTTGCAGATAACTAGTGATAGGAAAAGAGGGAATGGCTGTAAATTGCGCCAGGAGAGGTTCAGGTTAGAAATTCTGAGAAATTTCTTCTCGGAAGGAGTAGTTGGGCATTGGAACATGTGCAAGGTGGTGGAGTCACCATCTCTTGGGGTGTTTAATGAAAGGCTGGTTGGTGACATGGTTTACTATGTAAGGTGACAGGTGATAGGACAAGGGGAAATGGCACAAAGCTGCACCAGGGCAGGCTCAGATTAGATGTTAGGGAAAAAATAATCACTGAAAGAGTTGTCAGGGCCTGGAACAGCCTGCCCAAGGAGGTGGTTGAGTCACCATCCCTGGATGTGTTCAAAAAAATTGTAGATCAGGTATTAGGGATATGGTTTAGCATAGGACAGAATGGTTGGACTTGATCTTAAAGGTCTTTTGCAAACTTGTGATTCTGTAATTCTGTGATTCCATAAAGTAGGCGGTAAGGGGATGGTTGGATTAGATGATCTTGGAGGTCTTTTCCAAGCTTTATGATTCTATGATTCTATGCCTTTTTAGCCATTCTCTTAACTGGGCAGGAGAAAGGGTAAAATCTATCTCCTGCTGCTGTGTGGAGTCTGTAATACTCTAATCTCTGCCCTTGATCAAAACACCTACATATGAACTATAACTACCTATAATAAATAGCTTGTTTCATAGGAGATGGCTTGCCATATTAAAGTGGATACTAGATAATGTAATCTTTGCATACCGTTATCTGACACACATTTATGCAGAAGTTGTAAACTATAATCTGATAAACTAACCCGTCGACTTTGGATGTCTTTCAGTTCTTCAAATTGGACACTTCACACTTCACATGACCAGTTGGGGAAACAATTTTATACAGTTTGAAATGAGTAAGGAGAAGACAGACGCTTGGATAATTGAAATTTTGATTGCACAAATTGTGAATCTCCAATACTGAGTTGAAGTTTGTTATTTTCCTTGCTCAGCACACAGGAGTCAGAGTGTAAGAAATTGTAAGATTCTGGTACATCTGCATCTTCACAAGCAGTTAAGTGTCTTTCTCTCAATAGCAGTATTATATCAATTTCAACAAGTTTAATTACTGATTTGCATGTGACATTATTAGTGATATGGCCTTATTATTAGTGATACAGTATGACATATTAAATGTAACATTTCCTTGAAACAGTCTCTGTCTATACTCTCTTCTGACACTTGTATCTGTATCTCAGGTGCTTGTTTCTCCCTCTAAATCCCATGATTTGTGTGTTTAATGCTATATAAAGTACACATATGTATAAAGAAACACTACTACTTTGTCATCATGTTAGTTATGATCCATTAAAATAATGTTACCAAAATCCATTCACAAAAAAATATAAATAATTGAAGTGTTATTTTAAATAGATATCTTCCAAAGATATTGACTGTGGTAAATTTCTGAAACATTTAAATGATCACCGTAACAACTTTTGCTTATGTAGCATAAATATTGACTTCTGAAATACAGTTCCTGCTGGTTTGAATCCAAACCCACTAAAATTAGACAAGATTAAAGGCTTATAATAGAAACATTTTCTAGCTGAAATATATGATAATGAGGAAAAGAAACTAAAAGCCTTGGCCAAGCTTTGAAATGTTAAGCAGTATCTCAGTAAGACATAGTTAGATGCGTAACTTTTTACTAGTGTCAGTTATTGTAGATTTCACTGTAAAATGCTTTATCAAATAGAGCACTCAAATTGTCTTTTCACAGTGGAAAAAAGTCCAAGAAAACCAAAGGTGCCAAAACCAAGTCCCCAAAAACATTACAGAATGTTTAGAGGTTTAAATATCTACAAGCAAGTTTTAAGACCTATTAAAAAAAAAAAATCTTCAAACTATTATCTTCTTGTAATTTGTGATGTTACTTTTAGTCTTGACTACCATACTTTGTTATATATATATATATATATATAATCTGTCATTTCTCCTGATAATAAGTAAAAATTTTAATGACCTGCAAGGTCTTCAGCTACACAACCCAAGATCCTGTTTTTGATACATAATGGCTTTCATCTACTACTGAATTAGGCCCCAGGTCTTTTTGCTAGTTAATTTTTGCTTAGTTAATAAATAGCATCCTTTTTGAATTACAGGCAAAATTTCAAACTATAAATGGAAAAAGGATAATATCATGTAAATACATAATATGTATCTAAAATGCTATCTACTAAGCATGGACCATAAACAATACAAGATTTTGAAAAAAATACCCTACCTGATCATGTGACCAATTAAAAAAAACAACCACTAGTAAGTTCTGTGTATGATTATGAGCATTTGATGGAATCAGACATGTATTAGGAATGGTGAAGATATGTAATGTCATTGTCAAGTTAGTGATAACATCTTGTTTCCATCTAAGTTCTTAAATATCCATGGTAAACTGACAATCTAATTTAAAAAAAAAATGTATAGAGAGACTTTCTTCAAATCAATATGTCAAAAATTGGTTCTTTTTAAGAAGGACTTGTTGTTAGGGTGTTCCTGTGATTACAATTCTTGTTCCACATCTGCTGCTTTTCCTCATCCTATTCTCCCTCTGCATGGTAAAAGTCTACCACTAGTGTGCAAACTGATTAGTACCTTACCTGGTGATCATCTGTTGGTCATTAGAGTGGTTAGAGATGGACGACTCAGAGAACACAGTAGTATTTGGCCCCAGTAGGGGTGGCTCTGGGCAGTGCTAGTACAAACATTCCAACCACATGATGACTAGGCTAAGTAAAAGAAGAGAGACCAAAAAACCCTAACCCCACACCTCCCCCCATCAAGAAACCAGAAGAAAATTGCACTGATTTGCTCCCACTTGCACTTCAAAATGTAACCCAGAGCCATTTTGTACTTTGCTCACAGGATCATTACTGGTATGACAATATCATCTCTTTGTTTTTAGGATCTGTCATCCCCTGGCTGAAGGGCTTGACTCCAAGGGTGAGTACTGATAAGGATATGGAAGCTGCTGGGAAATTCCATGCAGAATGAAGGGATCTGTTTTAAGCTTGAAGCAGCTGCATAGTCTCACTTACACCTGCCTGCAAAAAAAGGGGATTTGGTGAGGCACCCCACCACAAACACTTTGTGACTCTCATGTTTTCATGTAGGTTGACAGTTCTGATGGAAGAGACAAGGTGTCATGTATTCCATACCAAGAACTAAACAGAGGATGACCTGACCTTTCTTTAGTATACAGAAGGAGTTATTTAAATGAAGAGAAGTAATACTGGTAAATGAAACCCTGGCAGTGATCAAGGCCAGGTTGGATGGGGCTTTGAGCAACCTGGTTTAGTGGAGGGTGCCCATGCCCATAACAGGGCGAGTTGGAATCAGAAAATCTTGAAGGTCCCTTCTGACCCAAACCATTCTATGATTCTGTGAAAAAAACCCCAAAACAACAAAAAAACCAAAACCGACCCTGCCAAATTTTTGTGTCTGATTTCTTTGCCACCTTTGATTTATTTTTCTGTCATTAAGAATAAAAACCCAATGAACCCACAAATCAGAACTGTGATGAAAACGACAGGTGACATTATTAAATGTTTTCTGTGTTGTAGTGGGGTGTAGTTCTGATTCTTACACTCAAGTTTGTTTTACTAGGTTACATAAAATTCCTGGTATTTTAGATCCTTGTATTTGTAAACTTTCAGTTTAGATTTTCTATTTGGTTTCATCCAGATGGATGAGACCAAAGGAGGGGGAAAAGAGTGTTATTTCCTTTGCAGACTGTAAGAAATACTATGAGAAGACTTCTGAGTGGTTTGTTTTAGGGGTTTTTTCCCCCTCAATATTGTATATTTTAGTAGCTTTAATACTAAAATAGCTGATGGTCATCAGCTATCATTTGAATGGAACAAAATTCCACAGTGTAATAGGATTTGACATATGCATATATGTAACTCACAAATTATACAGGACACTTTGTATTCACCTGATGTCAATACTGAGGAATTTGTGTGCTTTAATATAATCAGCAACATGCTTAATTCCTTAGTCCCATGAATTATTCCAGTGTGGCATAATTAAATTAAAAATTCTAAATATTTGTTTCAAGGAAATGCAAAGAAAACTGAAAGAATCTTCTCCCACTGACAATATTTTTTTACAGAGGCAGGCAATTCTTAGAAGACCAGGAACCAGGAACTCCCTGCTTTTTGCACACCTGATTATTTCTTTATAC
Organism: Porphyrio hochstetteri; assembly: GCA_020800305.1. Lineage (NCBI taxonomy): Eukaryota > Metazoa > Chordata > Aves > Gruiformes > Rallidae > Porphyrio > Porphyrio hochstetteri. The sequence continues at coordinate 106,964,080 of CM036907.1, forward strand.
TTTAAAATCTTAATGAGTAAAACTTCACAGCTTGTCCCTAAAAATGAAAGTAAAATATATCCATGACAGTGAGATGAGTGAACTGTTGTCAAAGCATGTAGGGAGTCAACTAGGAAAGCTAAGGCCTCCTTGGAGGGAGGGATGCAAGGGAGGTCAAGGTTGCTGAGGACTGGGTTAAGGATCAATTAAGCAATCTGGAAACCAATAAATCCAAGGGTCTGGATGGGATGCACCCTCAGTTGCTGAGGGACCTGATGGAAGTCATTTCTAGGCCACTATCCATCATCTTTGCTAAATCCTGGGAAATGGGAGAGATTCCTGAAGACTGGAGGAAAGCAAATGTCGCTCCAGTCTTCAATAAGGGCAAGAAGGAGGACCCAGGTAACTACAGACTGGTCAGCCTCACTTCCATCTGTGGAAAGGTGATGGAACGACTTATACTTGCTGTCTCCAGGGACATCAAGGGTAAGAGGGTTGTTAGGAGCAGTCAGCATGGTTTTATCAAGGGGAAGTCCTGTTTGACTAACCTGATAGCCTTCTAGGAAAACATAACTAGATGGATGGATGTTGGTAAGGCAGTGGATGTGGTCAGTAAAGCATTTGACACCATCTCCTACAGCATCCTCATGGCTAAACTGAGGAAGTGTGGTCTGGAGGATCGGGTAGTGAAGTGGATTATGAACTGGCTGAAGGAAAGAAGTCAGAGAATTGTGGTCAGTGGGACAGAGTCTAGCTGGAGGCCTGTATGTAGTGGAGTCCCTCAGAAGTCGATACTGGGACATGTACAATTCAATATATTTATCACCAACCTGGATGAGGGAATAGAGTGCACTGCCAGCAAGTTTACTGATGACACAAAACTGGGAGGAGTGACTGACACACCAGAGGGCTGTGCAGCCATCCAGAGAGAGCTGGACAGGCTGGAGAGTTGGGCAGGGAGAAATTTAATGAAATACAACAAATTATGCAACTATTATGGGTATTTATGTTAATTAAGTGAATGACTAGAAATTCCTGAGTCTGGAAGAACAGAGGGTACAAATAGGCAGGACAGATATTACGTGAAAGAAATTGTGAGAAACCACGTGCAGAAATGACCATTCTGAGATAAGTAAATATTACACTAAATATTCTGTGAGGGAAATAGTATTTTGGGGGTTGTTTTTGTTTTGTTTTTTTGTTTATTTGTTTTTTGTTTTTTTCTTATTAGTACACTATGGGGCATGCTATTCTTTAAATCCAGATTAAGGTATCCAGATTAGGATTATGTTGTAATAATAATGTGGTTCTGCATTTTTTTACCAGGTACAGTCAGAGATTACCTTCTCTGATTAACAGATATAGATTTTAAACTTGTATATTCCGAGTCTATGCAGGACTGAGAAAATACTTGCTAACAAACCATTTATTTGCAAAACTTCAAGTTGAGGTAATCAGTATGGTAATTTCAGGACAAATTTTGTCTTCCTGAAATGAAACACACGTATTTAGCCACATATTTTGGCAACATGTGTAAGAAAATGCCAATGTTTTCTTGGAATATGAAGGAGATAATCCTTTTATGTTTTTTTTTCCCCCTCAAAAAGCCCCATGGTTAGTATGCTTAGTTAGAGTGGCTAGAGTTTGGATTGAAATCCTTTTGAAACAGCTCTTCCACCCCCAAGAGATGAAAGCATATTTAAGTCTTAGTGTATTTCAGTCTGTTCCATTGAAACTCTTCCATTTTCTATAGAGAACTTCAAATAATAGTAGGATTAAGAACTAAATTCTAAATTTCTCTTTTGATTGCCCTTAACCTCCAACCTCTAGGGTCATGCCCAGGCTCATGTTCTGTGAATAAAGTTAGTTGTGTAGAGTCCTATTTCATGCCCAGTTGTATCCCTAGAATGGATCTTGGAAAAAGTAAGTGGTCCAGTGTATGAAAGCTCTGTAGTAAAGCCTCAAGAGAGTCAAAATAAGATTCTTAATTAACCCTAGCACTCACTTTTACTATCTTTTGTAGTACTTCAGTCTGCAAACTTAACAAATTTCTTCTATTTCATGTATTTTGTTGTAATTAATACATAAGTACTTGTTTTATGGAAAAATTCCTGTCTTGGTTCAGATAGAAGTTTGGGACATGGTAAGACTTTGTGTAACATACATGCTTCTTTAGTATTAAAACATATAGTGCTAATGAAATATAAATTCCTCACATATTTTTTCTGGATTTCCCTTCTGTTTGGGTTTTTACATAAAGCCTGTTGTTCCAAAATCGTCCTTAGGAAATTAAACCTAGAAAAAAATGTGAAAGTTAATATGATCTGTGAAGGAGAATAAGAATGGGAATAACACAGGTCATAATTGGCATATAAGTCTGTTCCCTTCAGAAAGGTTCATTAGAGAGGTCCTGCTCCCTCTTTCATCCTGGACTGATGATGGGCAACATGAGGTTTCTACACTGCATTAGCAATTTAATCTGACCTCTGCCATGCAGAACAGAACTGCCAAACGTAGACTTTTCCAGGTATTTCGATTGGTATTGGAAAGGAGAGAGACAGGGAGGATACTAAAAGCAAGGAAAGGGAAGAGAAGCAAGGGAGAGGGAGAAGAGTATCGATTGGCCGGCCATTTTATTTTGTACGGATGCAATAGGTGCTGATAAAATGGATTTTATTCTGATACATGTGCCAGTAGGCAGGGTGATAATATATACTCACACATTTTTCTGTTGGCATAATAGAATCTCTCTAAGGGGAAGCAGAGGAAGAACAGCAGAGGAGAGAGCAAGCAGACAACAGTCCCCTAAAAAGGGGCAAGTAAAGGAATGAGGGAAAGGAGAAAGAAAGTCAAGTGGGTGTGACAACTGTTCTGTGTTCTGCCATCAAAAACTTGGGAGTGGGCTTTACCTACATTAAGAAGGGAGGAGATGCAATAAATAAACTGGACAAGGAAAAGTGAAGTTTTACACTCTTGTACTTTACACAGTACCATCTGAATTACCTGCAAGCAATGCATCTGGGTTTCAGATGAGCTGTGCCCTGGCTGCAGAAACACCAGTCACCATCAGTATACTGCAGTGGTGGTTTGGCAACGTTTAGTCTCAGTTACAGTGTCACGTGACCACAATTTTTTCTGCTCCCAGGTGAGCTCACCTGAGAATTCAGTTTCAGGAACTTGAATTGACTCTACAGGGCCACTGGGGACCTGCAAAGTGTTTCCCGGTGGTCGGGGTTTTGAGAGGTTTCTTAGCTGGTGTGCAGTGGTAAGCACAAGATGGATTTGTGCCTTGGTTAGCTTCACTGGATAATCTGAATATGAAATTCATTTTAGAGCTTATCTATATATTACAATACATTGCCTTGGATAAAATATAAGCTGTCTGCGCTACTGCAGGACCTTATCTTAGCCAATACACACCGAAAATTCTCACTTTCTTTACTGGTAGTTGCTATCGCAATGTGACTTACTGAAACAGAGACAGTCATACAGCATCTTTCATTCCAGAATGAAGTGTATAGGAAAAAAATAATAAAAGTAAATAAAATCTGCCCAATCCAGAAAGTAAACAAAATAATAGACTACAAGACTGGTTTGTAATAGCCTGATATCTCATAAAAGTAAATTCATTTAATAAGAGAGTTCTCATCTCTTGAGATTCAAGAGCTCAAGTTTGAACTACCCATGCATCCTGCATGTAAGATCTTAGAGGTCTTTTCCAACCTTAATAATTCTATGATTCTGTGATTCTATGATTCAATTGTTACCTTAATAATTCAGTACCAATCCAGTCATTATAAAATAAATGGATTTACAGTACAGGAAGTCCAGTTATGCAGGCTTTATAGTTTTTTATAGTTACGATTGCAAGATACTTGGCTGTGTACTGTTTATTGCTGTAGAGCTGAACTTTCCTCATGCATTCTATGTTATACCTAACAAAGACCTAGTATCACAGGCCATTTCAGTTGATATGGGCAAATGTTTTGGTTTTAGGTATTATTTTCCTTGTAGATCACTTCTGAGAAGGTGGTTAGGGCTAGCTGATGCGGAGTGACTGCTAAAATTTCACTAGTGCCATTTTTTTTAGCTTAGAAATTTTTTGCACCATCTTTGGTTTTGTTCAGCCCTTACTAGCAGCCTTTAAAAACTACTGTCCCAGTATAAATAATAGGTCATAATGATAAAGCAAGAAGGCAGAGATCAGGTGATCTGGGTAAAGATTCATAATAAACAGATGTCATGTTATATTTGCAATTTTTGATACATTTTTCTTATGAATGCATTTACAATTTGTGTAAGTTTTAGACCTTCACACACACTTTTGCTTCCAGGGCTACTTCCCATCATATTAAACAGGTAGTTATGAAAAAAACCCAAAACCCTGATGCAAATATCTGACTCTTTTCATTACTTATTCTTGACCATTTTCTCTTAAAGCTATTATTTTCTAATCAGGAATTAGCTAAATATGTCAGCCTTGCTATTTACTTTGACAAATACCTTAAGGCATATTATGAGTTTAACCTGTCTTTGAGTTTGATTTCAGTGATAGACTGCTCTTCAGAATAAAACCCTGGCTATTAGCTTCTCTTAATTTCTTTGATGCTATCAACAACAATGTGTATCAAAGGATTAATTTTTAATAATGCATGTAAGCAGGCATAAGTGAACATTCCTGCTATAGAGTTCTTTATCTATTTGTAGAAACAGACCAACATCCTGATAACAAATCTCTCTGGATTGTAGAGATTTGCAATTTTATTCCTTGCAATTTTATTTAATAACCATTTAGATATGATTAATTTGCTTTGGAAAGGCTTGGCATTAGTGAATCTCAAGACGGTATGGCACTGTGAGGTTTTATAAATTACAAAGATATAATTTTGGGGTTTTGCATCATTTATGGAAATATGGATGCTTGTACACTTACCACCATCCTGATCTCTGAATTTATCCTTTATATGATTCTTTTTGTTCTTTATCCAAGTTTGGAAATGTTGGGATTTATTTTTTTTTCCTTCTATGAGATTATCTTCCTTTGAATGGTGTTTATTTACGTTCCAGGTTTGAATACTGACACCTGTTGTTTCTATTTCTAGGAAACTGAGAAGCTGTGTATGATGATTAGGAGCATTGTAAACTCATTTTTGGGTTGATTTTTTTTTTTTTTAAGACTGGAACTAAACCTCTTAGAGAAAAGAGACTTGTGAAACAAGAATATGCATGCATGCTTTTCTTACCTCATGCCTTATCATACCCATACAGATCTTTCCTGAGACTATAATGAGAGGTGGAAAAAAAGAACCTGAGGTTACTAGACTTTTTCCATTTATTTGGGCCCTTTTCTTAGAACTGGTATTTTAGGTAGACAGCACCCAAAGCTGAAGTCACTAAAAGAGTATACGTAGCATCATTCCTGAAACTTTCAGCAAACAGAAATTATGATGTACTTTTAGTGAAAATGTTTATTCTTATTGATCAATAACTCCATACAAAATCAGAATTTGGCATTTATATTGTAAAATCTCAATGGTCTACCTCAAAACCAAAACTGCCATGGTTTCTCAGCCTGTTTTTCTATGGAAACAAGGCTCAGGCAATCCAGCTGCTCATCTGTCGTACTCTATACTAGTTCTGACTAAATTGAGAGCTACTTTACTCAGGCAGGCCAAGGAGGAGAATATCATTAAGATCTGAACATTTTATGAAAATAGGCACACAGTTATTCTTTTCTTTTTCTATGATCCCTCCCCATCCCCATTCCCATTCACTTTCCCTGCTTTCTTCTCCTATTCTCCAATGATGGTTATGTCCTCCAGACTCTGGACCCATTTTGAAGATTTCGGCTTGTGGTTTCAATCACTGTCACTTTCCTTTTACCCCTCTGGTTTCCAGTCTCTCTCATCCTCAGCCAGTTTTCTTTTTATAATGATCTTCATGCTTCTTCAAAGCTGACTGGTTTCCTTTCTGTATTTTCAATCAGAAAAAATATTGCTTACTCTTAAGTTGAAATGTCTGGAAAGGGTCCTACAATTTACAGGAATACAGGTTTCATTACCTATTCTACTGATCATTTTTGGTACTGGTATTTTTAATTGGTATTTTTGCAGAGATATTCAAATGTACACTACTGACTCAAAATCCAACCCTTCTGAAATTTTAATCCCTCCCTCAAATTATGGGGTGGGCAGATCTCTTGAAAGAAAAATATTCAAGAATAAACATAGAAGTTTAGATTCCTTTTTCTTTGTCTTCAGAGATGGATGAATTTGTTTAAATGTATTTCCTTTTTTTCAGAATATTTCAAAGTGAGATGGAAAGTATTATTAAAATATGGTAAAATTTCACTCAAACAGAAATAATTTTATTATGCTGAGGTGTATCAGGTAATCTTGACAATAGACTCTTGTTATTTGTCACAGTGAAGATATATGTTGTTGCTTTCACTCCACTTCTACACCCATGGTGAGCTGTATGCAGATAGACCTTCATTTGGTTTAATGAAACCTTATGAAACTTTGCAGTCATCCTTCTAAGATCTTCTTGTGAATAAGGAGCTCATTTTTTGTACAACCTTAAGTGGAGGGACTATGTCCATCTACGAGTATATGCATAAAAGACTACAATGGGGTCCCATCTGTTTGTACCCTTTAAGTATTACTAGACCATAAATTAAACATTGACTGTCATTATAATAAAAACGGGCACAGATTAGCTCAAGACATCAATAGCAGCCAGCTTCTGCTGGACATTAACTTATTGGGAAATCAGTGTGTGGCATCCTGGAGTGCAAAAGGAGGAATGGTTTTCCTGAAAAGTGATGTACAACTTTAGGATTTCATCCTCCCAAGACTTTCTGGACAGGGCAGAATGGCTATAAATTGCCTGAAAGCAGCAATATTTTTTTCCACTTAATTTGAATTTGGCATCTGTTGAATTTAAATTGTCCTTACAATGAGAAGATATGCCCTAATATACATGTAATTACTCTGAATAAAATATCATATCTTCTAGGCGTTCTACTTTAAAAAGAATAGAAATCTTGTTTTTATAGTAGAACAATAACATTCTTAATGCTGTTAATAGATTCTTGATAATACTAATTACACCCAATCACAGATTACTCTTAATTACTTTTTAAATAACATGCAAAATAATCTATTCTAACAATTTATTAATATATTTTCTAAATGTCTTGATAACAAACTATAACACACATTTACTGACTATAGTTACATGCATGCTTCATTTCATTTTTATCTCAGTTGACCTTAATTGAACGACCTGCAACAGTGATCAAATTCTTTGTAGCATCAAAGATAATTATTCCCATATAGTTGTTTAATGTTACTGTAATCTCCTGTATTCCTTTTTAAAAAAAATTAAATATTTATTAAATTGTATTTTATTGCCTGTAAGACTAGAAGCTAAACAGATATTACTATCTCATGAAATCACTGCTGCCCTCTAGTCAATGGCTGATTTAGAAGATTGCAAAACCAGCCTTTAATTACAATTCCTCCGTTTTTCACAGGAGAGGTATGATGCTGACTGCTGTCAGGATCTTGTAGATAATACCTGCCAAATGCCAGATACAGCTATGAAGGTGATATAGAAACTCCTGGAACATTCTCCACTGCATTATTGAATTTTGCCACATTTGGGGAAAAATAATTTAACAGGTTGGAACTTTAGTTAGAAAGAAGAGATTCTCAGCAGTCTTTTCAAAGAACTACTTCCTCAAGGTAAGTAAGCTCAGCACATTTACAGCTATCTAGAAATCCTGAGGTTTAATTAAAAAAAACCCCAACAACTTTCATAGAATCATAGAAACATGGAATGATTTGTGTTCGAAGGGACTTCAAATATCATCTAGTTCCAACCCCCCTGTCATGGGCAGGGACACCCTCACTAGATCAGGTTGCCCAAAGCCCCATCCAATCTGGCCTTAAACACCTCCAGGGATGGGGCTTACACAACCTCTCTGGGCAATTTTGTTTGGAAACTCTGAGAACTAAACTCCATCATTCAGATTTTTGGTTTGGATTCTATATGTGTTTTAGTAGCTGATTTGTACAGAGTAGGTTAGATGTTTTATCAAGTCTGTACTATCCTGATAACTCTTGAAATCCAGCAGCATCTTTGCAGTTATATACATATACTCAAATCCATGTTGGCAGATATCAGGCCGCTTTCCAGTTTTTCTAAATTTTGATACTTAAATAAGTTTGATCTTTCTACTTCTCTAAGGCAAAGCAAGGTGGGATACCATGTGAAATATAAATCAATCATACCTACAAGGATTATAATAATTGGAGCCATGGTTTAGTAATATACGTAGGGGAACCTAATTTAATCAAGGACAATCCATGAGGTAGAATTGTATTCACTTTCATTCATTGTCTTACTGTTAAGCAACGTGAACCACTGTTTAGGATTAGAATCTTTGGCAGAGATAACACTGAATTCACACCAGAATGACTCCACTGCAGAAACACTGTTTGGCTCACTTTGCAAGGGGTAAACTTGTTTCCCCAACACAGGAACTGCCAGAAAACTTGAGTTTGTAGTTGCTTGGGCAATTTAAGTGTGGGCTCCCCAGTGATGTATGCATCACAGGCACTTACAACTACTGGATGCTTTTTCAGATAATGAAATAATTGCTGTGAGATGCTCTCTGATCCTCTCTTTCATGAATTCACATTTTTTTAAAATAAAAGTTCAAGCGACTATTTAAAACATGATGTCAAAACCAAAACTTGCTTTTAGCACTAATCCCCAATGGAATGACTTTCAGCTGAATAATGCTTTGTCCTTTTATTGATAGGTCTTAACTTCTTTATGTCTTTCGGTTAGCTCACATCAACCTTGCTTTTTTTCACTTTACAAGAAAGCAAACAACCTGCAAATCTTTTCTGCAGACAAGTCAATACGGTTTATATATTTGTGGTGTTTTATTTTCAGGGAAGTTTATGTAGAGAGGTTGGGCATGAAGCCAGATGTCCTGGAGGTAATTCCTAGAGCTGCAGCAAGCTGTGCACTTACTAACAACTGCTTTGAACAAATACTTCCAAATGCTCGTCTATTGAGCTGAGTTTTGAAGAGGCATGGCTGGTGATCTGTTGTTGATCTGTGCCATTGCTTCAGGCTCTGATCCAAGAACAGATGAAAGTTTGAGGAAGGTGAGCATGGGGGAAGACCTTACAGAAAAATAGCATTTGGGTGTAGTAAGGGTCTCCAGGTACTGGGAACCTTCCTGTAGCAGTCACATATAGACTGTGGGCTGTTGCAAGAATTTTCTGGTTTATGCCTTCCTGGATGATTAAAGCTAGATCTTATCTGTTTAGCTTGCTTGTGATAATGTCATGAGCTGAGGTGCCAGAAACTCCACAAAAGTCAAGATGTGTCACAACCACTCTTTTCCCCTTATTCACCAATCAAACCACTCCATCAAAGAAAAGCTATGCTCTGTTCTTAATAGTTAGCTATTTTCATTAATTATGTCATTTCCCAGATGCTTACAAACTGGCTTGATTCAGAATTCTTTAAGCCATAGTTTTGTAATTCTCTATGTTCTCTTTGAATCTTTTTTTGTCTTTTTCTCTACTCCAGTGGGATCAGTCATGTCCAAAAGATCCTCAGAAAAACTACTGAGAATGGAGATATTTGGCTACTTCCTTAAGGAGTTTTCTCATACCCTGTAAATCTGAATCTCTCAATCTTAACCAACTTATTCCCTATATTGGCCTCTACACCACTGCTTTCTTAAAATTAATTCTGCTAAATCTGTGATTGCATACTTCTCAGGTTGTATCTTAGTAGCTTATTAACACTCATTCCAGCTTCAGATGGAGTAGGAACCAAAGCACATTGGCTTCTTTCATGAGTGCTTTTTAATTTTCATGGTGTTTCAACCAAAGCATTAAAATACTAGATATTTTTAAGGTCAAGGTTAAAAACTCACAACAGCAGTTGGCTTTGATACAAATGCTTAGTGCCACTGGAGGAAATTCCTGAGGGATCTGGGGAACTTAAGGCATCTCAGCCTTACTCTGATGAGAGAAGTCATGTCTGACCAAGATGATAGCCTTCCAAGACAAAATCACCGGTTCATTGGATAAGGGAGTAAGGAGAGGACATAACTTATCATGACTTCAAGAAGACTTTATACACTGTCCTCCATAAATTCCTCATAGATAAAATGATGAAGTGTAGACTGTGTAAGAAGAGAGCAAAGTAAGCTGAAAATTGAACTGCTGGGCTCCAAGGACTGTGATCAGTGACACAAAGACCAGCTGGATGCTGGTCACTAGAAGTACACAAGGGCCAATACTATTTGAAATCTTGAGTAATGACCAGGATGATTGGACAGAATACAGTATCAGTGACTCTGCAGCCAATACAAAATGGGGAGGTGTGTTTGATACACCACATGCCATTCAAAGGGACCTTAAGAGATTGAAGAAGAGGTAAATGACAAGTCCTGCTCCTGTGAAAGAATAACCTCTCGTGCCAATCCAGGCAATGGGGGAGGGGGTGTCAACCAATGGGAAAGCATCTTTCAAAAAAAGGCCCTGGTTGTCCCATTTGACCACAAGTTGAACAAGAGCCAGCAACGTGTCCTGGCAGCAAGGAAGGTAAGCAGTGAGCAATGTCTTCACTACTGCCCCCCTTCGGTACAAACAGTCCGGTCCCTTCATCACCTTCATCACCTTCATCACCTTTGCAGTGACTGGATCCAGTCTGGCGAAGGACCTCAAAGGTGATGAAAGGAATGGAGCATCCCACATACGAGAGGCTGAGACCTGGGTCTGATCAGCCTGCAGAAGAGAAGGCTCAGAGAGATCTTATCAATACATACCTGATGGGAGACTTTAAAGAAGATGGAGCCAGACTCTTGTAAGTGATGCTCAGTGGAAGTACAAGAGGCAGTTGGAATAAACTGAAGTATATGAAATTCTACTTAATATGAGAAAACACTATTTTAATGTGAGGTTTGTCACACACAGTTTTTGAAACTCACAGCCCAGGGAAACTGTGGAATCTCCACCCCTAGAGATATTCAGAATTTGACTGGACACAGTCCTGCTCTCCTTGACACTTCTTTGAGCAGGGATGTGAACCTAGGTGATCCTCAGGGGTGTCTTCCTGCATCATCTGTTCTGTGATTTTATATTCAGCTAGGATTTCTTCCTAAATACAGATGATTCATTTCCAGTGCAATGACCTTTAGTTAGAAAAAATGTAATGTGCACTATTATTCAGTGTAAGAACATTGAGAGAAAATTTAAGAGCTGGTCAAGTCTGCACATACATGTTGAACTTGCACCACTGAGATAGTGCTTGTAGGAGAAGTTTAAGGAGGACAATTTCCATTTTTTTGTAATAATATTTGATCTTTATTAGAAATAAAAATGCTGGGAGAGGTATATAATTTTATCTACATTTGCTTTATTTTCTTGTGCACAGTCGTTGTTGGCTCACTAGGTTATTTTCTTTCCCTCTGTGTCATGTATCTCATCCGAAGCATCATTTGCCTGATAATAATTAGTATCTCTATTTCTTTCCCATTAAAGAAGCCAATATGCTTTGCTTCCTGCTCCAGCTGAAGCTGGAATGAGTATTAATAAGCTAGTAAGAAGCAACCTGAAAACTTTTCCTTTTATTAGAAGAGCTTCCTTCTATTTTTACAGGACATGTAATCCGAAGTGTTCTCTCTCATTTTTTTGGCAAAGCTGGTAAATGTAGTCTGCCTAAAAAAACCTGTACAAATTTCCTAACCAGTCAGTGTACTTGAGAGGCAGAAAAAAAGAACACTCAGGACATTTCAGTCCACCTAAATCCACCTGTCTCCATGTAGGCTGTATGTCCTGTAAGGTGCTTTCTTCCACTCAGGCTCTTCTAGGGATGGCTGTTATTGCTGGTCTCTTGCCGAAGAGATGTCCCTCAGAAAGGGTGTGGAGGCTGAAAATCCCAAAGTAGGGTCCTAAAAATAGACTCAAAGACAAATTATTCTTTCAGTGGGTTTCAGAAAAAGGTCAGGGAATGAGGAGAAAGTGCTTTCTATTTTCTGGGTGAGAACACTGTTTTTTTTAACAGGTTGCACAGCAAGCACAACCCAGATGGAAGAAAAATAAAAATATGAAATCCTGTATTACCAGCCCTAGAGAGCATCCCTGCACTATAGCAAATAAAGTTTAATGTTCACTTCAATCAGCCTGAAACAGAACTTTTCAATTCCATTTAACACACTGAATAAAAACTGATTAATGAATATTGAAATGGTTTACTTCCATCAAAAATAAAATAATAATAATAATAAAAAATCCTGGGCTGTTCTATCAAGTTTACATTAAAATATTGCAGTAACTCACTCCATTAGTAGTGCTAATATTTTAAACTTTTTTTTGTCCAAAGTGGAAGCAAAATTGGACTTTAATACTGCAATTTCTTAAAACCAGGTTTTTGATTTTTCTCCAAGATGCAAAATGATTCGATCCCCTTTTGTTTATATATCCATAAATCACAAAGCAATTGATCTTCTCCCCTATTTTCGTTTTCAGTGAACAGTAGCGTTTAAACAACTTTAATCTTGGGAAGTAATGGAAAAAGAGATAAGAAATAAGTGGCAATAAAGCCCCCTGAATTTAAGAAAAAAACAACATTCAGTGATGCACACAATGTTTTCTTCCTTCCAAGTCCTGAATTTTAACCTGGGCAGTTAAATGCATATTTAACTTCCCACTTCCAAAAGTAGTAAGAAAATGTTTGCAATAGGATTTAGTTCTTATATAAGCATATGGCTACATTAGTGTTTGGCCTGATACAGCTGTGAGTTTTCATATGTAATATATATATAAAAATATACACAAATATAAGTATAATATAAACCCAAGTATTTTCTATTAATATAAGGATGTATATTGTCTATATATATTTAAAATAAAATTTTATTTCTAAGACATCGTTCAACATGAAATCTGAAATGAAACAGGTCATGATGGGAGAATTCCTAATAAGAGGTAATGCAAATATAACTTTTGATCCAATACCTGTCCTGCTGTGTATATATGCACATTGAGATATGCATGACGAGTAAAATCTTTGAAACTTTTGCCTTTTCCACACTCTCTGACAATGCCATGATAAAGCTGTTACGTCAAACCAGGAGCTACTTCATTATAACATGATCAAAGGGAAGCGCAGAACACCAAAGCATCAGTACTCAAGAACACCATTATATATAAATAGCTCAGAGAAAGTGATAGCACAGCTTCAGAAGTTGTGCCGGAAATTGGATTGCTTCAAAGAGGCCTGGTGCTAGTGAGAGAAGTAGCGGGGATCCTGCTGCTCCTTGTGTCATGGGAGACACCGTGATGTGGTTGTTTGCAGTGCTGGACGGGCAGTTGAAGGGGCTGCTAAGAAACTTGGGAGATATTGCCACAAGCCTGTCTTGCACGGGTGGGTATCAGAGGCTGAAATGTCTCCTCATTTGCATGGACAGCTGCTGCTGTTGCATGGGTTGCTGTTAGCAATAAATGTCCAAAAGTGTGTTTGAATGAATATGGAGCTTATCTGTGACCTGAACAATGCATTGACTTGTCTCCTGACTTAAACAACCATTTACTGTGGTAGAAGAGACTGATGTACAGATCTGCAAACCTCTACTTATTAGCTATCATTAGAAATAAATCCCCAGTGAAACTCTGAAAGAAATGTAAGCTATAGTTATGGAGTATGTCTATGACACATATACTGTTAAACTAATTATACATCTGTTTGACTTTACTGTGTATAATGATACTGCATTATGCCCTATGCACTGTGAATTTAGACCGCTACATAGCTTGGATCTGTATGTGGTGCTTTGGTTCTTGGTCTTAGCTTAAAACATCATGGGTGTTTTTGTTCTTGGTCTTAGCTTAAAATTCTACTGGGCAAAGAGATTGTCTATTGGAGGTGAAACACTAAGGTAATAGTAATAGTGGTCCAAATCTTGGTATTCCTGCCTGCATAGACCCTTTTGAGTCTACAGAGTACCACACTTGCATCCATGATTTGCCAAGATGTTTGGAGATCTACCTTTGGAGACCTTACCTATCTCCAAAGTTCATTTCAACCATATATCCTTGTGTGCTCCTCAAAAATTTTATGATTTTATGTACAGGAGAAGACAGATTCCATGATCAATTTATGGCTCAGACATGGCTGGATCAGATACCACCAGAAATTCTGGAGACAAGGGCTTTCTCCAACAGAAGATGATGAGGCACTTGTCAGATACAAGAAACATTATTCAGACTAAATATGCTAAAATATCTATGTGGTGGGTTGACCATGACTGGAGACCAGGTGCCCACCAAAGCCATTATATCCCTCCCACACCTCAGCTGGGCAGGGGAGAGAAAATATAATGAAAGTCTCATGGGTCAACATAAGGACAGGGAGATATCATTCACTGATTACTGTCGTGGGCAAAACAGACTTAACTGGGAAACTCAATTTATTACCAAACAAATCAGAATTGAGTAATGAGAAATAAAACCAAATCCTAAAACTGTCTTCCCCCCACCTATCCCTTCTTCCTGGGCTCAACCTCACTCCTGATATCTTTACTTCTTCCCCCTGAGTGGTACAGGGGGATTGTGATCAGTTCATCACAAGTTGTCTCTGTCACTCAGGAGGAGGACTCTGCACTCTGCCCCTGCTCCAGCACAGGGTCCTTCTCATGGGAGACAGTCCTCCATGAATTTCTCTAATGTGAGTCCTTCCTGTGGGCTGCAGTTCTTCACCAACTGTTCTGACATGGGTCCCTTCCACAAGGTGCAGACCTTCAGGAAAAGACTGCTCCACCATGGGTCCTGTCCATGGGATCACAACCTCTTTCAGGCATCTACCTGCTCCAGCATAGAGGCATCCAGCTGCTGCAGGTGGATATATGCCTCACCATCAAGCGTCATGGGCTGCAGGACAGCCTGCCTCATTATGGTCTTCTCCATGGGCTGCAGGGAAATCTATACTCTGGCACCTGGAGCTCCTCTTCCCTATCCTTCTGCACTGACCTTAGTGTTTATAAAGTTTTTTCTCTCACATCTTCTCACTCCTGTCTCTGGCTGCAAGTCCTCCTGGTATTCCCCACTTCCTCCCACCCCACCCCACTCCACTCACCCCCTCTTCTTATCTATGTTATCCCATTGGCACTACCACCGTCACTGATGGGCTCAACCTTGGCCAGTGATGGGTCCATATTGGTGCCAGCTGGCATTGGCTGTGTCAGACCTGCAGGAAGCTTCTATCAGCTTCTCACAGAATCCACCCCTGTAGGCACTGCCCTCTACCCCCCCACGCCATGCTACTGAAATCTTCCACGCAAACTCTGTGCAATATAAGACATCTTACATGCTCTTCTCAAAGAGGTTAGGCAAGACATTCCTGCTTAGCATCATTTTCCCAGTGTGATGCATAAAACCCGCAAGGCACTTGTGTTTATGATGGAAACTTAAAATACTCTGAAAAGAATCAGGTAGTGTGGAACATGGCCCAAGCCACACTTTGTGGGGGAAGACAGGATTCTTCTGATATTACACTGTAAGTAGGTTTTAAAATAAGCCAGAATTTATGTGTGTTTTTTAAGCCATACTTTTAACTCAGAACAAGAAAGAATCCCACAGAAGATGTTACCCGTTCTGTTCTTCAGGATAGCTCAGATCTGACCCATCATTCAGTTAACTGATTCACAGTCATTAGCTCTGCAGAAAGGAGCCTAGAAAGGTCATGTCCTAAACATCACCTCAGAATAGCTGTGCCTGTTCCTTGCATCCCTGCTTATTGCTTTCCACAGCAGGTATTTCCACCATTCCATTTAAATGGCCTGATCCCTTTCTGGAGATGGCACTGGAGAAAAGCCCAAGTAGAGTTGGCTGTGCGTGAGACAAGACAGAGACGTGTCAATCAATACTGGGATTTCTAACCTCCAGTGGCTCAGGAACAGAAGGATACATATCCGGTATTTTTCTGCCAGGTAAGGTACCATTTTCAGAGTTTATTAACCACAATATGGCAGGATCATTCTTTCTCCAGGGCTGAATTAAGCCTGGAATGGCAGACCTTTCCATAGTTTGATGGCACAAATATTGTTATGTTGCAGCACTGCAGATTAAGGGATCTTGGAATTAAAATCAGGAACATTAGCCTGCCCCTGTGGACAGAGGAAAAGGCTAGTGTGCCAGATGCAGGTGAAGGAAAGGCAGGACTAGGAAACCTGTTGTTGTGGCTTTGCTCCAGCCAGCAGCTGAGCACTGTGCAGCTGCACTCTGGTGGGAGAGGGGAAAGGGAGAGGGAAAAAATCAACCCAAAAAACCAAAGGCAAACCTCATGGGTTGGGATAAGGATAGTTCACTGGGACTGCAAAGAGAAGGAGGAATAAGAATAACAGGACTTATATAAAACTGGCTATGCACAATACACAATGCACAATGCAGTTGCTCACCAAACCACAGAACTCGGGCCGTACAGCTCAGACCCATCCTGAAGCCAGATTGCCCCCAAACCACACATCCTGCTGTGTGCTCCTCCCCCACCAGCCCCACCTTTATGTTGAGCATGACATCATGGTATGGAATAGCCCTTTGGCCAGTTTGGGTCCCCTGTCCTGGCTGTGTCCCCTCCCAGCTTCTTGGGTGCCCCCCACCTTCTCGTTAGCAGGCCAGTATGAAAAGCTGAAAAGTCCCTGACTGCTTGGCAACACCTAAAACACCCATGTGTTATCAGCACTGCTCTCATCCTAACTCCCAAACACAGCACTGCACCAGCTGCTAGAAAGAAAATTTACTCTATCCTAGCTGAACCCAGGACACCAGTGTACACTAGGCATATGAATGTTTCATAAAGAAACTGCTGTTTCTTTAAACCCTGCCTGTTTCTGTAACCACAGTCCTTGTCTCCTGGGGAGGCAGTCTAAAGCCTAGTAAATCTCAGGTCCCCTTATCAACCTAGCTAGCAATAAGATTAGTAATCTCAGTCATATTCTGGGGACAGATGTTGACGTCTAAACAGTTCCTGCTCTCTCAGGGTTTGGTATGGTATGGTGGCTGCCTGAGAATTGTGTTCCTCCCTGGCATAGTTGAGCTGGTCTGCTAAATGCTGCATTCACTAGGCTGATACCCAGGACCCTCCTGCTCAGAAGCATGAAGGAAGCTACTGAAAATGGCATTTTGGTGTATACCTGTACCTTGGCATGTAGCACCGGTTATATAGCACAGAAGCAGATGTGAGACCAGTCCTGAGCTTGTTCCTCGGCTGCTTTGGCCAAGTGCACTGGAGACTCTTCTGTCCTGAACCCCTGATGTCATTCTCATATAGCAAAATTTTTATCTCTGTATGTCATTGTTCATTGGGAATGGACTTTGATTGTGGCAAATGGCCAAAGCTCATCGAGGTGATGGGCACTTAGTGAGCAAGAAGAATGGTGGTGAGAATTATGCAGATAAAAATGGGGAGGAAAACAAGGGAGAAAATGGATGGGGAGGTAACATTTTGTACTTTGAAAGAATAACTGCTTTGGTGTTCTGTCTCTACTCTAGGTGACTCTACTTTCATATGTATCAGAGAACGGAGTTGTAACAGTGATGAATCTGATGGAAGAGGGCAGAGAGGACTGAGCAGGCAGAGAACATTTTGATGCATGGAAGCAGTTTGCCAGACAAATGATGGCAAGGTAGGCCTCTGTAACAAGGCAAAGCACTTGGAGTAACCAGTTTGTATTTGCCCGGACTCATACAAGTTATGCAGAATTGATTGTTGCAGCCTGGTTCTGGCTTACTGCTCTTAATGTCAGTGGGACCCTTTCTGGGAATGCCAGCTGTCTCTCCAAGCCAAACAGCAGGTGGGAAGTGGGTGCCATATCTGTTGGTAGTTGGTCTGGGTATCTATTGCACAAGCGTGAATGATAGCTCATCACTGCACTTGTGATTGAAAGCAAAAGAGGAGTCTGCTGAGGATTCCTCTGTGGTGTGGTGGTGTGAAAGTGCAGGAGATGGGGTCTTATGTTATTACCATGGCTGCTTCAGAAGCAAGTTCCCTTGTCTTTTTGTTGCTTTGGATGTAGTTTCATCATAGAGCAATGCAAATCATTTTAGGAGTTCAGCAATGTGTGGATCTAAATACTAAATAAGAGTTTTGATTCATGCTGAAGTAAAGCCTAGAATTTGGATTTGGTACAAAACCCATTACCTGCTCGATGAGATTTTTGGTATCTTAACTCAAATTTTCGTGATCTCATTTTCATCTTGTCAGTCTGGAACAAAAAAGAAGCAGTGACTTAATTAGCTTTGAATCTGATAAGGAAATTGCATGGTTTCAGATGTGGGTTCATTGCTTTGACCTATGTCTATCCTGGAACAAATGTATGACTGGAAAGGATCTCCACAGGTACAGTTTAGTTGAAAAATCTCTTTACCACGCTGTCAGCATCAAAGAACTCTCCTTCTCATCTTCATTTTTTCTTTTTTTCATGCTTGAGCAATGTCACTGCTAAAGCTGTGCAAATTTGCTAATTTTTAACAGGGAAAAAAATTAAATGGAGTAAATGACATCACAATAAATTGTACCACTGACTAATGAAGTTGTATTAGTGTTTTTTTTTTTTCTTGCACTAACCTATGATGAAATGAACAACAAAAGAAAAAAGTTTTACAAAACCTGTAAATCCAACTGTGAGTTCATTAATGAAATCAGAAAGCAGTTGTACATTTTAATAGGAATTTTTATATACCATCATAGGCCTGGAGCTGTAAACTTTAAATCCTTAATTTAAATATAAGGCTGCTGTAGCCATTAGCCTGGTGTACAATCTCAGATAAATACTAAGGTAATTTGTTTGCCTCCTAGCATTTCTGAAGTAAACAGTGTATATTATTACAGCAAAACTGAGCAATATGCTGTAAAGGAAACACAAGTATTACTGCTTTGCAATGATTCTTTCAGTTTATTTTCTTCCTAGGATAAAATGGTTTATCTGAAAAAAAGGAAGTTAAATTATCACAGGTGTGAAAGTCTTCATGTGCAGATAAAACAATGTTGAATATGTGTGTGAAGGTCATTATTATTGTATGTATGTTCAGCACACTGAAGTTCTACAGCCTGTATTATTTTACAAAGTAAGAGAAGGTAATCAGAGCTGTTCATTCTGGCCTTATAGTAAATAAGGGTATTTGTGCAGTTATGTTTAGTGGAAAGAAATTAAGAAGAGTATAATAGATGCTGTTTATTTATTTCTTCATTCTTTCACATTTTAATAGCTATAAAATGAACATTCTTTCAGGGTCAGTACAGATTTACAGTTAACATATTTCCATTACTATGTTGCTACACTGTGGCTGTATGAATTTGTCTTTCCTCACTCAGATTTGGTATCACACCATCCTCCTGATTTCCCATTTTGCAAAGATATATTTCATTACATTGTGACATTTTAATGTTAGTTTCCAGCATCTTACAATGACAGCAATTTCACTTGTTTTGCTTTCTGTGTGTATTTTCCTTTTAGTAATATTGTCTTCCATCATTTTCTGATATAAAGTCTCATATATTTGTGACAGCTAAATTGAATATAATTTCCTTGCAAAATGTCAGTGATGTTCTGGAGGTGGTGATCAGTTTATTTTGAAACAAAAGTTAATACTTGTAAATTTTTTAGCTGGTCTATGAGAGAACAGGTGTGTGCATTTGAAGCGATTAAATATCTTGTATTTTGCTGGAATGACACTAGATGGCCTTCCAAATACCTTTTAGTTCTTGCTCTATACTGTATTATATGGAGTAGTATGGTATGGGTATACTTATATTACTTCATGACCTCTATTCTGCTTGATAAAAGATATACTTAGGTACATACCTCTTCTAAACTAATTTTCAGTATACCATAGAACTACATTGCATCACTGTTTCAATTGTCTTCTGAGATAGTTATTTGTTGCTGTAGATGGTAAGGTTTTTTGTTTGTTTTTTAAATCTTAAGGAAGTGCAGGAGAACAATTATTAGTGATTAATCTGGTTTGGATAGAGATTGATGATTTTCTGGAAGAGCAGTTTGATGAAAAATGTATGGTTTTGGTATTGTGAATTATATTGACAATAATGTAAACAAAAAGAGGTTTTGTCAGCGCTTTTCTGAGCATGAACTATTTCCTGTCAAAGTAACTTTTAGGAACTAAAGGCACGTGAAAATCAATCATTCCCTTACAGACACAATTGTTGTTATTGTTCACAGTTTCAGTGATGAAAATCCCCTATTGTTCCAATTTAGCTCGATCCAAAGTGCATGCCCCCCTCCCTTCTAGTTGGACAAGCTCAATTTCACTATTAAAACCACTATGTGAATACACATCCCACTGAAATTACCTGATCAATAAGGTGAAGATACTATTAAGCTGGAACAAGCAAGGTTCATCTAACCTAAAGGATTAAATTTGCCAACAGAATAATTAGTTTTTCAGTGCAAAAAGTAATGTGCTTTACTTTGCAAATTTGAATCCCTATGTCTTCAAATTACCAAACATGACTCACAGTTTATCAAATTGCTCATTTCTCATTGTGATTATCTTGTCAGCATGCTTGCAGGACATCTTATTCCCATTTATTCTTTGTGGACTCTAATCCTTTAATATTTTTCTTATGGAGAGCTTCCACTGCTCAGTGCAGTATGCTTTTGATTGCGGACTGGGGCCGACTGCCATTGAAGAAAGTGGAAAGATTCCCACTGACTTGAGTTGAAATTGGATCAAGCCCACGGGAAGCTAATCAGCACAGGAAATATGCACATGCTTATCCTATTGCTGTTTATTTGTGTCTAGGTAATGGAGTACCACCAAACTTGCAAATTAAGCTGCTTCTGAAAGTTTTCCTGCTTCTCATATATTGTCAGTATAGATTGACACCACGTATAAGTAAATCAGTGGTGACATTAGACATGTGCAGTCAGTGCATGAAGCTCCACACTTAATTTGGCCCCATGCTGCTTGCCTTTTCATGTGAGCTAACATGACTGATGGCCCCATGGGTAGCAATTTGTGCCAGGCTACCACGTCTGGGTTCTATCTGAAATAAGGAGTTTTAGCATTCAAGTTATACAAGAATAGCAAGAAGATGACTAAGACAGGGAAGCAACTACAATTATTTATGTGTTCTTTTTGGTTTTTTCTTTTGTTTTTGTTTTGGTTGATTGGTTTTTGTTCTTTTAAAATGAAACATAAAATGATACAGGATTGAATCCCAATCTTAGATGATGTGGAGATATAAGGGGGATATGAAGCAATATTTTGCATCCATTCTGATTCCTGGAATCTTCCAGTGGCAGCTATCAAATTCAAAGTGGAGGCCTGGTGAAATTCCAATCGACAGTGATGCTGAAGAGACATGATCATGTCAGGAACTAGCTGTGTTGCTTTTATTACCTCTTCATTGCTCTATACTTTGCTCATTTTTCTCTCTCTGCTGCTATTTGTTTTTAAGTGTGAGGTTTTGTGAAATGTTGTTAGAATTGAAAGATACTATGAAAACAAGGTCTGCCAGAGACAGACCTTTAATGTCTCATTTCTTTTCAAAAAGACCTGATTGTACTGGTGTCCTGAAAGCACATAGGAATATCCCTCTCCAACAAGCCTCTTTTAAATTTTTATGGGTGAGTGATGTCAGGTGGTGTGGAAACCCCTGGGTTAACTCAGCTCACCTGGGCTGGCTGCTTGGGGAGGTTAATACTGGTCTGGCCAGAACCAGGACAACTGGTTGAGGTAAGAACAGGCTGTTGGAAGACTAGTTATTTCTTTGGCTAAAAAATTGTTTCAAAGTCAAAAACTTCGGTAATCGGTGTTGTTTTGGGTTGGATTTTTTTTTTTTGGGGGGGTGGTGTGTGGTCTTTAGTTTGTTTGTTTGCTTTTGTCCACTGCACAAGGTAATACTTTTATATGGCATATCCGGACAAGAGAAATAAACAAGGCCAGGGCACAAATCTGAGAACTGGTACATGATTCAGATACAGCTCATCTATTGGCATGCTGCTGACAAAGCTCTGGTTCAGGATGGGCCCCTGTCTCTGTAAGTGAGGAGGGAAAGGAGAATGTAGCATGCTGTGACCTTTACCTAAGGATCAGGAAATGGCTCCTGGGCCATTTTATTTAGTAGCAGATTGTTTCGGCGGTTCAGAAAAGATCCATGTTCTCTTACTTTAAGAACATCTAGCTTGAATTCTTATGCAATATTTAAAAAAAACCCTGAAATTTAAGTTGGTTCTTTCTGTCAACATACTTTCAAAGGCATGCATGTGACAAGTAAAACCTTTTTAAAGATATCTGTTTATTGTCTCATGGCCTTGAAGAAAAATTGCAGATGAATGGCTGTAGGTAGTCTAAATCAAAATGATCCTGGAAGGACCATTTATCTGCTAACAGATCAGTGAAATATTGCAAAGGATGTGATTGATACATTATTTTTACATTAAAATGAATTGGTTTATTAAAACAAAATTATAATGAGAGTTAACATACTTTCTGGCTTTACAATATACATAATGAAGGTACCAGCTATCTCCTGACTCCTGGTCAGAGTTAAGTCTCATCAATGTAATTTCTAACCCTCTTCTCTCTTTCTCAGCCTTGATAGATAATTTTTGGCAGCACTGTCTGCAGGTGACTACATCAAAACTTTTCCACACTGTATGTCAGTTCCAGGAGGAAAAGGTTATGGTCCTCTTGATTACACTACCTTTTTCAGAACAAGCTCCTGATGCAAATACGGGGGCTCTTGAAACAATGCTTTTTTGAAGGAGAGGAGTTCTGATTTTGAAGCATCTCACGCTATGCAATATGACATGCTGTAAACAGTGATGAAACAAAATATCCAACATTCTAAGTAATGATAACTAGCACTCACATAGATAGAGATCATAGGTTCCTGCACTTAAAAGATTGCACTGGGACCAAATGACTTCTACCATCTGTGGGGCTTTCTGACCCTTCTTCTGTATCACTATCACTACTAGTCTGTCTGTTATGATTTATTTTTATGTTTAAATTGCAAGTGTTTTGGAACAGAATTGTGTTCTGTGTTTTGATAGTGTCTGGTGTAAATGGCTTGTGGTCTATTACTAGGAAATGAACTAAACATTGAGACCATATGTCTCAACAAATGTGTTGCTTTTCTTACTCAAATACAGGATCAATGGTGAGTTCTTATAATGGCTATCCATTATCCATACCATATTTCTAATTGTTATAAAGGCTATGAGCAGTAATATTTTTAAAATTCACTATTTCCCAGTGGCATAACTGGAAAATTGTTAAGTCCTAGTCTAAGTCTCCATCTTATGAAAAAAACGTTTTTCTTGCTTCATGAGTATCTTTAATCATGTGTGTGGCCCATCTTTGAACAAACCATCTTCCTGTGTTCAGGCCTGGCAGAAATACAGATGGAAAATATTAAATATGGAGTTTTATTCAAAAGATGAAAAGCAGGTTCTTAAGTAAATCTCTCTCCTTATACCCCACACTAATTTATAAACATTCTGTAGGTCTCAAGGAAATCTTAGCATTTTGGGAAACAAAACTCTCAATTTATCCTTTTCTTTTCTGCCTCTATCGCCTACATCTTCCAGGGAACTAACTTTTTCCATGGAGTGAATGAATTTGCTGGAGAATCCTATTCCTCATGCTCCTGTTCTTTGATTGGATCAAGAAGTCCAAATCAAGGTCCAAGGTCCTGTTTTCGACTCTGAATTTTTATTTATTTTGTATTCACAAAAATTTCATTTGAACCTTATGCTAGAACTTGAAGATATTAGCACAGTGTTTATGATGCACGTCTGCAGAGAGAGAACTGATATTTTCATGAGCTCTGGAAATTCTGCAGGAAGAACAATGTTCCTGCACTCAGAAATCAGACTAAGAGTAAAATATATGAAGTGTGAAGAGGATAGAATGGCTGTATTTGTGAGTGTTGCCAGTCAGCACATTATCAGTAGCACAACGAAGTGCTGACGGCCATAGGACACCTGTAAGAAGGATATACTGCATGTAGCTTCCTGATGACAGATACTGCATTTCAGGGTAATTACAGAACCTATGAAAAGCCAAAACAGTCCCCTTCCAAGAACTGACAACGTGGTCTCAATAATGGATTCTCAAGCTAAAGACAGATTTCTTACGGAGTTCTATCGCACTAAGCACAGAACAAAGACAATTGATTTGATGAGCACTGTAGACTTGAAAGGTAGTTGTACTTTGTGGTCTTGTCTTTTTGTTTGAATTTGTGAGTAATTATTGTGAGGAAACTCATACATAAGGATTATGAATTTTGATTGAGAATGTTATAATCTAAAATTCTCTTTTGAAAAAGTCCATTGGGATATTTACCATGTAAACTCATTCTTTATGGTGACTTGAAACTCTCATGTCATAGCAAAACCAGCAGCAACACTTGATTGCTTCTAAACTCACCTATTTTGGGGCACATTTTCCTATGTTCTTGCCCCTCTGATGCATGTGGCCTGGTTGCTACTGACCGACATGAGTGTGCTGTTCTGCAAGCGGATACCAGCTTGTTTGCCCATGCTTCGCACAATGATGCCATGGCAGACATGCTGGGTTTTTGCAATGCTGTGGCTGAGGAAATGTGCCTGAGAAAACAGCTGGGGCTCAGGCCTTCATGAGAGCAGCCACACAGATCAGAGCATGGACAGTGAAAGTATGTATCTGCCCTGTGTACAAACGAAGTGACATAATGTTTGTCTGCCTAAGTATGTGTAGCTTTGCTCTTGAAGCCCTTCCCATCCATTATACCTCTAGGCCTAGGTGCCTCATGCATTTGCTAGTCCTTTTCTTCTAGAAGACTACAACAGTGATTAGTTAAAGTGATTCCAAGCTAAAATGTTCAAAACAAAATATTATTTATTCATCCAAGAAATTCTGTAACAGGGAGCAAAGGGATAAAAGAAAACAAGAGCAATTAACATGGGGCTTACCTTTATGAAAGTCTCTTTTTTTCTTTTTTTCTTCTTCTTTTTTAACCTCCCCGCAAGATTTTCTTAATCTGAGTCAGCACTGTCAGCTGCATTCTTGGCCTGGGAAAGTCAGCCTGATCATTATAATTTGCGTCTCTCTGTCAAAGACTCATCTCCAGTTATTGCTGAAGCTGTATGAAAACTGTTCTCTTCCAGAGACCCTCTTTATAGGTTTGGGGGTGGTTTTTTGGTTGTTATTTCTTGATCCTTTTTTTACTGGACTCAGGGATGAGTATGGTCTACTTTGATGTCCAGCAAAGTGGCAGTGTCCACATGGCTTGCACTGTTAATCACCTCTTTCCTTTGAACTTTTGCAGTTAAACAAGCTACAGTGAAGTTACTAAATTCCAGAGTTGAAAAACAGCTGCAGAGGACAGAAGCTGACCCTGTAACACTTTAATAAATATACGTATGTTTCCCAGATCTAGTAAACATAGTCATTTTAAATTTGACATTGGTATTGAACGCTCCTGTTCATCAACCACATCAGAACTCATCCCTGGCCTGATGCTGTCTTCTGCAGTGGGAGCAGTGGAAACCTAGTGGTCAGTTTGCTCCCTCCCTTTCTCTCTCCCTTTCAGTAGAGATTTTAAACAAAGGTGAGTTGGCATGTGTGATTATTTGTGGCATGCTCTTCTATGCAGTTTTGGATGGTCCACTCTTTGTATTATTCTTCCATTAGCTTAATAATTTTATATAGAGGGATGCATCGAGCTTTATTTTGGATACACTTGGTGAAGAATGATGATTGTGGTAATGCTGCATCCAACCAGATCATCCACTGTAGCACTATGTCAGAAGAGTAGTCTGAAACAACGGAAACACCTGTTGTGTCCTGTTATATTGCACCTATATATAAATTTATACTTGTTGGCTGTCTGGTTACTTCCCTTCATACCTTGCCAGCAAATCCGTGTGAGTAGTGATTGTGCTTGGATTGGCAGTCAGAGACTTTGGCACCAAGCAGCAAACTGGTGAATGGAACTGTATATATCAGCCACAAATGAAACAGGCAGAAAACCTGTCCTTTCTGCAGTGAGGTTACTTCTCCATTGTTGAACTACTACTGCTATAAGCAGTAGGATTACTTGTGAGCTAGTGGGTAGAGCGTGACAGGGATTGTTCCCTGCCCCTAAGATCAAGCATTGTGGTTAAAGACTTTTTTGCCCTAGAACAGGGTGAATTAATCTATTCTGCCACTTCTGTACATTCCTCTGATGAGCCCTTTGTCCCTGCTGTTTCACGAGCTATTCCTGAGTGCCCAGCATGGCATGTGCTGTATCTATGTGAGGAAGCCTGATAACAATTAAACACTATGAATGACTGTAAAATAAGGCTCAAATCTGTGACTTAAACACTGTTTACTATACTGTGGATGACTTAGAGACCTTCAATATCAAGCTTACTTGAATTAGAGAGATGGAGCAGCTGGTAAAGCCCTGCCAGGAAGGGTCCCAGCTCTAGCAATTGTCACCCACCATGCTGTGAATTATCCCAGCAGCCCTGTCCAGAAAGGGGCTCCCAGCTGAGCTGGGAGGGAGTAAAACTGGGGAGATTGCTGTGTGATCGAATGGGATTTTATCACTTTTGAGCAGCATCTTAGCAACAGTCTTTCCCATCCCAAACACTGAACTCCATCATTGGAAAGCCTCTGTGTGCTGAATAAAACTGTGGTGAATGGTAGAATAAATAATGAGGGGAGAAAAAGAAAATGCTGCCACTGATAGAGTGCAGCTTTAAAGTGGGGATATTTTTGTATATGGCTAAATTGATTACTTTAACATCTAATTAGAACATCTGAGTGTATTTAAAAAAATACGTAACTTGAACTTCAGAGTATTTTTAAAGTAGCTAAAAGAGCCATCACACAGGGAAGAAAATAAACAGATGGAACCTAAACCAAAACATCAAAATTGTCACTAAATCTGTTACTGCTTTCAGTACACCCCTTTAAGTGTTCAATATGTCGATTCAGGTATTAAGCACATCAGGTATTTAACATCCCCCTAAGCATAAGTAAAATGCAATTAATAGTTTGAAAATCTTTTATTACTATGCTATTTCACATAAATGTACACTCCTCCTGCATTTCTTGGGTCTTGCACCCTCATCAGTATTTCTTGCAGTAGTACAGAAAATTAGATTCATTTACACTAAAATGTAGCAATTTCTCATTAAGTCTGTCTTCTGAGTTCTCTGTTACTTGTGTCTATATATTTATCTTGTGTCTTGCTTTAAACAACAGCTAGCTCTGTACAGTTCAAATGTTACTCCAAATTGCCTTTGTGTTTTAAAGATGTTTATATCTGAGACTGGCTCAATACTGTTTATTATCTTTTTGCACAATAGGAATTAGAAGCAATTAAGAAATCTTTATTTGTCTGTAGTGAAATGAAGGTGTCCCTTTAACACTGAGGAAAAGATACTAGCACAAACTAGCATGGAAAAGCCAGTCTACACATTCAGAATCACTGCTGTCTTAAGCAGAATGGTCCCTTGCTGGAAATAGTCCCTGGTCCACACAATCAAATTGTGTCCCAGAATTATTTGGGTGAGTGCATGTCAGCATGGACCAAAAGTCTGGTAGCAGTTGTTTAACAGCAAAGAAAATCAAATTACAGTGATTGGGATGGTTCTCCAGCACTGTTTAATTTTGTACTATAGATGTAACCTGAGTTCATTCCTTTCCACACAGGTGTGCCACCACAATAAAAGGTGACAGTAGTTTTATCATGTTAAAAAGAGGTTAAAGTTATGACAGGTAATCTTTCATGTTCTTATGCAATGGAAAATGTATGGCATCCTTTCTGCACACAGGTAGTCATATGGGCTGAAATGTACCCATAGAAGAGTTTCCTTTTCCAACATATTTCTGTGCTCTTGCATACCTATTGATAACACAATGCTCTAAAACGTCACTCTTCTTGATAGGCATTGCCAATATACAATATGATTTTTAAAGCCTTTTTACAAACTGTATCTGTTTTCTGATACAGGAAGGACGTGTTTTTCATAAAGATCTGAATTTTTTCCTCAATTCTCTCTGATGCATTATTACAAGCACATTTAATTTTTTATAATGCTGTTTCTGAAATACCTGTACTTTACTAGATTCTTTTGTTTCTGAAACACTTAGCTGAGAATGCATTTTGTTGTCTTCCATCACTGCTGTCAATCTCTGATCTTTCAGCTTTTTATGTATCTAATATGTGAACACACATATATATTTAAAGACAAGTGCTGATTTGCAATAAGTTTTCAGAAGTTTAGAATAGAATATATTATTACAGTTGGAAGGGACCTACGAAGATCTTCTAGTCCAACTGCCTGACCACTTCAGGGCTAAGCACATTGACCAAATGCCTCTTAAACACTGACTGGCTTGAGACATTGACCACTTCTCAAGGAAGCCTGTTCCAGTGTTTGACCACCCTCTTGGTATAGAAATGCTTCCTAATGTGCAGTCTGAACCTCCCCTGATGCAGCTTTGAGCCATTCCCATGCATCCTATCCCTGGATACTAAAGTGATCATAGAATCATAGAATGTGTTAAGTTGGAAGGGACCTTTAAAGGCCATACAGTCCAAGCCCCTGGCAATAAACAGGGACACCTTTAAGTAGATAAGTTGCTCAGAGCCCCATCAGCCAATTCTTCACCCAGTGCACCATAAACCTGCTCATCCCACAGTTGGACAACATGTCCAGAAGGATGTTGTGAGGCACAGTATTAAAAAAATCACTAAAATCTGGAAAAAGTACATCCACTACCTTCTCTCATTGTCCACAAGGTGTGTGATGCTATTATAGAAGGATATAAAATTAGTTAAACAGGACTTCCTTTTTCTGAACCCATGTTCACTGTGCCTCATTATTGCATTGCTCTTTAAATGCCTTTCAACAGTATGTAGTGTAATCTCAACAATTTTTCCAGGAACTGACATCAGACTAACAGGTCTGTAGTTCCTCAGAGTAGACATGTAGTTCTCTCATGCCCTTTTTGTAAATTAAATTAACATTGGCTAGTTTTCAGTCAGCTGGGACATCCTCAGACTCCCAAAACTTTAGTGGATGGTAGGGAAAAAGGCTGCCATAATATCTGCTAGCTTCTTCAGAGCTCTGGGATAAGATCGACTAGGCCCCATGGACATGAGTTCAACATTCAGAGTTGGTTCCTTACAACTTTAGTGTCCACAAACAGAAAATCATTGTTCCCACAATTGTCTTCCGACACTGGGGTCCAGACAGTCCAAAGTCTATCAGTATTATTTAATATTGAGACAAAAAAATGAATGCCTCTATTTTTATTTCATCCCTATTAATCAGATGACCTTTTTCAACAAGTATTGGTTCACTGTTTTCTTTAAAACTCTTTTGCTATTAACATACTTTAAAAAGCCATTCTTATCTGAAACAACACTGTCCAAATTGCCACTCTAATTGAGCTTTGGCTTTTTGTGTCTTCTCCCTGCATAATTGAACCACAGATCTGTATTCTTCCTGTGAAGCCTGACCTTGCTTCCAGACATCATACTATTTCTTTTTCTTCTTGAGCTCCACAAGGACTTTAAAAGGGTAGATAATGGCAGGACACAGGGGAATGGCTTGAAGCTAAAGGAGGGAAGGTTTGGATTAGATATTAGGGAGAAATTTTTTATAGAGAGAGTGGTAAGGTGCTGGAACAGGCTGCCCAGAGAGGTGGTGGATGGCCCATCCCTGAGGTGTTCAAGGCCAGGTTAGATGGGGCCCTGGGCAACCTTGTGTAGATCCAGGCCTGGAGGTTGGTGGCCCTGCCTGTGGCAGGGCAGTTGTAACTCTATGATCCTTGGGGTCCCTTCCAACCCAGACCATTCTATGATTCTATGAATTCTCTGTTCAGCCAAACTGGTCTTCTGCCCTGCTTGCTTGACGTAAAACACATTGGAATTGCCTATTCCTGTGTTTTTTTAAAGGTGATTCTTAAAAACTAATCAACACTTCTGTACTCCTAAACCCTCAAAATCAGATTCCCAGGGTAATCTCCTAAATAGTTAATTAGGGAGAAATGCTCTTATGCTACCTAGACTGAAATTCCCTCCTCCTTGATTTTCTTGAATGATTTCCTTTAGAAAGGTCTACAGCATTTTTTGCAGAGTGCTGATCACTACAGCTCTCATTGCTGGCTCTCCAAATGTGTGACAGAGCTCACCAGCCCTGGCACTAGCAGTATGCAAGTATAATTAGATGCCAAAGCTGTATAATCCTTTTCGTATCCTGCTAGAGCCAGAGCTGCTGTGCTCTACCATACCAAGAGGCTTCTGATCTGATGACACTAAGATAGAAAATTCATTGCATCTCTTCAGGCTTTGTGCCATTCCTTAACCACTTTCATTGTTAAAAATATGCACCTTGTTTCTAATTTAAATTAATTAATTTTGACTTTTAGTCATTGCCATTTTTAATATTGCTTAAGTATTTCAATGTCAGAAATTCTTCCTGTACTCAACACTGTAACGATGGATCCTCTTGTTTTCGTTCTGTTTGGTTATTTTATTTTATTTATTTTTTGGTGTGTTTTTATTTTAATAATACACTGAACTCATTCAACTTTTGTGTGGTATTTACTTCAAACCTCAAATAATTTTGAAGCCATTTGAGAAATATTTCTAACATTTTTTATACATGGGGATTTGGAAACTTGAGAGATATATTCAGACATGAAATGACTTATTTTTTTCCTTGTTTATAGATAAATGAAATCTATTGCAGAGGAATTATACACATTGTGGAGATGAGTACATTACTATCGATAATCAAA
The DNA here is from genome assembly GCA_020800305.1 of Porphyrio hochstetteri. Classification (NCBI taxonomy): domain Eukaryota; kingdom Metazoa; phylum Chordata; class Aves; order Gruiformes; family Rallidae; genus Porphyrio; species Porphyrio hochstetteri. Next base: position 106,994,907 of record CM036907.1, read on the forward strand.
GTCAGATTTTCATAAGAATATTTCTATTTTACATAACTGATTGAGAGTCAGACATCTATATCTAGGACTGAGTGGTCTCAAGGCTAGACCATTGAAGAAGTTTTTCCATGTAAAATTGCTCATTTTCTGTCAAGAACGCTTGTTGTAGTATCTCTTGAAGTCAGCATGACTGGAAAGTAAGACATATAGCAGGTATACCTGTGTACATTAAGAAAACAAAAAACCTGATTTAGCAGCTACAGTCCTGTTAATATAACCTTAATAATACACAGTATTTTTGAACAGTTACAGGAGTGAGGAAGACCCTGAGATGTGGAAATAAATAAAAATGAGGTAAGATACAACATGGTTTTACCAAATGCAGAATGTGCGAGGTTAGTGATACTTTCCTAAGAGAAGATAACTGATTTTCCAGACAAGTGAACTGCAGCACATCTCATCTATCTAGAATACAATGCAGTCTTTTAATATAGTGCCTCGTGAGAGGTTATTAGTTCAAAAGCAGAAGCTGAGGATTAATACAAATACTATTATGTGGGTAAAGATCTGGATAAAAAAATGCTATGCTGGGTGAAGCTGAAAGGGAAACTGTTGGGTTGGAAGGAAGTCATTACATAGAAATTTCTTGCAGATCCATCTTCAGACCATTTTGTTTAATATTACCATAAATAAAATGGGCAGAAGTAGACACATGCTAGTAAAAATGACTAAGGTCACAAAATAACCTTAACAGAAAGGATCAGAATATAATCTGGTAGGAAAACAGAATGACCATGAGAACTGAGAGTAATAGCATTATTAGGAAAGAGTATTAATAGCATGGGGAATGTGGTCATGAATTAGGGACTGGAAGTTATCTATACAAGAGAGGAAATAAAACGTGTGCATATATGTGGTCATGAAAAGAGCAAATGCTATCTGAGCATGTTTTGAGCAAAGCAGGTAGAAAAATCCTTGTCTCATAAGGCCTCTGAACCTTGATGCTAAGACTTGAGAAAGATATATTTATAAAGAAAAGGTAGAAAGAAAGATTGTGAAGTGTTTGGAAACTATTATTTGAGGAGAGGCTGGAAAGGAGGTTCACTTGCTTAGTCTCACAAAATGGAGTGGTATGATTAATCATCAGTGGGGGGAAGGGGCAAGATGTATTTGAGTTAAATTACTGTTGGCACAAGGACATAAATTAAGAGGGAAACTAGAACAAACCTGGGATTTTCCAGAACTGTGAATGCTGTGAAAATTTGGAAAAGCTTTCTAGCAGAAAGGTGGCAGAATCTTCATTTGATTCCGGGGAACTGTAGCAAGATTCTGTTGTAGATTGCCTTCATCAGCAGATAATTAGAGCTGGTGAACCAGGAGGCCTTTTGAGCATGGTGGCCTTCCATTTTCATGCATATTGCCCCAATTTTCAGAACAGCATAACATTTGACATACTTTGCACTCTGTTATCAGGAAATGTTGTTGCTCTGATAACAACTCCAGTGCTCTTCATAGAATTATTCTCAAAGTTAGATGCTCAAGCTCTCACAGCAAGTTTCTGCAGAGCTAGATAGAACTAAAATCCTAGATGCTGCAGAACTGAAGTCCTAGCTGACATAAACATACAACCAACTTCATATCTTCGCATTTACATTTCAGTTTCAATTTATCTATCACACAACTTCTTTTCTGGCAATAATCTAAATGAAAGACCAAGGTGGTTTGGGTTTTGTCTACTGTTGCTATGTAACAAAATCCACAGTACAGAAGTTACACAAAATACGCAACTTGTTACTGAAATGCAGATGGGTATTGGTTTACAGTCTGTTTGGGAATTGATTTTTCCTGTTGTTGCAATAGGCCTTTTGTTTTCAACACTTTAAATGGAGAGAAACATGCATCCAATTTTGGTGAACCTTTATATTGCCTGAAGAAGAACTGAAGTTATCTAATAAGTATGCAAATACTTCAAGGCTTCTTATTAATTGTGTTGAAACCATCTGTTCCTGTAAGGAAAACTTGAATAGTTAAGCATGTAGCAAATATGAACGTGTGCACAGCAGCGTTCAGTAATAGATGTGTTTTAGTGAATCTAAGGTTTTATTAGTCAGTAATGCTCTGGCTTTGTATTTTTTTAATTACTTAATAAAAAAATAAGTTGAGTTAATGTTATGATGAAATAGGCAAAAATACACTCAGTTACTCTTCCAGAACAAGGTTCCTGCACCTACAAGGGGAGGGCGGGTGCTGGACCTTGTTCTTACTAACAAGGATGGGCTCATCAGGGAGGTGAAGGTCGGGGGCAGCTTAGGACAAAGCGACCATCAAATGATCCAGTTCAAGATCCTGAGTGGAAGAAGCAAGCCAAAAATCAGGATAGCTACCCTGAATTTTGGAATAGCTAACTTTGATCTCTTCCGCAACCTTTTAGGAGCTATCCCATGGGCTACGCTGTTAGAAGGCAAGGGAGCCTGTGAGAGCTGGCTAGCATTTAAACAGCACTTCTTCCAAGCACAGGATAGGTGCATCCCTTTGAGTAAGAAATCGGGAAAGAGAGGCAGAAGAACTGTGTGGATGAGCAGGGAGCTAATGAGTAAACTCAAAGGGAAGCAGAAGGTTTATGAACTGTGGAAACTGGGTCTGTGCACCTGGGAGGAATATAGGGATGTTGTCAGGGCCTGTAGGGACGCGACTAGGAAGGCTAAAGCCCGCTTGGAAATGAAGCTAGCAAGGGACATAAAGGATAATAAAAAGATTTTTTTCAGATACGTGAATAGTAAGAGGGTGACCAGGGATAATGTAGGTCCCTTGACGAATGAGGTGGGTGTCCTGGTATCGGGTGATGATGAGAAGGTGGAAATACTGAATGCCTTCTTTGCCTCGGTCTTCACTCCAAAGGCCCCTCGGGACCCGCAGATCCTGGATGAAAGTAGGAGTGTTTGGGGAATGAAGAGCTTCCCTCTACTTGAGGTAGGGGTGGTCCAGGAGCGGCTCAAAAGGATTAATGCAAACAAATCCATGGGCCTGGATGGGATACATCCACGTGTGCTGAGGGAGCTGGCGGAAGTGATTGCGGAGCCGCTTACTATCATCTTCGACAGCTCTTGGAGAACAAGAGAAGTACCTGAGGATTGGAGGATAGCCAATATCACTCCAGTCTTCAAAAAGGGCAAGAAGGGGGACTCTAACAATTATAGGCCAGTCAGCCTTACTTCTGTCCCTGGAAAGGTGATGGAACAGCTTGTTCTGGATGCCATTACCAAGCAACTGGAAGAGAAGAAGGTCATGAGGAGTAGTCAGCATGGATTCACCAAGGGGAGATCATGCTTGACCAATCTCATAGCCTTCTATGATCTCATCACCGGCTGGGTGGATGGAGGGAGAGCAGTGGATGTCATCTACCATGACTTCAGCAAGGCTTTTGATACTGTCTCCCATGACATCCTGATAGAAAAGCTGAGAGATCATGGGATAGATGAGTGGACAGTGAGGTGGGTTGAGAACTGGCTGTTGGACCGGGCTCAGAGGGTCGTGATCAGTGGAACAAAATCTGAATGGAGGCCTGTGACTAGCGGTGTTCCCCAGGGCTTGGTGTTGGGTCCAGTCCTGTTTAATATCTTCATCGATGACCTTGATGAGGGAATAGTGTCCACCCTCAGCAAGTACGCCGATGATACAAAGCTGGGAGGGGTGGCTGACACACAGGAACACTGCACTGCCATCCAGCGAGACCTGGACAGGCTGGAGAGCTGGGCAGGGAGAAACCAGATGAGGTTTAATAAAATCAAGTGTAAAGTCTTGCACCTGGGGAGGAATAACTGTCTGTATCAGTACAGGCTGGGGGATGACCTGCTGGAGAAGAGCTCTGTGGAGAAGGACCTGGGGGTCCTGGTTGATGACAGGTTGGCTATGAGCTGTCAGTGTGCCCTGGTGGCTAAGAGGATCAATGGGATCCTGGGGTGCATCAGGAAGAGTGTGGCCAGCAGGTCTAAGGAGGTGATCCTTCCCCTCTCCTCTGCCCTGGTCAGGCCCCACCTGGAGTATTGTGTCCAGTTCTGGGCTCCCTGGTATAAAAAAGACAGGGATCTCCTGGAGAGAGTCCAGAGAAGGGCTATGAAGATGATTAAGGGCCTGGACCATCTCCCGTATAAGGAAAGGCTGAGTGAGCTGGGGCTGTTCAGCCTGGAGAAAAGAAGACTGAGGTGGGACCTAATTAATGTTTATAAATATCTTAAGTATGGGATGCAGGGGGAATTGGCCAACCCCTTTTCAGTAGTCTGTGGAGATAGGACAAGGGGCAATGGCTGCAAATTGGAGCACAGGAAGTTCCGCACCAACATGCGGAGGAACTTTTACACAGTGAGGGTGACAGAGCCCTGGGACAGGCTGCCCAGGGAGGTGGTGGAGTCTCCTTCTCTGGAGATATTCAAGACTCGTCTGGACGCCTCTCTGTGCAATATGAGCTAGGGAGCTGCTTAGGCAGGGGGGTTGGACCCGATGATCTCTCGAGGTCCCTTCCAACCCCTACGATTCTGTGATTCTGTGATATGGTGTGAATGATCTTTCAAGAGCCACCTCTGAAGCTGGTATAGGGGCTCCATCCACCAATAACTGCAGTCCATAAACTACTGCTGCATAATGATGTGGAATGAGTGCAAGGGACGGGAAAATACACCTACACTGTTCTTCTGTGCCTTCTTTAAGTATAGATTATTGGAAATTTACTGGACTGTGATGGTCCAGTACAACTTTTTGTGTAGGAATGAAGAACAGGAATGAAATAGTAGGGTTTAATTTCATCACATCATATGAGGTTTTGAAGAGATATTTACTAGAAAATACCCCAGCAGTTGAAAGCTATTTAAATTTTGGAAACTGGTTGACAATTAATTTTGAGAAAAGTCCTATGTCCTAGGTACATAAATATATTTATTACAAAATACCTCAAACTGTGTATGCAGATGAATATTGTTCCATTTCCAGGATTTTCTTTTTTCATTTTCCATTTTTCCAAATTCTGTATGTTTTGCTTATACTATAGATACTGTAGATTGCATGCTCACTTGCTCTATGTTTTTCTTCTTATAGCATCTAATGTACCGGGTATCCCAGTGATTATTGCACCATGGATTACCTCCTTTAAGTATCCCATGTTCTTTACTAGATAGTAAATAATCTAGTTTTACTCTCCAGATTTTTTGGGGGTTGTTGGGGTTTTTTGGGGCAGTTGGGGTTTGGGATTTTTGTTGTTTTTTTGGGTTTGCATTTTGTGTGTGTGTGTTTGTTTGTTTGTTTTTTCTATTGGAAAACATTTCCATCTTGCAACATAGCAATTATAAGCACCAAATTTTAATGTAAAGAAATTTTTAATTGGTGTAGATTAGTAATCTTCAACAGTTACCTAGAGAAAACCATTCCCCATACTTCATGTGCTCATTAAAATCTATTTGCGTTTTATAACATTAGCTTGAAAATACCTGCAAGAAGGGCTCAGGTGACTTCATATCATTAACATCTCATCGCATTGTATTCCTATTTGAAGTGCACAGAATCAGTTTGACTCCTGTTGAAGAGCAAGCTGGAAGGTGGGCTGCTATAACCAGATGGGCTGCTTAGGCATTGCTTTCAGGTTGAGGTTCCTGGGACTGCAAAACCCAACAACCCCAAAACATTGCCCATAAGGCTGCTGTCCAAACACTCACATTGCAACTTGAAATGTCCCTTCTTGATACTTAAAAAACATAGAAAAAAAAATCACAGATATTTATGTACACTAGAGGGGAAAACAAGGCCAGGACCTGTGTTCTGGCCATGAGTCTGACGGGCACAACTTAACTTGCACCTGTAGAACTAAATTCTGTCCTCTTTCCTCCTCCCCAAATAAGTAAACACTCTAAATTAGCAGTTGTAAGGAATGGTCACTGGCATGTGTGGCCTTAAACTGGCCCCTAACCTCTTCATAAGCACTGAGAGGCACACTAATGTTACTTGGCCTCAGCCAAAATCATACTCAGGGGCAACTCTGACCCATGTTCACACTTGAGCACTTCCTGTGTTTATTTTGCTTTTTAAAACAATTGGAGCAAGGACACTGTCCTAGAGAGAAGGGTAGCTTTTACTTGAAGCACCTAGAATCTCAACTGTGAGCTGTGTGTCAGGTCAGACCCTTATCCTTGGTCCTCACCTAAGCTACACTGCCCACGGACCTCACTGATCCTGACCATGACTTAACTCAATGACTATATCTCAGATTTTCTTGTCATCATCATGATGAACTTCTCTGGAGATCACTGACCCTTGTGACCATTACTGACCTGTTCTGCTAACTTCTTTCAGGGGCTGTAGGTACTTGAGGAAATTGCCCATTCAGACTGGCTTTCATACTGCCTCCTGGCTCCCTTGCCTTAAGGATGAGTCTGTCCCTGACAGTCCGTCCTTCCTCTCCTTTTTCCCAGCCTGTAGCCAGATCCTCATCTTTTTGAAAGCAAAGGTTGATTTTGCTCCAATATCAAGAAGCCTGACATTAACAGCTACAGGAAATGTATCTCCTAATACTATGTTTGTCCTTTGCATAATTGTTTAGGAAAAACAAACTATCTTATATTCATATCACAAAATTATTTCTTATAACAATTTATTCCAAAGCTGCTGCGGTATTTGAGCTACAATTGGGAGATATGAAGTATTTATGAATTTTAGTCTTCATTGGTCAATATACTTCAACTACAGGGCTGTTACTTCATTTCCAGATCTTGCATAAATTAAGCATTGCCTGTGCTGATGTTGGAGAATTGGGAGAACTTCTGCTTTATGGCTCCAACTCTAATTAAGCAGTTTTCCAAGTCAGATTTAATGCTCAGTAGCAATGATGTAAGCAAAACAATGAAGAAAATAGTTTAGTCTTTGTATATAGTTTCTATTTTATGACAGTAAAAATAGAAGCTGATGGAAGAGACTCAGAAGTTATAATTAAGCAAAATAATAAAAGGAACCACATAGTTCCTTCCCAAAACTCAGAACGTGCTTTGGCATGGAAGATGAACGGAAATATGCTGTATGTCATAATTCGCTGGTCATTGAAATGTATTATGATTAATGAGCAAAGCAGGAAGAACAATATGATTGCTAGGTGCTAGAAATAGGTAAAAGGAGTTTTATTATGGCAATACAAGATCCTCAGACTTCTGGTAACTGGAAGAATTATATGGCTTAACTACTCAGTGCCTGCAGCCTTTTCTCCTTCAATCCAAACAGCAGAAACACTGAAAAAGATTGAATAGGTGTTCTGTGGACAATGTGAAATAAGATTATGATGAATTAATTATATTTGACATAGGCTATCAAAAAAACCCCAAAAAACCCTCAGTTTTATTCTTGCTCACAGTATTGCCGACAACCTTAGGATTCAATAAAGAATATGCTTTCTTCACAGGACCAAGATGATCTCTGGTTAAGATTAGCATGGTGCAGTCTGGCGGATTTTTGTCCTCTACTTTTTATCTGCACTTATGTGTGGTAGTGAGAATTATGGGAATAGCACTTAGTTGTTAAATAGGCAAAGGCAACTTCAAACTCCCTAAAATTGGCTGGATATCATGTGATTAAGGAATTCCCAGGATATTTTCAAATTTACTCCTATGAAAAATCTTGAGTTAAATATTTTGAAAAAAAATATTCTCACAACAAAAAAATCATTAAAATATTTTCTTTTGGGAAAGCAATAACGTTTTAATTATTAATTTTTAAAAAAACTTAATTTCAGGGGTTTATATTTATAAATCTTTAAATGTAAAAATTTTTTGAGCATAATATAACAATAATACTAGACTCGACCAAATGTCCTTCTAGATATTCTTGTATTTCCCATAGTTTTATACCCTTTCCTTAGGAAGATGATAAAAATAGAGAAACCTTAAGACTTACTGTGAAACTTATACAAATCAAACTTACCATTTATGGCCCTGAGAGTTCAGGAGTTTCACATGATGCTTCTTTAGTAGTCCTCAGTAGATTTTCCTTCCCTGAAAAAAATATTTAGTATTTACAGATAAATGTGTTAGTATGCTGCAAGTTAATTCAGCATGGTGTGAAATGCCTACTCTTTGGTTTTTGAACTTGTTTCCTGTTAATTTCATTTGATTTTTCAGAGTTTTTTATTGGAGGTAACAGGAAACATTTACTTCTTTCTCTCCTTCTACTTGTCGTTCAGTGTTTTATGGTCTGCTATCACGGTGTCTCTCAGCCTGAAGAAACCCATTTCTCATATGGAAGTTCTACCTTTTTGATGGGAAGAACTGGAATTGCCTGTAGTCAAGATGTAGACACACCATGTATTAATACTTTGGCATATTAATGATTTTTGTTTCGCTCTCTTTTTCCTATTGCTTACTTAACAGCTCTTTAGCTGGCATGTTCATGCATCTTAGTCCCAGGATATCATTCCTGACTGGCAATATTCAGTTCCTTTTATATACAAAGTTAGGATATATTTTTTCATGTACTTATGTCAATTTATTTTGAATTACATTTGTCATTTTGTCATCCAGTCACTTATGTTAGGTACTTTTTCATCATGGTCCTTGCATTTGAGGTTTAATAAAAGCAAATGTAAAGTCTTGCACCTGTGGAGGAATAACCGTCAGTATCAGTACAGGCTGGGGGATGACCTGCTGGAGAAGAGCTCTGTGGAGAAGGACCTGGGGGTCCTGGTTGATGACAGGTTGGCTATGAGCTGTCAGTGTGCCCTGGTGGCTAAGAGGGCCAATGGGATCCTGGGATGCATCAGGAAGAGTGTGGCCAGCAGGTCTAAGGAGGTGATCCTTCCCCTCTCCTCTGCCCTGGTCAGGCCCCACCTGGAGTATTGTGTCCAGTTCTGGGCTCCCTGGTATAAAAAAGACAGGGATCTCCTGGAGAGCGTCCAGAGAAGGGCTACGAAGATGATTAAGGGCCTGGAACATCTCCCATATGAGGAAAGGCTGAGTGAGCTGGGGCTGTTCAGCCTGGAGAAAAGAAGACTGAGGGGCGACCTAATTAATGTTTCTAAATATCTTAAGTATGGGATGCAGGGGGAATTGGCCAACCCCTTTTCAGTAGTCTGTGGAGACAGGACAAGGGGCAATGGCTGCAAATTGGAGCACAGGAAGTTCCTTACCAACATGCAGAAGAACTTTTACACAGTGAGGGTGACAGAGCACTGGAATAGGCTGCCCAGGGAGGTGGTGGAGTCTCCTTCTCTGGAGATATTCAAGACTCGTCTGGACGCCTCTCTGTGCAATATGTGCTAGGGAGCCTGCTTTGGCAGGGGGGTTGGACCCGATGATCTCTCGAGGTCCCTTCCAACCCCTACGATTCTGTGATTCTGTGATTCATTTGTGTTTAAGCACGTAGTTTCATTGGCAAACTTTGCCTCAAGTGTAACCAAAAGTGATTACACCTTTTTGGATCATTCGTGGATTTATAGAGTAGCATCAATAAAATGCTAATTAATATTATTGTGCATACTTCATGCTATGTGTGGAATTTCTTTCTTATTGTATAGCATCTCACTTCACAGGTGTGGGGTGGGAGTGACAGGGACTGAACACTCTGCAATTCCAGATACTTTCTGTCTCTGCGCCATTTACTCTTTGAAAGAAGTCAAGTAAACTGCTGAGGTGTAACTTTCATTAAAAAAAGTTATAATTTTTCCCTCTTTTTGTCATATTATCCATGCTCCTGTTAATTCTATTTTTATTATAGTTTCACCTAAAGTGGCAAGGGATGAAATCGGCTTACCAGCTACAGATTGCCCTGAAACTCTTTAAAGGTTGATTGAATTACTTGCCATCCAGGTGTCTGAGGTCAAAGCAGTTTTAGAGAATTTGCACGTTACTGTTTAAATACTTAATCTTGGAATTCCTACATCTGGAAGTAGTTACAATTAATTTTTTTAAAATTTTATTTTCTATTCTGCTCTTCAACTGAATCTTAATGGACGAGGGTAAGGCTGTGGATGTGATCTACCTGGACTTCGGTAAAGCCTTTGACACAGTTTCTCACAGCATTCTGAGCGAGAAACTGGCTGCCACTGGCCTGGACAGGTGGACCCTCAGCTGGGTTAAAAACTGGCTGGATGGCTGTGCCCAAAGGGTGGTGGTAAGACGAACAAAATCCAGCTGGAGGCCAGTCACGAGTGGCATCCCCCAGGGCTCAGTCCTGGGTCCAGTCTTGTTCAACATCTTTATCAATGATCTCGATGAAGGGATTGAATGCTCCCTCACTAAGTTTGCAGATGACACTAAACTAGGAGGAAATGTTGATCTGCCTGAGAGGAGGGAGGCTCTTCAGAGGGATCTGAACAGACTGGACCGATGGGCTGAGACCAATGGGATGAAGTTTAACAAGGCCAAGTGTAGAGTGCTGCACATGGGACATAATAACCCCATGCAGCGCTACAGGCTTGGGGGAGACTGGCTGGAGAGCTGTCAGGCAGAGAAGGACCTGGGGGTGTTGGTTGACTGCAGACTGAATATGAGTCAGCAGTGTGCTCAGGCGGCCAAGAAGGCCAATGGCATCTTGGCTTGTATCAAAAACAGTGTCGCCAGTAGGTCTAGGGAAGTGATTGTGCCCCTGTACTCGGCATTGGTGAGGCCACACCTCGAGTACTGTGTCCAGTTCTGGGCTCCTCACCATAAGAAGGACATGGAGGTCCTGGAGCGAGTCCAGAGAAGGGCAACCAGGCTGGTGAAGGGGCTGGAGGGCAAATCCTATGAGGAGCGGCTGAGGGAGCTGGGGCTGTTTAGCTTAGAGAAGAGGAGGCTGAGGGGAGACCTTATCACCACCTACAACTACCTGAAGGGAGGTTATAGAGAGATAGGTGATGGTCTCTTCAGCCAGGTGACAGGTGATAGGACAAGGGGGAATGGCATGAAGCTGCACCAGGGCAGGTTTAGATTGGACATTAGAAAAAAATTTTTTACTGAAAGAGTTGTGAGGGCCTGGAACAGGCTGCCCAGGGAGGTGGTTGAGTCACCTTCCCTGGATGTGTTCAAAAAAAGGGTAGATGAGGTACTTAGGGATATGATTTAGTTTAGGATGAGAATGGTTGGACTTGATGATCTTAAAGGTCTTTTCCAACCTTGTGATTCTGTGATTTTGTGTGATTCAGCTCAAGTCAGACTCTCTGATGAATCCTATATATATTATTTCATCAACAGAAACAATAAAGCTAAATCAGTCATCAATAGCCAGCCAATGCTGTGAGCTTTCTGCAGAAATTTGCTGTTAGAATGAAAATAATTATTTGAATCTTATTATCATGTTAACATTTTTCTAAATTCCCCCAGAGTAGAGGGATAAAAAGTAGAAGAAGCAGTTACTCTTTCCGGATATGCTATAATGGTAGTAGCATGTCTTAGCCTAAGACTTTATGAAATATTTAAATCTGTGCCCATGGGCTCTGGTGGTGCAATTCTTTCTGATAGAATAATACTGCTACAAATCCTAACCTGGAGCACTGTGACATGAAAACATATGCTCTTGTTATTTTTCCTGTACATGGCCAGATGCAAAATGTGCAGATTTAGAACTTGTTTATAAATCCTTACTGAATACAAAGTAGATCAACATCCAGCACTTGGAACTCTGGCTGTTCAAAACATAAGGCATGCAAAACTTGTACTACTTTGAAATAACTTTCTTCTTTGGCCAGAAGAGAGCTGTGACAAATCAAATACTTGAATAAATCCCATACTTGTGTCGGTGTAATGAGAAGAATGTGCTGACAATCATGTGATCATGGTGTTGGCAAGATGACAGTCTTACTCTCTTCCAATATTTGTTAATTTTTTTTTGGCTTTTATTTGTCTTAGGTCACCTAAACTGGCCAGTTGTGGCTTTTACATGTGGATAAAGCGTTTCTCTATTTCTGTCTGGCAATATTTAGATTTTTTTCTAAATCTATTTTTCATAAAACACCAAAGCGAGATGTGTGCTTTCAAAACGTGAAATTTTTCAGATCTATGGAGAAATGTCCATTCAGTTAGGTGAATTCTTGCTTTTGACTTCTATGTGTGTATTTCACAGTGTCATTTAATACCATTTTCCCCTATGAGTGAATGGCCATATACTGACATGTATCTTTTATCCAGAAGTTGAAATGCTGCATTAATCTTACAAAAGCAGGATGTAACAACAATAACAACTACAGCTTACAGTTATACTGCATTGTGCTCTGTTACAAGTCCAAATAGAACAAGTCTAGTCCTAGAAGAAAATATACATGATATATTTAAAATACATAATGTATGGTATGACAAATATATGCTACACAGGGCAGTAAGTTTACGCCTAATATCTCTTCCTGTGTATTCGTATAGGTGCACCGCAAGAGAGAAAAAAAGCATTGAAAAGCCAAAGACCATGTGGGGAAAGAAGCCATCAGAAGCGAAAATTGCATTTTTGGCCTCTCAGCTACTGCTGACCCAATGACCCAATTTATTTCAGTTGAAATGTTATTCTGGCTGGCTGATTCTGCTTTGCAGATCTCGAGTTAAGCAGTGCTGTAATTTGGAAAGAGTTTTACCTCCTTAGTTAAAGTAAACCAGCAGTATTGCCTTGTGAAGACAGAATAGAAATTAGAGAATTAGAAAATCCGCATCATTGACTGGCAATTTTTGATGGCTGTTTAGCTTATGAAAAGCTACATGTTATTGGAAAGTGATTTTATTGCCTTTCCACGATTTTCATTTTCTCGCTTTTCCCAGTGGGATTCATTTGCCTTGCTCACAAAATTACAAACAGGTTTTCCTTTGTCCAGTGCCTTGCTTAAATACAATAGTTAGAATGCGGCTAAACACTTCCTTTCTGAGAGCCTCTTCAGGTAATTTTTGTTGAAGTGCCTGCAGATATGAATCCCTCAGACTAAAGAGATTGCCAGTCATGTTCCGCACTTCCTCAAAAGCCGTTCTAGACGTTAGACTGTTATGAGGTAGGACACTATTCCTAGAGCAATATTCCTGAAACAAGGAGACTTTTTGTGCCTGCTACAGGGGTATGCAGCTTTGTGTTATGTCAATTGTCTACATTATATATGGTTTGGAGTTGAAGGTCAAGAAGATTTTACATGCTGAATGGCAGCAAAGCTTAAGCATGGGCTAGGTACTCAGTTTGTGGTTTTGAGTAAGAGTGTGCAAATAAAGAATATTTTTGTTCAAAATGAAGATGCCAGTTACCTCCAGCATTAGAGAACATCAGAAGGGAATCCTTCTTAGTCCTATCTCTCCAAGTCTTAAGCATCTCTCTTTTGCCTGTGTCCAGAAAACATTTGTGATCACTTGGTATCACACTCTAAGCTATTCTTTTCTGCTTAATATTCTTAAAATTCATCATGATGTTATTTCTCCTAGGTGAGCAGGTCTTCTCCTCCTCAATACAATACATATATGTTGAGTGAATGACAAGAATTTTTTTATTCAGAAACATTTATATTCTACTTGTGATGTGAACAGTTAAGTTCAACAGTCTTTATTTCAGTGCAATTATGCATTCATTACGTAAATAGATTCTGCCTCATTTAATTCCCTTGCCAGGTTCAGCTCTAGCCTCACCTTGGCTTTCCTGACCCCATCCCTACACAACCTGGTAGCATCCATATAATAGGAATTTTGCTTTTCTAAAATTCAGGGTCCTGACTGATATCTCTCAGGACTGTGAACTCCACCAGTGCATGATCACTGCAGCCCAGGCTGCCTCCAATTGTGACATCACATATTAGCTCACTTGCATTGGTGACCAAATGGTCCACTATCTCATCCCTTCTGGTAGGGCTGTCTATTGCCTAGATTAAGAAGTTATCCTCAATGCATTCCAGGAGTCTCCCAGATCACCACAGCTCACCATCCTACTTTTCCAGCAGATGTTGAAGTCGCCCTGCAAGCTGAGAGCTTGTGAGTGCAATGCAGGTCCTGTAGCAGGAGTAAGAATACTTTGTCAGTAGGCTCCCCTTGATTGGGCAGCCTGTAGTAGATACCAACTTCAAGGTTCCATTTGCCATCTCAGTCTCTGATTCTTACCCATATTTTTTCAACCTACTCATGGCTATTCTTCAGAGACAGCTGTTCCTACTCTATTTCTTGATACAGAGAGCATCACCTCCACCCCTTCTTCCTCACCTGTCCCTTCTGAACAACCTGTAGCCACCAAAAGCCACACTCCAGACATGGGATTGATGGATTTTATTCATCAAGTATGTGGATAAAACTTTAAATGGGACCCAAACTTGTCTGTGTTTAACTTCAACTGGACTGCACCAAGAGATAAGGATCTCAGGTAGTTGAACCGGTGACCATTGGGATCAATAAACATTCTCCATTTTCCTAGTCTTGCCTGGTTTACCATCTGGCAAAAAGAGGCTGCATGCTTTTTCTGAACAATCCAAAAATTCTGGCAGGTGTGGTGCAAGAAACACTTCCCCAGAGCTGCAATTACATGTCAGCATGTAATAGACAGCACTTGTTCAAGGAGCTCTCAGGGTACCAGAGGCATAGTATCTTGCCCATGACTGCCTTCTGAGGCCAAATTAAAGATTTTTTTGGCAAATGTTCTTCAGTGAGATGGTGGAATCTCATGGAAGTAGCCTAGGAATGCTTCAGGAGTATCTGGAAAGTATGTGGAAAAAGTGTTCCCTCTGCCTGGCAGGAGACACTGCTGCTGCTTTCAGCTGAATTATCATTTCAGCATGCTTGTGCTTCAAATACTCAACCAGTAACTTCTTCAAGTGCAGTCATTTAACTTTTTTTAAAAAGGTTTGCTTGAATAGTAGCTTTACCTAATGTGAATAAATTCAATTGATTATAGGAAATGTAGTTCCTAATTTAGGTCATGCTTTGGACAGCATCATAATTAGACTACTTTTTAAAAAGGAGAGTAATTATAATGTAAATACATGTTTAATAAATGCTATTGATTTTTAAAAAAATGATAGTCAAGCCCCAGAGTGCATCAAGGGCCTTAATTTTCCCCAGGAGCTATATCTGGGATCCTGCCATGAATCCAGTTCCTTTTATCCCAACATCCTCAAACTCATCCCTGGCTTGAGCACTGATCTGGGCAGGGCTGTGCCCATCTCTGTCTTGGCCATCCCGACTGGCCTCCCTGGCGCATCCCAAGGTTGATGATGGAGGTAGTCTTGGCTCCATCTTTGCCTGCAGTCTTCTCTCTGGCCCTGTGTCCTGGATGGATCTCAGACTGGTCTTATGGGCAGCCTTATCTTCTATCTCCTGCCCTGCATCCTGCTGCTCCTAACTCCCAGAATTGGACCTTCTATCTGCCTCATCGCCTCTCCTTGTCTGACATTGTCAGTGGGACCCACTGTTGCCACCAGCGTGGTCCTGCAGGACTGCACCCTGGTAAGCGAGGGCACTTCACGGTCTGTGCTGTGGTCACCCTCTGCTCCTGCCTCTTTCTCAGGACCAGCCCCACTACACTGATCCATGACTGAGGGGCTAATGTCTAAGATACCTTTTCTTTTCAAGGCAAATCCATTTATATATGATGAAGCAGTCATAAGAGACTTTGTTTGCTGTAAATATCAGATAGTCCCAATCTGTTTTACTGTTGCAGGTTTCACAGAATTCACAGATTCACAGAATTTTAGGGGTTGGAAGGGACCTCTGGAGATCATTGAGCCCAACCCCCTGGTCAAAGCAGGTTCCCTAGGACAGGTCCACACAGGTAGGCATCCAGACAGGTCTTTAATATCTCCAGAGAAGGAAACTCCACAACCACCTTGGGCAGCCTGTCCGAGGGCTCTGTCACCCTTACTGTGAAAAAGTTCTGTACATTGATATGGAACTTCCTGTGCTCCAACTTGAAGGTGTTGTCCTTTGTCCTGTCCCCACAGACAACTGAAAAGAGATGGATACCAAATTTTGGGATACCAAATTTGAAGAAGGAAAACTGCAGTCATATTCTCACTGTTGTCACCACTTGAAAAGTAGTCACAGGAGTCATTTGCATTCTTCTGACCATCCCAGTTTTTGTGTTACAAGTATAATAGTGTGCCCTACCAGAGGCACAGTGCAACTCATAGCTTGGGTGTTTTGTGTGCAGGTGTGCACAAGCCATCAAGAAAAGTAATATTGCCCAAGCCTGAATATTATAATTTCATCTGCTAAATAAGTATTTGTATTGGCAAATTTCCTTTCCTATGCTTTGTATGGCCTAAAAATGTTAATTCATCCCATATATGCACATTTGCCAGCATCACACTGCTTATACACTTGCAATTTCAGCATCCATATACAGCATGTAGATATGCTGCAATATGATCTCCTCCAACTTTTATTCTGTCCCCTTTTATGTTTATCAGGAGATATAAGGCTGTAGATCTTCATCTCCACAGGCACAAAAAAATTAGTTCTCTCTCCTCAAGAAGTGGAGGAAAGCACATCTTGCCATCAGGATGGTATTCTCAATAAATGCCTTTTTATCTGCTCCAGCTCTGACACATGCTTCAAGTAGTTCCAGTGGTTGTGTAAGAAAGTAACAATGGTTGTAATGGATCATCCTTGTCATTACAGGGTAAGATGAAAATCCTTCAGATAACGAGTGGCCAAATTATAGGGTTCTTTGACGACAAAGCCCATTATTAAATCTATTCTTGGATATGCACAGATAGTCACTTCAGTGAACAGGTCACAGAAGTCATGCTGTGATACTGTAAACATGGAAAATACTGTCATATCAGACAATATTTTATGAGCATTCAGCCCAACCTTTTCTTCTAAGAGCATTTTGACTGCATCCTAGTATTTAGTACAATAATACTGCTTTTAAATTAATGTTTTAAATTTAGGGATAAATCACAAAATTCTGCTTGAATATAGTTAAATTTTTACATGTATGCTTGAATAGGATTTTTTTCATATGTCCTTCTATATTTAAATTTAGTTTACTACCACCAATTTCCCACAAAAAAGCCCCAAACCACCCAACAAAAACCCCCATCCAAACACACATTATTTTTAATCTTATAGCATCTCCTTCCTTTTGAAAATCAAGACAGTTATACATTTCATACAATTGTGTTTTCAGAAAAAAATATAGAGGGAGGAAACAGAAAGAGAGCTTTAGTGCGACTCCATCCAGTAACTGAACAATCAATGGCAAAAGTTAAAGGTTATTTTATTTGCCTTGAAAGTCAATGGAGGAATGAAAAGACTATAAAAGTATCCAGAGTTGAGAAGTCAAATATTTATTAACACTGAAGGAAAGATTGAGGTGATTACATGGCTTCCAATAGGATTTTAGGTTCCTCTTTCAAATAAAATACAATCAATATAATCCATTAGACCAGTCCTCACTTTATTAGATTCTTCTACTTAGAAGGTCTTTGCAGACTTAAATTTGTCTTCTTGGTTTGTGTTGAGATACTAAGAGCAGGATCTTCTAGAACTATATATAAAGTGTGATTACTTTTCTTCTTCCACCTCAAAAGAGCAATCCCTAGTAAAATAAATCAATGGTATTAAGTTTCTTTTATCTCAAACTTCCACAATTCAGGCTTGGACTTCTAAAAGTGGTATCAGTCTTGGCCAGTATCTATTTATAAAACTGAAATGAGTATGTACTTGGTAATATAGAACTGAGAGGGAGGGATAAGGTAGAAAATGATAAACACTGTTTATTGTGGGGTTGTCTTTTCCTGCCAGAGTTTCGTGGGGACTTTTAGGATGTTATTAAGCATAGTTCCATTAACATTGTAACTACACTTTCTAATAAAGTATAGCAATTATGTAAATATATATGCTTTAATTATGTGATTAGGCTGACAGTAATTATGTATCTTTATAGCCAATTATGAGTTAAAATTACATTGAAACAATGTCACTCAATGCAAAGAACAAAATGAAAATAAGATATGTGGAAATGAAAATTATGGAAATGCATGTCAAAGTTACTGAAAGCCTTTCACTCATATAAACCAACATTGCTCCACCTTATCCACATCTTGGTTCTGTTTTCCAGTTGTTACCATACCTAGGATTACTTTTGTTGTACTCTTTTTTTTACCAGTTCAAAGGTTCTGACAGTGAAGTGATGTGAAGTGAGACAATACAGCTCTGTGCTTCCCAAGTATTCTCTGTTAGTTACAGATTCCTCCTTAAAGAAAAGCAAAACCCCCTATGGTTTGTTTTGCAATGGGATTTTAAAATATGCTCTTGGGAATGAATAGGCTAGAAGTGCTCTCAACCTAAGCTGTCTTACATACTGAGATTTGGGAGAGTTAGATTTTGCTGGCTAACAGTGAGCATAGAAAATTGCAGTGATTGTATTGTTGCCACCAACATTGAACATGGCTTAAACACATTGTTTTGCCTGTTCATAAACTCGACTTGCTGTTTATTGACAAATTTCTGTGATATCAAATATTTTTCAAGCAGAATACACAGTAGTTAGACTTCTGGGTATTTCCCAAGACATGCTTGTTTTAAGAACTCGGATCACAAAGAACTATATGCATCTTGCCAGCTATTCTCCTGAAAGCATGAGAGAACTCTTGATTTGTAGGGATACCTTATTTAACTAAATGACATAGTGTTATTTATTTTTGATCTATAACCACACAAAAATCTTTGAAGAAATATATCTTGCTTTTCAAGGAGTCATGACATGTAGATAGAGGTAGCTTAAGCAGTTCATTCAGATTTAGAAACTGTAATTTATCAAGTGCAATGTACATAGAGAAATTAGCTTGATGCAGCTAATGCACTGAACTGAACATTATCCTCTCCCATTCTGGCTGCTTTTAACTAAGGGCATATACAGCAGTAACTCATAGCTACAGATATACAATATTTAGGACCATCAGCAATTTTTGCATCTGTAATTTGTCACTTTTAGGTGAAGGGAGGAACTAGCACATTCCCAGAGGATTTTCCTGTTTAAGACACTGCAGTATGCGTATCAGATGGAAAAAGTTTATTTTCTTCATAAACCTGATATCAGTTTACAGAGCTGTAATGCCAGGTTGTGGGTGAAGAAATATTACCTACATATAAAAAGCCTTTTGTACAGTTTATCAAGCCCAATAATAAAGCATTATTTTTATTTTCTGTGAGCAACCAATTGCATTTTTTTTTCCTAATATAATTCATTATGTTTTGCTCTGCCTAACCGTTCTGTAACAAATCTGATGGTAAGGGAAGATTATTTCAGTGTGGAAATTGTGCATATATAACCCAATTTATTGGCTTAGAACTTCTTTCCTGCTGGGTGTGATAATGATTCAGAAAGCTGCTGAAGAAAGTAAGCATACATTTGGTAGAACAATGATTACTCTAGGCAAAGAAGAGATATGCCACAGAAACAGCACAAGAATATGCTCTCTTGGTTCTCTGT
Organism: Porphyrio hochstetteri; assembly: GCA_020800305.1. Lineage (NCBI taxonomy): Eukaryota > Metazoa > Chordata > Aves > Gruiformes > Rallidae > Porphyrio > Porphyrio hochstetteri. The sequence continues at coordinate 107,014,266 of CM036907.1, forward strand.
GGTGCAGAGAGAAGGAATAATTACACTGCTTTGGAAAGAAGTTTTCTGTTAGCTAAGGTTTACATAACAGGGCTTTTTAGAGGATGAAACTCTATTTGAAGCTATTAAGTCACTTGGATGGTGTGAAGAAGCCCATTATTGGCCACTCAGGGAAACACTGGGTTCAGAGGTACTGGAATGGTGCAGAGGGAGTGAACACAATCTACACACTGAAATGTTAGGCTGAAAAATGCCAGATTAGGGAAAAGTAACAGATGTTTTAAAATGTAGTAATAGGCAGAGTGAAGTAAAAAGGTACATACAGAAGCCTTGAAAGGGCTCCAGATTACTAGAAGTTGCAATATACCCAAAACGATTTGCGCTTTTTCTTTTCTTTGGTACTTCATCAATGAAACTTCATTTTATCGATAAATTAACACTCAGTAATGTTTTTTATCTCTATCTTTTTTTTTTCTTTAACCTTGAGATTTTCAAAAGCAATATGTGGTAATCGCTGTGTTTGATTTGGGTATCTATCCTGCATTTACATTTTGGGTGTTCAACAAAGCTATTCTAGTATAAGTGCCTAAGATCCCAACTTGGTGCATTGGTTCTCATTCAGAGGGTATTCATTTCAGTTAAACAGACTTGTTTTCTAATTCTGGTATTTTTCACTGGGAAAAACTTCATCAAGTAATTCTCACAGTCTCCTTTACATTGAGGACAGCTGTGTTGGGAATATATGGGTTTTGTTCCAGATACATTGCATTATTATACTCCAGCTATAGGAACACATAGATACGTAGCAATACACATGTGTAAACGTGTAATATTTCGTCCTTTTCTTCACCTTTTTTCATCACTATACATTTCTTCAAAAGGAATTCTTGCAGCAAGTCTCAGAATTACTGTGCTCCTGAAGTAAAACAAAAACCAAACAAAAACAACAAAAAAGATGTTCTCAAAAACTCTTCTGAAAAGCTTATGAGGATTTCACAAAAGATGGCATAGTTTATTAATCCTAACGAAAACCTTGTAAACCAGGTAAAAATAGTTTGCAATGTAAATGATTTTTTGCAATAATTGTGTAACATTAAGTGACAAAATAATTATTAATTTGTAGACTATTTAGACTGAATTTATAAAAAAATTCTAGCCAATTTATATAATTTTGTATTTCTTATGGTATGAGTGGTTATGATGTCTGTTTATATATGTGTCTAGATATATTTTATTTATTCATATGAAGTAGAATTTTGATATATGAAATCTACAGCTCTATTAGAAAAAAGCATCATCTTATTTGTACGGTGCTTGAGGGGTCAGAAACATGAGGCTACATTTCATATGTCTTTTAACTAGGATGCTTAGCAGCCGATATTATTATTTGATAAATTACCTATATCCATCATTATCAAGCCCTGCCTTAAATTTGGAGGTCAGTGGCCCTTTGCATTATGATTCACAAGACCTGACATTCCCTCACATGTGGAAATTCCCCTTCTGTTATGTTGCTGACCCAATCCATGCTTCCATTTTTGCTTGCAGTTCTGCCTTGCACTATTGTTTTTGCTGATCGATCTCCATCTCTCCTTGGTATGTCCCTGAAATATTTCAGCTTGCTCTCCTTGATGTTCTGGGAGCAGTAAATGGTTCTTTCTGCACTTCTGCAATATATGTTCATTTTTCTTCTTTTCTGGTCTGATGTCTTCAATGTATATCAGCCACACATAATCTCAAAGGACTCTGATGACTTCACATTTGCTGCCTTGAGGATCCAGCTTTCACAGTTATACCTACCAATAGATCAAATTGTCAGTGATTACACCAGCTTGACCTTTATGAGCAGGTCTCCAACCTGCCCTTTTCTCTCAGAATACGTTTTAATTTAACATCTACTGCATATGTCATAGCCAACCTTACCCAGATGTCACCTTGTTCAGATGTTGCTATCTTTATGCATAATGAAGACTAGACAGTTCCCATATTTTTCCTTTTCTCTTGCACTTGTTTTTAATCTAAACAAAATGATCCAATGTCTTCCTTTCTTATCCTTTATTGCTATATTTATGCTTCAGTGAAAGAATCAGACCCACATTTTATAATCAGGGTATTTCTGTGACAATAGTCTACAATTATTGCAAATTAAACTTGAATTTAAAATTTTTGAACCTGGATTGAAAACTGTTCCCTGAAAGACTTTTTTTTTCAGAAACAAGTATACTTTTGAAGTCTCTATTTTAGTGGCAGATCAGGAAATTATACCCATGATGTAATTCTTCCTCTTTTGGGAATTCTCAATTTTTTAGAAATTTTTATTTTCAGTGGAGGGAGCTTTCTAAGCCACTCTCCATCATTTATTGACAGTCCTGGTTAACAGGGGAGATGCCAGATGACTGGAAGCCTGACAATGTGATGCCCATCTACAGAAAGGGACAAAAAGAGTATCCAGGGAACTACAGGCCTGTCTGCCTGGCCCGATCAAGGAAGATCATGGAGTGGTTCATCTTGAGCGCACTCATTAGGTATGTGCAGGATAACCAGGGGATCAGGCAAAGCCAGCATGGGTTCATGACAAGTTCTGCTCGACGAACCTGATCTCCTTCTATGACCAGGTGACCTGCTTAGTGGATGAGGAAAGGCTATCATTGTTATCTCCCTGGACTTCAGCAAAGTCTTTGATACTGTCTTCCACAGCATTTTCCTAGAGAAGCTGGTGGCTCATGATTAGGACTGGTGCATTTTTCACTGGGTAATAACCTGTCTGGAAGGCCGATCCCAGAGAGTTGTGGTGAAGGGAATTAAATCCAGTTTGTGGTCAGTCACAAGTGGTGTTTCACAGGGCTCAGAGTGTCCCTCCCCCCTGCCCAGCAACCCTGGTCTGGCATGGCTCTCTTTCTCACTCTGTCTCTGTCTCTCTCCACAGGCTACAAAGTGCTGGCAGGGGCCTGCTCCAATGTGGGTCACAGCGTCTCCTGCATGTCTACCCCTGCTTTGGTGTGGGGCCTCTCCACGAGCTGCAGGTGGGGTCTTGGCTTTTTCCATGAGCTGCGGGGGAACATCCACTCCACCATGGGTTTCTCCACAGGCTGCTGGGGCATCTTTCTCTCCAGCACCTGGGGAGCTTCCCCCTTGCCCTTCACCAGCCCTGGTGCCTGCAGAGTTTCTTGTGTCTTCTCACTCCCTTCTCTGGTGGCAAAAAGCAGCTGCTTGTGATTTTTTACTTCTTAAATGTGATTCCCAGAGGTGCTGTGACCATCGGTGATGGGCTCAGCCTTGGTCAACAACGATTCTGGCCTTGAGCCAGCTGGTGTTTGCTCTGTGGGGCCTGCAGAATGCTTCTGGCTGCTTCTTGCAGAAGCCACCCCTGCAGCTGCCCCTTCTCCACCAGAACCCAGCCAGGCAGAACTACACCAACTGTGTATCAGGGCTTCCAGGTGTAACTTGTACATCACTGCTTAAGGTATGTAAGGTATTATTCATTGGGATGTGTCTCTCTTCACTTTTGACATCTGTTCCCTAAGGGATACTGTACCTCTGAGACAGCTTTTTCTATTAACATACACTTGTGATAGCTCTACTTTTGTCTGAATGATGAGATTTAAAGATAGTAATTGCACATCCATACAGCACAATTTTTTAATAATTTGAAAAGTATCAGCTTGGAAGGCTTTTAGCTGCTTTTGTGTTTTCTTAGATATATTTTCAAATATTTACTATTATATAAGTTAAAGCTTGTATTGCTTACATAATTTTTTATTGATTATTTCTTCTAAAATTACTGTCTTGCATAATATTCTTTTTCTTTCTTTTCCTGTGTTGACCTGCATTGCATATCCTGACTGCTTGAAGAATAGTCACATCCCTTCTATCTGCCTTGGCTGAAGAAGCCAAGCTCTTTTACTCCTTCTTGTATAGCAGACAGTCCATTCTGTGCTAATTTCTGTAGCCCTTTTTATTGCTTTTATTTGTAGAAATGTTTTTTCAATAGTTGTTATCAATTGTGTATAGCAACACTTGCTAGATTATTTTTTATGTGTCTTTTGTAAAATAGCAAAAACTGTCTTTTTTCACAGGTGCTTTCAGCACTTAGTTCATGCACTCAGGTCTGCTTTCTGTTTTGGCTTTGCACCAGACTAAATTCCCTACTTAGCACAGAATTTTTATCTCTAGTCCCTAATGCACACCAGAGCATTTCTCACATTTTCATTATGTTAGTTCTCAACATCAGGTTTCTCTCTGGATGATACTTAACTTTCTTCTCTAATTACATTGTAGGTTATCAATGTATTTCATAAGTACATTTCCCTTTTTTTGCAAAGATAAATACTGATTAAGTCCTAAAAATAGTTCTCCAAATCTTTCAGTGATAAAAGTTCCATTTCATTTCTTATAAATAGTGTCTCTGTATCCTACCCTTCCTCACTTTACATTTCTTTCATAGAAGAATCTTTATTCTACCTTCCACAAATTTTTTTCTTTCTTACAGTCTTTATATTTAACCAATGATTTTCAGGCCCCATGTAATGTATTTTTTAAAAATACAAATCAGTGAGATCTACTTTTTTGTCATCTAAAGATTGATTATGTTCTCAAAGAAAGACATACACTTGCTCAAAGATAATTTATTATTTTGCTGGGGTTTTTTGGAAGTTGGCCTTTTTTTAGAATAGAATATCTAGCTTTAGTTTCTTAACTAGACAGTGTTTAAGTGTGCTAGGGCACATGCAGCAACATTGGACAACCATCATGTAAAAATTTTCAAAGGGCTTAAAAGATTTTTGTTTCAGCCATCTCAACATCTGATTTACCATGGCTGCAGTAGACTCTTGGAAAATGTGAGTGAGCAGGTAGTAGATTCAGGTTTTATTGCCTTAATTTTCTGATCTAGAAAAGTTATGGGGGCTTGACTGTTTTTGACCCTTCGTTCCTGAGCCCATTGGAATAAAATAAAAAAAGCAATGTAATGTAAGGAAAAATTGTAATTCCTGTGCTTTTTGGACAAAAATGTTCTCTTCTGTATTTCACTTAGTCATGAGGGTGGTAGGCAAGAAAGCTGTGCAGGTGGAAGTTGAGACGTATTCCTTTTTGTCAGGACCCAGAACTTTCCCAGGCACACCTGGAAGGCAGAATTCTTGTCAGTCCCATTCTAGTCTCTAAACAGGATTCAGACCTTAAATTGGTTTTGGTCAAAGACATGTTATCATCTGGCAATTAATATAACTTCTCAAATTGCTATTTTACATGGGTTTCAATGTGGGGAAAGCCTTTCCAGACTCCACAATCTAAATTAATCTATTCAAAGGTTTCACAAAATCTCCTTGAATTGGGTAATAAGACCTGCATGATAAAAAAGACCTGCAGAAAAACAGATCTAGTACAGAGGAAATTAGGAGTTAACAGATGTCACATTCTCTCTGAGAGCAACTGTGTGCTACTTACTGTTTGTACTCAGTGTCTGCTTAACACTTAACTCATCATTCATCTCCCTGACTCACTTTTTTCAGCTATTTACTTTGATACAGCAATAATGGAGCCCTTTGTGGTATTGATGTGCACTCACCCATACACACCAAATTAACAGAGGATCTTTCTTCTTCAGAGTTAGCTTCAATTAGCCCACTTAGAGCCTTGGAATGAGTGTTCTTCCTGACCTTCAGGCCAGGTTGTTTCTAGAAAATTATTTAACTAGATTGGACGGTAGACAGAGATGGCAGAGTCTTGTTTACTGTCCAGCTGATAGACTAAGCCAGTGCTAATTAGAAAAAAAAAAAGCAGTGTTAATTGGTGACTCGGAGCCCATTGTACACACCAGCAATTATATACTACATGTTGAAGCCTTTTCTTTTCTTTTTTCTTTTTTTTTTAAAGGGTATTTTAGCTCAAATTTTCTCTAATGTTATTAAAACAACATTTTAAACAACATTAATGTATTTATTAGCAGAATCTTTTACTGTGAAAATACATCTGTTTCTGTATACTTTGTTTCTCCATTCATTATCTTTGTTAACTTCTCAGGATAAAGAAAAACGAAAACAGAAAGGAAAATTGTAGTGGTGGTATTCCAACTGCTCAAATTTTTAAAAATGTAAGCAAAATATATCCTAACCTTTTTAATTCTAAACTACTTTTTTTCAAATATGCTTTGATAACTGTTTAAATTAATATTTATGAAACTTAACTACAACAGTGTGTTATTTTTATACATTTATCTACAGGTTTTTTTAAAAAAGCAGCTCAGAAGCAGAAACACTAAGATACACTTTGATAAGCTGAAGATATTCTATTTAGAATCAGTTAATGAACTAGGATTTTGTGTGTGCTTCTATATGCGACTTATAGTATAATTTGAAAATTAACCAAGGAAAATATATTCTTTTTAGCCCAATTATTTTTAGAAAGATTAATTAAAAACCATTCAGTAAGTTGAAAAGGAAGCTGGCACAGAAAAATAACTTATGATTTTGCTTTTTGTCTAAATTGTGTGGTACAGTATATCACTAGAGAACAGAAGACAATATTAATATCAGTGTTTGTAGAGGCTGACTCAACACCTATTCATACTGGGAGGTTACACCACTGTGTTTGGCATACAGTCTGCAATATGATAATTATATGAAAAGACTGAATTTACAAATATAAACAAGACAAGGTAATACACAGATCTATGTGTCAGTAATTCCATCTACAGTCATCAGTCATTTCACTGCAGATTGGCATTCACTATTGAAGCAAAAATATCTGAACTCTTCTGTCAAGCAGTCAATAGTGCATCAAAAGGACGTTTTCACACAACCTGTTGGCAATTTTATCATTTGTGATTAAGCATTTGATGTATGTACTTGAATAATCTCAATGAAAATAATCTCTCCCAACGTTTACCAGGCCTGATAATCTGCCTGGGAAAAGCAATGTTGGTAACATTCCTGATACTGATCTTAGACCTTTAGTATCAATGCTGAACACACCTTCTTCTCCTGACTGATGATGGGTGAAGCCAAATGATTCCTTAGTCTAATTTCCTCAAGTTAGATGAAGTGAAATGTGTCTGCCATTTCACTATTCTCTGGTCACTGAATTGTCCTCCAACATGACACAAATGATTTTAGGCTTAACAAAGTGAAAATGAGATTGATACATTTTTTTCTTTGAGCATGGAGATATATGTGTAACACAGTATAGAAAGCAGGCTGCATAAGGACAATTTAAAATTAATAATATAAAGATGTGTGAAAATGCAGAAGATGAATAACCTTAGTGCATGCATTAATTAAAAAATAAATCAAACAACCTTAACAATACTGAACAGTTTGTTAATGAGTATGTATCTAACACTTACCAAGACCCACAACCTTGTCTTTCTATTACTTATATATCCAAAAGGTTAATTTAAGGGTTTCCTGACTTGGGAGCTGAATTCTGCTCAAATGGAATTGCACATGATGCTGTTACTGCCTTTGAGAGACAAGCATGGGAAGGAGTCTCATCTAGTTGTTTCCTTTGCCCAGAGAGTTCCTGCCTAGTTAATACAATCAGTCCCAGGAATGGGAGATATAGTGTCATTGGCGTTTATGCCTGCTTGGGCATGCACCGGGAGGAAATTCTGATTTCTGTCACATGCTGTGTGGCTCCCCAGAGAAGAGGCACTGAGCAGAGCTTGCTGTAGGCAGTGTTTAACTGCAATGCAGAAGTTGTAATTTCAAGTTTTATTGAGCTAGGCTATTCTGCTTTACAGAACAGCTTTGCCTTTGCCCGAAGGAAAGATCAACTCTGTATAAACCACTCTCCGCTGTTACTGGTTGAGACAACATACACATCTCTTCGAGAACTTCACCGTCCTCACAGAATTATTCTTACAGCAGAGTTCATCTGGACTTTCTGATGTAAATTTAGGCATATATAAAAGGATACATCTGCATATAAGCTGAGCATCTGAGCTGCTGTTAGTGCAAATCTAGTCTATACAGATAGCGGAATCTATACTCAGTTGACCAAGCGTTAGTATCAAGTTTTGGCTAAGACAAACAGTTCTATAAGCTCCAGGGAAGGGACAGTCCTCTTCATTCAGTCTAGTATGGAAAGTCAAAAGCTTTGAAAGGAGTTCCATGAATCCTTAATTATTCCCCACGAAGTAAAATTAATTCTGTAGAGGAATCTTACTTGCTGATACGCATTTCAATATACTATATAATCTCATTTCATTACTTTCCTTCCAGATTGATGATTCAAGTTGTAAATCATTGTTGAATGACAGAATCACAGAATCACAGAATCGTAGGGGTTGGAAGGGACCTCGAGAGATCATTGGGTCCAATCCCCCTGCCAAAGCAGGCTCCCTAGCTCATATTGCACAGATAGGCGTCCAGACGAGTCTTGAATATCTCCAGAGAAGGAGACTCCACCACCTCCCTGGGCAGCCTGTCCCAGTGCTCTGTCACCCTCACTGTGTAAAAGTTCTTCCGCATGTTGGTGCGGAACTTCCTGTGCTCCAATTTGCAGCCATTGCCCCTTGTCCTATCTCCACAGACCACTGAAAAGGGGTTGGCCAATTCCCCCTGCATTCCGTACTTAAGATATTTATAAACATTAATTAGGTCCCCCCTCAGTCTTCCTTTCTCCAGGCTGAACAGCCCCAGCTCACTCAGCCTTTCCTCATATGGGAGCTGTTCCAGGCCCTTAATCATCTTCGTAGCCCTTCTCTGGACTCTCTCCAGGAGATCCCTGTCCTTTTTTATACCAGGGAGCCCAGAACTGGACACAATACTCCAGGTGGGGCCTGACCAGGGCAGAGGAGAGGGGAAGGATCACCTCCTTAGACCTGCTGGCCACACTCTTCCTGATGCATCCCAGGATCCCATTGGCCCTCTTAGCCACCAGGGCACACTGCTGGCTCATAGCCAACCTGTCATCAACCAGGACCCCCAGGTCCTTCTCCACAGAGCTCTTCTCCAGCAGGTCATCCCCCAGCCTGTACTGATACAGATGGTTATTCCTGCCCAGGTGCAAGACTTTACACTTGATTTTATTAAACCTCATCTGGTTTCTCCCTGCCCAGCTCTCCAGCCTGTCCAGGTCTTGCTGGATGGCAGTGCAGTGTTCCTGCATGTCAGCCACCCCTCCCAGCTTTGTATCATCAGCATACTTGCTGAGGGTGGACACTATTCCCTCATCAAGGTCGTCGATGAAGAAATTAAACAGGACTGGACCCAACACCGAGCCCTGGGGAACACCGCTAGTCACAGGCCTCCATTCAGATTCTGTTCCACTGATCACGACTCTCTGAGCCCGGTCCGACAGCCAGTTCTCAACCCACCTCACTGTCCACTCATCTATCCCATGATCTCTCAGCTTTTCTATCAGGATGTCATGGGAGACAGTATCAAAAGCCTTGCTGAAGTCAAGGTAGATGACATCCACTGCTCTCCCTCCATCCACCCAGCCGGTGATGAGATCATAGAAGGCTATGAGGTTGGTCGAGCATGATCTCCCCTTGGTGAATCCATGCTGACTACTCCTCATGATCTTCTTCTCTTCCAGTTGCTTGGTAATGGCATCCAGAACAAGCTGTTCCATCACCTTTCCAGGGACAGAAGTGAGGCTGACTGGCCTATAATTGTTAGGTTCCTCCTTCTTGCCCTTTTTGAAGACCGGAGTGATATTGGCTATCCTCCAATCCTCAGGTACTTCTCCTGTTCTCCAAAAGAAGCTACATCTCCAAAGGTATTGAGCTATTGACAAGAAGAGAGCAAGCTTATTTTCTGGCCATGTCAAGAATGAAAGGATAGACACTTTCTCCAATGGTTTGAGCTGAGTATCTTGAGCAGAGGGAGAAATTGTCATTCAACTTAATATGACACTCCATCTGAAGAAACATGACAAACTGCAGACATGCTCCCACACTTGGTTGTTTCCTATTCTCTTAGGCAGCTTGCTGCACCATCTGGGTGATGTGAACTTAACTAGTACCTATCAAGTAAAACTGTAGTGAGAAATAACATTCTATGATTCTGTGACACCTGAATCTTAAGTGTGGGTCTAGGCACTGTATCTCTTCCTGAATCATATCTTCCCCTTCAATATTATACAGTTCTCAGGTAATTTTGTAGTCAATGGGAAACGTGAGTGAGAAAGAGTTGGCCTGCTGGTATGCTAGCCAAGTCTTCTCTCTGAGACTTAAGGTTGCTTCAAAATCTGATTTCAGCAGCTGATACACCATGCCCTGGATATGTTGACCTTGCTCTTAGTGTCTCTCTAGCCAAATCCTTAAGGCTGTAGCACTGATATCTGTCTAACCGTAAATACCCATTTGGTGTCCCAGCTTGCTTCTACTTGGTGCCTCATGATGCCTTTTCAAGAGCTGAGAAAGACATAAAGAAGCAATACATAAAGTTAACATTAAATGAGAAATACATGGTAGCCAAAATTCAGGCTGAGAGCAAAGCCCCATGTATCAACATTAATATATCATACAGAGTAAGCAGTATTCTCTCAGCTAACATTGCATTGACTGTGAAATACAGAGGCACAAGGTTTACTTTGAAAGGCAAATACCTTTATCATTGAGAAAGTTTCATAATACCTTGGAAAGTCTTTCATGGTTATAATGGAATTGAGAATGTAATTTGAGTAACCAATGACAAGAAATTTAGCAATTAAAATGCAGCTTCAACAAATGGAATGATACAATGCTAACAAGATTAGAAAGCCTGAGCCAATTTTCATATGCAGAAACATGTGGAAAATAATTTCTAATCCACAAACTGCTTGAAGGCTATATTTATAGAAAAATGAGGAATGATGTGTGTATATTTACAAATACATATCTAATCTCTTACAGCCCAGATTCTGCAGTCTTGCTAGCACCCTTTTGATCCTGAATATGAAGAGTCTTTCTTCATATTCATTATTGGAAAGATATGTGCATACAGAAAAATGCATATATATATATATACACACACATATATATATAAAACAGATATAGAACAACTTGTCTACATCCCATTTTTGATACTATGGTCAACATTTGCTATGTTTAGGGTTTCCACAAGCAAATAATCAGCACAGAACAACTGTTTTTCTCTAGTTGCCTGAAGCGGCAGAAATTATAAGTATGAAAAGGGGTTTTACTGAATTCTTCTAAGAAAATGGTGGCAGGAGAAGTGACTATTGAAAGGTTGTATTTAGAAAGTGGATACTGTTGACCCATTGCACAAATGTCAGGGTCAACAGAGCTCACAATGGGGGAAGTCATCCATGTTGTTTCTGTAGGAAGTGAAGTAGGAAGAAAAAATCAAGTAGTATCTAAAAGAAAGAAAATAAGGGGGGGGGGGGGGGGGGGGCGGGGGGGAAATGGAATTTTTAATGGTCCATCTGGTATTATTTGTGATATTTAAATTATTGAGAAAACACCATCTTTTACTCATATGGGCCCATGCCTTCAGTAAAGGAAGCATAGTAAGAAAAATTAATAGTGTGTTGACGATAGCTTGTTGACATAAAAACTATATTCCTGTCATATGTTTCTGCTGCATGTACGTTAGCATTAAGCTTCTTTTAAATAGAAAATTGAAAACATTCCCTTCTGCTTTAATAGGTTAAACTACTGGAGTTTGCTTGTTCTTAGAAAAGATTTCTTGTCTGTGAACTATTGTGAATAGTCCTTTCCTAGGGTCTGCTTTTATTATTTCAAAACAATAAAGGGTGTGCTTGCTGATTTCAAGTTTTCCAGGAAAAAAATCCATAGCTGCCTTGAAATTATTTAAATTTTGTTTTTTTTATGAAATTAATAATTCAGATATCAGTCAGTGTTAGGGTTCTTAGATATAAATTATGATAGTTGATCATAGATGATAATAGCTCTGTCTTCCCATAGTCATATACCACTCCTAGCAGAGTGAAAGGAAGATCTGTACAAGTATCAGAAAACAGAACTGAGTATTGAAGGACACAAGAATGTCACATAAATAAGGATACATAATGTATAAAAGCTTTATCTTTGATCTTCCTGATTTTAAGAATCAGTACAAGAACTCCCAGTTTACTACTGTAAGTTAATAAAAAGTACCTAGCTGCTTCTGCATCACACTTCATTCATTTCAATTTTGTCCCACTGCAAAGTTCTCTTCTATTTGGATATAACTAGAATTCATACCATGTCAGATTCTCATTCAGGTCCTGATTCATGGTTGTCCATGAGATGGCTTCACCATGGCTTCCTTCCAATGTTTAATGTCTATGGAAATCAGTGCACAGAGTAATGAAGAGTGTGTGAGTGCTGCTGTCTATCTTAGATTTTGTCCTAGTACAGTTCAGGATGGAGCAAATATGCACACTGGGATTCAAGAGCAGTCTCAGCATTTTGCTAGTTTAAATGTAACTCTCCTCACATATGCGGATCCTAAGACAGCTGTCTCTTTTAGTTTTATGATTAAAAATCACCCTTTTCTCATTAGTATTTTATAAGTTTTAACCTCTCCCACCTCCACCTGGAGATGTTTTATTATTCGTACAAGGCAAAAGTTTCCCAGCTGTTTTGACTATAGACCTTTCTTAGTTATTAAGCAACATCTGTTTTGGAGGTATTACTGTAGTACCAACAAAATTTATTTTCTTCACTATCATTGAGCACCATTGTACATATTTATTGAAGTATGAGCAAAATAAAACTGAACATATTTACAAAAATCATAAAACAAACTAGGATCAAAGATTTTTAATATTGAAATGGAGTGCATTCAATGAATTAGAAAATTAAAAGGAGCTTATGCTCCAAAATGCACTAGAAGCATATTATGGCTATAATCCAGCAAATATTTGTGCACACATGTAACTTTTCTCATGTGAATAAGATTAATAACATATCTAATTAGGATTTGTAATTCAGGAATCTCTGGGAAAGAACTCTTAAGAGACAAGAAAGACATAGCCGACAGTAATGTTTTCTGGGAGATCATAGCCCTTTTGTTCTTTATATTTATGCTCACCTAACCAGTTAGGCTGTAGAGATTATAGTTTTCTTAAGACTTTGCTGGAAGACTGTTTTGTCTCAATAATATATCTTTTTTCTTCTTTATCCTTTAAATTTCCAAATCTGTGTTTTCTGTTTTACCACAGAGAATATTAATTCTAAGATCTGTGCAAAATACATAGTTTAATTATATGTACACTTATGACTACATTTGGTAACTCCACAAAATGCAAACATCCTATTTAAAGTATTGCAGAAGAAATCATATTTGAAATTATGTTGTCATAGTTTTATATATGCATATATTTGCATTTTATATGTCTTAAAGAAGACCAAACCTAAAAAATTCCCCTTACTTGTGCGAACTGAAATGATTATATTCAATACAGGAATTACTGGACACAATTCAATCTTTATCTTATGTAAAAGAGATAGGCTAGATGACTGAACAGTCCATTAAATTTTAAGAATTTACATATATTTATTTATTCATGAAACATCTGTATTTTTGTTTTAGTTGATCAAGGCTCATAAGCTGAATTTTAGCAACTGGTGTTCCTATCTTGATAAGACATCTCAGTACAATCTGAGCAGAATATTATTGACTGTTTCTGTAAGGTGTACCTTATAGCGAATCGGATGAGCTACTTTCAGTTACCTTTATATCATCCAATTAGTTGAAAATGCAGCTAAGATGATTTATTTCAGAAGTTTTTCAGCTAATGTTTTAAAGGCATTGCAGCTCAAAGATCACAGCCAAAGTTTTCTTTCAAAAGTTTCTATTAATGTAAGAAACTCATCCATAACGAGTATTTTCAGTAAGGGAGTTATACCAAGTAGCAACTCTATATAGATAGGACCACTACAAATATGTAGAGATTCCTTTCTGGCAAGCATATAGATTTTTGTCATGTACAGACGAACACTGCTTTCTAGGAAAATTTAGGATGCTCTGCATGGACCTCAGAATTCTAAATATAGGACAGTGAATAATCAGCCATGTTTCTAAAACCAAACCCTTAAAATTGCAATTTGATATGCAAGTCAGCTAACAGAAATCACAGACCATGCCAGCTGCACAACTAACTGCCACTATGTACATGCGATTTTTGCTTGCATTGCATGAATAGCTTCATTATCTCTAGACATTTCCTAACATGTCATCTTGCTGAAGAGCCAGCTACAGAGGACTTTTTTTCCAAGGGATGCATAGTGTAACTGGGTAGTACTATAAACCGGTTGCTGACAGAGTCACAGAACACAAATGGCTGATGCTAATGACTTTGCTTTTGCAGAGGAGAGATTGAGGATATAACCTGTTACGATTACTGTGCAACCCTGTCTATCAAGCTTTTTTTATGAATGTGATAGCCTGCAAACTTGCATTTATGTGGAGAAAACTGACTGTATTCAGAAAATATACTGGGGATGCACTGAAATGGAGGATGAGGAGAGATAAGAATGCAAAAGTTGCACCAGTTCTGGAAACTGTCTTTCGTCCAAGCTAAGTAAGGGGTCTATTAGATTTTCCTTTGCTATAGTGTCCTGTTTCCTGGGGTCCATCCTTAACCTGTGTGAAACTATTTAGTCCTGCTGACCTTGGTAGGGATTGGAAGGGATCACCTAGTCAAACCTCCCTTGACAGAGCAGGGTAACCTAGAGCAGGTTGCATAGGACAACATACAGGCAGGTTTTTAATATCTCCAGAGATTGAGACTCCATAACCTCTCTGGGCAGCCTGTCCTTGTGCTCTGACACCCTCACAGTAAAAACTTTCCTCCTCATGCTTAGGTGGAACTCTCTATATTCAAGTTTATGCCCTTTGCCTCTTGTCCTGTCACTGGGCACCACTGAAGAAAGACTGACCCCATCCTCCTGACACTCACCCCTCAAGTATCTATAGCATTGATAAGATCCCCCCTAGTCTTCTTTAAGCTAAAAAGTCCCAAGTCCCTCAGCCTCTCTTTTAAGAGAGATGCTCTAGTCCCCTAATCATCCTCATAACCCGTTTTCAGACGCTGACCAGTAGCTCACTGTCACTCTTGAACCAAGGAGCCCAGAACTGGGCACAATATTCCACATGAAGCCTCAAAAGGGCAGAGTAGAGAGGGAGGATAACCAGTTCAGTTGAGAATCTGTCTGCCCTATGTGCTCATCAGTGTAGGTAAGAAAGGTGGTGTGACGTGCTTCAGCTGTGAGGTTTAAGCAGCTAGCTGCAGTGGTTGGGTTACAGTAACAATTTAGGTGTGCCTTAAAGTAGCCTCCTTCTCAATGATTTAAGTTGCACTGTTTGGGCTTTCTTAAGTTTGGTTTTGAATTTAAAACAAATGTACTCAGAAACTAATTATGAAATATAAGTTGATATTTGTTATAATAGTCTGTGTCCATATAAATTCCATATAAATTTAGGGGGAAAAAAAGGACAATAATTTTGTATCATAATCTTGGGTTTATGATTATCAGTGATTCATCATATTTATTGTCAGCTAGCAGAACACTGAAGATGCAAAATAGCTAATTTAAAGAAATGTCTATTATGAAATACCATGCTGGGTTGCTGAACATTATGTTCATCAGACTGGATAAGGTGCAGCTTGATTTGCAGTTTAATTTCTGGATCAGTGTACTTTTGAACAATTTTCAGCCAGTATAATGCATTTATTCTGTGTTTAATGGGTTCATTAATATTTTTCAGCAGATATAATTTTAAATTATGTACAGTCACAGGAAAGCGAAATCACAAGACATCCCATGTCTTACTTCATATATGAGAATTTCAGTAAGAATATTCCCTGTGATGGTCAGATATTTTATTATAACAAGTGACAGCACTGGTTAACAGACATTTGGTATCAAAACAAATCTTTTTCATTTTTATAGTTTGCATTATGATACCATTTTGTAATGTAAGTCAATTCAATTTTTACTTGCTTTAAGATTTTCTATGATTTGGAAAAGCACAGAGAAATGTCCTAGTATCACACTATTATCCATTTATCACCTAAAGAACAGCATCATTCTCTTTTTTAAAAATAATGAGATGTCTGCAGTTGATTCAAATATGTCATGCTTTATGAAATACTAGATAATCTATGTGAAACCGGTGTGTAGCAATGGGTACTGAATTTACTTTAGGGAGGATGCTAAAGAAAAGAAAGAGACCAAACCAGGAAACTCTAGATTGTAGTTTTATGTAAAGACTTCATTATTCTCCATTCTTTCTCATGAGAAAAAAAAAACCAACCCTGCAAATTAAGTTATGAATCTGTTAGCAGTCCATACCTAATTACCTACTAATAATCCCTGATATGATAATGAATAATCTTTTCCCTTACACTGTATATGCATGCATGTATATACATATAATTCATACTGTATGTGCATAGAATTCATACATGCATGCAGAATTATGCAACATAAAATTCACACTATAGGACTTTGTTAGGAGAAAATAGTTACAGAATCAAGAAACAGATATAAGATTCCTTTATCTGAGATGCTGTGGGGAAAAAGTTTGACCATGAAATTTGAAGCAACTACAATCAAGATCTTATAGATAGACATATCAAATCTAAAGTCAGTGAACATCCCTGTTAACTGAAGACTGGTTTACAAAAACCGTCTTCCACTGGAATGTATATTATAGTCAAAACTGTAATACTTAATAATTTTACAGTGATTCAAAATGACTGAGATGAAAAGTGAAGAGAATACGTCCTGGTGATAGCAAGATATCGGTTTCACATTTTATTGAACAAAATGCTAATACTTCTTTGCAGAATGGCTTTCTGGTTCTAATTTTAAAAATGTTTCACATATTAGCATGCATACTTAAAATATCAAATTGAATTTTTTTTCCATTTCACTATGTGTAATTTTTTCCATCACTTTATAGGGAGTTAATTTTCAAACAAAACTGTGGAATATCAAGGTTTTATTTAATTTTGAAGCAAAGGCGTCACTCATAGAATGATATCTTGTTTGCTTTGAAACAAAGGTTTTGTGTAAATTTAAATTGTGATAAAAATGATGAGAAGATATAAGTTGTTAGGTGCAGCCAACGTCTTTCATTTAGGATTGTGAAACCAGAAGTAAACATATAGACTTCAGAAAAGTTTATTCATATTTATGAAAGGGCAAATAAAACTAATTTTTGCTTAAAAACTGGAAACTGGCAAGTAATTTAATGATGGTAGGATTTTTTGAATTTTGCAAGAGAATAATTTTGCAATTAAAACACTTTTAATGGACGAGGAAGGAGTTATAATAGAGGAAAATAAATATGAGGAATTCTTTTTCAGGAGAAAGTAGCAAATAAGAGAGCTAGTGCATTTTGTTGATAAAGAAAAGAGCAGTTCGGCAGAAATGTCATATTGAGATCAATGTGACCATTTTAACATTAGCATTTTTGCATACTTAGTGCACTATAAGTAATAGCATATGGTTATCTTTGCTTCTCTTTGTACCTCCGTGCAGTAGTAGTGCCATCTAATGTTCTAATTAATCTACAATACCTTCCAAGTCAGACTTTCAACAGCAACAAAAAAAAATACTTCCAGGAATGATGAACTTGGCCCTGCCCCAGCTGATAGCATGGCTGACGCTCAACTCATCTCTTGGCTTTTATGGCAACATAATCAAGTTAAGAAAATCTGGAAAATATACTTTGGAGTCAATCAAATGCTCTATTTTACTTTAAAATGCTGAACAGGTGCAAGTGGGATACATTCAAAATGGTCATTAGGCAAAAGTTGCTTTGAGGAAGGTGGAGCCAACATCTGTGCTTATTTTCACAGAAACAAAAGAGCAGGCATCCCAAGGAAATGTGAGTGGGCTCCAAATGGATGAAGCAGCAGGGCTGAATAAAGCATTCTGATTTAAGACTTTCCCTGCTAACAGTAATTAGCATTTGAAAAAAAAGCATGATCAATCTTATTTTTTCTCTTGGGGTAGAGAAGGAGGAGTCTGATTTAATTAAGAAGGACATTAACTCCAAGCACCTACCTAATCAAATATTAACTATATTCAGAACAGGAAAATTATAATCATTTTGTAGTAATTTAAATGTTTCCCTCTATAGCTGCATGGATTTTTTTTTCAGTATTTTTGTGGGTTTTTTCTGAAATCCCTGGTCTTAGTTTACCCTTCAGATGTTCTGTGTTTTAATGACTGTCTGATAGGACCCTCCTGCAATAGATCTTTACGACATCATTTTATATTTTATATCCTAGAAAATGAAAAAGGATTTTGTGTAACTGTGAAGTAGAACCAAGTTCTTAAATCATAATGTGACAGTTTATACTATCAGTGAGCTTTCTGAAGATATCTGAAGTTTGTATTTTTGACTCTTTTGTTGTCTCTGAGAAAGAAATTTCATTTTATGTACTGCATTTATGTTATCTTATGACCTTCTGCACATGCTGTTTGAATAAGATGCATGCACTGAGCTTATGCATTAACTTTTCTTCAAGTGTTTATTTATTTACTTGGGCTTTGGCTTTGGTCTCTTACTAACATTTACCTGTATATTTCTGTCCTGCTTAGTCCTGGCACAGCTGTGAATGCTGTGGTCATGCACAGTTAGAAGAAATCACAATGGAGAACCAAACATAGATGCAACTATGTTAATGCTAGAACAATCTTTTAAGGATTATGTCTGGACCTGTTTTTATTAGTATATTTCCATGCAATATATGAACACAGGCAACAATTTCTAGCTGATATCATAGTGTAATGCGTTGTAACATGGTCTGGCAGAAATAGTAATCAAAAAGGCTTTTTTCTGTTCCCAGTAGACCAGGAAAGCTCATTGTTTTTTTTTTTAACTTGTCTATGATAAAATCCATCCTTTTGGCCTTCAGAGACTATGTGCATTGTACAACTGGAGACATTGTACAACACGGAGACCTGTCAAGATTTTACTTGAACTATACTGGTTACCAGTAAGTTTTTGTACTACGTTTAACATATTTTTGTTTGCTTGTTTGTTTGCTTGCTTATTTAAAATTAAGAGGTGATAATTCCATTTCCAAGCATCTTCATGTTAATAAACAAGGAAAATCTTGGTATTATTAAGTTAGCCCTTGTGTTAGTTTTAAACTCTAGACATCAACAGAAACATTTTTGCCACTTCCCTTTTGGATTAGATATACCCTCATTCTTCTTTCTAGTTTTAATAAAAGAGATGGATTTATACAATTAAGATTTGTCTCTTGGAAAGATTCATACTGGCACTGGCATAAATGTGAGAGGAATGCCGGCAGAACTTACCTTGTTCATAGTCTTAAGTCTGGAAATATCTTCTCAAATAGCCAAAATAGCCCAGATATGGCATTTGGGTTAGGCTATAAAGTTCATCTTTTGGTTATCAAACTAGAGATACCAAATAAGACATTTTCCATTGCAGGCAAATGAATTGAAAGATCCTAACATTCAAATAAACAAAGGATGTAAGGTAAAAGGAGGAAATTTTATTCATCTCACATTATTAGACAAGAACTTGAGGCAAAGACTTGCAGGTTGAGTTTTGT
Source organism: Porphyrio hochstetteri (assembly GCA_020800305.1). Lineage (NCBI taxonomy): Eukaryota > Metazoa > Chordata > Aves > Gruiformes > Rallidae > Porphyrio > Porphyrio hochstetteri. The sequence goes on from CM036907.1 coordinate 107,033,742, forward strand.
GTCATGTTATACTTCCTCACGCTGTACAAGCTATATTGACTTATATGTCAAGAGCAATCGTTTCCTGTTCAAAGACATATGTGACCTTTTGTGCATCTTTGCAGGCAAAACACAACGAACACAATAAAAATGCACTGTTTTTCTCTTTTTTTTCTTTAACCATATCACCAGTTTTTTGACAAACAGTACAGCTTGGTAATGAGCCTCTAAATTTAAACACTATCTTCTCTCTGGTTCAATTATTTATTTATTCAGGGGTTCCAGGTTTGCAAAATTGCGGCAACCCCATCAATGGAGCGTATGATGCAATATTGCATTTTACACTATTGGCCAAGAGCCTAACTGGAGCTGCAGATATTTAACAACAGTGAAAATACACAGACACCAACTAGAATAATTTTACTTTCCTCCTCCTCAGTTCTTAGGGCACTAGATGGACTGCTGGTTTTGGAATCATGGACTGAGTTTTTGTTTACCAGTTAAAAAAACAGTATCGTGGCCTTTACTCGAGTATAAACCTTCTTAGTTCTGCAGCTTCTTAGCAAACCATTTCTTTCCAAATCCTTTCCCTACTGTAGGATTATCTTCTCCTCTGGAAGGGTTGGGCAATCCCAGACTCCTCTGTAGAATGAGTCCTTATTTATAAATTCTTGGAGAAATGGACTGACAGGAACCTCATGCAGTTCATCAAAGGGTGCAAAGTGTGAAGCAACCCCAGGCACGAGTACATGATGCAGCTGCAAAACAGCTTTGAAAAAAAGGACCTGGGTATACAGACTCTTTTTGGTGGTGCCCAGTAACAGAGGCTGAGGCAATAGGCACAAACTGAAATACAGGATGTGCCACCTGAACATCAGAAAACACCTTGCTATTGTGGGGGTGATTGAGCACTGGCACAGGTTGCCCAGATGGGTGGTACAGTCTCCATCGTTGTAGATATTCAACAGTCGTCTGGACATGGTCCTGCTTGAGCAGAAGGATTGTAACAGATGATCTGCAGAGGTCCTTTCTAACTTCAGCCATGCTGTGATTCTGCAATAGATGTTTCTGACTCCAATATTCCAGAATATAGAGGGGTTTGCTTGTTCACATATTTGTCAGTGACAGCTTAAGACCTCGGTAGAAGTTTTACTTTTATATAATCAGATTTCAAAAATATTAGTATTAGGGCCAGTTTTTAAAAATCTGTTTCAGTGCTTTAGTCTTAGAAACTTCAAGTGGAATGCTGTGCCCAATCTCACTAAAAATCTGTCCTTAAGTTAATGAAATTAATTTGCATTTCTTTAACCCAACTCAGTATTTTCTGCTAATAGAAGGCATTTTCTGTTTCATTTAGTAAATTTTAATCAATTAATTTCCTTTTCTGAGAATATTAATTTGTTGTAAATAAGATTTTTCACTGAAACTGGAAATGCATGAGTGTAAAGTTAAGGGAAATTAGCACATACTTGGTCCCTTGAGTGTCTATTTATGTGGTGTAATCTAAACTGGATGTTTAAGATGAAACCAGTGTGCCACTACTCACTCAAATGTAATCAAGTATCTTCAAAGCTGGTTTCACCCTCTCAGTCATATATGTATTTGTTTTCTCTGCTCGTGAAGCAAACTCTCTGTCCCTGAAGGTGATTGATTGCACAGAAGAATGAACCTCTTTATCCACAGGCCACCTATGCTGCTTGTCTCTTTTGGCTTTTGTGCCTCCCTATCTAAACTCTGACCCAGCTAGATAACAACCAGCTGAAATAATCTCTTTAGACTTGCATACATTCATTACTGAACCGTACCAGTTTGTGTTCAGCATAAGAGGAGATTGTGTATCTTGCATGCGATAGTGGGAATGCTACTTGATATGAATGAATACAAATGTGCTCTTAACATTTAAGTTTTTTCTGTACTTTAGAAACAGCAGAAGAAGGAATAAGAGTACTCTCTTAAAACCTTAGTTTTGTAATTTGTTAATAGGAGTAGATTTTTGATTTTTTTAATGAGGAGATTTTTGATCCTTCATTTTTTCCTTGTGAGCTTCTGAATTATACATATCAGCATTAAAAATCACTGGTTTATTTGCTAGGAAGAGTGAGTTGAGCATATGGCGCTATATCCGTGTGTACCTGGGGATACTTGTGTACAGATGTGGATATGTATACATTATGTGTATACCTGTGGATTTCTAGAAATGAGCAGTGATCTGAATGTGAGAAATTCTGAATTTGTGGTCAAATAATAGAAATTATCTTATTGCAGCCAGTTTTCAGGAGGTGTTAGTACAGATTCTGGAAAAAACAGAGACTTTTCAGAGCTACTTAATTCTAAAAACAGTAATCTGTTTGAGGGAGATGAAGCACTCCCGTGAAAGAATATAGAGTCGGGTATACAAAGGAACTTCAGAATGTTGACTTTTAGTTTTTTCATACATAACAAACACTCAGACATCTAGGTAGCTCCATCTATGTTGCTCTGAACCTAAAATGCAAAATATATCTCTCAATTCTTAATATGTCTTATTGACCAGGCTAGCGATTTCCAAAGGGAATTCAGCCAGCACTTGGAAAAGGCAGCAGTGGCAAAGATATGCCTAAACTGCCCAAAGGAGGTGCCAGGAGAAAAGAGACATGAGTGAAATCCTTCTCCCTTGAGATTGTCTCAGATTTGCATCCTGTAAACGCCTCATGTAATCATGTGCCTATAACATCCTGACAAATGCAGTAGTCATCTGGAATGTAGAACTTCAAGTCCTCCTCCACAGTCATAGATTCATATCTTTAGTTTGTACTTCTCAGGACAATGGATCTGCAGTTTAAACCTCTCCTAATAAGGCTCTGTAAATGTGCAGAAAGCAATGCAAGAAACGGGAGTCAGAGTAAGAAAAAGGAATAGCAGTGGCAATTCCACACTTTTACTCCATCAAACTCAAAACCAATACCAGCCTGGTGTTCATAATATGGACCTGAGTCACTACTGCTAGAATCTTGTTGCACCAATATGACCCTATCATCTTAGGTGAGTTTTGAAGAACTTTTCTATTCTGCAACATATAAGGCTGTAATTTAAAATTAATTTAGCCTTAGTGGAACAAGAATTATGACAGCCATTTCTATCTTTTTTCATGATAAATGAGGACCTAATCTACAAAGACACATTTTTTTCTATTAAATTTAATACCGACTGATGGAGGTCAACTGGACAAGGTCTTAACAAATTACTGCACAAAGGAAGTCCTCTGATGTTTTTTTTTTTTGATTCAACTTTGTAACAGGGAAAACAAAGGACCCAACTCAATGAAGCTGTGCATAGCCAGTTAGGGTTACAGAGCGGAAGGTGAACACATAACTGATTAGATGTTTGCTTTAGTAGTTAACATTTTAAATAATATCATGAATGGGTGCTCAGGAACCAATAGGACATACTGGTCTTTTCTGAGGCTCAACATACATGGCTCTTGTTGCTGTATTTTCACGTGATTTTACAAAATAGCCTCTCTATGGGTATTGTTTTTACAGCAACCCGATTTTTTCCATAACAATCATATGTCATTAAAGCCTGTCCAATTAGATCAGTCACGGAACACTAGCTTGTACATATCAGTTATAGGAACATAAAACTGCCACTGGTGTACCCACAGTCTTAAAGTCACTTTCACAAAACTGTGTGTACAAGACACGTAAAACCTGAATGAACAGTGGCTTCAGGTAAGAAACTGGAACTGCTTTGGCACTCGCTTGCACTGCATTTGTATATAACTGAAAGTTATCACAACAAAGATTTATGAACCCAGCCTTCAGTATATTGCCCAAGAACATTTTTAAGGATGTTTGAAAATATTGCTCCATATACTAAATACATAATGAAATATTAGGAACACAGTTGAACCATTTATACAACACAATTTATATCTGTATTTAAACCTATTAGATCTACAGTTTAGATGGATTTGCATTTAAGTTGGGTGTAACAAAGTCTATTTCCTTATACCATAGGTAGATAAAGGAATCGTACCTGCATAATTAAAGCATAGCAGCAACTACATTGCTATCAGATTCTGATGGCTATCAAGAGGGAGAGGAAAATACAAAGAGTAGAAATTAATTCACAAACTAATGAATTTTTTAATTAGTATTTAAAAATCCAAACTTCAGCAGTATATTTCCCTGTAGGGAACAGTATAGAATGATCCAGGTAATTAGACCAAGTGAAGATAATAAAACAAATTTATGGATATAATGCAATAAAAGATGTTTGAAGGTCAACAGAGGCAATCAAAGCAAGGACAGAAATTTATTACAGGAAGATAAGGTCTCAGTATCACTATATCCTCTTCTTTCTATTTCATAAAAATCCTGCAAATGTTCTAAAATTGAAGTTAAATGAAAATATAAGCATATATTGGTTTATGGGTTAAGATTTCAAATCACCCTTCAAATTCATTTGGGTAATTAGATATACTTAAAATTTCCATCATGGGAAACTACTCTTCCTTTCATCATTGGTGAATGCAGAAAATAATTCAAATATGCTGAACTGCAAATTCTTTTGCTTTTCAATCACACTGTTTGTATTAGTGTGTTCCCACTAAGTGTATACTGGCATACTATTGCTGAGCTGGAAGTAATGTAAGAAAAAGTGAAGTAGCCTAGAGGACCTCTTTTTTTGCCTCTGGGTCCTACTGAGGCTTGTAGGTTTGGATACAATAAAAGGATTACCTTTTATTGGATCTTGACACTCTCAAGGCATTCCTTGCTAGTGTCAAGTTGGCTGTGAAGAGGCAGAGAAGAATGGGGTAAGGCTTGCTTCCATCTATAGCCCCCCTGTTCCCTGGCCTAAAGGATAGGGTGACTTTTGGCCTTTGAAGTGTGAGTACTAACTTACTGACTCCCTGGAGCTAGACAAAAGCAAGGAATGGGGGAACCTCAGATGTTGTGCCACCCTTAGCTCTGGGCTTAGCCTCCAGGCATGCATTAAACTAAAATAAATTAGTCAGAATTAGATTTTTATGGCACTAAATTAACCTTTATTTTAAATGCTTAAATTTTTTAGGCCTAGGGCTCATCTCCCTGGTTGCTTTGAAGCCAAGCATGTTAAACTTCATCTTGCTTTACAGTAGTGATAATGATTTTATAAAAAGGAGTCTAAGGGAAGCTCCAGGGGACAACAGTGGTAAAATTTGTTTACAGCACTAAAGCTAGTCCTCAGTACACACATAGACTAAGTGAGACTGAGACAGGTTAGAAAGAAAAGCTAACCAGTGCATGTTGATGGCTGCGTAAAGCAAATCCATTCTATTGAACTGCAGTCCTCAAATTCATGTATTCCCAGTCCCTGGCCCCACTCCGACAGTTCACAGTGCATTTGAAGCAGCCCCTAAAGCCAGTGAATTATAAGATGAGGGGCCTTTGCCTTCAAACAATAATATGTTATGGTACTGTGGTCTCATTTGTTAGATCCACAGCTTGTCCTGATTTCAGAAGCATCCTGAGCAAAAAATTCCCCCACTAACTAAAATGAAGCACAAACGCTTTTGGTCACCACATCTGGGATTTTGATGAGATTTAAAGCAAAGTCTCCTCTCAAACTACTTAGACAATTTATTTTCCCTAGAAAAACAGTTCTAGAACTATTTCTTGTGAATTTTCTTGGCACCTAGTATCATTCTTGTCACATATTCATTATGCCTTACATCAGTGCCTTGTTTCATCCCAAGTATATCTGTAGTTGCCATCTGTCTAGAAGACATGAGTTGATGGCAAGATAGTGACCTCAGCTCTCAAGCCAATCCCAAACAATTTAGAGAGAAAGCAATGACACCCTTGATTTCCAAATAATGGAACTGCTTGTTTATAGTGTTAGATCACGTTCAAATAACTCTATCCAGATTTATGGTTAGTATACTTAAAAGGTTATTAAAAATAGGATTTTTTTCACATTTTATGAATAAATATGTTTGGGCAAATGACTTTCAAGTTTAATTTCTCCCACTATTTTTATTTATATTTTTATTGTATGCATTGCTAGTAATATTTATTTATCTGAACATGTACTGCATTCCTAAATGTGATCAGTTTCAATGAACAAATGTAAAACTATTTTTGCAAGAAAAAAACCCAAAAAACTTCTGATCTTCAGTTTCTCAGAAAAATTACCTCAAATTCAGCATTTCAAACTTTTTCTTACTAGTAGTTTTCAAACATTTTTTCCAGTCTGATGTGTGTAAAAAGTTAGAGAAAAGTTAGAAGGAAAGGATTACTGCTGGACTTTTTGTGTGACTTTTAATTGGAATGTAATTTTATCTAGGTTTTAAAAGTTAAATATAATCTTCATGATGAAGGGAAATTACATATGTGGTTTTGTTTCTGGTTTTGTTGTTGGTTTTTTTTTTTTGGTCTGTGATTAGGAAAAGACTATCCATTCATCATGAGTTATTCTTGATGTATTTGTCTGTAGCCAGGTCACATGCAAAGAAGTGAACAAGTATATATTGCTATGAAATTATAATAGATTTGGTACACTCTGTCAGTCTCCACTATTTCCTCTTGGCAGTGTTGCAGTTGTACAGATTATTCTGCATTAATGCAAAATACATGCTGCTAAAGAAGAGTGGGAAGGTTGCTTCGGAGATGCTACTGTGATTTGGCAAGAGCTACTATAGACCACAGGAGCTCTCAGCACATGCCTCTCAGCCTGGAATAGACTTTTTTAGGCTTTCTGCAAGAAATACAAACCTTTTTTCTATTTTTGTTCTGTATTTGGGAGAATAGCAAATTGCCTTATAGCAAATTTGAAAGGACGATTTAGCTCACTAGCACTTAGCTTGTATTTGAAGCAACTTAGTGCTGGAAAGAGGAAGCAGCGAAAAGATTGACTCCTATTACACATCAGTGATGAACAGTGACTTCATGACATGAAAAAAGAAACAAAAAAAGAGAAAGCAACATAAGTTGCAACGAGCATATTTGACCTGTTGTGTTCTAAAAGCTGATACACAGAGGTTCCTTGAAACAGCATTCAAAGTATCAAAATATTTTTGTACATAAAATTCTACTTACCCTTGAGATTCATGCATTCAAAATGTCCTGGAAAAGACTGCATCTGAACACACATAGTTTATTGTCTCAGGTCACTGTTGATTTTTCTGTCTGCATCTCTCATAAAACTGGTTTGCAATAATGACTATATGTAAAGAGAGATATTATTACTGATAACACACAATGCCTGTTTTGCCCCTGTTATAGCAAGTCTTAGGCCACTTCCCATAATTCATCCAGTTCCTTTTTGCTAGCTGAGTGTCTCCTCAACAGGGGCAGTTTCTGAGCTATCTTTTTCTTGGTGCTGGTCCCTTAATCAGCTCTGGTATGTAAACTGTGCCTTGTGGTGAGCACCAGGCTAAGTAAGACTTTGTGTCTTCCCTCCTCTCCCCTCATCCAAGTGTCAAACACTACCTGCACTGAGAATGTCTGCTGTCTCTATGGTTAGCCAAAGTACAGATATTCAATGTCCTTTGACGGCAATATTCATCTGTGGCATACCTCAGGTCTGAACACTTCGTGTTTGTCAACTTTTGACGTTATTTCAATTGCTTGCACAACCAGATTTACCTGGAAAATTTGTAACAGTAAATGTGTCCGTTTAATTTCAAGTTGGGAAAAACTATACGTAAAAACCTGGCACATAACCAGCTGTACTCTGTGACAGAGAATATTAAGAAGGGTATTTTATGATCCTGCTGTTTACCAGTAGGATTTGTTTTCAGTTGAAAATCATACTACCAAAAAGTAAGGAGAGATGGAGGAAGATGACTTTGTTTCCCTTATATTCTATGGAGAGAAGCGCTAAAGGACACATGAGAGACAGGTTGCTGCTCAGAGATGCAGCATCATTGACATGATTTGCTATTGGGGAAATGCAGCAGAACACATCTTATGTGAAGCTTTGTCTCTAAAAGGAATGATAGAAAGGTAAAGCAGCTTGAATTTTACAGCAGGGTAAATATTTTAATAGTGATCACTGGCCTTTAGTCATACTCTACCTGGAAAAAGATTTGGTTTGTGTTTGAAAAACAGGACACACCTCACGCTGGCTACTAGTAAACAAAAAAGGCTTGTTACCAGGCTGGTCCCGTGGCAAAGCACAGCACAACTTATGTCCACACAGTTAAAGTTTTTCTTTCCTTCTTCATGATGGCTGTGGCCAAATATCCTTTGGGAATTGTTCTTGGTGTGTCACCAGCCTAGACATCATGGGAACAGGATCACTGGCGGTGGTTAGGGCCACTCTGGCCAGCTTGGCCAGTCTGGGGAGGATGGATGGACGTAGACATAGCTTGGGCTGGCACCTTTGTTACTGTAGTACTAGCCTTTGAGATTGAGAGGTTTCACTGGCTACCTGTCTAAGAGAAGGAGTTGTTTGTGCCTTGGCTTCTGTGGTGACCACATGTCATAACAATATACGGAGGTGGAATGTACAACGAATGACAAAATTTGAAAATTTATCAATATGTGCAAGGGCACTGTGTGTTTTGTGGGACTCTAAGCTTGCAGCTTCTCAGTGGCTGAGGCTAACCCAACAGCACACAGTCATGTGACAGGTGAGACTTCCAAGCTGGGAGCCATCGTCCAATTCTGTGGCAGAGGAATGTATGGTTCTTGGGATGCAGAACAACCTCCCTGCATTTTTTACCTCTCCTTAACTTTGTGTACTAGTTGCCAGTCAAATGGCTTTGGCACAAAGCATAACAGAACAGGAGGGAGGCATGGTGCCATACAACCAATGCAGGAGGCATATATTGGGGATGTGAAAAGAGTGGGCTGACAGAAAGAGCTTCGTACTCCACAGATGAGACTTGCCAGATCTTTGTATACAGGAAAAGTAGCAGTTTTCCCCGTATCATGTATGGGAATAAATGCAAAAAGACAGTGGCTCAAGCCTGAAGTTGATGGCTGTCCATGATCATAAACCACAATAAATCACACTATTTCAGTTAATATATCAATCTATTTCAATTGTCCTCCACAGATATTAAATAAAAGCATGAAGAGGATGAAGTCAATCCTGGTATCATACCACACCTTTCTATACTTGCAGTGCATCTTCCCTGCTAAAAGATTCCAATGTGTTTTATTGACTGAGACATCAGTGCTGTAAAACGGACTTTGTAAATGAACATTCCTGCTGCTTGGGGACAGATGCTATCATCACCGGTGCAGAAGCTATTTCTTATGTCCTTGAAGTCGCCCACTGGTGGAAAGTAGCCTAAAGCATGGTATCATTAAACTACAACAGGCTAGGAAATTACAGGAAAAATTCAGGCAGACAAAATTAAATTACTCATATTGTAATGTGTCAAGGTTAACTGTATGTTTAATTATGGAAGTATTGAATAATCACTGCAAGATTCTGCTTTTCAAAGATTTCTTAACATTTTCACAAATGTTTTTATCAATTTTGCTGCTTCTTAAAAGGTGTTTTGTTGGTAGGTGTACCTTAAAACTTGTTTTGAACTGTAAAACATTTAAAGCTCTCCTTTACCAACTTACTTAAGCTCTTCACTTAACAAAACTGCATTGGCTAAGTATTATTTAAGACATTAATAGTAATAATGGTTCTTTTAGGAAATGCTATTAAGAATGGAATTTATCTTAAATCATGTTAACTATCACTGAATAATAGTAACCCATCAGTGAGTAATAGCAGTAATAAATACAGTAAAAGTATTCTAAAGGCATAAGGTAAGGTCTTAATTTTATCTTCTGTAATAGTTGCAATATTCATTAATTAAATCAGGTATGTGTTCCTATTGTTTGCAGGATTTTTCTTTAGGGTGATGGCTCAATGTATTTTGTGAATGAGTTGTCAGCAAGATGGTAAAAAAAAGACAGTCAGAGCACTATCAGTGTAACTAACTTATTGAAATTAATATACTAAAATTGTACTATTCCATAATGTTCTAATGGGTATAATCAGTTACATAACATACTGCACATTCTTACTAAGCACAGGAACTTAGATAATATCAACGTATTTAAGCATAATAATTAATCAGTCAAAATAAAGAAGACTGTTAAAATCCCCTCTCCTAAAATGCATATTTGCTTCCTTTCAGCTATGACTCTTCCAATTTTTTTCCCTACTTTTTATATTTCCGTGCAGAACATTTTTTTATATTATTGGACATAACATGGTTTTATTAGATAGTTTATTGCCAATTAATCAGTTCAAGTGCTAGAGAAGTTGCACATTCCTGCCAAGATACCTATTTCTATATTCAGTCTGTGGTTTATAGTTCCCTTAAATTGTTAGTGTCTTTTAAAAAATCACTAGTTACTGGATAATGGGAAAATATAAAGCCAATTATACAATTTTATAAAGCTAGAATTAGTTGGGGAGGGGTTTTTTGGATAAATTTAACACACTTATTTAGAAAAGTAAGAGCAATCTACCTTTCCCTGAAGAGCTCTGTACCTTACAGATCTGTCTCAAACATAAATATAAATAATACCATGAAAGCCCGCTGTATGTTCTCTGACACATGATGGAGTCAATGGTGGGATTGCAACGCCAATGCACAGTTGCAGCCAGCAGATGTCAGCCAATTATGAGTATTTCTCAGAATCTAACTTTTTTTGCCTGTAGTGCTGTTATCCATCTGGCTGCGGCCATCAATCAAAGGGCACTGCAGAACTAGTCTATCATTCAGTCAATGAAAACCTGCCAGCATTTTTAGTCAGGTGTAACCCCTGTCTCCTACAGACTGGTAGGAATTTTTAGACAGTTACTCCTTAACATCCTTCTCATTCAAAATATTTTAAGGGGAAACTCCATATCAGACAAATACTTTGTTCTCTCTACACCTTATGGCTTTCTGTAAAATCCCAAGAAAGACTTTTGCAAATCTAGAGGCAGTATCAGCTTAAGGAGGGGGGGGGGGGAACATCCTTTGCCAAAATCCAAGATAACATTGGAGGAGGGATTAAATCTTTATCACTTGAATATAATCCTTTGATTCTTTGGGGATCCACCAGCATAGCTGAAGTACAAGAGATGCCTGATGCTTTTGAAGTTTAGCATTGGCTTCAGTTTTGCTGCTTTGCTTGCCAGACTCTCCTCTCATGCTGCTATAGAGTTAAAAACCCAAAACAACTAACCAATCACACAAAACAGTAATAGACTTTGAGCAACCTCATCTGGGGCCCCCTACCAGCCCTGGCTGCCAGCAGAGCTGCCAATGATACAGGTTAAATGCTGCAGCTGTAAACAGTACAGCTTTGAAACACTCTAAATATATCCTTTCTTCACTCATTCCTTACTGACAAAAGCCTGTTTGGTATTTAGGACCACAGGACTAGAAGGAGTAACAGTTGTCCATTTAGCAGACATTTAGCTTAGACATATACCTATTTTGTACACCATTTCAACGCAGCAATAGTCACAAAAGCGGCTCTGATAATTGTATTGAATTTTCAATTGAAAATGCAAAAGCCATAATTATAACAGCAGAGGAAGTCAACAGAGGAGATCAAGGGTCTGCTGGTGGCTTAGGTTCCTACATTAATGTTACTACAGGAAGTGTGGTTTGGTGGGATTTTTGTGGAAAAAAATCTCCATCTTGTTCTTCACTATGGAATGATCTGACAGCTGAAACGCATGGCCTCTTGAGTGGAAACTTAAGTAAAAATCCTTTGAAATTTTCCACAGTCTTGATTATAGAAAGAGTTTATTTGGTAACATACTACTGAAGCTGCACTGGTGTGTTGTGTCTTGAAAATAATCTTTTCCAAACTTTGACCAGATGCCTGAGCCTTTTAAAGAAATTACTGCAGATGTGCTAGGAGAACTTTGAGAACCCATATCTTCTCTTCTGTAGTTGCTGCTTTACATATGCTGGTGTGGTGGTTCAGGCCAGACAGTGGCTCAGCACCATATGCACTCACTCCTGCAGGTGAAAGAGACAGAGCTTCCTTGGACTGTGATAAAGACAATTTACTGACAAAAGCATCATGAAAGTAGAACAACAGTCAATTACTCTCACACCTGGTGATAATGCAGAGTACCTTACTGACCCAATGGTTGCAGAGTGCTGCATGACACAAGGACTGACCAATGCTCTAGCTACATTGGACTGCCTTGGAGGCACCCAGAAGTGCCCCTCCCCAACCAGCCCCTTTTATGGGGGAGTGATGTCAGGTGGTGTGGAAAACAGCCTAACTCAGCTCACCTGGGCTGGCTGTTTGGGGAGGTTTAACTGGCCTGGCCAGAACCAGGAAATGTTCTAGGTGGTACAGAGTGGAAGAGATGGCCTTGAGTCATTTGTCAAACTGTGATATGTAACCAGTTGCAAACCGGTGATTCGTGACTTCTAGAAGTGCAAGCTTATTTATAGCTCAAGTCAGCAATGATGACTATAGAGAAGGATATGTTGTAAAAAAGTGTTCAGAACAACTCTGCTAGCCCTTTTATGAGTAGAGGGAAAGCTCACTGGTTTTCCCAGCTGTGAGTAAGAGGTATGTATTTTATTTAGGATACTGCAAGACCCTGTCTGCAGTCTCCCTTAAGCATTGGCTCTGAGTCTGTGGCAAGAATTTAAAAGTTAAATGAATGAGAAAGGATACATATTTACCTTTTTCTGAGGTGCTCTTCTCAAAGCTATGGTGCACTAAACTGATGGACATAAGTTCAGCTAACTGAGGTGAATTCAGTTACATGAAGTTTGCAATGATACCGTTCTTAGTAAGGTGAAACAAACAGCATGATATTCTAAATTGACCTCCACTACTTTTTCACTGTGTGAAATGAGTTTATTTGGAGCATGATCAAGAGGGAAGTGCTTTGGTAATTGTCTCTTCATGAAGAGTTGCACTGCTTTCTTTGTAATTTAGTACTTTGTTCACTATACAGGAGGAAATGGCGGTGGAAGTACTTAGAACAGTTCATTTAAGTAGAAAGCCAAAAGGAATGGATTTTATTCTTAAACAAAAAATATTTTTTTTAAAATCCTATTGAGAAGAAAATGCTTCACTGTAAAATAGAAACAAAGAAGAAGGACAAGAGGAGAGAGAATTACTCAAACCGTGGTCAGACCTTACATGTCACTTCCCAGCTTATCATTGAAATCTGTTCCATGAAGAATAATTATTTGTTACATTCCTTTCTGAAGAGTAGGTTGACCTCTGAATATGCTTCTATTTCAACATGGATTTTTTTTTAATTATTATTATTTCTGTAAGTCTATCTGCTGCTAAAGAACATTTTTATCTGCTGTGATAGAACCATAAGATCAGTGTAATGCAAAATGGTGAGTCACTAGCTGGCATGTTGATTTGATGTACCACAGCTGACACGCTTAGTTTGCTGTGACGCTGGAGGGGGCCAACACACTATTTTCTAGCAGGCACTGTCACATTCTCTGAATCTGACAGGCAGTTAAATGTCTACGAGTTACCCCAACTTTCACATAAGGGCTTCTCATTGCACATTAACACGAGGTCACTATCTTGTTAGCAAATAACCCTGGTATTCAGTGTTGATAAGCCAAATATTTGAACGAAGTGATATTTGAGTATTTTTATAGAGTAACACTTTGAATAAGGCAGCTCTCACAGTTGCTTGGTTGTTAGCAATTGATTTCTTGTCATGCAAATGGAATGTTACCTAGAGCTGGGAAAAATCAGATTTTTGGGATGTCCTTGAAAAATTTTCAGACTTCTACAGATATAGCAGTGTAGGAAGATAACATTTTGATCTATACATTGGTGAAAATACTTAGATATGATTGTAGTAAATATGTATGCTTTTTCGTGTATTGCTCTAGTTTGCACTTTGGAAAGCTGGAAGTGTATTATAGCTTTCCTTGGTTTGAATGTAATTTTGCTTGTGTACTCTGAAAAGTATGCTATTTGCTTGACTAAGAGTAGATTGAGACCTAACTTGGTAATCTGAAAACTTCTCTGTTTCTGCTTGTCTCTATTGTTTCCCAGTTTCAATGGTTCTTCTCCTCTGCTTGCTCTACAAACTTTAATTGCAGTTTTGTCTGTGTACTACCAGTGTCTAGTTCTTTGAGTTTTTTGGTCATCTTTTATATTACTAAAACTGTATGTGCTGGCACTTTTTCTACCAACCATTTTCTCTCACCTGTGGTTTGTTGTACAATGTTACATATACTTATTTATAAAGAGTATTAGTAGTAAGTACCTATATATATCTCTCTCAGAAGTGAGCAGTATGATTATAGAGTTTTGTTACTTTAAAGATATCGTGACATGTGTGAAATTGGTCAGACTTACTGCCACTTAATGAGTTCCCATGTATATTAGGTGACTTACTGTGATCCTTGTCCTGCCTGTTTGTGAAGTATTGTGTTATATTAAATTTATTCAGCTGTATAAGTTGTATCATTTTGAAATACAAGGACTAGAACTTGTTTAGTTAAACAGGCACAATAATGTTGATGTTGATGTATTTAAGTACATTCACAGACTCACAGAACCGTAGGGGTTGGAAGGGGATCACCTAGAGCAGGTTGTATAGTATTGTGTACAGGAAGTTTTTAATATCTCCAGAGAAGGAGACTCCACAGCCTCTCAGGGCAGCCTATCCCAGTGGTCTGTCACCCTCAGAGTGAAGGAGTTTTTCCTCCTGTTAAGATGGAACGCCTATGTCCAGTTTGTGACTGTTGCCCCTTTTCCTGACACTGGGCACCACTGACAAGAGTCTGGCCCCTTCCTCTAGACATCCACCTTTTAGATATTTATAAGTATTAATCAGATTTCCTCTCAGTCTTCTCCTGGCTAAACAAACCCAGGACTCTCAGCCTGTCCTCATATGGGAGGTGCTCCAGTCCCCTCATCATCTTTGTAATCTTCTCCTGGACTCTCTCCGGTAGTTCCTTATCTTTCTTGAACTGGGAAACCCAGAACTGGACACAGAACCCCGGATGTGGCCTCAGAGAGTAGAGGGGCAGGATTACTTCCCTCAACCAGCTGGCTACTATCTTTTTAATGTGACCCAGGATATCATTGG
This sequence comes from Porphyrio hochstetteri, assembly GCA_020800305.1. NCBI lineage: Eukaryota > Metazoa > Chordata > Aves > Gruiformes > Rallidae > Porphyrio > Porphyrio hochstetteri. The sequence goes on from CM036907.1 coordinate 107,048,748, forward strand.
CCTTTTTGGCCACGAGGGCACACTGCTGGCTCATGGAGACCTTGTTATCCACCAGGAATCCCAGGTCCTTCTCTGCAGAACTACTTCCTAGCAGGTCAACCTCTAACTTTACAGGTGCCTGGGGTTGTTATTCCCCAGGTGCAGAACCCTACAATTGTACTTGTTGAATTTCATTTGGTTCTTCATCTCCCAATTCTCTAGACTGTCAAGATCTCACTGAATATCAGCACAGTCTTCTGGTCTGTCAGCCGCTTCTCCCAGTTTTGTATCATCATCAGCCTTACTGAGGGTACACTCTGTCCCCTTGTCCAGGTCATTGATGAATACATGGAACAAGACCAGACCAAGCACTGACTCCTGGGGTACACCACTAGATACAAGCCTCCAACTAGACTTGGCACTGCTTATCACAACCATCTGGGCTCTTTCATTCAGCCAGTTTTCAACCCACCTCACTGTCTACTCATCCAACCCATGCTTCCTAAGTTTGTTTACAACTATGTTATTGGAGGCAGTGTCAAAAGCCTTGCTGAAGTCAAGGTAGACAACATCTACTGCTCATCCCCTCAGCCATTCATTCCATCATAGAAGGCTATCAGATTGTTCAGGCATGCTTTCCCCTTGGTGAATCTATGTTGACCACTCCTGATCACCTTCTTCTCCTCCACATGCTTATTGATGATGCCCAGAATAAGCTGTTCCATCACTTTTCCACAGTTGGAGGGGTAGCGGACTGGCCCTCCTTCTTGCCCTTTCTGAAGACTGGAGTGACACTGAATTTCCTCCAGACCTCAGGCATCTTTCTTGTTTTCCATGACATAGGTAGGAACTGATGTAACTATTCCCAGATGGGAAACAAGATAAATTATGCTCATATAAACTTATATAATTCCTCTTTCTATTGTCTGTACCAATTTAACTGTTTTAAGTCAAGTATTAAAAGTCATGATAAAAATGATTATAAATTTGCAAAAAATATCCCGAAACAAACTCTGTCCTTTTGCAGAGGTGGGGATTTTCCTGTATGACAGTGTTTCTGTTATGTCTAAGTCCACCTCCTCTTTCAGGCATCTGTCCCCTCCAGGCTTCATTCCCTGTGCCTGCTGCACTTTAATTACTGCGAGTAAAGCACTGATACCACATTAGCTTGTAATCCTAGAAGCACTCCCTATGCTGCTTCTCTGCCTTCTTTCCTTTCAGTTAGCATTAGGGAACAAGACTACCTAATTAAAAACTTCTAAAAATTCCATGTGTCCCTCTTGCACAAAGGATAGCAAAGATATTTGTCGCATCCATCTCTCTTCAGTCTAGCATAGAGACGCAGCCTCTCATGATACAGGATCCTCTAATTCCAAAGCATTACAACATACTTGACATAAAATATGTCAATAAGCTAATGAAAAAAAAAAATAAAATTCAGGGACTAGGTACTTTGCAAGATTGAAATTCAAGGTGATCCCTTAATAAAACAGGTCACTGGTAGTCATGTGTTGTCATTGTCCCTCAGGGCTCGGTATTGCGGCAAGTTTTATTTAGTATCTTTATCATCAATCATCTGGACGAGGGGATTCAGTACACACTCAGTAAGTGTGCAGGTGAAACCATACTCATTGGTATGAAATGATAACAATTTCTTTCAATAGCCACCATGCCATTCTTTCTGGTGACACAAGCATTTAGTTCATGTCCTGTAGACTGGCTTTAAGAAGAAAGGGTGGCTAAGCCGTATATCAAACACAATTTTATTTATTTGCAAGGAAATTTCATATCCTCCAAACCTGAGCATTAGGATCAAACTGAAAATGTTTTTTTTGTTCTCAGTGCCTTCATGAACTTTTGATTTTGAGTTCTTTGTTTACAATTATCTACAGGTTACATGCAGCTGCAGTTTAAGCTATGTTGAGCTTTCCCCAAAGTTTTTCAGCACTTGTCACACAGAAACTCTCTCTCTGCTGCACTTTTAATTTCCCATATGTTTAATTTTAAAACTTTTGATTTTATTTTAACTTTTACACAAAGCTAGTATAAAGAAGTATCAAAATTTTAATTGTAGGTGATGTTGCCTGTATGTAGTTAAGTATTCCTTAAATGCTGGGAAGTGCCATGCAGACATCCAGTTTTGGGGAACCACCTTGCATCTGATAATGTTATTGCTGAACTACAGCTGGGCATAAACAGCCAGAGCTAAGTGCTGCTTCTCCTATACCATGGATAGTCTCTATCTAAATTCTATCTAAATATACAACCTTTAGTAACTGAGAGTTGATTGTACAAGCAAGAAGCCCTTGCTCTTGCTTTTCCCTTTTTTTTTTTTTTTTTTGGTTACAGGCATTAATGGTCTCAGATTAAGCCATAGATCCATTTTGTAGGAAACAACAGTAGGACAGAATACTCATTGGGATTAAGGCTGAATTTACTATTCTTGTTTATATGGAGTTTCAAGAATATTAAAGAGTTGGCTTCAGATAACACCCACAAAACTGAGAGTACAGATTTAAAAGTAAATATGTTTGTTCTAAGCTTTATTTATTGGCCTTCTGAAACATTTTTTAGGAAACAAAGGATTTTTCCTCATTGCAGAGTAGGCATCTGGTCTGAGGAAAGCGTCAGGCATTAAAATAGACTGATTTAGCCTGAAATTCAAAAAGAGCTACACAGTTTTACTTTATACAACAATTTATTACTACAGGTAATTTTATCATTTGGAAAATTAACTGCTCTGTGGAAATGAGGGGGAAAAGCACTTCACATGAGAGGAAGATGAAGTCAAGTTCTCTTTCTCAGTTGTTCTTGATCTCAGGTCTATGTGGACAGTGGCTTTTTTTCCAGAATTTTGTCCTAAGTTAGATGACAGTAGATACACTCAGTAGTTTACAAATGCCTACAGTTTGCCCTTGTTTGCAACTAAGGGAATCCCTCTCTATGTTTTCATATGCTTTGTATTATATAGAAGTGAATGGAAAATACGAAAGAGTAGGAAAATACAAAAGAGTAATTGAATTTATTTCAGTATGGGAAAGATTGTTACCCCTAGGAATTTTAGATGTGGTTAAACATTACACAGATTTTAATTGCTTTCTTCTAAGAAAGGAATTATTTTTTTTTACTTTGTGAGGAGTCACCACTTTTATCGATACCCTCCATAACATGCCACCCTGCGAAGAAGGAACTTCACTACTGTATAGCAAATTTGACCATATGTGAAATAGAAATATTGGCACTTCCCTCTGAAGGATATTGTGCAGACAAATCTTAAAAAAAAATGTGAGATACTCCAGAGAAAATATGAGTTATCTATTTATTACATTTACTTTATATACAGAGGGTTACTTGGGAGCAGTACTTGATATTTAGGCAGATGATCTTGATGCAGTTCTGCATACATATTTTGCATGGTATGTTATCCATATTCCACTCCTATCTAAAACTCTATTCCTTTGTTCATGCCTCCTTCTTTCTTCATCTGTTTTTCTCTCTCTCTTTATGTATGTATGTATATATATATATATGCAACATACTCGAAGAAAATATTTAGACAATATCCTATAGAAATGAGAGATTTATGGTTTCATTTACACATTTCTGGCACCAGGAGGAAGGCTCCTGCTCCACCTGAAGGTTTGCAACTACAGGACAGATTCACTGCCCTCAAAGCTAAGGAGGAGCTGGGGGTGCTTTCGAGTGTAACATCTGGGTTGACTTACTGTGAACTGTGTAGGAGCACCAGGAGGAAGCAGAGGGTGATAACAAGATGAACAAATCCTTGCAGTGGGGGGCAGAGGCACCCATCAGTCAACTTGCCAAAGTCTTTGACCTAGGATGTTGTAAAGATAATGCCAAAGCTTGTTTGACCCTATTGACTTTTACCTCATGTCGATCTTCTGTGTGGGAACCAATGATACTGCCAGAGGTCCGTTTCAACCTCAATGCAATTCATTCTGTGATTCTGTCATTTTTCAGAACAGGTTATGTCCCATAGTTTACTTACAAAATCTTTGAGACTATTAATCAATTGGGTTGTATTATTTGTGACTGGATATTCAGATATTCCTTCTTACCTCTCCCAATATATGCTTGAGAGTGAGAATTTGGTGAGTGAGAGTATGTGTTAATAATTTCAGATATAAGGTCAAAAGTTACCTGCTTGTAGATATTTTTTCAGAAATTGTTAAAATTTTAAATTTTGCTGCTACTGTATTGTTTTTGTCAAAAAGCTATTAGAATATTTATGGAAAGCATATTAAAGTAACAAATATTTTTCTCTGAATGCCTTAGAGAAACCTGTTGATTCAGTGTGAGCTATCACTACAATTTAATGGTTTCTCAGTCACCATATGAAAAGATCAGTTCTGCAGGGCCAAGGTAATGAATGCTGTCTGAGTCTGAATTTGAGAACACGTAATTCCAGATAAGCATCCAGTCTCTGATTTACAAGTAAGTTTAAAATGTTATATAAGGATGTTACATGAGCTGTGTCCATGAACCTACATCTCTTACATTCCATCTTCCTGTCTCTTTGCTTAGTTATTACTGGTTTGTCGATGTTTTAAAGAAAAAACAACAAAGAAAATTAATTTTGTTTGAAATATCATTAGACTTACCTAAGGATAATGAAAATTAATCTTCATTTTCATAATAATTTTCAAAGCTCATTCAGGAATGGGTTTCAACTACACATCTCTGTTGTACAAAATAGTCCATATTCTTATACTTACCTTCTGTGACTTATTAAATTAAATTTACCATTTATGCTACATAAGAAATACTTGCAGGATAGAGTAATATAATCATACTTGGCTACAATGAATTGATTTTTTTTAATTCTTGATGTTGCTTTTAAATTCCTTAGCTCTATTCTGCTTTGTGTGATGTCCTTTAATACATGGAAAACCTTTGACTGAAGGATGTCAGTCAGTTCAGGTAATGTGCCACTCATTTCTTCTCCTGATATCATTGATAATTGTGTCCCTGACTCTATCTTGTTCTCAAATACATTCTCTATACTTTACATACATATTCCTTCTGAAACAAAGGGACTATTCAATACAACTGAGCATTTCAGCATGCTGTGTTATATTCAGAACTATTGACTGGATTAATTAAGCTTTAGTTCTGTACCTTTTTTTATTCCAAATAAGACCAACATATAAACAAAATCATCCCTGTGGAGGACTTCGAATTTTTAGAGGCCAAAGGTATATTTACTCTTGTCTTTACCAGACAATTTTCAGTTAATTTCAGAAGGGCAAAATAGAGGCAAAATTAAACATTAGGCTATGGTTAGGTATTATGTTTACATTTATCTATATGATATTACATTCAACTTTAATGCATGATAATGCATTCCCTTCTAATTGCCTTTCTAGGCACTTTTATGGCCCTTGTCAGAGTTGTATCTGGGCATCTTATAATCATTAATAGGTTTTATCTCCGCTAAGCACCTGAAAGGTAGGGACATGGCAAGCTCTAAAACAATAAGAATGGAGATAGAGTAGACCCTGACTTACAAGGTTAAATAACTTGTGTCACACAAGTGAGCTGTGATTTGAAAGGATATGTCTTTTGTTTAGTGATCAGAGTTTCGTTATTGTCTTTGGTACCAGTACATTTTTCTCACTTAAAAGTAGCCTTATTTTACTAGGAATTTCTGTGGAAACTTTTACAGTTGCCTGTATTGTATTTACATACTTCAAACATCATTACTGCATCTTTTTATTGGTATCTTCTTAGCCCCCCGTGACTTTTCAAAAATATTATTAGTTTAATATATGTATTTTAAATAATTCCCTTAAAAATATAGGATGAGAAGCAGACAGGTGTTCTTATGTGTACACGCTATATTTCCCAATATACTTTCTTTTTAATTTTTTTAATTGCATTCCTACTTATTTATAGCCCTTTTATCTATCCATCATCTGCAATACTGAATTTAAAAATATAGAACACTAGAATCATTATTGGTTTTTCTTCTTTACTTACATTGTCCAGTATTTCTGCTTAAAAGTCTATTAAAGTTGGTTGCTTTCCTTCCTAACCCCACATATTACCCACTTAGAAAATGTATCCTTAGAGTAGTAAAAATAAACATGAAAGTTGAGAAACATGCACTTAAAAATAAATACCTGAGCTTTCATGATAAGTCTAAAACTTATTTGAGCCTTTGATCAAATATCAAAAAGAGGAGGAATTCAGGGTATATTAATTATTTCTAAAACATCCATGGTTGGCCTCACATTAATTTTTTAATAGATAGATATCAGGTAAAAAAGAAAGTCCCAAAGTCATAATGGAGGGCTGCAAGGTAAAAAAACCCCTAAATCAATCCACTTCACCCAGGGATTTTAGCCTTCATGAAGGAATCCTATTTATTTTTTGTAAGAAGAAAATTGGAGCTCAACTTCTGGAAGACTGATTAATTTACTAAAATCTTAAGTAAATCTGAACAAAAGAGTTCATGGATATTAATAATGGAAAATTGATTGATTTTTTTTTTTTTTCCAAAAGGATTTAACAGATCACTAACCAAATGTTTTTGGGTTTTTATTTTCAATTCCACTTTTAAAAGAAAGCTTTAATATTGACAGTGACAATAGTTCCACTACATCAAAGACAATAATATTTGATATGTTCCATTTATAAATATTTTTGGTTACAAATAAACCTTGCTAATTATAAGAGCTAAAGGTGTGTTTCATAGGATAGAACTATAAAATCCATGGTGTACTCATGCTAGAAAACTGTTTATATGTGAAGATATATTAAATATTATTATGTTTCAACAGCTCCAAGGAAAACAACATCATTAAAAAGCAGATCTCAACAAGTCTACACAATCTTGCCTTTTATAAAGTATAAACAACAATTAACTGAAGAAATTAATGAAGTCTGAAAACACATTGGTGAAAATCTTCTAAATATCATAGTGAAAATGCATTAAAATACTAGGTTACATGTTCTCCTTGAAGATGTGGTTATTTGAAGTTTCAGGAGACCAGCCTAGGGTTCAATCACAGTTTCAGGGCCAAATTCTGAATAAAATGTTATAAATAAGCAGATATAGATGCGAATGGGAAAAAAATAACCAAACATATTTTGAAAACTACCATAAGCAGAAGAAATGCAGAGCTTTGGAAAAACTAGAATGTCTAAAGTATACCCTTTGGAATAGGTAAGCTCCATCACTGGAGAAAACCTCTCTCTTTCCATGGACAACCGTTTAGATTTGTACTTGCTGCGAATGCTAAAAGGAAGGATAACTTATGTTCCCATCTATTGATGCTGCATTCTGGGTTAATCAAAGCCTTGAAATTCTCACCTGTGAGGGGTTTGAAGTGTAACTATTCAGTCATGAGGAAACAGTGTAATCAGATAAAAGTTGTCAACTGGGCCTCATTGAGATGTACCTAATTACAGTATAAGCTTTCAGTTACATCTTCTGGACAGTGCAGGAAATTCCCACCTCTGCTTCTTCTTTGGAAGAACCAACCATGCCCTGCAAACCTGATGAAGATTCTCTGATTTTTCTTTCCATTTCAATTAGAAGTCCTCATGAAATTTTCCACTCAGGCTTCACCCAGGACTTTGAGACTATTGGCCACCTTCCAAGCTGTCTTGTGAAAGGAATCTAGGTATTAGGTGACGTAAATCATAAATTGGCAAGAATCTCTATCAACAGCTGGCATTGGGGAGCCTCTATGGGTTTTAAAATTCTGAAATGATCACAATTTTTCAGAATCTTTTTCAGTGTTTCCATCATGATGCTCATCTTTAGTGGAAATCTAAGTACATCTTTCACTCATTGGGCTAGGATTCATGCCTGTTGGTTCAGCTTATTGTTTTGTGGAGGTTTTTTTTTTGGTTTTTTGGGGGGTTGGGTTTTTTTTGAGCTGTTATATCATGTAGTAGTCCTTTCATGTTATGTGAAGTAAGATCAATTTGAGGTCAAGTTTTGTCTTGCTGAGTTGAGCTGAAAACAAGTGGTTTTGAACCAATTATTATTCTTCTCTCCTTTTTTTTTTTTTTAACATGTATATCTTTTCAATTTCTGAAAACATAAGCTACCAGGGTGCATGAAAGTGGATAAATGAATTTTAAGATATTATTCTTTGATATTTTTTCTTTCAAACCATAGACATCATCATGTTCATCCTTTGGATAAAGTTCAAATAAAGGATTTACTGAGGAAAACAAGACAATAGAGCTAGTAGCTTTCATGGGCTGCACTGCCAGTGCAAATCTTTAACTGCAAATCAGATAATATCTTTAACTGTATATTTTTATATAACAATGATGTGTGATTTATAATGGGCACAACCTATTTTCACAAGTACTGTGTCATGGGTGGATTTATTCTCATCTCACCTACACTTGTTAGAAATATCACAGAACTCAGTCAGAGTTCATAGTGCTATTGGGTAAAAATAAATAAGAAACTAAGAGTCAGAAGAAAGAACCCACACACAGTAAAAGACCAAGAAACAGGCTGTCATTTTTATTAAAACACTCCTAAATTTGAGCAGGTGTAGTTAATGTTATGAGACTTGTACATAGCAGAGCAATGTGATGTTAATCTTTCAACAAAGAAGTTGTTTAATTTTTCTGGCATTGCACTGCGCTGGCAGCTCATCTTGCCTATCTTGTCATTTACTAAATCTAGATGCTTTCCGTAGTCACTGAAATCAAACTCAGTTAACAAAAGAAAATCCTTAAAAAACTTTTATCAAATTTCCTTGCATCTCTAAGACTAATGTGATATGTTTACAAGTCAATATCAAGTGAGATTTATGTTGTGCCTTGAGAAGATATTTCTCTGAGAGAATTATGAGAGAAGAACAGATTTGCCCCATGAGCCTAAAATTAATTTCATATAAACTTAGGGGGAAAAAAGAGAGGTAAATGTGCTATATTATGAAAACAGATTTGTGTAAACCTGGTATTACCAGTGAGGATAAAACTAAATTTATGGACATGGTTTATTTGTTACTGTGAGATTATCAGGCCTTATGTAGGCTTGTAGTGATATACAGGTAAATAAGGGTGACTTTTTATGCATTTTTTTTTAAGCTAAATAAAATACCTGGCATGAGCCCCCAGTTCTTTGGAGGTCACTTCTCAGTAGTATAAACATTGGGAGTAAATCAAACACTATCTCACTGTGGGAAATTCTTTCAGACAAACAGATTAGCCCAGTCCAAGGTATGTTATACAAACAGTGGTGACACTAGAGAGTCACAGGTCATGAGATAAACTTAGACTAAAATAGTACAGGAAAAGTGTAATGTCTTTCCAACCTGCAGATTCCAGAACATCCAATGAGTTGGAAATTTATCTGTATTAGATAAAACCAAAATAAAATATAAAATCTCATTAATCTATATTCTTATAAAATACATTAGTCCTGGGTCTGCACAGTTTGCACTACATCAATTCTATTTGTAAAAAGTTACAGTCTCCTTTCCCCTTGTAAGCAATGAGGAATCAAGACTCCTGTCCTTGGCTGCCTTCTCCTCTTCTACCATTTATTAACTCTGGGTGTTCCCATTAGCAAATACTTGTGTATCTTTCTGTATTTTTTTCTTAAGAAGCATGTGTTTAATGCAAATCATTATCTTTGCAGATCATTTAGGATCCACTTACACCATATGCTTTTCTCAATTACACTGGAAGTTTGCTTTTTATGATCGTTCTTTCATATGAACTTGTATATAGAAAAGAAAATTATAATCCTATTCAGAATGTCTTAACAACTTTCCTGTGCTATTATGACTACAAAAAAGTATAATGAAAAATCCAAAGATTTTTGCTACAATTAGGCTGCTCCCTCTTTGTTATCTTAATTTTTCTCATAATGAGCATAAAGAAATGGGTATTCAGATTCCAAAGTAATCTAAAAATGTCTAATCCAAGTCAGATTCATGCACTCTAATACATATTTATTTGTTTCATTTTTAGGAGAATTTAGGGTGAATTGATCAAATATATACATATGCTTGGTAGTTATGTACAGGTGACTGAAAGGAATCAGCTCTTTTTTGTGGATATAATTTTCTGTTGCACTGTCCAGCTGCCTGAGATGTATTTCTTTTTTAAAAAAATAACCCACTTTGCTCATTAGTCTGTGTTTATTCATCTGTGATTGCTCTTTTAAACTGGAAGATCTTCACAGAAAGGATGGTCTTTTTATTTTGTTTTGTACAGAGGTAGCACTATGATCAGTAGTGAAAATTTGAGGTTCAATGCTGAAATAAAGATCAGGGACAAATTCCCAGTGGAGAGCTGAAATTACATGACAATAATTCTAAGTTCCAATATCTGAGACCTTTACAGCTACTGGCTGTAACAGGGTTTATTAAAAAAAAAAAAATTGCATGATGGATCTAGAGGCTGTGGCAGAGATAGAATAATCTGTATACTTAGTGCCAAATGCCATGGATTTATAACATTTCATGATTCAAATAATTCTATGGTTTAAAAACTCAGTTTCCTTATAATTTCATAATTGATTTGTAATTCTGTATTTACATTTCTATGTGTAAGGGAATCACTTTTGCAAAGCAGCTTTTAAAAAAACCTGCAGTGAATAGCAATATAATTTACACTCATACTGGATTCTAATTCACAGTAGTAAACTTGTGTCAAACACCTTTAGAAGAAAATATGTAGAATGTTAAGGATAGTCTGGTTTTAATACAACAATTTCTTTTTAAAAAGAACATGGAGACATGATCTTTGGAAGTAACATTTATAAACATACCTAATGAAGAAAATATTGCCTAGCCTAAATTAAAGGTTGTACAAATGCTTTGAAATCCCCTCCAGCCATGCATGAAAATGCAACAAAATGTACTATGTGTATTTAGCGATTTGTTTAGTCTCCTTTCTTGACAGAGCTCTACAAAAGGTGCTTGGTAATGAAAAGTAATTTGGAAAATAAAAAACAGGTTAATAAATTCAACTGTATGATTCTGCTTTCCATTTAATTTGTTTTTCAATTTTTTCAATAAATATTATACATGAGTATTTGTTGCCATATTTACTTCTGAATACCTTCTAGGAAAGTGATTTTATAGAGACATGCTATGGATGTACATACAAACCAGGTATTAGTGAATGAAACAAAATCTTGGAATAGAAGGAAAATTATGAAAAGTTTGGTTTATACAAGGTTTGGATGCCTAAGGTTATTATTGGTTTTTTTGGGGTTTTTTTTTTGTTTGTTTTTTTGTTAAGAAAGGGAGCTGTATTTGACTGGCTGTTACACATTTCCTCCTCAGTCTTAGCATGCTTTTATCTATCACAACTGCTTCAGAAGTTGGGAAGGCAGGACTATAAATTTCAGTTTTTCTAGTTTGAGAGCTGTTCTGTAAGTCAACATTTCTGATCAAATGAAGTATCACTTTGAGCTTAATTACTATTCACAGTAGCCATCTGGGACACTTCCATGCTGATGTGGCATAAAGAGGTTCAATTATTCAAGCTGAAAAAGTGTGCATTCTCTTATTCAGTATCTATAGCAAGGAACACAACTATTTATCAGTAACTGTCATGGAGCTTTTGAGAACAAGCAGAGTAGAAATGCTGTAATATGCATTTATTGTTATTCCATTCTTTTCTCTGTTTTAATTGATTTAGCAGAATATTTCAAATGCTGATCTGGAAGGAAGATTGTGACCGAAAGTTTAGTTTCATCTTCCTCTTCTTTGGGGGTTTTCCAGATTATGTACCGTTATACATACATTATGTATGTACTATATACGGTTACTCAGTTTAGTACAAGTCGTTAAATAAAATGCATTTTTTTAATCAGAAAACTCATTTTTACTTTGGTTGCAGGAAGAAAAAAAATAAAGTAAACTAGGCTCTTTTCAAGAGGAAACTTTTGACATTTAACGAATGTCAAAAATCTCTTGATATTTCACTAACCCAAGCAAGAGATTCTGTATGGAATCCGTAGGTAAACAGTGATGTTCTGTATCTTAGTTATTCTTTGTAAGCTTCCTTTCATTATGATGATAATTAAATTATTCTGTCTTAGACAAGGCTGTTATAATGAAAATATTCTTTATTCTTGAGCCAATAGGTTAATGTGTAGTACTTTATGGGAGAAGGAGTTAGATATTTTCAGGAGAGATAGAAACAGTATACTTGAAAGAATGAAAATGTTTTTAAAAGATAATTTCAAAATATTTCATGACTCAGCAAAATACAGCATTCTATTCTCCTTTCATCTTTGTGGAAGCTTTTATTATTCTTATACAACTGCAGAACACTAATATTTGGGGTTTAGGCAGTTGGTTTGAAAGGGACCATATCTGTCGCTTTGCCTAAATACAATCAAGTGAGAAGGGGGTGAGAAATACATTTAAACATTCAAGTTATTGAGTTAGAGTATCACAATGGCTACTTTAAATCAGGCTGATGCCAAAGCATCCAAAAGAATGTCCCAGCTCTAAGACTATAGAAGCTTTCCAAATGTAAGTTCAATTAATACAAATCAGATCCTAGAGTATTTTAGCAGTATGGGACAAAACAACCTTCAAGCAGCCAAAAATCTGGCCGGGAGTCTTAACAATAAAGAAACATTCTTCCTCTCTATTTGTCAGGTTTTAGTTAATAGTCAGATGGACCGAATTTATTTTTATCACATTTTACTGAAAATATCAAGGTTTTTTTAAAAGATATTTTTTTTTAGAGAGCTAAACATGAGATATATAGGAAACAAAATACATACATAACTCCTTTGTGTGACTTGCTTGTTTTGTGCCCATATAAAGCTACTTCCTTTCTTGCTTGCTTGCTTCTTTTCTCTCTCTCTCCCCCTCAACACTTACCACCTTCTTTAGTGGAAAATCATGTTAGCTAAATTCTGTTAAGCTAATACTGGAATAAAAGTACAGTCAAAACTCAAGACACTAATCCTGAACTATTTAAATTCCTAGGAGTCTTGTAATGAGTTTTGAGGAGGTCATAAATGAGTTCCATCAATAATGTCAAATTTTAATGAGACTAAATTCTTACAACACTTCCTTATACTTATTTATGTGTTTATTTGTTTTTCTGTTTTGGGATGAAAAAGATAAGAAGTTGGCATATGTTACAAGGAGAAAATTTCATTTCCTTATATATGCTCCAGTTTTTATACAGGTTTGTTGATTTTTTCCTAAGATGTAAAAAAAAAAACCCAACAAACCTGAAAGATAATTTTCTGCTGTTGTGTTACATTATTGCTTCATACATGAATAAGTCATTTAGAAGCAAGTTTATTTACATTTCCCATTGCTTGTTAGAGAGCTCAAGGTTCTAGCAAATCTCTGACCATACAGTGAGGCATATCTGAATTCTCACTCTGCGTTCATATTCTGTGCTCACCACTGGTTAAATATTAGAGACTCGGAAAACACATTTATGTGAACACAGATGCTAGGCAAAGGTAACTGTGTAATAGCCCCTCAAAAATTGCAGTACTGATCAGCTGACAGGGTGATCTTGCTGTTATATTTTGTACAGAAAAATTTCAAAGTATTTCCATAAGGAAAGGAAGATCCTTAAGAAATATCCACCATTTAGGACACTGATCCTTCTTTTATTTACTTAGATCCAAACCCCTAACGGAATATCAGATCAATGCAACCCAAGTATTCTATTGAGATTGTTTAAGAAACATATTAGTCAGCCTTTTTAATCTTTACTTTTCAAAGCTTTACCAGTGAAAAAAGTTGTATAGCTAATACAATCACATAAATACTCTGATTCATGGAGTCTTTTTCTACATGTTTTTAGATTGAGAAAAAACATGATGGACTGGTTTGTGTAGTGACATGACAGAAAAAAATTCAGATTTCATTCTATTTGCTGCTTTCAAGTCTCTCTGCAAGTTTTTCTCTCAAACTGTAGTTCAGAGTTAAAAAATCCTAAGATAATAAGTACAGTGTGCGTGGCTGTCAATGGTGAGTCACTGTCACACACGTCTTTCTTTTCTTCTGCCAAAATAATTCTTTCTTTGCATACATAAGGTGGAGGGGAGGTGGAGCAAAAAACAAATGACATAATGTTTGCTAACCTAATAAACAGTTATGGTATTTATGGACAGACCAATGGATTACAGAGTTAGTGAGACAGCCAAGGTATCAAAGATGAGTGCTCCGATTCTGCTTCAAAGTCCTTGGAAAAAGACTGTATTATCCATTGTTCTCACAGCTGAACAGTCTGCAAAGTGCCTTTCAAAATCATTTTACTTTTTCCTGAAGCGTGGCTCCAATTAATTCCTTGTGTGAACTCCTCAATAAAATAAACTGTTTTAAATGTAGAAAATAAAATTCTAAAATTTTATTAAGGACTTCAGAAAAATTAATTTGCCCTAAGGTAGGAAATAATAACAGGGCAACAATACCAGTTACCCGCTCCTTTAATTATAGAGAAATTAAATCATTCCCAGGTACCAAAGAAACAATTTGTTACATAGGAACATACACATTTATGTATGTTCATATCTACCAAAAATAATGTTCATCTTATTGTACCTTAGATATCATGCATCTTGAATGCTATCAATTGAATCTATCTGACCATCAAAGTAAGAGTGGAGGTGGAATTTATAGCTGTTAGGGTTTAAAAGGGCTGGCAGCTAAACAACCAGACAGCTGTTCACTCACTCACTGCACCCCCTGACAGTGGGATGGGCGAGAGAACTGAAAATGGGAAAGAGAAAAAGTTAAAACTAATGGGTTGAGATGGACAGTGAAATAAGACAGACAAATGTAATAATTATAATTAATTATAATAACTATTATTAATAATAACAACAATATCAATATAAAAATTGTCATGAATAGCACAATTTTTCACCACCTGAATGCGATGTTCAGCAAGACCTCAAGCTGTTCTGCCTCTTGTCCAACCCCCCAGTTATATATGGAACATGATCTCATATGGCATGGAGTATCTCACTGGTCAGTTTGTGTCAGCTGTCCCAGCATGTGGAATGTGTCCATTCCCAGCTTTTTGGGCATGCCCCTGCCCTTCTCATTGGCATGGCACTGCAAGAAGCTGAAAAGTTCTTAACTACTTGGCCACAAATAAAAAATCAGTGTGTTATCATTCTCACCTTAAATCCAAAACACAGCGCTACACCAGCTGCTAGAAAGAACATAGACTATCCCTGCTGAAACCAGGGCAGCAGCCATGGAAAGACTGATTCAAAAGAATCTAATGCATGCAGCCAGCTTTGGTTGCATACACCAAATTAGAATATGTCTTTAATATTCTGGGCACAAATTTCAACTTAAACAAAACCTTGAGAAGCAACAGCATGTAAATCATTCATGAATAGAGCTTCTATTTTCTTGTAACTTGTAGCTATTTACTGTAAATAGGGAAGGATAACCTCTCATGTAATGTGATCATTGCCTAATTGTAATACAAAATGGGTATCTTTCAGCATATTGGGCATAATATTGTTGAAATTCTGTAAAGCAAAACTGAGCTAAACTAAAATATCCCTCAGAGTAAAATGTTTGAAATGAAACATGGCTTAAGTGGGGATTTAGTTCTTAACAATATGAATGATCTGGAAGAAAAAAAAAAAATATTACTGGAAGTGTTTGTTAGTGGTAAATCATAATGACAGGAAAATTACACTTTTTGAATGAATAAATGAATGTAAATAAATACAGTACCTGTATTTTAGTCATAAATAATTGATATAATGTTTCTCATAAAACTAAATTTTACTTGGATTTGGGGTCAAAAGGTACTTTGGTGTGCAATGGTAGTCAATGTCCAAGTACTGTAACATTGCCTTACATGAGCTCTGTGATGCGATTCCTAAAAGACTGTCTGGAAATCAGAGTTCTTGGGACTTTCTTGGGAGATAGCAGGGGTTATCACGTTGGCTTTAAGAGAGGGTATCACTGTTTTACGTGACATGATATAGAAAAAATGGATGTGGTTCCCAAAGGATCCACAAGAACAATTCAGGTTCTAATAAATTAATGCTCTGGTTTTAAGGCCAGAGACATCCTATTTGGCAAAACATACATAAATGCATATATATAAGAATTTGTAAGATGAAAGCTGACCACAGCCCATTCAGATTTAAAGCAAAGGAAAAGTTTTTGCAGAGATATAATTTTCCACTGGAATACTTTCCCAAGAGATGGTGTGAACTCCTAACTTTAAAAAGGTTTCAGAACACAGTATCTATGGAGGATGCAGTATAGTTCAAATAGACATTACAGTTTTAGAGTGGCGATTACCAGGGCAACTCATAGGCCCGTCTGTGCAGGAAGTCAAGCTGGCTAATCATATGAGTTCCTTTGATTTTAAAGAAGATGAAGAAGTGCCCAAAATCCCAATTAAAGTGAACCTTAGAACAATGTGGTAGCTAACAATTATTCTAAAGGATGTATAGTTTCTTCCTCCCAAGTCAAAGACAGATACTCAGTACATGTCCATTCACAGAGGAAGCTGGTACTTCGGGTTTGTTCTCTACATCTTCCAGAAGCATTATTAAAATGTTAGTACTATAACTATCTGGAAAAAACATGTAATTCTTGTCCACTGAGTCAACAGGGATTTCAGAATCTTCATGTTTTTTCTGTAGAAATTTGATTTATAAATGCACAGTCAGTTTTGCAAATCTCAGTCTGAGATTACATGTATTCCCCTAATTATGCTGTAATTTAACGGTGAGAACAGTCTAAAGAAGTACTTCTTCAGCACTGTTGGTTAGTCCTAACAGGTAAACCTGTTTGATGGTTAAGTTTGGTAGCTGTATCTGGTTTTAGAATAGAATAGGAATAGAGTAGAATAGGAAATTACAATAGATTTTATAGGAAGAAGTGCAGAGTTTATTCCATTATGCAGAGACTTGAAATGAGGATGGTGAAGGTTGGAAAGAAAAGTTCCTCGTGGGGATTTGAGTAGCATCTGCAGTTCCATGCTAAGATGTCAAGGGCTATTTGCTTTTACACTGAAAGGTGTTCCTGAGCACTTCAAGACCCTGAACAACTTATTTGGTGGTAGACATACTCTAGGATAACTTGAAATACAACAAATCTTCATGAAGGTTCACTGTCTGGTCCTCAGGGCAGGTACCACAGTGTGACTCACAGCTAAAGAATTTAAAGAATTAAATTATTTTTGTTCCAAAAAATAAAGAGATCTTATTCATACTGATTGCTGGAAACTGTTGTTGGTTCTGCTAGACCCTTTCATAAAAGAAATAACCAAGCTTGTGTCAGGGAATGTGCTAAGTTTAAACAGTATGGATGACTGTGGCCATGACTAAGCCTGTGTATTGTTTCTGTCTCATATAGAAATAGCCTGAGTGTAGAGAGCCATTCCTAGCCTTCTTGCAGACCCTATGCTTTTTCAACTCTGTGATGTACTTGTTTAGCCTCCTAGTGACCATTGTTCTGTGATTTCCCAAGAACAGTTCTTCACGTAGACATTTCTGTTCCCAGTTTGAGCAGATCACTCTGGAACAGGTATGTCTGTAGTGAAGAGGGTCTGTAGAACACGACTGAGAGTGACATGATTTTAATGTGGATGTATCCTGATATCTGTCACTGGATCAGGATCCAGCTGTGGCTTGCTATTAGAAGTAGATGAGTTAGGAATCAAGCTGGTGTTAACAAAAGATAAAGAGAAGTGCTGAATATGTGAATAAATCCAACAGCTTTTTCAAAACAAGGAAATATAAAGTAGGATATTGACCTACAAGGCAGTACTGAAAAAGAAGAAAATGAGACTGCAAATTGAAGATGATCCAACTGGAGCAGACCAGACACAAGATTAACCACCTGTCAAAACTAAGTGAACTTTAAGTTCACCTAAATTTAAATTAGCCTCTCAATTGTTTTTTCAGTAACCATGAATATGTCAGGTTGATATTCTTCCTGTTCAGCTCTCTGTGTCGTGTGTCTACAGCTTTTTATGCCCTGAAACCATTACCATTTGTGAAACTGCTGCTAAGTCATCACAGTGCACATACCAATCATATCATCACTCCCCATTTAATCTTTCAGTGGTTAGAAGTTAATTTACCCTTGTATCTGCTTGATCAGGTTTGTAAAATTTGCAGTAGTTCTCAACCTCACAAAGAGAAGGTGAGAAGGAGTTTGGCTCACTAATAGCTTTTGTTTCTGTGTAAAATCCATCAGAAATATTTTTGTTTGTTTTATTATTTCATAATAAGGTGAGCTTCATTTAAACTGAAGATTATCTTGGTAACTTCTTAGAATTTTATTTTATGGCCAGTTTCAACTATGCATCTACAGTTTCTTGATAAATATTAGCCACATGCTAAACTATTAATGTAAAAACTTTGGAGGATATTTCAGAGTTGGCTTTTATTTTTCCTGTTAATAATAATAATGTTTTATATTTTTATTACAGTAACTTTTTCCATCATACTTTTCTCTATCAGGTATATGTATAATGTTATATATAAATCCAAGTCATGATTTGTTGGAACCTTAAAGGCTATGAGCGCATTCGACCCAACTTTAATTCAAGCACCAGGAATACAGACAGGCAGGACTATACATTTAGTCTTGAAAGGTCATAGCTAAAACTGCGTGCAGGTTATGAGGAATCCAAAAAAAGACAGGCTTTGATAAGCTATAGAGACTCAGAGAATCACCCTGATAGGCAGAGGCAGATGCACAATATGTCTCATCCCCAATGTGCAGCCTACTTAAACCAGGTACAAAAATGTGTAGGCAAATGTTAATTTTGTCACTTCAAGGCTGAGGGCTAGACTAGGACTTAGCTGCTCCTGTCATGGAAACAGACAAAGGCCAAAGCTAGGAAGAGATTGAAAGAAAGGAACATTTATATAGAGCTTGCTGTTCCTACTGTCAGAGGTAAGGACAAAGGACAGTAATACTGCTGACTTGGTTTAGTGGAAGGTCTTCTTTTCCATCCTTTTCAGTGGCTGCAGAACCTCACTGAGCTACTCAGAACTATGACAAAGGTGAAGTAGGCAGTAAAATCTTGTCCACTTTGCTACCTCTAAAACTCCAATGCCAAAGACAATTGCCTCTTTTGTTCACAGAGTCAGGCAATCTCAAATGCCTATCTTTCCTCCAGAAACAATAACCTAAGAACATGATGTTTTTTCAGATACTGGGGGTCTTCCAAAATCAAGCTACTACAAGCAAGAAACATTGGGAGACTTTGCTTTCTGTTTGGAGCTTCATATCCTTACTTTCTTTTTATTTGCAGCAACACAAAAGTAGAGGGTGCAGACTCTATGAGAAGCAAGCAATACTACAAGCAGTTTACTGAAATATTTCTTGAACTGTTATACAAAACCAGTAACAATAACACTGCTTTTGCTTCTCCTTGCTCTCATCAGCCTACATAGTGGCTGACTAAACATCTTTTAATATAGTCAGTAGAAACCACTGGTCAGTACTTCATTGTCTCTTCACCCTCTTAAAAAAAGGAAAACAGGAAGTAGAAAATAGTGAAGAAAAACATTAATACAAATTAATATACTCAAAATCTGTTGTTTCTGTTCATGCAACTTTTGCTAATTTTTCTTATGTATTGTGTTTGAAATAACAGCAGAACATGCAGCTGTCAGTGCTATACATCTGTGAGGACATAAAAGTCAGGTCCTTTGATTATCAGCAGTGACACCAGTACTTGCTGCCTCTTTTGTTGCCCCAGTTTTAGCAGCAGAAGCCAAGATTTTGTCTATGTTAACAAAATATATTTGTTATATATTTTATATGGTATTTTATATTTGATGAGTTTTTTGGTTGCTGAATGCAATTCTCTTTGAAGTTCAATGATTGATATAAGCGCAATTCTTTTCTTTCAAGACAGAAATGGCTAATATATATAATAATAATGTTACTGAGGTGATTTTTGTTTAAGAGTATAGGAAGACAAGGTTTATTAAGGATTAACAATTTCTAACAGACCTAACTAGTTTTAGTGAGGAAAAACATGTTTTTGGACACAGCATTCTTGCTGGCACTCTGGTGTTACTAAGAGCCTGTCCAGATTTGTATGTACTTGTTCATTTTTATTGTTGTATTGGTTTGTTTAACAAAATATATTATTTCTCCTAACAGACTTTACCTGTACATAAATGTATGTTAGTAGTCTTGGGCTAGTAATCTTAAAAGGACATTACACTTATCCACAAACTTGACATGATAAAATCTAGCATGTTCATATAAAAACCTGAAAACATTAATGTATACAGGTAATAAAAAATAAAATATTTTTTCTGTAGATGCACCACAAAGAAACTCACTGCTTCTTAGATAGCTTTTAGACTTTTGCCTTCCTTTTTTCATCTATGTTTAACTTCCTTTTCCATAAGACAGTGTTATAGCTGCTAGAATATTTTAAGTCTGTGTTTCTTACTGGTATCTGATATACTTACTGATATTTGGATGTCTTTTGTGTGCAATTATATTGAATTTCCTGGATTTAAAATGCTTGGGTTTATAACAATTACAACACTATTGGGATTTTACTCCTAAAGCTGGGAATATGTATCATCTTAATTCCACTTGTTTAGATATGTCCTTGTATATAAAGAAACATAACATGACTGAAGTAGAACCCCAGAGACAAAGCCATCATGCGATACCTCTAATAAACTAAAGGTAATGACTTTAGAAAAGTTTATCTTGTTAGTTCTGAGGACACTTATTCTATATGAAAAGAGTAAGTACCACAAGTTGAATGTTGCAAATGAAAGACTGAATTCCTGATTGAATACAAAAGAAAATTCAATCTTACCTAAGGAAGCATGAACAGACCCCAAACAGCTGTATATTGAGTTTTAAATCTCTTACCCGTTCTCTTTATCTCTCTGCCTAGTGTTTTGCTTTAATTGATCTACATTTCCATTGCTTTTGTAAGAGGAGCAGTAAACTGCATCTTCAGCAATCAGCAATCTATTCAGGCTAGGAAAGTTTGTGATTGTTTTAAAATACTGCATAGACAAAGTATTTCCCGTTAAGTGAAAGGCTATTTTCCCTTTCTGTATAAATCTATGACTATTGACCATCTCATAAAGGTTTCTACCATATTAAATACAGCCATGACAGTCCACCAGCTGAGTAATCCATTATTTTGTAACACCAGTCTATGCTCTGGGGATGAATTTATCGAACTTTAAAACAGAATGTCATCAACAATCCATTTCATCTAGCTGCATAACACCCTTCTACCAATCATCCAGTGAAGCTGTCCTATTTCACTTATCCTGTCCCATTCAATGAACTGTAAGTACATTTTTGCCTAATGATAAGGGCACTGGGGGCCATATATAATTCAGAGGCTGCTTGAAATGCATCAGCCAACTGTCCTGATATGTTAATCCACTCACTGGGGGCTTTCATTTGATGTCTAATGTAAATCCATGTTTGTAAGCTTCAGCATTATTATCATTATTGTAAAAGAAGATAAAAATGAAGCAGTAGCACTGGTACTAATGACACCTGAGAACTGGAGTTGCATACTATGAAAGCTAGTTAACACAGTTCCCAAGTGTAGAAGAAGTGAATGAACTTTTGCATAACATTTTGAAAGCACAAAGGAATACTCTGGTAAGCTTCTCTTTAACCTAGGTGTATAACTCTAAAAAATTAGCAGCCTAGTTACCAGAAATCCAGGCTATCTTGAGAAAAAAAGGACTCTCACAGTGGGTGACATTCAGTCAATTCACATGGTAAAACAACAGAAAGCATAATATATTTGCAGAAAAATTAATTTAATTATAAACTACTATTCAGTCATCCAAATGAAAAATTCTCTGATGCCTTTTGCATGTAAAGGAAAGAATGAAAAATCTACCTTGCAAGAAATTTAGGTCAGTCAATTTTTACAGTCTTAAGGTAGCCAAGAGCTTAGTCACTAATGAAACCAGTAAACAGACTATATGAAAATAAATTGAAAATCTCAAATGTTGGTTAAAGTAAATCTATCTCTTGATATTCAGTGATCAGTACAAAACTGTACTAAGTGCTTTATGAGTTAAAAGGCAGATTATTAAAAGCAGAGCCAAAAGTAGGTAGAAACACTGCTTCTATGTCCACCCGACTCCATTTCTATCATTTATTTAGCCCAGCCAGTGTCCCCCAACTCTCAGAGCTTTCTTTGACCTCAATGTAGATGCAGGAATTTGCTGATCAGAACAGTTGAAAATTTGAGAGCTCAGATGTATTATCTTTGTAAAAAGAGTATGTAATAGGCATAAAGGTCCTTTAAATGCTGCGACAGTCTAGTCTAGCGCTAATTGTATTGCTTTTTCTTACGACCATCAGAGCTGATTCTCTCAAAGGAGATTAAGAGTGCATTGGCTTGTAGATGAAACCCTTCCCAAGATCATATGCTTCCATGGGTAAGGTGTGTCACTGTGCTTCTTAGCATGCTCCATGCCATATGCAAAGTGGTGGGACAGCTGGTGTAAGTCTCTAAAAAAATTCAGGCTTAGTCAGCTGAATTTTTTAGGGATGATGATAATATTGATGCAAAGCAAGCGAAACACTTTTTTTTTTTTTTTTTTTTTTTTTTTTTTTTTTCTCTTTCTCTTTTTCTTCTGAGTTTACCATGGTATAAATTTGGAGTCCTTGGGAAAAAATTGCAAATACTTCCGTTAAGACTTTGAATTTTTATACTTTTTCATTTATCTACTTTAGGGAATATGCACTTTTGTCTGGACTTTTTAATAGGTTTATTAACTCTGAACTGTTGCATTATGCAAGTCCCTTGTTAGACCATCTAATCCTTCTGTAAGTGGTGACTATTGAAAAAGACTACTTGCATCTTATATTTCTTCCCATGTTGTTAGTCCTACAAATGAAATAAGACACAATTAAGCTATGTAAAAATACTAAGAACTGCCACATTTCTAGAATAAACTAGAGTTAGCAATGCTGATTTTGTATCAGCAAACATCCTTTTATTCACAGAAACACAAAAGCAAAGAACAGCTGTGGTCAGAAGAAATCTTTGGAGATTTTCCAGTCCAATCCTTCTCCTCAAAGCAGGGTCATCTAGGGCAGATTGCTCAGGAATTTGTCCATGTGGATATGTGGGGTTTTAATATTCTAAGGATGTAGATTCTACAACTTTGGTCAACCTGTCCCAGTGTTCAACAACTTTTATAGTGAGATTTTTAATTTGTTTAGATGGGATTTTCCATCTTTTAGATTGTGCCTGTTGCCCATTGCCCTGACACTAAACACCTCTAAAACGAGTCCATCTGCCACCTTATTTGAAGTTCATTGTCATTGTTTTTTGCCATTTGGGTATTTAAAATGAGGCATGACCAAAACTATTTTCTGGATGTAAACTATAGGGAATATTTGGATTGTACTTGAGTGATTTTGAAAAAGTTCCATAAATAATACTAAACACTTGTAATCAGGGCTGTATTTGGGGTTGCCCTGAATCTTTTGGGGACTTATGCAAGAGTAAAGTTATTCTGCCTTCAAAAAGAATCTTTTCATATGTAGTTGAATTTCAAAATCTAGTTCAATGCAAAATAAGAAAATGTTATTGTTAAAATAAGCATGCAGAATGATTCATAAGGCTATAGAACATCAGTTGGTATTTGGAATTAAATGATTGGTTGTGCGATGACCATCTTCAAAGGAAACTTAAATTTGTTTTTAGGGGAGAAAAAAAAATCTGTTCATGAAAGTTAAAAAAATGCAAGCAAACAAGTGTGTCAGAAACCCAATTATCTGTTGAAATCTTCACACATCTAAACTACAACTATATTTTTCTGTTAATGTGTCTCTGAATCAAGATTGTCACATAAGCAAGATGTGATTTCCCCAAATCTGTAACATCTGAATTCTGAAATAGTTTATTGGAAAGTATTTCCCACTCTTTTAGGCTTTTAACAAACAAACTTTTTAAAATTAATGGTAAAATAAAGCAGCCGATTTCTTTATACTGTGCCAGAAAATCATTGATCTGCAATTGCCAAAAGAATTGTACAAAATCTTACCACATGAGAAATTAATTTTTATTTAGGTGACATTGTATCTTTAAAGTCTCTGGCATGTGCTGGAATCAAATTCTCAGTGAAATTCTGCCACCAGTATCCAGTTAAGCACAATCCTTTCTCCAGTTCACAGGAGAGGACGTGAGATAGGGAAAGTGGAGGTAGGGAAGGGTGAGGAAGGAGAAAAGAAGGAAGGGTAAAAAGACACAGATAGTGAAACCAGCACAACACTTCACCTGTCTTTCAGTTGCAGTAGTTTGCCTCTCTGAGCTGGCCTTAAGTACTAGATGGCTTGAGCTGTATGCAGGCCGTGAGGATTCCAGAAGGACAGGTTAAAGAAGGGAGGGATAGCATGATTGCAGAGTGTTTAAACTCGCTGGCTAAGACCACAGATGTGAACAAGGATTTTGCAGTGAACTAGTGCTGTAAATCCCACTATCTGAGCTTATCCAGCTCTAAATGAACACTTGCCTAGGCCAGGGACAAAACGACAGATGAATGTGAAGATAACTTTACTGCTCCTTGTGTGCTGGTGACTACTGAAGCTTATGTATCTTAATCACGCGTGCTAGGCCAACAGCAGCCAGTGTATTTTTGACCACACCATTCCAAATGTACTTCACATCTACCTTTTGGATCTCAGGCATGTTGAAAAATATTTTCAAACTATGTCAAAGAATCAGAATATACTTTACTTGTCTATGTACAGACAAAAATAAAGGTAAGGATTTTCTGAATAGAGACCCCACGGCTTTACAGCTGGCTATTCAATTCTGTAAACAAAAATCATTCAGCATAAACAGATATATTCAAAGTCTCCTCCTTATTGATCCAGTTGCAACTAAATATAATAGCTATCTTTCTGCTGAATTTAATGGAACTTGGTTGAAATTTCTGGGATTAGTCTTTCATCTGGTCAGGCAGCAAGAAAAAGACAGTTTGGTCTCCAGCCACAACTACCAAAGCAAATGAATTTTAAAATACTGAGGATGACATACAAAATATTCATGTATGTGCCAGGTACTTTTGAGTTAGATATACATTTGAAGAGAAAATTGCAATCTGCTACCAGTCATTCCACTGCAGCAAAAGGAAGCTAACTTCATCAAGTATGTTATTTGCTTTGAATTATTCACTCTGCAATGTTACCATGGTTACAGCTGTGTTACTTATCCTCACATCATCATTATTTTCTTTTTAGTCATTATGGCTACACTGTAAATAGTATTTTATTTTTTCTCAACATACCATTTGCAACACGAAGAAGAAACAAGGCTCATAGGAACATCAATATTGATATTTTATGCAATGTGGCTTTGGCACTGACATTAATGTTCCTCTGCACAAGTGCAGCATGACATTCATATAAAACAGCTGATCAACATTATTTTGCTGCTTTTGATTTCCATACTGATGTCAATGCATAAGGTAACCTAATGAAGGCATCATAAAAATAATATCAACTCTTGTATTGCCACCATTGCAGTGTACATTACCATCAATGTAAAATATTGTTCAGAGGTGAAATCACAGCCAACTGTACTAGAATAAATATACCTCAGGAGAATAATAATAAGTTTTGAAAAAAACAAAAAAATGCTTGTACCAAAACTGGTGAGCTTTTTCAGCTAATTCCAACTTCCTTTTTTTTTTTTTTTGGTTTGCTAGTATAACTTTTCACAGGTTGATAAATTAGCTTATTCTTCAATAGTGAATGACTAGTCAGCCAAAGATTTTGCAGTTCTCTGGGAGACAAAGAAGATAAATATTGAATGTACATTTTCTCAATTGAAAAAGTATTCTTTCACTGGGAAAAAGGAAGTCAAGATCCACCTCAATACAGATCTCTGATATGAGACAATAAAAGTCTTAAAGTAAAAATACACTAAGATGCTAAAATCACTATAGAAATTTCTAGACATTTTGAATGTCAGGTATTTTATAATCTCATTGAGTAGTTTTTATCCACAGATATGTAAGGTTGGATCTTTCTGACTTATTTTAACTATCCACATTTAATTAGCTGAAGTAGATATTAGATACCTAGACAACAGTCTGTATTTATGGGCAGTGGAGAGGAAGGATCACATTTGAGTATGTATTTATAGGTCTTAAAGCAGATGCCTAAGATGTGTCAGATGAATTGCATGCTAAAAATACTTATCATCATCAAATAAATAGCTAAAATATAAATGCCTAAAGTCTCATACACTAGTTTTTTTCTGATAACATATCAACACATTTCTTAAAGTCATCGCCCATCTTTTTTATTTACTCTTCAAAGTTTTGAATCCATTTTGAAGACTATGATTAATCAAGAGTAAATTTGATGGCTAGTCCATGCTACTTAATCTTGCTTCTGTAATTCTGATTTATCAAAAAGTTTCAGATGAAGTCTTGTATATAGCATTCAGTAACACAGTTACACTAATATAGTGTAGATTACAGAGGTACAAGTCTCTAAAACTCTAATTACAACTGCCCAAGTCCTCCTTTTGACAAACTTATACTGTGTTTTTTTCCCCTGTAGATCCAGAAATTAGATCCAGGAGCAAAAAAAAAAAAAAATTAACTGGTAAAAAGTGATGATTGGAATAACAGACTTCTAATTTCTTATCATTAATATATTAAGATTTGAATGGACACAGTTTGAAATTTGTACTGACAAAAAGGGTAAAGGAGTAAGAGAAGGATGTAAGAAGATAGGTGAATTTTTCTATATATAATTTTTCACTGTTATGTCAGAGAAAAAACCCTACAAGTCTGAAGATGACTCAAGCAAACTAGTTTTAAGCTTTCACTTTAAAGACTGCAGAGCAAAGTTGAAATTTTTTTCCAAAGATTATTCATATCCCACACCGGGAAGATATTTTATTCTATCCACATGTCTGATTTAATTTTGAACAGCTGCTTAACTTTGACAAGTCAGGAGTAGAAACTAGATAATGCTTAAAAAACAAAAATAAATAAAAAATTCAGTCACTGCCTGCTATTACTTGCCCTGTAGAGAAAATAAAATTCTCTGGTAAAATGAAGTGTCTTGTTTTTTTACCAGCACTGCTCATCAGCCAGTGTTTAGCTCCATGTCTGTATTGATGTGTTTTTCATACTGTTGTGTCTTTCCTCCTTCCTCCTGGTAGTTTATTTCAGTTCACATCAAGAATTTCTTCTACACATGCACCAGACCCTTGGTTCATTTTAGGACATCTAGAAGCCATTTAATATAATTTGATTTCTGAGAGGCTATACAGCCTACATAGTTATTAGTTGTGACATTTCATGGGCTTGTTGTTTTTCTTTCTTCAGGAGTTCTCATGCAGGAATTTTAGTGATTAATAAGGTATATGTGTGCTGCGGCCCTGAGCAGTTGTCCTCTGAAATGTTCAGAAACGTAGGTGGTGACAAGGTTTTATCTTTTAACATGTGTATAGCACAGCAGTAAATCAGTATGTAGGTCAAGGTACACAGGTTGCTGGATGCAGTGATCAGCAGTAGTCACCAGCAGTCCCTTGGATTGGATGTTCAGTGCATACATGTGCATTTCACTTGCTACAGACTGATCAGGAGGAGAAAGTTGATGATACTTTCTACAAGCAACTAGAAGTAGCCTTGTTCCAGGCACTGGGAATATTGTTCACCCGCAGCAAGTACGCCGATGATACAAAGCTGGGAGGGGTGGCTGACACGCAGGAACACTGCGCTGCCATCCAGTGAGACCTGGACAGGCTGGAAAGCTGGGCAGGGAGAAACCAGATGAGGTTTAATAAAAGCAAGTGTAGAGTCTTGCACCTGGGGAGGAATAACCACTTGTATCAGTACAGGCTGGGGGATGACCAGTTGAAGAGGAGCTCAGTAGAGAGGGACCTGGGGGTCCTGGTAGATGACAGGTAGGGCATGAGCCAGCAGTGTGCCCTGGTGGCTAAGAGGGCCAATGGGATCCTGGGATACATTAGGAAGAGCGTGGCCAGCAGGTCTAAGGAGGTGATCCTCCCCCTCTACTCTGGTCAGGCCCCACCTGGAGTATTGTGTCCAGTTCTGGGCTCCCCGGTATAAAAATAGACAGGGATCTCCTGGAAAGTGTCCAGTGGAGGACTGGAAGATGATTAAGGGCCTGGAGCATCTCCCCTACGAGGAAAGGCTGAAAGAAGTGGGTCTGCTCAGCCTTGAGAAAAGAAGGCTAAGAGGGAATCTTATTAATGTTTATAAATATCTCAAGTGTGGGACACAGAGGGAAATAGCCAGCCTCTTTTCAATGATCTGTGGAGACAGGACAAGGGGCAATGGCTGCAAGTTGAAGCACAGGAAATTCCGCACCAACATGAGGAAGAACTTTATACAGTGAGGATGACAGAGCCCTGGGACAGGCTGCCCAGGGGGGTTGTGGAGTCTCCTTCTCTGGAGATATTCAAGACCTGTCTGGATGCCGACCTGTGCAATATGTTCTAGGGAACCTGCTTTGGCAGGGGAATTGGACCTGATGATCTCTTGAGGTTCCTTCCAACCCTCACAATTCTGTAAGTCTGTGATTCTGTGAATGACTTCTTTGCTTCAATATTTACAGCTAGGCCAGCCCTGAGGAAAGCCAGACCCTAGAGGTAATGCAGAAAGTCTGGAGAAAGGAAGAAATGAACTTGGTTGAGGATGATCAGGTTGAGGTTAGATTGGGTTAGACCTTACTCAGATCTTCAAAAAGGACAAGAAGAAGGACCTAGGAAACAACAAGCCAGTCAGCCACCCCTCCATCCCTGGAAAGGTGATCTGGTGGTCATCAGTAAGTATGTGGAAAAGAAGAAAGTTATCGGGAATGGTAAACATGGATTCACCAAGGGGAAACATGTCTGAACAGTAAGGTGTGTGATAATATGTGATAATAATGTGATAATATGACCATCCAGATGGATGAGAGGAGAGCAGTACATGTTGTCTACCTTGACTTCAGCAAGGCTTTTGACACCATCTCTCATAGCATCCTCTTAAGCAAGCTTAGGAATTGTGGGTTGAATTGTTGGACAGTGAGGTGGCTTGAGAACTGGCTGAATAAGAGAGACCAGAGGATTGTGTTAAGTGGCGTGTCTAATTGGAGGTCTGTAACCAGTGGTGTGCCCCAACGGTCAGTGCTTGGTCCAGTCTTATTCAACATATTCATCAAGGACTTGGATGAGTGGACAGAGTATACCCTCAGCATATTTGCTGATGAAGTTCTATCTCAATATAAGGAAAAACTTCATTACTCTGAGGATAACAGAGCACTGGGACAGACTGCCCAGAAGGATTGTGGAGTCTCCTTCCCTAGAAATATTAAAAACCTGCCTGGAAACAATCCTGTGCAGCATGCTGTGGGGTATCCTGCTCTACCAATGGGTTGGACTAGATGATCTCCAGAGATCCATTCTATTGTTTACTCATCTGTCAATCTGTAGCTTCTATGCAGCAAAATGAAGGAACTATCTATAATTCATATCTCTTACAAAATCATGTTTTCTCACATGTGTAGACTGGCCAACATGATTTTGTGTGTGGATATTTAATGGCACTTCTGTATCTTCCTTTTTTTAGCTTGTGAAGTGCTAGCACATTCTTTTTTGCACTTATTTCTGTTTTAAAATGCATTTGGTACTTTCCAGGGAGGATATGGTAACTCTCAGTAGTGCTCTTTGGTCACTGTCTGTGAATGCAGGTTTACCAACCTTAAGTCTCTGTCCTGGCAAATTAAACCATCAGGGCATACCTCCCCAGTAACTAGAACTTTCCCATTTCAATTGTTGAATTATTCAAAGGGTTCGACCATTAAATGATTAAATTATTTAAAGGGATTGGACATGAATCAGCTAGCATTGTCCAAATGTACCCCAAGCACAGTTTTGGAATTAGTTCACTCTGAAGACTCTTTCCAAAAGTACTTTAATTGTGGTCATCCTGTGTTGGAGACTAAGGTAAAGTTTATTAGTGGGGGTTAAGCATGTGACTGTCTTGTAAATCCATAAATCAACTAATTTTTTAAATTTTCTCAACTCCTTTAGTAACTAAAGGGTCTAATTCTGTTTGCCTTACTGATATTTTGAAAAAATATATATTTTTTTAAAATTTTTTTTTTCTACATACTTTGGCAATTAAACCCATTTCTGGAACATATATTTGTTATTACAGTACAGCACATTAATTTAAAAATTCAAGAAACTGTAGCAACAACCCATAATTAAAGCATTATGATTATTACTTAGGAAGACAAATATATAAGTTACAACATAAAAAGGTACATAAACATGGTAGAATATATTTTAATAAACTGTGGAGAAATATTCCTGGGAATTTTCTTTGAACACCTGCTCAGTTCTAGTGATAGCATCAATACATATTGCAACTTTAAGGATAATGTAATCAGTATTACAAAAGCATGGGATATATTCTTGATTACTTCTTACTTTTGAATAAAGGTTTTTATTCTCGGATCTGCAACTGCAAGTGAAACTATTTTTGGAGTTACTTGGTATAATTATCAGATAATTTACAGGAACATGTAATTACTCTGCAGTACATCATATTTAATAGGATTTTTCTTTTACTCGCCAGAGGTCTGATCCCGTATCCCTGAAACTAAAGGATGATTTGCCAATATTCTCAGTGTCGTTGGATCAGACCTTACTATACTGACTGTGTTTCTGAAACTATAATTTGAATAAATCTATTTATGCCAATTTATTTCAGAAATCATAACAGCCAAATAAAATGTAAAATTAAATTAAAAATTAAATGTAAAATAATTTTTAAAAAAAATTTCCAAAGTTTGGAACAACTTTAATGATGTTGATTTTGCCTCGATGGGCTTCAATTTTTGTTTTTATCTTCTGTGACATTACATTTGCATACATATTATTACACAGAACTTGTCTTCTGTGACAGAAAAGTGACAAAAGGGCATCGTTATATATTGAATGATGACTCTGTCTCAGAACAAAAGAGTTTTACTCATTCTTTTGCTACTGGATGTCCAAGAGAGGTACCACATTCCTACCATGCTTCCATTTAACCATGTGCAGAACTGGTGTCATGGACTCATATTCAACAGAAATATGGTCTGATTTTTATTGAAAGGGTGTCCTTTTGGAACCTTTCATTAAGTAGTCATGCCATGGGACTATTCAGATACATAATAGTACTCCACACCTGATGTTTCAGGCCCTACCTCTTCAACTTTAGTGTTGTTTATAGAAACACAGGATGCTCTGTACTTTCATATTTATCTTACATACTTTGTATTTCAACAACTTATCGACTGAATGTGCACACCGCATCACTATAAAAATCTCAAAAGAATTTACCTTTGGAGACAGTATGGTACCCTTAGAACTTGGAATTAAAATCTTCTTCATTAAATATTGAGATATATTTTCACAGACTGTCTTCAGATTCTGTAAATCAGAGTTGCCTACAAGGCATCTGTAATACAGTTATGCAAAATTTTTGGGGGACTGGAAGTAAGACCTTTGGGTTTAGCAGAAAAAGCAGCCATCAGAGAATAAAACCTGTTAGGTAAGTAAAAAATACTGTTCCATATCTGGTCCCATATTTCCAGTTTATAAGTGGAATTTGCACAGTACATGAGCATTATGTGTTTGTAGGGTTTTTTCTCAGCAATTGGATGAATTACCTATGTTATTTAGAGAAGAGATATGGCCTGAAGCAAAAGTCTGGTTGTGCACATTTGATTGATGGGTGGACACCCTTATTCTTGTATCTTGTTCCATAGTTTCTCCTCTTGGTTTTGGTGAAAATGCCATTGGTGTTAGAAGAGCAGAATCATTTTTGTTGTTTGGGTTTTGGTGCTGTCTTACTTATTTGCAGCATGTATGCCCCCAAAATAGGACACATAATAGTCCTTCCCTCTTCTTTATATCCTTACAGAAGACACTGGTACAGAGAAAGGAAGAAATATCTTTACACAAGTTCAGCCTCCTGGGAAACTCTCTGAATTCCACTCAATCCACAGCATCTGTAGGAGTCATGTAATTTGTTTGGGGCAGATCTTATGAGGTTCAGATAGACCAATGTATGTTTTAGGGAAAGAGAAACAGTCGTCACTGGTATGCATTCATTTTTGAATATAAGTGCAAAACTGTTGGGAGCGGGAGTTTCAGGGTACAGGCCCCTCTGAAAACTGCATTTTAAGAATGGTATTAATCAGTGCTAAAATATTAATATGCAGATTTTATACGTTACCCAGCCAAAGTTCAAATTCCCTGCTTTACTTACAGTATGAACACTCTGAAGCTGCAAAAACACAGGACCCATGATCATTACCCACAGTCACGTCATTTTCTCAATGAAATGTGGGAGGTGGAGTGGACAAGGGTATATTTTTTTAAGAACAAATTTATATTGTGTGTCAGGAAAGTATTATAAGCAAGTGATGAATAATTGGCATAATTTGTAACTTTTACAACAAGGGAACTTCTGGACACAACCATAAATGAGGTAGTTTGTCATTGCAGTAAGTCTGTCCCATACAAACATTACTGTTAATAATGCTGACACTGGTTGGCTAAAGGGAATACATTTTTCAATAAGTTAAAACATAAAATTTATTGATGAAAACTGCAATACAAAAATCATGATTTTGTCCTTTGAAAGTTAGATTTGTTTTAATGAAGCTTCTAGCTCTTTGAAACTGTGCTAGGCCTGATCATATATATAGTAACTATTGTAAAAACACTACCCTCCTGTCCAGAACAGTGGAGAACTCAGGTAAGTGTTACTATGATTTTCATATTTGCACTAAATGAGAATAGGCTTCAAAATCAAAAGATGGATTCACCATACATATTTGAAAGGTCTAATGTGTACTTCCTTTCACTGTGATTAGCAAAAAGAGATATGCAGAAAAAGAAAAAAAGAAATAAATAAAATCTTCTAATTCTTGAGGTTCAGCTGCAGGTGATGTAATTGTCAATTTTTTATTTATTACACCTTCCACCTCATCTTATCACAATAAATTTAGAAAGAAAACCTGTATCGGAAAGCATTTAAATGTTTTAAATGTGCCTTCCTTTCAGTGGTCCTAACTATATAAAAATCTTTTACCATGCTTTTCACTGCTGCAAATAAACTAAACCAGAGGATAAGCAGAAAAAATCTCTGTTTTCAGAGACAACAGTGTAAATTCAGAGCAAAATGTATTGATAATGGTATTGCTGCAGATTTATTTCTACTCACTACAGGGGGAATATAGCTATCTGTTATGGTCAGATCCTGTTTCGTTTTTGATAGGGGGAAAGCTCCTTTGACATCAGCTGAAATAGGTTGTGCTTTTAAATGCATGGGCAGTACTATACAGCTGCTTCTGTTTAGTCCCCTGTGCTAATACAGCATCAAACCCATTTATATGGTGAAAAGACAAGCTTACTGGAGAATTGGTGCCAAACAAAGACAAATGACACCCTGACATAATCTGAAAATGCATGAACTTCTCAATAGTTTTTAAATTGGTACAGAGAGTATGCGACTTCTGCTATCTCACTTCCATTTGCTTTATTTCCTGGACTTTTTGAGTCACAGAGTGAAAGGCATGGGTAAGGGGTATGTTGTTGTTCTGTGGAGCACTTCTTAAACCAGTTGTTTTTTCTGGCACCATAAACTCAGACTCATTATCAACTATGTTTTCTGTAATGGTTGTGTAGATTCTTGTACCACAATCTTAATGTATTTGTGTACTGAATTAAACAGAAGGACTAACATCTGTCTTGTGTTTGCTCTCTTGTCCTCTCCTTGGGGGAGAATGAGTAGAATTTGAAAGATGTCCAGAGGAATACTACCTTAGGGCTCACACAGTTGAGGAAGCAAAGCACAGAATGCATTTTGAAGGGAAGGTAGTGAAGCATCTGATGGTCTTTAATTTCCCTGGAAGACCATTCTGAAATATCAGACCAAGCTCTCAGACATCTGCACCAATAAGATCTTAATACAGGAAATTTCTTATTGTCAAAGGAACAAAGAGATTTTGTGTTGTCTTTCTTACGTATTTAAATCAGTTGTTTTGTCCCCTAAATAGGGAATCAACTGAGATCTTAAAGATACGGGTTATGGCATTGAACTTTATTCTTTTGGTGCACTGAGCTGGGAGCTGGCATTGGTTCATGGGGCTGTGGTCAGTGAAGATGCACGCTGCCAATTTGGTACTGGATGGGGTCTGGTATGTGCCAAAGACCACAAGCCTGAGTGGTCAGCCTTGCTCCAGTTCAGTTGAACAATGACAGAACTGAAGTGATGAACATTAGATTACTTTCTTCCTGAAAGCAGTGGAAACAAAAGGACTTGGAAGTGTTATAAAAATCGCTCAGGGATGTCTTCAGATTTTATCATCAATTGAAAAACAATTGTGAGGTATAGACTGATCTGACAATTTGAAGATGTATACTTCCCACTGCAAATTCTGATTAGCATGGCCTCTGACTCTCAAGATATTTTCTTTGTCATCGACAGGATTCAAGCTTTGTTTTAGTTCAGCTTCAATTAGTATCCTTATTCAAATGATCCTCTGCAAGTGATATGCTGATAGCAACAGTGTTCTGTGGTGAAAGACAGGTTACAATAATAAACAAGGATAGTATCAATAAAAGCTGCTCCATGACCTAAGTATTAAACAACGAAAAACTATCTGTTCACTGTTTTACGGCAGAATGGTAGATATGACAAAAATAACAATCTATGGAGATGTTCTTTTGTTGCTGAAGAACAAACTATTCTTCCTGCTGTACTCAGCTGGATGAATTCTACTCATGTCAATATTTCATTTCAGTTTATTTTAATGAAAATTTCTTCAAACTAGTTGACTATCTGAAGAGTCATATCTAAACAGTTCTCTGATTCTGTGAAGTGAATTTAAACACATGGGAACTTTCATTTAAATTTTATAAGATAACTTACCTATCTAAGGATACACACCTGCTTAAACACCTTGAAGAAGCATAGGACAAAACATGGCTGGCAAGTACCAACTATGGATATTGAATATCAAATACTTGTGGAGAATTTAGGGACTGATATACAGAATGAAGGTATTCCCCAAAATAATTATATGAAATATATTTTCTGTAATCATGATTGCTTTCACATTCCCTGAGCATGAGAGGCTTAATCTGTCATTTTTCATCATTAGTTGGGAATATATGAATCCTTTTTTTTTTTTTCTAAATGTTGTAAATTTGTAAAAAATACCAGGCCACATGATTCATATATGCTATATAGTGCAGGACGACTAAGGGATACTTCTCTCTCTCTCGACAAATAGTACCTGGAAGAATCAGGAATAAGATAATGATGGGTCTTCTAGTGACAACGGTGTCTTGGGCCCCAGCATAGCCAATGAACAGTAGTCTTACATACATGCAGCTGTGTAAGAAATTGAAATACATGCAAATAAAATGTTTCCTTAGGTCAGGTCAAAGCCTGAAGATAATACAACTTGACCTGAAGTGAATAGATGGAGGACAAGAAAATAACATGGTGAGCAACCTAGGACAGTGTAGTTTTCAGCTGTGACGCCAGAGGCACTAGTCCCCCCAGTGCTGTGGTGTGAAGGAGATATTTCTTAGATTTTTCTTCTGTGCAGATAGGCAAAAATTTTCTTCTACGTTTTTTCCCTAACATCACAACAGAGACCATGGACTAGGTGGATTTGTAACTCCTCAGGATATATAGACACATGGAAGTGTGTGTACATTAAAGGAACAACAACTGGTAAGAAACCCCACAGTGCATTTAAATTCTTAAAGGTCACACATATGACAGCTTACAGATACTTTGAGGCATCTAAGTGATTGGAACTGGTTTTGGTCACTTGGGGTCAGAATTATTTTTTTATTAGGTTTTGGTGAATAAATCTGAGAAATGGACTAAATTATAGAAAGGTTAATCAACATATTACTGTTTTTTAATGTATAGGAAAGTAGGAAAGCAATATTTAGTGGGTTTATATGTAAAAAATCAACTTTTCTGATAAGAGTCAGTATTCTGTTGCTAATATACTGTGAGCATGCTAAAGAATTGTTGCTTCTTAGTATTAAATACAGCTTCATTTTTTATTGGATAGAGGGCAAGACAAGTTGTAAATAATTTCCCCTTTGTAATGAAAGTAATCTCTTGAAAACATTAAAGTAACCACTCCCATTTAATGAAGCACATTCCTTTGAGTAGAAATCTAGTTGTGTTTCTTTCAATACAAAAGTAAATACAGCTAGTTGGAATAATTTTTCAAATACTTTTTAAAAATGTTTAAAGGAACATAGTTTTTCCATTTTACATAATCAAGGCATAATCGACTGCTTATCTGGCAAATGAAGTAGTAGAAATATATGTAATTCAAACGACTTTATCTGTCGTTTATCTATTTTAATAACTAGATATTGACTTGTTAGAAGGCCAACATAGAGATTTATAGCTGAAAGTGAGAGATTATTGTTGAGGGAGGCAAAGCCTTTGTAAATATTAGACTGTTATGGTCTATAAATCTCAGTAAGAGTGTCCAATACTTAAAACTATACATTAGTTCAACAAACTACTTCTGGAATAAGATTAATATTAAAACTGTAAACCAAACTATTTGAGAGACTGTTGGATGTTCACATTTCTAGTCCTGCTGTACGAAGCTCATGGGGGGAGATCCTGATCTTCTGGTTTTTCTTGTGAATGTGGTTTATCTCATATCACAGTGATTTAACTTCAGCAAAAGTAGAATCCTACTCTGGAATGGGAGCATAATTGATCCTCTGGAGATATAAAGAACTCCAGTATCACTTAAACAGGAGTATAATGATGTCTACTTAAAAACCTATACTGAACCATTTCTCTTCTCAACCTGTATGGAAAGAATGTAGTGAATTAATCTCCATAGTTACATTCCACCTATAATAACCTTTAATTACACCTAAGTTCCTTTATGATCTCTCATCAATTCCATGCAAACATTTGACTTAGACTGACTTAGATAGAATTTAGGCCACGTACCTACAGCTTCTGAGTCACAATTCCTGTCTTTGGTACAAGTTGAATTCTCAAGTATTTCAGGGGTGTTGTTGATAGTGGTTTGTATTCTAAAATTTTGATATGTTTAGCTTTCAGCTTGTCTGTATCTATATATATATACACACACATATATATATATGCAAGGCAAATTGAAAATGTTGACCGTTTCTTCAACAACAAATTCTCGCACCCCCTGCCTTTCCCCAGGGACAAACCTCCTATAAAATTATTGAAGATCTTTTATTCAAAAGAAGTGTAATCTAGCAAAGTGTCTGCATGCATGCTCACATTAAGGAGCTGGAAAAGCATTTAACTGCCATAATGCCAGAAATTAAAGTGTCAGAAACGTATTTCATGTCAGGCCCACAATATATTTTTTTTCTTGTTTTGAGTGTATTACACATTTTATTAATTTGAGATTTTTTAAAAAATACCATTTCATTTATTTGCTGAAAATGTCAATGTTTCAAGTATTTATTACTGCAAAAAGAAAGAAAAAGTATGGCATATGAAGAAAAATAAGATTAGGAGCAATTGTTGCCTAGAACACTGTTTTTCAGTGTGCTAGGGATATTTGAAGTATTATTTGCTTTCTATTACTGTGTTCATACCCCTTTACTTAACTATGGTCATCTTGGACAACATACCCATAACAAAATCAGGATACATTAGATTCTTCATTAACAAATTAAAATAATAGGCTTTCATAGCATCTTTGAAATGGAACATGTTAACAACTGGGGTTTTTTGTTAGGATTTTTTTTTAATTAAAAAAAAATTAAAACTGAAGGGTAGATAATCTTGCATGCTTTACATATTATTTTCTAAGCCTTTAATAATCATGTTAAAATACTGATTTTGGGGAGTCAATTTTTTTTCTGGCTTCAATGAATTTGGAAAAACCTCAGTGGTCTGAAATGGGAATGTGTTTGAAACCTTGCTGTGAATTACATAAATTTTAATGAGCTTTGACTTTCCTCCTTCCTTCTGTAAGGCTTTTTCAGACATTAACAACACTGATTTTTTTAATGCTGAATGGTTGAACTGCCAGAACTCTTTAAAAATTTACATGTATATGAATAAACCTAACTTTAAAAGTAACTGCAGACAATTTATTTACATGGATTGTCTTACACAGTGTCATGGTATTTATGGGGCAAGCATCATATCATTAAGGAATGAACACTGGAAATTACTGGTTTGTCCTTCTAACCCAAAGTTCAGAATAAATGATAATTTATTTTCTTGTCTGCAGGTAGGCATAGGTTTTTTGTTTTCTTTCCCCCCTTTTTTTTCTTTCTCCTGAGGAAAACCTCTTTTTAGGTACAGAATCTGATTTTCAGCAATGTGGTGTTCACACAATTTTCCAAATGACTTGACTGATTCAGAGGAAGGTCAAGTGATTAGCCCAAGGTCACAGACTGAGTCATTCAGTCAGATTAGAAACTAGGATACTGCCTATTGGAGAACTTTATTTGGCGAGATAAAGCACAGTAGCTTGACTTCAGCTGAAGGAATGTACAAAAATGCTTCTCATTTCACCCTGCCTTTGCTTGCCTTCTGTTCTTTATTTTGTTACTTCTACTACTTAAACACTGAAACCTCTTACATCTTCAGGCATGTGATGTAACTGGACTGATGACTCAGCTTGTAAACTGTAGTGCAATAGACTCACGCTGAATACCTCCAAAAAAATCAAAACTTTTCTTCATGGCCTGCGGACTGTTTCCTCAGTTGTGAACTACACATGCATTTGATTTGATACATGCATCTTGGTCTCTGATCTTCTCGACATGCAGGGATCGGTGGCTGGAGATAGCGTCCTTACCCATAGGCAGGGTATG
The DNA here is from genome assembly GCA_020800305.1 of Porphyrio hochstetteri. Taxonomy (NCBI): domain Eukaryota; kingdom Metazoa; phylum Chordata; class Aves; order Gruiformes; family Rallidae; genus Porphyrio; species Porphyrio hochstetteri. Next base: position 107,087,595 of record CM036907.1, read on the forward strand.
GTACCCAGCAGAAACCCTGCAGCTGCAAACTTTATTTCTATTATCCTTCATCTTTTTTTAACAAGGAATGGAAATGGCCCACCAGATAATACCTAATGTCTTATGTGTCTTTGGATTTTAGCTGGCAAAAGCAGAGCAAAGCTGATTCCTGACAAGCATGTCAGCTGTAGCCTTTTAGTGTAAAAGCTTCTGGAAAACAGGAACCCTATAATTTTCACAAGCTCTTTTGCAGTCCACTATAATATAATCTAGCATTTCTTTAAATTTGCAGATAGATAGACACCTTGCAGCATTCTTCTGAGAGAGGGATTAGGGTTTCTTTTTTATTGTTACAAGAAGAAATTCCCTTATATGTCTAGAAATCTATTTCAAAAGTACATTTATATTGATACATGTGGATGCTCAAATAATGGACATGGATGTATATAAACCCGGGAGAATAGTAGTTCCACTGCAAACCTATCTCGGACATTAGATTTTAGCATCCCAATGAAGTATGTGTGTGCATAATGCTGTATTAAACTCTGTGCTGTTAGTGCACGTCTTCAGTTGATAAGAAATGAGCTTCCGAAACAGTTTGGATTCAAGATTTTAAAAAGTCATGTTTTTGATATAGGAGATTGAGCTTTTAAAATCTGAAGAACCTGATTCTCATATAACAGCTGAAAGATTAGCAAGAACGAATAAACAATCCCTATGGAATATCTTTGTTTTTCCTGTATGCACAGGTAAGTAATGGCTAATACTGGGAAAGTCTTGCTGTTATAAAAATAATATTGAATATGCATGCTTTGCATGTGGAATTCAGATGAGATTAATATTTTCCAGTGTTATATAAGTGTTACAGAGTGAGGAGTAGCATGTGTTGTTGTTTTAATACATCCAGTATCAGAAAGATTGCAAAGGTAGCTAAAACCTCTGAAAATACCCAAAAAATTTTGTCCCGAATGTTTTTTAAACAACACTGAACTGACCTATAGGTTAATGTAACAACTTTGCATCAGACACGAAAATGCAGATTAGGTGAGCATACGTTTTATTTTGGACCTTAAATGCTATTTGTGTAATTGTTCACAGAAATTAACTGTTACTGTCTGAAAGAGAGATCTGGGTTTAGCTCCTGAGCTATGTTTGGACTTACAAATATTGAAAACAACTATAGGAACTGTATTCAGGATCACTGTTAGTTAATTTGCCATGTTTGTGAAACAACCAATAATGTTTTGTGTCTTTTTTTTTTCTAATTTCTGTGTAAATGTAGTATAGTTCACTAAATTTTCTTGTGTTGCACATTGCACAGCATTATGTGCATTTGAGGTACTCAGAAGGTAGAAATGATCCGGTTATTTCAGTGGATGAGGGAATATTACATAGATCCTTTACCACTGATTTCCTTTTTAAACATGGGATTTAACTTCTCTGCTTCAACTGGTCTTCTCTCTAAACTAAGGATAACTCTCTTTATCTACCTGCAGTATGTTTTGTTCACTTAGACTGTAAATTCTTTGCACAGTAAGTGGAATTCTGTCATTTCTCATGGGGTTGTTTGGGTTTTTTTGATACACTAACACAAATTCATTCAAGTATATGTTAAAATATATTTGCTGTGCTATCAGAGCTGGAACTCTCCAGTCTGGAGAAGGGAAGACCTAATGAATCATAACCGTTCATACAGAGCCAGGCTCTTCTCAGTGATGCTCAGTGAAGGGACAAGATGCAATAGGCACAAAATGAAATACTGGAAATTCCACTTACATAAGAAAAGACACTTTTTAATAGGGAAGATAGTCAAACACTGGCACAGGTTGCCCAAAGAGGCTATGGAGTCTCCAACCTTGAAGACAGTCAATGTCTGACTGGACAAGATCCTGAGTAGCTTGCTGTCATTGATGCTGATTTGTCCAGGGAGGGTTTGGCCTAGATGTCCTCCATACCTTCCAGCCTCTACCTGTCTGTGATTATGTGACATATGTCCCACTAATAGTAAGGTTGTATGTGCAAAACTGTAATTTCACCTATATGGAGAAAAATCAGGATAAAGACCCATGCTGCAATAAGACATCTCTTTATGTTCATGCGTCATCATAACAATTTAAAATACTACAGACATACAATTTTTATTCTTTGGGCATTTTTAAGCTTTAGATTTAAAAGTTCTGTCAGGGCTGTATAAAGCTTGTCATGTTGGCTTGAGGTTTTTCCAACCTCCATTTGAAGGAATCTTCCGTATTCTTATTCTTGTTTAATGCCTCACCTGAAATATTTCAGTGAATTTCAAGCCCTAAGCAGAAATCTCAGCACAAAGTATAACGTCAGCAAAGACAGGTAGCTTTGCACTGCATTTTTCATAACATATATAGCTGTGTGCATGCTCTAAGACAGTTGTAATGAAAATAGACTTCAAAGAATAAGTATTTCTAACTTTTCTTTTTTTCTTTTTTCCAAAAGACTGCACACTGATAGGCGGGGGTCAGCACATCACACTTTTGCATGGCAATCATTTCTTATAATCAAAATGAAACTCAGAAAAAAAGAATGTAAAAATTGAGTTTATGATGCCACATCCCTGGTTACTCTGTGTCTGCTCAAAAGAATGAGGATCAGTGCAGCATCTCACCTTCCTGCACTGGAGTTCTCCAGATAAGGGAAAGTCTACAGAGCTTTGCTTGTCACCTTGGCAGAAAAAATAAAATAAAATAAAATAAAATAAAATCATTTACCTTACTTTCACACCATGTTGAACTCAGTGGAAAAGTCTAATGTGTAGAAGCATCTTCACTGACAGATGCAAATATTTGTCAGCTTAGGTAATGCTGTTCAGGTTTGTGCTAAAACCATGGCAGCAGGAGAAACTCCTCCTGTAGGCATTGAATAGCTGTATAATCCTGCTTCTGGTATTATACACATTGAGTAAAATGAAAGCAGAAGTAGTAAAATAAAGAAGGAACACATTATTTGTGGTTTTCAAAATATGTAAGCTTACAAAAACTCCAAAATGTTGAATGAAAGTTTTGACGAGCCTGATGGTATTCATTAAAATCTTGCGCTTTTTTAAGTTCCTGTATAAAAAGTAATAGCTTTTACTCTCCATGTCCTCAAACAAACATCTGGGATCTATTTCTGAATGGCAATGCTTACAAAAAATTGTAATGAACATCTGGTTTTCATACAGAAGTCAACTAGCCGACGTAAGGAGTCACTTTTCTTCTTCTTCCACAGCTGAACACAATGGAAGACTATATCATAATTATCTCTGAACTCTGACTCCAGATACTGTGAAAAAAGTCATACTTTGATGTGATCAGTTTATTGCTTTGTATAATGAATTATTCTTCAGTTTATCTATAAGTGTTACCATTGCTAGATAGATAAGCTGTGATTGCACATAGGATATGACAGAGAGCAGTTTTGATTTCTAATCTGTCTTCTGTATCAGTCTTGTGTGTTAACTGTTCAATTTTAAATAGGATGCATGTTTATAAGCACAAGAAGGTAGAAAACTGCACCCTACTGACATAAGTAACATTATACAGTGGTAAATTAATTACAAATTAGTTAGCCTAATTTAGATTTGCTATGATTTATCTGGGACTTATTAAAGATTTAAAAAATTCTCATGAAATTAAATTCTTTTACATGCAGATAATTTTCCATTCTGATTCCTTTTTTTTTTTTCCAGCTCTCATTAAAATTTTATCCTCAGCTAAAAATGTTGCAGTTAACTTTGTTTTTCAAAGAGTTTTCAAATGTTAAAGAAAATGACACAGTCTTTATTGAAATTTTATTTAAAGCAGTGTGAAACTTTTTGTATGTTACAGGTTCCTTAAATAAAATTGTTTTCCAGGTCATGACTAAAACATTTTTTTTGCTATAGAACATAACCTTTTCCTGAAAATCACATTTATTAGAGATGAAAAATGCAATATGTAAATTTGTTGGTTGTTTTGACCATCATTTCATGAAATTATACGTTGGACAGGAAGAATATATTTTTAAACTAATATTGGATGGCATTTCTTGAAAAGTAAGTTGCACTTCAGGAGGAAAACCCCCATTTATTGGGGAAAATGCTAATTTCAGGATAATTTAGATTATCTTCCAGCTAGTATCTTGGAAAACACTTTAGCACATCTCTTCAGAGACAAAAAGAAACTGATTCAATACTTTTGTTGGTAGTGGTATTAACGACCCACAAAATTTGGTGTTCAACACTTGATAAATTCATTTTCATCAAGAAGTATCTTCAGTGAAATTCATCTAAAGCGAAGTTTTTATGGTCCTCTAGGCTACTGCACCACAGTTTCACCTTTAACTAGTGAGGTTGATTGCAAAATTACAGTTTGCATGTTTCACAGCTTACAAGATCAAGACTTTAAAACATATTTCAGTAATATTTGTATATTCTAGTAATATTTGCATTGTTATTGTATTAATAGAGATTCGTTCTGAACTTTAAAAATAATTCTAATAGTGAACCAAACCACAACTTATTTTTGCCTAAGGAAACCTGGACATAACAGATCAAATTTTTTTCATATTACTTTAATTGCTGACCTATATGGTTTTACTCTCCAAAGCTAAAATATTGCAGTAATGAACCTCAGATAGGAATGGTCATACTTCATTAAATTGCTTTGGGCTTAATCAAAAGTAATTGTCACCAGATGCAATCATCCTGGACAAAACAAAACAAAAAATAAAGCTGAAATAATTAAGCAAACAAACAATCCAACAGCCCAAACATCAAACCAACCAATCAATCAAACAAAAACCCCCTCAGGGAAGGATCCTGGAGCAAGCACATCATCCTGAAAGCATTGTTAGGGCAGTTCCTGTGCCTATGCCATAAGCTTTGCCCTTCACTCACACTGAGCAGCTGGTGTCTCGTATAATTTGCAGTTCTGGTATTATACAGGAGAGTATTTCACTGTTCTCTGTTACATGTGAAGACAACTATGGACAACAACTGATGTGTTATGGTACATCAAGGTAAAAGGCATATTAAGTTTGCATTGTAAGCTCCTCAAGAGAGTTTGAGCATTTTGTATACAAAATTAACTTTTTCAGAAGTGTTCAGTATCTGGCTTCTCATGTGGGATCAGATTTTCAAACCTGGGATGTTTCAAATAGAAGTTATGCAGAAGTTGAACATCTGAATTTGCTGAGCTATCCTGACATCTGTGGTCAACAGTGATTCCATTGATATAAATGGGCTATTCAGTAGAAAATCGGGTGATTAAATGACGGAAACATTGAAAATTTGTGAAAATATTGCAGAAAGTTAAGGATAAGGCAGCTACATATTAAAAATCAAGCTGACAGTATTTCACATTGCCTGTTATAATGAGAAGTGCAAAATGAAAAAGTACAAATCTGTTTGCGGTGTTATAGTAGTGAGTGAATTCAAAAGTGATTTCAGGCAAAATGGAACTGCACATCATAGGTCAGGGCAGTCCCAAACACAACTACAGGCTGGGTGGAAAATGGATTTAAGCAACCCTGAGGAGAAGGACTTGGGGGTGTTGAGTGATGAAAAACACATCATGAGCTGGTAATGCACCCTTGCAGCCCAGAGACCCAACCATATTTTGGGCGCCATCAAAACTAGCATGACCAGCAGGTCAAAGGAGCAGATTCTTCCCCTCTGCTATCATCTGAACCACCCAGAGTTCTGCATCCAGCTCTGGGGTTCCCCACATAAGGAGGACACAGACCTATTGGACTGAGTCCAGAGGAGGCCCATGTAGATAATCAGAGGGCTGGAACGCCTCCTTCATGAAAACAGGCTAAGAGAGTTGGGCATGTTCAGCCTAGAGAAAAGAAGGCTCAAAGGACACCCTGTAGCAGCCTTCCATTAGCTAAAGGGAGCCTACAGGAAAGCTGGAGAGAGACTCTTTAGTGTAGTGGCAGTGCATGTAGTGGTAGGATAAGGGGTAATGGCTTTAAACTGAAGAGTAGTTTCAGCCACAGGCTGCCCAGAGCAGCTATGGCTGCCCCTTCCCTGTCAGTGTTCAAGGCCAGGGCTTTGGGCAACCTGGGCTAGTGGAGGTTGTTCCAGCCCATGGCAGGGGCTTGGAACTAGATTATCTTTGAGGTTCCTTCCAACACAAACCAGTCTGTGATTCCATGATTCTATGATTTTCTACCTGGAAGGTTTTGCAGGCTCATGTGAGATGGCTGTAAAACCTGTAGTAAGATAAAGGAATAGTAACCACTGTATCTGGAGTAGAAATGTAAGAAATTTACCATTTGAACCAGCACAGTAATTTGCCATATGGGATATTGTCAGTGCTAGAAAATTTTGAGGGCCACAAAATTTGTTGAAAGGTATTCTCATGCTTTAGGGAAGAATGGCAGTATTCTCAGCACAAGCAAAAGTTATACTGTGTATCTGTCAACACTAAGGAAGGTATTTAAAAAAAATGGAAGCAAAATAGCCTGGAGGGAAACTATTTATTTATTTATCTATCTTTTATTTATTTATTTATTTAATGAGACAAGGAATTGTTCAGCTGGACTACAGACAAAGCAAGAAGGATATTCAGCTTATGGCAAAAAATGTCAGTTCTCTGGGTTGAAGACTTACAAGTTACAAGAACTCTGTTTAAATTATAACACATTTCTCCCAAATTTGTCATTATCTTCAGAGCTTTAACATCACCAACAGAGGACTCAGAGCCTTTGATGTATTAAAGACACAACAAAGATCTACTCAAAACCTTTGACTCTTTAATTTTAGTTGACAGTTATATCTATCATACTCCATCATTTAGTATAAAGGAACATTCATCAGATAATATGCAAGCTGCTTCTTTAGGAAAGCTATGATTTTTGGTTTTAAGTGACAGTAAACATGCTCCATTAAAAACATTATTTGCCAAATAGAGTTGGGAAATTATAGCAGGATAGGATACACAAAAATTTAAATATCACTGTAAACATAATATCTGACTCATTTCAAAAGAGATACAAGCTTTAACTTGACATCCAGATCACCTATTTCTCTGTTGCACGTCTTCAAGAAGAGGCTGGATATTGCCTGTATAAAAGCTGTAAGACAGGTAAGATCTTTCCTTAAGTTGAAGAATGAATGACCCGATCTCTGGTGTCCTACTGCCAGAAGATGGTTTAACAAGGACACTTTTCTTCTAATACTCCTCTGGGTAGGGTTCTGGGTTGGGAATAATAGGAACATGGCTGCTAGAAAACCCAAGGTGGGGAGATGTTGTAATAGAAAGAAAGGATGAGGGATAAAATATTATTTCCCTGGACTGTTGCCTACTTCCGGGACTGAAATTTTGCTTGTTTCCATAGGAAAAAAGAAAGGTCACAATATAAATAGAAACAGAGCAAAAGAAAATACACCTTTTAGAGACCCATGGGCAGAAAATGTTTGCAGGTCCTAAAACACATGTTTGTAAATACTTATTGCTCCCAAATGAAATGTGGCATGCAAGTTCAAGATACCATATTTTTACCCTAATGCTCCATCATGTATCTGATGCAGAGGATGTTGGGCTTTACTGGGGACTTTCATCCACTCTGCAAGACTTAGTCTAAATGCTGTGTTACGAAGAGGCTGAAAAAGTACTATCATTTTCTCTCACTCATATTTCAAATAATGTCACAGTTGCTGTATATCTTGAATTTCTACACGATGTAGAATGGTTTTCTGGGATTCAAAAGCCTCATGCTGGATAACAATAAGATACTGTCGAAGTTGTAAACTAATGTATCCATTTCCTTTTCGTTCTGATTTGATTCAGATTTTTCAGTCTTGACCCGCATTTTTATAGAGGCTTATGAATTTATTATATGATTTTGATACATTATTAGACTCTGTGGCAGGGGAAAAGTTCTGAAGTATAAATGAAAAATTTATTTTGTAACAGGCTGCTACATGTGCTGTGGTACTAGGTGACAGTTATCCTTCAAAACCAGAAGTCAGGTGTTCAGTTCAGGTTGGCTGGTCTTGTAGCATGGCACAAAGTTTTCTGAGTTTATCTTTTCACTGCAGAAATTGCACGCCTCCTTTGTGGATTGTTGTTTTTAACAGACCAAGTGAAGAGGACTTAATGAGGTGCCATATGTCAGGTCTGGAGTCAGATTAAAAACAAATAATTAAACTATATCCCTTCCATATCAAAACAGATTGTGATATGTTTGTGGAAGGAAGCTGAATCTGACATATCATGTTTTGACAGTCTTTTGGGACAATCAATCATACTTCAGCAGTATCACATTTTAAAGTCGCTGTTCTATTCATATGAAATACAAGTTTCAAGCTAAAACTAATTCATGTTTCCATAACTATTCTATACTGGCAATAAAATCAGAGCCACACACTTCTGAATGCCTTACAGGGCTGGAAATCCTTTTAGTTATATAGTGGTTTCAGGTATGAAATAGCATGACTCTGCTTTTGCAGGTAATTTACAAGCCACTGAATCCAGGTAAGAGTGTTCTACAAAGTATTTCTTGCCAAGAAATATCACTCCCCTGTTTTATATGTTAGAGAATGACATGCAAAACCATGATTTTATAAAAATATTTTTGACAATGGCCTATATGTGGGCAACTTGCAGCTATACTTTAAGCACAAAATATCAGGCAGCACATGTTCAGCCAGTAAATCGCGAGTTTTTGCTTATCCCCAATTGTGATGAAAATTTACTTTTGTGTATCATCTTTGTTTACCACTCCTGATGCTAGAATACTTGTCGCTTGAGGACAAAATACTATTACTTCACCACAGTTGATGACATACATATATGCCTCAAAAAATAATATGGCAAGCATAGGTATCATGAGGAAAAATAGCGAAGACTTTGACTAATAAACTCCCTGGGAAGAATTATTGCCCAAAAAGGCTCAAAGAACAGCAACCAAGTCAACAGAATAAGCACAGCCTTGTTCCTGAAGGTATGTGAACATGTTTTATGTTTGTGTGGATTCCAGGTTGGATAGCAGAACTTTTGCAAGAAGATCATGGGACAGACCCATATTCAGAAGGAATCCATTTTATCTGAAATGTTACCAAATTTTTGAACAGCTTTTGATTATTGGTTTGAATGTATGCATAATTCAATTTGGATATTCTAAGAAGCTTTCCAAGACATGAGCTGGCAGTTTCTGAATCTAATGTACCGATCAAATCTCTTCCTCCATCACGGAGATTTCTAACACTTAAAAAAAAAAAAAAAAGAAAAAGTTGACTGGCTCTTCCAGTCTTTATGATCTTCAGCAGCTTGGGTTTCCTTAATAAATTATTCTTAATTTATTAATTAATTTAATCCCAATTAATAAATTATTAATTATAAATGTTTTTCTGGTTTATGGTTTTTTTGTAGCGAACTGAGGTTATGTTCACAGAATCACAGAATCACAGAACACTGGGAGTTGAAGGGACCTCGAAAGATCATCTAGTCCAACCCCCTGCCAGAGCAGGATCACCTAGACTCAATCACACAGGAATGCAATCAGGTGGGTTTTGCATGTCTCCAGAGAAGGAGACTCCACAACCTCTCTGGGCAGCCTGTCCCAGTGCTCTGCCAACCTCACAGTGAAAAAGTTTCTCCTTACAGTCACATGGAACTTCCTATGCTCCAGCTTGCACCCATTGCCCTGTGTCCTATCTCTGGTCATCACTGAGAAGAGCCTGGCTCCATCCTCCTGACTCTCACCCTTTACATATTTATAAACATTAATAAGGTCACTTCCTCAGTCTCCTCTTCTCCAAGCTGAAGAGACCCAGCTCCAGCCTTTCTATGTCCTTCTTGAACTGAGGCCCCCAGAACTGGACACAATATTCCAAACATGGTTTAACCAGGGTTGGGCAGAGTAGAGAGGGAGAAGGACCTCTCTTGACCTACTAACCACAACTCTTCTAATACACCCCAGGATGCCATTGGCCTTCTTGGCCATAAGGGCACATTGCTGGCTCATGGTAATCCTGCTGTCCACCAGCACCCCCGGGTCCCTCTTGCCTATGCTGCTGTCCAACAGATCTGTCCCCAACCTATACTGGTACCTGGAGTTGCTCTTCCCCACATACAAGACCCTACACTTGCTTTTGTTAAATCTCAAATGTTGTTTCAACATTTAAATCTCATTCAAATGTAAATCTCAAAGTTGTTTCTTCTTGCTATCTGCAATTTGGATTTCACACAGAATCCTATCCTATTCTAGATAAATGAGATTATAACATCTGATAAAAGATGTTTTTTAAGAGAACATATGAAAAATCTGAGCAACTAGTCCCATAATAACCCAAATGATTGCTGTACCAATTAATGGCTCCCTAGGTAAAATGGCTGATCCAGTCTTGGGTACAGGATCCTTTCATTTGCAACTGATACAAACAAAATTTCTGAGTCTGTGGTACTTACATCCACTGTCATAGCTATAAGGTATGTGAGTTGGTTCCAATTGTCTATTTAACTGTTTACATATTGTTTAAGTGTGAGACCAATCATAAATTCTAACAGCCTACATAATCCAAACAATACCAAGAAAAAATCTTATTCAATAAACCATTTCATGCTCTAGTAAACTGCATATACATGTTTGGTGGGTTTTTTTACATTAAGCATTGTATGATAATAGGATTGTGGTTTGGGTCTAAACCACAGTGCTAGCTATTTCTCTAAAACAATTGCTTGGAATGAGATGAAGTCACTGAGTAATTTACCCAAGAGTCACAGATACATAGAATCATAGCCTCATTTAGGTTGGAAACGACCTTACAGATCAAGTCCAACCGTTAACCTAGCACTGCCAAGTCCACCCTTAATCCATGTCCCGAACCACCACAACTACACATTTTTTAAATACCTCCAGGGATGGTGACTCAGCCACTTCCCTGGTCAGTCTGTTCCAATGATTAACAATCCTTTCAGAAAATAATTTTTTCCTAACATACCATCTAAACCATCCCTGGCACAACTTGAGGTAATTTCCTCTTGTCCTATCACTTGTCACTTGGGAGAAGAGCCCGACATGGTTACAACCTCCTTTCAGGTAGTTGTAGAGAGTGAAAAGGTTTCCACAGAATCACAGAATCACAGAATAACAAGGTTGAAAAAGACCTTTAAGATCATCAAGTCCAACCATTCACATAATAAACTAAACCATATCCCTAAGTACTTCATCTACCCTTTTTTTGAACACATCCAGGGAAGGTGACTCAACCACCTCCCTGGGCAGCCTGTTCCAGGCCCTCACAACTCCTTCAGTAAAAAAATTTTTTCTAACATCCAATCTAAACCTGCCCTGGTGCAGCTTCATGCCATTCCCCCTTGTCCTATCACCTGTGACCTGACTGAAGAGACCATCACCTACCTCTCTATAACCTCCCTTCAGGTAGTTGTAGGTGGTGATAAGGTCTCCCCTCAGCCTCCTCTTCTCTAAGCTAAACAGCCCCAGCTCCCTCAGCCGCTCCTCACAGAATTTGCCCTCCAGCCCCTTCACCAGCCTGGTTGCCCTTCTCTGGACTCGCTCCAGGACCTCCATGACCTTCTTATGGTGAGGAGCCCAGAACTGGACACAGTACTCGAGGTGTGGCCTCACCAATGCTGAGTACAGGGGCACAATCACCTCCCTAGACCTACTGGCCACACTGTTTTTGATACAAGCCAAGATGCCATTGGCCTTCTTGGCCGCCTGAGCACACTGCTGACTCATATTCAGTCTGCAGTCAATCAACATCCCCAGGTCCTTCTCTGCCTGACAGCTCTCCAGCCAGTCTCCCCCAAGCCTGTAGCGCTGCATGGGGTTAGTATGTCCCATGTGCAGCACTCTACACTTGGCCTTGTTAAACTTCATCCCGTTGGACTCAGCCCATTGGTCCAGTCTGTTCAGATCCCTCTGAAGAGCCTCCCTACTCTCAGGCAGATCAACACTTCCTCCTAGTTTAGTGTCATCTGCAAACTTAGTGAGGGAGCATTCAATCCCTTCGTCGAGATCATTGATAAAGATGTTGAACAAGACTGGACCCAGGACTGAGCCCTGGGGGACGCCACTCGTGACCGGCCTCCAGCTGGATTTTGTTCCATTTACCATCACCCTCTGGGCTTGGCCATCCAGCCAGTTTTTAACCCAGCTGAGGGTCCACCTGTCCAGGCCAGTGGCAGCCAGTTTCTCAGTCAGAATGCTGTGAGAAACTGTGTCAAAGGCTTTCCCAAAGTCCAGGTAGATCACATCCACAGCCTTCCCCTCGTCCATTAAGCAGGTCACCTTGTCATAGAAGGTGATCAGGTTAGTTTGACAGGATCTACCTTTTGTAAACCCATGTTGACTAGGCCTGATCCCCTGGCCATTTTGCATGTGCTGCATGATAGCTCCCAAGATGACCCTCTCCATGATCTTCCCTGGGACTGAGTTCAGACTGACAGGCCTGTAGTTCCCTGGATCCTCCTTCCGACCCTTCTTGTATATGGGTGTAACATCTGCCAGCCTCCAGTCGACTGGAACTTCCCCAGTCTGCCAGGATTGCTGATAGATGATGGAAAGGGGTTTGGCAAGCACATCTGACAGCTCCCTCAGTACCTTTGGATGAATCCCATCTGGCCCCATTGACTTGTGTGTATCTAACTGGCCAAGTAGGTCGCTAATCATTTCCTCATGAACCATGGGAACTTTGTTATTCTTCCCCTCCCTGTCAGCCAGTTCCGGAGGATGAGTACTCAGGGAATATCCTTCATTACTGTTAAAGACTGAGGCAAAGAAGGAATTAAGGACCTCAGCCTTGTCCTCATCCCTTGTCACTAATGTGCCATCAGCATCCAATAAGGGCTGGAGATTCTCCTTGACCCTCCTTTTACTATTAATATACCTATTGAAGGACTTTTTATTATCTTTTACAGAACTGGCCAGCCTGAGTTCCAGATCAGCTTTAGCCCTTCTGACTTTCTCGCTACATGATCTCTCTAATTTCCTATAATCATCCCAAGACACCTGCCCCTTCTTCCAAAGCTCATATTTTTCCTTCTTTTCCCGTATATCAGCCTGAATCTCTCAGCCTTTTTTTCTGTAGGCTCAACAGTGCCAGTTTCTTCAGCCACTCGTCATAAGACCTGTGCTCCAGACCTTTCACCAGTTTTTTTGCCTTTCTCTGCACATGCTCCAGCTCCTCAACGTATTTCTTGAAGTGAGGGGAGAAAAACTACACATATTACTGGAGGTGCAGCCTCACCAGAGCCCAGTATAAGGCGATGACCACTGCCCTAGTCCTGCTGTCCACACTATTTCTGATACAAGCCAGGATGTTTTTGACCTTCCTGGCCACCTGGATACACAGCTTGTTTATATTCAGCCAGCTCTGGACTAATACCTTCAGGTCATTTTCTGCCCAGCAGCTTTCTAGTCACACTTTCCCGAGCCTGTAGCATTGCATGGAGTTGCTGTGACCCAGCTACTGTACTTGACATTTAGCCTTGTTGAATCTTGTACAGTTCTCCTTGGCCCAGTGGTACATCATGTCCAGATCCTTTTGTGAAGCCTTCCTACCCTCCAGCAGATCAACACTTCTGCCCAATTTGGTGTTACCTGTAAACTTTCTGAGGGTGGACTCAATCCCCTCATCCACATCATTGATTAAGATATTAAAGAGAACTGGGGCCAGTACTGAGCCCTGGGGAACACCACTTGTGACTGGATACCAACTCGATTTCACTCCATTCAGCACAACTCTTTCGTCCTGTCCATCCAGCTAGTTGTTTTATCCAGTGAAGCGTACACCCATCCAAGCCATGAGCAGCCAGTTTTTCCAGGGAAACAGCACCAAAGGCTTTACTAAAGTCTATGTAGGCAACATCCACAGTCTTTCCCGCAACCGCCAAGCAGGTCCCATTGTCATAGAAGTTCAGGTTGGTCAAACAGGACTTGTTTTTTATGACACCATAATGACTGGGCCTGATCCCCTGGTTGTCCTGTACCCCTGGTTGTCCTGTATATGCCTTGTTACAGCACTCAAGATGATCTGCTCCATAACCTTCCCTGGCAATCAGGTCGCATCAATGGGTCGGTAGTTCCCTGGATCCTACTTCTGGCCCCTCTTGTAGATGGGCTTCATATTGGCTAACCTCCAGTCAATTCCGACCTCCCTAGTTAGTGAGGACTGCTGACAAATGATGGAAAGGGGTTGGATTCTGCCAGCTCCCTCAGTACCCTTATGTGGATCCCTTTCAGCCCCATAGATTTGTGTGTGACTAAGTGGTGTAGTGGGTCACCAACCATTCTGCTCCCCATTCCTGCCTTCCAGCTCAGTGTGCCAGATATCTCAGGAACCACTGGTCTTACGTCTAAAGATTGAAACAAAGAAGGCATTAAGTACCTCAGCATTTTCCTCTGCCTTTGTCAAGACTGACATCTTCACAAGCAGAGCCATCTTGAGGGACCCAAAGTCTAGGGGTGCAGAAGTTGATAGATAAAGAAAGCTGAAATTATACACGTGGAATATGGAGTTTCTTTACACATTCATAGAAGTCCAACTCTACAGCAGTGCTGCATATACATGGAGCAGTTACACTGCACAGATACAGTTAGTCCAACACATCTGATACTTGATTTTCACTGCCCACTTCATACAGAGAGCCCATTTGAAGTTTTCATTTCTTCTTAAAAATGACATATGTTCCATTAAAAGCATGTGATTTATCATGTTTCTGTTAATTAATCTTTGTGTAAACATCTTATGAAGCACTGGGGCTTCAGGCATGACACTGCACAAACATGCAGGTATTCTGCTTCTGCAGACTTTCATGGAAATTAATGGAGTGTGGCTTCTAAGTCAGTTTAGTCTAAAGACATCATTTCTTTATCCTCTGATTCCTGTTACTCTATAAATTGTTTTTAATCCATTCTTGTAAGCTTATTTGGGCAATTTTTCACAGCTACAGGTATACATGCATTTAAGTATTTTCAAGGTCAAGGTCTAGATGAGATTTTTATAAATGCCTTTCCAAACACTTTGCTTTACAGCATGTAATTTTAAATGCTACCTGTCAAATACTTGCTGCGTGTTACATTTATCATTCATAGATTTGTAATAATGAAATGTTTAGGAGTAGTTATTTTTGTTTGTTTTGTTCTGGGTTAGAATTTGTAGTTTCAATAGCACTGAAATATTTAGAATCTTGAACACTGAACAGAAATTCATTTATTTATTCTGTCCTTTAATTACTGTGCTTTATTTTTCTTTTGTAATTTCTACTAGAAACAATATATTTCTATGGAAAAAAATCATGTTTGTTTTTTGGGGTTTTTTTTCCTCTTTTCTCCTTATAAACCTCTGTTTCCAGGCTAAAAGACCATCTATTTTAAGCTCTAGGTTCTAATTTTCTATGTGCCATTAAATTCCTTTCTATAACTCCACAGTCATTAATAGCTAAATTTCTGACATAGATTACACATAAGGTAGGTAAAGGAATGCATATTTTTACAAATTAATGTCATCATAATGGTAACAAGCTCTTCTCATTCTACACAGCCTACATGCATGGTAATATTGTCCTGAAAAAAACCTTGGAATATTTCCCACTAGAAAATCACATCTGAACAAGCCCAGCTGCTTCAGCTTCTCCTCACAGGGCAAGTGCTCTCATCCCTGACCATCCTGGTAGTCCTCCACTGAACTCACTCCTGTTTATTATTATTTCCTTCTCACACTGGGATCCCAAAGCTCGATGCAGTGTACTGGCTGTGGACTATGGAGTGCTGAACTAAAGACTAGCGTGGGACTGAGCCATGTGCCAACATTAGCTAATACTAAATCCACTTCTTATATCACTGCAGTAATTTGGTTATGAATTCCCATATGCATGCACAGAGTTGTACTGAAACTACTGCATACCTACCCTCCTGAAGTTATTAGAGAACATAAAGTTGCATGTGCTTCCTTACTCAACAGTCTACATCTTCAGGACAGCTAAAAAGCAGCCTAGGAACAATATAATAAAGGGGAGCTCTTTAGGACTTTCGAATTTTAAGACCTCAGTAGAGATCTTTTTCCCATAATATTTTTGCCACTTTCTCAGTATGTTTGTTTCATGAACTGTAAATTAAGTCTACTAAAACATAGTCTTCTGTTTAAAATGTTTGGAACACTTTCAGTGTTATACACTGAGCAGCCTGAAGATGTTCATTCTGCTTTTGCAGATATCATAGGTTTACTACCTTCATCTGAGGATTGAGATAATCTTAAAACTTCTAACATTGCTAAAATCACTAGGATTTGTTCAAGCACACAGATTGCATTTTAATCACATTGCTCATTTAATCTCTTATGTTGGTGATTTTCTCCTTATGGATGGAGCAGCTGATATCTAGAAATTAAATTCATTTGCTTTCATCATCTGTTACAGCTTAACCAAACTTACAGGGATCATTTGAGCACAGAGATGAAGGTGGGTAAATTAAAATTGCAACATATTTTGAATAGAGAATCATAGTTCTTTAGAAAACCCAGGCAGATCACATGGTTTTTACCCATTCTTCTACAGTTTTGTTAAAAGTGATTTAAACCCTTTAGAGTACAATAGCTAATCATGTGCCATTCTTATGTCTAGTTTTCTGATTTCAGTTTTCATTTTCTAAAGTGATTTTATCAACTAACACTCTTTTAGTTGATAGTAATTTAAACCAGAAATCTAAAGATTGTGGCTTTCTTGTGGTCAGAATAATATATAGGGACTTATGTTTGCAGTGTATTTGTGAGGTTAAATTATCTACTACTCACTCATTCTTCATTATTAGCTTCTTTATCAGTCCTGAAAATCTTTTCTGTATGGGCGATGTCAGTCAAAAACTATGTATGGATTAAATTTTTCCTGTGCAAGAAGTCCATAGATCTGTGTTTACAACTTAAATCCCATTTATGATCTCCCAGAAGAATCTAGTTGTGACTTAGCTTATGTTTAAAGTTCTTTCAAGTAAGGAAGAGTTGTAAGCTTCATTAATTTGGGGATGCAATTTAGGAAACTGTATTATCAGATAAATTACCAGTGAAATAAACAGATCAGTGCTATTTAATGAAATGAGTAGAACACCAGTGCCATAAAGTCTTGGCTATTTTGCTGTTATTTCAGGAAAGTTAATCTTTTACTTTTTTTCTATTAGTTAAAAATATTTAAATTTATTCAAATCAGGATCATTTAACTACCAAGATAAACTAGAGGAAGTATTGTGTCAACACTGTGGAAACTGAGGAAGATAATGGGTTTGTAAACTCAGGATAATTCAATACGAAAGGTCTTTAAACCTGCTGAGAGTGGGACGTGGTATCAAATCAGGTTTCTGAGGGTTTTATTCATTTAGGTCTTGAAAAACTCCAAGAATGGAGATTTCCCTTCTTCTTGGAACAGCCTGTTGCACTACTTGGCTGTTCTTGCGGTGCAAAACTTTCACCTCTTTTATTCCAGTTTATGCCCAGATCCTCGCATCTGCCATTCACTACTGCGAAGAACCTGGTTCTGTCTTCTCCATGCCCTCCTTGTAGGTACTAGGGGACTGCTGTTAGATCCTCTAAGAACTCTCTCTTCTACAGAGTCCTTCAACCCCTCCTTACCGGGCAAGTTCTCAATCCCCCAATGATTTTAGTGGTTCCCTTGGATTAGGTCTACTTTATCTATACTTTTTTGAGTTTAAGGTTCCCAAAACTGGATGCAGTATTCTCTAAAAGCATGGCTTATGCTGAGTAGCAACTCTCCCTTTCATCTTCCATCAACGTATGATGTAGAAAATGGCTTTTTACTAGCCACAAATGAATCTGTACTCCACAACTGAGTTTATTCTGGGTTTTTTGAAGGATTTAGTTCTGCAGCTTTAGTTTCACAGCATCTCAATTTCAGTGTTATAATAAAAAAAAGAAACATAACCTAACACTGAATTTCTCCTCTGCATCTTTTTGCTTCACAGTTTTATTGATGTTTCCTAGCTGAAAGAGTAAATATTCACTCCATGTTCACCTTTTCCCTTCATGCTTTTATAAATTTTTGTAACATGCTCCTCTTCAGTCATTTGTCTTCCAAGTGCTAACATCCTTTTTAATATGTCTGATTATCCATTCAGATTTTTGCTGTTATTTAACTAAAGAGATCAGAACTACACCACCATTCAAGGAGTGGGTTCACCACACCATGTATTTCAGCAGAAGCAGTTATATTTTCTTCATACTGGTAAAAACTAATTCAGAGCCCATTGTTATAAGGTTGTTAATCAGCAGGTCATTTCCTATTTTAATTTATCAATGAAAAATTTATTTTTCCTGCTTTGTTAGTGTTTTGGATATTGAGGCTTTGTGGTAGTTTCGCCTTCAGCTGCATCAGGTTATGCTTTCTGAGATGGATGTGAGTGGTGGCACAGCCTCTTTAGGTGGCAGAACGAAAGCACATTGTGACCTCCTGTAGGCCAAACAGAAGTTACAGGAGATGTGAATGTGCCACTCGGGGAGTGAGGGAGAGAAATCATGAATGAAGTTGAGCCTGGGAAGAAGGCAGGGGTGGGGAGAAGTGTTTTAAGATTTGGGTTTATTTCTCATTATCCTACTCTGCTTTGATTGGGTAATAAAATAGATTAATTTTATTCCTAGTTGAGTGTCTTTTTCCGAAGACAGTAATTGCTGAATGATCTCTTCCTGTCCTTATCTTAACCCATGAGCCTTTATTATATCTTCTTTTGCCTGTCCAGCTGAGGAGTGGAGTAATAGAGTGGTTTTATTGGGCATCTGACCTCCAGCCAGGGCCAACCCACCACAAAGCACCAGGCAAGTGCAGTATAAAATGTGAAGGGCTTAATGCGAAGATGCCACCCATCATTGAGCTAATTATAAATGAATGTACTAAACTCTCTTTAGCATATGAATATGTACCGAGTATTTCAGGCATTTTTGTTCTTCTCTTGGGCAGCTTCTTACATGCCTTACATGGCTTCTCCTAGCCTTACATTCTAGTTAGAATACTGCTTTAAGCAATAGTAATGAATCATTAAATAGTTTGTCTTTCATCTCTTTTCTTTTCTAGTTCATTTTACCTTCTTGCTATGTTGGTTTCATTCCTTTCCTGTATTCACTGTCCCTCTTGTAGAGCCCTGATCTGTATAAATCTGAGCCTTCTGAATTCATTGATGCTGCTTTTCAGTTTGAAGCAACATACAGTGGATCTCTCTGCAGGACTGGGCAGTGGATGTGGGCAATGGGAGGAGCAGGTTTACGTTGTAGTAAGAGCCCAACTAGGTGATTGCAATGCTGAGGAAGGCAGGCAGACATAGCTGGCTGTTGGCTTAGGAGGACTTCTTAAAAAAAAAAGAAATATCCATTTCAAAAATTTTGTTTCTGCATCTCAACTTTAAGAACAGAATCTTACTCTTGACATACTTTTTGGAGGAAAAATGGAGTTAACTTTCTTTGTAGCAGCCCATATGGTGCTGTGCTTTGGAGTGGTGGCTAAAACAGTCTTGCTAATGCACTACCATTCTGGCTGTTGCTAAACATTTCTTGCACAAAGTCAAACCTTTCTCTCTTCACTTCTCTGCCACCTCCTCCCTTCTTCTCAGAGAGGGGGTGAGTAAGAGGTTGGGAGGGGACAGCTGACCCAAACTGACCAAAGCGATCCCCTGTAACATATGACATTATGGGAGAGAAGGAAGGTGCAACGTCTGTGCTTATGGTATATGTGTTCCCAACTCATATGTGTACTAAGGAGCCCCTTTCTAGAAAGCAGCTAATAGGAAATAGTGAATAAAATCCTCTTACCGTTTTGCTTCCATACACAGCTTTTGCTTTCACTATCAAACTGTCATTATTTTCATCTGCAAGTCTGTTCACCTTTCTATTTTCTCCCCACCTGTGTGAGAGGTGCATGAGCAAGGCTGTGTGGGTGTCTGGCTGTTGGCCAGGGTTGTGCATAGATTTGGTAATACAGCTTCAAGTTCCTGTCTGTGTACATGTGTTTGCCCCTGAGGAGAAACACAAGCTCTTAGTTCTGTTCTATTGTGTCTTTATCTACTTTTAACAGATGTACAGTCCATTGAGTTAATAGCATCATAAAACCTTAGTTTCCATAAAAATTTGGAGCCTTGTAGCCTTTACTAAGAGATGGAAAGTACTGGGATTTGGTCTTCACCCCAAACCTGTACTGCATGACCAGTCATCTGCAAGACTCTCTTCAAATCCCATTTTTGAATCTTGGCTTAACGTGCAGATATTGACGACCTTTGTTTGTCATGAGTTGTCAAGGTAAGAGAAGAAAATTTCAGTCTAGCTTAAGATCTTTTGTAAATTTTTATTACTTCTTTACTACACATAGAGTTTATGGGACTCTTCTATAAAAATTCACTTGCCCTTTTTCTGTGTTGTACAAACCTGGAAGATTACACAGAAATTCATATTTCCTGTCCTACCCACATCATTTTTCCCTCTTCTTTTACACACAAGAAGCTACAAAATAAAAACAAAATAGAAATGACAGTGTAAGCTAAAACACTGAAATATGCATTTGCACGCAACACTAGACTTATGTCTGCTGTTTGTCAGATAACTTATTACTTCTGAAATATTGCGGTACCAGTTTATAAATTCTTAGTGCAGGGAACACACTGCCACTTGACTCTATGAAATGACAGATAGCTCTGTAAATGCTCATGAAAAATTATAATATTGGAATCGTATATTAACATAATTAGTATTGATGCTGCTGTTACTATTTAGCCTCATTCTGGGTAGTCAAAAAGCTAATTCCAAGAAAACACTATGTAGTTATTTTGTATTTGTAAACCACTCAAATCTGTTTTCAAAAGTTTACAGAAACAATAGGAGAGAAATATTTGCAGAGCAGAATCAGAAGGAGAAAATGTTGTCCTTTATTTTTTAAGAAGTGTCAGATGAACTGAAAGCCTTGTCTTCCCTGATAGTTTCTGCATCAGTACAACAATCCTGCACTTGAAACTAGGCCTTAGAAAAATTGTTTATGTCTTTTACCGCATTTCTTGCTGGTTTACTCATAAACGATGAAATTCATCTTTGTTTCAACAGCCAGTAAAGATCTATGCCTCACTTAAGTCTTGCAAACAGGATTTAGGTGGGAACTAAAAGTGTCTACAGTTTGGTCTGCCAGTGGCAGATTTCATCCTGTGCAAATAAATCAAGCAGAAATACAAATCAGAGACTGTTGTCTCCCTGCTCCCATGTCCCGGGCCCATGTAGACTTTCTTAGAAATTTGGACTGTTTTGTTGAGAAAGGAGGTTATATATCTGTGATTCTGTGATGTTTTTGCTTAGAACAGAGATATCTTGCCCTTTGATTTCATTTCCAATTACATGAATTCCTCTAGAATACTAAGACCATAAGGTTTTCATTCATTTTTGCTCTTGTTCTTCATGTAACCAGGTACTACACAAGATGATGCTGAACAGGGAAATAAGGATTTAGATGTTGCTGTCCTTACTCAGGCTCTGTTTCCAATTTGCTTCAGTTTCAAGGACAGATTCTTGGGCTTCTGTTCGATAACCTGTACAGATTGCCTGAGCATGTGTTTAAATTCTTTGCATAAGAGTTTTCCCCAGTATTGTCCTTACAGTACTGAAAGCAGCACTTCTTTTTATGTGTGCTGTTTAAAGATGCAAGTGAAAGAACAAGCATAAAGTGCTTTCTTCTCTTTGTCATGTGCATTTTTGTCAGTGATTTTTTGGAAGAATATTCTTTAGATACATTTTGGGGAGTGGGGTGTTGAGATAAAGAGCCACACTGAAGTTCAGTTGAAATCCATATTACTAAAGATATTTTATAGGCTACAAGAGTGTTCTTCTTGTACAGGAGGTAAGAAAAATTCACACATAACCAAATAATGAATCATGAGAAATTTGATCACTGTTCTAATAGAAAGGTCATCCTGTGGAACAGCTAACTTTTTGATAAATAGTTCAATATTTTGATACTATTTTGATAAATAGTTCAATAAAAATAAAACAACTTTTAGTATGGTATGCACAATTATTGCTCTTTTTTAAAAAGAACAAGAAAGAAAGGTAATGTTGAAATAAAACAGAAGGTAAATACTTTTCAGCAAAATAAGAATATACTGTTATCTTGATCTAAATTTCTCCTTTTGACTTTTTTATTACATTACACTTACTGAGAAATGCAGATTCTGATTCATTCAGAAGATCTAAATTTAGGCAAATTCAGAAAAAAACCCCTGACCCATACTCTACTCAAGTGCAAGTACAAACAGAAAAATGCTGTACACTATTAAGACAATAATATAGCTTTTTGAAGGTGAGATTCTAGACCTCCTAGCGTACTGATATGACTAACAATATATTACTGTTCACATACTCCTAGCACCAGTAACACTTTTCCCATCTTTGAAATCTCAGAACTTGCAAAATTGTAAACTTGAAAATTATTAATATTAAAAAGAGCTATACACTAATATTGTGAAAAAGAAACCGTCTAAAAATCTCCATCATCACTTGCCCTATTGTGTTGGGTTCAGCTAAGACAGGGTTAATTTTCACCATAAGTTGGAATGGGACACAGCCAGAACAGGTGATCCAAACTAGCCGAAGGGGGAATTCCGAGTCAGGGAATAGCAGCTCAACTCCAGGATCTGTGGCCTGGGGGTGATCTGGCTTTGTGATGGGTCTGAGCTGTATGGTCTGACTTGTAGATTTGGTGAGAAACTGCATTAGGTATGACCAGTTTTGTGTATTCTAAGTCTTGTTGCTGTTCTTTCCTTCTTCCTTTGCTCTCCCAGTAAAGTGTCCTCTTCACAACCTGTGAGGTTTGCATTTGTCTCTTCCCCATCCCATGAAGCAGCTCTCTGGTGCTCATATGTGTTCATTCTCAGTTGCCAGCTGGGACTAAATCATGACACCCATGTGCAAATACCAAATTTGAAAGGCATAAGGGATATGTTCAGTATTTTCTAGCAGATGTTTTGCTTTTTAATACTCATTAAATCATAAGAGTGTGTACTGGAATCCCCGAAGTCTGTCCTTACATGATGATTTTGACTTCTGCCATAACTAGTTAACAATAATTGTTTCACTGCAATTTATACACCTGTTTGTTTTGCATCACACTGATTATGCATCTTTCCATGTTGTCAGGACTCACTCATATTGTTGCTATATAACCCAGAAAAAAAATTGCCTTTATTTTGACCCAGGCTACCCTACTGACATTCTCTATGACACTGTCATGGGAATTTTGTCTACTGAATAATACATAAAAAGACAAGTCAAATTAAACAGAGCTTGCTGAATAACCTAATGCATAGTCCCTGAAGAATAAGGCAGTTCTTTCACACCAAGAGGTTAGCTTTGGAGTACATGATGACTTTCTGCAAAGACTCTCCAACTCCTTACTGGATGCCAATTCAGCCTTTTCCAGAATTGTGAGAATAAAGACAATGATGAAACAGAATGAAAGTTGCAGTGGTAGAACTGGGGCATAGACTGCCTCACCTCAACAAGTTTCATCTTGGAGCTGGTTCTTCAAATTCCCATTTATCCTAAGCCCGAGGATTTCAATATTTATATCCCAATGAAGAGAAAAAGCTCGAAGTCATCCTGGACTGATATGAATTATTTTGAGTAATGTATAAAAAATTCTGTTTAGCTGAGTCAGCTTACCTATAGAGTTCAATGAAAGAAAGACATAAAAGGCAAATAATGTTTTGCAATTTTATAAGCAATTTTAACTGTCCTCATTTTCAAGAAGCTGTTAGTATTGCCACAGAATCAACACCACCAAAAGTATGACTTTTAATAATTAGTAACAGCAAAGATAGATGAAGAATTCTTCATAATAAAATTATACAGAAGTATACATAAGTTAACTTATTTTTATTATTTAGACTTCGTAGTAGGCTGCTCTGGTTGGACTGAATGATATAATCCAATTTTATTTTACACCTTTGAATAGTCACTTTTTCTTGTTGCTATGCAGAAAGAAAAGACGATTCATTCAGTCTCGAAACAACCAGTTGTAATGGACCTTTGGCTTTATGTAAGCATGTGTAGGGTATTTTGTTTATTTGGCTTGTGTTTTTTGCAGTGCACAAATATGGTTGAAATTAGAATCATGAAGTTTGTATTCAGAATATCTTCAACTCTGTATTAAGTCATGTACTGTACTGTCCCACTAAAATATAACAAAATGTTATGTTTTTTTATGAATTTAGTATTCATGAGATAGTGTCATATGTATTGGATTATATTTCTTCATCTGCCATGAAGTATCTTTCAATAGATTCCACTTAAATACATCATTTTCTATGGTTCTGTGCAGTTATATGTATTCTGTTCATTTTCTGACCCAAGAATACTCTCTTCAGAGGAAAACATACATGCAAAAGGTACCTCTATAAAAATATAAAGGATCATATAAAATGTCCCTTCTGCTCTTACTGATCTGATATACTCTATACATTTAGCAATGGGCATAAAGGAAAAAAAATACAGTGTTGCTGTGTACCTCTATTAAAGTTGTTGCAGTCATAGTCTAATGCAGATCATGTTTATGATTTTTAATGCTACGTTTATAAAGCAGATTTCTTTTTTCTTGATTTTTCTTTAAACTCTGGTTCTTTGTTTAAATGGTCTTGTTGAAAAAAATGTCTACTTGTGCCATGGCTGAAATGACACAAACAATGAATTTAATTTCTGCTTTCCACTTCAATGTGTTCTGATGGACTTCAGTCATATAGATGGGATTGAGAAATGAAAGACAGACCCCCAAGTCATTTTTGTGAGTTATTTTAGCCATAGCAGCATCTGAAACCTTCTCAAATTGTTTCCAATATTGCCTTTTAAATTGGTTTTCAATTTTTCTTATATACCTGTGTACATCTGTGCACACAGAAATAAGATTCCTATATTTTTCTCTGAAAACTGAAGCAAGGTCCTGTTGAAATTTTTTTCAGCTTTTATTATGCATCAGGAATTACTTAGCAATATCTGGTATAAGAATGGGGAAGAAGAGCTTGTATATAAATACAGAATCAAATTCTGCCTATATTATATTAATGTAGCTGTGGTAAATGACATGGACAGAGAAAGTACCTTCTAGCCACAAATAGGTGCCTAACAACCTATTTGTGTGCAAAAGATGCATGTCCTTCTGACCTTTCTTTCTACTGAGGATGAAATAAAAATTCTGTTCACATCCACAAGTGGATATGATGTACTTCTGGAAAGGAATCAAAACTACCCAAGACAAGGTTTGCAGACTTCTCCCTATTCTTCTCCTACTGCTCAGCATGGAATGGGGGGTTTGAAAGGAAGGACTGCAATGCTGTATCAAAATGTTTTAGCTTAACAAATCCTCCAAAGTCTCTCAAAACTTCTTTGCTTGCCCTTTGTTTCCATGCTTAAGCATCTGCCCATCCTCTTGGAAATTTCTGTGCTACGTCTTGTTTGTGGATGTCTTTCAGTAAAGACCTACTGTAGGCAGAAGTACTGATGTAAGCCTGTGGCAGGGAATGCAACAATTTCACCCATTAATATACTAGGAAGCTTATGTAAAAATATAAGCAGAGGCTGGTTTGAATTCAGGGAATAGAATCTGATGTAGTTAAGCTAACTCAGGTAGATTTGTATGATGAATACATCATTAAGGATTTAACATGTTGGAAAAAGTTTGACATTTTTTCTGTCCATTATAGGTCTTTTTCTATTACATAGTAATAATAATCTGTCCCATCTGGATCTTGTCGCTGTCTTGAGCCAGAGTTAAAAGACAATGTAAGAACACTATAGCTGACAGTGGAAGAACTATCTGCTTTACACAGACATGTTCTGAACTCTAATAGTTTAGAATTTGACTGAAACCCTGAAATATACATTTTAGTACCCACTCTAAAATGTTAATTGCAATTAAAATAATAATTATTGGGATTTCTGATGTCAATATACATGTCCTATTGTGTACTGGCTATTGTTAAATTGCACTCTTTAATATCTCTCTGTGGTAAAAAGTTCACATCCTACTTGCTATGATAAGAAAAATAATTTTTCTTTTATGATATTATTTTTTCTTCTTCCAACTGCATTGAATGTGGCTTGTTTCATGTTTTGAGACATAATCTTCTCTTCTACCTCACGTATCCTGCTCATTATTTTGCATACCTTGATCATGTCCCCAGTTTTACAATTCATTTCCAGTGTAGGCAATACCAGTGAGAGTTATCTAAAATGATTGGCTAGCTTGAGACATACTGGGTCAAGTTTACTGCTGGTATAACATTATAATAACATTTATGTGCTAGGAATATTAAACACATAGAAGGATGCTTCAGCATAATAGGTGCTGAAATAATGCCAGCTTTTTACAGTACCACATGGGAGATACTGCTACTGTAGTATGTTTTGCAAATTTAAATTTTTATTTCCTGAACTATTCATTATTGAAGGGAATCTAAGTGATTCTATGATTCTATAAGTTAAAGACAAGTCCATGGCAATGAAAGTCTTGACTTTATAGCTGGATGTGGAATATCAGCGACCATATCTCTCCTCTAACAATAAACCGAGATGAGACAGATAACACGATCGATAATCTAGAAAAGTAGGGAAATGCTTTCTGTTAGGAAAGAGATTCATTGAGCCAGCTGGGGCTTATGTTCAAAAAGAGGCCATGAATACCATTTGGCTAAAACTTTTGGATAGAATTTGTTTACAGTAGCTAGGATGACAAGGATGGCTCTACACCATAGGAGAATTAAAGGCAGAAGTATTTGTGCTACCTCTAGAATAATCCATATCTAATCTTTTTGTACTCCTGCAGTGGGAATGTGAGGGAGAGTGACTGCCTTTCTGGCCTAATGGGGTGTTCAGCCAAGTCTGGTTAGAACAGAAGAGTCTCAGCAGTCAGACTGGGATACAAACAGCCTCCACTCAGCCCTAATTCTGTCACCAACAGCAGTTGAAAGCAGATACTTTGGGAAAAGTATAAAATTGTAGAAGGAATTACTTCCCAGGTTCACTGTCTCAGTCTTCATGATTTCCTGGCCATTGGTGATAGCCATAATGGATTCTTCATCTATGAATTTGACTAATCATGTTGTGAGTGTATGTAAATTATCAAAACCCACAATAACTCACAGCTGGACTCATGTGTCACATGTCTTACATAACTCACATGTCTCAATCTCAAGCATGTAAAGAAATATCCATTGGGGGACACATGGAGATGATGTTATTTTGTTTTTAATTTTTCAGGTATTAGTTTATTTTGGTGCTTCTCCGTTCTAATTCAAACTACTACATTACTACCCATTCTCCTTCTCATGCTCCTCACAGACTTCATGTCCTTTGGTGTCTTTTCCTCTCCTTGCTGGATCTGTTCAGCTCTGGATCCAGATATCTAGAGAAAGCTGAGTTGTAGTAGAAAAGCACAGAAAGGAAATTACTTTTGGGAAAAGTGAAGGTAGGATGATGTTTTCCAAGAATGCTTTTTAGCACTTCAAAGTCTGTTATTTTTCTGAAGCTCATCAGCTGAACAGTTTGATGCCATGGCCCCAGAAAATTCTGCTCCCATGCAAAAGCAAAGCAAATGACCTCAGTCCAAGTTGTGGCAGACAGAATCCATATAGATATCTCAGTTATTTAGTTTCAAAAGTGTAGAAATTAATCTTGTTGAATAATGAGCATACATAATGATCCTCAATCCCCAGCCTGTTTTATTAAAGAATTAAATTATTTTCTGTCCCATGGGTATCTGTCTGAAATATTTTACCACACTGTTGCCTCATTTGGAAGATTCACAATGAAGAAAATGTAAAGTTTTGTTAATTAACAAAATATCCTCTGCAAAATACTGGATGTCCAAAATGGCACCCATGTCCTCCATATTTAGCATTCTTTAAGTGTTTTTCCTTGTGCCATTGCACCATTCATTGCTTTAATTTATTTCCTGTTAATACATTTTTAAAACAGATTTCCCCACGATCTGGATTATTGCTTTGATTGCTAGTTGAATACAGAAAATTTTAATAATTATTTGTATTAAAGACCACACATGTCTCTGTCAAAGAGATGGAAAATTATTATGTGTTAAACAATCTGATAAGTATTGTGGCTTCATGATGAGTTTCAAACCAGTTTATGTTACTGTGTTTGGGTTTTTTTTCTTTGATTCTTTTTTTTTCACAGTAGCTTAAATATGGATTCAGGGAAATGTCTTTGTTAAACTTTATGATATATTGTCTGATATTTCAATTTTCTATCCATTTTCTATTCATTAAAATCAGTTATATCTTTTTATGTATCAGTAAATGGGTTAGAAACCCCAACTAAAAGTATTACCTTGTTTCATTTCAGACAAGGATTTTCTTGAGTGGTAGTTCCCAAATAGACTCAGGAAACCATAGACTTCAGCAAAACATGCTAGGGAAAAAAAGCACAAGACAAATTCTCAGCTGGCATTGGCCTTTCTAAGGGATAAAAATTGAGCAAGGCAAATAGCTAACAGAAGCTATTTTGGCTGAAGGTCAGGGAGGACTGCAAAGCAAAAGAGAGGAAAGAGCTTCTATGGGCTAGAACAAAGGAGGAGTGAACAATGTACGTTAAAGAACATATTGTGAAAATAACATTGTGTTGGAAAATAGGAAGAGGACAGTCCAGTCTAACAATAGGAAAAAGGAGCTTGGGGCTCATTACCAAGCTCAAATTCTCAGATATTGTGAAAAGAAACTTCTTTGCTCTGCTGTGGAATGAAAATTGGAGTGATGTCTGTCAAACCTCACAGGACAGCTCATCCATCTTGGTCCTCAAATCAGCACTGGTCAAAAGCCATATGATGTTTACTTTGAGGGCTTTTTTTGATGCCTTGGGAATAATAAACTTTTCTATACAATCAAAAGTGAAATCCTGTCATAAACATGAATGAAGAGAAATTGAGATACTACTGGGTCCCAAATGCTCTATGAGAATGGTTTCAAGGGACTGTTTCCATGCATATTGCTTACTGACTATTGAGTAACTCAGTTTTTATGATATAAGACACCAACACACCGTTAACCATGCAAATAAATGATAAACAATTTTGAAATAGCATTTTAAAATATGCAGTAGTACCAACTTTTTTTTCAACTTTTGTAATACACAGGGTTTAAAAAAAAAAAAAAGGATTTTCACAAGTTTCTGAAATATGAAGCCAGGAAGTGTTTCCATAGGATCTGTTTGCAGAAATGTTGGTACATGTGGTTTAGCTTTCTAAAGAGAACTACAAAAATACCAGGGATTAGATATAATCACAGACTAACATTTTAAACATCCTTCATGCTTACTACGGATTCTTTAGGAAAATTACATTTTTGGGAAACTGTTTTAAAGGAAGATAGAACCTGTGGGTTTTTTTGTTTGTGGTTTTTTGTTTGTTTGTTTGTTTTTTAATCTGGTAAACACTGAAGCCCATTTGGTGTATTTTCCTGTTTTGCTAATCTATATTTGAGGAATTTCTGTTCATTTCTGTCATGTATTATTTGTGGAATTTACTATAAAATGATGATACAGGGACTTTTATCACCATACATCATACTAATAAAAAGTAACCTGAAATCTAAACTGTTCTAATTATCAAACAGGAACTTTTAATTTGGCTGAGACTCCCCTGTGAGATTTGTGCTCTACTTTTGAATAAGATGTAAAAATCAGAACCACCATTAACTTTATGATACATCTTGAAGTAGGAAAGTATCCTTCAGTCTGTTGGATATAATTGTATTTCACTAGATTTGCCTCCCCACTTCTCTCCTCAGTTTTGGACTTGATGAAAGAATTGATGGGAAAGCTTCTAGGAGTTACAGGATACAGGCTAGAAAGGGTCAAAACAGTGTTCACTGAGTCTGTAAAGTATCTTTAAATGTCACTTCCAAGAGGTTTTAATGTCTCTGAAATTGCAGACAGGTGATTCATTCATTCCTATAAGAGTTGACCAGCTTTTCAAGAAATTTATCTGGTTAGACTCATATCGGCAAAGATACTATGGAATTTAGAGACTCTGAATTGGGATATGAAGTTAAAGGGCACCTGTGTTCTGGAGAATGGATGATGAGTTGAAGAATCACACTGGTAGAGATTTCAGGCAGCCTCTGTCTCTTGGTTGAGTCCAAGGTGAGCCAGTGTTCCAAGGCTAAAATAAGCTTTGTGTATACTGTCCTATGTGTACTGTTAAATCTATAGGTTGCTGTGCTTGCATTAGCTGGAACCTTTTCATATAGGTGACTTCATTCTTACAAAAGAGTTCCCACAATTGAGTCTTTAGGTGATGAATTTATGGGGTCGAAGTGGCTAAGTCAAAACATTTTAGGATGAGAAGTAGTTTTCTGGGTAGGAGAAACTTTAAAAGCATCTTTTCATTACTTGCTATTTGGCTTGATTTAGATAATTTGTGTTTAGAAGGTACTTTCTCTGCCTAAAATTAGGCAATCCTTTCTGGTCATTCAGCCTGAATTAGCTGATCAATCTTTATGGTCAATGGCGATCCATGGAAAAAAGGACATGCCTCTGAAGTTAAAAGGCCCAGATCAAATGAGGGCTACCTTAGTTTTATGTATCTTTTGCAGAGTTCCTGGGGAGTAGACATCCCACATGCAGCTAGTGACAACTGTTAGAACTGAGACATAATAAACATTTATTCTGTTAGGTTCCAGAACACCTATTCATTTCTTCAAAAACCACAGAGTGCAAATATAAAAACATTAGAATAGAAAAATTCTTGGGAAAGAGAATATCGGGGGTTTAGTCTTCCCTCATTTTTCCCCCCAAAATTGTCCAAACATGATGTCCAGTCTTCAAAAATCTTCTTTAAACAAAAGATTAAAGCATGGTCTGTGGTGTTTCCATCTTTCTTACTGAATCAGAGCCATTGTACAGAAGAGATTATAAAATTCAGGTGACACCCTCCACACACACAGAGGTTTAAATCTCTGCCTGTACAGAAGCGGTAGAGGAATTCTAGCCTCTATCCCAGTTCCTAAAGTTGTTTATGTGTCTTACCAGTGGTTCTTAAATAGAAAATGCACAAGGAGTGTCTAAGAGAAGAGACCATAATCCAGGTTATCTCTCCACCTTGGCAAAGAAATTTTTTCCTTCAATGACCTTCAAAGTTGTGTTTTAGCACATTATTTGGGAGACTCTGAACTCATAGCTTCTGGGTGTTACAGCTATCATTTCAGTAAAAATATTACAGGACTGTTGACTTCAAAAAGAATGATACTTTATGTCCCTTCATATTATGTTGTTTTAATCATGATGTTAGAAATTATGTTGATTCAGAAGTTTGACCTCCTATTCGTTTTTGTTTCTGCATGAATGCAGTTTGACTTTGTTGCATCAGAACTGAAATACAGAATCTGAATCCCTTTCAGAAACTGAATATGTATTATAACATTGGTTTAGGAGCATATTAGGGCTATTTAATTATTCACTTGTAGATAAACCACTTTTTTTTCTGAGTTTTGGCATGAAGCTCCTATACTTTAGGCACAGGTTAGATTTCTAGAGAAGTGAGTTCCCATCCTATGACTCAACTTTTCATCCTTTCTGTATTTCTTCATCTGAATAATAAAGTACAAACTCTACTGTTTTGATTGTATGGCTGAATATATTAACAGTCTGCCATAAATATAGAGAAGGATGTTGCAATTTTTCTGATTCAAAATACTTTTTCCAAAATTGATGAAGGAATGTTTAAAATACACTGACCATTTAGGGTAGCAAATGAATGTCTATTAAGCATAACTACATTTCTAACATTTATAGCTGCAATAAACATAACTTGAAGGAAAAATATTTGTTAGAATAAATCACTGAGCCCTCATTGTTAGTAAGATGGTTTAGGTTAGTTAAGAAATCTTTCCAGACTAATCAGAAGTACAATATCATACAGATAGACATGAAGCTAGTTAGAAATATTGTCAGGATAGGCAGCTTCAGAAGAAATAAAGTAATGTGTCTTTAACAGTTTTTGAAAATAACTACAGCCACACAAAAAATGAAACTTCATTTCCCTGATCAAGTCTGCACTATTCAAATTCCCAGTAGTTTTTCTGGGCTCCAGTAATCCCATAAATATGTTAATTAGAAAACTATTGACTGTTTTTACACTTTTCAGTTCTCAGCTGATCCAGATCCTGCTTTTAGGACAAACCTTTAGTTGTGATGTGTATGTGTCTTACATAACATGCAGTTGCCCAGCATATTTTCTTTCCAAAGAAATGTGCATATTAAAAATGTATTAGGAATCAACACAGATCTTCATTTTGTTCGTCAGTGGACAAGAATCTGCTAAAAGTGTTGGAATCCTTCTTTTACTTCCTGACTTTTCCATTTGGGTTGTGAGATTGAATGTCCTAGTTACATTTTTTCCAAGGAAAACGGTCTTAGTATGATAAAAATATTAAAATTCCTGATATATCTGACAGTATACTCTGATCAGTCCTGTGTTGTTTTTCTTTTCTGTCCAGTTTTGTTCTGCTGGACACTCAACTGGACACCTGAGACAGTCTGTTAAGTCCTCAATAGATACAGATGAGGCTGTTCAACAAAGTCACTTATCCACATAACAATGATCAGTGGCCCTCTGCTTATACTCCTATATGTCTGTATGTCTCCTCTGCTTCATACAGATGCCTGAGGTTCAATTCTGATGTTCTGGGGTACACTACACCCTGGGAATCCACATAGAGACCTAGTGAGAAACCAAACTGCAGACGACATTCCAATATAGGTTTAAAGACAAAGCACTGATGCATCACCACCTCCAAGAGTCTATTCCTGGCTGTTGAGTACAGAACTTAGAGTGACTGGTTAAGACTTCATGAGCTGAATTTTAGAAGCCTAAGTTAGATGGGATAAATACCATTTATCTGGAAAAATCAAGGGAAATCATGTAAGCTATCTCTACAACCAACAGAAAGCTCACAGAAACCTGTAATGAAAGAATAAATGCTCCCTTTGTAAATTCTGTCTGCTATTACTAGGTAGCTACCAGAACGGCAGTTGGAGCATAGAGAATAAGTGTTAACATTAAACATTTTTCTATGTTTCTTACATTTAAAATCAATTTCTTCACCATCCATGGCACTTACACTTTTATATTAAATCTATTTACAAAGTTGTTGGACTGGAATCTTGCCATGGATGACTACGTCCTTTTTAGGAAAGACAGGCCAACAAGGGGAGGTGGTGGAGTTGCTCTCTATGTGAGAGATTTGTATCAAGTTCTGTCCAGAAGTGGATGAGGAACAAGTTGAGAGTTTGTGGGTGAGAATTAAGGGACAGGCTAGCATGGGTGATACTGTTGTGGGTGTCTGTTACAGGCCACCTGATCAGGATGAGGGAGTTGATGAGGCCTTCTACAGGCAGCTCATAGCAGCCTGGAAGGCCTACACAGCCATCTATTCACAGTCCAGGAGGTTCCTCCAGTGCACTGATAACAACTTCTTGATGCAAATGGTGGATGATCCAACTAGGAGAGGAATGCTGCTGGATCTTCTACTCACTAACAGGGAAGATTTGGTTGAAGAGCTAAAGGTTGAGAGCAGCCTTGGCTGGAGTGACCAGGAGACGGTGGAGTTCAGGATCTTCTGTGGTAGGAACAGAATCCCAAGCAGGATCACAACTATGGACTTCAGCAGGACCAACTTTGGCCTTTTCAGGCAATTGCTAGGGGAAATCCCATGGGACAGGGTATTAAGAAGGAAAAGGGGCCTAAGACAGTTGGTCTGTATTCAAGGACCACTTCTTCCAAGCTCAAGATCAGAGCATCCCAACAGATAGGATATCAAGAAAGGGAACCAGAAGACCTGCGTGGTTAAACAGGGGATTGATGAGAAAACTCACGAGGAAGAAGAGTCTATAGGGAGGCAACTAGGAAATCTAAGGCCTTCTTGGAATTAAACCTTGCAAAGGAGGTCAAGGACAACAGAAAGGGCTTCTTCAAATACATTGGAGACAAAACTAACACTAGAGGCAATGCAGGCCCTCTGACGAATGAGGTGGGTGCCATCGTGACTAGGGATAGTAAGAAGGTGGAGTTACTGAATGCCTTCTTTGCCTCTGTCTGCACTTCTGGAGACTGCAGGAACCCCAGATGGCTGAAGCCCTGGAGGATATCCTGGAGTCAGGATAAATGATGAGTCTGCCTCAATTGATGACGATCGGTCAGGGATTAAATAAACCATCCTGGACATCCATAAATCTATGGGTCCTGACAGGATGCAGCCATTGCTAAGCCACTCTCCGAAATCTTTGGTGAGTTGTGGGAAACCGGAGAGGTGCCCAAAGACTAGAGGAAAGCAAATGTCACTCCAGTCTTCAAAAACGACAAGAAGGAGGACCCAGGTAATTAGAGACCTGCCAACTTGACTCCATCTCTGGAAAGGTGATGGAGTAACTTATCCTCAGTGTAGTCTCTAGGCACATCAAGGATAAGAGGGTTGTTTGGAGCCGTCAGCATGGTTTCATCAAAGGGAAGTCATGTTTGACCAACCTGATAGCCTTCTATGAAGACATAACCAGGTGGACGGATGATGATAGGGCAGTGGATGTGGTCTGCCTTGATTTCAGTAAAGCATTTGACACCACTACAGCATCTTGATGGCTAAACTGAGGAAGTGTGGTCTGGAGGATTGGGGTACTGAGGTGGATTGTGAACTGGTTGAAGGAAAGAAGTCTGAGGGTTCTGGTCAACAGGAGAGAGTCTAGCTGGAGGCCTGTATGTAGTGGAGTCCCTTGGGGTTGTTACTGGGACTGGTACCATTCAGTATATTCATCAATGACCTGGATGAGGGAAGAGTGCACCATCAGCAACTTTGCTGATGACACAAAGCAGGGAGGAATGGCTGACACACCAGAGGGCTGTGCTGCCATCCAGAAAGATCTGGACAGGCTGGAGAGTTGGGCAGGGAGATATTTAATAAAATATAACAAGGGAAAGCGTAGAGTCTTGCTCCTGAGGAAGAGCAAACCCAGGTACGAATATAGGTTGGGGGCTGGCCTGTTGGAGAGCAGCATAGGTGAGTGGGACCTGAAGGTCCTGGTGTGAACTAGCAATGTGCCCTCATGGCCAAGAAGGCCAATGGCATGCTGGGGTTTATTAGAAGGTGTGTGGTTAGTAGGTCGAGAGAGGTTCTCATCCCCCTTTATTCTGCCCTGGAGAGCCTGCGTCTGGAATATCATGCCCAGTTCTGGGCCCCTCAGTTCAAGAAGGACATAGAACTCCTTGAAAGAGTCTAGTGCAGGGCCACCAAGAGGATTAAGGGAGTGGAACATTTTCCTTATGAGGACAGGGTGAGGGTGGTGGGTCTCTTTAGCCTGAAGAGGAGACTGAGGGATGACATGATTGGTGTTTATAAATATGTGAAGGGTGAGTGTCAGGAGGAAAGAGCCAGGCTCATCTCTGTGATGGCCAATGACAGGACAAGGGGCAATGGGTGCAATCTGGAGCACAGGAGGTTCCATGTGAACATCCTTATGTTTTCACTATGAGGGTGACAGAGCACTGGAACAGGCTGCCCAGAGAGATTGTGGAGTCTCCTTCTCTGGACACATTCAAAACCCACCTGGAAAAATTCTTTTGTGATATAATCTAGGTGATTCTGCTCTGGCAGGAGTATGGCCTGAGACCTAGGAGATCTCACCATCACTTCTGCTCTGCTATAGGCTATCCTATTGCTGGTTAAGTAAGGAAAAAGTCACCAGTCTCTGGATTTCTCCTATTATCTTTAGGCACTTCAGTTATGAGCCTGAATTTAAAAGCTTAGCATAGTCTTTCTGAAGGATGATTAGACTGTCAATGGATAAAAAAACCCAACCCTCCACAAAACCAGGAAAATTTAGATGGGCTGAACTATTAGTTATTTAAAGTTTCTCTCTACATCACCCCAGACAAAAGCCTCAAGGTAAATGTGATGAGTTAGGAATTTGGAGCTTTCTTTTGGGTTCCTGACCCCAATGGGAATATGTGAGAATAAATGTCTTTAAAAGTGTTGACGATATTGGCTATGATGATGTGGTGGAGGTTGTCTCTGCCCATTGCAGGGGATTGGAACTAGATGATCGTTGAGGTCCCTTCCAACCCAAACTATTCTATGATTCCATGATATGTTAACACAGCCAAGATATGGTGATATTCTTACTCTGTGATCAGCATAGAATCTAATTTCATCTAGGTCAACAGGCAACAAATAGAAGTTTTTCTGAGATTTCTTTCCATCTTTTTTACTAGACTTTCTCCACCACACACAGAGACACTTTTATTTGACCTTACACTGGAGCCCAACCTGTCTCTGAATATTTTGGCCTGTTAAACAGCCAGCGTCTGTAGTCTTCGGGGCCTTGTATAACCTCGAAGACCACGGATGTTTTTAGCTGGATAGAACTCAAAATTTTCTTTTTGCATTTTTTTTAACTTTTTCTGCCAAAACATCTACCTTGTTTATGCACCAGTATCATCAGTGAGACTGTCATGGCCCTGGGAATGTGTTACTTAACTAACACAGGAGATTTAATTGAGGAGAGATAAACCTCCTTTTATGCTTCTGCAAAGCCTAGCTATTAAGACTCTGATTCTACTTCTGTTTACACAATTGCAAATTGGGAACAATTCCACTAAAGTCAACAGTTATACAGGATACAAGTGGTGTTAAGTGAGATCAGAAGCAGGCTTTTAACTTCCTCTGGCCTTTCATAGTCTCATTATACCTGTAGCATACAGATTTAGGGTTAAAGCCACAAGGGTTCTGTTAGAGCTTCCTGTCAAAAGCACATCTTGTCAGAATGTGTTTGAAATCTGCTGGGGTTACAAGCACTAACAAAGTTTGCCATTATTTAGAGAAGTCTATTTTTAATCACTTTTAAAAAAAAACAAGTCAAACCAAACCAACAACAACAAAAAAACCCCAAAAAATTATTAATCTCTTTACTGCTAGTGTTCTAGATAGAGTCAATATAGTCAATGCTTTGCCTTTGATTCTGCACACCTCCTGTTAATGAGAAAAGAATTATCTTTAAAACAGGTCTTACTAGATAAAACAGAAAGTTGGCAGGGTGTTTGAGTGTAGGCCAAATCCCTACTATGATTTTTCCTGATTTTCTATCCTAGATTTCAAATTGCTTGTATTCTACTGACAACTTGATTTTAGATGTGAAAAACAGAGGAATATGGGATGACAGTCATCAAGCCCTAGACTTGGGAAAGACTTGCACTAGTTTTGAAGGTAGTTGATAAGATCTGCACCATAAATGGCTCCTTTGAGGTTTAGAATTTAAACAAGGGACTTTACAACAAAATTATATTGCTTGCACATGCTGAGAAATGCCTTGGCTCACTAAAGTTGATAGATATACTCCAAGGAGACTACATTCTGTCTGTGTCCTACTCCTGAAAGTCCCAGCTGTTTCCCAGGGTGATCATAACATGAGTAGACCAGAGTCCATGCATAAGGTGTGTACCCATCTGTGTTGGTGTCTGCTTCTTTATATGATCTATTTACAGTTTATGTGCCACCATGTGTTATAAAAAGTCCAACTTCTGCAGTGGCATTTCTCCAGTATGATAACCCTTTATCTCTCAACTACTTTGCATATCTGACAATAGCTATAACTCTTTGGGGTTTTTTCTTCTCTTTAGTTAGTCCTTACTCCGTCAGTCTCAGGGTCCTGAAATTACTCTACCTCTCTAAAAAAAAAAGCATTATCCTAATTAAAAATGTGTGTATACTAGTCTGGTGACTGTGCCTGTAGCAGGAGTGAATTTTAAAACCATCTTAGTTGGAAAAGGACACGATACAGCTGCAATGCTGACACCTCAAACAAAAATACAAGGCAGAAATTTAGAATAATCTGCTACTTGTCTCTACACAGAAATCACACTAGTGCTTCAGGTTCTGAACCTGTTTCCTCCTCTTTCACAACTGGATAGTAGGAGGCAAATGGAAAGGAGAACTAACACCTCTCAATCTCTGTATAGAACAAGTCAGAAAGTGTGAGTTTATCCCATCCGTTCACTGCATCTTGCCCTTTTCAATGTCCTTAGGTGGCTTTTGGGGAAGATGAACTTGCAGCAAACGCAAGGAAATGAAAAGCTGAAGTTATGTCTGAAGTTTTTATCTATATATTTAAGAAAAGTCATCAAGAAAACTGTATCAACAAAAAAACCTAAACCAAAACATAACCCTTGCTTATGCTGTAGTATATACTGAGATTTTTCAATTCAACATATATCTAAAGCATATCTAAATTAATAAGTAAATGAACATTACCCTATAGATTTCATTGTATTAGGCTGTAGCTGCCTCATGGATTAATAGTCTTTTTATATCAGAATTAAAACAAAACCCAAACATTTCAAAATCTCTATTGCAAATAAATGCAAGGTGTTCAGTAGTAGTCCACTGTCCTCAAAACAGCAGTTAAGCACCTAAGCTAGCTCTTTAAATCTCAACAATGTCAGGACTGTAAGCAGATGTGCTGTTCTTATTCTTCTAGCCCTGTATTCTGCAATGGGATCTGAGGAAGCTGGATAAGGACTGATGGGTATCTACATTCCACATAAAAAAAAAAAAAATCTGCCTTAAAAAAAACCCACAACCAAAACCTGTGAGACTCTGTATGACAAAATATTTCATGTACCACTTTTTATGGGGAGATGTAGGTAGTTTAGGATATTCCACAAATATAACTAAATTGTCCATGTCATTCTTTTAGAATTGTAAAATGGTTTGGGTTGGAAAAAACATTAAGATCATTGAACCCAACCATTAAGGTAGCATTGCCAAGTCCACCACTAAACAATATCCCAAAGCACCACTACTACATGGCTTTTAAATACCTCCAGGGACAGTGACTCAACCACTTCCCTGGACAGCCTGTTCCAGTGATTGATAACCCTTTCAGTGAAGAAATGTTTCCTAATATCCAATCTAAACCTCCCCCTACAGAACTTGAGGCTGTTTCCTCTTGTCCTATTACTTGTCACTTGGGAGAAGAGATCATCACCTACCTGGCTACAACCTTTTTTCAGGTAGCTGCAGATAGTGGTAAGGTCTCCCCTCAGCCTCCGTTTCTCCAGACTGAATAACTGCAGTTCCTCCAGCTGCTCCACATCAGACTTGTGCTCTAAACCCTTCACAAGCCTTGTTGCCCTTCTCTGGACATGCTCCAGCACATCAATGTCTTTCTTGTAGTGAGTGGCCCCAAACTAAACACTCAAGGTACTCAAGGTATTTGAGGTGCAACCTCACCAGTGCTGAGTGCAGGAACCCCTATAATCAAAGGGGAAATGGTCAGTGACCTGATACACTGCTTAGACATACATGTCTATGGGGCTGGATGGGATCCACGCGAAGATACTGAGGGAGCTGGCAGAATGACTCACTGAGCCATTTTCCATTATTTATCAGCAGCCTTGGCTAACCAGAGAGGTCCCAGTTGACTGGAGGTTAGCCAATATGGTACCCGTCTACAAGGCTGAAGGGGATGATCACTACCCTAGTCCAGCTGTCTTACTTCTGATGCATGTCAGCATGTTGTTGGCCTTCCTGGTCACCTGGGAACACTGCTGGCTTATATTCAGCTGGCTCTGGACTAATAAGCCCAGATCATTTTCTGCTGGGCAGCTTTCCAGCCACACTTCCCCAAGCCTGTAACATTGCACATAGTTGCTGTGACCTGTCTGCAGGACCTGATGCTCAGCCTTGATGAACCTCAAACAGTTGTCCTCAGGTTATTGACCCACCCTGTACAGATTCCTCTGTAAACTCTTCCTACCCTCCAACAGATCAACACTCCTGCCCATTTTGGTATTGCCTGCAAACATATTGAGGAGGCAGTTGATCCCAGATCATCGATAAAGATATTAACAGTATTGAGCCCTGGGGAACACCATTTGTGACTGGCAACTAACTGTATTTATCTCCATTCAGCACAAATCTTCTCTTGGCTGTGTAGCCAGTATTTTACCCAGCAAAGTGTATGGCCACCCAAGTCATGATCAATCGTTTTCTCCAGGAGAATGCTGTGGAAAACAGTGTCAAAGGCTTTGCTAATGTCTATGTAGACAACATTCACAGCCTTTCTCTCATCCACTAAGTAGGTCACTTGTCATAGGAGATCAGGTTAGTTCAGGTTCTTATATTGTGTCTGTCAGTAAGAGGGTCCCACACGGAGCAGGACCCACAAAAAAGATGCACATGATGTTGAGCAGTGACTCTTTCCAAGTCTTCAAAAAAAATAGAGACCGTATTCAAATAGATGATCATCTCTTGAACATGACGCAAATATTTTTTCCATTCTCGCTGATTTGTGAAAAATGGTGAGGACTAAGAAAATAACTTTAATGGGAAAAAATCTACTTTGCTTTTTAGACCTTTTTATTTTATGAATATCTGAAGGGGGGAATTGAACAATTTATGAATGTTCAGTGAACTCATGAGGAGTTCAATCAATTAATTTAGATTAATGTTTGGTATATTTTAAAAACAATTCAAAACTGAATTTCACTTTTACCACCATGACTGAAATCTTACCCCTTTCAAAATCAATTAAAAATACAGTTATCCTTGGATAGAGTTGGGGTTCTGCTCTTTTATTTTAAATCGTTCTAATTTAGATGGTTATATAATTATTTAAAATTTAAAATTTTGTGCAGGCTTTTTGCCTAGCAAAGAAAGGTTTTCTTAATGCTACAAAGGCTGTTCTGCTGTATACAACTTGCCATACATCACACTGTAATGTAACTGTGAAAATCAAAAAATAATAATTAAATTTAGGATGCTGGACTACAAATGTACCTCTATCACATTTCCTCAACTGTGACAGATGTTTTATTCAACAGTTTAGACTGAACTGGATATTATTTACTTCTGTGAGTATTTAGACACTTCAAAAAGGTTTTTATTTATGATGTCACAGACCAAGGTCTTTTGAGGTAGGAATAGAAAAAAAGACTGGGCACAGTGTGAAATGCAGTGCAGTACTCTTCCACTCCAAAACAGGTTATTTTTCAGAAAATACAGAGTATCTGTTTTTCATGAGAGGATTATCAGCTAGTATATTAAATTTATAGATATATATGTATAAAATCTCCTTATAGTAATGGTACATGGGTGGGTTTATTTTACTTAGTTCAACCATTATTTACATCACCTAAAACATTATTTAATATCTTCTTGAATGTGTGATGAAGCTGTTTCTGCAGCCCACTGTAGCCGTAATGAGATTTAAGAATAATTTCTTACAAAACATTTAATAAAACAAGCAATGATTTATGTACTTTTTAAATGTTTTGATATTCTAGATTTATGGTGAAAGAAGGTAAACTTGAAAAGTCTTATTCTGAAATGTACTGCATTTGCCTAATTACTTAGAAGTAAAATTTTCCAAATACATTTTCTTTCCAAGCAGGGAAATTTCCCCCCTCCTTCAAGAGTAAATTTGATTTTCTCTTATTTTGCTTGGACCTTTCATTAACACTGAACCATGTCTAAGTTCCTGTTAAGTTGGGGAGGGCAAACAACCTTCTGAGGGACTGTGTTGCAGGTTGTTTATAGGAACATCTTTTTAGCAGTCTTTGTAGAACTTATTTACTACCTCCCAAAAAGAAAATAGGATGCAAAAGCAACTTTTCTGTATGAATCAGTAACTATACTCCTCCTTGATTACGTCCTGGTGTTTTTCTTTCATAAATGCAATTCTCAGTAGGATTTTACCTACATCAAAGACAGTAACCCATTGATGAGAAATCAACTTACTATGTCTGGATGACTTTTGATAGGGCCTGATCAAAGGGCCAAAGGCTATCAACTCAGACAGGCACCTCTTTTCCTTTTGTTTGAGTCCGGAAATGAGAGAGCTGATAGTTGCCTTTTGGTCCTAATCTGCAGCACTTTGCTTGACAGGAGATGAAAGGTGCACCAATTACTGCTGGTAATAGCTGACTAATATATGCATTCATTACTGTGGTTATCGTTACAAATTACATGATAATCTTTACCTGCAACATAGGGAAATATTTCATTACAGCAAAATTTCTGTTAACATTACTTCTTAGTCTTTTTGTACATCAAGAAGAGCCTAAAGAAGAAATGCTTTCAAAAAGAAATTCAGCATGATACAATCATGTGAGAGAGTCCAAGAACTCACATAATGGTAGCAGCTGGAAATTTTTTTCAGTACATAATATGAGGAATAATTATATTTATGTAAAACTGATATCCACCTTCTGCTTCAAAAGCTCCCCATGGCTATTGAAACTGTGACTACATATCTCTGAAATACAAATCTGCATGCATGAAGACAACATAAAAATGGAAAGATAATTTATCAATAACCATGAATTATAAGCCTATAATTGTATCAAGTTGTTCTCTAGGCAGGAAATCACAAGCTTTTTTATTTTTACCACATTAACATAAGATACAAACCTTTTAATAGTAACAAGTGCAGTAATGTATAATGAGAACTAGAAAAATAATTGAAAAGAAAGATTGAGATTCATTGTTTGAGGCAGCAACCCAGCAAAGTCTTCTAGTCTACTATGGAGATCTGTCAGTCATCACACTCACAACCAGATTGCATAGGGAATAAAGGACTTCTAATATATCGAGAAGGTAGAGTACCAGGAAGAGTTTGGAGATGTATAGGTAGGAGGAAAACAGGCCAATATTTCTGCAGATGTTAAAAAATAGCAAAAGATGTATGAGACAGTATTGAAAATCTCATTTACAACTGATAAATGGTACATTCAATGATTCAAGTCAACAGCTGCCTGAATATGAGGCATCAGTGTGCTCAGGTGGCCAGGAAGGCCAACAGCAAAATGTCTTGTATCAGAAATAGTATGGTCAGCAGGTCTAAGGCAGTAATTGTCCCCCTGTCCTTGGCACTGGGGAGGCCACACCTCAAGTACTGTGTTCAGTTTTGGGCCCCAGACTACAGGAAGGGCACTGAGGTTCTGGAGAGAGTCCAGAGAAGGGCAATGAAGCTGGTGAACCATCTAGAGCACAAGTCTGATGAGGAGAGGCTGAAGGAACTGGGGTTGTTCAGCCTGGAGAAAAGGAGGCTGAGGGGAGACCTTATCTGCTTTTACTGTAAGCAGATTAAGGCTCTGCATTAGTTTTCTTCCTTAAGAGACCATGTTATATTCATTCCCAGAACTAGAAGATACTGACATTTTGAAAGGCGTAAATTAAAATTTGGAGGAAACTTATTCTTATGAGGTTTGTTTATGAGGAACAGATGGCCCACTGTAGTGAAAAACTGCCTGTGAAATCGATTTTACCTGGAATATTCCTAGAACTATTAAAGGAAACAATATAAATTAATGCAGAATTGTTTGGTGTGTACACAGCTGGCATGAATGAAACAATAAAAGATGTTGACGTAAGCAGCTCCCTCTGCTCCTGCACACAGACACACAGAGCTTCGTTTTTTTTGTTGGGGTTCCTGAACAGGACTCCTGAATACCTAACTCCTGAGTTTATTACAACTCCTGAATACAGAGTGCCGGTTTATGGAGTGCCTAGTCCTAGGTTTGATTCCTTAGTGAGGAAATGAATGTTGGAGGGAAAATAGTAGTACTCATACCTTGAACAATATGGTGAAATTCCTTGAAAAGGGGAAGAAATAAACAATTATAACAGCAGTGGTACTTGTACGACCATTAAACCACACAATTTCTGAACTACGAGTTCCAACTGTTATATGTGAAGAAGTTCAGCTTGTGTGTTTCTTCTTCAACTCAGTCATGCTGAAATACTTTTTAAACCAGTCGTTGTGCTATTATTTAAAAGATAAAACCTAAGATTCAAGAATGGCT
The DNA here is from genome assembly GCA_020800305.1 of Porphyrio hochstetteri. Taxonomy (NCBI): domain Eukaryota; kingdom Metazoa; phylum Chordata; class Aves; order Gruiformes; family Rallidae; genus Porphyrio; species Porphyrio hochstetteri. Next base: position 107,131,415 of record CM036907.1, read on the forward strand.
GATAGGGTAGAACATGGTCCCAGAAAAAGGTTTGCTTATGTTTAATAGCTAGAAGTTGGTTTAAACCTGTTTTTTGACTACCTGAGAGTCTTTTCACAAAGTCTGGTATTTAATGTTGATTTAGTTTTATTTTACTTTCTTTCTGGTTTGGGGCAGAGGTTTGTGCATCCTGATTTCCAGCAAAAGCCAGTGTGACTTCACAGAGGAAAAGTTTGAGCTCCTGCACTGACTTAAAGACCTGTGCATGTTTTGTCAGCTTTGTGAGGCTTACTGGGGGATAAGTGAAGTTCGGAGACCTTTATTGCTCTTCATTTTTAGTGTTAATGTCTGTTTGTTTCTTTACCAGGACATTTCACTTTTTTTTTTTTTAAATGTGAACTATAAAAAGAGAAAGGAAGCAATTTTTTAATCTTTTTTTTTTTTCTTTAGATTACACCTTTTCTATATGTGCTCATCTATCTTTAAAATACGAAACCTGTTTCTAGAGGAAAGAAAAAGGGAAGGAGAAAAAATAATTCCTGTGCACAACTGGGTAATCCTTCAGCCTATTTAAATTAATAGTTAATGCATTAGACTGATTTGATAGCTACTTAGACCTGCCATATAGTTTTTATATAAAGAATATGTTTGTATTTTTAGTCATTTCTGGGGCTACAACAGGAAATGTTTTTTTGATTTACTCATTGAAATCAATAAGAGCCAAGGTACATTCCTCAATGGTATAAAATCAATACTCTAATTACAGCAGCATCAAGGGTACATAGCAGATTGAAAAAGAAACCTTGACTTCATGGCTGTAGCAATTGCAAAACCAGTTATGAAGCATGCATGACAGATAAATGACTTTTGACAGGAACCCTATTTAGTTTTGCTGTTGTACTCAGTAGTAGCAATTTGCTTAATGGGGCAGTGATCAGTGACAGGAACTCGGAAGTAATAGCACAATACACATAATAAAAGCTTGCTAATTATTATCCAGGTCCAGGTTAGTTAATAGTACTGAAGTTGTCTTCTTTTGGTCATGTATAAAACTACCAGATTACTCCCCTGGGAAACAAAGACTAATTTTTCCCAGTCTTGATTATTTACACCAAATCTTGGAAATACTCTGTTTCTAATGTAATAAATTGAAGTTGCATATGATACAGTATTTCTAATTCTTATAAATTTCTTCTTATTCAGGTAACTATGGTTGACATTTCTAATGACACTACAAAACCTAAATATTTAAAAAAAAATATACCATCTAGCTTCATGTAAAGCTTTACCCAAAATGATAAATTCACTGTAATAAATTGTATTTCTAACCACAGTCCTTATCATGTGGCTATCCCCCCCATACACACACAGTGTATCTGGCACTGTTCTTCTCATTGTGACTTTTGAACAAGCTTTCTGGATATAGAACTTATTCAGAAAAAAACCCAAACTTTCCTTTTACTGAACTTATAACAACTACCTAATTTTGTAAGCAATTAATGGTATTTTTTACATATAAGGCTTTCCAGAAGCTGCATGCACATGTTACCGTCATCTTGATTTTTTAAATTGTAGTCTGTCTGCTTATCCTTTATTTCACTGTTTCACTCCTTATTATTTTAGCATGGAACTCGTAATTCTGAATAGTTGCAAATATCCCAGATAAAAGGTTGATTTATGTTATCCCTTAAAACTTTCACTCATCATGAAACATTTTTAATGTCCATCAGTTATTATCATGATGAACTTTTATTTTCCTAATTTTTGATTCTCATCAGTTTTTTCCATTTCAGGTCATATATTTATACACACACAAAAAAACCCAACATGCATATGCCTCTCTATATATCTAGATGCTGTGTAGAGATAATGTGTGTGTATATATATATTTATGGATGGATTAGTGTACATAGGTACTACCTAAAAGAACAAAAATGGGGACTTCAAGTCAGATTCCTTCAGCTTTAAATGTCCTTAACTTTAGGAATACTTAAGTGACTTCTTTGAAGACTTGAATAGCCTCAAATCAGTCCTCAGTGAGATTCTCAGTTCTAAAACAAGTTGGATCTGTTATCAGTCTTATAGCACCTACCACTGTAACATCAGTGAAACTGGGAAAAGAGGCTTGAGAGAGATTTTTCAATGGAGAGAAATTGCCTGTTGGTAGCTGTTTAAAAGAGTTACTCATTGCCTCTTTTTTAGTAGTAAATTTGACACAACTTTGCTATAGGAAGGAGCAGAGGACGCTGAGTAGGCAGTGGGGTCACTACAACGTGATGAGAACCTTTTGTGTGTTTGATGATCGTGCAGATTCATAGCAAATCCCTCTTGAATCTTTCTCATTAGAGCATAAAGATGCAACAAGATCTTTTCATTTTATATTAAGATATTTCTCACTGTATCACTGTTGAGATGTATCTTGCAGGAGACCCAGTGCTCACTCATTATATTTTCAGGACAAAAGATATATTTTGTTTGTGAAGTTTTTAACAAAATTGACAGGGGGAAAATAAATAATAATTTTTAAAAACCCAAACCACTCAAAGCCTTCACTGCTGGACAACTGCATTTGCATACTTATGTAGATGTTATTGGGACTTGTGAGAAACTATTCTAATAAGGAATCACGAAATTGAGTAATTCTACCAGATAAGTGTAGATAGATTGATTAATTCTATAATAATTTATTCCCTCATGAATAAAAGATGAACTAAATGATTAAAATGTACAAATAAGCATAAAGCAATTATGACAAATGTAATGTCTGAAACAACAATGTCTGCAGTCCATCATGATACTATCATACTACACTCTGAATTGTGTCTGAAATGCACCGTGAGACTTACTTCCCTTTTCTACACAGTTTTATTTCTTGAGGCCATCTAACGATTGATTCTGTCATTTGTGCTGCCTGATTGAGGTTTTATGTAGCCACTCTCAAGCTACTCAAACTTCCAGTCTCAGTGTCCCACATGCCTTTTTGCCCTTTTAAAAATGTGTTGTCTGCTACATCAGGTTTAACTCAGACTGCCCAAGCAGTCCACCCAGACCACATATAGGCAGTACATAAACACTTCCACAAGGAACCAGAGTGATTTAGGAAAGCTGCATGAAGAAAAATCCCCATTATAGAGAGAGTATGTAGTATAGATATGGTAGGATACCATAAAAAAGTGGAAGATACAGGTTCAAAATATTTCACTTTCCTCTTAGGACCTTTACCTGAGAGTTTTAAGAGCTGTTGTGTTACCTCATCAGGACTCTTCTGTTTTTTCATCAGGTAGCTGCTGAAGAAAATCGGAAGTGATTGTAAGTGTTCCCTTTTTTGAGTTGGTTCTCAGAACATTTTTTAAGGATATATGTCTATTACAGGGGCTGTCTGGGGGAGGGTGATGCATGAGAATAGGCAGCCTGATTTTCTTTTTAAGTCTACCTACCATGTCATGCTGTAGCAAGTGGCACGATTACATCATTTTTCATCTGAGGTTCAAGCTAGGAAAGTGTTGATGAGCTAATGTGAGACACGCAGTGGGAACCTCTTCTGACAGGCTCTTCTACACTGTGTGCAGCGTGTCACATCTAGGAGATGTTTTGAAGGTCTCTCTAAAATGTCCTCAAGTGCTTCTTGCCATTTCAAAGCAGAGATTAAAATTAACAGCAACACTTCACATCTGAAATGATCACCAGCTTCCTCTGTGAAGGTGAGAAGGTGATCCCAGGGTGCACTGACATCAGCTTTTTGGCCAGCAGCAGAATTGCTTGGTTCACTCAAGTTGGGCTGTCTACTGTCACCTGAAAGTGCTCCACTGACTAGATAAACCTACCTCATAAACATGGAAGATATAAATAAACGCAGTGCTCTGATTTGACTCAACAAGGTGATGATGCTACTAGTTCTAGCTATGATCTGAGTTTCATGCAAATGTGGTGGCAGTGTGTGTGTAGCTGGTACTAGCAAAAGCCTAGAGCCAAACCTCAACATAACATGCACTGTAAGTATAGCCTTTGGCATTTAGGATTCAAATCTAAGTGGACTAATCTGTCTCTTCTGTCCTCCCCTCCCCTTCCCTCCTCTCCTCTCTTCTCTTTCTTTCCACTACATTGTTTATTTATCATCATCATTATCATCCTCTTCCTCATTGTCATTAACTATTAAACTATTTTTATGTCAACCCACGAGTTTTCTCACTTCCAATTCTCTACCCTATCCTACTGAAGGGGAGTGAGTGGCTATATGTTGCTTCATTTTTAACGCCGGCCAGGGTTAACACCAAACATGCTGGAGGATGCCAGCATGAATAAATCCTTCCCACTCCACATATTCCATCCTTGCTTCTTTCTCCACATTTTCTTTTATTAGTTATTCTCTCTTATGAAGTCAAAAAGATTCTCCCTATTTGGGAAAAGTGCACAGAGAAAGCACTGACTAAAGGCACCAGAGAAGCTTGTCAGTAGATGCCATGTTCTGTTTGCCCTGCCAAAGCCCTCAGATTAAAACCAGGCATCTTCCATACATACACCATTTAAGTAGCATTTTTGTCACACATATCTGTATGTATATGCCAGCAGGGTTTGTGCTTGGTTCTAGATGGCAGCTAAATTTAAAGAAAGAGGTAGAGGACTTAAATGTCCTAAATTCCAGCAGTGTTGAGAAAGGTGGGCTGCTGGGTACAAGAAACAGAGCTTGAATTCAGCCTTTATTAGATATCAGACAATCCACATATGAGATCACTCTGAAATCCAAACTGCACAGAACACATACTTCATTAATTACATTGGTCACAGAACCACTTATATACCAGCTGCTGCTAAGTAACATGCAAGGGAGATTTTAGGGAGAAATAAAATCTCTTATTAGGCTAGCTGATACAGTTGTAAAAAGTTGATGTCTCAGGCACATAAGTGATCTTTTGTGCAGACATTCTAATCTTTTAGGTAGACATTTTTAAAGCAGTTAGAAAAGGGGCACATGTTGATTTAGCTTAGGCTGTTTTCATTGCAGTGGTTTAAATAAATTGGCCTTAAAATGACTTAATATGGTGTTAGCTTGGATACAGACAAGGCTTGAGAGAGAAGGTAGCTATAGCTCTATGTAGCTACAGACACTTCAATTTAAAATCCCCTAAAAAGCACTTGCAATCGTAGCACCACTGTTAAAGAACTTTGAGAGATCTTGTAATTCACTCTTGTTCCTGACAGTCATTTTGCTCTGAAATCAAATTGTGGTTTTACAGGACCATGCCAAACAAATCTGACTACATTCGATGCCAGGTGTGGTGGGGTTTCCTGTTACCAAAAAGACACTAATGCACAAGCTCACAGGTATATCTCATCCTCTTGTCATGCTCTACACTACTGCAGTTACTAACTGCAGAATAAATTAGTTGGAAGGGCTCTCTGAAGGTCATGTAGTCCAAGTGTTTTCCTGTGTTTCTTGAGAATTCCTGCCCATTGCCTCTTGTCCTGTCATGGGCACTATTGAAAAGAGTCTCATTCACTCTTCACTCCCTCCCATCAGACACAAATATATATAAATTCCCCCCTCAGCATTATCTTCTCCAGACTGAAGAGCTTTAGCTCTTCTCATAAAATGCTTGAGTCACTTAATCCTTTGTGGACCTGCCCTGGACTCACTTGAGAATGTCTATATCTTTCTTGGACTAAGAAGACCAGAACTGGACACAGTGCTCCAAATATGTCCCATTAGGGAGCAGTGGGGATCCCTTCCTTTGACCTACTGGCAACAATTTTCTTAATGCAGCCCAGGAGACTGTTAGACTTCTTTGCTATAAGAATACATTGCTGGCTCATGGTCAGATTTTTGTCTATCTGGGGGAGCTGCAGAAAATGGCTGCTGTGAGGAGGAGCTGGAGGCTCTCTGCAGGCCCTGAAGAATAAACATTGGCCAAATGTTGCTGCTGAACAAAGCTGAGCCAATTTGAGATGGTCACAGCGCCTCTGTGAATCACATATAGGAGAAAAAAAACACAAGCATTTGCATTTTGCCACAGAGAAGGGAGTGAGAAGATGTAAGGAGCTGTGCAGACACCAAGGCCGAGGAGGGGTGGGGAGAAGGTGCCCCAGGTGCCCCAAGTGCCAGAGAGAATAATGCCCCTGCAGCCCATGGAGAAACCAATGGTGGAGCGGGTGTGCCCCTGCAGCCCATGGAAAAGGCCAAGACCCCACCTGCAGCCTGTGGAGAGGCCCCACGCTGGATGGAGCAGGTGGAGACATACAGAAGACGCTGTGACCCGCGTTGTAGCAAGCCCCTGCCAGCACTTGCAGCCCATGGAGAGAGACAGAGACACAGAGATGAGCAAGAGAGAGATTTGCGCAGAAACAGGTTTGCTGGGGGGAGGCTTGTGACCCCGTGGAGGACTGGGACCAAGAGACATTGTGATTTATTACTGCCTGCCATAGCAGTGATCCACGGCGGGGCAGCTGGTGAAGAGCTGAAGCCCTGTGAGAAAGGGCTCAGGTTGGAGAAGTTCATGAAGGACTGTCTCCTGTGGGTGGGACCCCAAGGTGCAGCAGGGGAAGGGTGTGGAATGAATCTCCACCCACCCCCCCCAGCCAAGAAGGAAACCAACTTGCAAGGAACTGACCGAAGCCCCCATTTTCCTAGTCCCTGCCCCTCTCTGTGCCACAATGGGGGCAAAGTAGGGAGTGAAATCATGACTAGAGTGAAATCTGCTAAGAAGAGAGGGGTGGGGAAGGTGCTACTGAGAACCCCATTTCCCCAGCCCCTGTCCCGAACCCCGCCCCATGCCACAGTGGGGGAGAAGAAGGGAGCAAATCATGACTAAAGTAGTCTGCTAAGAAGGGAGGGGTGGGGAGAGGTGCTTTAAGATCTGGTCACACTTCTCATTACCTGACTCTGGTTTCACTGTGTGTGTAGTGTAGTGTAATAGATCAGTTTTCTTTCCTTCGCTGTGTATTGAGTCTGTTTTACCCATGTCATTGATTACAGGATGATGTCTCCTGTCCTTATCTTGACTCCTAAGCTTCTCAATAGATATTTTCTCCCCTGTTCAAATAAAAAGGGGAGTGATAGACCAACTTTGGTGAGCATCTGGCCTCCAGCTATGCCCAAAACACCACACACAACAATCTGGTATATCAGCCATGCCTTCCAGTTCTGAACCATCTGTGAATGTTCTTGTGGTTTACTCTCTCCCATCATCCAGATTGTTAATGAAGATGTTGAACAGGACTGGCCCCAATGTCAGCCCCAGGAGTACACCACTACTGACCAGTTTCCAACTGGACTTTGTGCCAGTTTGTTGTATTTCAAAAGTGGAAAACCCATAGGTTTTCACATTTCTTACAAATTATAGAAGCTTGCATATTGAAGTGCAGTCTTAACATTTTAAATAAATTACTACTAATTTTGCCTCTTTGTCTCACTCTCACTTCCCTTATAAATCACTTACCAGGAAATGATAGTGATTATTTGTGACACATTGCTTAGGCAATTTGTAATGTATAGGCTATATTTGCTTGGAGAAAAATTACCTCAATACATGTTCACAGATTTACTATACTTTCTAATGAAATGAAAATCCTTGGTGAAAAAGGTTTTTCCTTCACTCATTACTAATTTTACTCATAGTTTACAGCTGTGTGTCTAGCTACAATGGAAAAAAAATCACACACCTCCCCACAAAAAAAAACAAAACAAAAGAACAACAACAAAATCCCCAGCCTTTGGTGTCTTAGGACTACTTATTTGCTGGTCTTTTAAAAATGAAGAAAATATCTGTGGGTAATGTTTTTGTCCTTGAACTAGAGGAGATGGCAGTTGTCAGACAACTGTGAGAGACTATTCATATCTATCCAGCTAAACTGTGCCTGGATATGGGTAGGTTTTTCTCTTCCATTTTGCCTTTTGTGTTAAAACCCATAAATGCTGCTATCCAAGTGAGACTTTATTCTATTACTTTAAAATCTTTTATAGAAAAGAGTTATTTTATTGTATGCATCATTATAATTATAATCCAACATTTACGAAGTGAGTGGAAAGGAGACCTACAACTTTCTTTGCCTGCAATGAAAAAAACATATTCTCATTTCCCCAGACCATCTGTTTTCAAATGTTGTTAGGCAATTTATTATTGTATTTAGATGATGTTTAAATGTATCAAGAAATAATGCTAACATATGTGTGTAAGAATGAACTTGACAAAATAAATTGGTTTTTATGACAGAAAGGGGTAAGACCACACTATATTATTTGAAGAAATAAAGGGTAGGCAAATTCTGCTACTTTTTTCAGGACAACTTATGTAAATAATTTGTGAATAATTTATATTTTTACTGCAGTTTATTTTGTTGAGAATTCCATGATACAATAAAAATATCACCACAGTTTTTGTTCCTTAAAAAGGCTATTCGTGTATTTTAACCATAAAGAAGTGTAGAAAGCACTACTCTGACATTAAAGCAAGTAGCCAGAGCATCTAAAATCCATTTTCAGAAACCAAGGGTGGAATCCTGCCCTTACTGAGTTCAGTGCCAAAGGAACACCAATGGATTAATACAATTTTGGGTTTAGCTTATGATTTTCTCTCTTGGGTGGATCATATTAAGTTGATGTGCCTTAAAGATGAGGATAAAATTCACCTGCTTTGCAAGTCTGAAATGTAAAATCTTTGCTTTAAAGGCATAATGGAGAACATATGTGCTTTCTTTCTTAAAGTCCTCCACCTTTGAAAAGATTCAAATCCTACTGTAATTTCTTCTGTACTTACCTTCCCCCCCCCCCAAAATACGTTGAAATGTATCTGATTGTAAAACATACACCATCACATTGTCTTTCCGTGCTTGTATCTTTCTGCCTAGCAGGGTAAGAATAGGTTCTTTTATATCTGTGTGTTCCTCCTCTATCTCTGTCTTTCTTATCCTCTTTACTACTAAACAAAACAAATCCCTATGCTTTATAAGCAAATCAAATCAAAATCAAGTTAAAACTGGTAGATAAATCAAGACCCTGATTTTCTTGTTAGCTCTTAAGCATGGCTGTCATAAAGACCTTGGTCTTGTCTAGAACTGCATTTCTGAGTTACAAAATGCTTTGGAAGTTGTTATTTATAATTATACCAGAAATATCAAAAGTCCTCTAAATCACCTCTTTCTGGGGTTGTTTTAGTCTTCAAATGTGAGATAGAAAAGAGGAAAAAAGGGTCATTATTTGTATTCTTAGCTCTGTCTGTACTACATAATGTGGTGCCATGTAGAGATATCTAACAACTAGCCAGGGCACAGAAGGAAGCTCCTTTCACTTCCACGGGCAGATTTAGAACCCGCGCTGACACCTACACAATGATATATTACAGCACATAAACACCCTTGGACTCAGTATGAGTTCATCTCTCTAGCAAAAATATCTCACCAATTGCAGTCAAAAACCTAGCCAACATGAGCTTTGCCTGTCTCCTAAGTTACACTCTTTTTATGGAGATTTATGTCTAGAAATGCTAGTACCACTGAAAAATTTTCTGTTGAAGCAAATCCACTTGAAAATCTGCATACTTAATTAACCTCTTGTGCTTTATTCACCCCAAAAAACTTTCTCAATCAAATTTTCCCTAAGATGTATTTTTATCCTTTAAATGTTTTTCTGTATGCAGATATCTCTTTGTGCTCTATCTAAGTAGTTGTTAGGACAAGTCTCTTTCATGTTCAAAGTTAGCAATTTGTAAAAGAATTGTATCCTTACAAAACTTTAGCACCATTAAATAATAAAATTCTGTAATATATCTGGCCTCAGTGTCTCAAAAGCAACAGAAGTATGCAGGAGGTTGATTCTGTTACTAGCAAGGGACAGAGGGAGAAATATGTCTCTGGGAAATTTTCCTGCAGGAGAATGAAAATGAGAGTTTCTGGCATTTAGAAATTTTATTACCATGGGTGATAGTAGTTTATATCTTAAGTCTATTCTTTTATCAGAATTAGAGCACAGGTTTATTTTCTATGAAAGCAGAACCATTGCTAATTCATATTGTATTAGCTATGAAAGACTGAAGGAAAGACTGTAGATACAGCTGTTCTGAAAAGTGTGCATGCCATATAAGCAGGTTTCACAGAAGAAAGAAGAAAATAAAATCATTGGAATTGTACATTTTAGAAAGAAATTATATTAGTAATGAGATGAAAAAAATACAGTAAAGCATAGCATCTAAAATCAGTGGGACATTTATTGAAATAACCTACAGAGGTAGGACATATAAGACTGATAAAGGTGGTTTTTTTCATATAAAATGTGTAATAAAGGGGTGAATTCCTTGTTACACAAAGTTCATTAGCTAGGCCAAAGACTTAATAAGAGCCTAGAACTACCCAAATTAGTCGTGAGGCTGATCAATATTTTATAGGATTTTGGTTTTTTTCCCAGGCTCTAGATTGATGACAATACTTCAGAAAAATTGAGGGGGGGAAAAAGAGGAATTTGGGACTTTTCCTGTTTGTCCCAACTAAGACTTCTCTGGTGCATCTGGAATTGATCACTGGAGTCAGGATGCTGCATTATGTGACCGTTCTTCCCAGGGCTTGCCCATAAATGCAAAGTAAAAAAAGATTCACAGAACTGGAAAAGAGATCAGAATATAGAAGGAATCATAAACCACACTTGTCTACTACAGAGTAAAACCTCTATGACACAGGAATTCTCTGCAAAGAAATTAACTTAAAGAAACCATTTGCTGAGTTTAACTCAAAGAAAGCTTTTTTTGTAATAGCTCAGATATGTTTTTTAATCACAGAATCACAGAATCACAGAATTGTAGGGGTTGGAAGGGACCTTGAGAGATCATCGGGTCCAACCCCCCTGCCAAAGCAGGCTCCCTAGCTCATATTGCTCAGATAGGCGTCCAGGCGGGTCTTGAATATCTCCAGTGAAGGAGACTCCACCACCTCCCTGGGCAGCCTATTCCAGTGCTCAGTCACCCTCACTGTGAAAAAGTTCTTCCGCATGTTGGTGCGGAACTTCCTATGCTCCAACTTGCAGCCATTGCCCCTTGTCCTATCTCCACAGACCACTGAAAAGGGGCTGGCTGATTCCCCCTGCATCCCCTGCTTCAGATAATTATAAACTTTGATTAGGTCCCCCCTTAGTCTTCTCTTCTCAAGGCTGAACAGTCCCAGCTCACTCAGCCTTTCCTCATAGGGGAGATGCTCTAGGCCCTTAATCATCCTCGTAGCCCTTCTTTGGACTCTTTCCAGGAGATCCCTGTCCTTTTTATACCAAGGAGCCCAGAACTGGACACAATACTCCAGGTGGGGCCTGACCAGGGCAGAGTAGAGAGGGAGGATCACCTCCTTTGACCTGCTGGCTACACTCCTCCTGATGCATCCCAGGATCCCATTGGCTCTCTTGGCCACCGAGGCACACTGCTGGCTCATGGCCAACCTGTCATCTACCAGGACCCCCAGGTCCTTCTCCACTGAGCTCTTCTCCAGCAGGTCATCCCCCAGCCTGTACTGATACAAACAGTTGTTCCTTCCCAGGTGCAAGACTTTACACTTGCTTTTGTTGAACTTCATCTGGTTTCTCACTGCCCAGCTCTCCAGCCTGTCCAGGTCTCTCTGGATGGCAGCGCAGTGTTCCTGCGTGTCAGCCACTCCTCCCAGCTTTGTATCATCGGCGTACTTGCTGAGGGTGGATGTTATTCCCTCAAATTTCTTTATAGGAAGATTTTTAAGAATCATAACTAAATCCATGATCTCTAAATGTCTTTAAGGATGGCTTCTTATGATCCAAATACAAGGCTTTAGCAGTCCTGTCTGGGAACTGGCACTCTTGCTAACATGAAATACTTTGAGCAACATTTTTTCCATAGAGAGCTTTGTACAATTAGGATCTGACTTGCAAAGGTCCAAAGAGCTCAGCTACTGTGGATTCTTTTCAAAGGTGAAGAGCGGCTTTGAAAATCACCTGTTCTTATTGATATTATTCCCATAGTGGGTGCAAGATCACAAATATGGGAAGGAGTGTAACAACAGGAGAGTGATCTTGTTCAATTAGAGACTGGTTTATATCAGGAGGCAAAGGGTTTCGTGGCCCTTTAGTCATAGTTCTGTACAATCATTAAAGGTGAAAAGTCCCTCCTTCACTTTTCTTAAATTCTTAGCATCAACAAGTTGCAGAGTGGAATAATTCCATAGACCAATCACATATGAAGAAAACTTGGTATTTTATCACTTTGTGTCTTTTAATTTTGTATTTCTTTCCACAGGCATTTTTGCTTTTCTTCTGTCATAAGACCAGGAGAAATGATGGAGGTACCCAAACATTTTTAATAGGACAATGTTAGTGCATGACTGGACTTTTTGACTCACTTCAACTCTATGTATAGACATTTAGGAAGATAAAGCAATAGGAAAAGGTGTTTTAATAATCTACAGAGTTGTGTTTTAGTTTAAATCATTCAAGTAATAGACTGTTCTGGTCTGGAATTATGTATTTGGCAAAAGCATAGTATGTTTCAATACTGAATTTTATAAAGACTATCAATGGTTTCATTAATAATTAAATATTTCATTTTACTATATATTTTTATATATTGCCACATATTCAGAGGAGTTTAGAAGTATTGTCTGCTTATTTCTGTGGATAGTATAAGTAATAATGCAGGAAGATGATTCTGAGGTTGATTGTAGGCTCCCGTGTAATGATTTCACAGTCAATATTCACAGAGGTATCATAGGATCATAGAATCACAGAATATCCTGAGTTGGAAAGGACCCATAAGGATCCAATTGCAGTCCAATTCCAGGCTCCACACAGGGCCAGCCAAGTCAGAGCATGGGACTGAGTGCATCATCCAGACACTTCTTGAACTCAGTCAGGTTCGGTGCTGTGATCGCTCCCCTAGGGAGCTTCTTCCAGTGCCCGACCACCCTCTCCATAAAGAACCTCCTCCTAACATCCAATCTAAACCTCCCCGTCGCAATTTCATACCTTTCCCTTGGGTTGCATTATATGCTAATAATAGTGGTATAACAAATAAAAGAATAATACACTGATTTACTTTTCCTTTAGGGATTTACTGTTATGGATTATTCTTATTTAACTACATTTTACATTGCAAGATAGAATTTGAGATTTAACCACAGCCAATGGTTCCAGGTGAGAGCTTTTACATATGGTTGACTTAGACTGGAGACCAACCAGAGTCATGCATTTCAGGCTTCCTAAGGTTTATCCGTGTTATGCAGCTGTTGCTTCTCCTAGAGAATGTGCCAGCAAAACATAATGTGGTTACAGTGAACTCCAAAAATAAAAACTTTCAAAGCAAAATCACAGAGCACTACAGCCGAAACCTCAATCAGTCTTACTGTTTATTTACATAACATTGCACTAAAAGCGTCGCCTTAGGATTTTACTTTGAAAACTTGTGCTCTCTGGGAAGGCTTCACAACACTGTGTCTCTGTTTCTCTCTGGAACTCACACCACACTGATAAGTATTAACAAAGTCAAAATATGGCGCTATAGATGCTTTTTCACACTGGGCACAGCAATAAAGACAAACTTGACTGGTGACAGTTGTGCCAAATCTAGGTGTATTTACTGCTTTCTGGGTAACAGAAAGATACTTGGCTTTTGACTTACTACTTCTGCATTAAATGTAGTCTTTAATAGGTCTGTATTTAACAACAATGAACTGGTTTCACTGCACTTAGATTCTAATTTCTGAAATTATTTTCCAACAGCCAGTATATACTGCTCAATCGAGTGTATCAGCTTGTTCACCTCTGGTTTCATGTTAACATTTGCTTTCAACTCATTATCTGAGGCACTGATCTTACAGACCTTTATGCACCTCATTTCTAGGAGCTGGGGTAGTCTCCAGCAGTTTGTCTCCAGCAGAAGTCACGTCTACTTCTTTCTTATCCAAAGCAGCACCAGACTCAGTGTTTCATTTTGCATATTCATATCAGATTAATTTGGGATTATTTTTTTAATTCTAGGAGACTCCAACTGGATCCTGAATATTACTCAAATATCTTCCAGAACAGTATAGAGGTTTCAATTATTTTATAAAACACTTTTATCTGTCTGTGTGTGTGTGTGTGTGTGTGTATGCACATTTTTTGACTTTGCAAAGTGAATAGCTGGAGATATACTCCTGGATAGATTTAGTCATATTCCAACTCTTGCCTAGTGTAACTTCATTCTATTTATACCAGTATAAACAGAAACATGTCATTATTTTTCTTACAGTTCTTTGTAAGAATTCGAGATATTTCATCAATGAAAACTATTGTAATTACTCCTCTTTCTTCCCAGAATTTTTAGAACATACTTTTTTCTGAGAAAGTATATATTTCTGAGCAGGGATCATTTATCATGTGTAATGTTGGAATTCAGTGAATTAACTGTACCTTTCATGCAATTAAACTTCCATCAGGAAGCAGTTTTATGTTTCTAGTTTTTCTACCAACATGTGTTTAACTTGTCTTTCACTAACTTTTAAATACGACAGCAAGACAGTTCTTTTTAGCTTCAACTTTACTGTTTACTTTCATTTTTTCATTGTTTCAATTTTAGTATAGTGGTTTCTGGGGGTTCTTTTTTTTTTTTTGTAGAATTTACTTAGTATCTTTTTCTTTGGGGGAGGAATTGCGGAAAAGATAATTGTGAAAAGACAGTTGAGAAAATTTCTCAAATAAAGTAGTAGCATCATCCATTCATTTCATTGATTGTAGATCTGTGCTTTAAGGAGTCCAGGCTTTCTTCTTTATACTTTACTGTATTGATCTTCAACTACTTTGCCATGAAATATTGGTAACAAATATGGTCTATCCCATCTTTGCTAGGTCCCAGTGCAAAATTCATTTTGTGACCATTTCACTATCACCACAGATGTCCTGGTCCTGGTCCTGGCCAGCCCAGAGTTAACCTCCCCAAGCAGCCAGCACAGGTGAGCCTGGGCTGATTTCCACACCACCCGACACCACTTCCCCATGATGATTCACTTAGACTTTCCTCAGAGAGTCTGAGTGTGGCTGTGTCCTTGTGTTGTGCAGCACTCTCTAATCTTTGGGTTGGTAAGGTATTCTCTGTTGTTGCTGGGTGTGAGTGTAATTGGCTGTTATTGTTCTACTTTTGAGGTGCTTTTGTCAGTAAACTGCTTTTATCTCAACCCATGGAAGCTCTGTCTCTTTCTCCTCTGGGAGTGAATGAGTGGCATGTGGTGCTCAGCCGCTATTTGGGACTACACCACCACAACAGATTAATTGTCAACACCAGTAGGAATTGAAATATTATGGTTCCTATTAGCTCTTTAAAATATTAAACCCATTAGTAATCATTAGCTGTCACTTTTTCAAAATTTCTTAGGTCAATTAGTGTCCTCAGCAAAAGATGTGACTGGTAGTGTTACAAGTAGTTTGGCAAATTTGTGTCCATTGAAAATGGAACTTGTTTCAAAAAATAAAACATTTGACATTGATACTTGACAGCTACAATTTCTTGTTTAAGTTTTTTTCAAGTACTATTAATGACAGTGGCTTTAAAATAGAATTCCTATGAATAAAAACCAAGACAGAAGTCTGACTTTATTTCTATTCAGCACATCTTAAAGCTCTATTTCAAGAATAAAACAGTCCAGTAAAGCATAAAAAGGCAAAGAATTTCTAATCTACATTTGTAATATATTATTCTATCATACTCAGTCATTTGGGTTTTGTTGAAAGGAAAGGTCTTATGATTTAACAGCTATTTGGAGACCTGAACTAAATAAATTGAAAATTGGTGCCTCAGTTTAGTTCCCATGGGACAGAGTAAAATTTCCATTCCCACTGAATAGAGTAGTTTTGTTATTGTATTTGCATTTTCAGATTTGAGGTTTTTCAGTATTTAATATTCAGTGACTGATGTTCTGATTTGATTTTTGCTTCCAAGTTCATAATGTTAATCTCTTTTTCCAATTCTCCTACCTATTATCCATGTTGTTTTTGTCATAGTTACCCTGCTGAAAACTGAAGTCAAATATTCATTTAGCTTCTGGTCTGTACCTATTAAATCTTAAATCTCAAATCCATTTGCACTGCTTACTAGCTCAACTTCTTTTGTTTTATTTATACTGCTAAATAACCTTTATGGCTTGTTTTCATTTCCTTTGCAAGGTCTAACTCAGCTTGACTTTTAGAAATTCTCACTTGATCCCTTCACTTTCTCACCTCCCAAGTTGTAGCTTTCTTTGCTGGTTAACCCCTTTTTATCATTGCTCTTAGAATTTCCTCCTATTCCAAAAATAAGTTGGGAATAGAAATTAATTGGTGTGGGCTTGGAGCCCCTCAGCAAATCTTTAGTCAGCAGAGAAATTGTGATTTGGAGATCATTTGAGCCCTGAGTTTTGAGAGATAGCAGTATCTCCTCCCAACATCTTTAGCTGACTTTACTAACTAAATTCCTAATTTATCAGTAATGTCCTATTAGAGTTTCCCTCTTCACACTGTAAAGCTTATTGTAGAACTAGTTGTGTTTATGCTTCAGTTTTAACAATCAGTTTGTGATTCCTTGGTCTAAAGACACTTAGGTAACTGCTTCCTCTGTTCACATTTAAAATAGAATCCCCCTCTTCTTGGTTTAAAAATCTTTGGTGCAAAACAACAGGAAAACTCAACTGGGATTTTTTTCTAACTGGTCCAAATTTTGCCTGCTAATAACTGGAGCCTGAAAATCTTATTTTCCATTAGTTGTATTTAAAAGGTAGATTTATTAAGAGAGCATGATTCTTCTCACAATGAAATTGTGGTTTTCATGGCTTATAGTTTTTTGTTCAAACTGGAATGTGGACCTGAATTTTCCACACCAGGTGTCTGCCTCAGGCTAATCTTCCTCATTATTACTAGCACCAGCAACAAATTCAGATAAAAGAGTTGGGCAGCTTCCTATGGAGTGGAGTCTGGTCCGTTTTGATTGCAACAATTTCCCCAGAGCAAAATGACTGGATCTTTAGTGGTCCTTTGTAGAAATGTGGAGGTCAAGATACTGTGAAATTTGGAAAAGGGCCTCCCAATTCCTAAGCCTCTTTCTCTGTGGCCATCAAATGTGCATTACACCAATGGGAAAAGTATGAGTTACTTTTCATGCTGGTATTCCTAGTATATTCAGATTAACAATTAATTTAAGTTACAGCAATCTACTGCTGTAGACTGCAAGTTTTCAAACCTCTTGATGGTCACCCTGAGAGTAAGCAAGGTGCTGCATGCTAGATTTTCTGATTATGCTGCTACTTTATATCTTAATATCCCTATACTTTATGCACATAGTTGTCAAAGGCAATCCGATCTATTCTTGCTTTTTAAAGAGACTACTACTTGCTGCTACATAGATAAGCTACACAGGGGAAGAAATAAACCATAAATAGTTAAATACTTTTATATTTGGGATTGGACACTGGAAGATCATGGGCCAGAAGTCAGCATTGGTACAAAACAGAATATTAAATATGTGCTAGTCAAGTGAGAATCCTCAGACCGATCCACTGTTTAAGGCAGCGATCTTTTGAGTAAAATAATCTCTTGGTATATTAATTCCTGATTTATGTAAAAGGAGGCTGAACTGAATTTGCACCAAATGTTTCTAATTTCCTGATTTTTTTTTTCTTGCCTATTTAATTTGCACCCTGAAGAACAGTATTAACCAAGAGTTTTATATTTTGTTTTTACTACTCCTGTTACTCTTAATTTTTTTAATTCAGTTCCGGTTTCTTTACAAGCTGGAGAAGTAAATCCTTTTAGCTATTACTAATTGGATCCGGGTTTAGACTGCAAATTTTAGGCATGAATGAACAGTGCTTTACATATGTCTACTACTTTCAGGGTTACTGACCTGAAGGCACTCTTAAATTTATACAGGTCACTGAAGTCACTAATTTGTAGGGTGAAGTCTTGCCTGTGAAGACTGGTGAAATAAATAGATTCAGCCTGTTACAGAAGTAGGATTTGACTCACTATTCCCTGCCACATTCCTTGCAATCTCACACAAATGGTGAAAATACAAATCTCATCTACACTTGCATAAATATCTCCTTACCAGTCAGTCCTCCATTTTCTCCAGGAGGCCTTGATGTGTGTTGTGTATGTCATCAGATCAGCATCATTCTGTATGGTATCTCTGCATATGAGTATGAGGGCACAGTCTGCAGCTTAGTAAACAGGAGAAAAAGTAGTAATTTTAAATATATTATGCATTTCATAAGGTTTCAATTGAAATTTATCTGTTGACCCAGACTTCATCCAGGTTAGAGTCATTCGTTTTCTTTGGAAGTACATCCCAGGGCCCTTTGAGCAAAGTCCCACAAATTGGAGAGAGTCTGTCTGACTTAATGTAAAGGTGTCTGACTTCTATGTAAAGGTGAGTTACAGACGTGATGGTGTGACTCATGGTGTTGATATTGGTATAGGACAAAACCTTACTGAGAGATTACATTCAAAATTTTGAGATTTTTTCCTTTCCCTGAATAGTGACCAGTGGCATTTGGAAAAACAGCAGCTCAAGCCAGGTTTGGAGAATTATAAAGATGGTGGTGTTTTTTCCTACACCAATTTCCTTGAAATTTACAGACCACCCTGAACTGAGGCATTTTAGACCAAACAAATCTGACAAAAATGTGAAATATATTAAACTACACACAATTGTTTTAAAAATATTATTAGGCATTGCTCCCTTGGAAGGTGTTTAGGCATTAATTTTATACATTCTGGCTTTGGCTGATCTTGATTGCAAATTTTTTTATAGGCTTTGACAGTTTAATTTCCTTTTTTATTGTCATATGCTAAGTTTGGTGTTTTTTATTTTGCTAAATTTAAGGTCTTTACGTAAGTTTTAAGTTTTTTACTTAACTTTACCAAAAACTTGTGCCATTATAAGAGTACTAGAGGTCTATTGCATGCATATAATGGGAAATTCTTGATGAACTCAAGACAGAACACACACTTTAAGAATTCAGAAGTTTCAGAATGTTTCTTGCTTGTACAATGGAGCTCTTAAATTGCAGTCTCTTCAGGAATGCAACATATATGTCACTTGTACGTCTATGGCACTTCATAAATTATAAAACACAGCCTTACCTAACCTGTGGGTAGGCATTTCTTAGCCATATATGTTAACACTATTGTCTAAAAAGTAGGCAAGGTTTTCTGAATGGTTAATAATATCCTCCAGTTGCAAAGGCAGCTAGTAGATTAATTGGCTACATTTCTTGTCTGAGAATAAAACCACAAATAAGTACTGAAAAGGTAAGAAACTTAGACTCTGGGTAGCATCTGGTATAGTTAATGAAATCCAAGGAATGTGGAAGGGAAGGGACATCTAGCAGTCACTCTTCCTCAGATAATGCAAATCAAAAATTATTTTTGATTGTCCATGATATGTATCTTTCAAAATCCTCTTGCGATATTCATTTCAGCACCTTCCTATGTAATTTGCTCTGTTGCATAACTTTTATAACTGAAATTTAAATCTTTCTTGGAAGGCAGGCAATTATTTCTTGTCCTATATTCAGTGTATGCAAGTAAGACTTATTACTCACCTCTTTAATACTATGTTCCACCCTCAGTTCCCTCTTTTATGGATCCATTTCCATCAATCATTCTTCATAAATCTTGGAATTTTTTGGCCATTCTTTGTCTATGTCCAGAGTTTTTAGTCTGTGTCCCAGTGTGTTGAATCCATCTTACACTGGGTGCACCAACACTACATGTGGATTCCATTTCAGTAAGCCATAAGAGAATACAGTCACATACTTAACTCTCAAGTCTATGAGTGACTATATGTATCATTAATGTTAATAGAACTAACTTTGTCTTTTTTGACACAGCTTCTTATCTTTCTGCATTATCTCTTCCTCATACATTATATTCCATCCTTATCTCATGCATTTGATTTGTCTTTCTCACGTTTAGTTCTGTGTGTATTGCTGTATTCAGATATGTCATTGTGGCTTCTCCATTTTCTTCAGATGATTGAATTCCAATACTGCCTTTCAAAATGAAATCCATCACAAGTTGTTGTCATTCACAAGCTTTCTAAGACACCTAAATTTTTGGTTGAAATATTGAATAATATCAGGTCAGCCTTGTGAAGGGCATTATGTAATATATCCTCTCCATTCTCCAACAAGCTATTAACAAGTTTTCTGAGCAAAATTTTACAGCAGTTTTACTCAGACCATATTTTCCTAGTTGGTTTATGAGTGTCATGTGCATTTGACATCTATTACTTTCCCAGATCTTGTTATCCTGTCAAAGAAATTGAATTGCATTGACATGAGTTATTCTTGACAAATTCATGTTGGTTGTGTTTTGTCTTTAGGTGAATACAAATTGATTGTTTAATAATTTGCTTCAGTTATCTTTCCATCAAAGACAAGCTAACTCTTCTGTAGTTCCCTGTGTCCTGCTTATCCTCTCAGGCTTGTTCTCTGACTTTCTAGAACTTACCTGCCACAAAACTCCCTCACTTGTCCTGCACCCCTAATGAAAGATCCCAAATTGCTTTGGCTAACTCTGTAAGTGTTTTGGTGTGATGCTTGTCAAGCCCTAACGACTTGAGTATATTCAGCTTATTTGGTTGTTCCGTTCTCAGGCTGGTGTTCCTATTTCCTCATTAATAATAATGAAGTCAAGCATCTGGTTACAGTTAGCCTTTTTTTGTGAAGACTGAACCAGAGAAAGATTTAAACATTTAATGTTTCCTTCAACTGTCCATTAAAGACTTGGTTTTCTCATTATACTTGCTTCTGTTTTTCTCTTATATTGAAAGATTTTATAGAATTTTTTCCATGGCTTTTACAACTGTAACACATTTTCCATGTTATATTTTCTTTATGTGTCCCCATATATTTCTGCTATTACTTAGTTTTAGTAAAGTTTTTAGTAAGACTTTCCTGGGGTTTGTTTCTCATATAATTTGTATTTTATTATCTGATATTAAAGAACTCTTAATGAAGACATATCAGTCATTCCTTATATTGTCTGAAGTACAAGATTTTGTCATTACATCTTTCATTGCTTAGGAAATTTTCTTTTATTCTGAAACTAATAAATTTGGTGTACAAACTGCTTAACACTTTGTGCATTATCACAGTCAGTCCTAGTGAGAAGGAATTATTGAGGCTCTGTAGAGTCTGGAAAAACTGTAGATATGTATAAAAATAATGAGCATCCTATCCATGCGTGCCTATGAGCATCTTTCCTAGTGGCTAAGGACTATTCTTCAAAGGTAATAGATGACAACACAATAGAAATTCTTGGCTTCTATCATTAGGTTGATGTTTTTTAAAGAAAATATCTCTCTAACCAGAACATACAGGTCTTCTACTTTTAATAAGTTAATTGTGTTCTACTCATTTTTATGTCCTGTAGAATACTTGTGGATAGATCGGAGGTAATGGAGACAAAAATTTTTGGAAGGCTCAGGAAGCTTCAGTCTTTTCTCTTACATTCTCTAATATATTCAGGCACCAAACTATCACATCCCATATATTAGTTGGGGAAGATAAACATGCCAGCATTTCACCAAGCCCTACATCCCTATCATGAGACTGACATGAATAGTGGGTCTAATTTAATAAAAACATTATAGGTTTGTTGTATTGGTTTTTGGTTTTTTGTTGGTTGGGCTGGATTAAGTTGGGGATTTGGAGGTTGGTATTTGCTGTGTTGCTCTTTATTAACAGAAGAGCAGTGTCTGGCTTTGTTGCAAGAAGAAACGTGAGGGGCTTTTTTTTTAAAGACACTCAAAAGCCTAACATGAATAGTTTTCATGGCTCCCAAGATATCAATCCATTATGTTATTCCATTTCCTTCCTTTGCTTCCTTTCACACCCAGCTGCCATGCTAAAATCTGAATAGCCACTTTTTACACATAGCCTTCCAAAGAGCTGCTAGTCCCAGTTTTCCTTAGCTGCCCTTCTAAATATCACTGGGTCATTAGCCTGCCTTTCCCCAGGCCACTTGCCAGCTCAGCCCACCTGGCTGTTTTTCAGCAGAACCACAAGTATTTGGTTAACTGAAAAAGCCCAGCTACAGAGATGCAGACACAAAAGAAAAAAAAAACAAACCATAAAAACCACAGGGAATGGTAGGACAATTTTCTTTGCTTCGTGGGTAACATTAATTTGGCAAATCATTTTGTCACAATGACAGGATTACATTTAAAGACTATGACAAAATATGTGCACTACAGACTAAGTACATAAATGAAAAGCTAGCTAGCTAGAGCCTCTGTTTCAAAGCCTCCTTTTTTTTTTTTTTTTTTTTTTTGGTTAAGCAAGTTTCCATGTTGCTTTCATGTAGAACATCCTGCAACACTAACTTCTGGCACTGATGAGGCACTTGGTTGCTCTTTGAAAAGGAATTTGGCACCAACATCCTGCCTAATATCTCAGCCTGGTAACTTCATGATTCCTGTTCTGAGTGTCCATAACATGGTCTTTCTTTGATCAGTGTAATTTTGTTTATAAAACGTGCCCTGTACTTGCTCAGGAAAGGCACAGAAAATGCAAATGTATTTCTAAATAGCATATTTGGTCCAGGGTCTCGACTGGTAGCACTGTGTGGGGTGCCAGGCAGTCAATGTACTGGGGATCATGGGCCACCCAAGGTGCAGTAGAAGGGATACTTTTCTTCTTGTAAAGGTAGGAGATAATCAGTCTGAAACTGACCACTTACATGAAAGGTTGAGGACTCAGGCTAGAGCTGATTCTGTTCCTACCCAAAACCAAGATAGTTTCTGAAAACACTGCTGGATACGTAAGTTATTTACAGTGATAAAAACAAGAAAAGTATTAAAATATGTTATCTTAGTGCTTGCTTTATACAACATACCCTACCAACAGGAGTTCCAGCTTATTTTTTTCAGATATTTAAAGGGCGATTTTTCTTAAAATCTCAACACCCAGTAATTATATAATGAAAAACAAGCAAGTTTTCAGCTCCTAAGAAATTCTAGATACCCTTCCATGGGTAACAAATGGGACCTGATGAATATCAGTCCTACCAAGCCTTTCCAATTTGAATGTACTTTGATGTGATCAATCTTGGTTATTCAGTCACACTTTTTGTTAAAATAAATATTTAATGTGGGTGGAAAATACTGTAGATAATTAGTATTTTAAATACTAAGAATACTTTTTTCTAAACAATGTTACAGCAGTTTAACAGCTATTTTATATCCAGACTTTCCCTCTGGTGTTATGTATATTTAATTAAAACATACTAACATTAAACTTATGCTTCCAAACTTCAGCAAACAAATACACATATGCTTTCCAAGACTTTATTAAAGGCTGAATTCCCAATTTCTTTAGCACAACCGTTTTACATAGCAAGCTCCATCCTGGCCCTGCATTACTGGTGAAGAATGTAACATTTTCTTCCTCTCAGGAAACAGTCCAGGATCCCCACAGCTAGAAGTATTTCAGCCCCCTCACTCAACAGTTGACTGATCTGCTGTTAAAACAGAAAAATACATCTCAAATCCCAGAGGTACTGGAACCCATAGTTCCTGTTTGCGAGAGCTACCCCAGTCATAGGCTCAAGCCTGATGACTGCTGTTCCTCTCTGGCGGACTGGTGACTGGCATATCCAGACTGTCCCCCAGAAAAACTCCCCTGTGCAGTGTCAGGAGCTAGTAAGTGTTCTTCTCCGGTAACCGCTATCTCCTGCTTCTGGATGTGCCTGGGTTTCCCAGCAGGGTGCCTGGCCCTGAATGATAAATGTCTAAAATCCACATTTCCTTCCCACTGTGCCTCCCCACCTCCTACCATTCATTGGCCTTAACAAAGCCAAATGCTTCAGCACGAAGCAGGTGTGTTACACATGTGCTGTTGAACATCTGGCTAATCCTCTGTGGGGGCCAGAGAAGTGTGCAAATCCTAGAATGGGCAACTCTCCAGGAAAAAATATGAATCACTAGTTCTGTAAGCAAACTATTTCTGGTCTCAATTGAAATCCAGGCTTACAGCTCTCTCATTCTCTGTCAGCCCACTGAATTGGGGTTTTGATCTGCCTCAGTTTATAGACAGAGTATGCATAATGTGATTTATTTTATATATGTTCTAGAAAAATATTCATTTATACATATGTTTTCACACCTTGAAACAATTATGGCCCCGAGTGGTGTGGTTATAAAGAAAATGAGTAAGGGGGAAAATGTCATTTTGGGTCTCAAATACTGCTGTTCATTCATGGCTTCCTTTGAAACTATAGCTTGTGTGCATCTAAATGGGGAACTTTTTCTTTCTATCTAATGTGTGATTTTGATCACATATATATACAAAATACCAGTAATTGCTGCTTCCGTTCATCCTGCTTCATACTGCTTTCATCAAATTGTATTTCTATAGACTTCTGTATGAATCATATCCTCACATTTTCATCCTGCTAGTCCCTTGAAGATTTGTTCCAGATCAGATATAAAACCAGAAGAATGTGTTTTCTGAATCTAATAATGTTGCAGCTTATGACGGTGAAAGGTTCATCTGGAGAACTGATCTCAAATGTCAGGATGATAGAAATCAAATGGAGTTAATGCTATGGCATTTAAAATATTTTTGGCCCAACTTTCTCATGAGCAAGTGGTGAGATTTTGATCTCATCAAACTGGAACTTTTGCTCTGATTTGAACTTCAATCAAGAGCCTCTAGTCTCAATGTAACCTGCATTTAAACAGTATTTTTCTGACATATATTAATTATTTTTGAAGACGTAGCCAGAAACCTAAATAGATGTGTTCCAAACAGAACTTTGATTACACTCCATGCCCTTCCTGAAGTACTTAGTGCATAAGATGCATAAAAAGCAATTAACAGGGTAAAGGTCAACTTTAGTGGTAAAAGTCTTACTGGGATACTGCCTCAGAGTAAGAATCTCTGATTAACATTCTCCTTTCTTAAGAAATAAGACTAAATCCTGACAAAGACATATATGGTAAACAAAGACTATTTTTCTTTGCTGGAAATTGCAGAGTTCTTGAGGAATCTAATACACTTATAAATCAATACAGATTTCTGCAAAATTAGTAATGACAGCATTAAAAAATTAATCACATTAAATATGTATAAACATGTTCTTTACTATTTGATTTTGCTTTACTAGAGGCACAGTAAGAAAAATATATTTTAAGAAGAATTTTTTATGCAAGTATAATCTTAAATAGAATAGTTAATTCTTAAATAGAATTTTTAATGGAGTTACAAAGATGGGAGCCTCATGGTTTCAGTAAGTTATTAATTTTTCTTTCTTTTCATGAATTTGTGGTAGTTGGAATAGACTGTAGAAAGATTTTTCCAACTTAATCTCACAAAATCCAGTGAGCACCAGCAAAATTGTTAGCTTATTTATGTGATCTGTTTCACTGCCTCTTTCAGAGGGGCAAAGGCTAGCAAGAGTAGCAAAGATTACAGAACAAACTAAAATAATTATTTCTGCAAAAAATGATGATTTAATGTCCATACAAGTTTTTACATGGGAAAGTTTTTTATTCTGAAACCAGTGGGCCAAATTCATCATCAAATTAGTAAATGTTGGGTGTTGAAAATTTTAACAGCAGCGTCTGTCATTGGAGCCACGATATATATTCTGACATATTTCTTCAGGTTATAGCTCTAAGCTGCAGCTAGGCTCTGTTCCGGAACATCATGACGCATCTTCCAAAGATTGTTGCATGATTTGACACTGTCCTGCATGACATCCTTGTCTCTAAATTGTAGAGACATAGATTCAATGCATGGCCAAAAGTCAAAACCAATGTAGTTAAAGAATACTTTTGAGGAGTATGAGAGAGAGAGAGAGATGGCATGAGATAAGTGGAAGAGGTCAAATTAAGGTATATAAGAGTTCTGCTAAAATTAAGAATTGTGCTTTTCACAGATTCCCAGATTTGTATGGGTTGGAAGGACCTCTGGAGATCATCTGGTCTAGCACTCCTGTAGAGCACACTGCACAGGACTCTGTCCAGGTGTGTCTTGAATGTCTCTAGAGAAGAAGACTCCACCACCTCTCTGGGCAGTCTGTTCCAGTGCTCTGTTACCCTCACAGTAAAGAAGTTTTTTGTCATGTTTAAATAGAACTTTTTTTCTCATGTTCAGACAGAACTTTCCATGTTCCAGTTTGTGCCCATTGCCCCTTGCAGATGTTAATTTTTTTCATCAGGTTTTGTTTCCCACTCTTGGAATGGGAATTTTCACCATTTCAGTACCCATCTCATTTTTCACATCCACCAGCACTCAAGAATCCTAACCTCACTCCTAGGGACTAGTATTACACAAATTCTCTGCTTCTAATGGGCATAGATGTTCTTTTATTCTATTCTGCTGTCTCCGCTCTTTGGGAGGGCTCCAATGGCACTCCAGCCTCCTCTGGTGACTGCTACTATTCTTCTGTGCCTTTCTTAAATTGTGTGGCTGAACAAGGTACCATCCAGCAGCCTGGTAACTGTGATGGCGCAAACAGTTATGGGCTTGCTGTCTAGGGAGATCCCTGCAGTACTACAAAATCATTTTCATGAGGCGTAGTGAGATAGTGTCAGAGCACCAGCAAATCCATGCCACATTATTTGTTAACACAGTAGCCAGCAGAGTGATAGACAGAATATAAATGGTTTACTCTAGAAAAAATGTATAGCCTTTTCAGCAGTTACAAGCAGCCGAGTACTCAAGAATGACTGCTTCAGTTCCTCAGATTTCCTTCAATCCACTCACTTATATGGTCCTTAGAGATGTCTTTCCTTCCTTTGAGAGTAATGCAAAACATTATTACAATGGACAGTATGTTTTATCAATTTTAAGGCTGTAAACATAAAAAGCAATACAAAGCCCAAATTAATATTCAGAAATGGAAGCACATAAGACTGGATGGGAACTATGCTCTTAAACCTGAAAGGATTTTAATGGCTTTTAAAGTGAAAAAAATGGAATTGTGTAAATCTTAAGGCAGGTTTCCTTGTGATGTATTGCAGTTTGACTAATTGGTAATTCAGGCTCTCATTTGTTTCACACCAAAGGTGATTTTTTATTTATAGCTATGGTTAACAATGCAATAGTCAGTTTGTACTACACAAACTATGACCAGTTTGTTTCATGCTGAAATCTTCAGTGAAAATCTGTAGAATTTAAATTTATATATAAATATGTATATACATATATAATAAAAAACAAAGAAAATCTTTGAAGAAATAAGTAACTGCTTTTTTAAAAATCCTTCAAATGGTCTTTTACAGAAAGCTTTTCCTGCTGAGCTCAAAAGAAAGTCCTTTTCCTTTATGTTGAAATAAAGCTTTTTGTATGTTGTTGTGAAGTAGAACAAGTACAAGAGAACAGAATTCATGTGAAAACAAACTATATTACTCATAGAATGATGCTAATTTTAACCTATTTTTTAAAAATAGTACCTTTGTGCAAAAGCTATTCAGCCGTACTATATTATTAATGCAATTTTACTTTTCAGTGTTCAGAGCAGTCGGTGCAGCTTGCAACATTGTGCTCTGTACCAATCAATTCTGCTGTGCATAGGCACTGTTAAAAACAAAACAAAACAACCTAACTTTGCCAGCATGAAACCTCAGGAAATAGTACTCTTTTATATTAATAAGCTCTTCTATGCTTTCAAAGAAAGGAAAAAACTGCTGCCTGGATTGATTTGTAAGACTGCTTACAAGCTTTTCATTTGAAGTCTTGTTCTAGGCCTGTTCTTCTGGTCATATTATTTTTTCTTTCTTTTTTTTTTTTTTTTTTTAAGGGAGCTAAAATATTTTTTTAAAAGATATGTCCAATGCTGGATTTACATTAATTCTAATTGATCCCAAAGCATGTATTTGGGTCAGACAAAATCATTTTTGCAACATTTAGACCTGAGAACATACTGTCTGTCCAGTGCAATGAATTGAAATCTGACAATTCAATGGAACAAACTCACACCAGTTTTCTTAAACAAAACAAAACACAGACAGAATGCATTAGGTTTTCAACACATTGTAAATATGTGTATTTCAGTTTTCATAAACTTACTATTATTTTTGGCCCTGATTCTTCATTATCATCACCAAGCATCTGCTAAGATAACAACTTTTTGATCTCAGATGAAAAGCTGCATAGGAAAGAAAACAGGAAAAGAAATTAAGGTACACTTCAGGTATGTGAAATTTGCATGTATTATACAACCAGTTAGATTAAAAGAATATTACTGGGGTCAGGAAGTCAGAAGCTTGAAATTTAAGAGTTCACAAATACATAGCCATTCAAATCATTCCAATTTCTACCCCTCTGGCAATACAGAAGATGGATATTCACACTTTGGAAGCTCCTGGATCTCCACAGGAGGTCAGCAGTGTTGGTAGTATTGTTGCTGTTCTATTGTCATGGTGGCAACATTCATGAACCAGTTTTCATAGTAAGGTTCTAGTAGTGGGGTTGCCATAGGGGTGGATTCTGTGAGAAGACACAAGAAGCTTCTCCCACGTCAAATAGAGCCAATGTCGGCCGTTCCAAGATGGGCTTATTGCTGGCCAGTGCCAAACCAATCAATGATGGTGGTAGTGCTTCCAGGATAATGCATATATGAAAGGGAAAAAAACTGCTGTGCAAGAGCAGCCAGAAGAGAGGAGTGAGAATATGCAAGAAGAACAACTCTGCAGATACCAGGTCAGTGCAGAAGAATGGGGAGGAGGTGCTCCAGAGCAGATATTCCCCTGCAGCCCTTGGAGAAGCCCATGGTGAGGCAGGCTGTGCCTCTGCATCCCATGGAGGATGATGGGGAGCAGATCTCCACCTGCAGCCCCTGAAGGACCCTATGCCAGAGCAGGTGATGTAGGTTATGGCCCCATGGGAAGCCCATGCTGGAGCAGGCTCCTGGCAGGATCTGTGGTCCATTGGAGAGAGGAGTTCACACTGGAGCATGTTTTCTGGCAGGACTTTTGATCTCATGGTGGACCCATGGTGGAGCAGTCTGGTCCTGAATGACTGCACCCTGTGAAAAAGACCCATGATGGAGCAGTATGTGAAGAACTGCAGCCTGCGGGATGGACTCACATTGGAAAAATTAATGGACTGTCTCCTGTGGGAGGGAGCCCACGCTGGAGCAGGGGAACAGTGTGAGGAGTCCTCCCACTGAGGAAGAAAGAGCAGCAGAGACAATGTCTGGTGAACTGACCACAGCCCTTGTTTCCTGTCACCTTGTGCCATCTGGGGGAAGGAGGGAGAGAAATTGGGAGTGAAGTTAAGACTGGGAAGAAGGGAGGGGAAGGGGAAAGGTGTTTTAAGACTTGTTATGTTTTCTCACTTACCATACTCTGCGTTTTGAATGGCAATAAATTAAATTAATTTCTCCAATTCAAGTCAGTTTTTTGCCTGTGACAATAATTGATGAGTGATCTCTTGCTGTCCTTATCTTGATCTATAAGTCTTTTGTTATATTTTCTCTTCCCTGTCCAGTCAAGGAAGGGAGTGATAGAGCAGATTTGGTGGGCATCTGGCCTCCGCCAGGGTCAACCCACCCCATTGTTATGGCAAGGATCTGATGTTTTATGGGGGAGTGGGGAATGAATATAGCAAATTATAAACATAGATGTTGACAAAATGCTAGGTGGGATTTCATGGGATAAAGAGGAAGTACTTACATCAAAAGTCTGCTGCAAATGATGATGCTCAATCACATTACAGAACACAATGACAATGCAGAATAGGATTTTACCTAAATACTGGTACCTCTGCTTGGAAGTGACAAATCTGTAGAAGAGAATTGACATGCACTAACGCTGGTAGGATTTAACATTGTAAGGTCTTTGCAGAGTCTTGATCCTGTGTTTCTGAACTGACACTAACACAAGGCCTGTGTCAGCCACACCTGAATAACTAAGTAAAAAGGCACGTAGTAAGGGTTGGGGTTTTTGCTTAGTGAATGCTGTATATTATGAAATACCAATACCTTCAATAGCCTCCTGCTCTGTTTTAAAGTTATTGTTTACTAATATTTTTTAGGTTTTTTATGTTTTGCACAGACATAGTGGCTCAGGTCACAACCTCACTTATGGTTTTAAACATTTATACTTTATCTGATTTAGTGCATTGCTCCAGCTAACCCACAGACGTAACAGAAAAGAAACACCAGACAGAGGTGTGGTCCCTGGACTGGGTGAAGCCAAACACTCACGCATGAGATGGCTTGCGATGCTCATCTGCGCTCACCAGCCAAGAGATTTTCTTGGCATCTAGTGTTAGCCTAACTGAAAGGAAAGTCAGGGACTCTGGAAGGATATGCCATGACCCCTCACTATGTGTGCCACACAGTCAATTTAGGTTGAAAGTCTTCTTTGGCTGAAACCTGAGTTTTCTTTAGGCATGCATCTGAAATTTTCTTCAGGAGGGTGAATACAGCATTAATTTGGGAGAGGGCTGTAATCTGAGTGTAGAGATAAATCAGAAATTGCTCAGATTTATTTTTAAAATAAGTTAATTATACGTACAAGTATTTGAAGGGTTTAGTGCTTTGGAAACAGATGTAGACTAGAAAAGCAAGTTTTGTATTTGACTATATTATGGAGAAAAGACAGTGTTGAGAAGGTTCATAATGAAATTTAGGTGGAAAAACAAAGTACAGAGAATGGGTCAAAAGGGAGAGACATTAAGCTTGATAATGGGTTGAATACCTAGATTTTTGGGATAATAGAGTGAGGATGTGTTGTAGTTTTATGTAGCTGGGTACTGGTAGAGAAGAGGGGCTGCAGAAATGGCTGCTGTAATGAGCAACTAGAAGCTCTCTGCAGGCCCCAGAAAGCAAACATCACCTGATTCAAGGCCAGAGTTGCTGCTGAGCAAGGCTGCGCCAAATGGAGATGGTCAGAGCACCTCTGTGAATCACATATAGGAGAACAAAAAAAGGCAGGCAGCTGCATTTTGCCACCAGAGAACAGAGTGAGAAGATGTAAGGAGCTGTGCAGACACCAAGGCTGGGGAATGGGGGGGGGAGGAGGACTCCCAGGTGCCAGAGAGAATGATGCCCCTGCATCCTGTGGAGAAACCCATGATAAAGCGGGTGTGCCCCTGCAGCCCATGGAAAAGGCCAAGACCCCACCTGCAGCCCGTGGAGAGGTTCCATGCTGGATGGAGCACATGGAGACATACAGGAGATGTTGTGACCCGTGTTGTAGCAAGCCCCTGCCAGCACTTGCAGCCCATGGAGAGAGACAGAGACACAGAGATGAGCAAGAGAGAGATTTGCGCAGAAACAGGTTTGCTGGGGGGAGGCTTGTGACCCCGTGGAGGACTGGGACCGAGAGACATTGTGATTTATTACTGCCTGCCATAGCAGGGATCCACGGCGGGGCAGCTGGTGAAGAGCAGAACTGTGGGAAAGGACTCACAATGGAGACATTTGTGAAGGACTGTCTCCTGTGGGTGGGACCCCACGGTACAGCAGGGGAAGGGTGTGTGGAATGAATGTCCCCCTGGCCAAGAAGGAAACCAACTTGCTAGGGAACTGACCGAAGCCCCCCTTTCCCCAGTCCCTGCCCTCTCCCCTCCATGCCACAATGTGGGGGATGTAGGTAGCAAAATCTTTACTAAAGTGAAGTCTGCTAAGAAGGGAGGGGAGGGGGAGGTGCTTTAAGATCTGGTCGCGCTTCTCATTATCCGACTCTGGTGTCACTGGGTGTGCAGTGCTGTGTAATAAATTAGAGAATTTTCTTTCCCTCACTTTGTGTTGAGTCTGTTTTGCCCATGGCATTGACTACAGGATGATCTCTCCCTGTCCTTATCTTGACTCCTAAGCCTCTCAATATATATTTTCTCCAGCGTCCAACTGAAAAGGGGAGTGATAGAGCAACTTTGGTGGGCATCTGGCCTCCAGCCAGACCTAAACCACGACAGGATGCCTGTCCTTATCAATTCTTTTTCCTTTTATAACTGTCAAATTGCAAGTGAACAAGGTGTTCTTCTGTTTTACTTACTTTATTACGTTATAAGCTGAAACAGCAGGGAGATCTCTGAAGCTGAAACAGTAAAGACATCTCTGATCTCAGGTCAATGTTGAAATTTCCTCTGAGTCCTAATCTGGGAAATCTGCCCTTCTCGGTGAGGAGCTGTAAACTGGAATGAAGGAAACATTGACCAAAAGCTATCCTTGTCAACAGAATTCATCTGAATTTTGGCATGTCTGCCTTGTGGAGTTGAATTCATAACTCCAGCTAGGTGTTTATAGTCCCTGAGCAATGTATAGGATAGTAAGGTGCCAAGGAATTGAATTTGCAACAGCCAGCACTGAATGGGATTTAACATCTAAGCCAACAAGTGGTGAATACTAAAGTGTTTCTGCAAACCACTTTTCTCCTGAGTTTTATGCTCTTCACTGTGCCTGTGAAGCTGAAATTCACAGCCTAAAACCTTCACATAATTTAAGGTGCTGAGTTGTCCTATTGGGTAACTAAAACATCATAAAATATAATGGTAGTTGTAGTGTCCAATGGTTGTAAACTTATCAGTTTATAATGGTCTTTTGGTTTAAATGCTCACCTGCAAAATGTATCTTTCAGAAAGAGATGGAATCTTTACTTCCAGGAAAAATGCCCTAGCTATGAGACAGAAGAAAGAGTTGTAGCAGTCCTTGGGACAGAGCCCAAGTCTATGACTCCCAGATCCAATGTCTCTTCTGCGGATTCCTAAGAAAATGTTTCTTGTATTAATTGGGTAAAAGTCTCATAGTTTTTCTTTTCTTTTTGCATAGTGTCTATCATCAGTAGGAATGGTGGAACATGGCCTCACACCTCATTGTTTCAAGTCTGATGGTTAGATCTTGTTCCTGAGAGCTAGACGTAGTGGTTTGGGATCCCTCCTTATGTCCCTCCTCCTCATTTTCAATTATCTTTGTACTGCTAAGATTTTTAGATGGTTTAAAGGGAGTTTTGTCAAAATGCTTTTGTTTTAAAGCTGTATTAATTCATCTCCTTCAGGTGAAGAGGCCATGTCATAATTCTGAGAGACATCCGAGATCCATAACATATTACTTCTTCTTTCAAAAACCCAACATTTGAGATGATGTGCTTGAGGTCATTTATCAAAAAGGCATTGCTTTCAAATATCATAGAGCATCTGAAAACAAGCACTTCTTATTCCTGAGCAATCCCACTTACTTAAACATAGGAGTGCTCTAAAACACGTGTTCACTGATGTTTTCTTAAATTCCTCTCTGCCCTACTGGAACACAATAAGATATATCAATTATGCAAATTTAGGATTAACTAAGCAAGGAGTCTCCTCTCACATAGAAGCCTCCAGTCATCCCAGGAAATTTTGGAGTTCACACATTCTACTGGTCATTTAGAAAAAAAACTAAACCATGGTTTATTTTAAGTTTTTTATCTTCAGGTCATATATACCTGTAATATATGTACTCATTTAACATAAAGGATTTAGCTTCATTTTTCACTGTTTCTGAAGAAAGAGAAAGGGAAGTTAAATGTAAAGTCATAAATGTAAAGTCTTAAGCTCTGAGGAGCTTAAGAGGTTCTTATAGTCCCTGTTTTAACACTAAAGTTTTAAGGAGGCATTCTGGGTAAACGTTTGCCTTGGAAAACCCTATCATTGAGATGGGATATGAGATCAGGATATGTTTTTTAATGTAGGGAGTAGACTAGTAGAAAAGACAGTATAATGATAGTGTCAGTATAATGATTTGGTTGTAAAAACAGGGAAGGAATTCTAATACCTGGCATAAATGTCTTTGCATGTGTTTTAACAGACTTGCTCTTTGAGAGTGGAGCATAGGTAGGAAACTGCTATTAGACCTCGAAATGTAAACAACACCCTACTTTGTTGGAAAGAAGTTTTACCCCACATGGCAGCTAAGCATCATGCAGTCACTTGCTCACTCACACCCCCTGGTGGGATGGGGAGGAATATTTGAAGAATAAAAAAGCTTGAGGGCTGAGATAAAGACAGTTTAAGAGGAAAAGCTAAAGTTGTATATGCAAGCAAAGTAAACCAAGGAATTCAGTCAACACTTCTCATGGGCAGGCAGGTGTCCAGCCATGTCCAGGAAAGCAGGGCTTCAACACACATACCGGTTATTTGTCAAGATAAATGCCATCACTTCAAACCCCACTGCCCCCTGTCCTTCTTCCCTGAGCCCTTTATATGCTAAGTATGATGTCATATGGTATGGACTATCACTTTGGTCAGTTGGGGTCAGCTGATAAGTCTGTGTTCCCTCCCAACTCCTTGTACATCCCTAGCCATATTGCAGTTGGGGTGGTGTGAGAAGTAGAAAAGGCCTTGACTCTGTGTAAGCACTGCTCAACAACAATAAAAATTGCTCTATATAACAAAAGCATCCCTGTGTTATCTACATTGTTTTCAGCACAACTCCAAAACACATCCCCATACTAGCTACTATGATGAAAATTATCTCAGCTGAAACCAGGACACTTTGTCTGGACCAATTTAATTCCCCTACATTTCTGTGGATTTTCTTCTTTGGTTATTAGCTGTCAAGCTAATATACACAGTATGCATCAGCTTGACCACAGAAAAGTTCTTACAGCACAAAGGTTTGGGTTTTTTTTCCACCTAAATGTTATTGAAGCTATTTATATTCTTGTTACCTATTTATAGAAAAGTCCATTTATACCTCGGTGGTAGCATCTTCCATCTGAGCAAACCTTAATCTACCTGAATTTACAGTTGAACTCATGGGATTGCCTCAGACGTTGGGTGTTTCACTGCAGACTCTGTTTTGATATTGACATGCTTTTTGTCTTCCTAAGGCCAGTAAATAAAATTTGAATGAGAATTTCACACCCCTTATTCCTAGCAAACCACTGTTAAACTCAAGATGTATGTAGGGCAGAAAGGGAATGTATGTTCACATTGGTTAGCCATGGCTAAGTTGCTCATTGTGCAGTTATAATTAATTTGTTGAGAGATCATCAGCTGAATAGTGTTTGCTTGATAAAGAAAACAAGCAGTAGCATATTAAAGAGAAAATACTATGTGGTGGGTAGCACTAGTGAACTCTTTTCCTCCAGATATACACAATTTTTCTAAGGAGTTTACAAGGAGCATATTATTCTGCTTTAAATATTCCTTAGACCTGTTCCACATATGACAATCTATCATTCCCACACATTACTAAGTCATGAGAAATACTAATTAAAAAAAAAAAATCTTTATTTTTTTAACTGGAGTACAGCTACATCAGCTGTGGTTACTGGTTTGATTTCAAATCCAGAAACCACAATAAAGGCTGTTTTCCTTACATCAGATGTGGTGATTAATATGTGGTAGACTTTGGCTCCAGATTTTTACAGTTGTGTTAATTGATCACGAGCCAGAGCCTGGGGCTGTATAATTAAGTTAGCTGGAAAATTAATGCAGGAAATAGCTTCTAGATTTGATTGGTTTAAAAATCTATGAATACACTTATTTAATCCTTTTGAATTAAACTTGGTGCCAAAAAAATTATGTTAACTATGTCTGCAATTTCATAACTTCAGGGCAGTATTCTTTTTCTGCTTTTGATATCAGTGATGTTTGTACAAAATGGACTAATCTTAGACAATCCAGTAAACGGTCTCTCTGTCACTGGTTAGAGATGCTGGATGGTCTGTTTCTTTGGTCTGATGCATATAGGCACAGACATTAGATTAACTGGGATTTAGTGACTGAATTTCCTTACTTACAGATCAACAGTGGATTGCTGTGCCTGTGCAAAAGCTCACTGAGGTGAATCAAACTCCATGTGGGTGCAGCTTTTACCTACATGTTTTAGGACAACAGGAACGGGGCCTCATTAAACAGTGATTGATATTGTGTATTGTGCCTCTAGTATGGGACACCGGGTATGTTCTCTCTTCCTTGTACTCTAAGATTGAATGAGGTCTCCAAACAAGATTAGAAATGTTATAGCAAAAACATCCTTGAAGGAAGGGTAAGGAGTAAGTAAATGTTCTCTAGTTCTGACCTCATTCATTGCCATTCTATAATGCAGGAATAAATACACTCAGCAATTATATTGAAGGAATGATAATTAAAGGCATTATAGTAAGTCAGTGCAATACTGGAGAAATATAGGGAAATCAAGTTCAGGCTTAGAGAATAGATGAAGATACCAAGTGTTTTGATAAAGGTGTTTTGTTTTGTTTTGCATCTGTAGTTAATGTGCACTAGTTTAGGTTACACAACATATTCACCTTGTTCTGTCCTGGGTTACGTTTGTCATTTGATACTACGTTAAATGACACTCAGGAAGTTGTTGGTCTTCATAGGATCATTTTAAGGTTGCTTTTCATCACAGATGGGCAGTGACAATATAAAGCCAAGGAAGAAGGAAAAAACATGATGGACAAATAAAAGTGAAACAAGAAATAGCTCTCTCAGGACTTTCTTGGACTTTAATTGCATTTTGACTTGTCAAAGCGAAAGAACCTTAATCAAAGGAC
Source organism: Porphyrio hochstetteri (assembly GCA_020800305.1). Taxonomy (NCBI): domain Eukaryota; kingdom Metazoa; phylum Chordata; class Aves; order Gruiformes; family Rallidae; genus Porphyrio; species Porphyrio hochstetteri. Next base: position 107,167,834 of record CM036907.1, read on the forward strand.
CTTTAATGATAATATATGTGGAGTATAAAGTATTTTGTTAGAAAAAATGCAGGGTGAAACTAAAAAGCCCATTACCTAAAGTGCACCAGGCATCAGTAATAAATAAGCCAAGACTGAACATAATTGGGGTGAAGGGTTATGGTTTTACAATTAAAGTTGTTATGCTAAGGTGATGTCCTAACATTACCAGCACTGCCAAGAGGCAAGTCTGTATTCTAACTTTTAAAAGCAAGCTACTGTGACGGGAGAGAAAGTCTTTCACTGATTTATTCACTTTATTTGGGATCTACAGAAACACTAGACCAGAACTGATGTTGTCTTACCTTTCTCTCAGTTTTTGTCAACTGGATGGTGGAGCAAAATGAGAACGCAATACACATAATTCTGAATATCATCCTAAAGCAGCCATAGATGATCAAATTAGTAACAGGAATTACATTTGCTCTTGGATTTTAACACATTCATGTTATCACTGAACATGAATTAAATCTTCCATATTCTTAAATTCCTAGCCAGAGCTTTAATAGTGGAATACCATTAAAGAAAACGTTAATTAACATTTTTATCAGTATAAACAGCTCTGAAAATAGACCTTTCCTAATTTTTCCTAGTCTTGCTTATGTCTACATGAGTTATTACTCAAAACTTTATAAATTATAGAGGTTCAACAAAGAAAATCAGTGATTATTTCAAGAAACCATACCAGATTTTGAACTCCTATAGAAACATGCCTAAAGTAAATCTCAGACTGCTTCCAGATATGCTTTTTTTTTTTCTGTAAAGTGAACAGATTTAGTGTAAAAATGTTTAGAAAGCAGAAACATATACACAATGTTTCAGACATGACAGGTAAAGCTATAAAGATGAATAATGCTTAAGGAGGAGTTAGGAAGTTTGTAGAACAAATCATTAGCAGTGTTTATTTTCCTACCTCTCATCTATTTTTGTCCTTTGCAAGTTTGTTCTTTGACTGATATATGCACTACCTCCCTTCTGGTAGGAAGTTGAGGTTTCCTTTCCTTGCCATCACAAAGAGTGGTAATAATTAGCTAAACAAAGATATTTAATAAGGGCTTGATTTTCTTCCACTGGTGATGACTGAAAAATTGTCATTGGGACAGTTTCTTTTTCTTTCTTCCTCTACTATGTGCTGCCATTTACACCTTTATGAAAAGCACAATCAGTGTAATTATTTAGAATTAACATTTAACATGTACATTGCTCTGTTGCAAATTATTATGTGAAATGCAGTGTTTGAGGGATTCTGTGCCAGCATGGTTTTAAGATTAGCCCTCTGAACACACCAAGATTTGTGTTAAAAGGATCGTTTTTATTCAGACATAATGTCTATCCAGGTTTTTATGAAAATTTCAGTGTTAGTTCAAGAAAATTCTATTTCCTGCTATGTGGCTGTGCTAGTAATACTGACACTTAGGACTTCGGATCAGATTTTACCATGCCCCACACAACTGCACATTATGTTGTCTGTAGAATCATTTCAGGACTGCCTTTCTTCACGGTGGGAGATTAAATTATGTGAAATTCTGATGGACGAATAAAAGTGAAATACAAACTGACAGTTTAGTGAATAGTTATTAGGAACATCATCCATGTAGGTTTCTTCAGTTTGTCCCCTCTGCCCATCTGAAACTTGTTTCTGGCCAGAAATTGAGAAGTTTGGCTATTTCTGTGGGGAATGCAGGCTAGATCTAACACCTCTGCTGTGTCTGAGCTCACAGGTGGCCAGTTGCACACACAGGAAATTTCATGTGCAAATCCAATACTTTATGCAGCACTGGACCACATATTTCTGCACAAAAAGTCCTGGGCAGAATATTTCCAAGACTTTTTGGCAGAAATAGGACAACACTCCTTTTTACGAGGAGTCACATGGAAAGGATGAGGGGTAATGGGTGCAAATTACTCCCGAGGCGATTCAGAGGAAAATTTTTCACCATGACAACTATCAGCCATTGGAATAATCTCCCCAGGGTAGTGCTGGATTCCCCAACATCGGACACTTCTAAGACGCAGCTGAACACGGTGCTGGGCCGTCTTGTCTAGACTGTGATTTTGTCTAGACAGAGCTTTTGCCAAGAAAAGTTGGACCAGATAATCCTTGAGGTCCCTTACAACCTGGTATGTTATGATTCTGTGAACACTATTTCATCACCCAAATTCAATTATTTTCTGTTTCTGTCCTAGAAGTTCTCTGCTGTGACATTTCCCAGTTGACATTTTTTCCCTTCAGTTTGGAAAAAGAAATTATTCTCTGGGGCTTGGTCTTCAAAGCCCTTATAGTCTTGTAGAGAAGACACCTAAGGAAGAAGATCAAGTTGAGCAAAAGTCTGGTGTACAGTAGTTTACTAACTTTATTTTGGTTGAAAACGTGATGCTAGGATTGGAACTTAAATCCTATTCATATATAGCGTTGTAGTAAGTTTTGCATCTTACTCACTGAGGTTTGTTAACGTCATACTAGTTAAGTACAACAATGAGGCATAGATCTACACAAATCTATGAATTTTCTAAGGTCACAGGGAAAATTCTGTGAATCTCAATGTGGAAAAATTAAACATAAGATGCTGAAATCTTTTGCATCTTTCACCAAACAGCACAGTTGGTAGAACACAAGGGCAGTTCTACGCCTCTGAGGTTTCAGCTAGAGACATTTCCATACCCTTGGAGGGACCACATTTGGCCCATTATAAGATGTTGTAGTACTGTTCTAACATATCATGTGAAGAAATCTTTCCAGGCAGGTGAAAGCTACTAATGCAATCACTCATTTCTAGCTTTTAATTTCTATCTCACACCATAGAATCCAGAAGACTTGGTAAGACCTGAATAGTTTTAAAGAGGGATGCAGAATGATAGTAGTGAAATTAAAGTTCCTTGCCTATTAAAGACAGAAGTGAAATTGATCTAGGAAGAGTGATGGGTGCTCCTTCTCTTCAGTAAGTATGGCTGAATTGTAAGCAGTTCTCACTAGTGTGAACACTGCCAGTAACTTCAGTAAGGGGGAGTATGGAGGAAGTCTAGTGTTGTAAGCTTTGTAAAGCTGGAGTAAAAAGGCAAAGCTTGCACTGAATAAAAGTAGTTAAACCAGTTGTAACAATTTACTTCAGTAACTGATTTTAAGCACTTAATTGCAGTGGTGAACAAAAAACCCTGAGACGCTTCTGTAGGCAAGATGAAAAATTGCCCTTCTTCTGCCTATCCTAATGCGTTCATCATAATAGAAACTCTGACGAGCTCTCTTCTATAACTTTTGTACCCTGGGGAGTTAGCCAAAGTATTAATAATGTGGATATCAAAAGACTCATCCTAGCACCTCCGGTCCTGGTGGCTGTTCCTTTCAGCAGTATTAGTGACGGCACCACTTAAAAGCACAGAGCCTCGGTGATAAAGCTCCCGTTCAACTTGATGCATGAGAATTGTACTTTCTGCATTACTGCAGACAATGGAACCATTAACTCACTATCAATCACCCGGCTTGCAGCACAGCCCACTCTCTAACAAGAAGCCATGGGGCATAGGGTATAAATAGCAGACATAAGTCAACCTCCTTGACCAGTTGTAATTGTGAAAGAAGGATTGTAATCCGTGTTTTAGCCTCTGTCCAGGTTTTCTGAAACACACCAAAGTCATCAAGGGATGCTCTGTTTTATTAGAAGGCTCTGAGGGATGGATATAGAGATGGGTCTCTTCTTTCCCTAAAATGGGAAGTAATTTTAGGTATCTTGAATACCTTGGGGCATTTTGAGGAAGCTCTTTCTGTTGTAAGAAGATAGGTTAAACTTAAGCAATTCTGACTTTTTGATGCATGGGGAAGCTAGATTCCCTCTGTTGTTTCTTTGGCTCACTTTCCACAGAGAGTGTGTGGGGTTCAGGAATAGTATGTCAATTAAGGTGATAGGGCAGAGAATAGATTTACATCACTGTGGATGCCAGGAGAATTAAATCTAGATAGGCTTTCAGATTTATATTTTTTTTATATTTTTTCATACATTTATTTTATTATTAATGATATATATTCATGTATATCATCGTTATTAATGTTATAGTTGGTGGTGATTTTGTTATTGCTATTATTACTATTTCTATACTTGTAAGCTGGTTGGTTTTGTTCCATGAAAGCAGTTAAATAGCTAGGTTCATACAGCACTTTTCTCCCTTTACTGGTTCTCTTCCTTGAGAAGTGAATGGAAGCTATTTTAATTGCCTTTCTTAGAAGGAATGAGATCACAAACTAGCTGCAATCTCCTTTTATAGTTCTCTTTGTTACCTGGCATGAAGGGCTAGTACAGGCTTTTAAAAGTAGGTGATTCTGGCATAAAAGTGGGGTGGTCAAGGTCTGTGATTCTTCAATGACTTCCACTGACAGCTTTATCAAAATTAAATTGCTCACTCTTCTGTAGTGGAAATCCTGAGAGAAGGTAGCAGTGAAATAGCTCACTGTTTTCAGCTGAAACATACTCCATTCCTTATGCAAAACGATTTGCTGATGCAAAGAAGTGTAATTTACACCTTCCTATGACAGCCTTTGTGACTTTGACCTGGAAGGTAGAAAAGAACCCAGGCATACTTAACAAAGGTGGCTATAAATAGATTTAAATGCAGTGGCTTATCTTAAGGTTAACAATAAGTTGTCTTTACAGTGCTAACAAACTAGACCACACACTTTGTTTTGATTTTTACCTGAAGTATAGACCTGTATAGACCTGTGTGGTCTAGATGGATGATATCAATTACATTTGAAAGCCTGGTAAAATGGAATGTAGATGATTTGTTTAGCTGATAGCAACCTCTCGATAAAAGCCAGTCATTAGTAAACCTGGGCGTGTATATATCATTCTTATTATGGTCAACACATGGTCAATACCTTTTTTTAATGTGTGCACCTTCCTTATTTCAAGAGCTTTTCCAAGTGGTTGAGGGTTGTGGATTATGGTTATTTTGCTGTTATTTATGGTGAGATGGAACCAAAGCATGCTCTGCAGATAGCCAATGCATTAATCAGTGCAGTATAGTGACACATACACACAATCACACACACACTTCCACGTTTTTCTGTCAACTGCTAAAGAAACAATTGATTGTGAAATTATTTTAGTTAAAAGAAATATAACCTATTGATTAATTGCTGTTTTTAAAAACAGTGCCTTCAAATGTCTAAAAAACCCCACAATTTCAGGTAACCATGTATTACTCTGTGTGTATACTGTTGTAAGACCATGCTACTATAAGTAAATAGTTTAGCACTTAAGATGATAAAGTGTAGGACTCCTGTAAAATTGCTATTCCCTAGCTACTATTTTTTTTTACAAACTCTTGTGAAGAATGGGCAATACATGAAGACTCTTATAATATAAGAGTATGGTTTCCACATGCTCCAAAAACTTATTTTAAACTGGTTGGAAAGGAAAGTTGAAGCATGACTGTAATGAATGGAGTCATAGGGACATTCATATGCCCATCTCATGTTAGGTGAGAAACATTCTCTGAAAGTCGACCAGTTATCAACACACACAGACATATGTATAGGTATTTCTGAATATTAGACACCACGATAAATTTTCCAGCATTTTTTCAATGAAATATAAAATTTTGATGAAATAAAAAGATGCTAGGGTATAAAAGTTGATTTTTGTATTTTAATAGAGATTGTTTTTCCTAAATGCCAGCTTGTGAGAAACTACGACTTCTAAATGTGTAATTTTGATGTTAAAAAAGGCCTAATTACACATTCTGATACTTTTGAACTTTCATTCTACACCTGAGATTGATTTATTTTGGCCTTTTTAGGGAAAGAATTTATTGCAATTGTGTAAGATTTTGAAATTTCATTTTCTGGGGCAGTATTTGAACAATCATTTTTGGAGGCAAGAAACATGAATTTCAGGAATGGAATTCAGAAAAGGCTTGTTTCATTTATTGTGATGGGAATTTATTGTGTATAGGGAGTTTTAATTGCAGCTGACATTGCTTAACACTTCTGGTGAATCAGGCTGAAATTCCGGAGGTGTGATGAACAATAATGTAATTATTTTAGAAAATTAAAATTATTAAAATTCTGCCTTTTATTTAATCTAAGGAATGTGAGCCTTATGATAGGTCAGAAGTCCAGAATTTAAAGAGCCTATGAAATTGAAAAAACCCACCACTGCTATATATAATCATTTTAGTACACGAATCACTTGAATTTGTGGGGGCCTCTGCTAAAACATCCAAGTGATTTTTCACAATTGATTCTCTCACAACAAACTGAGAATTACTGGAGACCCAGAATTCAAGCTTTGGGTGCTAAGAGTGTGTGATTCAAGGCATTGGCAGGACTGCAAGCAGTCCTCACTCCTCAAATGCACGCATTTCACAAGGCTTGCAGAGCACAGCCACATCTTGCTATTTTAGAAAGAAAACGAGCATTATTTTGCTTATATTGCAATTAGATTGGTGATGTTTGCAGCAGAGCAAGGGTCAGATTTTGTGTAATGTTTAATGTGGTCAGAATGGGAAGATGACTAAATGCTTTTATACTGTACAGTTTCTGAACTGCTCCTGAGGTCACTGGGGCTTTTCTAACCAATGACATCTTTGGCTGCTGCCTACAGTAGTTTCCTCTCTCCCCTGCTATTCTCTTCTGCTCTGTGTCCCTCTTCCGAAATCAAACTGCTTCTTTTAGGGCCTCTCCACTGCCAAAGGTGTACCAAGGGGCTATTGGAAGTGGAAGAACTGTACTTCTTGTCTCTGCAGACCAGAGTTTCTCTAGCTAAGTGTACTCTTCATCTTGAGATTTAAACAAGGACTGAGTTCAAGACCAGACAAGTTTTGTGCTTGTGGTTTGTTTAATCACAAGCAGTCACAGAAGACCTGTTAGAAAACATAGGACCCCTTGTAGCTTGGCATGTCTATTATCTGCACAGGCAATCACAACAGCTTGCATCAATCTTACACATGCAAACTATAGGGAGTCTGAGACAAAACTAGATGAGGTGCAGGCACAATGTGTACGTTGTGCCCACTACTGCTTTCTAAAATGGGTGCAGACAGCTCTTTTCTGCTTGTGGATGCATTACAGCAATGCTTAAATTCATGACCACAAACAGTTTTGCAAGGACACTGGTGGTTGTACAAGTAGCAAATTGTAAGAGAGAAGATGAAATAAAAGTACTCTTCAATGTAAGATACTTGCCTAGGCCTCAGGACTGCTTTTATCCCTGTTGAATTCCCACAAGGTTCCAGTGTTGTGAGCAAGAGGGAGCAGATATGCTATTTCTAGTATTTTACATCACATTGTTTAACTTTGGAGATGTAATATTCTTTTATTATGTAGTTCTTGCAGCTCTCACACATAACTGTCTTGCTGGTATCGCTTGTATTAGCTCTGCAAAACCAAACAGAGATATATAGCCTTTGTTTTCAAATGATAATACATATTATAATCCCCCATTCATCTTCCTCATCAAAGCTTCCAACACACTGTTCAAAGAAAGAGTGATATCAAGGGTTACGTAAAAAAACCCAAGCAACTTTGAAATGTCAGCCAACAGATAGTTTTCTTCCAAGTATTGTTCTTGTGTAACTAGTATATGAATGATCCTCAAGTGCCCAAACTTCCTAGATACTGCAGACTCTACCTCTTATATGAACATGGGTTATTCCTTTAGCTTCAGCTGTGGGATTTACTAGATTGGCAATAGTGATCAATGCAGTGATCAATAAGACTCTTAGTCAGCAGAGATGCTGAGGTAGCATTCTTTCCTTCCAGGTAGTAGAAGGGAGTAAGCATCTTAAACTGTTTTTCTATACTGTTTTAATAAGGGAATAGTAATGGATATCCCCCACTGCTATTAGCTGAGGTGGGAAATCCAAAGAGAAACAACAGCAGTTTTCAGACAAAAATGTTTGCGTGTATTGATTAGGTCAAGACCTGTTTTTATAAGAGGGAAAGCTGAAAGTAAATCTGCTTTCTGAATCAGCATCTCCCAGTCTCTGCTGCCTGAGAAGAAGCTACACTGAAGTGGCTTTGGCATAACATAAGCTTGTTCTGTCAAGAATGTCTCATTATGCAGGCCTTCCTGATTTTTAAAATCTGCACTTTTTATACTCCTAGTACAGTGGAGAACAAAAGGAGCACAGTGATTGATTTTACTCAGTCATCAGGGAATTTCTGAGATAGCTCATTAACGCAAGGTGGACGCACTAAAGATTGCTTTTTAAGGAAGACTTAAGCTGATAATCAAATTTTACTTGTATGGCTGAAGCCCTTCTTTAAGCTGTAATGAATCATCTGTACAATGCAGCCTTTAGGTTTTAAAACTGGGAAATAAAGTCAAAGTTGCATTTTCTATACATTAACCTGAGATATTATTTTTTTGAAGGGAATATTTTATACTTAAACTACTAAAGAAAAAATAAAAACCTAATGACTTAGTTGAGTTTAAAGGATGTGTAGATGACTGAGCTGTGACTATATAACACCATAACATAATAATATAATGTAACAATATATAGTAATATAAAATCTATATTTATACAATAAACCAAAATTATTCTTGTATCTAGCATAAGTGAGAAAAAAACCCCCGACATTTGAAACTGCTCAAATCTTCCATAAAGTAATGAAATACATTAAGTAAAATTGTTCTGTGATTTGAGTTCAAATACTCAAAAAAATAATCTCTTCTTCTATTGCATATAGTGCAATAGATATATTATGTGTGTGTGCATTTGAAATATGTACATTGCACACTGCACACAAATATATCATATATATGCAAATATATATATATATGAAATAACTTCTGAAAAGTAGTAATATGCCACTTCTGGCATTATTAAAATGAAAAATCTATTCATTATGAAGAAAACATTCATTAACAGAAAGCACATGATTCAAAATACTTCTGTCACCAATGCTGCTAAGAGACTGTAATCTTGTCCTTGATCCTTGGATACCCAAAGAAAGACCTCATAAAATCCAAAGCTGGACTAGAAATACAATATAGAGTAGTAAATTGCAAATTCAAAGAAATAACAAAAGGAAATACTCATCTAAAGCCTATGGAAGTCAAAGCCAGTTAATTGTCCTTCAATTAACTTTGAGGAGTTGTTCATCAAACACCTAATTTACAATACATCTGCGGACTCCTTTGTTTTTCAACTTAGATTCATATATATTAACATCTCCTGAGTTCTCCTGTAAATTTTCTCTTCTACTGAAAAAGACATATTTGATCTAGATTCCAAGGAAGCCATGGAAAAGTAAAATTAGGTTTAAGTTTTGTTTGGATATTCTATGTGCATATTTGTGAGGCCAAGAATGTAACACTATGTAAATAAACAGATCAAATAAATCAACACATTATTAAGTTTTATAGAAATAAATAGGCTGCTGAGTGGCAATAAAGCAAAAGTTTATAAGAAGCAGAACAGAATAAGATCAGTCTAATTAAGCTAATATTCTTTCAAAACCAGTTTATTATTTTCAGATCTGGGTAGAAAAGTTTTTCTCATGAAATCGAAATAAAAATCTTTCTGTGGACACATAAACATTTCAGTTAAATTATCTTGGGGGGGGAGAATATATATACAAATGGAATAGTATGAATATGTTCAATTATTTTTCTTTAATTTTTTAAGGTGTATTAAAATTAATTTTGGATCTGTCTTCTCTTTAGAAAACTATACATGTGATTCATTTTGGATCAGAGTGAAAGCAAAGTTTGAAATAAATGAATGTCCCATGAAATGGAATTCTACTTGTAGACAAAATCTATCATTTTTCATGTAAGCTAGAACTTCATCTTCAGGCAAGCTCTAAGATAGGAAGCATTCTCTGACACAGTAACTTGTCTCTGGATATTTTAATTTGGTTTTTTGTTTGTTTTATAGTATGTTGTTTCTTAGATGTAAAATGGGAAAACTTTCATATGGTGACATATCTGAAAGACTTTCTTGGATGTGTCTATTTCAGACCATGTGAGTCTTGTTAATGCTGCCTTATGCACTGGAAAACCATGCTACCCTTTTCCTGTGGCAGAATAACTTTTTATATAAATAGAACTGGATATTATTGAAACCATAGAGGTTAATGCTTGAACTATAATTACTTTCTAGTCTTTTGTAATTATTCCACAGGTATTGCAGATCATGTTCTCTGAGAAAATAATAGCAATAAAAAAAGAAACAACACAACCCAGCAGCTGCAATAGACCATCTTTAATTTTGGGATATTTGATTATCACCATATTGACCCCAAAGGCCTGAATCACAAAGCTCGCTTTCCATCCAATTAATATAGCAACATGTATGATATGATTAGCAATTTTTCCAGGGTTCAGATTTCTTCACTTTTTTCACCTTGCTTGCCCAGATTTTTTCTTATCAAATGTTCTGTTAATGAAGGCTCACTAAAAAAAAAATCTACATGAAATATTATAACACATGTATATATATATATATACATGAATTATTTTTTTCTTCATTGGTTTCAGTGCATATTATCTCTGAAGCAACTGCTATTGAACTAATTACTGAATGGCAAAATGCATTACATTAAGCTACTTTATAATTGGTATTACTAATAGAGGAGTGAGATTGTGAAAAACTGAGGAAATTTTAACTTCTGTGATTTTGGGGTTTTTTCAGTCTAATCTATTGGCAGAGTTATAACTGGTGTGAGTTCAGTCAATTTCTTGTGCAAAGGTTACTGCAATCAATAACTACCTTTCCACTGCACTTTGATTCAGTGCAATTCTGTACCCCTGCAATGCAGCCAAATAATTTATATGAAAGACAAATGAAGCCATGAGATATAAAGGGTTAACTTTATTCTCTTTGCTTGCTTCATGTCTGTGGTAGTGTAATATGGAATAATTGAGTTGATTTGCAAATACTATTCTTCAGAAAAACTTGACAATTATTATACAACAAAAAAAGGCAGGTATGTCTGATAATTTCTTATCTTTTGCCAGGTTTTTTTTGGCTAATCAGTGTTATTTCAGTGTAGGTTTTGAAATCTTCTACTAATGAAGTCTATTACATCAGCAATACAATACATTGACTATATAGTTGATATTTGTATTTGTATTGGCTTGATGTGGTGAGGTTTGGGGGAGAGGGAGGGCAGTGTTGCAGGGGTGGCTTCTGTGAGAAAGCACCAGAAGCTTCTCTCATATGGGACAGAGTCAGTGCCACCCAGCTCCAAGATGGACCCATTACTGGACGTGTCTGACCACAGCTGAGCCAGTCAGTAGCCATGGCAGCCACCTCTGTGATAATATATTTAAGAAGAGGAAAAATCTTCACAGCAGCAGCTGGGACAGAGTGTTGGTGGTATTGTGCTGTTGTATTATCATGGTGGAAACATTCTTAGCCTTGAATGACTGTGTGTTTGGTTTGCATGACAAGGTTTTGGTAGAGGGGCTGCCATAGGGGTGGGTTCTGTGAGAAGATACCAGAAGCTTCTCCCATGTTGGATAGAGCCAATACTAGCCAGCTCCAAGATGGACCTATTGCTAGCCAGTGCTGATTTAATCAGCAATGGTGGAAGTGCTCTGGGAGTCCTCCCCCTGAGGAAGAATGGGCAGCAGAGATGATGTGTGATGAACACCCATTCCCCATACCCCTGTGCTGCTAGAGATGGGGAACGTTGAAGAGTTGTCAGTGAATTTGAGCCCAGGAAGAAGAAAGGGGTGGGGACAAGATTTTTTTGATTGGTTCTTATTTCTTCCTATCCAACTCTGTTATTAATTAGCTAGAAATTAAATTAATTTCCCCAAGTGGAGTCTATTTTTCCCATGTGTAAGGATCATCTGGCTCAGAGCTCCACAAACAGGTTTTGACAATATCTAGCCCATCAGGCGACTCATGGGGGGATGTAAAGCAGCTCAGCCTTGGATTGCCTTGAGGCTCCATCTCAGCAGAGACAGCCCATGGGGAGCTGTGTAGATAGCTCAGGCTTGAGTTGTGCTGAAAAATGAGACTAAATGGGCAACGCTGCATTATTCAACAAACCGAAATCTGTGTTGAGCGTTGGAATTCTTTCAACAAATATGCCCTGAGTCCCAATCAAGCCACTCTTCAGCTGCCTGGCAGTAAGATAAAGGCAAGCCAGAGGGTCCCCATTTGGCCTTAACAGGCCCAGACAATAGAAAGAGATGCAACAGATAGGTCATAAAATAAGGGGGATCACTGCTAATGGCAAACATGGAAGGTGGCATTGTACACTAGGACAGAGTCCTGCCCACTGTCACTTACATCAGACAAAAAAATCAAATAAAACCCCCTTGGATTTAGTCTGAGATGGGGTGTCGCTTCTCCAAGTCTGCGAGTAGATTCTTCCTCCTTGGCCAGGATGCTGGCTGAAGTAACCTACTGAGAACTCTTACCAGAGAGATGGGTAAGTGAATATTTGATATGCTTTAAGTTTCTAGTCTCAGGTGATTGACTAACACATGTGTAGTATTTAGTACGCTTGTGATAGCGTGTTCTGTGAATCTGCTCTGGTTGTAATATTGAACCTTGTGAATTGCCTGTGGGCGGTAACAGTGAGTGATGTGACTGTTGTGGGCAGTAATACTGAATTCTGTGACTGCTGTGTTGGCAATAGTGTATTTTGTGACTCTTGTGGTTGTGATAAGTGTAGTAGTACTTCTAAACAGCAATAGTGCATTTCTCCATTGTATCCTTGAAACCTGCAGTAGTGACGTTTGAATGCATGTGTTCAAAAATAATTATTATTTTTTATTTTTAAAACCCTGCACGCGAGTGTCTTTCCATCACACCATGATGGTAAATGCTAAGTAATCTCCCTGTCCATATCTCAGCTCATGAAGTCTTCATCATATTTTGTACCCCTCTCTTGTTTATGAAGGGGAGTGTAGAGAGGCTTGGTGGGCACCTGGCAACCAGCTAAGGTCAACTCACCACTGTATTATAACAATATTATATTACTTTAAGGTTGTTAGAATGTTCAATGACTTGGTTATTCATCCCTGTGTAAAAAGCTGTAAACTCATTTATGTACAATATATACTGTTATGTACTGTTTGTGGTTTTGTTGTATGTTTTTTTAATAATGGGTTCATCTGACTAATGTGAGATATTCAGAGGTTTCAGTCTGCATTTGTGAAAATACTCACTTAAGTTCAAACTCCATATTAAAAACCACCACAGCCATGTGAATTGGTTGTCATTGTAATTATGTGATTCTTCTTCTGAGGGGGTATGGAGAACCAGGGTCTAAGTGTGCCTAATAGAAGAGGAAATTCAGAAAAAATTAACAGCTGAGTAACCTTGTACTTTGAGTAGAAGAGGGAACAAGAAAACTTTGTTGGAGAAAACTGAGGCAGAGTGCACATGTGATCAAAAGTCAGTCTGACTGTGGTCATGGCTGGGATGACTGAGGGCAGTAAAGTAGGAGAAATAGTGAAGTAGGAGAAACAGTAAAGTAGGAGAAATAGGATATTTTTGGTTGTTTGGTTTGGTTGAGGTGAGTTTCTTGATTTTTTATTTGTTTGTTTTAATAAGATTTTTTCATCCTTTTTGCACTTTTTCATTATCCCAACCTTGACCTACTAAAGTGGTCGTGAAGGAATACTTCTGAAAAGTGAGATTTGCTCCATTAAATAAATAAACAAATAACAGATTTTTTGAATTCCATATTAGATTATGTTTTGTCTACATAGTCTTTTAAAACTACTTGGAAATTTCACTTTTTGCATGCCATCTGTTTAAGTGTTGCATCTTGTGGGAAGCTGTCCATGTTGCCTGTCATTTCATGTCTAGTCACAGCTACAAGGGCTAGGTTTTACTCTGCTAATCACTCAATTAAAAACTGCCCGGTTGGAATATTTCTTCCTCTGCCAGTGAAACAGAGATATAATTTCAGTTCATACAGCTGATCTCCATCTTTTCTCCCTAAAAGTACTCTTTATTTAGGGTAACTGCTCACATAGCATTTTGGAAGAATTTCATTATGGAAAAGTCTATGGTAGTTTTCTGGTTTAGGGTTAGATTCCCTCCTGGTGTAAGTGCAGACAATTTTATTTCAGTTTCAAGCCACCTAATAATAACAGACAGTTCTTAAATCACTGGTGTGGTTTTCCCTTCTGTCTTTCTAGTTAAAAAGCATTTATGTGGTCGAAACAGGGACACACACACACACATAAATGGTATAAATGTCACATAAAAGACTGTCACCAGCCCTAAGAAACCCAATGGAGTATTGCTTTTTTGAAATGAACAAAGAGTGCATAATTTTTGACATTATAGCGCCATTTCACATTTCAGGGGTTTTAATCTTAACATGAGAAGAGTTTAAATTGTTATTCTTCCAAGAAAGACAATTTTAGAATACCATATATTTATGCAAGGAATCTTCTGTATTGTTTGTCTGTCAGTTGTACCACCGTTGCCTGTACATCTGAACTATAAAACCTATTATGCCAAATAACATTCATTGCATTGCTATACAAGAAATCTACTGTACCATGCTACCTTTTCTTGGTGTCTGCAGAACACTTACTGGCTTAGGTTACTTACTAATGGCATGAGGCATCTTTTCTTTAGCCTAATGGATTTGCTGCTTTCAAGTTTGAGGGGTTTTAGTGTCTTCTCTAATGTGTTCAACTTAACAAATGGAAAAGTCATAATGTACTGAGATTTAAAAAGTTATGCAGTAAGTATTTACAAATGTTCTTAAGTGTGAACTAAGGAAGCTTAAGCTTGAGTTCCTACAAAGTGAAAGGCAGCTTCTGCAGACATTGCTTCTCATGGAGTGGCTTCTACTGATGCAAGGCAGCTTTCTTGCATTGTGGGTTGTGACAATCAAGGGTAACAAAAAGGGTCAAAAAGAGATTGGAAGGGTGAAAGGTAGAAAGCACAAGTCTTTATATTTTAAATGCCTGATTATAAAATTGACTTGGAAATGCAGTTAAAATTTTAAAAAATAGCAAATTAATTATGATTATTTACAACTGTAACTGAGTTCCACACAAAAGGGTAATGAGAAGTGACTGCAGATATTTAGTTAGCTGAACTAACTGCTTTTGAATGCCAACACAACTTTGTTCCTTGAGGAGGGTGAGTGACTTTTTCAATCTGCCATTAAAAGTTACAGCCAGGTTTGTTTTTTACTTCTGTCTTTCTGAAAGGACTAAGGAGTGTTGGATGTTCCTGTTCATTGACTAGTGGTTGCATGGAAGGAGGGAAAGTTTATAAGTTCAAAAGCAGATAGTACTTCCATTATTTGAAATGTACTGATGCAAAATAATCTTATGTCTTCACGTAAAATGAATAGGTACTTCTTTGCAGGAGAAAAGTGGAAATATTGGGAAGTACTTATACTGTTAGACTTTGAGAATGATTCTGTTGTGATTAGCATTGTCCACACGCATGAAGAATTGTTTTGGCTCTGACAGCGTCCATGTTCTGTCTCCAACAGTGACTATGAACAGAAGAGATACTGTACACATTTCTCACCCCACGATATACTTTGTATGGTTGTCCAGATCTATTGCCAGTTGGAGAAAGGACTGCTGCCATTTTATCAGCCTTGCTACTAGAAGGTCCTAGAGTTGTGGTTGCAACTTGTTTTGGAATAGTCTGTGACTAGCTAACTCCTACCCACCCACATCAGACAGACTTTAAACCCTCTTTTATAACCAACTTAAAACTTGTCTGTTATCCAGATTGAAGAGTCCTAACTTATCCAACAGTTCCTTGTAGAAAAGCCATTCCCTGTGTTTGATCAGCAAACTCAGTTGGTGTCGTGGTTCAACTCTGGCTGGAGGCCAGACACCCACCAAAGTTGTTCTATCACTCCCGTTTTCAGCTGGACAGGGCAGAAAATATGTATTGAGTGGCTTAGGAGTCAAGATAAGGACAGGGAGAGATCATTCCACAATCAGCGTCACGGGCAAAACAGACTCAACACAGAGTAAAGGAAATAAACGCTGTAATTTATTATGCTGCACTGCACACCCAGTGATACCAGAGTAGGATAATGAGAAGTGTGACAAGCTCTTAAAGCACCTCCCCCCACCCCTCCCTTCTTAGCAGACTTTACTCTCATCATGATTTTACTCCCTTCTTCCCCCCCACTGTGGCACAGGGAGTGGCAGGGAATGGAGGAATGGGGGTTTCACTCAGTTCCTTGCAAGTTGCTTTGCTTCTTCGCCAGGAGGAAGCATTTTTCACACCCTTCGCCTGCTCCAGCGTGGAGTCCCACCCATGGGAGACAGTCCTCCATGACCTTCTCCAACGCTCTTCCCCAGCTGTCCCAGTGGGTCACTGCTATGGGGTACAGTCATAAATCACAGATTTTCTCAGTCTCTCAAGCCCAGACTGCTCCAGCTTTGTCCTCCATGAGGTCAAAAGCCTCCTCCCCCAGCAAACCTCCTCCACCGTGGATCTCTCTCTCATGCTCATCTCTGTGTCTCTGTCTCTCTCCATGTGCTGCAAGTGCTGGCAGGGGCTTGCTCCCACACAGGTCACAGCATCTTCTGAATGTCTCCACCTGCTTCAGTGTGGAACCTCCCCACAGGCTGCAGGTGGGGTCTTAGCCTTTTCCATGGGCTGCAGGGGGGCACCCACTCCACCATGGGTTTCTCCATGGGCTGCAGGATCATCTTCCTCTCCGGCACCTGGGACACCTCCTCCCCCCACTTCTCTGGCCTTGGTGCCTGCACAGTTTCTTACATCTTCTCACTCCCTTCTCTGGTGGAAAAAAAGTATCTGCTTGCATTTTTTTACTTATTTAATGTGATTCCCAGAGACGCTGTGACCATCGCTGACAGGCTCAGCCTTGGTCAAGAACGACTACAGCCTTGAGCCGGCTGGTGTTTACTCCGTGAGGCCTGCAGAGAGCTTCTAGTTGCTGATTCTTGCAGAATCCACCCCTGCAGCTCCCCTCCTCCACCAGAACCCAGCCACGCAGAACTACAACAGCTGGTCACATGGAAGGACAGCATAGACGGTAACAAGCCATAGAAACAAAGATGATAGATGGAGGGTGAAAAAAAGCTTCAAGATAAAAAAATGAAGAGAAAATGCCAAGAAAACCACATTAAATACACAGTTATTTGGAAACAGGAAATTAAGAAGACATAAACAACGAAAATGGAACAGAAAAGGTGTGAGACAGGGCAGATGACCAGAAGGTCAAAAGGCTAATTACAGAGTGAAACTGAGGTAAAAAGAGAAAGAGCTGAAGTAAATAGACAATCAGAAGAGAAGTCTTCCAAGACAACGTGTCTTGCATGTCCAAATGCTCCTGATTTGCCCAATCCTGTGGCTATTCCTGAACTTTGCTTATTCGTTCCTGAAGCTATATTCTTAAGATTACTATGCTCTTAAGACAACAGTAATGCACACCATATTATATTATGGAGGAAAGGACACTATGCTCTCTAAATTGAATGAGATTTTAAAATAAATAAAAATCCTGTGTTTAGTGTTAACACCCCTCACTACATGAATCCAGTCAGACTCTGGAATCCTCTGCTTTGCTTCCTCCTGCGGATATTAGGCATGTGCCTAGTGTTATTTATCATCCTGAGGAAGCCAGATAGTTCAAATAATTTTGGTCAAGACGTAAAGACTTTTTTTCCAAGAAGTTTTGCAGCTTTTCTTCAAGATATACATATTTTAAACTAGTCTGATCCTTAAAATCCCATTGCATTGCCCCTGAGGCCAGCTTACTACATTTATGTCATAGTAGGAGAGCTGATATTGTAGGTGTTGCCCATATTTCTAGTTAGTGAAAATGTTTTTTGAAATGAGATAATCAGGGTAACACAAGAAGACTGTGTTAAGTATTAAAGAAGTCACGCTTTGGACCTGACAGCTTCAAAGGTCAGTAGAGCACAACAAATGTTGCCACAATCTCAAAGCTCTTGAGCGTCTAGAAATTTGGTATTATGCAGATTATGAAAATTTTTGTTTCAATATCCCAAAAGGAGACAACATACAGATTGTTCAATACTGAACTGACACATAGTGAAGAAGTGAGAAAAAAAGTTAATTCATTTGTAGAAGATTTATTTGGTTTGTGTAATAGGGAGTGTAAAACAGTAAGAACCCAGTTGCCTAGCTGTCACCTGCCTCCAGGGTACAATCAAACACTGCCAGTGAATCAATAGCCTGGGAAGATATTTTTTTTTATATAGCTGGAGTTTAACATGAGGCTGTAAGTGCTCCAGGTGGCAGGGTCATTTGTTCATTAGTGACTTTTCACAATAAACAATTGTGGTCCCATGACATGACAACAGTAATTTACAAAGGAGGTGGAAAGCAAGCAAAAAAAAAAAACCTTCAAATCCAAAACTCTGAAGAAAAAGATCTCTTTGGAAATCCTATAAATCCTAAAGAACTCTAGTCGAGTATGCAACAGGACCAAATAGTGCAGCAAAAGTCCATTATGTTATTCGGAGTCAGCCTAGCAGATCCATTTTATAAAGAACTTCCTTAAATTGTTTTTCATCAAAAACACAGTCTGATATCAATACACACATCACCCTGTGTGCTTCAGGCAGAGATTTAACTTTTACATTGTTGCTTTATACTCCTTTTTTCCCCTCTTCTTAATGTAAAGCCAATACATGATCTGAAGGATGGATTCCAGTGGGTACTGTGTTGCTAATTTATGAAATCTGTGCCTTTTAGAGATTATTTTGTTGAAATTAGTGTAAGTGCTGGTGATGCAAGATAAGAAGAAAGAGCATTACACTGCTTATGCATTTCTTCTGAAGTTTGAAAATCCTATTTAGAGACCAACTTTAACACGATTTAAGACTTCCAGCAGTGTTCCTGGAAGCGTAATAAGTAAAGCTTGAAGTTGTAAAAGTGGATGTATCTCAGAGTAAAATTTCTTTTGGGGTGTGTGGAATTTAAAAGTGGAGCTCAGATTTGACTGAATTTAAAGCTCTGGTGCTTGGCATTTGCTGCCTGTGTGCCAACAGCATGACCACACTTTAAAAGAACAGAGGAGGAAAAAAAAAAAAGAGATGGAAGAAGAATCTTTGAAAATGTGTTGTTGTAGGGTTGAGTTTGCCTCTTTAATAAACATTAAATAATCAAAAGATAATCCTGGCTTTTGCTGTTAAAACAAATGCTTCTCTTATTTATGTTACTTTTTCAGTAAAACAAGCAAGCTCTAGCTAAGTATTTTCTAAATCCTTTTGTGTTCAGCTAATGCCAGTTATGCATTCTGAAGAGCTAGTTCTGCCTGCAGTTGAGCTCCCAACCCCTGAGTAACTGAACAGAAATTCATGGACCAATTACTTTACAGAAGTGAGAAGCAAATAGTAAATAGCACTAAAAAGTTGAATACTGGTGTCATTTATTACTATTAAATATTGCAGTAAAAGAGGCTCGACCTGCTCTTCTTCAGAAATTCTGTTACTTGGGAAGGGTAGGAAGGAAAGCTGCTTTACCTTCCTATCCATCAGGTACCTTTATAAAAAGCCCTTTCTGGAATGTGGAAAACCTGACTGTTTAAACACTTTTCTTCCTTCCTTCCTTCCTTCCTTCCTTCCTTCCTTCCTTCCTTCCCTCCCTCCCTCCCTCCCTCCCTCCTTCCTTCCTTCCTTCCCTCCCTCCCTCCCTCCCTCCTTCCTTCCTTCCTTCCTTCCTTCCTTCCTTCCTTCCTTCCATCCTTCCCTCCTTCCCTTCCCTTCCCTTCCCTTCCCTTCCCTTCCCTTCCCTTCCCTTCCCTTCCCTTCCCTTCCCTTCCCTTCCCTTCCCTTCCCTTCCCTTCCCTTCCCTTCCTCCTGTTTCTGAAAAGTTTCAGCTTCAGTTTAATTTCAGTGTTTAGCCTGTGGCATGACGTACATAATCATAGGACAAGCATGTCTTGTGTTCTGTTGTCTCTGTTCTTCTATTGTTCGTTACAAAGGTTTGTCTTACTCAAGGAAGTGGTTGGAGTTTTGGCCACTATTTACATTGGACAAACTTCAGGAACATTTTAAGCACATGTTTCATTTTAATAGTGTGAATAAAGAAGGCCCAGATGTCATACCCTACCCAAGAGATTTCTATTACCTTCTGTGTTTTTTCCTCTGAGATATTAAATGCTCCTTAAAAATATCAGTTTTAAGAAGTGTATTGGAATGACGGTGATGTTTCTGACCGGTCTAAACTTTCAGGGCATTTCAGCAAGATTTTACCAAATTGAGTAAGGGTAGTGTTTCTGAAACAGGGAAGACTTTTGTTTATCCCTGAACATGGAACAATCCCTTGGTTAGTGGATTTATATTGAGGTACTGCTACTTTAATGGGCATTATTCAATGTTATGAGTAAATAACCCTTCCTTTTACAACCATTTGTGTACTTTCAAAAGTCTTCTGTATCATACAGAAGATGTCTTCATATCTGGAGATTTTATTGGTTTAGCAAGAGAATCTTGTTGAATTCTATTTGTGACATTTAAGGTAAAAATAATAAAACATTGTTTTGGCTTTATAAAATTCTGAATATAAGAATATAAGAAGAGCTATTCTGGTTCAGAGAAGACCATTTAGCCAGCGTTCTGCTTTAAATAGCATCTATGTTCTTCAAAAAAAGAGAGGCAGTTATATGGTGGAGGAGAATCAGAATGGGGCAAGCATCCATAATTCATCCTTAATGATTCCCCATCCTCCATACATTTTTAGCTCAGGAGATTTCCTGAGCTTAGTGTCATTTATCTTTCTAGTAACTTCCATTACATATATTTTAACAGAGTTGAAGAATTAACAATTTTACCTGTTTTGGGCTTCTGCGGTAAGGTTTTCATAGCAGGTAGCAGAGGGCCTTCACGAGTAGCTTCTGTGAGAAGAGATCAGAAGCTTCATCCATGTTGACAGAGCCAGTTCCAGCTGTCTGCAAAACTGACGCAACTGCTGGCAAATCTGAGCCTACCGGTGATACATCTGTTATTAATAAATAACATATAGATATCTAATGTTATTACTATATAACATTTCAGCAACAGTAAATACTGCTTTGTAGAAGTTGTGAGGGAGAGGAGTGTGCTGTTTTTGGTGGTGGTAGAGTTAATTTTCTTCATAGTAGCTAGTATGGGGCTGTGTTTTGGATTTGTGCTGAAAACAGTGCTGGTAACACAGGGATGTTTCAATAATGCTGAGCAGTGCTCACACAGAGCAGAGGCCTTTTCTGCTTCTCACACCACCCAACCAGCGAGTAGGCTGAGTGTGCACAAGGAGTTGAGAGGGCACACAGCTGGGACAGGTGACTCCAGCTGACCAAAGGGATATTCCATATCAAATGACATCATGCTCAGCTTATAAAGCTGGGAGAAGAAGGAAAAGGCACGGATATTTTCAGTGATGGCTTTTGCCTTCTCAAGGAACCTGATGTAGTTAAAAAGGTGTCCCAGGGTAGTGGACTAGATGACCTTTAAAGGTCCCTTCCAACCAAACACATTCTATGATTCTATGATACATGTGATGGAGCCCTGCTGTCCTGGAAATGGCTAAACCCCCACTTGCCAATGGGCAGTGATGAATGAATTCCTTGTTTTACTTTGTTTGTGTCATGGCTTTCTCACTTTTGCTCTTCTGATTCTCTCCCTCATCCTGCTACAAGAAGAATGAGTCCTTGTGTAGTGTTTAGTTGCCAGCTGAGTTAAGCCATGACAGTGAGAAAGAAGTGAGAAAATTATTAGAGAAACAACTCTGTGGACACTGATGTCAATGAGGAAGGAGAAAGAGGTGGTCCAGGCACCAGAGTGGAGATTCACCACAGCTCATGAATAAGACCATCTCTGGGGTTGGCCTTCTCCTGAAGGGAATGGGGGACCTAATGGGAGACCTATTTTCCCAGCATATAGAGAAGATTGACATACTCAATGACTTTTCTGCCTCAGTCTTCACTTGTAAATGCTCAAGCCCAACTGCCCAGGCCTCAGAAGGCAAAGGCAGGGCCTGTGAGAATGAAGAACTGCCCACTGTAGGAATAGATCAGGTTTGAGACTAAGGAAACCGAATGTGCACAAGTTCATGGAACTGATGAGATGCCCTCATGGCCAAGAAAGCCAATGGTATCCTGGGGTGTATAAAGAAAAGTGTGGCCAGCAGATCAAAGGAGGTTATCCTCCCCCTCTACTCTGTACTGGTGAGGCCTCATGTGGAATATTGTGTGCAGTTCTGGATTATCCAGTTCAAGAAAGAGAGTGAGCTACTGGAGAGGGTACAAAAAAGGGCTACAAAGATGATTAGGGGACTAGGACATCTCTCTTACAAATGGAGTCTGAGGGACTCGGGACTATTTAGCTTAGAGAAGACTGAGGGGGGATCGTATCAATACTTATAACTAATTAGGTGTGTGTGTCAGGAGGATGGGGTCTATCATAAACTTGAATATAGGAAGTTTCACCTAAACATGTGGGGAATGTTTGCTGTGAGGGTGGCAGAGCACTGGGACAGGCTTCCCAGGGAGGTTATAGAGTCTCCATCTCTAGAAATATTCAAAACTTGCCTGGATGCTGTCTTGTGCAGCCTCCTCTAGGAGGAGGCTGCATTGTTGGACTAGATGATCTCCAGAGGTCCCTTCCAACCCCTATCATTCTGTTAGTCTGTGATTTTTAAGGTCCCTGAGAACCCAAACTATTCTATGATTCTATGATTCTAAAACCACTTAGTTCCCCCTGCATATTATGAAAAACTATGTCAGAACTGATATCTATTCTGCAGCTCATTGAGGACCCCAAGTTGCAGCAGGTGGATATACCCTGAAGATCTGCAGTCCCTGAAGAAAGACCACATTGGAGTGACCCCCAGTCTGGTGCAGGGACAAAGTGTGAGGAAGGAGTGGCAGAAAAAATATGTTAGGAACTTACTGTAACTCCCATTCCTCATTACCCCAGTGCTGCTTGGGGATAGAAGATAGCGAAGAGTGAGAGTGAAGTTGGGCCTAGGATGAAGTGGGGTGTGGGGGTCATGGAAGGTATTTTTAATTCTGATTAGTTTCTCATTGTTCTGTTCTACTTTTACTTGGCCATAAATTAATCTTCCACATGTCAAGTCAGTTTTATTCATAATAGCAATTTCAAACTGAATTCCCTGTTTTTACCTTGACCAGTGAACATTTTGGCTTTGTTTTCTCTCCTATCCTGCTGAATAAAGGGGTGTGAGAGAGTGGCTCGGTGGGCAACTGGCACCCAGCCAAGGTTAAGCCACCACAAACCTCAGTCTTTATTTCCTAGATTTAATAAGTGTACATCCATAATTAGTTTTTTATTTTGGTTTATGTTTTCAACATTTTCTTACTTCTTCCTCTTTCATTATTTGACACTAAATGATTCACAGGTTTCCTGAAGTATCTTAACAAGGCTTTTGACTCCAACTGAGGTCTACCCAGAGCTGATGAAATTCTGAACTTTGCACATTCATATTCTCACTGAGACACCCCAGGATTAGATTTGCTGTGTTCATCACATCCTGCTTTTTGTTTGTTGCTTGAAGTAATCTGTTATAGATTAACAACAATGCTTTAGGTTCTTTTCTCAACAAATTGATATGTAACTGCCTAAGCTATTGCTGTTAAAACATGACCTGAACAAAGAGAAATATACTATAAATCTTGCTGTCTGTATTGTACAAGTGTTCTTGTTTGACTGACCTTTCTGCCTCAGTTCCCCTCCTACGTCTCATAATTTATTAGATTATTAACTTTTCGGATTGGGACTCATTGTGCATGTGTAATGTCTAGTACAGGCATCTGATTTAAGTCAGGTTCACTACTAACCAATAAAAATAAATCAAGTCATGTTGACTGTTGTGGCACTCGGTCAAAAGCCTGATGTTTCTCCAGTTGATGACTGAGAAGAGTAAGTAAAGAGACACACACCTGTGAAGTAATACTTTTCAACCATGAAAAATTATAGAACTATTTTACTTTGTATTTAAGATGTGTATCTCTGGAACAATACTAGGGAAAAACCCCAAAAAACCCCAAACCATAATATTACACTTAAGGTAGTTTAGCCAGGGATTAAATGAGAGAGAATAGCAGTAACATAGGCTGGACAGAATACTTCACATCTTCAAAATGCTTTGCAAGCCATAACTAATTAAACCTCACAGTGGGTAAAACACTGTTTCTTGGAAACAAGCCAAAAGTATTTAGATATGAATTAGATCTGAAGAAAAACAAATCACAGGTCAAATACCTCATTTTTTTTCCTTTCAGTTTGGCTGTTTGACAAGAATATTTCTTTTTTAATGGAGAAAAAAAATCATGTCTTCTTTAGGCTTTCTGAATCCAAATTTTTAATTGAAAATATTTATTTTTCTTATGGTTTAAACAAACCCTTTAAAAATTCTTTTCCATACATTAAGATGTTAAAAATCAGAAAGATAATTACAACTGTCTTAACAGAGGTCAAAAGATTCATCATACAAATAGACTGTCTTAGTAGGTAAGTCTGTATCACTTTAGCTTGGTCATTACTATTCTGGAAACCAGGTTCAACATTGACTTCATAAGAAATTAACAGCAGCAAACTGAAAATATGTAGCTTTCTTTAGAGATCAGGTAAAAGTAATTTCAGATTTAGATTTTGCAAGAGCAAGAAAAGGACCACAGGCAATTACACATTCAATAGAATTAGCTTAGGGTTCAACATTTTGAAGATAATTTAAACTACTTTTAATTAATTACCTTGATGTCAGGCATCAACTTGTGCTGGATAGTACCAGGTTTTCAAGTCTGTTTTCTTTTCTTTTCCTTATATGACTGCTCAAGGAAGTACTGGGCCTTGCACAGATTTTGCTAGAGTAACCATTGTGCAGTAGCACTTAATCAAAGCCCAATTAATCAGAAAGGTTTCAGTCCTCCTGAAAATTTAAGTTCAACTTTAAAAAAACATATTAGAGTTCCTTCTCTTAACCTTAATTGCTTAATTTCTTGCATAGAAAGATGTTATGCTGTAACCAATGAAATTTCATGTTTGAACAGCTTCCATCAGCGTCACTATTTTTATTCTTTAAGGTATAAAGGCATCATGTGTCACACTACTTAACAAAAGAGGCCAAGATAGAGAAACATGAGAGAAGAATGTTTCATACATGTGAATTCTTGTAGTTATAAATCTTATGAGAATTAACATAATGTGAATATTTAGATGAATTCGATGAGAGAACATGAATCCCTGTATTTTTTTCTGAAATATTTGTAAATATTGCTGCATTGAAAGCTTTAAATACTGTATAGACAGTAGCTGTAAAATTACAGTCACCATCTTGCTTATTAAAATTCATTTCAGATAGTCATTTAGCATAAACATTGGCATTTCTGAACTATCCCATTTATGAGACTACATTTTAAGACAGAAATTTTTATTTGAATTCAGATGCATCCAGTGTAATAGATCAACTTGATATGATTTATTCACTGACTTAAGACACTTCCTCACTTGAAAGATTTAACTTAAACATAGCTAAGTTAACTTAAACAGGAACATACTTTCCTTTTATTTCTTGTGTATTCCTGTTATCTTTTCTAAATCTTGAGAGTTTTTCTTTGTGAAGATGAATATAACAAACATTGTTTGGCTGAATGAGAAGTTTTATTCTCCCCTAACTGAACATGAACTTACATAAAATGCTTCTTCTTAGTCTTGAGTATACTTCAAGCATCCCATTGCTTGCTAATAGACTTAAAATGCAAATGATGGCTCTTTTAACACTTAGAGATGCTTTTATTTATTCTAGGAAAAAATAAAATAGTGTGTTGTAGAAGTAACTATTCTTTATTGATAGTTGTAAAGATTTAAAAGTAGAAGGAACTCAATCTACATTACACCTCCAGCTCCAAATATATTAAGTTTATGCTTTAAAGTATAATCTGGCATACATATTAATATTTTGTACTTCTAAGTTTCTTTAGATCATTAGGAGAAATAGTTGTCTACTATTTTAACTCTAGAATCTTGAAACTTTTTTGCTTCCTGAAAAAAATATGTTTATTTTTTTCTTACAAGAAACAGATAGACAGTTAGAATTTTTCCAGCATTTCAAATGGCAGAGACTTAGTAGAAATCCAGAGTAGTTCTCCTACGTGAAATAAAGACAGGGTCCATTTACAACAAATATATGAGTCTTCTAAATATGCAATTAAAAAAACCTAAACTTTTAAAAATACCTTTCTTTAAAAGATCTGGTTCTGTATACTGGTGTGTTTTACTTCTGTTGCTTGAATTAGAATGAGAATGTCACAGAAATCTATTTAGTACAAATATTAAAATGAAAAGATGGCTAACATTTCTGGTTGCTGTCCACAAGAGTCAACATTTTGGTATTCAACATATATGTAGTGTGATGGCATATTTAATGGCAAATTTAGAGAAAAATCTTACTTCTCTGTGTGTTTTTTCCTTTTTCTTCTTTTTTTTTTCCCCTGAAGGATTCTCAAAAATAATACAAAATATTCACTTCTATAGGAGCTTTCTTGTAATGAGACAATTTCCTGATGTTCTTCATGATACATTTTCCTTTCTTTGGAAAGTTCAGCAATGAAACACACTCTGGAGTATCTTATGGGAAAGTTTATGGAATGCAACAACAAAAAGTAACATCCTTGGAATGCAGGAGGATTGCAATAAAATATTGAAATTAGCAGCTGCAAACATTTGAGGGCCAAATCACAATTCCAAGAAACAAAATTCTAACAGGTTCTTAATTTTGCCAACTGTTAGTAAATTCAATAAATGAATGGAAAGGATGGCATATGTCTCAGATAAGAAATGTAGTATGGAGTTCCTTACTCCTGATATGTATCATGACATTATTTCCACTATCCTCACATTGATTTGTAGTTAAAAATTACATTTTGATTCTGGGGATAATTGTTTCCTGATGCAATTTTCCTCTGATTTGAGATAACCTTTTTAAAACACAGTAGTTCGTATTTAGCTTTTTCTTATATTTGAGGGGGAGGTAGAAGTGATGTCTAAAAGATTTGTTCTTAGAGTTCGAATTTTGGAAATTCTTCTCATATTTAAAGGATTTTCAGTCAGTCAAGAAAATTTAGCTTCATCCTTTGGCATTGATAACTAAATCAGTTGCTTTAATGTAGAATGCTTACAAAAATACAGGAGATAGGAAACTGATAAACCACTAAATCTAATTAACTTACTTGCCTACACTGAAATGCAAGGATCAGGCCACTAGTATCTGTTCACATCGATGTGTCTTGGCTGGAGTAAAAGAAAAACTGTATTACTGTAGCAGACTTTAACTGTTCCTATCTGATAGCATCCAAACTGTTTCCATGCCACTTTAGGAACCTGCAGATTAATACCACATGATTTAATAAAACCTTGCAGGCCTAGTCAGTGTTGGTGAATTTATGCATGCTTATGCACAGATATTCGCCTTAACTGAAGACAGTATGTTTGCAATGCAATTTATAAAGGAATCAAATTTATAAGTACCATGGCAATTAATCAGACCAGAGTACATGTTGAAGCCATTTCTCTCAATAGCATAAGCACCAATGAGGTGAGGATGAAGAAAGAAATTTAAAACCTCAACTATCTAGAGATATGCTTGTTGATTTGAACAGCTTCAATAGCTTATTCTTTTCCCTTGACTCCCTCTTGAAGTCCCAGTCCAGTTCAAGTGAGTCAAATTAATGGAGCCTTATTTTGATTTGGATATTCGCTCTATTAAAAAAACCCTAGAAAATTGTTATATACAACCCCAACAGGCTATTTAGATTTTGATTCACGTGACACTTATGTTCTGTTCAAGTACTTTGCTCTACATGTTACTGAAGAGCAATCTGTACCGTATAATAAAAAAATACAAATCACTTTCCCACTGAGAACAACTAATAAGTCTTTCACCTTTTTTATTACTAGATCTTTATTGGAAAAATAAATTCTGTGCGCTCAGGCATAATTTTACCTTATGTCTTAATATTTGTTTGTTAACAAAATATAATTGTCCTTTCCATCATTCTTGTGGAGTGTGGGGAGAGCTCCTGCCTGCCGTCTCCTGAAAAACTGGCAAGTATTTGTTACAGCATGAAAGTTGCAAAGGCAGGAGTGTATTCACCTCTCACAGTTTGAATTATTTCCCGCTGGAAATTATTGAAATGAAAATACGTTTGTC
Organism: Porphyrio hochstetteri; assembly: GCA_020800305.1. Lineage (NCBI taxonomy): Eukaryota > Metazoa > Chordata > Aves > Gruiformes > Rallidae > Porphyrio > Porphyrio hochstetteri. Next base: position 107,195,959 of record CM036907.1, read on the forward strand.
CATGAACAGAAGGAAACCATGAATTTCACAAAAAAAATATCCACAAACGCAAGAGTTCATTTTCAGTTACGAGAAGAAAAATGGTTGTCATAACAGTAAACTCCCTTTAATAGATGCAGACTGGAAAAATGGCCTACCAAGGGCCCCAGAAAGTTGAACAAGAAGTGGAAAGTCCTGTACCTGGGGAGTAACAATCCCATACCCCAATACATGCTGAGGGCTACCCAGCTGGGAAGCAGCATGACTGAAAAGGACCTGGGCATCCTGATGGATACCGAGTGTAAGATGAGCCAGGGATGTACCCTTGCTGCAAAGAAGGCAAGTGGTGTCCTGGGCTGCATTAGACATACGACTGCCAGCAGGTCAAGAAAGGTGATCTTTCCCCTTTATTCAATGCTGGTGAGACCACACCTGGAGTATTTCATCCTGTTCTGGCCTCTTCCATAGAAGAGAGACATGGACATACTGGCATACAGGAGAGAGTTCAATGAAGGGACCAAGGGACTGGGGCACCTCATACATGAGGGAAGGCTGAGAGAAATGGGACCATTTAGCCTGAAGAAGAGAAGGTTCAGGGGGGAATCTTATTAATGTATGTAAATACCAGGGGGTGGGGGACGTGGTATAAAAAGGACAATTTTCAGTGGTGCCCTTTGGCAGGACCAGCAGTGTGCACAAACTGAAATGCAGGAAGTACCTTCTGAACATCAGGAAACAGTTTTTTATCATGCAGGTGATGGAGCACTGGGAACAGGTTGCACAGGAAGGTTGTGGTGTCTCCATCCTTAGAGATGTTAAAAAACTGTTCCCAAACAGTCTTAGGAAAATGGCTTTAAGTGATCTTGCTTGAGCAGGGAGGTTGGACCAGGTGACTTCAGGAGGGCCCTTCCAACCTCAACCATTATGTAATTCTGTGATTTTTGTCATACACAGTCTACAATTTTTATCAAGGTTACATGGCTTAGGATCACAGTTCCATTGACTTACAGTGGTATTACAGTGGCACCAACATGCGGAAGAACTTTTACACAGGGAGGGTGACAGAGCCCTGGGACAGGCTGCCCAGCAGGGTTGTGGATTCTCCTTCTCTGGAGATATTCAAGACCTGTCTGGATATCACTGACCCCTAGGACATATCGCTGACCTGTGCGATATGTCCTAGGGAGCCTGCTTTGGCAGGGGGTGGGACCCGATGAGCTCTTGAGGTCCTTTCCAACTCCTACGATTCTGTGATTCTGTGATTATGCTTCAGCTCCTAGAGATGCTTTGAAAATGTGTCCCATTAGCATGTTAGATCAACATTGACTGTTGTTTTTTATGTTTAGTTTAAAAAATAAGCATTTACGACTCTACACTTTAAAAGTTTTGAAAAGTCTTTTTCATATGCCCTCTGCTTTGTATTTGAAGTTGTTCATTTGTAGAACTACTCCATCACAAAATTGCATGTGTAGCTGTTCTTTTATGACCTAAATCTCATCATTACCAACATGAGAGCTCTGCATAGATCTCAAATGATCTGTGAACAATACTAAAGTCTGGCAAATGCTGTGATCTTTAGAGGCCATTTAGGCTGCTATTGATTCAGTGGCAAAAGAGTCCAACAGTAATAATGATAATAAAAAATCATTGACTAAGTCAGCATTCATCTAATGATGTTAGATATAATTAGATCAAGGATCGAAGATCTTTTGACTCATATAACATGAGTCCCTCAGTTTGTAGAAATTCGGGAAGTGCCTTGATACCAAAAAAACACTCTTTGAATTGTCCCATTCTATATATTCTTACATCATTTATTTTTCTGGTAATTATTTGTACAGTAACTGTGAAACTGTGGTCCAGAAATATATTTTGGTGTCATATGATGTGTTTGTTGTGTCATGTGGGATTTACTTTTCTTGTTTGTATAAAATGATAGCACTTCTTGATGCTTTCTGTAGAGGAGGGGAATTGGAGAAAGAAATGCTGATTGCTTCTCCCTGGTGTCCAGTGATAGAATGTGCAGTCATGGCTCAAAGCTGCATTGAGGGAGGTTTAGACTGCACATTAAGTGGCTTTTCTTTATCAAGAGGGTGGTTAAGCATTGGAACAGGTTTCCTTCAGAGTCGATTGGTACCCCAAGCCTGTCATTGTTTAAGAGGTGTTTGAACAATGAGTTTAATGGCATGCTTTAACTGCGGTCAGCCCTGACATGGCCAGGCAGTTGGACTAGATAGATGATGAAGGTTTATTCCAAAATGAAAAGTCTACTTCTATTCTATTCTATTCTGTTCTACATTTTTTAATAAACATATATCGTCTACTACTTTTCTAGATAAGCGGTTCTTAGAATAAACATTAATACTGTTAAATAAAATAAATTTAACAAATTTAAGCTATGTGGTTAGAAGAGGGACAGAATATGGCTTAATACAATTTCTTTTGAGATGTCGGCCAGCTTATGAAAAAGTTCTTGGGAAATTATATTTACCTTTCTCTACACTAAATTTCTGATCATTGTTATATGACAGAAGATATAATTCTACAGCAGGGTATATTCTGTGTGTTCTGAAAGTTATCTTGGTGTGTGCACATAGGTCTTTATTTAATAGTCAACTTTTTCTAAGACCTTCCGAATACAAGGCAGGTTCTTTATATGTATTCACTATTGTTTTATTAGGCAATAAATCAAAAGAGACATATCAGAAAAGAAAAATGTTGTTTTGGCTGAAATAGTCACCTGACATTTGACACTTTGCTTGATTTCCTAATTTGCTGTAGTTTTTCTGCACAGGTTGAGTAAGCCAGAGAGTGTGAGGTTCTCTAACTTAAGACATATAAAACATAAATGCAATGTTCAAGCTTCAGAAAGTAACCACATTCAAAGACAGATACAAGAATATTACCTTCTGGACATGCTTGTCTTTATTAACTATAGAAAGAACAACAACAACAACAAAACTAGCTAAGACTCAATATGGATTTTTTGGATGGTGAAAATTAGATGAAAGAAAGCCTACTTGCAGTTTCTTTGGTTGATATAGCTTTAGCCATGGACACCGGCGCTAAAAATACTCCATTTCCCATGTGAGCTAAAAATACTAGATTTCCCTTAGCAGTCACTTTTATAGCACAACTTTATCAAGCTGCTTTTGACGTTTACCTCTGAGATGAGCTGTACATATGAGGTGTCTAGATCTTTCGCTATGAAGGAATTCAGATGACAAGTTGTACGCACATATCTAAATGAGAGCCATGCTGAAACTGATTTCTCTGTTCTATCTTTAAAATAGTATTAAGAATATCTTCCCTTTTTGTTATGTTTATTATTTTACATTATCTTTTTAGGGACTCTTTTTCAGAGAGAGTTGTCTTTCATCTACTAGGAATAACTTAATGTAAATATACATCCCAAATAAGAATGAATGTAATAAACTGTTGGAGTCTTGCAGATTAAGAACTCTAGCTTCAGAAGTTAATTTAAGATTTACATTCTTAAGAATTATTATTAAGACAACAACTATGATACTAAATTAAGATTTTTTTATTGTTGTCTATTAATGAGGTATTTCAAGGTTATTTCTGCATGTCTGAATCTTATTTCCCAGACTTTACATAAGTGATCTTTAGTTCTGCAGAAAAGATTGCAAGACTGGGAGAGCGAACCATAAACAAGTTCTGCAGAGCTTCTTCATTTCCATTTTCCATGCACACTAGATTTAACAAGATAAATGTACAGACTATACACGCCAATATAAACTGACACTGATCACTGCAGGTTTACAGCCCAAATTTGCATTATCAAAAGTGAATATCATGGAAAAGGCTGTGTGCAGTTATACTTCAAATTAGATTAAGAAACTGATACTTAATATGTCATGATTTATAATAGTGTATTTTCTTGACAAGAGTATTAGGCTAATTGTTTTGATTGGGTTTGAATTCACTAGTTACTGGGAATTCATATTGATTAAGAGGTGAGAAATCAGAAAGTATGCAACAATTCTGTTGCTTCCCAGGAATAAAAAGGATGTGTCAATTTAAACAGTCTTCTAGTGTATGTCAGTGTTTACAGTACCCTTTCACAAAACTTGCATACCTAGTGATTCTATTTGTATGTGTTTATGTTCAGTGACCAAAGGATCTATTTTTGAGTATTCGTGAAATATTAAGCTTGAATCATATCTGTAATTAAGGGCTAGTGAATAATGAGTATATTATTAATTTAAATTATGTCTGTCAAGTGGTGATAAGAATTTTTTTATCCCTTAACCCTTTTATTAATTAATTTGAACAGTCATATACAAAGCCAGAATAGACATTAGATGAACAGTTTCTTGAAGACTTTGTTGATATCTCTTCCTTCAAGCATATGGCTAAGGTTCTTCCAGTCTATCCGGTCTGCTGGAGTGTTTGTGCCTCTTTAATCTTATTTCCAATGAAGTCTAAGTAGTATTAAATGGCATTGGTAACTTTCTTCTTTCTTACAGCTTGGTTTTTGAGTTGAATAAAGAAATGTCTCTCTTTCTTGGACACCTCATGTTTGGTGTTGGATTTTTTTTGGGGGGGGGTTGGTTTGGGGGTTTTTGTTTGGGGATTTTTTGTTTGATTGTTTAGGTTTGTTTGGTGGTTTGAGGGTTTTCTGTGTGTGGTTTTGTTGGGGGTCTTTTGTGTGCCCATTTAGTAGTTAGAATAAGCATACACACACACACACACACACACACACACACAGAGAGTATTATTAAATGATTGAATGTTCGGTAGTTTGTGTACTTAGTACTGAGGGGTTTGAGTTTTGAGTGAAGACAACCAGCTTGGTTTAAGTTAATGGATCTCATGTGCTGTGGTGGAGGTTGATACTATAGAAGTTTTTTGTCTCCCTGAGTGTTGTATCATTGCAAAATGTTCTTTGAAAATTAATTTTCCAAACAAAATTTAAAACTAAAGGAGAGAAATTTAAAATGACTCAGAAAAGTAATCAAAAACATGCTGTAGATTCTCCTGATGACAGGGTTTCCCCTTCTGGACAAAAGCAGTTTGGCACATTTGGTCTACCAGAATGCCATTTCTATACTGAAGCCTCCTTTTGCTCCTCTGAAAGCCAAAACCATCACTGAAATTGAACAATGTAGGGTACAACTTTCCACTGAGAAAAATCTCTAATACAAGGGTCATCTTCCTACTTTATAAAATATCGAGTCACACCTTGACCTATTTACCTTGGTGTACCCATAGAAGTCTCAATATTTGTGGAGCAGCATACTCTGGATTTCTGCTTTTTGCATAAAATTTCTCTGGAGGAAGACATTCATGGGCCAGTCTTCAATTCGTCTTCTGCCAGTTTAATAGCACCTGGATTCTGACAAGACAAAGTCTTTGAAAGTGTAACATTTTGTCCTCTTGGGAGATACAGGGCAAGAGCATGGCCCCAGTTTGTACTGTTGAATAACAGGTTGGATCCTGTGAGAGGGCACCTTTTACTTCCTCTACTGCATTGCATGAGGTTGTGGGAGAAAACAGCTCTGAGTTTCTGCCTTGGCCTAGGACTGCACTGGCTGCAGGGCCCTCTGAGAAGGTATAGGAGCTACCAGGTGGCTGATTGGTACCATGATGCTTCCTTCTTAGAGATTCACTGGACACAGCTAGTATTGGGGAAATCCTTGGGAAATGTCCAGAAGCAGAAGAAGTACAGCCACAGATGTTATATTAGGAATAGGCCATAGTCTGTGAAGTGTTCTCTCAGTGGATACTAGAAATAGATGCAAAATGCAAGACTTGACAGACCTGATTAAACCACTACCTTCTATCTTATAATAGGAGGACAAGAGAGCAGAACTTCTTTTAATAAAGAATACAGTTTTTTATTCAAGGTTCAGTACAAGATGAGGAAATATTTGTCTTTATGCAAATACTAATAAACATTACTATTTGTTCTTAAAAAATAAAATAAAATAAAAGTGAATACTGTTTTAAACAGCCAGTGAATGAAACCAGGAAATTTGGTACAAATTACTTTTTTTTTCTTCAAGGATTCAGTGTTTGCAATGGTTACAGATAGGGACTCGTAATGACTTGCATGGTATATTGATTCAAATTGCCTTATACATAGCAGTCAAAACCCAACTACATTAAAGAAAATTAAATTTAAAGAGCATGACTCTCACTGCCAATGGGTGGTAGCTCTTATACAGCAAAGCAGAAAGTACATCATCTTTAGATTTTCCAAATTTGCCAAGTGTAACATTGGCATTTGCTGCTGCTCTTGCATGCAGTGGCAGAGTTAATTGCAATAGTTTGCTCACTGTAATACAAAAAATAATGAATTTAAACTTTGTGGAAAGTTTCATAGTTTTGCCAGTGGCTAGCTGTTTACTGCATAATTCAAATGTAAGATAAACTTTCAAACATTCTAATCTCTTTCACAAAAAAATAGAACCTACAATCTAAAAGAGGAGCTTTGCTTCTCTTTCTAGGTTAGGCTTGTTACACACTCTTCACATTTGGCAGCTGGTGTTTCCTCTAACTCTGAGGAAATAATTTGAAGTGTCTGGGTTTTTTATAGGGGAATAAGCATTTTGGCACTCTATTAAAGTATTCTGAAAATCTTAACAGAATATAATGTCTGTTCGCAGAATAAGGCTCTTATCTAAACAACTTTTCCTCCTGTTTTTGAACCTCTAGACACATCAGGGCTAAAACTCCAAATTTGATTCACCAGAGGGAGATTTTCCTGTAATGCATGATTTCCTCTATAAAGCTGCTGAGGCCATAGCTACCAGCCCCCTGAGACCTGCTGGGGAAAAAAAAATATAAATATTAAGAGTTAAAGTGTTAGATAAATAAAATTATTCAATGAAGAAATGTCTTCATAGAAAAGTTGGCCTCTAAGTCACCAGAAAGCCTAGAAACATGTAAACTAGCTCTGAACAAGCTATATGGCAGTCTGCAAGATAAACTTGGCCTTGCTCTATAAATTATCTCCAGGTCTATACAAACTGAATGCCCTGCAGCTTAGTGTCTCCCTGTAAAACAGTAGCCCCTAGACATATTTTCTTTGTAACTATCCTGAACAAGGCTAGAGTCAGTATGCATATAATTAGGCCATAATCCCTACAATTAGGGATTTGGGGGTCATTGTTGACAGCAAGTTAAACATGAGCCAGCAGTATGCCAGGAGGGGCAACTGTGTCCTGAGGTGCATTAAGCACGGAATTGCCAGCTGGTCCAGGGAGGGGAGTGTCCTGCTCTACACTGCGCTGGTGCAGTGTACTATGGTGTGCTATGATGGTGAGTACTATATGCAAGTTTGGGTGCCACAATACAAGAGGGATGCAAAAATATTTGAGAATGTCCAGAGGAGGGCAACAAGGATGGTGAAGGGTCTGGAGGGGAAGGCTTACAAGGAGAGGCTGAAGTCCCTTGGTTTTTACTACCTGGAGAAGAGGAGGCTGAGGGGAGACCTCATCGTGGTCTATGGCTTCCTGGTGAAGGGAAGCTAAGGGGCAGGGACTGATCTCCTCTCTTTGGGACATTTAATAGAACCTGAGGGAATGGTATGAAGCTGTGATAGGGGAGGTTTAGGTTGGATATTAGGAAGAGGTTCTTTAAGGAGACGGTGTTCGGGCACTGGAACAAGCTCCCCAGGGAAGTGGTCACAACACCGAGCTTGACTGAGTTCAAGAAGCATCTGGATGATGCATTCAGTCCCATGCTCTGACTTGGCTGGCCCTGTGTGGAGCCAGGAGTTGGACTCAATAATCCCTATGGGTCCCTTCCAACTCAGGAGATTCAATGATTCTATGATTTTAATTCTCATCTATTCTTGCATGAGACAGATAGTGAATCTGAAGCCTGGCCTTGGAATGGCTGCTACACAGCAAAGGCACATAGAGACCAAGCTATCAGTCTTTTTTTCAAAAAAAGCATATTTTACTGCCTAGTTGGTAGTGTTAATTTTAGTCTTGTTACCAGTCTAGAGAGTAAACTTTACCTTGGCTAGAAATGTTGCTTCTACATGTCTTGCTTACACTTGATGTTTGCCTTAAAAAAAAAACCCAGAAAAACAACAAAAAAACCCCAAGAACCCCCCCCCCCCCCTACCTTTTATGACCAAGTATCACCAAAACTTGCTCTAAAATCTGCACACTTACTCCTATCTCTTGGCTGCAGTGATGGTAAAATGGTTAAAAACACTGTGAGCACCATCTCACCAATGCAGGCATATTTTTACGGGCTTAACTACAGAATAGAGGTTTTTTCCATACTGAAAACATTTGCATAATAAATTATTGTCAAACTTTTAATTGTAATAGGCTGTGTGTGAAAACTAAATGACCATGACAAATCAGTTATTTATGCTGACCATCGGTTTTATAAGAGGAGACACACTTGCATGTATTTATTTTTATTCCATGCATTGGGCAATAAACATGCCTAGATAAGTTCCAGACATGTTTCAGAAGCAATTTTCTCATCCAAAGCTGTGACAGACAACGTTTCATTAGCTAAGATTTCATGCCTTGATTGAAGTAGTTTTCAAGAAGTAAGGTTTTAGAAAATCCTGTGGGATGCATATACACTCAAAGAAACCCTCGCTGACTAGAGAGATTCATAGAGAATGCCCTTACCCAAGCTGCAGACCATCCCTGAAAGTTATATCCAGGTTCAGCATCTGTTCCAATGTATAGTTGTTAAGAAAATACCATATTTCTTACTGAACGCACAGAAGATTCTGAAGTTAAATTATATATATATATATACACAAAGAAATCATTGACTTTCACCTGTTTTGAAATGTAAAAGTTTGCTTTTGTCAGCTGTCATGTTTTTAAAATCAACTTAATTTTACTTCAGCATTAAATTCTGCATTGTTACCATATGTACTTGGTAAACAAAGAACCAGTTAACTCTTTTGAGGCACTGGATTGCCAGATGACATGATCACAAGGAAGTCTGGGAACAGTGAGAATTTTTCTCAAAAAAGCTGCAAGAGATAAGTTGTCAGTTGGTGCCTTGATGTCCTGTTTGGTAGAGGATTCATTCATGCCAAACATTGACTTCCATCTCTTTACTAAACAACAGAAAATAAGAGAGGACTCAAGACGGGACATCCACCTTTGAATAGTCTTAAAAGTTGAGCTACTATACCATCTCAAAAAGAATTATTCATATCTACTGTGAAGGAAGTTAATTGGCTAGTGACTGGAGGGTGTTTCACAGAATCTACACAGATATTGGTAGAAATGAACTCAAGAATTTATGCTGTTTGACTGGTTGAATGGTCCCAAGCATGGTCCTGGCTCAGACCAACCAGCAGAGTCCTAGTGATCTGGGCACAGGTTTGGACCACTTCCAACAGGCAGTTTTGCTGTTGATATTTGAATGTCAGTCTTTTTTCTTGGCTAATATTATCTTCCCCTCTTTAAATCCCTACCATGCTTCAGATGAGTATAGCAGCCAACAATTTTTTTTTTAGAAATTGGGACTTCAGTAAGATTCTCTGGGAATATAGACTCTGAACTCAGAGTCTAAACGTGTATGTATAAGTATGAATATCAGACCATGGGCTAGATATTTCAGTGTCTAACACAGACCTAAACTCTGATCTCAGCAAATTGTTTTTGAAATTTGGACAAGAACTTCAGTCATGGGGGTAAAGATAATTTTTTAATTAGGCATATTCTATGGTAATCTAAAAAGTACAATCTGAACATCCAGGGAAAGACACTAACAAAATGGTAGACAACTGCAAGAAACTTTTGCAGATGGACTGAGTAATCAGATCCTCTTACACCGAATATACACAAACATGGATGGCTTCTAACTGCATTCAGCTTCCTCCTTACATTATTTATCAATAATTATCCTTGCTCAGAGAACTCAGAGGACAAAAACAATTGGAAATACGAATGTGCCCTTTTAAAACTGTTTTGTTGGCATGTAGATTAATTTTAATCATAACTACCGTGGGCCCTTATCAGTAGGTTTATATATTAAAGAAACAAACAGAATTTTTCTGTGATCACAGTGCAAGCTGTTTCTTAACTTACTGTAAATGTGCGCATAAACTTGTTGGAGAGCTAAAAACGTTACTCTAATTAATCCCTTAGAGAATAATTAGTAGAGCTGAAGATATAAAATTTAAACCTCCCAGGTGGTTTTTTTTTATAACGGTCTCATAGAGCACTAATAAAAGTACTACACTTCTCCTAAGAGTTAATGCACTTGTAAAACAACCAGAGCATAAAATATTTGTGTAATAATCAAGAGATTGAAGCAAGAAGACTGTTTAAATAAATACCACTTGTCAAGGAGAATAGATTCTTAGAACAGTTACCACCGTTTCTCCTCTGTTAACATTTCTAGTTATGATGCTTTATGACTCTGCTTTACAAGACATGATCATTTTTTACTGTTTGCTTGGTTTTGTTTGTTTTGTTTTGAGAGAGAGTGAATTAAATTTGCATTTGGACAGACTTGTGTGTGCCGGAATTAACTGAGGCTACTGACATGCTTAAAGTTAATCTCAGTGGTTCCAAAACAGTGGTCAAAGAAGTACAACTGGTTTAAAAAAAAAAAAGGTGACTTGTTTGGGTTTTTTAGAGCAGCTTTTTATTTAAGTGGAAATTTCCAATAGAAAACTCAAGATTAAAACCAACCAAATAAACCAAAACCCCAAAACCCCAAGCTACCACAACTCTCAGTGATTCTTTCTTTTGTCTTTTGTATACATGTTTCTGCTATATTTGTCTTTAAAATTTGCTAAGGCAACAGAAACATGACCTAACCTTCTCTACTAAGGAGAAAAGTTGAGTAATAAGAGTATGGGTAAGGAACACAGTAGCTAGACACATTTATCAGACATAACAGTCCAATTATTTCGCTGCATATGTATACTCACCAAGAAAAAGACAACCTATGCCTGGTGATGAAGTTGAATGTAAGAATGGATGCTAATTTGGCTCTTTTGAGTTTTTCTTATCCCTCTGTTCAACCCATGTAAGATTTTCTTCTCACAGTTTTACCTTGCCTGTTAGCCACCTCTCCCTGGGCTGTCCTGCAGAACTATGAGGGCTTCTCAGTGCAGTGGTCTCTGTCCCATGACAGCTTCCATCACTCTGAGGGGATGTAAAGGCTCATTGAATTTAAGCCCTTTTTCCAAAACTTTCATATGCAATATGGCCTAACCCAACATAAGTGACCAACAGGCTTTGGGAAATGTATTCAGGCACCTTAAATCTTTCTTGTAAAGCAACAGTACATTGAATGGCTTCCAGCTCTGACAATCTCTCCAAATGTTTTTACTCTAGCATCCAGATCTCTTATCTTAAACATCCAGAGCAAACAAAAGCTGGGAGGGGTGGCTGACAAGCAGGAACACTGCGCTGCCATCCAGCAAGACCTGGACAGGCTGGAGAGCTGGGCAGGGAGAAACCAGATGAGGTTTAATAAAAGCAAGTGTAAAGTCTTGCACCTGGGGAGGAATAACTGTCTGTATCAGTACAGGCTGGGGGATGACCTGCTGGAGAAGAGCTCTGTGGAGAAGGACCTGGGGGTCCTGGTTGATGACAGGTTGGCTATGAGCCAGCAGTGTGCCCTGGTGGCTAAGAGGGCCAATGGGATCCTGGGATGCATCAGGAAGAGTGTGGCCAGCAGGTCAAAGGAGGCGATCCTCCCCCTCTACTCTGCCCTGGTCAGGCCCCACCTGGAGTATTGTGTCCAGTTCTGGGCTCCCTGCTATAAAAAGGACAGGGATCTCCTGGAGAGAGTCCAGAGAAGGGCTACAAAGATGATTAAGGGACTGGAACATCTCCCGTATGAGGAAAGGCTGAGTGAGCTGGGACTGTTCAGCCTGGAGAAAAGACTGAGGGGGGACCTAATTAATAAATATCTTAAGTATGGGATGCAGGGGGAATTGGCCAGCCCCTTTTCAGTAGTCTGTGGAGATAGGACAAGGGGCAATGGCTGTAAACTGGAGCACAGGAAGTTCGCACCAACATGCAGGAGAACTTTTACACAGTGAGGGTGACAGAGCACTGGAATAGGCTGCCCAGGGAGGTGGTGGAGTCTCCTTCTCTGGAGATATTCAAGACTCGTCTGGACGCCTATCTGTGCAATATGTGCTAGGGAGCCTGCTTTGGCAGGGGGGTTGGACCCGATGATCTCTCGAGGTCCCTTCCAACCCCTACAATTCTGTGATTCTGTGATTCGGTGATATCTGAAGATATCAGATGAAGCTGCTGTATATACCAGTCTGAGAACTTAGCAGGGAGGCCAGAAGCATGTTTCGTTGTAATTAAAGAAGGAAGGCAATCTCTGAAAGTACAGGAAATTAGAAGTTGAAAAAGTTGCAGGATATCTTGTATATCTATTTGTTTGTAACAGTTACACAATTAGTAATAAAGTAGCAAGTGCATGTGTATGTGTGTGTATTTTCACCCCAAATAATCCAGTAGTTGTATCAAAGAAACAGTTGGCTCTTGCATTGTGTGCTATAATAAATTTTGTTGCACCAAACTAACTTTGGAGAATAAAAACTGAGGTATTTTTACTCATCTATTTTCAGTGCTTTGAGCAAAGGATGGACTATTCATACTAAGTAAGAGAATTGAATTTGAATTTGAGAAGCAATATTTATTGAGAAAACTAACACTAGAGAGAAACTGTATACCAAGAATTATGCCATATGAACAGTTACAACATTAAGTGCTTTTGTAGCTTTGAGTGGAAGCTATCTTCCATAATTTGTGAACTGCACACTTCAGATTTAATTGGACCTATCATTTGGGGAGGCTAGACCTAGGTTTTTTCTTTGCAGATACAGGAGATGTTTTTTTCTGGATCTGAGCACAAATAACAGGTCATGTTTAGTCAAAGTCCTTAGAATGCTGAAGAAAAAAATACTGGATAAAATTTAGCAATCAGAGGTAGATTTCAGTGAATTAATAGCAGATTATTTCAGAATATTATGTCAAGAAGGTATATATCATAAATGTATTTCTTTCAAGTGAGATAGGAAATATTATTGAACCTTAAAAGCACTTTAGAGACATTCTAATTCCAAATGAAGTAGTTAAGACAGCATTTGCAAATGGTTTGGATGTTCAGCCTCTTCCAGTGAAGCTTTAGTGTTTGTTTAGTCCTTTGCAAAAACGATCTAAAACTATCAAGGTATCTCAGTAAACTTGTATTAACTTCTAGAAAATTTTGTATAAAATATTTTAAATAAATTATCTGGTTTGGACCTTATCTGGTTTCTCAATATAACTGCTCAGTTACAAGTGTTATCACTGGTAACTCTGCATGCATACACAGACAAAACAGAAGCCCTGAAGAACTCCACCCTGGTTTCCTTCTGCAAATGTAAAACTTGCCTCTTTTGTGTTATTCTGCATCAGCAGTTTCTGCAAACAAGGCAGTCTCAGCAAGGACATAAAACCTGGTAATTATGGGCAACTGAGTCATATCTTTCCAAAGTAAATTGGCCTTCAGCTCCCAGTTCATGCCTCTAACTGCACTGAAACCTGGTGTGGCATGGCATGAAGTCATACTGGATAGTATGTGAACCCTGTTCCCCTACGCGTTATCTCTACATAGACTATAAAACAATGATGTATAGGCATATTTCTAATTGTTATGTGTGATTAGTGTGGGTTTGAGATAGCAGCAGTGATTACAGTACACGATTTCCAGAATGTGTGATGGATTTTTAAAAACTGTACATATGTTAAAATAAATCTCCAGTAGTCCTGGGTAGTCAGATCTTTATACTTCTGCCTGCAGATCTCCTGAAGGAGAAAACCAAAAGCAAAACATTTCACCAGATGCACATATTATATACCCTTCCTGAGAGATAAGTCTTACCAGCAGCACAGAGCTGGCTAATGCATTGATCTTGATTCATGGTTATCCCCCACTGCTCTGTAATTTTAAGATGCTTTGACTTCTGTTACAAGTCAAAGATATGTGTATTACCTGCCAAATGTGGGTGTAGAAGTAGAAGCTGTTTTTTAAGTTACCCAATATTCTCATTCATTAATGATTCTTGCTACCTATCCATTGAAGGTATTACAGGTGCAGTGTTCTGCTGCCAAAAGAAATCCCCTTAGGCCTAAGGAAGTTGGAAGGAAGAAGTAAGGGAGTGGTTTTTAGTGCCATGAGTCTGTAGTGAGTTTCTGCTGAGTTTTATATCAGCATTGCATTAGTTAGCACTCCTTGGCATGCTTTGGCAATCTTTCAAAATAATGATTAAATATAGGAATGTTCAAAGGTTGGGGTCATATTACTGCTACAGTAGCAATAGAAGCAGCAAAAGCAGACTATTAAAAGTTCCCAGGATTTTCTGAGATACTACAGAAGGGAGAAGATCGGACACCTCCTCTTCCTTCTTCAGTCACAGTTTGATTAATTCTGTCCTAAGTATCAGTAAGCACTCAGATTGACCCCTGCCTTGTGCTTATCTGTGCTTTTAATAGAGATGCTGCCTCACAAAGTTTTGCCTTGTGTCAATGATGTCATCCAAGAGTGAGCTTAAGCATGGGTTTTGCAGAGTACACAACAGAAGTTTCTTCTCAACAGGAAATGTAATGAGTGCCACCACTTTCTGGGGAGAAGATAGCTGATTTGAAGCAAGCTATACTGTGACAGTGCATTAGAATAAGTTGTGGCCCATATTATTTCTGGTACATATTCATTCTCTGAAGATACCAAATAGTACAGGGGTTGTTTTGGGCTATTCCATGCACTGCAAATGACTTCTCTCCATTAAACTCTGCCAAAAAGGCTCATTCCTTTTTTATGGATTAGGGCAAAATCAGGGGCTGAAGTTCTTTCAAAGGTGAGGAAAGGGAAGGAGACGTAAAAACTAAATTTATTCTTTGTACTACCTCCTGCTTTGGAGACCCATGGCCATCTCCAGCCTGTGTAATGACTCTTTAGGTCTGTCTAGAGCAAGAGGAAAAACAGAGGACAGAGACTTGGGCACGCTGGGCTCTCAATTAAATAACAGCCTACTTTGGGTGGCAGTGCACTACAATAAGACTTCTGTCTTGCAGTTCTGAAAGTTCAGGAAAGAATAATTAGCAATGTAAGCCAAGTGTGGTATGAGTTGCCCCACAGTCAGCATTTCCTCTTAGCACTAAAAAAAGAGAAATTTATGTATAATCACAAAAATGCATTATTTTTCTTCACATTCCAGAATCAAGCATATGAAAGGTAGAATATGTTTCTAACTTTTGTACAACTTTAGGTCTTCACTTATTTGGATACATTCAATTTCTTTGTGCGGTCATATACCATCCTTTCCACAGGATCCCTCTCTTCACTGCTCCTTAGAACTGTACAAGTGGGCATACAGGTTACCTATGTGAAAAACAACCTTAGCATTCCTTAACTTAGAAAACATTCAAGTTGCCAACATTCATCACAAATTATTTAACTGTTTAATGGCATTTTTTGTACAGTCTTTATACAGCTATTAATTACAGTGGTCCTGCTTTTAAAATGGAATTTAGAGTGTTAGAAATTAGATTTTCTTCACTTATTTAAGACTCACTCCAATTCTACACATGTTAAGAAGTTTTGGTTAGTCTAAATGGTATGCTGAGGAGCCATAGGAAGATGGAAATTAAGTAACCCATCTATTTTATGTTATACCTTCTTCTGGCTTCTAATCACGTAAAATATAATGCAACTACCTTTCACATCAGTAAAGTGGCTGTAATTAGACCTAAGTGAGTGGAAGCAAGCCTGAGTTACAGTTCCTTATACATTACTTTTTAATTTGGCACACTTCCAAATTTATCTGATCATCACATCTAAACTTCATATCATTATATCTAGATGCTGCACAAGAGCTACAAAAAAGAATAAACTCTACATGGGCCCTTAGCAATAGAAAAAGAACTCTGCTTTCCACACACAAGAGGTACCAGGGGACAGAAACGTTTTCACATATTAGCAAGTGATGTGACCTTGGTAATAGGGTCCAAATAACATTTGGTGACTATACTTTAACAGTAAAAAGAAATAAATTGTCAGGTAAGAAACCACAAGAAGGTGGTTTGTCCTAAAAAAAAATAATATCAGGTTTTCTGCATTTCCAGTTACTGTCACTGACCAGATTTTGCAAAACTGCTGATCTAAAAGACTGGAAGCAAATAAATGTTAACTTATTAAGAAATACATTCACAGCATGAACGCTAAAGGTGTTTCCCTCCTAGTAAGATATTTTAAAGGAAGAGGAGAAGGGCATGGTTGAAGTAATATGAGTTTGTGCTCAGTAGAAAGAACTTTTTTGTGAAAGTCTGGTTCACTTAACAGTGCTCTCTCTTGCTCAAGTAACATCAAGAGCATATTTAAAGACTTTATAAACTGAATGTCCCACAAATGTGTGTCTGATATTTTCTGCACAGTTCTGAAAAAGTTTACTTCTGCCTTTTGCTATGCTGATGGAGCTGTTTGTTCATTTACCAGGAGACAGATTCAGTGAATGATTTGGGCTAAAAAAGAGCTCCCCAAAGAGACTGTGTTTTATTTGGGTCATTTCATCCTTCTGGTTTATAGTACCTTCCTACAAATAATTGCACTGGGATGAGCAGATGTCACAATGGAGTGAGATAAGCGGTTAAACTAGTTTTATTGCTAGTAAAAAAACTCAACGCAGAGCGATGAAATTTTATTCTTGGGAATTGTACTATATGCTCAAAGATTTGCAAACTCAGTTCATTAGGTGATGTCCAAGTGATGCCTCTTTCTCTTAATTTATTTTTCATTTTGTAGGGTTGGGTTTGCTCAGAGAACATCTGATGTCACCCATGTAAAAAGTGGAAGAGATGGGCAGCTCCAGGAACCTTACTTGCCTATGAAAATGTGAGTGTCTCTCAGAACAATTTAGTACTTCACGGTTTTAAAATTTTAACCTAACACACTTGAAATTTTAGTTAGGTACCTTAGCTTTCTTATTATATCACAGTCCAAGTTCTTGATTCAGTATTTGAAAATACAGCAGTGTACACACTGACTTAGCATAACACCGAATCAGAAACTCAGCTTTAAGCAGATACAGACATCCTTTCCAGACTGGAACAGTCCCGATTGACTTCAGTCTGTTTTACATTCATTCTTGAGTGTGCTACTGTTTCAAATGCAGAAAAAAATATTTCCACAACCAACTTTGTTGAAAGAGTAAATATGTAACTTGAAAAAAATCCCAAATACTGAGTCTTCAAAGTCCACCAAGATTTACTTCAGTATTACTATTCATTAAAATCTGAATCTTTTGGATTAATGGTGTGTTTATAAAATGTAAATTATCCTAATTCCTTTAAAAACGTGGAATTGTCTCTCAGTGATAGCACAGTGCTCACATTTCTGTGTTGAAATGTCTGTCTGAATTTGCTAAGACTACTTTTTCTGGATTCAGGCATTTGTATTCTCTTTTAAGTCAGGATCTGTCTGTTGATTTGAAAGGGGCATCTGGATAGTTTACTAACTCCACTGTAAGTTAGACCAGCAATCCTCACCGTTTATGATGTCAATTCTTTCAATCTAGTAATTTATTGTTTTGTGACTCTGGTAAGAGCTTTTTATGCTTATTGATTATTTATTACTTGCTTTGTAACACGTACAGCAGCTTCCTTGAAATGTAGTGTGAAGAATACAAGTATTCAGTGGGCACCACGTGACAGGAGATTAAACTTTCCAGCTGCCTTTTAAGTGAATGAGAGAGAGAAGAGGACCTCTGAATTCAGGAGACCCAGAGGTCTTTAATAGCTACTAAAAAAAAAAAGATACAAATTAAAATTATCTGTGCTACTTGCCAGGTGATGAGGTATATGACTTCATGTTAGTCAGGAAATGGATGATTGTATACATTAAAGACTTCCCTTTAATTTCCATCACTGTAGGCTGGTTTCACTTTGGATTAATTCTATTGTCTTGAGTGGAATAACATCTGATTTTCAGTGATGAAGTCTAATGCAGATGAGTATCACAAATAACATCTAAAGGGTCCAGTCCAGTGATGTGAATGGGAAACTTCTCTGTGAGAATGCAGCTGCACCACTGTACAACAGCATTTGGAGCTATAACATTTATTTGCCTATGAAACCCATGTAATTATCTTGCTTGAAAAGCAAGGCATTTTCTGTACTCCTTTCCTTTTCATTTACTACAACACAGATTAAAAAATTCATAATAGCACAGGGACGTTTCTGGAAACAGTACAGAGCTCTGGAAACTGGGATCTAAGCAGTGAAGGTTTAAAGAGAAATAAATAGTTCCACTTTTCATATATATTTTCAAATCATTCTATGATTATATGAAACAGATATACTAAGAAGAGAGCAAGAGGAAAGGAGAGAAATAATGTCTTCCAGATGACAGCTTCCTGGATGGAATGTGAAGTCTAAAAATTTTCATTAACATTCAGATTACATGTCATTTTGATTCACACTCCCTAAGCAAGCTAATTTGGTCTGCAGCCAACCTTCTTACAGTGTGATGACAACACAACAAGCTTCACCGCCTCTCTTTCATTGCTAATGATTCCTTGATTGACAGCCGTGGTCTCTGAGCTCGGCATGACACTTCACCCTGCAGCAACCTGCAGCGTCAGAGCTGCCTCTGTCCTTGGCCCCTGCTGTGCTTTCTGCAGCAAGGACACTCCACCATGTCAGGGCAACAGCAACAAAGGGAAGGATCTGCTCAAGACCTCACTCAGAGACTGGTATGTTTCATGTGCATATTGCTGTGTTATAATAGCCGCAGTGGGTCATTTGATTCCCTCCAAATGCCTCCACTATTTCACACTGAACAAAAAGGAACAAAAGAGAAAATCTTTATCTCAGCACTGGCTTCTTTATGAAAATGACAACTGTGATGTTCTTCCTTCACAAATGTTTTCAGTAATCAATGGTCTTAAGTTCTATCAAAGATTTCAGTCAACGTTGTCTTGAGGGAATTATAGAGTCTTAAAACTGACCAAATATTGCAAATTGTTAAGGATTCACTTCAGGCTTTGTTAGAATGGGAACTATTTTACCCACTTGCTCTTGTGTATAGTTGCTGTAATGTCTGATCTATTTCAGCATCTTCCCTCTATGTTAGCAGTTTACTCTGAGCGCTGTTCAGCTGTCTGTGTCTAAAAGGATAGCTAGTCTAATAATTTTCAAACTCATGTTTATACAAGACAACCTTAAGGAAGGTTTCCTTAAACATCTGATTTCTCATTTCCCTGTTGAGAAAACCTGGGCATCGTTTTATCAGGATTTGAGGAATACAAACTCATGAATAGGTTCTAAAGATCTTTACTTAACTGTCCCTCAAGGGACTGAAGGGCTGCTGCAATACCCTTAAGGTCAATGCAAATATATGGGCTGTTAATGATGTTTGGATTTCATTATATATATACATAATCCCCCTCTTTAATTTCAGTGGGATAATACCGTAAATACAAAAAACTGAAGTCTCTAGAGCTGCACACTCTATGTTATATCCATTCTTCTGGGGGCTAGGTGCCTCCTTGAACATTTCTCAACACTTTAATATTCTGGTGACGAGAATAGTGACTTGACTAGAACTTCAGCATAGGAAAATTGACATAGAAAAGGTTCATACTTGCAGTATAAAGAAAACTGAAAAACATTTTTATA